>CAWUFW010001932.1:1257490-2514981 GCA_963921515.1 Calotriton arnoldi
TGTGGCGTGGACAGCCTTTGTGCATCTTTGTGCTTGGAGGCCTCTGTAAATTATATGGTGTATTATTCACCAGCTAAATTCTCCTACTTCTGTTTATTTTAGGTTACGCCTACAGATCTAGGTGTAGCCAGTGCTTTAAGCTGTTTTGCCAGGCTAATGTAATAAAATTCATAAATAGAAATGCAGACATATAAAAAGTGGCTGTGAGCCAACCCTCATCATCAATTGGCCTATTCATCTGTCCTTCACAATTTGTTTCCATCCACCACAGCATACAGCATGGGGAAATAGACCAGCCCACTTCAGCCATTGCTCTCTTGCACTGCGAGTGGCAGCATCTTTCTGATCACACGTGCACATCTGCTTAAAAAGAATTGTACTTCAGGGTTGGTGGTTCAATACTTTACTTAGCCACTGTTTTTTTCTTTCCATTCTTTACCATCATTTTTATACTTTTTTAGCCGTCTATGGGTGTTTAAACTATTTCTTCAGGTTAAAGTAATTCAATGCCAATAGCACCTTTTCATTGTGTCAATACTTATCAATATTTATTTGATTGTGCATTAAAACTAACAAGGATTACTATACCAATTGTAACTACACCAGCCTGCTGAGATGCACACATATTGTTCTAATAAAATTATACGGAATGACTATTCTTTTTATTTTAAAAAATTGTTTGCAAGCATATGCTCACCCACCTTAAGAGGTTGACATTTTTGTTCTATTTTTTGTGGCATATCCTTTTCAATAAAAAGGATTTCAATACTTGCTCTGGGTCCACCTGCCTGCCAGGAAGCACTCATACTTCCAATTAAAATTTTATTCAATGGTTAATTTTTTCAATTTAAACATTTTATTACAGGCATATGGCCAGCACATTTATTCAGACACTTGTTTTCTTTTTGTTATTTTTTGTGGCACATGACTGCAATATAGAATTAAAAAAAAATAATCCCACCAGCTGAAAATAGCTAGAATTCTTCCCAAAATTACAACAAATAATGCTTGTCCCTTTTGGTGTGCATTATATACTTTTTATTTGGGCTCTATTGAGTTGAGTCTCTTTAATTTAAGGTTTAAAAGTGCATTATCTCCTCAACCATTCCTTGACCCAGTCCTTACATAATTTGAGGATTGTCCATCTTCCATTGGCACCCCAAGATCCAGATACAGAAAAAGTATAATTCTTCCTCACATCTGCACCTTTTACCTAGGCCCAGTCTATTAGCACAGACCACAAATGTGAAGGATCACCTCCCCTCTTCCTGTTGTTTTGTCTGAGTCCCTACAGATGTAATCTTGGTTGTGGTAGGGTGTCTGTTGTATGTAGTTAATCCTTTGTATTTTTCTGTTTTCCAGGATCTTATTGATGCACGACAAAGGGGATCCTCTCTATAGCGTGGCATGGGCTGCTTATGAAAGAAGTTCTTAAAAAAGTCAATGGAATCTCAAGTTGTGCTGGGCTACCTTCGTGGGGAATCGATTCACCAACAGCCACACTTGAGTATGTAAGGAAGAGGCCGCAAGGAGAAGCGGAGAAGGGTTCTTCAGGATGGACGAGGGCCTAGTCTAAGCAGTATGGTGCCCATATTCACTGCAAGGCCTTCACAATCAAAATCTTCTTTGTGGACAGTACGTAAGGCTGCATTATTGATATTCTTGGTCCAAGGGGCTTTGGGTCTGACCTCTTATTACTGAATGTCTGTCACTTTGGATTGGGAAGTCTGGGCCCTTATTTTGTTACCACAATCTCATTTGTGAATCTGCACAGTGGGTGCAGTGCTCCTTAAAGGATTTGGAGTTCATGCGAGTGAGGTGAAGAGACCCTCATGGGGAATGGAGTTTCTTCACCATTTGTTATCTTCCCTACTGACCTCTTTTTGGATTTAGGACCAATAGGAGAAAGGACATGGGAGAAATATGATTGTGTTGTAGTAGTTTAGATCTGGACTCACAGTCTAACAGATAAATAGGTGTGAGGTCAGCAATTGTCTTGGCCTTATACGTGCTTGATAAGCTGGCAATTTGCTCATAATTTGCTTTAAGGACCTCAGTAATAGTTTTGGACTTTACCCCAGCTGTCTACAAGCATTTATGGGCTATTAGCTCTATCCTTATCAGTGGCAAATGAAAACTGACAGCATTTCTTGCATGAGTTATGCCTTTTGCAATGAAGTTCTTTCTATTGCTTAATTTTACTAGCCCTGAGGATTCACAGACAGTTTTTGATCACAGGCATTTGCTTTAGCAACCTTGGATCTTGTTTGTAATCTTATGTATATGCAGAAAACTGCTTTGGTTTATTTTTGTTGTTGTGTGACCATGCAGCATGGGAAACACACTGCTAGGTTTCACTATTCTTCTCACCAAGATAAAAGAAGGAAATGGTGTATGATGCAACTGATCCGGTTAACCACTATGTGTAGCTTAAGAGAATCCTTTTTCTTCTCCTGCGTCAGACTCCTCATCAGATGTCTCTTCTCCTTACTCTAGGTCATCTCGGCCTTCTGAACAACATGATGAGGATTAGTGCCTATCCCAGACTCTGCTCCCAGGGTTAATAGTGTGCAGTGGTCTGAACTGCTTTCTATTTTTCATTATTTAGTTGAGAATCCCCAATTACCAGCAGAAGACAATATGCCAATACCAGTTTGGGGATGTTCCAAAAATTCCAAGTTTTGCGCCGTCAGAGAATGCCGATTAACAGAGAAATCTTGGACCTTGTTTTAACAGGTTGGATAGATCCTGTTAAAGAAGCTTTGCCTGGGTTTCTCAGAAATCTGTTCCCTTTGGCTAAAAGGGAAATGGACCTTTCTTCTTTTTTGACTTTTGACCCCATGTTGGCAATCTTGATGATCCACTCCTCAGAGGTAACATAGAATGTGTTAGTGTTGGCACCTATTCATCAGAGAGTGGAGGCTACTCTAACTAAAAGCTATGCTGGATTGAATCTAGCACTAACACAAGTGTTGATGAAGTTTACCCTTCACAATATCTAGCCAAGACGTTTCAAGCAGTTGCATTGTCTCTGCAGTATGTAAAGGACTTCTAATAAACATGGAGATTCAGGTCAAATTTCTATCCAATAAGACTTATGATATTCAAAAGCATTTACATTTGCCTCTAGGTCTAATGTGGCAGGCTGAAGACAAATTATTCTGAAAGACTGAAAGGCATATGGTGCTCAAAAAGCAGCTCTCTTTAAGATATCCTTTTGGAGATTAAGCCATTTAGAGACCATTTATAGAAGCTCATTTGTCTTATTTTAGAAAGACAAAAGCATACCCAGATCTTTATAAGACAGCATAAGTCAGTTGAGACGTTCCGTCACTCATCCCATTGCCATCAATGTAGGCATTTCTACTGATCTTCCAACAGGAGGTGGTTCCATTATTACTTCTGTCCCAAAGGAGCCTCCTGCATTGCAGTTTGCAGCACTAAATCCAGGCAGAAGTCCTGACTATGGCAACCCCTGCCTGTAGGATGTACTAGAATGAGATAAGCTCTGTGTCCATCTGCCTGCTAGGAAGCACTCATACTTCCAATTAAAATGTATTCAATGGTTAATGTTTTTCAACGTAAACGTTTTATTGTAGGCATATGGCCATCACATTTAGGCAGACGCCACTGGGAGAGATCCATTTCCGACTCTTGAGTTCAAGAGATCATTTAGCAAGGACATTGTCTGAATTTGATGTGAGGCCAGCAGATTCCAGCACTGTTCCCACTCCTTGGCCCCTGGATTCATCAAAACATTTGGCTCTATTCAGGAAGTAGCAGATTTAGTGGAGAAGAATGTAGTGATCCCAGTCCCACCATGAGCGGTGGGTCAGAGGATTACTCCTGAACGCATAAGATATTAAAATCAAGTATCAGCTGATCATCAACGTAATCAGTCTAAACGATTATTTGAAGCAATACATTTCAAAATGGAGACTCTTCAAAGAATCATTCATTTGGTCTCTCCAGAAGAGTTCACAGCAGCCATTGACTTTCAGGATCCTTACTTACATTTAGATATACATCCAGTACATTAAAGATGTTTCAGGTTTGACATTCAGGGGTACCATTGGCTGTCACAAATGTTACCTTTGTGACCCACACCTCTCCAAAAGAATTCCCCATGGTCATATCACTGATGGTGGAGATTCTTCTTAATCTATGTATTCTAATCCATCCCTATCTTGATGAGTGGATAATTGACTCTCCATCCCTTCCAGGACCACAACAGACGAAGGAGCAGTGTGCCATCTCTTAACCCACCACAGATTTCTTATCAGTCAAAAGAATTACCGCCTGACTTCACTAGAGCAAGCATCCAGGCTCATTTGGAATTTGTGTCTCTTCTCGTTCTGAGAACATCTAGGATCTGTCCAAGCTCCATCATCTACTGTCTGCATTAATGGTTCAAGAGACTGCACCAAACAGGGCACACATTTGAGTGAGACACAGTGTGTTTTTGCCTGAGGCAGACAAAGAGTGATGCTTTGTGGCATGGATATAGCCATTTTGTATTTGTGTTTCTCGTTCCACAGGTCTCCTGTGTGATTATGGAGTCTTAGACTAGTCTACACCTGGGCACTCTGGTGCAACATCTATTTCATTTTTGGAGCCTACCATCTCAGGATCTCAAGTCCAGAGAGCATAAAGAACATTTTGAAACATTCCATCAAATCTCAAAAACGTGTTCCTTTCTCCCTCCCTAGGCCTATTGTGACAGACATCAGAGAAATGGTGTAGCGAATACTTTGGGGATTTTCACAGCCCAAAATATTTGATTTCCATTGAAGGGACTCAATCTTTCAATTCGAGTGAATAAGCAGCATTGTGATCTCCTCTGGTTTGCTCTAATTAAGGAGAGTAAGGAGATTATGAAACAAACAGACAATACAGTCACATAGTCTTATATAAAAGACAGTCAGGTATGGGGTCTCACTCGCTGACCTCTTTGGATTCCAGATAGGTTGTTAAACAGAACAACATCTTTTTGTTCTGTCAGATCCCCATATCTGAGGATAGACAATATAGAAGCAGACCGTGTGAACAAAGAATTTCCTACTTCTCACAACTTCCGTCTCTCTCAAGCATTTTATAGCAATATTGGAATATTCAAGCAAACCTCTTTGCAAACGCCAAAAATGCACTTCTTTGTTTGTGCTTCATGTTGTGGTTTTGCAGGGTGGATGCTCTATCCTATCCTTGTCCCCTCTGCCGACGTATGCCTTTCCTCGCTCTCTGCCGATTGCAAAATATCCAGTAAGACTGCACAAGAAAGAGGTAGATGTCATTCGGATAGTCCCATTTCGGCCATAAATGAAGTGATTTCCTCTGCTTCACATCCTAACAGTTGCCCCAGAATTCACCTTTCTTCTGGAAAGTATCCAGCTTCAGAGAAATCTTCTCTCTCTAATCTCCTATCACAGCCTCTGCTGTCAGCTCAATGCTTTAGACAATAGAGTTATAGCAATTAGGTTTCTCTTCAACTTTGGATGCTTCTGTCCAAGAGCTAAAACCATACAATCATATTAAAAGCATTGGCCTTCTTTCTCAGAACTATTCTTTTGATCCATGTAGCTATGAACCTTGTGGATTCTTCAGTTTTTTGCAATATGGGGCTATCAGTGGTCAGCTGTTAATTCCTTCCACGCTCGGTGACGTGGGCTTTCCTCCAGGGAGAGGCAAGGTGGTCATTTGTTACTAGTGTTTGCACTGCAACGTCCTGCTTTCAGACCTGTTGCTCCTTTTTGGGATCTATTTTTAACTCTTGAGGCTTTGAAGAAGTCTCCCTTTGAGCCTTTATGAGAGTCTTACGTGATAATCTTTCCAGACAAACTAATTTAGCCTCTGTGTTCCTGATTCCTAATGTACTATCTACAATGCACCAAGAACATGAAAATACTCTCACTTCTTTCTTCATTAATTTTTTTTCACAACAGGGGGAATCTTTACATCTACTTGAAGTCACCAGAGCAATTCGGATTTACATTTCTACTTTTGCTACTTATCGACTCTGTGATTCTCTCTTTTTGAACACTGGTGTTTTTCAGCATGGGTGCAAGCTTCAGCTTCTTCCTTCAGTTGCTGAATGACGTCTGCGATTTCTTTTTCTTATGAAGCTTAGAGCCTCTCTTGCTGGTACAGTGTGAGGTCATTCCACTCTTGGGCAGAGGCAGGGGGTACATTCAAAAGGGATATTTGTCACACTCCCACTTGAGCAATAATTTCTGCAATCATTTCCCACAGCAACAAGGAATCCCTGGAGTTTGGGGCCAAGGTCCTATCGTAGGTAATTACTTGCTAACTTCTCTATTAAAGCATTTTCTGTAAAAAATAAAGTCTGTGTCTTTTGTGGGAGCAGGTTGGGTTCATACTGCTTTAGTATATCCTCAAATTGTATAAGGACTATGACGAGGAGGTCTGAGGAGGCAAGGCACTGATTATTTACTGCTAATCTTCATTTCTTCATTAATCTGATTAACCTCCCTTATCCCAGTATTTCCTTCCTTCCCTGCCTCCCTCTCTTATTCTCCAGCCTTGGTCCACAGTGCTTGGTGATGACAGGATGAGGTGAGAGGATTCTTCCCATTTATGGCCTGTTTTAGAGGTCAGTTCCTAGGGAAAGGTGAGTGGTGTGGGGAAAGGATGTGTTGCTTTGTGGAGGCAGACATGCCTGAAATTATGTAAGTTATGGGATAAGGAAGGTAATCAAAGTAATAAAGATTACCAGTAGGTAAACAGCAAATCTTTGAGTAAGTATTCCTACTCCTGATCTGTTTAGTGCAGAATCACATGAATCAAGTTGTGAAGGATGTTGATAGGAAGGAGGAGGAAAGACCAGGATAGAGGTGCCTGGTTTAAAGTAACAATACAAAGAGCATGGAATCCATTTGCAAAAGCATTCCATGTGCACTACCTGCTGATCATTTCCAACCTGTCCCAGACTGATGAGGCAGGCTTTAAATTCTTCAGGCCGCAGCTCGCCAGACTCAGTCTAGTAGTATGTTATGGATGACGCACAAAGAGTTTAGAAAGAAAGTAATTAAAAAAGTGTTAGTTGCAAATAATTCTGGCAGTCAGGGACGATTACAGTATTAATTAGCAGAGGCAAAAGAGAGCCAGCTTTTTAAGAAGTACAGCTAGTTTTGGCCATGTTAGATGTTCTCTGTTCTGTGAGGTCTCCACGCATTTCAAACCACCCAAAACATAAGAAATATTACAGTTGTACATATCCATCTGTAATTAGCTCAGCATTTCAAATCAATACCCCACAAACACTTAAACATTATTGGCCTCTGTTAAGGGCATTGAGGACATTAACTACTACTACATGCCAACACCAAAATTAAAGGCCAGGGCAAGAGGAGGAGCAGAATAAAGAGGGGAAGCAAAATTAATACTGAAGTAGCTTAGTGAGGTGAACGGGCAATTAACAGCTGTTAAAATCGAAAGCATGTGGGCAGTAAAGCTTCTAGCACCCCTGCCCGGCACAGTCTCCTACAGGCTTTTCAACAAGCCAGCTGTCCCCCTCTCTTGCATATTCCTAATTCAGCAGATTTATAACGAACAGATAATATTGCCAACCATCTTTCTCAATTGCCAGCGTTATAAGCATATTAAATTGTCTGAGCCAGTCTCCGCATTCTATACCTGGTGCTAATATCACTGAAGTTTGATACTTAGGGCCCGATTACGATGTAGTTAGGAAAGGCTCCGGATGGGATTCGGTATTGCAGAATCCGATTCGGAACCCGTTCAGATTTCCCAATGACCGATTACGATGCCCGGAAACCATTCAAGCAGTCCAAATCGGTTGCGAAAGGCATCCGGACAGCCCGAGTCTTTCAGAGCCGATTCGTACAGCTCTATGGACACGGTTTCTGGGTGAGCGATCACGATGACCGATTCGGACAGCCGTTCCGATTTAGTTTGCCCGAGACAAAACAGCTGCTGGAATCTGTCTTTGGGGGCCCACTGCGGGGCCCCCTTCATCTGGAGACATACAAATGTAGCTCGTGGGGGACCGAACGGCCTCTCGTCCCAACCATGCACAATGTGGCAAGCGCCATGGGGTGTCCGCCACAGGGTGCAATGTTGTCCACAGCCACCCCTTTTTTTAAAGGAAGCCTGTGTTCTCGTTCGGAACACAGGCTCCCATTGAAGTCAATGCGAGTCCGACCGAACGATGTTGGGAAGCATCGTAATCGGTCGTCCGGACTCCCAGGACCCGATTCGTTTGGAAACTAGTCCGGAACCGATTCGTTTGGGACAGTTTCCTAACGACATCGTAATCGGGCACTTAGTTTTTGGCTGGATGCCTAGGATTAAAATAACTGGCACAGCAGTTCTTAAAAAAGCGAATTTAGAATTTTCTTTCATATTTTTGTGAATACTAGACCTGTCTGACTTTCTGCAGTAAGGGGTGATCAAGGAGAAAAACAAGTAAACCTTGCAAATCCAGATTCAGGGAAACTGATAAAGTGCCAACACACGTTTCACAACTCAGTGTTGCTTCTCTGGAGTAAAGCTCAGCAAATGAGACCACCATTTTTCAATGACAGTGCCTACATGAAGTACAATTTAGCATATAATTAAGCTATATATTCCCTGAAAGAATATAAACATGTACTTAGCGACTGTTAATCATGGAATGATGTAGGAATGTGATAAAGAAGTAGTGGACTATACAGTATAGCCTAAACCTTAATCTAGCCCTGAAGAAGCAGCAATATGCTCTGAAACGTGTTGACTTTAGCCATTTTCATAAAAAATTATTGATTGGAATGTTTTTGAAGACTGAATAATAAAGACACATCAAGAGTGAGAAAATAATTATTGGAATCATTGATGCCGCCCTACAAGAAAAACCTTTCAGAATTATATGTGAAGGTTTAATGCTTGAAAGGCATTTGCTCCTTTGGGTCACCCATATATAAAATGTGAATTTGGTTTTCAGGTAGTTATGGCCAGACAATGATAATTCACCTATAGCTCTAAGTTCTGACTAAGCTTTAACATCGCATAATGAAAGAGCTGAGCAGACTGCAAGAAGGCGCCCCTCTGGGGGCCTCCGCCTGGTGTAGGGAAATGTGTGCGTACTGTACCCTGTCAAAGTGGTTGAAGGAGGAACGGAATTCATTCATTTGCTGCTGGGTGATGCCCTTGGCGTCTCTCGTTAGAATCTGTGTCTCAATCTCATTGATAGTCCTGGCGATGGTAGTGAGGAGCAGTTCCCACCCAACCCGGATGTGCTGTGGGAAGAAGAAACAGCCATTAATTCAGTGATCAGCGAATGAAGGCATAACATTAGTGAGTATAACAAATAGTTGGAGAACCAAAGCAAGTCACAGAATACATTTTATGGAAGGATGAAAACAAGTTAACTATTTTTGTTGATTTCCTGATCCACCATTGTCATTGATAAAGCTTTGCTGCAGTAGGCAATGCACTTGCATTAATGCTGGTTACTGAAAAGGCCCAATAGGTCATTTCCCTTTAAACATTTAATATTTTTAGCCAGGTGAGTGTGTGATCAGTGCCTAGAAGTAGGTGCAGATTCACAAAAAAATATCAGCTCTATAATTGGCAGGCTTATGCCTACTATTTTTGTAAAGGTACTTCTTTATGGGGTTAAGAAATATTTTGTAGCATACTTGTTTTGTTTTCCAGATGCACCATTGTCACTGATAAAGCTTTACTGCAGTAGGCAATGCACTTGCATTAATGCTGGTTCCTGCAAAGGCCCAGGAGGTCATTTCCCTTCAACAGTTTAAGATTTGTAGCCCATTGAGTGTGTGATCAGTGCCTAGAAGTAGGTGCAGATTCACAAAAAAATTGCAGCTCTCCAATTGGCAAGCTTATGCTACCTATTTTTGTTAAGGTACTTCTTCTATGGGATAAAGAAATATATTATGACATACGCACCTACATTTACGAAGACAAATGCTTTCTGATAGTACATCTAAAGCAGTACATTTTCTGCTAGTGAATAATGTGCCAGTTTACGGCTAAATTATTAGGTTTAAATTGTAAATGAACCACAGCTTTTTGGGAGTGTTTGGAATTTTTTAACCCTAAATCAGCATATTTACTCTAGTTTTTTGACTCTAGGTTTAAGTGCACAGAAAGAATGTGAAAATCACTGGAAATGTTGATGAATACCAGTGGCGACTGCCATTTACCGAGGGCGGTGGGGCGGAGGGAGGGCAGGGGGGACGCAAAAAAAATAAATAATAAAAATAAATCATTTATCTTGAGGCGCGACGTGAAGATCTCCTCCACTGGTCATCTCTCTTCCACAGGACCCAGCCACTCCCCTAACCAATCCTGGCACTACTCTCACCAGCATTAGAGTAGCACCAGGATTGGCTGGACCGGCATCAGTCCGTGCTTTCAATAGCACTGGAGGCCTGCGCTTTCTCTAACCCAGCTGTCTAAGACAGCTAGGTTAGAAAACTTTAAAATGCGCATGTCTGGCTGGTCGTCCCAAGATAGCCGGCCAAAGAGAAATGTACATTTTAAAGTGCCCAGCTCCCTGCTGCCACTCGGCAGCACTGGCCCCGCCCTGTTACTCAGTTCAGGATGGGTTGGTTGCTAAAAAATAAAATGGTAATAAATAAACTTTATTTCAATTTTATTTTTCAGCTCTGGCCTGTGGGGCAATGCTCCTCTGCTCAAACGGAGGAGCCACCCCTGTTGAATACCAACAAAGACTGTGGTTTTTCCAACATATTCACCAAAGCCTTTTTAAGGCATGGGCAAAGTGGGCAATTGCCCAAGCCACCAACTTACAAGTGATACCTTACTAAAGTGATCTTTCTCAGTTTCTCCCTCTCTCTCTCTCTCTGTCACTTTTATTATTTTCAGTATAAGAAATCCTTCTCCCTCCCTCGTCCTGCCTCTGCCTCCTAAATCTCTATCTACACAGTGTCATTTTAAGGATTTTTGGGCCCCAGGCAAGACATATTTAAACTGTTTTTGTGTGATTGTTTAAGGATAATAAGATAATAAAATTCAAAGGTGTTTGGAACTAAAATCCTTAAGATGACACTGATTATCAATATCACCCTCCTGCCCCATAGCAAAAGTGTTCCCATCACTATCCCTAACCCTTCATCGGGGGGGGGGGGTGCCATATTTGCAGATTTTCTGCGAGCGTGGGTTTAATGGGCATGGGCAGGCATACAGACTGCAGATTGCGAGTTAAGGAATCAGGAACCATTCTTTGCGGATGCCACTTTTTGTGCACTTTAGAATAAAGTATTTTGTTATTCAGATCTATAATGTTTCAGATAAAAAGTCAGAACCTCAATATTTTGGTTGTCTAGTGACTCACCGGGTGATATTACTAAAGAGGGCCCCACCCTCTATTGAATGATCAATGAATGATTGCTCTTGCAAAGTGAGTGCAGAGGCGGTAGCAGGAAGACAGCACTGGAAAATAAGAAGTCTTAATTATTTTAGGTTTAAATGTTTGTATTAATGAAAGTAGAACACCCAACATTACAGCAGTGGCACCCACCCCCCATTAGGGCAGAGAAGTGTTGCCCCCCCTGCTGCCAGGGCAGCAAAAGTGAAAAATAAAATGGTAATAAAATTAGTTACCATTTTATTTTTCACTGCTCCCAGCCCGAGCAGTGTTTGGGGGTGGGGCTGCTGCTGACTGGCAGCAGAGGAGTGGTGCTCACTCCACCAGTTTACACTGTGCATGTCTCTTTTGCCGGCTGTCTTGCGATGGCCAGCCTGACATGCGCAGTGTAAAACTCTCCACCTAGCTGTCTTAGACAGCTGGGTGGCTAGCAGGCACAGGCCCGTGTGCCTGCTGGAGCGTAGAGGCAGCCCGCTCTAGCCAATCCTGGTGCTGCTCTCATGCTGCTCATCTGCAGCATGTAAGCAGCGACAAAAAAGGTATGTTTGTTTTTAATTTTAATTTTTACCTTTTTCGCCCACTGACAGGCACTCTGAGAAACTCGCATTGCATTCAGCCTTTATTTTGGAGCTCTCATTCACGGTCCATTATAAAATCTGTTAACGAGCCATGATTGAGAGCTTCGGAATGTGAGTCTAAATGTATTGTGATATATCACAGTGCCTGCCACTGGGTTTGGCACTGGTTCGATGACCCCCCACTTTTGAGGGTCAGCAACTGTCACTGCATTACAGTTTTTAGCTGAAGGTCTGATTTTGAGTTCAATAGACGGGCTACTCAGTCACAAATGTGACGGATATCCTGTCTGCTGTATTACAAGTGCCACTGGATATCATGCACTTGAAATATGGCAGAAATTACATTTGTCAAGTTGTAACAGAGAAACCCATCTGCTGTGCTCTAAATCAGGCACTAAGTTTGGTAACATATTACAAAAGACACATTTACTACAATGTGTCACCACAAGTTAAAACACAATTAGAAAGCTAGCAGTCAGGTATCACTGCTGTTATACACTCCTGTGGAGTATGCGGAAACCTGTAGCCAATTCATTCAGTTTTGGAACTCTGGGGAAGTGTGGACTGTGTCTCTCAGGCAATTCACATCTCTGCTTATTACTTAAGATACTGCTAAACATGTGCACCCTACACTTTAGATACAGCTTCTCCCAACCAATAAAGGGGAGGAGGTGAATATTAACAGGACCACAGAACAACCTGCATATCTATTAACAGAACAAAGGTCAAGTTAATGCTCCATATGCAGACTTGGTTCCATCTTGGTTACAGTACTCTCAGAAGTCTCAGACTGCATCTGTGTGTGAAACTAGGTCCAATTTTTATGTGTGGTCACTTAACAATTGAACAACCAATTCTCTGCATCTCATGATGGAAGATGGCCAATGGTCGAGATGTTGTGCAGTATAAAATGGCCAGGCTTGGCTGCCCTTCAGTGCATGCTTTGTTACAGAAAAATCAAGCAAGATGAGCGATCAAAAGTGAAATCCAGGTAAAGCATTAGAGTGGTTTGGTATGACAGCTGAATTTCTCGGCTTCTCCGGGTCTCACATTTGAAGGCTTTCTAATCACTGGACTATGATATGGTCACATGACTGCTGAACGAAAAGTCAGATGTAGCCTGGTGTTAAACTGTCATCAGAGAAAACTGAGCTGACCATTTAGTTGATCATTAACAAGTGCTTTGCTACAGACAGTGAAGGTGGGCTGTTGTACCCCAAGGCGGATTTAGACTACATTGGAGATTCAGCTGCTTGCCAAAATGCTTCTTTCAAATATTTGTGGTAAAGTATACATTACAGAGAGAAGTTTAATTAATTGCACCAGAATCAGAAATGCTTAGCTAAAATATCACAATATACAAAGAAATATAATGAGAACTTTTGGACTTAGCCCTTTCTGTAGAGTTATCCCCAAACGTTTTGCCTCCACCCTCCTGTTTTCTGAGCCCGTTCTTGTAGTCTTTTAGGACACTGCATGCTTTACCACTGCTAACCAGTGCTAACATGCTTGTGCTCTCACCTTAAAACATGGCAGAATTGGCTTACACCCAATTGGCAGATTTAATTTACTTGGAAGTCCCTAGTAAAGTGGCATTACCTGTGCCCAGGGCCTCTAAATTAAATGCTACTAGTGGGCCTACAGCAATGATTGTGCCACACATTTAGGTGGCTCTTTAAACATGTCTCAGGTCTCAATTACCATTTTGACCTGGCAAAAGAAACCTATGTCCAGTCCCACACCTTCCTTCATAATACATACAAATCACCTTGAGGGTAGGCCCTGGAGAGCCCAGAGGGCAGGGTGCAGTGTGGTTAAAACGTTGGACATGTACTATTAAGTTTTACAAGTCCTGGTAGTGAAAAACTCTTACATTTGTTTTTCACTATTGCAAGGCCTTAATATATTTAATAAGCTGTAACTTACAAATGGGAACAGGTTAACAGTCCATGTCTGGTGTCTGTGGCATTCTATTAAAAAATCCACTTTTATGGTACACTCAAATTTTGGATTACAGTTTTGAAAACGGCACTTTTAGAAAGTTAGCATTTTCCTGCCCTAGCCATTTAGTACTTGCAGCCTGTCTCTGGGTCACATGACTGGGTGTAGTTGTCAGTTGGTCTTTGTGTATTCCTCCTAGACAGCCACACACAATAGAGGCCTTAGGTGTTGGTAGGATGGGCCATCGCTAGCAGGGTGGGAGGGCTAAGTTAGGCATAGCCCCACTTACACTTTAATAGGCTGTGTTCTGCCTTCATACAAAAGATTGCATACCCCTTGTAGTTAGTCTGGAGCCAGAGCAGGGGAGGCAGGAAACCTGAACACTTCAAAGGGAATCATAGAAGTTTCTCCCACTTCAAAGGAGGCACCAGGTGTAAATATTGGACCTCAGACACTAACTCTTCAGTACACTCCTGGACCTGTGGAGACTTTGCCAGGAAGAAGGACTGCTGTGCTGCTGAAAGGACTGCCACTCTGCTGGACTGCTGCCCTGCTGGAGTACTGCCTTCCTGGACTCCTGCCTTGCTGGATTGCTGCCCTCCTGCCTGAGTCAGAGGGTTTGGATCTGCACCTGCAACTGCACCCAGGACTCCCAGAGTGACTCCAAGGACTAGTCTGCTGGCCTCCTGTTCAGAGCCACAGGGACATAACAGTCTCCCCACCACCCAGATCCAGCTGGAGTAAGCCCCTGATCCCCAAGTCATGACCCTCAGGCCCTGGACCCTTGGTGTGGCCTCAGTGGAGCCAAATTAAAGTTTTCAGACTCATTGTGACCGCAAATGAGGCCCTTAGTGCCAATACCTTGTCGCTTGCACTGCCCGCCAACGTGAAGTTCTGTCAACCAGACCCTGAGCATTACATCATCTGCCGTCCGTGGGGAGCGATATTACGAATTTCTGCCCAACTGCCCACAACGACAACAGGATCTTTGCACTACAACGATGACCGTTCATGATACTCCCCTGCTCCTCGTGGCCCCCTCCACTGCGAACAGGACTCTCTGCCCTGGACGGAGATGGTAACTTTTCAACAGGACACACCTAGTCCCTATATCCGACCCACGCCCCATCTCAGTTAGCCTGACTTTCTCCCTGCCTCGCACGACCTGATAGCCGCGAGTAGCGCCATTTTCACTTACATCTTTAAAATGGCATATTTCTGGTTCTACTGATTGGATTTTTGTCGTTTTGGTATTGCTTCATTATTTAAATTGTGCTCTATTTTTCTAAATTAGTGTGGGATTTTTCTTGGCTGTGTTTTCATTTTATTACTGTTTGAAGTGCTGCATCAATACTTTACACATTACGAGGTTATGGAACTGCTTTAAAACTATGCAAAGCCCTATGGACATTGCTTACCTCCATCGAATAATTGGTGTGCTTGTTATCGAAAACAAGGGACTCTTGTATGAGCTGGTGATCTCCTTCCAACTTGTCAATATTTGACTTGTAACTGACGATATTGTGTTCATGCTGCTTCAGCTGGTTCATCTGATCCTCCAGGGGTCCACCAATTGTAACAGTGCTACGGGCTACTTCCTGATAAAAAAATAAAACACAAAAACGTTATGAGAAAAATCACCCCGGTGATACGCATTTTCAAAAGGAAACTTTCCAGACCAGATCATTAGCTCCATTCCAGCCCTTGAATGCCTCTTCCTAGTGTCATTGGACAGATCAATCTGCTATCTAGATATTCATCTGCAACCCCTCTGGGCATCAGTCCTGCTCCACCAAGGCCATCCCCATTCCTGCGCTCAAACTAGACAAATGCACTACGGAGACCACAACTGAATCCACTGTCAACATCCTGCTAGGCTTTCTCAACTTTCCAACCAGCATCAATACTCACACCCCACTAGAGCTGTGATTTAACACACACAAGCCCTCCTCAATCTCACACAACCAAGAATCCAACAGCAGAAAGTAGTAAATCAATAAGCAATAAATAAATGGTGCAAAGCTGAACTCCACATGGAACTTAACTGAAAACACTCCACTCATTAACCAAAAACGTAATTAACACAGCTAGAGCTGCCTACTTCATACCAACTACCACAGAAGCTGATACCTAAGTGATTCAACAAGTGCAATGCTTTCTACAGATTACTAACTCACAATACAGCCAATAGCAAGCACTACATCAACACTGCCAAGCAACTTACCCCCATGATGCCAATCTCATCTGACAACATCCCCAAATGGATCACCTTAATGTCAATTTCAATCACAGATCTTACCAACTTCTTTGTCACTAATTAGTTGTCCAAATAAGAATATGCCACCCATGTTAAGATGTGGTGGTCCAAGCAGTAGTTGGTAAATTTATATTTCTTTTTACATTCATTGCACATCAGGTTACAAGTAACAGGTAACCAACTAGTAGGCTCAAGCCTAGTTCCAGGTTACCCCGTACCTAGAACATGATGACTCTATCTCAGCTCATCCTGGAATGAGCTTTCTTAACTGACCACTGTGGAAAACATAACCCATACATTCCACAAACACTTTTGTAAAACATTTACACCCTTAGTATAGTGTAGTAAAGTCCTCAGATTGTTTTGACACTAGTGCTTTTCTGCTCCTTCTAACTGACGCTCACTTTCCTGCCTGTGAGCTTGAGGTTCGTGACCTATTACAGGGTTTACACCTGTTTCTGTGTTACTCATCAACAATGAACAAACCCCTGCTGAACCTAAAGTTCAACCAAAGTGTACCCACATCATTAGTACATTACAGCTGTAGCCCACTCACTAGGTGATGCAGAGACTGCATTTTGGTGGCAAGTGAGATTCATTTAAGGGGCACAAACTCACTTATCTGCACCCCTGTAAGAATAACCTACTGACCTTCTCTAGGTAAAATCCATTCAGACTTCCATAACTGGGGCCCTTCACTTCCACTTGAATGTATAGTGTGTTTTGAGGGTTACATTTGGTGTGCATTGAGACCTTGTGTGGTGTGAAAGGTGTCCTCTGAGAGGACCTTTCACCTTCTCTGCCCTCAGAGCGCCCCAGGGACTGTGAAATTTAGACCCACTAGCAGTATCCCCCATGTTTAATTTCTGACTGAAAGATACATTCAAGTCAGAGAGGCGTCTGAACACAAAATACGTTTTAAAGCTTGGTCTGCCTGGAGATCTGCTTGGAGACATGCTGGTATCCATTCAGGCCCAATCTACATTCCTTCTTGCTCTGCCCTTGGCTCCTCCAACAGCCTTAATATGTATATCTAGGTTATAGTGGAACTCATCACTGGGTCTGGAGACTGTCCGTCCAAGAAACAGTTGGACAGACTCAGAGTAGCTCTGGCTAGAACCCTAACTGCATTAAAAAACAGCAATGAAAGAATAGCACTGATTTACGAATTTTAAGTCAAGCTGGCGAGGGAAGAGGGGGCATGAGTGCAAATTGCTTCGTATGTGCAAAAATAAAAAGTGGGAAAATATTAAAAGACACACGTGAAAAGCAAGTATCGAGAAGAGATTTTGGGGGACAGGAAGAGACAGGTTATCTTCCTCCATTTCAAACAAAAATGCGGCAGAAACACTTTAAGCCATCATACTCTCCTACTCCCCAAAAAACACATCAAGAAAACTATTGTGATGCTAAAAGACTCTTGTTAAAAATTCCAATGTTTTGACCATCACATTTTCACTTGGAACCAGGAGGCATTTGAGAAGTTGTTAGTGTTTCATCATTTCCTTAGAATAAGCATATTTTACAAGCAGTGTAATCTTAATATTGGTAGAACAACATAGGTGTCACAACAAGGAGTTTAGTTATATTGACTAAATACCAATACCAGGAAGAAATAATAAATGTTACATTGACTACCAGAACAAATAACATATAATTAAAGTTATATTTGCAAGATACATGTATAATATAACATATAACAAGCGTTATTTTGGCAATATGCCTATACCGAAAACACATAATTAGTAGGAAATAATAAAACCCTTCTTTACCAAAAGAGATAATTTAATGTGTAGTTATGAGATTCCTATCCAACTATTAATGTTTTGGGTGAAAGATGGAGTGTAGGAAGCACATGAGCTGTCATAGAGTACGCTGTAGTCCCTACAGCCTGTAGAAGAGTTTATGTGAACGCTGTGCTTATGCATGTGTTAAGTTAAAGTCACTCAAACCCAAAGTATAACAAAGGAAGAACACATGATTTGCCACTTTGTTACCTCTATGCGCTGCAGAATATTTGCAGATTCTGGGAGTATACCTCATACTCCCACCCAGTCAGTCATCGACCTCTGTGTACATTTCTAGCTGGCTGGATGATATGTTTGTTTGTTACTGCTTTCTCTATCGAGTTACTTAACCTTTGGACAATATACTGAGAATGCCAATGCAGTCATTAACGATCTATCACTCTCAATTAGATGTGAAACAGTAAAATAGAGGTGCAAATCGAGCCCCATCAATGACTCATTGTTTGTGTTCTTATACAAACCCAAATCCTCAACTAACAAACATTTACTGACAGACAAAATGGCACCCACTTATAGAGTAGGGCCTATAGCAGTGAACATGCACCGTGAACAACAAAAGACGAGAATACGTGATTACCTCCATTTTGTTCTGAATCCAGGGTCCGATTGCGTTAGCCTGAGCAGCAAACTGGCGACGAAGGCGTTCATTGCCATGCTGGCGGTTGAGTTCCTCCTGCAGAGACTGGTCTCTTAGTGGCACCAGCTTCTTTACCTGTCATTGGATAAATGAAAGTATTCACAAAACCAGTTATTGTCTGAATCCCCACTGTTTCCTGATGGTTGGTTGCCACGCTACAGGGTCGCTTAGCATCCCACTGTTACAGAGGTATGAAAGCACATCCTAAAATCCTTAGCAATGCCTGCACCAGGACTCTTTAGACATTAGACTGGAGAGAGACAATTGAGAGAGAGATAGTACTTATGCATGCTTGTGTGTGTTGATTTTACTTTATTGATGACAAGTAGCATTTAACACAACAACGTTAAAGTAGCCCAACACCTCGCAATCTCTGACCTATAACAAGACACTTAGATGATTCAATTGATCCCTCTTTTGCTGTTACTTTGTGCCAACTACAGTGTGTCTGTCTCATTCCTGAAGCAGTAGTCAGTGTGTGAAACATGCATGCAACTCAAGTGTGGAATCACATACTTTTTTGTAATGCCACAGAATTACCATAAAATGTCCCAAAATACAACTAGTTGTTTTTGGTTCCATGAAGCTTATATATTTATTTTATTAGTTACTTTGTCATAGGGACTCTACAGTATGAATACCATACCTGTTTTGTGTCCGGAGGACTTGCAAAGCTTCCCAACAGACTCTGTCTGCAAGACAGTGGCTGCAGCAATAGTAATTCAGATCAAAAGTACAAAGTGATGAAGGCTCACCATTGGGTGCAGCTCAGGGATGTCAGACAATCCATGTTTTTGAGTATAAGCCATAGCCTGGTTCGCCTTTCTGTTCTTTTTAACACATTAATATTTCTTAAATGTTTGCACTCAACGCTGTGAGCATGCAGCTCCAGCTTACTTACATCTAACAAGCATTTGCAAAGCAATGTGTGAGCTATTGGCTTTGCCAATATCTTTTAGCCATGTTGTTCAGCATGGCTAAAAGTAAAATTAGAAAAAAACGCTCTATGAGACGGCCAGCGCTGGCTGCGTCATTTCACTATTTTTCCTTCTGGGAGGTGGGGGTTGGACAAGATGAACAACAGGAGGTAGGCAACGGACAAAATGGGAGGAAACAGAATGGTTATTAAAAAAAAAAGTGCTATGACGTGGCCATTGCAGGCTGCGGTATATCGCTTTTTTTTGTTATGACTGTTGGGAGGTAAGGCAACATCGACAACAGGAGGGTGCGGGTGAAAGGGATAAAGCAACACGGACACGTGTGGGTTTGAAGGGGAGGAAGGAACACAATGTAGGGGGGTGGAGGGAAAGAAGCAAAGGGAAGTGGTAGGGAAAGAAGCAGTTGGGGAAGAAAATTAATAAAATAGTACCTGAAGCCCTGCGAACAACGAATGGACAGCGAAGAACACTAATAAAAGTAAATCAATCAGTACTTGGTTGCTGCTCCAAACTGTTGACCAGGAAGTTGCATCGAGAAGCGCTAGCCAATTTGGAGGCAGCAAATAAGAGTGACCATGAGGCCAGCGAATGGTAAGCAATGGGCGGACTCCAAGCCAGTAAACAATACCTCTGTGCAGCAACAGCCCATGCTCTGTAGGCAAAGGAGACCTGAAAATGGAGTCTTTGATTGCTAATAGATATGTTTATACTTTTGATGCATAAGAAAGACACAAGGACCAGATCCACAAGTAAGAGGATCCAGAAAGGTTATAGAAGCTACTTAAGAAGTTGTGGATGGAGTTAAATTAAAAGTAATTTTTCTCCACTGCATGGTAGCCTTTCTGTTCCAACTCCAAATGGCATTGTGAATGATCACAATATAATAATATGTCAGACGATTTAATTGTTCAGAATAAGCTGGGTGGAATAACAATATTTAAGTGTAACAATATGAGCCAATTAATACATTGAAGTCTGATCGTGTCAGTTGAAAGATTTTTCCGGGCAAAAAAATATAGTATATTTCCTGCCATGCCCAACTGAATCTCTGAACTACTACATCTTATCATTAAATGAATACAAGTAATGCACAAGCTTTTTATGCTGTGGAAGTAAGGTCCCAGATGAAAGTAATGTCCTAGATACAAGAATCACAGTACCTGTGGCTTGGGAAGCAATGTCCAAGATGCAGGCATCGCAGTACCTGGGGCTTGGGCAGTAATGTCCCAGATGCAGGTGCTGAGGTATCTGGGGCTTGGAAAGTAATGTCCCTGGTGCAGGTAGGTAGGCAACACAGTTTTTGTGCGCAGAATTTATTTTATGTAAACACAGGAAAGTTTGCACACGTGCAAATTCAATGGATGAATTCAGAAAAGCGCGAAGTGGGCTCTCCTTTTAGGCTGTTAACACAGATTTACCTTGTCCCATTTTGTGCGGATTTCGTCCACCGTGATGTTGGTGTAAGAATTGCTAGAAGTGATCCTGATGCTGTAACTCTGGATAACCTTCTCCACCTCAGTTTGGATTGATAGAATGGCGTGTCTCTCGCCGTCCGCCTCGGGCAAAGTGGCTTTAAACTGTTCATGGGCTGTGATCAAACTCTACATGGAGAAGTTGAAAGAAAAAAACAGACAATGAACAACTCAAAAAATGGAGATGATTCACATAGGTTCATGGACATTAGAGCAAGTTATTGCTAGTGAAATTAAGGTTTTACCCATGTGGATTTTAATACATTTCACAAACATTTCTATGGTAAAAACGTGTAGATTGCACCTGAGGTGTATTACATTACTTCAGCACATGGTCGTGTTCTGTGCAGGGACCACCAATTTTGAATGTGACCGCCACAGAGCACGGCCGTGTTCTGAATTACAAAAAACAAGTATGTCTTTGGCTGCCAGCCTTTTAGCTTTGCCAATGCTTATTTTTGTGTGTGTCGCAGTTTTGGAAAAATGTTTTGTTGGGAAGCTGCTCGGCCCTCAATAATATTGAAACAGAATTGGCTAAAAGCAAAAATATATTTTTGGGTATCAAAAAGCATGCATTGTCATTAGTAGTTCCTAGCACTTAAGGGAACTACTTTGTGTGTCTATGAGCTCCTTATGAAAGAGCAGAATACCGCCACTCACAGTGAAGTTAGCAAATGGCTGAAGTAGTCTGACAACCTTCCCCATGCCGTGTGCTATAGCGGGCGGAAGATAAATGTGAATAACAAGATAACAGACCAAACGGTTCAAGAGTGTTGGCTGAAAACCTCTATATGTGAGTATATTATACATATAATTTTAGTAAAATCAAAAAGTATTTGGTAATGCTCAACCTAAAAATGTGCTGTCCCCAGCGCAAGGGCAAAGGAAGACACAACGTAAAACTGCAGTGGGGACAGGGCAGCAGCGAAACACAGGCCCATAGTTTCATACAGTCGGTCCGACTTTCACTTCAGGGGAGTGGGCCTGATTTTCTGCAGGGTCAGGAATCTCCCTACAGGCGGGAGCAGGGGTTTGGGGTGTGCCTGGTGGATCCCTGGCATTGCCATGCCCACTCCCAAGAAGAGGCATCCTAAAGGGTGTACTAATGGATGCCACTTCATATGTGATGCACACTCAGTGTGACTCTGCCAGCCTGTTAGCACCTGTGCCCCTATTGGTAATACGGTGCGGGGGCAGAGACCACAGCGCATCTAAGATTCATGGACCACAGCCCCTTGATAATGACTGAATGCCACTTGCGAATGTGCATGCATAAAATGTACACCTGTACGATCTGTATTATAGGAGGAGCCACCAAACATCTGCAGCCCCTTCCGTAATTTGAAAGTGCCTTGGGGTGCAAAAAAACTGGTGCAAACGTCCAGCGTGCCCCAACGCACTTCTCCAATCAGTCCCCAGCAACAAATATTCATAAACGTGTATACGATTCACAGGAACAATAGGCATTTTGGTCAGAATCTATTTGCAGAGCCTGCAAATGGAATTTATACTTAGACAAATTCAAAGATAGGGGAGAGGGTAGGGCCTAACGGCTAGAGCGGTCGACCTCGAAGCTGGGGAACCGGGTTCGAGACTCGGCAGGGACGCTCAACATCCTGTGATTCTGGGCAAATCACTTAATCTCCTCGTGCCTAACAAAAATGAATGTGTTCATCTGTAATGCAACTGGTGCTCGTGTAAGAGCTCTGATACCTTCGGGTCGAGATTGCGCTATATAAAACTCCCCCGAAAAAAGTTAATTTATAAGTGTATGGTTTTTTTTTAATCGTGAAAGAGATCCTCTTTTTGGGAAAAACATACAATTTGGCAATTGTTTTCACAAATTTACCCAGGTTGAAACATGTGCACTTTACTATCTGTAGAAACAAGAGGAAATCTTATACTGCTGTTTTGTGAAACACAAGTATTTTTTTAGACTTCTTCCTTGTTGTTAGATTGTCACTTGCATTACACACTCCTAGCCAGGCGTCTGCCACTTCCTCGCTACCACTGCTACCGCTTTCATCATGCCACTGCGGCCACTGATACATACACATATAGGGGCACATGCATCAAGGTAGGCTTTTGCGATTCCTTAATTGCGATTATTAAGGAATCGCAATTAAGGAATCGCAAAAGCCTATGCATGTAGGAATCGCTATAAAAATAGCGATTCCTAAACATTCCTTAATTGCGACTCGCTAATTGCGAGTCGCAATTAAGGAATACCTCCCCATTAATTCCTATGGGCCTAGAGGCCCATAGGAATGAATTGAATACATTCTCAATTAGCGATTCGCAATTAGAGAATCGCAAATTGAGAATGCAATTTCAAGGGTGCCAGGGTGTCAAAATGACACCCTGTTGCACCCTGAAATTGTGATGTGCACCCATGTTGCGCACACACATGCCCCAAGGGCATGTGTGTGTGTAACCTAAAACTTAATAAAATGCATTTTAGAGCATTTTTCGAAGGTATTGCAAATTACAGACAAGTTTGATTTGTCTGTAATTTATGGTCCCAAATAGCGAAATCGCTATTTGAAAGTGCTTCTAGCATTGCATTTAAGGAATCGCAAATTGCGATTCCTTAAATGCAATCATAATTTAGGAATTCGCAATTAATTGCGAATTCTTAAATTGCGCATAGGAAACACTTTCATGCATCTCCAAAGGCCAATTTGCGATCGCAAACGGCCGATTTTTGCGATTCGCACCGTTTGCGATCGCAAAAACCTTTGATGCATGTGCCCCATAAATCCTAGCAAATATCTTTAACTGAAAAAGCATCATATTTCGGGCCTTTGGTAGAAACTTTGCATCACCATTCAATGATGGTGCATGGCTGATGCCTTTCCTCATCTTATGGAGGCACCATACCTGGCCGGACTTACTGCCCACAAAAACAAATATATGTCCTCTACTCATTGTTGCTTTAGGCTGCGCTGTGGGGAAGCGTCATTTACAACGTGGGCTGAGCCACGTGTGCAGTTTCACCGTAAGCGGAACAACGCTTGACTGAACCACGCATATGCTTGGATAAGGCAGTCAGGGGTCTAAATGCAGAGTGGATGGGCGGGGAGAGGAACAGAAAGGATCGGGAGAGGAAGGACCGGGACGTGGCTTGGTAAGTGGGGCTGTGGCCGGGTTTTGGGGGGGGGGGGGTTAGTTATTAGTGCTGGGAAATGGTTTTAGGGCTCAGGGCGGGAGGAGTCAGGGTATTTTTTAGGGCTGGGGGCCAGGTTTTAGGTCTCAGGGCTGAGGGAGAAAGGGCAGTTTTCAGGGCGGGGGATCAATTTTAGGTCTCGGAGGGCTGGGGTTGGGATAGATTTTTGGGCAGGGGACCGGATTTTAGGGTTCTGGGTGGGGAGTCGAGGCAGGTTATAGGGCTGGGGTGTGCTGGATTGCAGGTCTGGAGTATCGGGTTTTAGGGCTCAGGTCGGGGAGTGGGGGGGGGTGATCTTTACCACACTTATCCCTTTACCAAACATGCCTTTACAACGAAACCTGTTAGCAAAAATATCTTCTGACAGAAATATCGAGCAATAAATATCGTTATAGAAAGTTAACTCCAATGGGGCGATCATCTTTTACATGATATTTAGGGCACAATATTTCCATGAGACGATATTTTGGGTGCCATACCTTCCTAGAAGCAGTGCCTTGTTGCTATGTAAAGAGGATCTGCTAGACCTGTTCCTGCCACTCTCCAAAATAAAGTTTTCCTTTACTGAACTGGATCAGTTTATTTAGCTATTTTAGTGCTAAGTAGCTAGATGAGGGATAACTTGTATAAGCGGCACCATTACATTAAGACTCTGGGTGAGAGCTGGGTATGTGGTGCGAAGACTGTCTACTGCGATTGATTTATAGAGCTTAAGAAAGGCATGAGGGCAGAGCGTGTAGATATGTTTAGGGCCTTTCTGTCAGTGGCGTAACATAAAATGATGGGGCCCCCTTCAGAATGTGAAGAGACGCTCTGAGTCTTCCATACCTCACAGATATTCATTGGCCTTGGAAGGAATGGGGCCCCTCTGACGGGATTGTCGGGGCCCTGAAGGTTTGACGGCCACCCTGCACCTCATGGGCTGCAGGGGGCTGCATTACATTACTGCTTTCTGTATGCATTACATGACCTGGAAATTCCAAAATACATAAGAACTGTTTACAACACACATAAACAAATTAAAGACACACTACAAATCCCTTGAAAAACAATTCGACCTGTAAAACATAAGGAATCCACAGAATATGTGGGCACCGCTGGTTACTTTTTGTAATACAACGGTCCACCAAAATGATCAAGGTTTCCTCATGTCGTGAAAAGGGAGAAAAACTACAATAATTTCAGAAACAACCACAAAACTCTCCTACTGTAAGGAAGCCAGGACCAGTCAACGACCGATGACCAAAAAACACTAGAGATTTCTTTAGGTTAAGGTTTGCAGTAGCTTTTCATGACTAGAATTATAAAAATGGCTGTGTTAAAGAGTTAATTACCTGGATTTCCTCTATGCTGTGAACAATAAACATGTCTTGTAAGTCCTCCATGGCGCCTTCCATCCAGTTGTTGAAGGGGGCCGCCCTCTTGGCAAACTCGAGGTGGAGCTGGTCAATAGTTTCCAGAAGCTTCTCTGCCCTCTGAAGAGAATGGAAACAGGCCACAGTTCAGTACAGTTCAACTCCACATTAGCAGGAATGTAAAAATATGAAATGTGCATCACAATGGATAGCAATTTTACATTGGTTAAGATATAATAACAATTAGTGTGCTCTCAAATAACTGGTTGGCAGTCCTTCAGTGACAAATCTGTGAATGCGCCCTTATGTGAGATGAAGTTTTTACTCTATTATTAAACCACTTGTATTGTACTACTATTCTTTTTTATTTTCAATTATATGCACTTTAGTTGCTTTTACACAATTCTCATGTGATTTTACTTTGATTAAAACTTGCACCTCAGCACGTTTCTTTCCTTGACATGTTAGTTTTCCATTTATATTATCCTGTATTATGCAGACTAACATTGTTCATTTTATACTCTTTTGCTTTGCCTTAAATATGAGGAAATTGTTCTTTTTCAAGTCTGGCTGAAGAGAGCTGTAAAAGCTGCATGTGTATGCGCAAGAAAATATAAATTAATTGCCTTTGCAGATTAATTTTTATGGGTTTTTGTCGTTTTTCATTCTTCTCAAAGTTCAAGCCTGGTTAAGAGCGAGGATCATATCTATGACTCATAAAAGATACAATGAGGTCTAAAAGCACAGATTGGTGGCATTTACAGCGCCATGCAGATGCTGTTAGCATAACCGGTACCCAAACGTGTGATAGCCACAGCTGAGATGAAACTGTGAATAGTCTTTCTCACTCACAGGCCTGGTGAGAAAGGACTACTTTTCACAGGCATCTAGTCATGCTTTCTGTTATAATTTCTCCTTGCTTAAGTAATATGTTATACATTATGTTATGTTTAGTATATATGTATATATTTTCTCTCTTATCAAAATGGTATTTCCCTGTATACCCTGGTAACCCTCCTTTTCCTCCCAGTTGGTGTATCCTTACAGTTAGGCTGTGAGCTTGCCAGAGAATGTTGACGGTGATATGATTCTACTCTGTCAAGCACGAGGCAGAGATATGTAATACTCGAGAGGGGAAACAGCGTTTACAACGCTGCCATTACATCGCATTCCTATTACAACGCGGTTCGATAGAACGACCGAGTTGTTAGAACGCGATGCCTTTACATCGCAAGTCATTAGATCGACTTGCTGTAGGGGGCGCTCTAACCTAAGGCATAGTATAATTTACTATTCCAACACCTTCCCTACTGTTGCTCAGGCTGGAGTTGGAATAGTAAATTATACTATTCCTAAGTCCAGCGCGCCCCCTACAGCAAGTCGATTTAATGACTTGCGATGTAAAGGTATCGCGTTCTAACAACGCGGTCGTTGTAACGACTGCGTTATAATAGAACGCGATGTTATAGCATGCGATGTAACATGCTATATTCGGTGGAGAGAGGAGATGTGGTAATAAACAAGAGTTACAGTCTTTCGTGTGGATATCACTTTTTAACACTATCATTACTGATGAGCTGAGTGTACCAAAGACCTGAAGTCTTAAATCAAAAGTTGATTCAAAAAGCATGGGCACATGATGGACTGAGATTTACTGCACTCTCCTAACACCCCTCCACCTCATGAACGATCATGCAAAAAGCAGTCCATCCACATTTATTGAAGGCAATTTTTTTTAATGTGGGTATGTTTGATGGCCAATGAGCTCAGGTTATAGAAACAGAGCTCCGGAGTCTACAGGGGTAAGAGGGATGAGAAGGGATCAGGAGGAAGAGGGCAGATGTGTTAGAAGGACTGGGAGTGCTTACATTATTCAACACATCCTACCTTCTCAAAGACAACCACAGTAGGTGTGGAAGGTAAATCCCCCACACCCATTCCCTTCCCTCCTTTTTCCCCTATTCACATGGTCAGCTGTGGAGATGGAGGGTTTTAATGAAAGTAGGCCCTCCCTCCACTGTGGTGACAGGGTTGTAGCAGCTAGAGTTTATACAAAACAGACTGATTGAGATGGCTGTCCAGACCCTCAAGAAGCCAAGATGGATCTATAGGCATGACATTCCACTTGTGCTTATCAAATGATCAGCCAGTGTCTATGGGACAAGCTGACGTGGATATGTCTTGCTTTGTAAAAGTATATTTCTAGATATACCAAAATGACAGCACCCGAACCGTTTCACTGTATGTGCCCACTACGACTAACACAGACGAGAAGATACTTTAATTCAGCAAGTCAATATAGCAGACTTCCAGCAAGTGCTGGTGAGCTGTTATCATTGTCAATAATCTTGTGCGAGTCCAACCCACCCATGCATCTTAACATTGTGGTTTGTGTACCCCCGCGTGTGGCACAGAGGTGTAATACCACAACATTGAGGAGTTTATATTGCCCTGCAGAGATATTGACTGTTGGACATATTCAATGTCAGTATGTATAGTCAACGGCAGATTTACTGTTCTTAGCCGCACAGCTGCTTACTGTGAATTTCTACACATGTTCAAGGTAAGTATGTGTATATGTATATTTTCAAGGGAAGTTGATGTGACGCTACCAATATTACACATACCTACATAAACGTACCTTGATGATGTAGTGGTATTTGATATTCTACTGTTGGTATTGCTGTAGGACGGTATTGTGGTACTGAATATTCAGACATGCAACCAGCAGAGTGTTTGTGAGAATAATGTAACCGTCCTGAACGAAATTCAAAGGCTGCTAAAACGGATAAGAGTATGGGAACAATAATCCTATAAGGAGGAAACCTTAGCTCAGGGATGCTTACCAACTGGGAGAAGGATGAATATGGTAGAAAGTGTTGTGCCTCCTAAGGAATATTGGCGAGTGGTGGAAGTGTTAAACGAATAGCACTCACTGCTGGGTACAGGTGCAAGGTAAGTGGGGGGCTCCCGAGGCCATTTTTAGGAGTGCAAGGACAAATGCAGAGGGGTGTGGAGAAAGCCTAATTAATGTGGGCAAAAATATTGGTGGGTGGGCAACATGCCCTAAAGTGGGTATATATGCTGAAACATAGGAAACTGAATTTCAGGCTGGCGGTCAAAGATTGAAAGTTGTTGGTGAAAATCATTTAGGAACCAAAAGTAACTGTCAAGGAGGAAGACAGGCATTTATTGTTAAGCTTCTTCTGCCGAACGGTTCTACCTCCAGGGACTCTCTCCTCTTCTGAGTCAGCGTCCCGAGTCTGTCCCACTGGTCACAGATTGTCTGGCACCTTTCATTGATTGTGGCAGCATCAAAGTAGTCCAGTTCACTGGGGGAAGAAACGAGAAATGTACCAAGTGTCATGAAGAACACACCAGCAATAATGCTACGGTCAGAAGGCCCACTGGACTGTAAATATTTAAAACGAGAAAAACACCCACTTCTGCAATCGTAACAATTGTTTTCTGATTAGATGTTTATCAACCTAATACTCAAGCATGATGTTTTAAATGTGTCCTATTTCCCTTGTAATAAAAAACACCACACCAATGTACCAGTGATTGAATATCATTACAATGGAGGCTATAGGGTACTGTAAACAGTGGTCCTATGTATTATTCATACAAACATACAATGTCACCCGCAGCATGTGATACAATACCAAATTATGTTTCTGATTCACAGATATTTGTGGGCACCTAAGTGATACTTCAAATCACAATAATATGCTATGATAAACTGAAATTCCACATCGTGTGTCGGGATGAGTAAATTCTACATTCATAAATTGCTGTTACAAGGGTGTAATCGAGAGGGTAAACCGTGGGAAAGGAGTAAGTATAGATAAGGGGTAAGAGGCGCAGCCATGTCACGTCTAAAGTCATGTGACCATAATTTATACCCGGATGGAAGAGAATAACAGAAGACAACAAAAACACTGACTGTACGACTCGGGATTAATGTATTTTATCGTGGTGGGTAAAATCAAATGTGTGTGGTGGAACATGTTTTGCTGGGCGCAGTGACAAACTTAATTTACTTTACATTGATAACTACAGGTCAATTGTCATTATGCTGAGACAATACGAATACCACAAATGACGACGAGTGTACCTTTTGAATTGTCTTTTTATCAGGTCAAAAGGTCCAATACGGGCTGCACTGAACGGACACGGTGGAGTTCTATCCTTTCACGACCGACAGACTTCATTATCCATATTCACCAGCTAGGGTTCATGTTAGGAAGTTAGGATACCAACCTGTCCTGACGAAAGCCACACACCTGCCAGGGCCAGTGAGAGTGGGGAGTAACATGAAGATGCAAAATGGGGGCCTGCATCACGATGACCCCTAAGTACATTGTTTTTAATCATGTGATAGGGAGTGAATAATAAAGTACTTATAAATCACGCTACACATTTTAGCACGTAACTAAGTGTCCCCTAGAGCAGAGGTCTTCAAACTTTTTTGCTCTGAGCCCCCCTAAGCAAAATGCTTTGAAGTCGAGCCCCCCTCCAAAAAACTAATGCAAGAATAGTGCGAGCTGGAGGGGCAGGGTTGACCCCCGGACGGTGCTTAGGAGAACATTTATGGGGTATTTTTTTGTAGCTCATAATCCACACAATGTGAGACTTATAAAAGTGCAAATATATCAAACTAAAACAGAAATTGACCAAAAGCACCAGTCCCCATAATTGGGGTGTTGTGAGTCTGGGTCCCAATGCAACTGCAACTGCTGCACTAAAGGCCCTTAAAAAAACCAACTCCCCACCTTCCTCATGGCATCTCTGAAGAAGCTGTCTGATTTTTAAACTAAAAATGCTCCCCGCACCCCCAAATAGCACCCCTTTCTCTGGACCATCTCTGATGCTTTCAATGAATCTCACTACTTTCCCCTTTCCTGGACCATTACCTTGAGGCCTAGGGTCCGGACGATCAGAGCGCTCCATCTGCACGTGACCCTGCTGGCCTCATCCCCATCACCCCCTGGACTCACCTTGAAGGACATATGCATGTAAACAGAGGTCGAAGTGGACGGGATCCATGGGGACCCCCACATGCCACATGCTTTTTTAATTTTTAGAAAAGCAGTTCCCATACTTTTTATTAAAAAGCAACGACCCTGAATAGTTATTGTGGCCCTTGAAGGGCCTCCGTGTAAAAGTGAAGGTAGGGTGGGATTAGGGTGGGGAGGAGTTTCCCTATGTTGCGAGAGCACTTGTTTTATCTTAAAACACCAAATCATTTTACAGCAGCCTCCCTTATACTGTGTATAATACAATTTTTAAATAATGACTTACATACAGCGCTTTCTGCTCCAGGCTGGGACCTTGTAGCACTATAAATATACAAGTCACTAATCACCACATCTGCAGTGGTCACATTACCCAAATGAAATTTCGTAACGTAAAAGAATGTATTTCCAACCGATTACCTAAATTTGCATTTATTTTTCGTTTAAGGTTTCTGCATTATTATATATGCAATTAACTGAAAGTAAAAACCAAAACACTTGAAGAATATTTTGTTCTTTTCAGCTATGATTTTGACCGTACCACCGCCCGAGTGCGGTGGTGGCAGTGTCAAAAACGTGGCTAAAAAGAACAAAATATTTTGTAAGTGTTTTTTCCACTTACAGTTAAATGAACATAAAATAATGCAGAAGCCTTTAACGAGAAATAAATACATATTAAGCTAATTTCTTTTATTTTATGAGTTTCCCCATATACCTTTTTTTCACTTCAGGGACTGCATGTAAATGAAGACAGCCTGGAAACGCTCCACATCGCGCTTCCAGGTCATCTTCATTTACAAGTCCTTGTTGAGCCATTTGCGCCCCCCTGGGAATGCAGCCACGGACCCCCAGGGGGGCGCGCCCCACAGTTTGAAGACCTCTGCCCTAGAGGGTTGAATGCTAGGAAGGCACACTATTCAATCCTCTATAAAGAGCACCAGGGGAAACCCCCACAGCGAGGAGGGGCCCAGTGATGAAGCATGTCACCTCGGTAAGTGAGATGGACCTAGTCCTTCTTCTTTTCCTGTTGAGTACCATCCTCACGTGAGGGGACCCAATATTTCTTACTAATTATACCAGATAGATCCCTTGGTGTGACATATCACTAGGAGCGTGTATCCTGACACATCAAATAATTGCTTTTCAATCTTTAAATAACTGCTGAAGCACGAGTACCTGACCTTGAAAAAAATATGGGGCCTTGGTAATAATGACCCCTCTTTTGTCTGGCCTGGAGGGGCGTGTAACATGCAGTGAACAACTTTTTCAAGGTACTGATCACAAAAAAGGAATACTATATACAATACAATGGTGTAACATAAGATGACATCAAGCCATGAAACCATCAATATTAAAACAACATAGACCAACAGCTACAACACTCCTTATATAACCTCAAGGGCAATAACTTTATCTAAATAAGCATTGACAAGGCCAATAGGTCTCGCCAATGCAAGAGTTATTAGCTTTGCAAATGTGTTTTAGCCAAGTTCTTCGCCAGCGTGACTGCTGTTCAGCATGGCTAAAAGTTTGTGGCATAGAGGAGAGTGGGGAGTGGAGTGGTGTAGGGTGGAGTGGTGTGGAATGGAAAAGAGTGGGGTAAAGTGGAGTGGCACAGAGTGTCGTGAAGTGGAGTGGGTTAGAGTGAAGTGCCGTGAAGTGTTGTAGAGTGGCATAGGGTTGTAGATTGGAGTGTTGTGGAGTTTCGTGGATTAGTGTGGAGTGTTGTGGATTAGAGTGGAGTGGATAAGAGAGGAGTGTCGTGGATTACAACAGAGTGTTATGGATTACAGAAGACTGTCGTGGATTAGAGTGGAGTGGTGTAGAGTGGAGTGATGTAGAGTGGAGGCCTGTAGAATGGAGGGAATTAAAGTGGAGGGGCGTAGAGTGGAGGGGCATAGATTAGCAGGGTGTAAAGTGGAGGGGCGTAGAGTGGAGTAGAGGAGCATTGAGTGTCGTAGAGTGGAGTGGCATAGAGTGTAGTAGAGTGGACTTGCGTTGTGTGGAGTGGTATAGAGTGGAGTGGCATAGAGTGGAAGGTCATAGAGTAGAGGATCATAGAGTAGAGGGTTATAGAGTGTTGTGGAGGCTCGTAGAGTGGACGGTCATAGAGTGTCGTGGAGTGGGGAAGATTGGCAAAGAGTGTAGTAGAGTGTTGTGGAGTTGAGTAGAGTATTGTGTTGTGCAGTGGAGGGGCATGGAGTGAAGTGTGGTAGAGTGTCGTAGAGTGTTATAAAGTAGAGTGGCATTGAGTGGAGTGACATCGAGTGGCATAGCACAGAGTGGAGTACAGTGTTGTAGAGTGGGGTAAAGTGTCAGAGTGGAGTAAAGTGGAGAGTTGTAGACTGGAGTAGAGTGCCATGGAGTGCAGTGGAATGGTGTAGAGAAACGTAAAGTGTCATAGAGTGGAGTGGTGTATCGTGGAGTGGTGAAGAGTGGACTAAAGTGGCATAGGGTGTCGTAGATTTGAGTGACATAGAGGGGCATAGAGTATTGAGAGTGTCAGAGTGTCGTATAGTGCCGTGGAGGGTCGCAGAGTGGAGTAGAGTGTCGTCGAGTGGAGTAAAGTGTTGTGTCGTAGAGTGGAGGGCATAGAGTGAAGTGGAGTGTTGTAGAGTGTTATAGAGTGGCGTGGAGTACAATGGAGTAAAGTGTCAGAGTAGAGTGATGTAGCATGGAGTGGCATAGAGTGGCTTAAAGTGGCATAGTGCCATAGAGCGGAGTGGCATAGATTGTCATGGAGTGTCGTAGAGTGGAGCAGCATAGACTGTAGTGGCATAGAGTGGTGTAGAATGTTGTAGAGTGGAGTGGCGTAGAGTGAAGTAGAGTGCCGTACAGTGGAATGGAGTAGACTGTCGTAGAGTGGAGTGTTGTAGAGTGGAGTGTTGTAGAGTGGAGTGTTGTAGAGTGGAGTGTCGTAGAGTGGAGCTGAGTGCCGAAGAGTGGAATGGCATAGAGTGAAGTAGAGTGGCCTAGAGTAGAGTGTCATAGAGTGGTGTAGAGTGGAGTGGGATAGAGTGGAGTAGTGTAAAGTGGAGTACAACGTTGTAGAGTAATATTCGACTAGCACATAGAAGCTGGCTCCAAAGTCACTCACCATGCGCGGTGCCCAGTTGTGGGGATGGGCTGAAAAGAAAGTGGTGAGAAGCTGTTCACAGGCCCTGGTAAAGTTTGGTACCACCTTCTAAAGGTGAAATGCCAGGCATGGACATGGGTTATGTCTGGCTTGCAATGGAAGGGAGGCTTGATTGAGGGGCATTGGCAGATCTGGTGACCCAGTACTGGAAAACCAGGGATAGTGTCTGTCAGGGCTGGGGTGCATCCCCTGAGCTGTATGTTGGTGTCAGTAATGGAACAGCAATTGGTCCTGGATGGTGTTAATGAGGAGCATTGGCAGGGCAGTTTGTAAGCCCCTGCACCGAAAGAGCAGAGATTCTGCAGGTCAGGGGTGAGGTGCATTGAGGGGATTGTGGGCAAGGTCTCTGAATTGGAATACCAGTGGATGCTGTAGGTTATGATTGTGGTGCATTAGCAGAGCTATATGTGGTAGAGTCTGTGATTGAATGGTTGTGGGTGTGTCCGGTTATGTCGTAGGTGCACTGGCTGAGCTGCCTGTTGTTCCCGGTGAAGGAATAGCAGTGTATACTGAAGGTAGATTGATGTGCAATGACAGATCTTTCTGAGGGTGACAAAGTCCTGCACATGCATGAGAGGAACAGCAGGATACAACTGAGCTGCTGGGTTAGCTTGGACAGACCCATTTGGGGCATCCCACGAAGGGGGGATTTGTTATCTGTTGTAGTTATTACATACCCTGGGGATGTCCAGACAGTGGTATAGTCTAGCGTCTTCACGTGCAAGGGTGAATAAATATGAGGGCTGCATTCTAGACGTGGCAGTTCTTTGACTCACATGCTTGGTGTTGGTGTGACTTTATTCAGGGCCCCGAAAAGCCCCACCACGATACAGTATACTGACAGTCCTGGACTAGCAAGGAAGTTGCAGGCTGTAAATGGGGGTTACCGGTGGCGCTGTGTGCACTCCAGTACTGAAACTGAAGAAGTGCTGCAGGAATTGGGTGCATTGCAAAAGCTGCATATGGGTCTCAGCAGTTAATGCAGAGGTATAGAATTGAGGTTTATTAGCAGAGTGATATGTAGGCCCAGTACTGGAAAAGCAGGGTTGCTGCAGTCAAAAAATACAGACACAATAATGTCAAGTCGAGAACACTGACTTATAAAGAAGAGAATTTGTGACAGGGTTAAAAATCTCTTTCAGTCTACAAAATAGGTTGTTTATGTGACTGCGTGAACAGGGATAATAACCCATGAAAAGCAGTTTAACTGTGTAAAACAAACTGGAAGTTACTGTGAAAGAACAGCAGTTTGTAGGATACACCTTGCATTGGCAACAGTGATAACAGAAGGGGGTAGAGGGAAAATAACACAAGGGAGGTGTGGGGGAGGAGGGAAAGAGTACCACACAGGGCAGGGGGGCTTGAAGGCATGAGGAAGAAATAGTACCTCAATTGCGTTGGGAGTAGCGGACAGGCACTGATTAAGTTGAATCAATCTGCTCTTAGGAACTGCTCCATGAAGACAAACGGAAGTGACATTTGACCAGTACTGTCAAGTTAGGAGACAGCAAAGAAGAGTAAGATTGAATCCAACTAATGATAAGCAATGGGCGGGCTTCATGCCCTTTACTGAAAACAATAGTGTTTCGCAAGAGACGGCATGCGCTAGCTGTCGCAGGCTCGACCCTAAAAAACAAACTGGTTAAGGCATTCTATCTGAGTCTGGCTGCTGAGTGGGCTGATAGCTGCATCCACCTGAGAAACCTCTGTTTGACCTCGTGGTCACAGGTGTGAATCCTGGTGGGTCCAAACATTCATCTCTTTGAAGTCAATAAAATGAGTGCCACTGAGCTGAGTAACAGTAAACATCAGTTAGTCTGCACCAATATAATTTACAAATATATCCATTATGTTACATAAAAGTAGTAAATATTTCTCATGTACAACAGCAAATATTCCAGTCCTACAACTGGGCTCCGCAAATCTTTACAATGTGGAGCCGCGTCTTGCAAAGCAAAGGCATGTAATTTTCAGTTTAGGGTTGCACACAGATTTTATGGCCTTACACAGTACAACAGGTAAAACATGTTCTTGTGAGAAGAAGAGGAAAGAGCTTTCCCATGTTGGAAAGAGAAAGAAAGAAAACTCCCCACAATTAATGGAGGTTTAGGGGAAGAAATATCTCCATAGTGAAAAAACATTTCATTGTTGTGAGAAAATGCCCCTTTTGTGTGGTCACCCATCTTTTTGGCACTGCTGTTGTTGGTACATTTGCTCTATGCACTGGGACACTGCTGTCCAGGCCCAAGTGCATGTGCGCTGACTCCTAAAACATGGTTACATTGGCAAACTCCTAATTGGCCTATTTAACTTTCCAATAAGGCCTTATTATATGGTGCAAAAATACACCCATGGCCTGGGTAGTTAAATGACACCTGCAGACTGCAGTATTTTTTGTGCCTATCCATATTGTCACATGGCAAACATGACTCTAGACCTACCATTGTAGGGGGGCTGCAGCAGTTTAAACCTGAAGCCCACCCTGTAAAAATAACATTTTTGGCAGGGGGAAAATGTACCTTTTAAATCTTAATAAGTTACCCCTATGTAGACCTCGTATCCCTCAAGCTAGGGTGCATGGAATTTAAAACTGGGGCATATAGAAATATAAGGTTAACATGTCCCTATAGTGTTTAGCATCAAAAGGCTAATTTAACTGTAGTATTTTGGCCATTATTTTTAATATTTGTTACAAACCCAATTAAATGGTTAAATAGATTTGTTTTTAAATTAGGGCATATAGAAATATAAGGTTAACGTGTCCCTATAGTGTTTAGCATCAAAAGGCTAATTTCACTGTAGTATTTTGGCCATAATTTTTAATATTTGTTAGAAACCCAATTAAAAGGTTAAATAGATTTTTATATATATTTCAGAAAAGTTACTTGTAGAAAGTTACCTTTCCCCTGCCTGAAGCTCCTGGAGACTAATTTGCATTTGCTCTCCTGGAGCTGCTCAGCCAGCGATTGACTATAATAAGGAATGAAAACTGCACCCTGAGCAGAGACAATGACCTGGGAGTGGGCAGGCCTTTTCCTTCACCTTGGAAGAACACAAGTTAGGGTGGACCCAGGAACTTTAATAGCATGTTAAGAGGCTGTCCTTTCATGAGTAAGTGTAATGTGAGACCTGGAGAAAGCAAACATTTCCCCCCAGCCATGCTGGCCCCAAACCCAGTGGGATTGGAGCTACTACCAGAGATGGTTTTGAGTGACCACAGAACAGGGGACTGCTCATTTCCCTGGCCTCACCCGTGGGTGGGCTCACAGACTCTGCACAAGAGAGCACAGGCTACTACATTTTGGATTTTGGGAGTAAGGTGTACTGTGGGAATGTTTACAGCAGAGCAAACAGAAACCGCTGAAAAAGTGGGTCGTGTTTCCCCTGAAAACCTTTAACCGTTTACCCTATTTCTTAGGGAGGAGCTAGGAGTCACCCCCATTCACTAGATAGTTCCAATTATAAATACAACACCTCAAGGCACCATCCTCAGAACACTTTCTGTAGCTGTGGAAGAACAGGAGAAGCACTTCACCGGCTGTTTGAGACCAGGGAGGAGATCTGAAGGGTTGGACCTGCTTCCACTTGTACCCAGGACAAAGAAGTAGACTCCAAGGATCAATTCACAGACCTCCTGTGTTGATACAGGGCCACAACAAGCTGCAAGAAGCCTTTTCCGTGAAGTGCCAACCTGCCCAGTTGCAACTGTACCTAGACTGGACCCTGCTGGTGACTTCAGTTGGGGCAAAACGTGACCCCCCCAAGAGCTGTCCCTGAGGTCCTGGGACCCTTGGCTGTGTCTTATTGGACTTCTTTTATAACCCCTGAAAAGCTGTGGAACTTAGAAAAATCCTGACTTCCAGCCGCTGGAGGACCAGGACCAACCACCCGAGCCAATCTGCCCAAGGTGTGATTTTGCTAGCCTGAAGAAAAAGGTTTCACCCGCTTGGAGCTTCTCAGCAGCAGCAAATGTGTTTCAGTGGACCCTCGGCAAGAAGTATCCAGCCTCATGGAACCCATCATTTGATACAGCCTTTATACTTGCCCCACTGGAGGATTTCAACTATCATTTGAGAGACTAAGTCCCATGGTAAAATACCTGACTAAGGTGTACCTGCTTGCTGTAGTGAACCCATCGCGGTTGACCTGAAATCACTCCTAGGTTCCGGTCAACCATGACTATAGACTATCATTGGCGCTTTTCTTTTTCTTGGTGCACTTTACCTTCAACTTTCAAAAATTCCTATCACTGGTTCCCCTTATTGGATTTTTGGGTCATTTCACTTATTGAAAGTTTACCTATTTTCATAAATTGGAATGGTATTTTTATTGCATTATGTTTTTGACTTTTTTGGTATTTCTAAATTCTTTACACATTATCTTTATGTTAAGCCTGTCTACTCTGTGACAGCTATCAGAGTTTGAGCTCAGGTTTATATTCGTGAAACCTTTCCTAGATCTAACAGGTTAGTGGCTTTATTACTTGTGGTGGCCTCCCACATCCCCCCCCCCCCCAAATAATAATTCACTTTCTTACACCCGTAGAGATAGGAAAAACATGTTGCATGTGCATATTCATATTTGGGTATGATTTGCTCATACAGATCTTTCACATAGTGCCCATGATTCTTTTTCTTATTTAGTTTTAACAAATTAGGCTCTGTAAAATGAAGTACAAGCCATGATTTCAGAAAATGAAGGTACGGTTATGGGAGAGGTTTGAAGAGAATTGAAAAGATAAAAAGAAAAGGAATGGTATGGTATGAATTTAGGACAGTTGATGTAGAAAATAAGAGATAAAAGAGACAAAAAGGGAAATGGCTGACGTGAAAAGATGAAAGAAGGTGGAAGACAAATATCTTTGAGCCTCCTCAATTTAACTGTTATTTATTTATAAAGTTTTATATAGCGCGAACATGATCCCGAAGGATATCAGAGCGCTTCACAATTGGAGGGAAAGGAAGGTAATCATTGCAGTACCGACATCAAATAAGAATACCAGATAAAACAGTTACAAAAGGGGTCAACAGAGAATAAGACAATAACTGGTACATAGCGAACTAGGAGGGGAGCAAATGATTAATTAAAGAAGAGTAACACCCAGCTCAGGGCTTCAAGGTGTAAGTCCAATACATTAGAGCAGACTATGTTATTGTTTTAGCTGCAATGTTTAAATACATTTTCACAATTTTTATGGTCTTACTTGACAGCACAGAGAGAGGATTTGGCTTTTCCTGCATGCTGGGAGTCAGGAGTACATGTTTTGATTTGACAGAAGTTGTGTGCTTCCACAAAAAAGTCCTTGCCCTCCACAAAGCGTGATCATTTAGTTTATTTATCCAGCTGCCTGAGCTTGAACTTTCAAGGGCACACACAACATTGAAGTGCTACTGAAGTGTCTTAGATAACTAGATCATTTATGTTGTTTTTCTCTGGCAGCACCACAGATGGGAGGAGGGCAACCATTAACCTACGAAGATGTTTAGTTCTGGCTTGACATTGCAACTGTTACCTGACCTTTTAACCTACACAATATTATTCTACAGTTCTTTGCTTCTACACAAATACATAGCAAGCCCCATGCTATTTACTTGTAATGCTTCACATTAACATACAACATTCCTATAAAGCCAGGCTTATTGGCATTGCCAATGCTTGTTTAATTTGTTCTTGCTTTTGAGATGAATTTTTGTCTACAGCGTTTCAATTGTCAATATTGTTTTCAGTCATAATTTGCTATTTTATTTGCATGCCTTACAACAAATGATGCTCTTTGAAAAGTGTGCCGCTGTTGTGAATGCGTGCTTTTAGAGCATTGCAATCTAGCCTACCAGCTGGTGTAATTTACATAAGCAATATCACTTAAAAATAGACAAAATGTAATTTACTATTTTATTTCAAAAGTGAAAGTTTTTAGTAGCTGCATATTTCATCCTCAGCAGCTAACTGCAGCGCTTGCCTCAGATGAAGTCTGGCTTGCATCATAGCAGCAGACCAGGCATTAGCAATAGAAACCTAGGCCGTCATTATGCATGTCCCAATAGGTGTTGCAATATTGATCTCACCATCAGTGGCTCCTTATAAGGGGCTTCAGGTCGCAGCCCCTCTGACTCCTGTGAGGCCCCTGCACATTTTTCAATTTCACAGTGTTCATGAAAACACAAGTTTTGTGTTTTCATGAACAGTGCTGGTGCGCAGGTCAGCACTCTTTTCCTCGTTTCCTGGCTCCTGATAACATGATCAAGCTACAGAGTGTTGTTTTTAACAAAAGCACTCTGTAGCTGGATGTCTGGATTGCACATGCCTGAGGGGAGTAGTTCAGCTACAATCCCCTCACACAGGCACAATCCATTTTATTTTGAAGACATACTCCTCATGCCTCAGGCAGCACAGTATATCTGCTAAAATGTAGCTGTCACCTCAGTGCATCTCTGAAGCCAATGAAAAGCCACACAGAGAATCAGGGCCAGGAACCCCAGAACTATCCCAGCTTCTTATAGGCCTGCGCTTTCGGTCCTATCAAGAAGCTGGGAGAAGTATTGAGGTGGGTCTTCCTCTTTTCAAACCTGCCCTTCCTGCTTCATCTGGCACCCTGTTGAGAACCATGGCTTATTGGTTCCCATGACCAGAATTCCTGCTCTGCTGCTGCCATAGAGCCTCTGAGGTGCCAGCTAAATAAGCAAATTACGTAAAAAACAATGTTATTTCTCTATGCGTGTGTGTGTATGTGTTTGTGAGTGTATTTGTGAGTGATGGAGAGTGAATGGGATTGAGTGAAAGTATGTGTGAGTGTGTTTGAGAGTCAATGAGAGTGAAAGTGAGTGAGAATCTGAGTTTGAGAGTCTATAAATAAGTGAAAGTGAGTTCAAGGGAGTGAGTGAAGGAGTGTGAGTGTGTTAGAATGAGTGATTAATTGGAGATTGTGAGAGTGGAAGTGGAAGTGAGTCAAGTGTGCAGCTATCAATGGTGCAGCAGGTGCAGTGGCACCGGAGCCCAGAACCAGTGAGTGTGTGTAAGTGTAATAACGCAAGCTAGAGTGAGTGAGGGGAAAGAGAGTAAATCTGAGAGGGAGTGAGTATGAGTGAAGCAATTTTTTTTTTTAAATGTAGCGAACTCTTGGCCAGTATTATGCATCACCTCTTTCAAAGATCACCAGGTGCCACTGGCTCTCACCTGGTAAAATCAGATTTGAAATAGTCTGGGTGAAATAAATAGGACCCATTCAGAATGTTCCCCTAATAATAGTGAATAACATCCAGATGCAGGTGTTTACGGCACTGAAATCCACATTTCTTCATAATTAGATGTCCCTTTTCTTAAGTGTTCTTCGACAAGTTTAACCTACTGAAATGTATCTAAGGAGTGCTGACTTTATCGCACCTGGTAATTACAAAGTATGATAAACTCTGCATCACTTGTAATTCCGACGCGTTCACAAATAAGGGTATATGCAGGGATCAGAAAACATTGACCCACCTGGTATGAGGGCAAAGCACTGACAGCAACCCCACATGCTCCACTCACATTCTCACTCACACACACACACAGGTAGTCTCGGATGGGCTTAGGGGACTGCCTTAGCAGGCATTTTGAAACAATGGTATGGCATGGTATGTTATGGTATGGGACGGTTATCTATATAGCATTTACTATCCCTGAAGTGCTCTTCTGACAAGTAACACACAACTCTGTAGGAGACCAGTGTTAGTGATTTAGTCTAAAGTTAGTCATGCTGTTTTCACTTATTGCCATTAAATTTGTGATATTACTCTCATATCTATTATTTGACTAGTATCCCGATGCCATATGTGATGTTAATTTCATGTGCCAGGGGGCTTAACACTACTAGTTGCAATGTCAGTGACTCATAGTACATGAGTCTATTATTTGTGAAGAGAGATTCTGTTATATACAACATCATAAACTCACATTTAAACTAGGGATTGCAGGTGTTTAAAGATAATGGGCCGGGTTCTCAAACTGCACTTTGTAGTACGTTTTTCGTACTACAAAACATACTACAAAATGCAATTCATAAACTAAGTACAGAGTTTTGCGATTCCACACTCCATATACATATGTGTGCGGAGTTCTCCACTCCAACTGTGGAGTCTCCTGGACGCAGAGAACTCCACACACATAAGAATAGGGAGAGCACAGTCGTAAAACTCTGCACGTAGTTTGGGAACACCAAAAATTTGTAAACGCACTAGAAAGTGTACGTTTACCTTTGAGAATCAGGTCCAAAATACGAATCTGTGTGTGATTGGATGGCATATTATTGAGAATTAGGAAAACACATATGTTGGACTTGGCCCTCTCTGGAGGGTCACCTCCCAAATGTTTTGCCTTCAACCCTCCTGTTCTCCGAACCCTTTTTTGTTGGCTTTTAGGACTCTGGTCACTTTGCCACTGCTAACCAGAGAGTGCCTCTCCTTTAAACATAACATTGGCTAAAATCCAATTGGCACATTTAATTTACTTATAAGTCCCTAGTAACATGCTACTACATGTACCCAGGGCCTGTAAATTAAATGCTACTAGTGGGCCTGCAGCACTCATTGTGCCAACTACCAAAGTAGCCCTTTAAAATATGTCTCAGGCCTGCCATTTCAGCCTGTAGTGCAATTTTAAACTGCCAATCTGACCTGGCAAAACAAATCTTATGCCTGGCCTAAACATTCTTTTAAATTACACTTAAGTCACCCCTAAAGTAGGCACTATACAGCCCACAGGGTAGGGTGCACTGTATTTAAAAAGCAGAACATGTGATTTTAAGTTTTACATGTCCTGGTAGTGTAAATCTCCCATCTGTTGTGCCACAGTGGGAAATGTCTCTTCCAGCTTACCCCCTGAGTACAGTGATTATAAGGACGTTTTCGATGAAGCGAAAGCGGTGGCATTACCCCCGCACCGATCCTATGATTGTAGAATCGATTTGGTCCCTGGTGCGGATCTGCCTGTGAGCAGGGTATACGCTCTCACTGAGCCTGAAACTTCGTAATTCTCTTGGCTTTTATTTTTGTTTATAGTTCTGCTCGACGTCTAGTGGCGTGAGGCATTTCTTTATTTTGAGCAAGCACATTATGTGTTTAACATAATAAGGACTTGAGGATGGTGCTACTGCCTTTTTTCTTTTGAATCAACAAACTTTATTGAAAAGCCTTCTGGTGGAAATCTACTACCAGACACAACGAATCACTCTTTTCTGCAGTGGCAGCATTAAACTTACCTGGTAGGCAGATGTATGCCTTCGCCTTCTGTTTGCTGCCTCACACGCTCTTCCACGAGACAAGATTCATTGTTCCTTTTTATTTTTTGCCAATTCTCAGAAGAGACCTTTTCTCAAATGGGATACAGCCTCGTTCATTTGTGAGTATGAGATGGTACACAACCTGTGTTCTTTAACATTTGCCATTGCCATGTATCTTTCTGGCTGAAGGTAGAATCTGAGTAACACTTTGCACTGCACTTTTTCTCTCTTTTTGTTATTTTTGTGTTATGCAGTTATTTGGACAGGAACTCTAGGTTTTCACTCTCTTGATTTGCTGGCCCTGCTGAAGGTCTTCCCCGGTGGTCCTGTGATTGTCTTTTCTCTTCCTGAGGGTATTAGGCATTATTCGGGTACCTCTTCTTTAACTGAAGGTGGCTATACCTAAGGGGAGAGTTGGGGCCCCGTCTTCACTCCCGAGGATACAGGTTTCTTCCGTTAATTGGGAAGTCAGTACCGACACCAGGCCTGTCCTTCGCGCTAACGTGATGATTGTCCACGACGGTATCCCTCCTCATGGCCTCCTCCACCACAAACAGAACTCTTTGCGCCGGACATTGAGAAGTTAACTAACCTGGTTCCTGTATCCAGCCCACGATCCAACGAGGTCGCCTTGAACTTGTGACTTTCCCCTGGTCTAGCATGGCCAGATGACCACAAGTGGCACTTTGTACCTTTAGGCGCTATACTTACATGAAACGTTGACATTGCATATCTCTGGTTCTACTGATTGATTTTTGTCATTTTGGTCTCAAATAATTTATTACATTTAACTCTATTTTTCTAAACTGATGTGGGATTTTTCTTTTGTTGTGTTTTCACGTTATTACTGTTTGTGTGCTGCATAAGTACTTAACACAGTGCCTCTAAGTTAAGCCTGACTGCTTTTGAACCAAGCTACCAGACGGTTAAGCACAGGATAATTTAGTCTAGGTAGTGGGCGGAGGATTGTGCCTTCTAAATTTGTATGTATTAGGCGGAATAATTTCCAATCGTTCATTGGTAGGTTTCAAGTGCATACTGCATGTTCCTGGGACCGCAGAGACCGTTTTCACATCATTTACAAGGTAAGATGAAACTTCAGCCTAGACTAAACCAGCCTTCATGCGCGTACGATATTTTCCCAACAGCTTATTCACTATAACTTTTTACCGTCCTCATGCGCATTATCTTAACTGCCTATAGCTCACTTTAGCTTTTACTCATCTTCTAATGCTCAGATAACATCTTTCAGCGCCTCCATTTGAGGCTTCCAGTGATTAGCTTTTTCACCTTCACGGCCCCTTACCTCAAAGGATCAGCTGGCCCCGAACGTAATCCCAGTGTTTGAGAGTCCTTTCCTTTTCTTGCGCGTACCTTCCATTAAGGAAGGCAGACTTTTCTTTCCCCAATAGATGCACTCTGCACCTATACCAGCAGCATCGTACAGTTATTACTGCATGTTATCTTGGCTACTCATAAACGATTCATTATAAATTAGTGATTTCAAGTGTGCTTTTTACTTTAGGAACACGACCATCAGCCACGAATCCCTGGTAAGCGCTATACAATACAAACATGACATTGTAACTCTATTCATTTTGCTTACTCTTTCAAATGACTTTTGGACTCTTTTATTTCATCACATGTCCATCTATCTCGCCTCTGTGCCCTGTCATGTAACACCTGCACTTTTTCATTATGGTTCACAGGGATGTGATATTACCTACATGATACTTTTTGCTGGTCTCCAACATTTTCCATTTTACGCGGTTCTCTCCTGGCCAGTTTACATCTCTATACTTAATTGATATTCTCTACACTTAATTGTATATTTTCGTACTTGACCAGATCAGGATGATGACGCTCTTAATTGTATAAATTATTGGGTCTCGAGATTACATATGTCGAATTATGAATTGAAAGACTGTATATGAATTAATCATGATGATTACGCCTAACTTGTTCTCACTATTAGGTCTTGTGATTACGTGTTAAATTGTGGAATGATGTACCATGATTAATTTTGTGATTTTTCCCTCCACCTTTTTGTGTCTCACCTTTTCCCTCCCCTCCCCCCGCTCCTGTGCTCTGTTCCTCAACTTTCAACTCTTCTTTTCTAATTTTCCCTAAACCCTTTTCCATGTCATCCTCCCCTGACTACCACTTCAATTATGATATACCCTCACTGTTTCCCCTTACTCAAATTGCTCTTTCACATTCTAACTGTCCTTGAACCTAACCCTACCCACTCAGCCTTGAAAAAGCCCTCGGCCGATGGGCCATACGGGCGAAACACGTGTCGGCTGTTTTTGTTCTATGCATGAGAATATGAATAAACACTACGCATTTGAAACCTACCAATGAACGATTGGAAATTAGTCCGCCTAATACATACAAATTTAGAAGGCACATTCCTCCGCCCACTACCTAGACTTACCCTGTAATGGCTCTTGGGTATAGCCATTTGTGAGGAACGTGCCACCACCAAGATTGGGCACTGACAACTGTAGCACAAAATCCCAGATTTCTCCACCCATCACAGTAACCTACAGGATAATTTAGTGACTTTTGTGGTTCACCCTGACAAGGATTGCTGATGTTGCTAGAGATGGGTGTACACCCCCTCAAACAATAACGCAATTACAACATTAATGGGTATATTGTAGTTGATGAACACTCTAGATAGATCTTACTAAGAACTGACAGGCAAGGGTCATGCAGAGTGTAGCTTTATGCAATAATAAATCACTATGATACAGGATGTCACAGAGAGATATCTGTGGCAATTATCAGGAGCTGCCCAGCTGGCAGAGAATAATCTGCGGTGCTATGTCAGGGGAAATAAAATTCACACTCTGCCAGAGTATTGTTTCTGGTTCTAACACAGATTTCCCAACTATGAACATAATAGAAAAAGCATTAGCAAAGCCAAAAGGTTTGGCTTGATTTATGGTGGCCCTTGGTTGTGGTTGTACATGGTGGTGGCTGTGGGTGTGCATGGTGGTGGCTGTGAGTGTGGGCCCATGATGGCAATTGTGGGTGGTGGAGGACAAGTTGTGTAGTGTGCAACTGGTTGTAGGTGAGTAGCGTTGGATAGAGCTGTTATGTGACTGGTGCTGGGTAAACGGTGTTGTTTGTGAGTAGTTCAGGACTAGTATTTAATTAACAAGTGGTGATTGGTTAGCATTTGGTGCTGTGGGTTAGTGTCTGAAGGTGAGTGGTATGTTCTGTGAATAAGGTACTATGATGAAGTGGTGAATGGAGCAGAAGGCTGTGTCTTAGTTTGTGGTCAGCTGCTGCACATTCCTCTGCGATGGTTCACTGGTGAGTCAAATATTTCAGTTGTTCTAATGAAGGCGCTGTGCTGGTTAATGAAGATTGATTTAAAATACACTGTAAAAATTGTTATGCATAAATAGAAAAAAATCACCAATTCAGTAACCAACTACGCTGAATGCCAAGTACTTATGATTGTTATGTAATGAATCAGAAACAACAAAAAGTTCCATAAAATAAAGCATGATTTATGCATGATACTGCACATTAAGATGGCATGACACAGGGGCCTGCCTTCACAGAGTTTTTAACCCAAAGGCATCTCCTGCTGCCGCTACAAGGACAGACTCATCCATCCCACTGCCACTTACCGACCTAGCCTTCTTCCCAGTAGCCAGGCAGAGCCTCCTCCCCACCCCAAAAGGCCAAGGTTTGAGTCTCAGAAAGACACATGCTTTGAAATGTTTAATTGGAGGCAGCCCTGATGCCCAATCCCTGGTGCATCAGGCTGGCCAGCAAGGGTGCCCAGGTTCACCTCTTTTAGAGTTTTATGGCGCTAGCAAGTCTAAAGCCCTTTGCAAATACTGACATAGCTCATGGCAGAGAGTTAGTGGTGACTTAGTCCCTCCATTCTTATTGGGGGCAGTGAAACTGCAGGTGGGTGGTATGATGGAGCTCCCTCGGCTATGGTATGGTCATTTGCTGTGCAGGAGGGTTTAGGTGCATAAGATTGCTGTTGGCCTGCATGCCAGTGGGGTATATGACCGGGGCCGGACTGGGAACAGCAACCAGCCATGGCAGATTGCTGCTCGACCGTCCCTGGAGCGGAGGGGGGGCTGCTAGCAAGAAGCACCGCTCCCGCTTTTCTTACAGGGGGCTGATATTGCAGCACTGCTGCAAAACCGGGCCCCAGTGACAAAAGCGGCCCCACTGGCACAAAACCGGCCCCCACCCCTCTGGCCCACCGGGGAAATGCCCGGTGCCCACTACTGCCAGTCCAGCCCTGCATATGACCAAGCATGAAGACACAGGGATGAACACCCACATAAGCATGGAGGGGGCACTCCACAATTCATGTGTTGGTGTAATGGGAGTGCCAGAGCACAGACTGCAGGTGGGACAAGGAAGCTGATGCCAAGGGGCAGCCATCATTTGGGATTCAAGCAGCGCATAGTCAGGGGTGGCCATGATGGAGGAGCCCCATGCTGTGTCATTGGCAAAAGCTAGCTTGGAAAGGTGGCCTTCTGAACGTCCCTTTGGAAATATTGATGCAACATATTCATGTTTTGTGAAAAGCAGCTGTTTAAGCTCAATGGATTATCACAATCTTATGCAGCTGATCATGGCAGACTTGGGAGGGGGGCTGCTGAGTAACAAATACTAAATGTGCAGGACAGAATCACTCTCATTTAGTATTTGGTATCCAAGCACTGGACTTATTTAGAGCTGAGCAGGGAAAAGCAGCTATGGTAAGCCCATTCCAGCCATGGCCAGTGAAGTGGGACAGACAAGGGAAAGCAGGACATGGCAGCTTGGAGACCACCAATAGGAAGGAATAGCCCATAATGTGTGGGCCAATGGCAAGTTAATAGAAGCAGCCACTCAGATTCCTTGAAGCCTGGGGTTTCCGTGGAGTGGGTGCGAGCAAAGGCAGAGAGAGAGAGTGCAGGATGATACACATGGCTGTTGGGAGCAGCAGTGACGAACAGGAAGGGGCGGGCTTATGGTCACAGCCTGAAAGAGTGGCTGGAGGGTGGACGTGAACTGCTGGGTGGTGCTCTGATGTTAACATGAGTGCCTCACAGCACATGCTTGGAAGGCAGTATGTGTCACTCTGTCACCAATGGAATGAGGACAAAAAGACCAGATATAATGAGGAGTACCACAAGGAATGTAGACATTCGCTGACAGCTCACTTAACACTGTACATTCACAACCTTCAACTGATACCCTTTAGTACACCGAAGTACCCTGCAGGCGGTATGGGGGGTGGTGCAAGTCTTTGAATAAATTAAAGAAAGTGGGTGCCTACATTCAATTCCTATTGCTATCATGTCTTTTTAAATTCAAATATTTTTTTATTGGGTTTTCCAAAACGAGAACAGTAATGAAAAAGAAGAAAAACAATTAAATGAAATGAAATTACAACTAAATGAAAGTATAAAATGTTCCCTGTTACAGACAGGCTTATGTTAGCAAACCATATAAAAACAGCATGAAAGACACAGATTTTGTTTGACATAAGGATTTGTACTAGAGGCGTGATCTAGAGTAAAGTATCATAACATCCTGTAGAGTAGTATGTTATTCATAGGAACATGTCATGTAAATAATGATTTTGTCTGCCTAGTTTACCAAATTAACATATTTTACCCATATCCCAACATTATTACATAATTGGTATCAGATTGAAGACCTTATGGGGGTAACGTGAAGCATGTCCAGTTTGATACGTCCTCTGAGTGATGGAACAAATAAAAAGGTGCATCATGTTCGTAGGATAGGCCTAAAGGGGGAAATGTCATTATCTCCAAGGAATTTTATTTTGTTTGCCAACAAGAAGGTCCATACGCTGTATGAAGGTTAATAAAATGTATGTGTCCCCTGTGGTTGTGTTCTTGCTATCATGTCTTAAAGTGAATTCCTGGCGAGATGAAAGTCCAGCCGGGCCCTGCAGACCCTTCTGTTTCCAGAGTGCCCGATCAAGAGACTGACATCAGGGCCTCCAGACGGACAGACTCTAATCCAGAGGCTCAAGTGCGTCACTGGCCCAGCGGGGATCCGAACAGCTCGCTCCCTGCTCGTATGTTGTTCCCTGCAAACGCCAAAGTCCACAGGCGTTTAACGAGTTTGACCTTTAGGCTCTTAAGGCTGCAGCTGTTCCAGCAACACATATCCACGGCGAGCCTGCGGGGGAAGGGGCGGAGTTAGGCAAGGTCATGAATGCAATTGCTCCTCTCTAAAATAGCAATGGCATGGGGGCCAAGGGAGCCACAGCGCCCGCGCTGTCCCTATAATCACAGAGGGCCCGGTTTACAAAGCTTTACTGTGAGTAACTGTAGCTTATCCTGTATTAGATGTGGCTTTGGTATTGAATTTCCAGGAGTTAGACATTCTTGCTCACAGAAAAAAAAAATGTTTGGTGAATCACAAAGCCTTTTTCTTTGAGAAAGCATGTCTTTTTAAACAAATTTTATTGGTATTTTGTAATACACAAACAATGGGTTAGCACAGCTTAACATCTGACGTGGTGATAGGTCCCCAATTTGTGACAACGAAATAACAGGTGAATAGTTGGGTAATCATTATCTGCCCAGCCCATACGGACCCTTCTGGGGTGGTAGCCAGTGATGCAGTAGGAGGGGGGCATCCATGGTGTGGAGATGTTCTGCCCCGAAGGATGCCGGTGGCCTACCTATAAGAGGCTTGTGGGTGCTCTAAGCCTCCATAATCAACATTAGAGCTGGCGTGCGAAATAACCACTGTGGGGGAGGGAACGAGGGAGAAGAGACCTAGAGGCATCGAGTACCGTTGACCATTGAGGATGACCCCGCCAATATAAGGGGCAACCCGTATTAACTTGAGATGATTCTGGATAATTATTGGGGACTATTGGCGACACAGCAGGGAGAGACGATATTGCCATTAGAGGAGAAGGAATGTACTGCTTTTCTTGTGTGTGGGACCTTCTATAGGCTCCTATGGCCCCTGTCTGCCAGGAGCTCGATCCCTGTATACCTGTGACCTCTTCGAGTCTCCACAGTAACATCTCCAAGAAGGAGCGTAGCTCAGGAAAATCCCACAGCATATGTTTCAAATCTGATGCTGAGGTGGTGCATCTGGCGCATGAGACGGGGGGTCAGGAGAAGATCTTTGGGATACACTGAGGTGAGAAATAGGCCCTGTGTAGTATATAGAACTAGATGAGTTTTAGACGGGCATTCTGCGAGACCTTCCTCGGGTATGCCAACGCTTTCTTCCACTCCTTATTGTGGAGAGATCTGCCAGAATCTGCCTCCCACGTGTTACCTCAGGGGCTGCAGTGAAGATAGTGTTAGGACAACTAGGGCGTTAGTGAGCCAACTGATCAGTCTGCAACCACGCCCAGTGTTTACAGGTCTTATAGGAGTTGATGGGTAGCCAGCTGTGTCGCTTGTATAGCCCAGGTGTCTCTGTCAAGGAAGCATATAGGAGAAATTGACCCTCATGCAAGTTGTATTGTTCCATCAGGGTTGGGAAAGAGAGAAGTTGACCATTCTGGAAGAGGTCCCCCAAGGTGAGGATCAAAGCCTGATCCCAGGTCTGTAGCTCCTTTCCAGTAACAAGGTCTTGACGTGTTGGGAGGGCAAATAGGGATATTGCGGACGTGTAGGGAGGTAGGCGTTTCCTGATTCTCAGTGCCCTGGTGAAGCAAGCAAGGGCCAGCTGGAGGAAATGTGGACAGCCCTTTTTGGCAGAGTCCCTGAGGCCATGAATGTTAGCTGTTCCGCTCGAATTAGCAGTGGGCCCATCATTCATGTTTCCTCGAGGAAGTGATCTGCTAACCAGAGCAAGGACCATTGTAATTGGGTTACCATATTATAATATTCAAAGTTGGGGGCCCCAAGGCCTCCATGATCTAGGGGGAGCTGCAGTTTTGAGAGAGCCACCTGTCTGCAAGAATTGACCATACAAGGCCTCCCAAGAGCTTGTGTAACTCCCGGGAGAACTTCAAAGGGAGAACGATGGGAAATGCCAATATGGCCCATCGTCGATAAGGGAAGGGGCCACCAAAACTTCAGCTGTGGCCGAAGCAATGACACTGCGACTGCCAGATTTCCATTTAGCAGGTCTTGAACAGTATGGTACATGCGGATACCTAGGTATCGAAAGGAAACAGGCTCCCAGCGGACCAGGCCCTTACCCAGATCCAGGGCTACTGACCACATGTCAGGTATGAGAGGAAAAATTCAAGATTTAACCCAACTCACCCAAAATCCCGAAGCTGTGCCAAATTTCACCAATAGGCCTGCTATGGGACAGTGATCAGATGACAGGCCTTTGAGATAAAATTGGACATCATCAGCGTACATTGATATTGTGTGATTTCCATCAGATAGGGGAATACCCCACCTTCAGCCACAATGCCAGGCCTGCATTGCCACAGGTTCCATTGCTAAGGTGAATAAGAGGGGCGAGAGTGGCAGCCTTGCCTGCTGGTGTGGCCTCATAGAGGAGTCAACCTGTATCGGACACGAACTGTCAGGTCTGTATAAAGTATGCAGATTAATCTAACAATACATATGTCAAAGCCAAATTCTGACAGCACATAACATAGGTAATCCCAACTGAGAATGTTGAATGCGTTTCGCAAATCCAACATCAGGGCAGTGGCACATAGCCATCTCCCCTGGACAGACTCCATGATGCAGTAAAAGTGCTGGAAATTCAGGGAGGTGCTTCTGCCCGGGATGAACCTGTTTTGGTCCACATGTATAAGGCAGGGGAGTACTAGTTGAAACCGACTGGCCAGGATCTCACTCAGTTTTTTGTAAACCATGTATAGCAATGGGGGGATATGAGGCAAGGTCTGTGAGGTCCTTCCTGGGTTTCAATACTGAGACTAGCGAGGCCTTGCGTAATATAGCCGAGAGGTGCCTGGTCTCCATTACAACTTTGTACAACTCAGTCAATTTAGGAACCAGAGAGACTGCATGCATCTTAGAAAATTCGGCCAGGAGGCCATCGGTCCCAGGCAGCTTGCTGGTCAGGAGCTCTGTTATGGCTGCCTTCATATCTTGAGATGTGATAGGGGCATTGAGATCCTCTTGGGCGAGTCTGGGAAGGGAGGCCGCCACTAGGAAAGCCCCTAGCATGTCTGGTGGAGCTCTCGGCGGTGGGGTGATAAAGAGCCTTGTAGTAAGTGTTGAAAGCTTTGTGTATGACCTGTTGCAAATGGAGAAGAGTGCAGTCTGAGCTAAGGCCAGACACCACTTGGGACTGTTTGAATTCCCTATTGGTTAACCATGCTAAGAGGAGGATGGACTTATCGCCCTCAGAATGTGTGCAAGCCATATAGGAGGCATAGTTAAGCAACGGAGTTGCTCGATCAACTGGAGCTCTGCCTCGCAGAGCCAAGTCACCATGGGCCGGAGCGAGGGATCCTCGGTCGCTTTTCTCTCCGTAGTTACATAGTCTTGTTTGGCCGTGTCTAGTTCTCGAAGTAATATTTTGCATACCCCTGCAATTGCATGGATACAAATGCCTCAGATGACCACCATAAAGACCTCCCATTCAACAGACGGCAAGGGATCTGTGCTGTTGTTGTGCAGAAAATATTCAGAAATGTGTCCGAAGATGGTGTCTCTGAAGGGTGGGCCATCGAGGGTGGAGGTCTGTAGACACAAAGTGGCAATGGACAAGGGAGTTCTGCCCCAGCCTAGGCTCAGTATCAAGGGACTATGATTGGACAATTCCCTACCAAGATGGTCGGGAGACAAGACGGAGGGGCTAAGCAAGAAGGAACAGGCTATCCTGTCCAGGCGTGCATACACATCTTGTACCGGAGAGTAGTAGGTATAGAGTTTGATCCTAGGGTTCTGGTGGCACCAAGTGTCTGTCAGAGACCATGTTTGGAGCCACACCACCAGGCTGCAAGCGTTAGACACTGCCAGCATGTTGGGGAGTGAGGGGTGTGAGCAGTCAAGGGACGGATCCATTACCCGATTAAAATTCCCACCCATCAGCCGAAGGATATGTGCCCATTTAGCAAGGTGAGATGAGGATTGAGGAATTTCGATTGGTCAGAATTGGGGGTGTGGAGGCTGCCTATAAGAATGGGGGAGCCATCTAATTAGGTCACTAGATGAACAAACCTTCCCTCCGGGTCCATATCGGTAACAGGACGCTGAGGGCAGTCCCTTCTTTTAACCATGACAATGTGCCCCGGGCTTAGGCTGAGCAGGTGGTGGTATAGATTTGGCACTCCATCTTTTCTGAAGTTTAGTACCTTCAGCCTGTGTAATATGGGATTCTGGGATCAAAGCTATGTGTTACCCTATACATTTAAGATAAGAGTGGATTCTGTAATGCTTAGACGGAGTGTGCATTCCCTGAATATTCCAGAACACTTTACGATAGGTTTGAGTGCCTGACATCCTGTGGGGCAATCTCCTCCCATTTAATCTCCCCCCATTTGCTCCCATATGGTGTGGGTGCTCTGAAGCTCCGGGGCAGCTGGAGGAGTCCAGCAGAGTCTGGGTAAGGAAGGTATAGAATACCAGCTCATAAAACACAAACAACAGTAATCAAAACATCAAACCAAGCAGCAGTCGAATTTAAAATACTGTGGGCAAAAGGCCAACTGCCAGTTGTCCAAACAAGATAAACAACTGTCCACCAGGGGACAAGGACTTGTAGAGTAGCGCTGTTGGCATGGCTCAAAGGGTTAAGGATGAGCATGAGGTGACCCTTAATGGTCCAGCAGGAGGCTGTGGGGGCCAACAGAGGCAGTGGAAGGGACCAACCCCAATTTACCCCTGGATGGAGGAGGGTCAGGTATGAAGTAGGGCCATGAATCCTCCCCAATTCGAATTCAGTCACAATGTTAAAATTGTTAAATTCCTGTATGGGAATCACACAGTGACAGTGGGTGTTTTGTCAGTGTGCACACATATCTCTGGGTAGTTCCAGATTATTTTTATTTATTAGGGATAGTGGGTTAGGTGCTGAGGTCTATGGGGTTCCTCTGTCCAGTTCCTTTTCTCCACAATGGAGGGCGAGCTCTGGCTGAGGGAATCAGTGGCTGATGTCTCTGTTGACAGCCCGGTGGGAACAACGGACCCCAATGGGTTAAGGGGGGTCCACCCTGGGGCCCCCATGCTCCAGTCTGGTAGTGGGCTTCTAGGGTGGGCCATGATTTATAGGATTTTGTCTGCTGTTTGAGTATTTACACAGGGGAGATCAGGGTGCAAGGCTGAGGAGAAGTCTCTATCCCTAAATCTTCCGATGAGGTGTCTAAGAGGTCCCCCAGTGGGTCCAGTAAGGCTGCTGCGACATCCAGGGCTGATTGATGTCCACTCTGAACCTGTTCCAGAAATGGAGTAACTGACTTGACAGATGATTTGCCAGACCCCCTCTGCAAGCGGCGACGGCCCAACCCCAGGGCAGACTGCTCCAGGGATGCAGCTGTGTGCGCTAAAATCCACGATTCTCTGCCCAGTTCCAGGCTTCCGAAGGATCAGAGAAAAACTGTGCTTTATTGTCCAGGATAACTTTCAGTTTTGCGGGGTAAAAGAGGGCATACTTAATGACCATCTCCTGTAACTTGTGCTTGACACCTAGAAACGAGGTTCTGTACCACTGGATTGCCAAGGTATAGTTGGGAAAGATGAGGATACGCTGGTTGTCTCTGAGTAAGAGGTCTGACTGTCTCGACTTCTTGAGGATTGATCCCTGGTCCTTGAAATGGAGGATTTTGGCCTCTATTGGCCTCGGGAGGCCGCCACAGGAGGGCACTTGGCAGGGACCTGATGGGATCTCTCCATGGAAAAGAACGGTGTAAGGCCTTGTTGGATCAGGAGTTCCTTAAACCATGTCTCTAGGTAATCCACCATATTGGGGCCCTCACTGCCCTCTGGGTGCCCCATGATACATATGTTGCTATGCTGGGCTCGTTCCTCTGCATCGTCCGGCCTGTCCTCCAGGAAATAGACCCATTCCATCAGATTCTATAATTGTTTATGAAGGTCCGTTGTGTGGAGTTGTAGGTCAGCACGAGTTTTTTCAGATTGGGTGACCCACTTTGTATGATTCCTAAGATCATCCCGCAGAAGATTTATGTCCTTGGTTACCATGTCAACTTTTGCCTCCAGGCATACTCTCGAGGTCTTAATCGACTGGAGAATGATATCCAGTTTGTCTGGGTTCCTCAAGGAGGTGACAGATGGAGGGGCTAGTGATGGGAGTGATGAAAGTTGAGTGACTTTCTAGAGAGTTTTTGTATGCCCCATTGTGATGTCCACTGTGAAGAGGAGAGTGGGGCCAACAAGCGAGAGGCTGGGTTTGCTTGCCACCACCACTGTTGGGTTCCTGTTGAGCAAGGCAGTCCGAGCAGCCTGGCCTCACCAGTCTCCTGAGTGAGCATATATGCTTCCAGTAGGCCTGTTTCCAAGTGGGGGACTGTCCAATGCAGCAGTCCAGGTACTCAAAAAGAGGGGGGAACCCTCATCCAAACTACCTCTGTGGGGATCGTGAGGGGCTCAGCTCAGTCCAGTTCATGCCCTAGGGGCCTCTGGTCAGGAGAGGGTGGTTTGATGAGGTGACGGCTAGCAGGTTACTGTTACAGCAGCAAAGGGGAGTCCGGCTGCCAAGTGTTGCCACCCTTGGGTGAGGGGGCTGGGCGCCCCCTAGTGAAAGAAGGGGGGGCCAGCAGTGGCTGTCACCTGCCCCAAGACGTGATGGGGGAGCCTATCTTGCATGGCCCCCAAGAGAGCCCCAATCCAGAGCGCGAGTCACTCAGTTGCCCAGGTCTAAGAGAGCTGATAGCCCCACCACCAGGCCTCCACCAGGGCCCCTGGAGGCTGAACAGAGCCATCTCCCAGCTAAGGGTGCAGGCCCTCCTGGTCGCACAAAAGAGGTCTTCTTAGTCCAGTCGAGAGATATGAGGTTGAGCTGCCCCACTGCATTTCCCCTCACCCCGCCAGGCAGCAGCGGACGCCCAGAGACTCCCGGCCCCATCGGGGGCCTGAATCATCCACTCACCGCCTCAGCACCGTCTTGTGTTGCAAGCCGTCAGGGCTGGACAGCCGCATAGGCCATGTGTTGCGCTCAGCCTCACGAACCGGGGGCCTTGCCCAGACCGTATCTCTGGGAGCACGATACCACAAGAGCCCCCACACCCCTGATAGTGCCAGTGAACTGCCAGGGATCCCCAGGGGATGGTTGCCTGGTGGCAGAGGATTGCGCCGGATAATTGAGCCACAAACTGAGAACACCCAGTTCAAGCTTCCGCCAAAATGGCCGTCCTAGCCATGCCCCTCCTTGAGAAAGCATGTCTTATTCATGTAAATACATGAGCAAGTTACATCTAAGTTTGGAGTAAGATGCAACAACTCATAGGAAATTCTTTGTGACTCAGGCCTGGATATTCCGGAGTGCCACCTAAAATAGGAGCAAAATAGAACTAGTTTTGTGATCGAGTGCTTGAATATCTCTGCATAACATTTCTCATACTTCACCTCAGAAATTTCACTTGGACATTGTTTATCCACTTTATTCAGCTCCCTGTGTTGACTTGTCTTCAATAACTGATGCTGTAACTTTATTGGATCCCGTTACACATAATGAGACGATATCACAAGTCATCAGATTATAAAAAGATCAGTGACACCACAGCTCCATGCAGCTTGGATTACTAAAGGGCCAGGGATCTAAGAGGTGGCATTTTATGGAAGGTCGCCGGCTTATAGAGGCTTCACAGCGATATTGAAGGGTGCTGGGAGATTGGAATACCAGGGCACAATTGGTCAGATCCATGGATGGCTATGAATGTTAATACATTGAAAGATTCACATACTTTAAGATTCTGTAACAAAAGGTACTGCAGCTGGGGTGTGTAAGAGAAAACAGCTTTTTTTGTAGGTGGGATAACTTTCGTTGGACGAAGGCAACTGATACATAGATACCCATGGGTCAATTCAGGAAGGCATTTTCAGCCATAAATGTGCATTTACGCCTGGAAGTACATCCATTTATGCCAGCCAGGAATTCACAAAAGGAATCCTGGCAGGCGTAAATGGGTTTACTATTTTGTTTAGCAAGGGGTGGGTCGTGGGAGTTACATGGCTTAGTTAGCCTTGTAAATTTGGGAATGGTCATAAACATATACGTTTTTAGGCATTCACAAACTCTGATACTCCCCTTACCACACTGGAAAAGGTGAGACACTTACTTCAGTGAAAGTCTGGAGTAGCTCCACTTAAAGGATTGGAAAGGGCCTGGGTTACCGCCGGATTTCTTGGCTGTACATGGAAAAGGCTTTCTCCACACGGCAAAATGTTTTCCCCATGGAGGAAAAAAAGAGTGCATTTCCACAGAGGGCACCATTCCTCATGTGCTTAAATCTACGCTATTTAGAATTATCCAAAGGGGGAACAGGAGCTCTTGGGATATGTCACAAGACATTCCCAGTAATACACCTAGATATCTGTGCCTGGTGAAGCTTTCCAGGCCCACTACTGGGGAAATAGGTAAACTTCAAAACGTAGTAAATCGGCGCCTCCATGTTGGCATACATTTGTGGGAGCAGATTTACTGTTTTTTGGGAATAGGCTTCATAGTGTTTTACTTATTATAGCAAAGCGCAAGGCTGTCTTCTAAGCACTAGGTTACCTCTCAGCACTGGGACTCTCAGTGCTTGACTACCTCTGGATGTAAGATAAGGTATAACCTCCCTATCTGGATTAATATACACTCAGACACAACGTTATCCTAGACGAGATAACCTGCGTAACAGTACATTTTCCTTCCGGAAGTCACCGAGTTTAGCTCCATCCGCTGAAGAATGCCACATTATTGATAATGTTGCTAAAGAACAATACAAAAAAAGCACAATGCCCCCTTAAATTTCCTGTACTCCAAGCTTCCTATCACTATGTGTTAACCCAGGCAAGGAGGAGCATTTTATAGACTCATGAGATCTGCAGGACATTGCACACAGTGTGATCCTGTATAAAAGAATTATAGCCCCACTTTTAGGAATCCTTTCCATTAATATGGCAATCCTATGTCTTTATACCCTTGTGTGGGACTCAAAAATTCTATTCCCGTACAGAACCGAGGCAAAAGTGCTGTCACCATTTGCCTCTGGGAAGTAACTTGATTCTTCAACTTGTGAGGTACTCACATAAAGCTAACCACCACAGCATCATCTTGGGGTGCTGCTCCAAAAACTATTTTCAGCAAAAACTCAGGAGAGGTGGGTGTGGGAGGGTTAAGTTGCATAAACTTCTGGTTCTTCTTTCTTGAGACTCAATGCACTTCCCCTGCCATGCTCCTCTTTTTCTAGTCCCAACATATCCTGCCTCTGTCTCTAATTCACATATTTCATCTGTCTCTGGGCTGCAGGCATTTACCTAATTCTGGTTTAATTTCCCGTTACATCATTCTTTATCTCTCACCTTTCATTCCTAACCCCACACTCTCCCGTAGTGTTCACTTCAGCCTTGTCTTCTTCTCACCCCTGACTTGAATCTTTACTACAGGAGGGCAAGCCAGAGAATTCATAGTGTGGGCCGAGCCAGGGGTCCAGCTCGACTTTAAGAGGCAAAACATGAGCTGAAAGGGGCAAACAAATATATGAATACTCTTTCACTTTATCTCTTTCTCCCATCTTGCTGTCTGCCTCATCTTTCTTTTTTTCCCTCTGTTTGCGTCCTACTCTCTCTCCAAGTCTCTGTTTTTCCTACTGTAGCCCTTGCTCTTTTTCCTCTCCTCTGCCTTTCAAGCTCTTTCAGGCCCTACTTTTTTCTGACTCTTTCTTTGCCTCCATAGTTATTTCCCTTCTCCATCTCTCTTTTTATCTCTTTCTCTTCTGCACTTTCTCAATTTCTTTTGCTCTTTCTTCCATCTATTTTACTACCTCTCTCTTATCTTCTGCTTTTTTCCCTCTCTCTGTTTCTCGAGCCTGACTTGTGCCCCAGGTTCAATGGGCATGATTTCAGCCAGCACTGTCTACCTACATAGGGGCCAGAACACTTCCTTTCCGCCCATCCTGTATCCCTCTTGTGCACTATCACATCATTCTCCCAGCCCTTCTGGGTGCAGCAGGGGAGGGGCTGGGCAGGTCCACAAGCTTCTTGAATTTTGATTTTTTAGAAATACAAGTAACCAGTTGTACAAGCCAGACCCTAGTCTGCTGCAACCAGGGAGATTTAGAGAATGGTATTATAGTATCATAGTCCACGAACTGAGGTGGAGCAGGGGGCTGAAAGGGTGTGTGACGGTAGGCCAGAGCTGCCGACCCTGGAGCTGGAGAACCGTGTTTCGAGTCTGACGTTCGCACATCATCCTGTGATTCTGGGCAAATCACTTAATCTCCCCTTGCCTACCAAAAATTATTGTGTCCTTGTGTAATGTAACTGGTGCTCATGTAAAGCGCTCCAATACCTTCGGGTCGAGTTCGCGCTATATAAACCTGCACAAAAAAAACATTAGTGGCTTGCCCATCTCTACTCTTTACACCTTCCTATTGTGTACAAACTATGAACCCTCTTTTTTCACGCCTATGATTGCCATTGCATGCTTCTGTACACATTTCCATTGTTGCTTACTGCGTTCTTCTTTTACTATAATCCTTTGATATCTTCTCTGTTACTCAATAACTGGACTCCCTCCTTCAAACTCACTAAATAACTTATTCTTTTTCATTCCATTTTTCTATATCCTTAGCTGTCGCCCGTCACTCTGCCCTCTCCTTCTCTCTCACGCTATTACTCAGTGGACTTCCTCTCTCACTCCTATCTCTGTTTTCTCCTTCTCCATTACCTATCACTCTGTCCTCTCCTTCTCTCTTGCACCTTCCCTCAAATTCTTTCCTTTTCTCACCCTCTCAGTTCACTCCTTGTTTCTCATCCCATCAGTGTGTACACTTTTTATCTTCCCACACCACATTGCCCTCTACTTTTCTCTTACACTATCAGTTTGTAGATTTCTTCGCAATCGCCCCATATCTATTTTCCGTTCTTCTCATTCACTCTGTACTCGCCTTCTTTCTTACCCTTTCATTCAGTTATTTTTCTTTAGCTCACCCTATCATTTTGTTCCTTGTCTGTCACCACATTAGACTGTAAACGTTCAATGTCATCCATCTCTCTGCCCTCTACTTTTCTCTCACTGTTAATCTTTAGAATTCTTCTCTATCTCTATCTTTCATTTCACTCCTTTTCTCTGACCATTGACTGTGCTCTGCTTATTTATATTTTCGTTTAGTTCTTTTCCCCTCACTCTATCAGTTCACTTCTTGTCTCTCATCCCATCCTCCTGCCCTCTATTCTTTCACCACAGCACTCTGCATGCATCCTGTCTTTCACCCTATCTCTCAGGTTTGTCTCAAATCATAACTCTGTATTCTCCTTCTTCAATTCGATCAGCTCCTTTAGTCTCTCTAACCCTATTTGTTCCCTTCTTATCTCGCTCCCTTTAATTTTTCCTTCTCATTCTGACTCAGTTCTCTTTATCACAACATACCACTCTAGACTTTTCTTCTCACAGATTCCCCTTCTTTTCCTTCCTTGTCACTCTGGTCCCTAAACTCTCCTTCCTCTACACCTTCCTTTTCATGCCATCACTCTTTTCTCTCATATTTGTTTTTACCATATTGCTGTTGCATCACTCTTGCGCTGCGCTCCATACTGTTATTCTCCCTTGCACCTTCTCTACTTTCTCTGTTTTAAACCTACCTGTATATAGTCTGCTGCCTACCATATCTGTACACCTCTTTCACTCTTCAAATTCCCATATTAGGGTCTCTCTGTCTCTCCCAAGTCCTCCTGTCCTGACTTCGGCCATCCTTAGTTTCATTAGGTCTCGCCTACGCAGCGCGCATGCGCTGCATAGGGGGGACCTCTTGTAATCGGTTCGGTTTTGAGGCCAAAAACGTGCACGCATTGCATTGCTTTCAATGGCAACGCGTGCACGTTTGGCGATTCCCTTGCGGGAGCGAGCTTTGAAACCATCTGTTTGTAATTAACTTGCAAACAGATGGTGCTTTTGCTCGCTCCCGCAAGGGAAACGCGCCACTGAAACCCCTTTCAGTGGTGCCCTCAGCGTCGCTTTAACTTTCGCGGCCACGGGGCCGCGCTTGCTTTTGAGTGTCTTGTGACCGGCCTTGGAAGCTGTTGATGTTTTCGGCTGTGCAACTGTGCGCATGTCACTGCCGCCGGCCGGCCGGCCTGTGTGGAAGAAAGGTTAGTGATTACCATAAGTGACTCTTTAATGGGACCAATAATCCGACTCCTGGAGTTACCCTTTACCAACAGGTTGATTCCAGTGGTCGGAAGCCATGGCATCACAATTCGGACCCTGAGGGTTTCCTAGGGAGTGAGGAATTACCGGGATGTTTCATTTACTGCATCAGGCTCCCCTCGTAAATCCTCCTTCTTATATACGGTGTATGCCTTGATTATCCGCTCCGTCTCTGGGTTCCTTGAGGGGCCCGATGATGACCCATGTTACCGGCCATCGGAGGTCACGAGCAGCATCTCTCACGGCCTCGTGTACTGCAGGCAGTGCCTGGTTTATGTCCACTGCTGCTGGCAGGCCGGGCGGCTGCGGTGCCGGGCTCCAGAAGCAGAGTTTGGCAACGCTGCAGCTTTCTTTACCGTGACAGATTTAGTGTCTCTCCTGGGCCCTCATCCCCTGCGCCCCCGCTCGCCTCCCTTCACTTCCCTCCTTGAGCACGCCCGGCTTCGGACTAGCCCCCCCCCCCCCTTGAGAGGAGGCGAGTATATTTTTAACCTCGGGCGATTTCCTTTTGTTTCACTTGCGATGACTGCATTCGTCCTCTAGTTTCACACGATGTATTTTATTTTTGTTGTGCTTTGTTTCTGTTGCCATGTTTAAATGTGCAGGTGCAAGGCTGAGACAGTATTTATTATTCCCTTCCTTTCCCCGCCCCTCTTCAGATTTAGCAGCTTATTTTCCACACTTCCAACCTTCCGTTTCACCGTGGATTGAACACAAAAAACAAGCTTGTGATGTTGATGTTGTGGCTCAGTGAGTTGATGCACATGGTGCTGAAAACTGTGTGCAACTTGAGGGCCTTGGAGTCAATACCCACCTCTCATTCGCAGTGCCACAACTGTGAGAATGGAGCGGCAAGCCCTACTTGGAAAGCAGGTTTTCGTCTAAATGTGGAAGGAACAAGTGGTAAGCCTATACATTTGCCTAGATACTTTGAATAAATGTGAATCTTTGGTGCAAGCGCAAGTATCCGTGCAAGCAGTGATAGTTTTATTTGCTTTGAGAGTGATTCGTTTGTTTATTTTTGGTGCTGCATGTCCTAATTTCACTTCGTTGTTGACCGTGTTTGCCTCTATCTTCTGTAAGACGCTCTGTTGCCTTGAGATGTTTGGCCAGCAGTATAATAAACGAAATATTCCCTCAGTCATTGGATTCAGCATGAAGGACACGAGTATAAAGACTGCATTCACGAGGAGTCACTGATACCAAAGCGGTTGGGAGCACCGCAGGACAGCCTTATTAAAAGTAATGCACCCATCCGACTGCATATGCTGATATAGTCTAAAGAGACCAAAGTGGACGTGAACCGTAGGGCGGTGTGTTAGCGTACATTTTGACATTTTCCTGACGGTAAACCACATATTTCAGCAGTGTATTCTCGGTGTGGGGGAGTAACCGCGCCCCAGTGACCTGCCGTCCGACTCTTAGCCACTAAAATGGCCAGGGCTGTGAATCTCGCTCTACAGCAGGAACATGACTGACAGTCCCAGTCAGGGCCGCAACTAGAGCCAAATATCGGGGGGGGGGGCTAAGAAAAAATGTCAGGGGGGGAATGGGGCTGACTCTTCCAGCAATAGTTAGATTGGAGATGCAGGGGCTCTAGAAGGGGGGAAAAAACAACAAAGCCTCATTTACAAGCGAATGGTCTTTTAAAGACCTGTGAAGTACTCGGGTGCGGCCGTGTGCGTGCCTGGGAAGCTGTCTCAGCCTGGGCTGCCACGCACGACGGGGGGGCTGAAGCCCTTTGAGCCCAATGGGCGTTGCGCGCCTGGTCCCAGTGGACCGATTCCCGGGTCCAGTGGAACAGTGTTCCGCCATTTTTTAAAACGTATCAAACACTTTCCAGCCGAAGTTGTTGAGTGGGAGGGTACTCGTCCATGCTAAGTGCATGAAGCCAGGCTATGGTGAGACACCAATAGCAGCAAGAATCAGACCTAAGTTTACTCTTTATAGGGCTGATTGGGGTGTGACGGATCCTATAGAGGAACTTAAAATGAATTCTCCTCAATCGAGTATTGGGTGTCGGGGCTTCGGGTTGAGCACAACAGAAAGACCAATCCTCCCTCAGTATGGAATGTCGAAGGTCCTTGTTCAGTTTGTCCCAGGCTGAGGACTTTGGTCTGCGCATTTCAGATTGCATGCAGGAATATAGCCTTTTCACCAGGCGTTTAGTGGATGCAACTTCTAAAAGTAATGCAGTGGTTTTAAATTGTGGAGATTCTTTGGTGGTGTCATTCCTGCTTGCAGCTCCCTTCTTCTGCACCTGGCCTAAACTCTGAATGTGGCCCTGGGGCCCTGCTTGGTTTCAGCCTCAGTCCCCAGAGGAAGGTTCCTGTTGGGGCGGTTTTCCAGCCGGCTTCATTCCACAGAGGGCACTTCCGCCCCCACACACGTGCCATGCAAACAAAGCTTATCTCTAACCCGTAGTATTGTATTGTAATTGCATTTATATAGCGCTTACTACCCCCGACGAGGCGTCGAAGCGCTTAGTAAACACATGTATTCAAATAACTCCTGAAGTTGCCCGGTGTAGGATTTCTGGTTCCCCCTCCTCCCCGCTGCCACCTTTCCCAGACAAAGAACAGGGCATCTGTTCACCTTTTAAGACTCTGCAAAGGCATACTGCCTAGTCTTGATTACACATTATAGTCTCTTTCTTCCACTAACTTCCACTTCCTGTCTCTTTATCTCACTCTTGCAGGTTCTAATTCCATACATATCAGAGCAGCAAAGTGTGAGATTTTAAAAATAAAAGGAGTCTCCTGCCTGAATCGTGTCTGTTAGCATGTTTGTAATTCAGTTCAGGCTTGTCACCTCGGGACTGGCACTACCTGGCAGGTCAGCACCCAGGATAATACGCTGCATGTCTAAACACTTATAAGGTCCAAGAGGCGAGACCTATTGGCTATGCCAATGCTTGTTTTTCTATAGTTTCCTCCTCCTCTGCCCGCTCCCATCATCCCATACCAGATGATTTGAGGTTGGGGGCTCTCGGGGCACAGTGCTACCCAGTGTATATTATTGAAGTGGCAGGACCTCCGAGGAGTAAGTTGGTCAGGGTATGAAGTCTCTGTGCTCTGTTGAAATTGAACTTATCATGAGACGTTGGCTGCAAAGTAGCAACAGCTGTGTCCGGTGGAAGAACCGAGTTGGTGTCAGACCAGGGAGTATAGCCACACATGTTTGCAAATTCCAGGCATTTGAAGACAGCTTGCAACAGATTCAGTAAGTTTTGGGGCAACGCAGTGCAGCAAATAAAGTTGCTCTGCTGTGTTGCGTCAAAGGGTAAGAGAAATACAGTGCCATATCTACTAAGATATGGCACTGCCCTTCCCCCTCTCCCCCACTCAGCGCTGGAGCACTGTAGGCTGCCATGAGCCATGTTGCAAGGGTGTCAATTCTGTCAAGCATTGGTTTTGTATTGGAAGAGTACCCTTGAAATGAATGAACGAACGAAAGTTATAAAGCGCATAGCTACTCCAACAGGAGTGTGTCGGCGCTAATAGGTCAAACTCTCAAAGGAGGTCGCAAAATCCCAAGGAAAGAGAAACAGCCTATCTGAAGAGCAGTACAAAAACTAGCTTTCCCACTTTTCCCATTTTGTATGTGTGCTGTACAGTGCAGCGCACATGCAAAGTTGAAAAGATGTGGAGAGTTTTAAAAGTTACTCCACTGTTACACCTACCTTGAGGAGGGGTCATATTGTCGTACAAACCCATGTTGACAATGTTACTAGACAGGGATTTGTGCCAAAAGCCTTGGGAGGCTGCATTGGAATGTCTATGTACAATCTCTGGTACAGAATTTACTGAAGTAGTAGTTGATACCCATTTCTTTTGTACTGAGTGTGGGACAGCGGCAATGGGAGATGTTTCATGCAGTCTGACTGCCTTACGAGGTGCTTGTAAAATAAAAAGTAGCATTTGTGCAGAGAAGATGAAGATGTAGATGAATGAAAGGGTAATGTACTGTGTGTAGTGGATGTGAATGGGGAGGAAGGGAAAAGTTGAAAACTAGTACGCTGAGGCTTGAGGGTAGGTTTATTGTTAAAGCAGAGAAGAGGTGCATTTTGGAGAGGGATCCTGACTCATTCTAAAGAGTACTTGTAGTGGGAAATGCCTAAAATATTGTTGTCGCAGAGGGATATATTACCAGGGAGGCTCCTGAAGAAGAGAACATAAATATCCTGGTGTATAGATTTGTGGACATTAATTTTTTCAAATGATTTACAGTTGGGCTTTTCAATATGATTTCTCTCTTAAAAAAAAGGATTACATTTTAGTAGTAATACAAAGAAGATATGAGATGACTGCATAAGATTGTGCTGAAATCTTCAAAGAGAGTCTAGGCACTCTGGAGGCTTATGCATGTGACATATAATTAAAGGAGAATGCCATTCCCACACGTAACAAATTAAGGCTATTGCCAGTTGTGCTGCGAGACGAAGTAAATAAATGTTGGAGGACATGGTGGCAGAAGGAGTTGTTGAGTCTGAGGAACCTTACTAATAGCTTTCTTCAATATTTATCATGAAGAAGTAGATGGTTACTTACAATTTTGTGTGAAAATCGTGATCAGATAGTGGTTTTGAATAGCTCTCCTCTCCCTAATATAAACAAATGATCTCGTTAAGTGAATGCGCACTATTCTTATAGAACTTGGATTTGAAGCAAGCATAGCCCCAGACTTCAAAGTGAAAATAATTATCTTTGTTTATCACCACAAAAGGGATTTTGCAGTTCAGAAGGCTTGATTTGGCTTGGCCTCGAAGGTTTATTTCTTTCAATGATTGATGAACAGAATTTTTTAAGGCCAACATAAATTTTGTTTTTCTCGGATGACATTTTTATTTATGGAGCTACCGAAGAGAAACACGACTTAGTTCTACAATGTACTGAAGTGTAAGGTATTGAATTGTTGTACAGAGAAATGCAGACTTTTTCTGCAGGAGGTGGAGCAGTGCGTAATTTGAGCCGGTGGTTTCTGTGCTCGGCACCGTCACTTAATTATCTACACCGGGACTTATGACAGTCAGCCACATGATGGCGCTGTATATCTAATTTAGAAATGAGGACACCAACAGTTGTTCATTCGTTCAATGTACAGTAAAAATTACTAATCCCTGCCGCCCAAGCCATTCTTATAGCATTGGGGGCCTGTAATAGTCTGAATAGTCACACTTGTAGGAGTGTAATGGTTAGTAGTTACCTTCGTACTGTCATTGGCAGGGGCAATTGGTGTTGCAAGCTACAGTTGTCTCCTGACAAGGGCCCTGGCACTTATATATTTTTTTACAAATTAAGCACTGAGGTGGAGTATATAGGTTACTAGTTCTGCTGATGTCTTAAAGCCAAAAAAGGATCTCATGAGGGCAATAAATGTGGCACCCAGTCTGAAAAACACAGATAATCTGAAATCTTTTATGGACACTAATGCAATACAAATGTCAAATATACGGAGAATTCTGAAGGGAAAGCAGAATCATTGATGGCCTTAATAAGAAGGAAAGGGAAAAAAGAGTTTATTTGGAAGAGCAGAGTGACTTTAAGCGGGAAAGGAAGACATTGTTAGAGCACAACTTTGGAGCGGTTTGAAGTCAGCAAAGATGACTTTTTCGCTGTGGACGCTAGTTCCTATGGACTGGGTGCCATTCTATCACAAAAACATGCCAATAAGGGATGCACAGTGGGTTTTACCTCATGCTGATTGAACATAGCAGAGTGTAAACATTATTTTCAGTCATAGAGTACAAGTCCTTGGCTAGTACTTTTGTAACTGAGTACCTCAGAACATATGTGTGGGGAAGAATTCTTAACTTTTACACTAACCACTGCTCACATTTTAAGAGTGTTGAAATCTGGGAGACACAATTGAGTTATATGAGTAAGTTTAAATGCTCATTCACAAGAGTTGCAATACCGGGTAGAATATGCACCTGGGCGGTGAAACAAGCAAACTGTTCATTTATCGAAGCTGTCTACAAGGTGGAAATCATCATGGAAAGACTTGAAGCAAATGCAAAGGTGTTTGAGCAGTGATTAGCACTAGTGATGTAGGAGACGTCGATGGCATGGTCAGCAAATAAAAACTCTTCAATAATCTGTAGACCAAAGGACAGCTGAGGGAGATTATTAAAAATGCTAAATAAAATAGTTAGAATTATAAGTGCAACATTAACGTGCAACTTATATTGTACTGCATTGTGTTTAAAAATGTACAAAAGTAGTATGTAGTCATTAACATTGGTACTAGGCCTCAAAATGTTTGAAAAGCAGCCTTGCTTCATAAAATACTTGACAGAGAAATGCTGAAATCAGCATGAAAACTGTTTAATAGCTGATCTTGCCATGACTATGCCTTTTTAGGTCTCGCCTAGCGATGCAGCGCAAAGCGCTGCTCGCTATGCGAGATCTATTGTTGTCGACTTCTGTCGGAAGGGGGACAGGACATGTGCACGCGTACGGCACAGCCTGGACAGGAGATGTGCACGCATATGGTGCAAGCAGGAGTTGTAATAACGCTGCAAGCCGTACGCGTGCACATCAACTGTCTGTGCCGAAGCTTAACAGACAGGAGATGTGCACGCGTACGGCTCGCGGCGTTATCACAACTCCTGCTCGCACCATACACGTGCACATCTCCTGTCCAGGCGCGGCGCGCTTGCATGCACCACTTACCGGCTCTTCAATCCTGCTCCGGCCGCATCATGCGGAATTCACGAAGGCGGGGTGGGCTCCCGCCGGACTTCCTCTACTGCTTTCAAATGCGGGGTGGGCTCCCGCCTCGCTTCTCCGACACGCGGGGCTCCCTCAGCTCACGGGAGCCCCGGACACTTCCCGGACGCGCGCTCCATGCCCCGCCCATGTCCCAGGCAAGGTTGCCTGACTTCCGGGTCGCGCTGAGAGCGGCCCGGAGAAGGCTTCCCGAACAGCTCGGGCCTCAATATATCTGAAGCACCCTTCAGGTGAATCATAGCGTAGCACATATTGCATGTGTCTCGTAATCCAAAACGTATTACGTTAATCGTAATTCAGCAGACATGGTGTGTGAATCTTTGCTGGTACACAAGGTATGTGAATCTTTGTTTTGCAAAGGTGCGTGAATTGTAACCCGAGTACTGACGTACTGCTGGCGGATTGTAATTGTGGAACACGGGATTGGCCTTCCAGATCAGGCTGTTTGTTGCCCTAATTTGCAGAGCGCAGGAATTAATCAATAGAGACACACCACGAAGTCATTAATGCTGTTTCATTGGCTCTCATTGTGTATATTGGGTCATCAGAGACCAAACTTTGCTCACTTAATAGCAAAAGGATCCCTTATTCGACGAGTTGGCCTTGTTTAAAGCTGAGACTACTGAGAAGGAGCAACGACTGAACCACTCAAGCAAGCTGAGCAGCATGGACTGTTTGCTGCGAGTCTGGCTGAGTGCACCATAGGACTGCACAATGATTGTGTAGTGCTATGCTGGCTGGTACAGACTAGAATTGAAAATCAAATCAATGGCAGTGGGTTGTGCCTGCCAGGGGGCTCAGCTGCGCTTGCTGCATATTGATCATTCACAGCTGCTGCTAGGACTCACTCAGCTAGGGCTGGCTGCGGCAGTCTTGCGTGACATGGCGTCACATGACTGTCCATTTGCCAACAGGAAGTCACTAGTAAGGCGGCAAAAGCGACAGTTATGTTTCTTTGCCACACCACTGCCAGCCTGTGTGCTGCCAGCAGTTTGCTACCTCATCATCATGCGGGACCACAGGGAGAGCAGACAAGGTCGCACGGTCATCTTCGCAGAGGCAGGATCTAAAAAAACCTGACTGCCTCCACAGAGCCATGCTGAAAGAAGAGACCACTCGTCGCGTCTGCTTCTCAGATCTGATTATTCATGATGACTTCTGTCAGGATGTTGATTTACAACATTAATAATATAATTTAGTTTTAGCAGCATGCCTGAGCCTGCAAGTTAAGTAGAACTGTGGACTGGTGCCGCGGCGGCGGGTTGGGCTCAGCTGATCTGACTGTATTAATTAAGAGCAGCTGAGACCCGCAATGCCACGGCTGCCGACTTTCACCGGGCCTCAGTTGTTCCCCTTGCATAAGTGAATTATTCCGAGGGGTGGCACCTTCCCTGTTGCCAGCTGCTGAGTGTTTTTTCCAGCATGCAGCACTCACTAGTTTTCTTACTACTTTGGAGACACAGAGAAAGGCCTGTCTCCTTATCTGCTAGTTACAGTCCAACAATTCAAAATCTGTGTGAGCTCACTTAGCGGTCAAGGTTTCAGACTGCTTATGTGTGACATTTTCATTATTTTAGTGCAACTATGAGTGACATTCAACGACTTAGTGACACTTTTTCGCGAGCAAAATCAAGCAATGAAGACGAGAGAAACATACAAATAACATAAATGACACCCATTTGAGCAACGAGAAACTCTAAGAAGATCTTAAAACTGCGGTAAAGCACCTGATCGTACTGCAGACAGCAACTCACTGCAATGCAGACCTCTCAGTTGCACTAACTTTACTTACATGGCTGAACTCAACTTTGTGCAGACTGCAGACAGTGTGATTGCGGCAATGTATAGCACTCAGCCATAGCTGGCAAGTTTTCTGCTGGCTTATGAGTGACAATTAAATGTTTTCAGTGTCCTTATGAGTGACATTCCAATCCATATGTGTGTCTGAGTGAGACTTTATTGCAAGAAGAACAAAAGCATTATCTCACCCGCATTGAGATAAATTACTGAAATGACTCCTTTTTGTGCAATGTAATAGTGTATAAATGTCTATAACTGAGATCAACATCTATCAATTGCTCATTTAAGGGCACTATCCTACTTCCTTCTTCCAATAGGATAAGACTGGATTTTTATAAAAGGGGTTCTGAAGTAAAAACTGAATAGTGTTGTTGAGAGAAGACTTGAGTTTGTGTCCCCTGCCCTTTGAAAATTTTAAAATATTTTATGCAATACGGTGACAACACGAGAGGGATGCAATGTACAGCAGGCAAGAGAAAGACCGTGCTGTTCTTATTCAGGCCAGCACAATCACTAAGTATGTGCTACTCTTACCCATTAGTTCTGTCCTAACAGTGCAAGGTGATGTTTCAACCCTAGGTACAGTCTAAAGGAGCAGTGCTTTACAGAGTGCAACTTCAGATAATGGAAATAAATGCCACCTTTTGTGATCGGCACACTTGCTTACCAGAACCAGTTGGGTGCACTGAAGCTGGTCTAGTTCTCCCCACTCTTTCTGTCCAATTTCCCTCATCCCATTCTTTTACTTGCACTCTCTTTCTTGCCCTTTTGTCCACTCTCCTTTCTCAAACTTCTCTCACTGTTTGCTTTTCCTCATTCTCTTCATTTCTCTCCCCTGCATTCTTTTTCCTTGCGCTTCCATCCATTCTCCTTCTTTCTCGCATTGTCCTCTCTGCCCACTTTTCCTCCTTAACTTTTATTCTCTCTCTCCTGTATTCTTCATTCATCTGTCTCCCCTCTATCCACTTTTCCTCTTTCTCCTATATGGTCTTTTTCCACTCGATTTCCTCTTTATGAATTCACCTTCTTACTTTCACTTCTTTCTTTTGTCCCACACTTTCTCTCTCTCCTCCATCCTCACTCTCCTTTCTCTGACTCCTTTTCTTTCTCTCATGCGTTCTTTCCTTGTTCTGCCCACACCCCTCTCCTTTGACTCCTCTTACATCTTTTCTTCCTCACTTGTTTAGTCTACTTCTGCAGTAGTGATGGTTTTGCTCACTTTGATCTGTGCATTACGTTGATTCATGCACCCCAGCAACAAACTGCAGAGGCACTCATAAACAAAAAACATCACTGCAAGAACCACTGGCCTTTGACTCAAAAAGATCTGCATTTCAGATAAAACAAGCATTTGCAATGCAATAGGTCTCGCATTTACGCGAGTTTGAGCTATTGGCATTCTAAATGACAATGCCTTTTATTAATATTTTGGTTTATAAAACATAAATAAAAGGCATTGTCATTTACAATGCCAATAGCTTAAACTCGCGTAAATGCGAGACCTATTGCATTGCAAATGCTTGTTTGTTTTAGTGAAGAGCTTCACATAACACTGCAAAATGTTTCTGATTTTCTAAAAGAAACTTCATCTATAAATGAAGTAATAGAGAATAATCGCATAAGAATGTAATGCTTGAATTGAAATTTTAACCTTTTTAACATATTTTCTTCATATTATAAAGAAGGATGTGGTGCTAAATAATTTCTCATTATAGCTAATGTTTCTGTTTAACGAAGTTCATTGTTCAGCTAACATACAATTAATTTTATTAGAAGGTTAGAAATGGAGTCATGTTCGTGGGAAAGAAGGTCTGAATTGAAAGGCCTCGTACATGGCCCCAATTGCAAATTTTGTTTCACACTTCATTATAACAGTCTGTACTTCATTGTTCAATACGTGGGAAAGAGAGAGAAGAGCCTGTTCTCAGAGGAATCCTGAAAGCCAAGATCAATCACACATGTTCTTGGGGTGGAGGAAGATGAAAGAAGTACCTCCATTCAAGAGATAAATAAGAGAAATGGAGTGAGGATCAACTCTATGCATGAGATGATAAACCAAAATATTTAAATTGATTGTCGCTCCAGCATACTCCAACACCTCTACATTATTTATAGGCAGCCTACTGAGTAGAGAGTGTCGAAGGAGACAGTTCCTTCAGAAAGCCTTCTCTCAAGAAATCCGAAACTTGGAAAGGCTCGAGAGAGACAGGATCAAGGGATTTAGTAGAACACCAATGAACAAAAGAACTTCAATGCTTCCTATAGGAAGCTCTGGTAGAATTGTTTGTAAATGATGATTCTCCTCCGCCACCTGGAAAGAATAGCCCAAGTTAACCTGACTCAACTTTTCAAGTTCCAGGCAGTTAGACTGAGGTGGTGGACCTGATTTGGAGACACCTCTGGAAACTGCAAGGGAGACAGGACTGTTGAAAACTTGAAAAACCAACCCTTGGATAGAGTCATTAGGAGAGAAAACCAAGGGCATCTGGGCCACAAAGGTGCCACCAGGATCACCAACACTCCCTCCCATAGAATCTTCTGAGGAAGCCTAAGGAGTAACGGAATCTGGGTAAGGTCTATAGAAGACCCTGGGGCCAATGAATCAGCATGGCATCCACTGGTCCGGCCTGTGGACAATTGATGTCTGTGCAATACACTGAGAGGACTGAGTTCCAGGGAGATACAAACAGGTCTTTCGAAGGACACCCAAAGAGATTGTATATGTGGTTGAACAGGGGAATCGCCAGATGAAACAGGATGACTTACACTGTCCGCATGAAAATTCAGAACCCCTTGAATGTACACTGCTCTCAGGGACAAATGTCACTCGCTAACTGAGTTCAGATGAGGACACTTCCTTCTCCCTTGTTGATTCAAGTAGGATCGAGCTACCTGATTCTCTGTCTGGACTAAGAGGCATTTCCCCTCCAACAGAGATTACAAAACTCAACTACTTTCAAGACTGCAGACAGTTCTCTCCAGTTAGAGGAGCGACATCTGTCCTCCTTGGACCATTTTCTTTTGCACTCCCAGTCCAAAAGGGTTGCCTCCCCATCCCCACAAACTGGCATCTGTCGTCAACAGACGGAAGAGCTATCTGAAAGGGGATTCTGCTCTTCAAATTCAGAGTGTGAAACCACCAACTGAGATACACCTGCACCACCGAAGCCTCTGCCTCGTAATCTGTCGATGCAGGATCCCAATGGCTCAGGAAGTGATTCACTAAAGGTTTCAGGTGGAACCGAGACCATGGCACCACTGTGGTTGTTGAGGTCATCAGGCCCTTAACTCGCAACCAAGATCTGGATGATGCAGAGATTTGGGATAGTAGTGTCGGAAGACTGCTCTATAGTTACACAATACTTTCTGGAGAGAGAAACACTGATCCTCTCTGGGTATCGAACATAGCCCTATGAATTGGATTATCTAGACTGGCGTTAAGTGTCATTTTTGGAAGTTCAACTTTAAACACATGGTACAGAGTAGCTCAGTTGAAGCCAGGACTGCCTATAGAGTCTTAGAAAGAGAAGAAGAACACTGGAGCTAATACCTTCGTGAAGGTCCTCAAAGCAGTCGACTGTCCGAAAGGCAGTGCCTTAAATTGGAAATGTCTTCCATGCACACAAAACCAGAGGAATGTTTGGCTGGTAGGGTGAATGGGCACATAAAAGTATGCATCTTCCAAATATAGCGTTGCCAGATAATCTACCGGCTGCACCAACGGAATTATAGTCTGCAAGGAGACCAATCGGAAGTGTTCGAAAAGAACCCATGTGTTCAATGGTTTAAGATTGAGACTCAGTCGATACAACTCATCTAGTTTCAGAACTAGAAAAAGGGTTGAGTTAGGACTAGAAAAAGGGTTGAGTAAAATCCCTCTGTCTCTTGATAAGGCGGGAATTGCTTTTTTCTACGCCTGATACAGAGCATCCCGTATTGCAGCGTTTTTGACAAAGGCATAGATTGGAACACTGGAAGAGGATGGGTATCCCGAAAGGGAATTTTGCAACCCTACTGAATGGCAGAGAGCACCCAAAGAACCATCACTTGAGCTCTCCATTGAAGAAGAAAATATTTAAATCTGGCTCTCGCTGCCAACTCGTCATTTGTGATTAGCATTTCTCTTGGACTGTCCCAGGAGGCGGGGATTTATTGGCAAATACAATTCCCTGACCACGAGCCCGGTCACAAATGGGAAAAGGACACCTTCCTTCCGCCACTGCTGAGACTGTTTTTGTAGAAAATACTTTTTCCCTTGATAGAGCTTAAAAAGTTTTAAAATCTTCTTTTCCTCTGCGGATTTCGCCACCATGTCGTTGAGCTCTTCTCCAAAACATTTAGATCCGGGTAACGGAAGTTTTGGTACCAATGATCTCTGGAAGGATTCCAATTTCCAGGGTTTCATCCAAAGTGTACATTTCCCTGAAATGGCAGCCTTTGTCGCTGATGCCGAGGTCCATAAATGATCAAAAGTAACACCCTAAAGGAACTGTGACAGCACTCCATCTGAGACAAAATTGCAGTAGGATCCGCATTCTCTTGGAGACAATTAAACAGTCTTTGAAAATCCTTGAGTACGACCTGAGATGCATACGCTGCATAAGAACTAGCTTGGACCCCAAAATTAGAAGCAGCATAAGAACATTTCAAGAAAGACTCAGCCTTCCTATCTATAGGATCTGCTAATGCAGGCTTTTCAGAAGACAATAATGAGGAAGAAGCCATGGAGGAAAGAATCAAATTGATCTTCGGAATCTGAGGGAATTTCTCCTCAAACCCTTCAATAAATATCTTTTATTCAAGAATTGGGGGCTATTCTGTTTGTCCACATCTTTCCACTCTTTTAGGACAATATCTTGAAAAATATCACGAAAAGGTAGGTCTTCCACTAAGGATCCACTGTTCTGGGCATAAAAGCTCTCCTCATCTTGAGTTTTTTTCTCAAACCCCAGCACGTCCCTGATATGACAGAGCATGTTAATCAGGGCCTTTCCTGTATATATTTTCTCTTTGGCGTGATGTCAAGATTACCATCATTATCCAATCTTTGAGCCTAATTTAGATTTTGCCGGTAATGGTCCCGCTGTCACTTTTTCAACGGATTCACCACCCGCCTACTTGTCGATCCGCCTGCTTGATGTAGATGTTGGTGGGTCCATAGACGAAAGACTGCCAGAGTACCGCCAACTCCGCCAGGAATTCTCACCCATGTCTATGGCGCCATAGGCAGAAGCGGCTGTCGGCGTGAGTTCAGCCAAGATGATCGCCGAGCTAATCATGATTTGGCTTTCCGTCGAGGCAACTGTGGCGGGAATACCTCCTACTTTTAGTTTGGGGAATTGAAGGAAATGAGGTAAGAACTTACCTTTTTTACTATTTTCCACTTCCGTTTCCATCTTGAACCCCATGGTACAGGTCCCTTCTTTGCTGCTCCGACTCCACCACGATGCCAAACGACTCAGTTGTCGCCGGGATCTAAGGTAGGCAACTTTTGCAATTGTCTTACTATGAATCGTGTTGTGGACAATTGCTGTAGCCTCATGTATTTTTGCATTGCTCTTACATACAACGTTTTGTTATGTGTAATGCACTAGTGTTCATTTTTCAATTTATCAAGGTAAAATTAACACACCTGTATTGACACTTAAAAAAAATATTGTTGTTGTGGTGCTTGTGGGTGTGCATTCAATAGTTTGTGTATGTTGTTTGTGTGGCATGCAATATGTAACAAAAAGGGGCATAACACGTTACCTACATATATTTTTGAGGCAACACAACATATATGTGTATTGACATGAAAATAAGTTGTACTAACCACTCTCCACTCCACTAGAGACTCACTCCATCAGCAAACCGCCGCTAGGACTCCGCTAACACAACGGGGACATCTAAATAGGCTTGGCAGAAAACCACCAGCCTGATGGCAGCAGAGCCAGCACACATCTACATACGGCGGGTGGGACACTGTCAACTCAACAGAGTGTTGGAAACCGCTGCCATGGAGGGACGGTGGGAGAACTGCCAAGATTTAAATCAGGCCCTTTGTCACTTTAATTGGGGATCATTCACAGCTTCATCCACTGCTTGCTTAATCATTTTCTGTAGTCTGCTTTTGAAATCTGGAGTGCATCCTCCTCCTCAATTGTCTCTATATTGTGAAACTTCTCATCTCTCTTCCTAGAGCAATAAGACCCCATTGCTCTAAGAGGCTCAAGAAACTGAGCTCAGCTTCCTAGTTATACCGGTTGCACAGAAATCAAATCACATGAGACTAGGTTGCTGAAATAACCAGCCTGCAGCCTATCCTACATGTTGCAGACACTCACGCATCCTCCAGAGGTAAAAAAACCCCTAGGCAGTCCTGAAGCGGCCCACTGCGGTGCACTGATCGGCCAAGCACATGGACGGGTAGAGGGCCCATAGCAGTGCAGAACACCTGCTGTGAGCACCATCAAGGAACAAGTAAGAAAAAAGTCAGTTTCAAAACCTAAAAAAGTACATAGGATTACCTGTCGAAGACAAGAAAAATACAGAACTGGCGGGGGGGTCTTAAGTCTATGCAGGCGATGAACATAGAGATAAGACTTCTTAGCAGGGAACAGACCTGCGGTGGACGGCACCGCCTCACATGATGTTGACTGGGACGAGAGGGACCAATGAGGGGGTAATGATGGATGGAAACAAGGAGTGCTGCCTTGGAGTACCATTTGCAGTCATGTTTTAGCCATCTTTTGGCAATGACTGATGAGCTGTTATGGTTTAATGGTAACATTTGTATGTATGACTGATAGTCAGTGTTAGGGCTTAGAGAGCTGAACCTGCCTTAAAACAAACTACATTCTTGCTATCCTAGTTTTGTGTTCTTTTTGCAATGCCTATTACACCAGCACAAGGTTTAAAGTTATCAAACGTTCCAGTAAGGACTGAAAAAACATAAGACTGCAAAGGAATCTGGGAAATAAAGAAATCACTTCTCAAAGCTCGGAGCTTTGTTAGGTCTTCAAAATCTGTGGCTTAGAGGGTGTGGTGATGTTCCTGCTGCTGGTGTTTTATACTAACAGCAACACACTGTTATTCTGCCTTCTGGGATTCATAGCAATGGAGGTTTAATTCCCCATTTCTCAGAACCATTTTTAGCTTTATTTAGAAAAAGAGACTATAACCTATAAAATAGTTTGGAAAATTAAAAACAAAACAAACAAAGAAAAGGTTTGGGGGGCATTACAGAAGTGTAGTGATCACTAGATTCTAGGGCCAAGGCAGATGTCCCTCAGGCATTAAGTTAAAGATGTTGTATTAGTTTCAGAGAAATCAAGTAGTTGTTCAACCATGGTCCCCATTGAAGGGACTCACCTTTTGCTGGGAATAGTCTAGTTGCCCCACATTTGAGCACTGTGGGTTCCTTAGTTCAGAGTCGGGTTACAAAATTCAGAGCACAAGCTGCCTGTCAAACAACTGTCCTTCAATAATCAGAGGAATAGATTTCTTTTTAGCTTGGAAGAGTTATTGCATCTGTGCTGTCTTCAAAGAAGTACTTGAAATAAGATGTGCATGTGAAAGAATATTGTGTTCTCTGTTTGATCTTGGGTTTATTGAGAGTTGTCATCTTCACAAATCAAGAAAGTTAGAAAATATTTAATCATTGCATAACAAAGTAGACATGTCTGCCTTAAAGATATATACTTCCCTGACCATTCCTGTCCCATTTGCCTGAAAATTGCTGATATTATTTACATCCTCTGAGTCCCGTCTTCGAGGATGTAAATAGCTCTATATTTTTCGCACCAAGGACGTGATCCCTATCCATTTACTCCGCTCCAGACTAAGGGCCCGATTTAGAGGTTGGGGAAGAAGTACTCTGGGTGGACCTTCAATATGTTGATAAAGGAGAAAAATTTGTCTCAGCTGCTGGCATAAACCTCCAACAGCCCAACAGAGTAATGGCCATGTGAGGTTTTGCCATTTGCCCGCCCACCCTATTTGGAGTGGGCGGACAAATGGCAAGTTTTAACTGTCTGTCACTGCCAGGTAAAACTTGGCGGTAAGGGGCAGGGAAAACTGCAAAATGACCCACAAGCCATGGTAGAAAACTCCCATGGTGAAGGGGGTCATTGCTTTATTTTCTTTTCTAAAAACAAAATACTACTTTGAGATTTTGTTTTTGAAAATAAAAAAAATGAAAGTTTGACGTACGGCTCTGTCGTGTTGACGGAGCCATCCGTCAAACTTTCAATGACTTTACAGGAACCTCCATTACAGCGGTTCCTGCCAGTGCAAGAGTTGTCCACTGAATCGGCGAACATCTCTAATGTGGCAGGCAGAGTACCTTCGCCATGGCAAGAGTAAAGTGCTTCAACATGGCGACGGTACTTAAACCGTCTACCAAATTATAAATTCGGCCCAATGTCTGAAAACAGTAAAGTTAAGAGAGATGGTAATGTGTTAAAACCAAACCGCTGAAACTCAACAGATGTGGGTTTGAAGCAGGTCTAAATTTAGATCCCAAATGAAAGCATTTCGTCCTGAAGGCTGGGGCAACGTGCTCTCTCTGGAATCTTCACGCAGTACCTGTGGCACTATCGGAATCACTGAGAAGCGTTTGTCGGCTAAATGTCAGCAGCTGTGCAACTGTAAATGGAACCTACTTCAGCTCCTGGGCAATGGCAGCAATTTGTTCCACTCTGTCCTGGCGGGCTGCCAAGTCGCTCTCAAATGCTTCGTGCTTCCTCATCAAGGCCCGCACTTGATACAGAGATGATGATTCATAGTCTTTCTGCAGTAACATCTGCTCCTTGCCTGGACAAAATGAAACAGCAGTTATCCACCTTATGGTGCACAACACATGAGAGATCAATGCATATCTGTATGTTTAGCACAAAATCTTGTAAAGTTTTGAAAATGCAAGGACATATTCATAAAGTACTTGCACTGCCATGCTTTAAAGCAGGCACCATTGCATCATAGTGCAAGGGTGTCTGTGGTGTACTCAGCATAGGTTTTGTGCAGAAAGGGGAACTGCCTCAGAGAGGCACAGGATTTTTTGGCACACATCCCTGTCTATAATTCTTTCTGGCTAAGGATTTGCATCAAACCCATGGGTGGTTGCATGGGAACACACATACACCCTCCTTGGAACGCACCATGATGCAAAATAACACAAGCTGCATTGTGCTGTATTGCGTTACTTTGGATTTGTAAATCCCATCAAAAGACATTGTGTAAGGTTGTGTTAAAAAAGTAATGCAAACCAGACGCAAACTCTTTGTAATCCTGGGCTGTGGTGTAGTATGTCTACGACTATGGCCAGCAGTCAAGGAATGTATACACTTATGAAGTCAGATCATCTGATTTTGTAAGTTGAGGGGTAAATGGGAGTTTATAGTCCCCTTTGGGTGATTGAAGGAAGGGCACAGTCACCTAGAAACCAGCTGAAAGGCAATGAGAGAGTATCAGTTTTCCTATCACAAGACTCACACTTTACAGAGCGACTTTCCTCATTTCACATTCAACTGAAAAGTGCTAATTTCACTGTTGAATAACACATGCATAATAAACGCAAAGTTTGTTGTAGGTAATCATAATTAGGCATTTTAAGCACACTCATGAAGTAACATATTGTACTGACATAAGTTAGCCTAACTGCTGATGCCATTTTAAAAGTTGATTTTACACGTTTGGACTTAAAGGCCTGTTTTCAAGTTTAGACACAAACAAATGAGAGGGGCCCCTTTACCACCAAAGGAGTAGGGCACCATGTAGACCGTAGTCAAAAACAAACCCCCTTTGGGTATACTTAATACAATAGAGCAGAACCACTCAACACATCCAAATTATCACCAGAACATAGCACCACCACCATCAAAAGGCCAAGTGTGTATAAGGTATAAAAATATTTTATTTAAAAATTGACGAACAATAATCAGAAGCAAAAAATCATCATCATTATACGATGTTAAAAATAGATAGACATATACACATAATTAAAATTACAAAATTGATCATAGGGAGAATATACAAGAAAGATACTTTCTATTCATCAAAAAGGCACATAAATTTGATCCAGATCATTTGTTCAGCACATATAATTGTTGTGCGTTAGATTTTAGCAAGAACAAGTCACAAATGTCACCACAATCTACAATATGCCTTTATATAATTTGCGTCGACGCGTTTCGGTGGATGTCACTGTTCTTAGAAACCACCTTCCTCAGGACAAGAAATAAAAACTCCCACATGGATTTTTTGGATCTGTCACAGTATCAGGGTACACATCCGATTTAAACTGCAGTGCATATTACTTGCAGGCCCATATATGAGGATTAAATAGTCTCTCCGTAGGGCATATCTCTATAGGATGTGAGATTTGGTCTTCCAATTTATCTATTCAAGGACTTCCAATAATGAAGATAAAAATAAAGAAAGGCCACTCCCTGCCACTTAGATTTGTATAGGGTTTAGTTTATCTGGAACATTGGTCATTTCAATATTCCGTAGCTTTAGAAAGACCTTTTCATAGTTTTGTTTACAAGAATCTCTGTGCAGAGTGGCGAGATTTCATCAATTCTGGCCAATCGTGTTAAATCTTAAAAGCCACGATGCTGCCATATACCGGTGTGGAAACCTCCGTTACCGAAGCCTCGGTAACGGAGGTTTCCACACCGGCATATGGCAGCATCGTGGCTTTAAGATTTAACACGATGGCCAGAATTGATGAAATCTCGCCACTCTGCACAGAGATTCTTGTAAACAAAACTATGAAAGGTCTTTCTAAAGCTACGAATATTGAAATGACCAATGTTCCAGATAAACTAAACCTATACAAATCTAAGTGGCAGGAAGTGGCCTTTCTTTATTTTTATCTTCATTGGAAGTCCTTGAATAGATAAATGGAAGACCAAATCTCACATCCTATAGAGATATGCCCTACGGAGAGACTATTTAATCCTCATATATGGGCCTGCAAGTAATATGCACTGCAGTTTAAATCGGATGTGTACCCTGATACCGTGACAGATCCAAAAATCCATGTGGAGTTTTATTTCTTGTCCTGAGGAAGGTGGTTTCTAAGAACAGTGACATCCACCGAAATGCGTAGACGCAAATTATATAAAGGCATATTGTAGATTGTGGTGACATTTGTGACTTGTTCTTGCTAAAATCTAGCGCACAACAATTATATGTGCTGAACAAATGATCTGGATCAAATTTATGTGCCTTTTGATGAATAGAAAGTATCTTTCTTGTATATTCTCCCTATGATCAATTTTGTAATTTTAATTATGTGTATATGTCTATCTATTTTTAACATCGTATAATGATGATGATTTTTTGCTTCTGATTATTGTTCGTCAATTTTTAAATAAAATATTTTTATACCTTATACACACTTGGCCTTTTGATGGTGGTGGTGCTATGTTCTGGTGATGATTTGGATGTGTTGAGTGGTTCTGCTCTATTGTATTAAGTATACCCAAAGGAGTTTGTTTTTGACTACTGTTTTCAAGTTTAACCAGTTGTTTTGCACAAGATGTTTTTCTCTTTCCACTGCAATTGCTGTAATTTTCCAGAAGCCTTCTGTTAGCTAGTGAATAGGCATTAGTTATGTATTAGACAACTGATAGTGAGGTTCTTGACGAGAGGATAGGAGATGGCGGGAAGAACTTTCTGAACCACAAGATCTGTTCAAAAGTAACCTAAGTAGATAGTTGCATAGCTTATTGTGAAGATGTGATAAACTGGGGAGTTTACCTGCTCCCAGAGTTTGGTGAAGAATGACTGGTTCACAGGACCGGGGAATGGGAATAATGTTGCCATTAATGTTTTAATTGAATTATATTAGTGTGTGTTCCTTAGATTAATCAGAGCAATGCTTAATTTGAGTCGGTGGTTTCCGGTGCTCAGCACTGGCACTTAATCATCAACACTGGCGCTTTTCATGAGCACCAGTTAAGGGCACATTCATTTATGGTAGGCATGGGGAGATTAAGTGGAGACTAAGTGACTTGCCCAGAATCACAGGATGTTGAGCCAACGCCAGACTCAAACCTGGTTCCCCCGCTTCAAAGTCGGCAGGTCTGGCCAGTACGCCACATCCTCTCCCCACTTTCATGGTTTCCAGAGGTAGCATCCTCCAATCAATGGCAGTCATTGTAATGGGTGGTCTACATTGCTTGAAATCAGCAAGACCTGCCAGCATGTGTGGTTCGTACCAAACAATTTACATTTTGTTGGACAGCCTTTCCTGCTGCAGGAATTAAGCACTGGCAACTTCCCTTGTTTCACAATGTTTCAGAGTGTCACAATATTTCTAGTTGTGTACAATTTTTTAGATGCTTTGAATGTCTTCTATTGCAAGCCGTCCCGTTTCCTTTGGTTGTTCAATGTTTCAGATTCATCTACTTTCGTTTTTTAGATGTGGACACCTTCTTCACACAGCGCTTCAGTGCTCAAATTTTTCATTTAGACATTTTGAAAAGTGACCACAGTTATGCTTTGTTTCATTAGAAAACTCTTCGGACATGTCCCCTGAATTCAGTCTTTTTGTTCATTCAGCCGCAAATCGGAATTAAAAGTCAAACACACAGTCTGGGTCTATGTATGAATACTTTAGGTAGGCGGGTGAGCGGAGCTAAAATCGCCTTTATGTTCGCAAATTTACCTTTTTCTACACCAAAAACAAGGTAAATGTGCTTTTTATGGCAGTTGCTTTTTGTTTTGCTGGCAGGGAGTGATGCATACACTGCAGATGCTGTGGATGAAGCTGTAGAATTTGTGTGTGTATATTTTCTGCATAGGAGTGCTGAGGGTGTCAGTGTAAATGAGAAGGTTGTGAAGATAACCTTTTGCCCCCAGTGGGTTACGAAACATCTGTCTTAACATTTCTGTAGCTTAAATAATGACGGACCCTTTTAACATATATATATGCGTGTGTGTGTGTATGTATGTATATATATATATATGTATGTGTGTGTATGTATACATATATATATATATATGTATGTGTGTATATATATATATATATATATATATGTACATGTTGAAGTCTTTGTTATATTTACCTATTGTCCTACCACAAGTTCTAAAACGTGTGACTGCCATGACTCCCTGGTTGGTTCTGTTTTAGGTGGGGCTAACAGGAGAGATGGGCTGGTGCAAGCTGCCTCCTGACGAAACCCCGGTGCCTATTTTTTTTTTACAAATTAACCACTGAGTCAGAGCCCTTCCTAGAGAGAGACCCTTCTTTTCAGAGAGCCCTTTTCTCCAGAGACCTTATACTAGGTGCTGAGAGCTTGCGACAGAAGCTAAAGCTTCATGCTTAAGCATTCTTGTTCTCTCATCAGAACCCTTCATTTAGGTTTTCTGAACTGACACCTTTCCTTGCTTGCTGAAATTAAATGCCCTTTATATCCATCTTTATTAAATTAGAAGAAGAACAGACTTGCTGCATTTTCCCTATTTTATTTGTAATTCCTACTAATGTGGTATTTAACTTCATCTTCAAATACCGACCTATGGATTATTTGAGAATCTGTAACAATGATGACATTTTAATAATTACTAAATGAATTTATTTGATTTGAATTTGTTGTCTAGACAGAAGTAGTGTTTTGGATAGCCTAACAGATGGCATGGATCCTAGCTCAGGAACCTATGTTGGAGACTCTCTTACCTAAAGCAGTGTGTTACTGGAGCACATGTGATCACAGAGTATCTGTTTTCCTTGTATGAGTCTGGAGAGATAGCTCCTTCTCTCACATAAGTGTCACTTTAGATCTGTCCTGGAGGATCTGAAGAAGAGTTAATACATCATAGACAAATTCACTAAAATGTAGTGAATGCGTAACTAGCACCAGAGAGTCAGTAAATGTATCGCTGTACAAATAATATTTTATTTGTACATCTACAAAAGAAAGGAAGGCAATAAGTAATTTTACCACACATCGGTAAGGCTTAGTTAGAGACCAGAGAGGGAAGGTAGGTAGGTGTAATGAAATGCACCACTGTGCACACTTGATATCACAGCCATCTCCAGTACTTAATTTTTTTAAAACAAAGAAAAACACAATAAATGCCCAAAGGGCAAAAACAATAAAGGACCAAAGTTTTATAGGAGCCTGTGGTTGGTGCTGCTAAATGTGGGGGTTGCCTGATACCAAGGCTGCTTAGATTTGATTACAGCTCATGCCTCTTTGTTCCACCACCAAACACTTCCTATCTTTTTATCTCATCCCTGTTTTTACTTCTTTCACTGTTTTCATATCTTTCTCCCCTTTGCTGCCTTTCTCTACAAAGTCTAAGAATACACAACATGTCCTGGTCCAAAAAAATGAGCGCAGTGGCCATCACTTGCATTTAAGCGTCGACATCACACCAAAGAACGCAGGCGCATTGTCATCTGAGAATATACCCAGTCTTGAGCAAAATCCAGGTATGCTCTTCTTACAGTCCAATTCAGTAGAAGGGACGTATGTCCTATGCTGATGACCACTGTACTGGAGAATGAGTAGTGCAGAGGGCTGCAAGGAGCTAAATAGTACATGCAACCTTCAACCTATTTTTGCATTTCCTAACTTTAATTTTAATTAAAGCAATTAATTGAACCAGAAAAATTATTTTTATGGATAAATACCTTCAAGGTATGTAGATGTACAGTTAAGAGGGACAGTAAATCCATACTTACCTATGTATACTTACCCTCACAATATTTTGTTAGCCAATATTGTGGCTACAAAATTTATGTAGTCAATACTACCTCAAGAAGGTGGTCATGCACTCCCCCTGGGGTATGTAATCTAGTCCCCACAAGGTCCCTCAGTGTTGATCCTAATATTTTATAAGGCTTCGTAAATAGTAGTACTCAGTGTCTTAACACACATAGCCATGTGACCATGCCCAGATCTTTTGCAGTTGTCAGTAGGAGTTGAGGGTTTGTCCATCTCTGAATATGGATTATTCATACCCCCTCCATGTATGCCTTCTGCTGGTGAAGAGACCTTCAACTTGTGCAGAAAAGTGCACCTTGAGTTTTATGTTGCATTGTTAACTTGGACTATCCCTGTTTGTTGTGATCTGCAGTGGCTTCCACTGAGGTGCCACTTCCAATATCAGCACTATACAATGCTGGGCACAATCTTGGGCTCGTCAGTTTGCATGTCCATTAAAACTTCAGACTGTCTGTAATATATTCCCTGCTGCATTCAGGTTTGGCACTAGTTTTGAGGCCTCAGATGTTGCTCAGATATTGGACTATACATTTTCAGAGGAAAATTACAGGGGTTTCCAGAGAACGATTACAGGGGTTTCTAGCTCAAGGGGATATGCAGAACCCTTTGTTTGCAGGATCTTGAGCTTTACTTCCCTTAAAAGACCACTCTTGCATGTAAAAAATCTGGTCATATAGTTGTGCAGTACCTTGATGCTTACTTGAATGGTATGACTATTGTCACACTTTCATAAAGAAAGAAATGGCATTCCATTACTTGCGCATGCATTTCAGGTGATGCATGCGCTTAAGAAAAAGACTTGTTGAAATGGATACCCTTTGGTGTAAATGCAACTTGGATAACTTACCAGATGTCCATGACTCATGCGTTGAAGCCTTCTGCTTAAATTTCTCAGCTAAGTGATCCAATCGTTCAAGCCGTCTTATCTCGTTCAGTAGCCACTCTTCATAACCTTTCTCAGCCTGTTCAAGCCTCTGCCAGGCCCCTGCAATGTCCTGCAAGAAGAGAATCGAGACAAACATAAGACAACAGAAAATGGACTGGAAGAAGTTGTTGGTCAACAATGTACTGTCATTGGATCTTTTTAAAGACAGCCACATCTGAAAACTTGATACCCTTAATTAGATAGTGAGGCACCATATCTATTCTAAAGACAAATGGAATCAAATCTGATGAAGCAAGAAAGCACAGATTGAGGCCACGGCACATACTCACCTATTTGGGGACAATGGTATGATTTGTTAGAGGCAAATTATTCTTCCAATTAGATCATATCCATGAAAAAGGAAGACCGCATGCACCTGGTTTAGAATTGGGTGGTAATCAAAAATATTCTACTTTCTGGTAAGTGTAAAATCTGGAGGAGACTATATTGGTGGAACTTCCTCCACTTTACTAGTTGATTTGCCTCCAGAAAACAGAGGGTTTCTCAATATCGCCCACCTCTAAACCAAGCCCTTAGGCTTTCCAAAGTTCAGTGGGCTGGAGTGAGGAAGGGGAGACACAGATACCAGGCTCCTATATTTTTTTAAAGCACTGAACATTGAGACTGAATAAAACCAATGACATTTGATACTGTATTATTTCACTCGGATGCTTGAAAAATGTGAACTGCCTACATCTTGTCCAAACCTGTGCAGGTTAAACAGCTACATTTAGGAGTCACACTATTTTCACAAGCCAAAGACACTTCATACAATTTGCCAGTCCACTGGAGGTGCTCAATGCTCTATGATTTTGTGATGTTGGATGATACAGCTTAGGATTGACTGGCAAGGGGCACATGTGAGGCATGCCTCCATCAGGATTCAACTGATTAAAGCCTACGAGGAGGTTCTCACCAGGACCTAACTACTGAATAATGAGGGCTGTGCAGCCCAGGTACTCAGCATTACTCTAGAAGTAGCAAGTATGATCAGTGGTGGAGCAGCTGTGGAGGACATCTTTCCAGGACTGCAATAGTTGGTGGGCTCCTACCATCCTGACCTGTCTGGTACCCCAGGGAACTTATATTGGTTGCCATTCAGCATGAGAGAAAGACCCTAAGATTTTTCTCACTGCCCAGGTCTCAAGGTTGTGCCATTGGCTGCAAACCATTGCCCTGATTCCCTCTTATGGGTTTTTGTATCACGTAATCCTTAAATTTTAGAGCCATGGTTTATAAGAAACCATGGTACTGCTAAGGCATCAAGAACTCCTATTATCTCACACAAGACGATTCACTGTAGCAGTTACCCTAAGTTCACCTCTCTACAACATTATAGCTGTGTGCCCCATATCTTACCAGCAGTACTTTTCAAAGGAATGGCAGCTCTGGAGGCTAGAGGCAGCATAGCCCCTATCACATGAGAAACATAGTACTCGATGCACAGGTGCTAAATCCAAGGTGGGTGGCCATCTTAAATTGGGCAATTTTGCAGTTAGGAGAATATGTCATAAATTGTTCTCATCCCACTTAAATATGGCGCCCACAAGCGCTATCAATGACAGAGAAAAAGCCTGACTTCCTCTTCCAGGTAACAGGAGGTTAAGGTAGTATATGTAGCTGATATGTTCATTCACTCAGTGCCTGGCAACAGCGTGTGTTGGTGTGACTTACTTGCTTGATATTTAGTGTGCACCCAGCCTTTTCTCTAGTTTTTCACCTTTCTTGTTTTTCTACCATCCTACCCTTTGATTCTTCTTTGTGGGATTCTCCTCTCTTTTTCATTCCTTCATGCTGCCTTTAGGGATTTTGATGATTCGCTGATATTCCTTCCTAAGGACAATCTTTATCGGGGTTATTGCACCTAATGAAGAGGCAAGTATTTCACTCTTTTGCAGACTACGTGTTTAATATCATTATACTATATTCAGGGCTATTCACAAAGGTAACTTACACTTGTGAGTAAGTTCCATGTGTAATTTTACTCTAACAGTTTTGGCTAACTTTACTACTTTTAGCTATTCACCATTTACAATTGTGAAATAAATCAACAGTGTAAACTTACATGTCTCCACCACCTGTAACAGTGGGAGGAGCCAAATGTATGAGTGTGCGTTACTGCTGCCAAAAAGGGACAGTACTAAGGCTAGTATCACGCATGGCTACCTCTTATACTGCAGCTCCCTCTTACTCAGACTACTGAGCATGTGATCAAGACGCTACGCAGTGCACCATTACGCTGTCTCAGTGCCGCTCAGAGCTGCCGCTGGAGGATCCAGTGCTCGGAGCTACGCTGTTTGCGCGGCTGGAGGACTTGTGATTTTTGACAGGGACCCTGTAGTGTTCTGGAAAGGGGTGTGTGCATGCGGGCAATGGTTGAGGCAGCGGGTGCTCTCGTGCCCTTCTGTTGAGCCCTTACAGGAGAAGGTGGCACTGCTGCAGCCTAACTACCGATGCATACGGTACGCTACCTCTGGTCCCCCCAGGTGCCCCAAGGCCAGCCCTTCAGTCATTCAGCCAGCCCTTTCATTGCACTAAATGAACAGGTTCACTTTCCTGCCCTCCACGCCCTGCTTTCCACTGGGCTAGAAGGATGCCCTACAGTAGAGCCTCACAGTGGAGAAGACTGGGGGCAGTTGGAAGTGAGGGAACACGAACTTTGAACAGCCTAAGAATGCCATAATGTGAGGGGGCGCAGAAGGGCATAGGTGTGAAGGTGCAAAGACAGCAATAAACTGGCTACAACTGGTGCCCATACAGGGGGTTTCTTCAGTAATAGTTTGTAACCCCCCAGTAAGCAGCAGGACTGGGTATAGCGGCAAAGTGCCTGGTGGAGATCGGAGGGGTAGGTGGCAAGAAGCCCTAGGTTGCAAGCACCATGTGGCGCACGGAAGATGTCGGCGTTAGGGCGGTGCAGTTTGTGCACATATTGGTGCTTGTTTGCCCCCCACAAACCCTACAGATTGTAGTAATCCATTAGAACCAGCTATTAATCATTACTAACCGGAACACCAGCCGCCTTTAACAAGTACTGAATGCAAATATTTGGGAAGATCAGAATACCATTTTGATATTACAGTTTAAACCCCATGGAGGGCGGGGGTGACAAAGCGCAAAGTATCACCTCCCAGTGAGAACAAGGTGACATATAAGACCAGAGCCAAAGACATTGGTGCAATTGGAAAAGTTGAAACACCCGCAATACTAGAGTATTACCTGACAAGAGCCTGGGAGAGGGCAAAATATGTGATCAGGTTGTGAAAGGGTGCCATTCCCCCCTACAAAGAGAAGGAAAAAACTCCAAGCCCTGCCGGCAGTAAAAAAACTCTATAGCAAAATCTGTCGGGGAAAGCCAGCCGCTAATATCTCCAGTGTTTCGAATGTTTGAAAAGTCAACTATAATTCCACACAAGTTTGACTTCTTGAAGGACCCAGTTGGGGTCATGTTCTCTATATCCGAGGAAACATGTTCCCTCCCAGAACCAATTTCACCAACAATAAATACCAACCACACGTCCTGCGACCAAAATCATAATATTGGAGACCGAGGACGTAGCAGTTTCAGTAGCAAATTCTGAGTTGATAGAAAATCCTAATTGGGGCTGATAACTGACCTGGAACTACTTCCATTGAAGTCCTTGTCACCACAAATTTCCCCCAGCTCACTTTCACCTCAAAATCTGTCAATGTCATTACGGAGGACCATCGACCCACTACCAATCGAGGGTAATGTAAAAATTATCAAAGATCAAAAAACCCTCTAAGGACCATCGACTCGATCTCCTCAAAATCAAGCATATTATTCAGCTAAGGGACAACTGGAACAGCAACAGCCAAATTTTAGTCACACTAGGAGATCATTGCATTTCACTTCCAAAACTTAAGTTAGTACAATGTCTCACACTGTCGCAGGCCAACCCCTGTAAGATCAGATCAGTGGCCAATTGATGTACCTTCACCTGAAAAAGTGGATCTTCATCTCTGGAGTGCCCTGTGTTTATCTACCAACCACATAAATAGCTCTCAAACTGTACAAACTAAAGTGGATACTGAGTGTCAAGCAGGATCCAAACCAGAAAGCAATAACCCCACTAAAACTAAATCTGATTTCTCACAGAAACAAGGTTCGCCAAATGCATCATTAACAGGGGCAAGGGCTGTATGGGACATCCTGTTTAGAACATCACAATTGACATTAGACGCTTTGTCCTACCAATCAAATTTGATGGACTTCCAAGTGGACCTGCTCAACATGATAGCAAACTCAGTCTCGAGTATTGACCAGAAGCTGATTGATCTAAATAATTTAATAATCCACATGCAAAAACAAGCGACAGTATCCTACATCGACTGCACTTGTGCACCACTGATCAATAAACTCACAACAATTTCAGATGCTCTAACCACCTCAATTGAAGACCTAAAAGCAAATCTGCACATCTCAAAACACATAAAGGATTCCTATCCATGAGCACAAGTAGCCCAAGAAGATGTGGGTTCTGAGTGGGAGGTCGAGGATGCGTTTGACTGCTGAGTTCTGGCTGGTTAGTAGTCTTCTACTAAGTACCATTTGGCATCTTGATCATTGTCTGCTGCACTCGAAACTCCTCAAAATGAGACATGCTGAATGAATTTCCTTTGCCCATTGTCTATCATATACACTATCTGTTTGAGATACTCCTGTGTCAACCACCCGTGAGACATTACAAGGAGGACAAGAATAGAAATACAGAGTGCATGATTTTTCCAATTGGTCATGTTTTAAATCTGTCCATACATATACTTTATTAGATAGTGTATCTCATTTTCGTGGCCCATCTGCTATGGTCTCCCGTACTTTGGCCCACTTCGCAAGGGCTATAGAGGGCCACTGACAGGTATATAGGCAGAAACACACTGATATACAGAAGAATGCCACAGGACAGCACAGTTATGCAGTTGTCCCTACCTGGGACAACTCTGCTTCAGGGGAGGTGATGTGTTTGGGTGGGCTATGGAGCTGGTCTAAGATTACTCGCACTATTGGCATTTAACTTTCTTCTTTGAGTCTTGCAAAGGAGCCTCACACTCGGTGATGGCAAAGCAAACCTGTGGCATACAGAGGCATACAGAGGCAGCAGCTATGGTAGTGGGCATCACTCCTCCGTTCACAAGAGTTAGAAGGTACACAGAATCCATTTGAAATAGGAAGGGCCAGACCCCTACCTTGCCTCGCAAGTTCAGCTGCATTATGTCAAATCTAAATTACTGAAAATGCTACATTTTCGGCTTTGTATATAAAGAAACATAATAATCTATTCTTTACCACCTAACAATGCTGGAAAGGGCATTCAGTCAATGCTGGTACTTACTGAAACCAGCTTTCCCTCAGAGGGCATGAAGGCAGGCCTGTTGCTGATCCTCAGTTTTGTCTGGAGAGTGTTGAAATCAATCTCTAGCTGGCACTTCTCCTGGACCTTGGGGGGCTTGTGCTTACGGCGGTAATCTCGAAAGTCATCTAATTTCTTCAGCATTGTATGCATGGTCTTCTCTGGGGTCCTGTTCTCCAACCAGGGGATGGTTCGACGAATCCATTCTAGGAGCTAACAGTAAAAAAGAGAGAAAGAACGATATGGCTGTCAGAAAAAGCACATCAAATTGTTAACAAAGAAGAAACAAATAACCTGCTCACATGTTGAAACGGTGTGGTACGCAGCGGCGGCTCCTCCGTTAAGGCAGAGGAGCGTTGCCCCACTGCTCTTTCAGCAGTGCACACAGGAAAAATAAAAAGATAAAACAAGTTTATCATTTTTTTTTTTCTCGCTGTCAAGTCTTGGGGGTGGGTCCATCCTGACGGAGAGTCAGCAACAGGGAGGAAGAATGGGGGGTACTAAGTGTGCATGTGGGTTTGCCTGGCTGTCTCAGCCCGGCCATTCTGACATGCACCTTTCTCAAACCCGAGATGTGTTGTACAGCTGGGTGGAAAAGAGACATAGGCTCCCAGTCCCTGTCTGAGCACCAAACCAAACCACTCAGACCAATCCTGGCACTGCCCTCATGCTGGTAATAGCATTACCAGCATGGGAACAGCGTCTGGATTGGCCATGAGGTGTCTGGGAGCCTGTGCATTGGCTGCTGTGAGTCGACAGGAGCAGAAGACCACCGAGGCGGCGGCCAGCAGGTAAGTAATATTTTCTTTTAACTATTTTTCTCCCCCGCGCTGCCTCCATGTGCTGCTCCCCCATGCTGTCCCTGCAGTTTGCCTTCACAGTAGCCGCCACTAGTGGTACGAGATTATTGTAGTGAAAATATTGCCAAACAAAAAAATTGTAAATCTTTTACAAAAATATTGTCCCACTTGCGTTAATAATAGAAAATCTACACCAAATGGGATGATATTTTTTTTAAAGATATTTAGGACAGAGATTTATGTCAGACAACATTTCTCACTAAGTGTTTCTGATGTACACCAAACGATACTAGAATATCATAATAATAATATCATCTGACGTAAATATTGTGCTCTAAATATTGTTTACAAAAATGTCTTCACGTTGGAGTTAATAACAGAAAATCTACACCCTAAGGGATATTTTTTGTAAAAGATATTTAGGGCAGACGATATTTCTCACTCCAATATTCTAACATCAACCATGCTTACTGATCAATAACTTTAAAAAGTTACAATTTCAAAAAACGCTGTGATAAAGCCATAAAGTTGTGTTGGCAAGTTAAACTAAGAGCAACCATACTGACAAAACACTAACTCAACCTCCAGGAAAGTAAAATTAGGTGGCAGAACCTAAAGAAATCGTTCTACATAGCCCTGAGTGTGAAAGAGCTGTTGGGTCTCCCAGTGACTCAAAGTATTGAATCCCAAACACTCTGTCCTGTTTTCAAACTTGTAGGGAAGAATAGCCCAAAAAAATTTCAAAAGCTGAACGAAAGTCCTTCATTTCATTTGAGACCTGTTTTATTTTTTTGAACATCTCCTAAATATCTATTTGCTCCAATTTGTTGTCAGTGACACTACTGCTTCCAATGAAACCTATTTGTGCTAAACATTTAGGTCTTGATTCACAAACCTACTTTTCATGCATAATGACTTATTACCCCCAGGTCCCTTATGTCCTCGTCCCATTCATTGACAAATTGGAGATAATCATCTCCCGACAGAAAAAAAGACAAGAGGAATGCTGGGACCCTAATACTGCCCCTCCCACCGGGAGTACATAAGCAGTACTTACCCAGCATCCCGCCTGTTCTTTTTTTCTGTCTGTTGACAGAATGGACGTGGATGTGCTGGTGCTGCTCCTGCTGGGCTGGAGTGGCGTTTCTTCTCTCCTCCCCCCGCCCGGCTGCCTGGCTGTGCGGGCGGGGGGGTTTCCTGGTCTGCCTCCTGGCCTGCCGGGCTTGCTGGGTTGCAGGACTGTTTGTGGCCGGCTCTGCCCCTCGTGGTGCTTCGCGCCTCTCCTCCGGTGTTCTAGGGGTGGTGCTGAGGGCGCCCTGGCATCCGCAGTTTGGAGTCTGTTGGTGGAAACTGCTCGTTTACCAGAAGGGCGTAGCTACAACCTCTTCGGTCAGTCCTGTTTCGCTTTTGACATTTGCCGGCCGGTCCTTTGCGGCTGGCCTCCCGGTTGCTTCCGGGTCGCGTGCGCGTCTTCCTGGGGCCGGGCCGGGTGGAAGACGCGCCGCGTTTGCTGGTCTCCGGGCGTCCCCGGCTTTGATGGGACCGCCGAGTTGGATCGCTTGGGCTGGCTGTTGGAGGGGGGCCTTTTTCCTGGTGGTGTCTCTGCCCCCGCTCCGGGTGAGTACCGCGTAGCGGTCTTTTTTTCCGCTTCCTTACCCGCCTTCGTGTCGGTGACGCCAGATGTCCGCTAGCTGCTGTTCTGTGGTGTTCTGTAGCTCTGGTTCTGGATGTCCTGTGTTCGAAGCCAGGCGGACTCAGGCTTCTATTCTTTCCCAGGTCTGTGTGTTGAGTCCATTCATTTAAGCAACAGTAGTATGACACGTGGAAACGACAATGGTTTTGTGTGATACCCGGCTGGTCCGCTAAGCCTCTCGGTCTGGCCCGGCCGTCTGCCGGGGCGGTTCTGGGGCTGGCGGCTGTTCGCCTCCTTTGACAGGTTGTGTGGGTCTCACGTGGACATGGCTCCCTCTGCCCATTGCTGGCATGCAGTGCGCTGCTACACGCGTTGCACCCTCCGCAGCTCTTGATTTCGTTTGTTATCAGTTGTTCCGCCGGGTCGGGCCTGGTTAGTACCTGGATGGGTGTCTGTCTGGGACTGCCAGCTGCTGTGGGCTTCCTGCTCCGGTGGTTGCTGGATGCCCTGTTCTGCTCTCTCGGCTGTCCTGGTTTCATGCTGCCGGCTGCGGGTGGGGTTTCGCAGCTGCTGCATGTTCCTTCTGGGGTGTGGGTTGCCTACGGCTGGCGTGGGGCCTGTCTTCCTCCCTCCCCCACATCTGGTGCCATCCGTATGTGTGTGTTGGTCTTCTCGGCTGTTTGTGCTGTGCTCCCCCATTGGCCTGCGGCCTTGCCACCCTGTGGGTTCATGCTCTCTGTGGGTTTGCTGGGGTTCCTTTTCTTCTGGCGCTGTTTCTCCTGCTTCGCTGTGGGTCGCGTGTTTCTGGTCTGGTGCCCTGCTCCTTGGTCCCTCGGCTTCGGCACTCCTGTTTGTGCTCTGGTGGTGCCGGGCCTGGTCTTCGGGTGCGGCGGCCCTGTTGCCTTGGACCTGGGTTCGTTCCGCTGTCTGTCCCTGTTGGGTTGTGGCTCTGTGCCCGCTGGGCGTGCCTTGGCGTGGTCAGTCTCGGGCCTGGCTTTCTTTTCTTTTGTCCCCTCCTGCTGCTCTGGCCTCTGTGTGCTCCTGTTCTTGGGCCCTGTGCGGCCTGGGGGTGCCGGGGTTTGTGCCCGGGGCCCCCTGCGTGTGTGGAGCTCTTTTCTTCCATCCTGGCGTTGGCTTCATTTGGCCCAGGGTGTGTGTCCTGGCTGACGCCGTGTCCGGCTGCTTGTCTCTTCCGGGCCGGGGCTGCTGTCTTTTGCGTTGAGCGGCTCCTGGCTTCTGGGGGTTCCTTGGCTTGGCCCTTGTGTTCCCTTCTGTTGCGCTCCGCTTGCTTCTCGTGGGTTGCCCTGGTTCGTCTTCTTGGCGTTCTGGGCCCTCCGCTGTTTCCGTGCTTGCGTTTGTTGGCTGGGTCTTGCTTCGGTGGCCGCTGCCTTCTCCTTGGGTCGGGCTTCGCCTGTCTCCTGGTTCTGCTGGCTGTGCTGCCCGGTATGTGGCTGCTCCTGCTGCGGCCCCTTCTGCTGGGTGCTTCTGCCTGGTGGCTGTGCCCTCTTGTTTCGCGGCTAGTGCTGGTGTTCGGTCCCTGTTTTCTTGGGGCCCGTTCCCGCTGTTTGGTCTTCCTTTCGGTTGTTGGGCGGTACGCCTGATTGTCTGCCTCTGGTTGGCCGTTGGGGGCCTTGGTGCCCCAGCCCCCTCTCGGCCTGACTGTTGGCTGTGGGTTGGTCTTTTCTTTCCCCGGGGTGCCTGCTCCCTGGGTGTTTGCTCCTCCTGCCCTGGCGTGTTGGCTGGTGGTGCGCCTGGGGCTGGGTGGGGGGGGTTGTTTCTTGCTCCGGTCCCCCCCCCGCTGTGCGTTCCGTGTGGCGGTTCGCCTGTTTTGCTCCCTTTTCCGGGGGTCCCTAGGGTTCCGGGATTAGGGATTCTGCTGTTTGGGCCAGGCTGTCCTTTGCTGGTGCCTTGTCCTGGTCGTTGACGCCTGGTTTCCCTGCTCCTCTGTGGTTCTCCCTGTTGGGGGTCCACCTGGGGTTCTGGTGGGGTTGCTTGGCCTTGTGCTTGTTTCCCCCTCCGACTTTCTTCATTGGGCACCTTCTTTGGCCCTGCGTCCTTGCCTGGGCGTTCTCTGGGTGTTCTGGCTTGGTACGTCGGTGTTTCCGCCGTGCCCTTGGGTGGCCTCCGGGGCCTCGTCCTGCCCGCTGTTTTTTTCCCGGGTTTGGTTCGTTGGGCTGGTGTTGGGCTCTGGTTTCTTCCGTTGCCCCGGCGCTCCTCCTTCGTTTGGCCCTTCTTGTGGCTGGTGGCGTTTCCGCTCTGTTTGCCCCTGGGCTGCGTCTGGCCTTGTTCGGGCTTGTGTGGGGCCCTGGTGTTCTGTGGTCATTTCTGGCTCCCGTTGGCTCTGCTTGGTGTGTTGCCTCGGCCTCGTCCTTTGGCGCACGTTGTTGGTGCTGGGTTCGTGTCCTTCGCTTTCCTTCTGGGTTGTCATGTCCTGGGTTGCCTCTGGTTCCTCCTGGTCTGCCGGCTGGGGGCTGGTTCGGTTTGGCCTCCGGCTGCGCCTCCTGGGTTTTTGCTGGCTGTCCTGGGCTTCTGTGCTGGCTCTGGGGTGTGTTGGTCTGGCGTCCCCGGCCCCTTTCCTGTTGTTGGGGTCCTGGCTCGCTCCTGTCTTCCCTGTGGGCTCCCCCGGGTTCTGCTCCCGGTGTGAGGTGCCTTTTGGGCGTGCCCCCCCCTCCCCTGTCGGGTTGGGGTCGGGTGGTGTTGTCTTGCCGATCTGGGGGTGTGTTCTCCTGGCTGCTGGTTGTCCGGGGTCTGGTGCTGCTTGTGCCTCTGGCTTCTCTGCTTCCTCCGGTTTCTGCTTTGGCAGTTGCCTCTGTTGGTTTTTTCCGGCCTTCTGTGTGGTCCGGAGGTGGTGTCCTGGGGGTCTCTGTCGGCCTCCCTGCACTTTGCTTCGGCCCTTGCATTGCGTGGGCTCCTTCCGGGGGCTGGTTGGGCCTGGGGGTCCTCCTGCGTCGGGGGGGTTGCTTGGCTTAGGTCCTGGCTTCCTGGTTCCTTTTGCGTTTGTTGCCGTGTTTTTGGCTGTTTCTTGTCTCCTCTCTGGCGTTGGCTGGGATCGGGCCTGGTGGGGTTCTGGTCTGGGTGCTGTGCGCCCTCTGGCCTTTCCGATGCTCCTGTCCTTGCTGCGTGCTGGGCCTGGACGTTGGGGCCTGTGCTGTCCTTTGGCTTCTGGTCTTTGGTTCCTCTCCTCCGTCCTGATGGCGCCTGTTCTTGTCTGCCCTCTGTGGTTCGGTGGGTTCGTGCCTGGTTGGTTCCTGGTTTGGGGTCTGCCGGGAATTCCCGGTTGCCCTGTGCTTGCGCCCCGCCTTTTTTTTCCCCCTCCCTTTGGGGTTGGGGGGTTTTGGGGTTGTGGCCGTTGGCCCTGTCCCCGCCCTTGCTGTGCCTGTTCGGTTCCCTTTTGTTGGTTTCCGGTCTTTGCTGGCCTCTCTGTTGTTTGGTCGGCTGTCTGCTGGGTCTTTTTGGGGGCTTCTCTGGCCTGTGGTCTTTGGTGTTGGCCTCCTCTGCCCCTGCTGCTCTGGGATTTTGTGTCCGGGCCTGGTTCAGTTTGCTGCCTTCTTCCCTGTGGGGCTTGGCCTCCTGGGGTTTCTGGTCTTTGGCTCGTTCCCCGTCCTGTTCTGTTTGGTTGGGGTCTGGCTCCTGGTCTGCTCCTGGGCTCTCGCTGTGGCTCCTTCCTTGTTGGCGGGGTGCTTGTGCCTGCCCCCTGTTGTCCGGCCTTGGCTTCTTTTCCTGGCCTTCTCCGGTGCGGGCGGGGTTTGCTCGGTGTCTGTGCGGCTGGCGGGTCCTGTGTGCCTTCCTGGTGGTTCTGGCCTGTCCGGTGGGTTCCCTTGGCCGTGTCCTTTGGGTTTTGGGCCTGGTTGCTCTGTCTTCGGGTTTTGTCTGGTTGGCGGCCTCCTTGTTGTGGCTCTGGCCTTCTGTTTTTTTCTTGGTCCGGTCCTTGTTTGTGTCCCTGCTGTCCTGTTCTGGGTTGCGGGCCGGTTGCTTCCTGCGGTTCCCTCTTTCTGTGCTCCCTTGGGTCGCGGCGTTTGGTGTGGTTTCCTGTGTGAGCTTGGGGTTCGGAAGGCCGGGTTTTCTGCTTTGGTATTCTCCAATTTGTCAATGAATGGGACGAGGACATAAGGGACCTGGGGGTTATGCTCTATTACTTACCGGTAATCTTCATTACTCCGGGTCCCGTTGTCCTTGTCCCATTCATACGCCCCTCCCTCCCTCCCGGGCGGCCGGCCTTCCTGTGTGGGCTTGGTTGTTCAGGCGGGATGCTGGGTAAGTACTGCTTATGTACTCCCGGTGGGAGGGGCAGTATTAGGGTCCCAGCATTCCTCTTGTCTTTTTTTCTGTCGGGAGATGATTATCTCCAATTTGTCAATGAATGGGACGAGGACAAAGGGACCCGGAGTAATGAAGATTACCGGTAAGTAATAGAGCATTTCTGGAAGTTCAAAAACACTGCTATTATCATATTCAACCAAAATGTCAGTTTTCAGGAAACACTGTTGCAAGTTAGCAGAATGCAATGGGTGTCAAAGAAGGCTAGCGTCTTTGTTATTGTATTTGTTTTCAGATTTCGTGTAACAGAAGCCTTCATTTAGAGTTTTCAAGTATATTTGTGGTAATACCAGAAATCAGTCATTGAGCTACTGCACCCAGTAATCATAGTATTACCACATATTTCCCTGAAATGAGCAACCAGTTTTGGTAACAGTGTTTCCGTATGTTTTTCCACGTTTGGAGTTGTGAAGTTAGCACCAGCTTTTAAAGGGCATGACGTTTCTGTGTTGTAATGTGGTAATAAAAATACTATCACATAGAAATGTGGTATTACCACATTCTAATACAGAAACACCACATCACTTTAGGAAAACAGTGTTCAGTATAAAGTAATGCCACTTGCCAGGGTCGGACTGGGAACACAAAGAAGCCCTGGCAAATTTTGTAAGACCTGTCCCTGTATGTTGAGTAACGAGCGAGACTGACCACTACAAGGAAGATTTGGGGGATTCCCCCCAAAAGAAGTTTTGAAAAATGGTGCATTCTACAACACATTTTTCACTATATATTCAATTGTATTAGCTTGCAAAGCATAGTCAATGACGACCTTACAGTACCCAGGATACCCAGTCATACCCACAGATATTCTTATGGAGAACACAAAAAATAAGATCTCAATCATGAAACATGAATTTCAAGGGATGCTAGCATCCTTCACTCCAATAAGCGTCACAGCAGGGCTGGATCCAGCAATGGTGTCGCCGGGTGAAACAATATTGTTGGGGGCCGCCCCACTGAACTCCTCCTCCACAGATTCCCTCACTATCACTCTCCAACAATGACCCTCATATCTCCATAGCCCCTCTCTCACATGTATTTATATGGTTTGTTTTCTAATGGGTGTAGGAGCATTTTACATCACACACACAGACAATGAATAATACATGTGTAAATCAGTGTATAGAAAACGTTACATAAGACAAAGGTGATTACAAGGTGTAGGATTCAAAATGTAACACAGTGGTTAGGGTCGGCTTTACTAATAAGAATTTATTTCTACTCTAACAAACCCTTTTTAGCAACATTAGGATAATGGAAGACTGGGAAAAACATAACTTTCAAACCTGTATCATGCAGTTTGTGTGTACCTCTTTGATGGCAGTTCATAACTTACTGTGCCATATTACGATTGTAACTTATAAAGTGCATGTAACAAAAGGATCTCTATGACAAAAGCAGTAACCCACTGAGCTATCCACATAAAATACAATGCTGTGATCTGCATGGTACACGTTCTTTGAAGCAGGCATGTTAACAACACTCTGCACTACTTTAGATGAGTCATAACTGTCACTAGACAAAACGTTGATCCCTCCCCAGCAGGAACATTAACACCAGGGTTGGCTTGACATTTTTATTGTTGCCTGGGGACAAGAAGACCGGCAAGGGAAACGTCTAATTGTTTGTTCGGCCAGTCCAGCCTTGCCCCTTGCATGTCCACAATACCCTGTGTGCACTGCTAGGAGAACCCTGTGAATCTATCACCGGTGTCACCTCCACTGGTCCATACCTCACTGGCGAGCCGTTCATATTCTTCCATCAACTTTTCGTTCTGCTGGTTCACCGCTAAGACCTTGGAGATTCGGTTAGCTGCGGTCTCAGCCTGTAAAACAGAAAAGATAATGTCCATTGACCACACATTTCCTTTTGTCATCAAGGATAGAAATCGGAGTTAACAAAATGAATTTCACAAAGTCCGCACTCCTTTGTGAAAACCTGCATTTGCTAAATACTGCTGCAAAAGTTATTTAGTATTATGCTCTTAACTGTATTTTTAAATGCCTTGATGTTTTTACATAGTGCAAATCACATAATCACATAAAGGCAAAGGACTTTGAAAACAGATGTTAATGTTTTCGTGGTCCTAAAGGCAAGGAAAATGTATAAGGAATTCCAAGGTTGCAGGCAGAGTAGGGACAAGGCAGACAACGTCTTTTTGCCATTGTTGTGTCTACCAGGGTGCGTTTGTGTAATATATGACCAGTTTTGCAAAGAAAGATGTAAAGTCATACATGCATGGTATATTCGCGTAACTTATACTTTCAAAAATATTGCAGACCTACGCCTGATTTCCAAAAAGAACTGTGTGGAGTACATGCTATACATGATATATAGCAACATATACATTCATAGGCTAAGAAAAATGATTGAAATATTACTTTATTAAGGTTTTTAAATTGTTTCATCAAGTGACTTTACTCCCTACAGACACTGTTTAAAAAACTGGTTTGTTTCATTTTGCCATACTTTCTGCACTACTCACCCCATTGCAAATGCTTGTTTTTAGTTGCCATCGATTACGCCATGTGAAGATTATGGCTCTTTTCACGTGCAAGTCTGTGAATCTTCTCAATAGTGTTCTAACTGTCTTGGGTCTAAAGCAGTATGTGCTTGAGCCTCACTCAAAATGGCGCCTTCTTTTTCCTGACCTTATTTTAACACAAGTCCTTGGGAAAGGAACTCATGAACTCGTGGATGTGTCATCATAGAGTTACCTTACAGTAGAGAATTCACACAACGATAAATGATACCTAAATGCACAAAAGACGACTTTTTTAGATAGATTTATCACTTGTGTTTAAAACGAGGTTGAAACAATGTCTTGAATATTTATTCTTGGTGTTTCACCATATCAACACAACCGGCAGACCTCCGTGGCCGTGACTTTTTTCTTTTTTATACTAACAAGAATGTCTGTTAAGCCTTTATAATTCATGAAAAGTCAAAATATTTTGTATCATGTAGACTACAATTAGGGAGAGGAAATGTTGAAAAGTATGAATTTTGCGAACACGTTTTCTGAACGGGTCATCACGATAAGTGAGAGGCCCAACAGTGTGTCTGTGGTCTGTCAGGCTCGGTTGAAGGATAAAGTAAGATGAGGGAGGGGAATAAAGATCTACAAGCTGGGAGCTAGAGCTGCAGCCCCCAACTATAGTTATTAGGCCTGACCTCTGCTTTTAGTATCCCCGATCAATGAGTGTTAAGGTCGTTTTCCACAACATTTCCTAACTGCGGTAGTTTGAAGGTGGACTGAATAACTAGAAAACAGGCAACATTGCATGCATGAAAGACATATGTTAGTAGAAATCAAAGAAAGCAATTATTAACAAACAGTCACAACGTGCATGCAATAAACAACACCCAACACCCCCATAATTTAGTAAGTAGAAAACGCTCTCTCAGAAAACATGGCAAGAAATGTGTGGGAATTGATTAGAAAGGAACAGATGACATCATCTGAAAACTATTGCAGGACATTCTGTTGAAGTTCGAAAATTAGATCCAAATCAAAGGAGAAAGCGCCAAGTCGGACAAAACACAAGCCACTTCAGCAATCCCAGGGAACAGGTGAGTAGTACCTGCTCGGCTCCAGCAAAAGCGTGATAGAAGCATGAGACATAGGTCATTATAGCTCTCTCGTCAGGTTTGGGGGTGTTCACAATATCTATAGAGGAGAAAAAGTAAATCAAAGCACAGATAGGAGGAACCACCAAAGTCTAAAGGAGACAAGCTAATCAAGTTAAGAAGAAAGGAATACACCTGAAAAGTTTCTTCACTGGCCATGCTGTAAAATGTCCTGCGGGGAAACCACTGGGAAACACAATGTATGAATTCATCTTATACAGCTAGTAAGCTGACTTGGTTTATTTGTTTTTTTATTATCTTGATGACAATTGTTTGCCATACATTGCTGTAGCATAAATGATCAAGCATACTTCATGTGGAATCTATGATGCTACATGGAGAAGGGATACGAATAAGGCAGAAGGGACTGACTAACCTTTTCTCCCTTCACGCTCTCACTCCAAAGGGCTTCATAATGAAATACGAATTTGAGTCTCACTGAGCATTCTTAGTGTGCACAAAATGCCAAACTACACTAAAGAAGATATGAGCGCTCTGGCAAATTTTGGATTGGCCCTTCAGGCCATTCGTAATCGTAGTGCTCAATGTAGGTCCAGGTGGATTGAGTCAATAGCAGATTTTCAGGATAACCACTGACTTGCAAACATATTCCCTTTATAGATTTATTGTATGTAGATTTAACTCATGTGGATAGTTTGAAAACCTGACATGATCCAGCCCATCTCGACTGACGTCGAACACCACAGATCTCAAACTATGGATGAAAATACTCTACAGCTATTCAGCCTTTACAATGATTCTGGGTATCTAGGCATGGACAGTGAAGAAATGCAGAAGAGAGTCAGCTGAAGAGTAGAAGGTGAAGCTGGTCCATTTGTTTACATCCTCACCTTCTGAGCACCCGCAAATGCATGGTAGAAACAGGACACATAAGTCATAATGATCCTTTCATCAGGTCTGCTATTGTTTACTAAATCTGTGTAGAAAGAAGAAGGTTAGCTGCTCACTATTGAAGCACTTTTAGATGTGTGAGAAGTGTCTCGACAGCCCCATCTCAGATACAAACAGGAATACACACACAACCACACATGCGTGAATACATTTGCAGACACACACCAGTGTAGACCACTTCCTATGATGTGGCAGAAAGGAAGTGGAAACGGTCAGAGTCAGCTGATAGAGTGCTCAAAGGAGCATGGTGCTATGCTGGTTCTCACCATCCACTCAGTTTACTGTAACTAGTGCAGAAAATAATAATGAGACCATTAGATGATTAAACACGTGAGAGCTGTTAACAGCAAAAGCAGCATAGGTAGGGAGAATAAAAATGAAAACTATTTCTCTGTCTATCTGCATTGATACACTGAAACATACTACGTCAATCAACAGGTTTTCTTTTTAACCTGTATTGCCGCCAGCACCACTCAACCCACCCACTTCCAGCAGTGCTACACTTTGTGGGTCACCCAGAGAAGCACAAACAGACAATAAGATTCAAGGGACCAATGGCTAAATTACACTTTGCAAAGTACCCCTGAGCAGAGGCAAGGCACCTACTCTTTCGTCTCTTCAGTATGTATTCAAGACACCCAAGCTGAATACACTCAGCTTTTGCAATCATGCCCCAAAAGGGGAGGTCACTGAAGGGTCACCTTTTTCAAGTGAGGCAGAGTATATAGCGGCAAACTCAACGAGGAACCTGAATTTTTGAGGAAGGCTAACATGGTAGAAGGGAAACCGAACTTCAGCTAAGTTTGTCATGCACTTCTCTTTCACAACTGCCAATGATGGCTTGTGTTGTGATAAAGGAAGCAAAAAGATAAGTGAACTAAAGGGGGGGCAGAGGAGTTTGAATGTGCTGGGTGTATGAATAGATGTTGTGTCACAAATCTTGAAAATAACTGACTTATTTTCCCGATACTCACCAAACATCTATTACTACCATATTTAACAGCACTTAGGAAACCAAGCACTTGTTTATAGAGGATTTTAAACTGAAAGTAACCCTTGATGGTGGGCTCAGGGCACACTGCTCAGAATTAAAATTCAGCCTGTAGACTCTCCTGCTCTTGGAAGTTCTAAGACAGACTTCCTTTGACATCTTTCACCCGGCAGAAGACTTGATTGCAGATCTGACATGAGGGACATATGTATAAATCTAAACCAGCCACAATGCAGACATAACACACTTCCCTCTGATAATCCCTCTGCGGTCTGTAAATCAGATATCTTCATTGCAGCAATAACTTCTGCATCCTCTGATGCGAGCAGCAAGTCACACTAAAGAAAAAAGGATTCACAAGCCAATAGTCTGCATCACCGAAGGCTGGTGAGACATAGCACTCTATAAGCAAAGCATTTCAAGTTATTTCCTAAATACGAAGTGACTCTGGCTCAAGCACAAGCCTGCTTCATTTGGTCTTGCAGCAGTGTAGCAAGTTATCACTGCAGATGACTGCCGGAAAGGCTGGTATAATGGAAAAAATCAAACAAAGGAATAAATAAAAACATTATGCAGCTCTCAATGTGAGATTAATGGAGATAGGCCAAAATATGTTGATTGTGAGTTATTGAGTGGTGCAACTAGAAGAATGCAAGGTGTAGTGGAAGATGGTACAATACACCATAAAAAAAGAATGAAACAAGGATGGGCATTTTATAACTTTTCTGAAGTGAAGATCCGGAAGATCGTGGCTGGTGGCCAAACCTGAAATGATTGGGATTCCTATAAAGAAAGAGAACCAGGATACATGCCCCAAAATTGTAAATCTATTCAGTGCTTTTTCAGTAAGTCAGAAATGGGACTTTGGTCAAAAATTTGAAAGATGATGCTTGGTATCACTTTGATTGAATCCAAAAGCTAGGATGCCAAAGCCAAAAATCAGAAATGTTCTTCTGGTAGATTGCCTAAGGTTCAAGTTTTATTTATGACTCCAACAATAAGCCATCAATCTGATGAAATGTGATGGAATCTGAAGCAATGTTTTTACGGAATACCATGATTTGAGTGCTGGATTCCATCTACAGAACATAGCCAAATTGAAAGTAGAATACAATAATAATAATGACTTCACTTATGTTACGCATTCCAGTATTCGTCTTGTCTCTAAGTGCTCATAATAGGTGTTTTTACTACCCAACTCGATGACTATAAACAGTGAGAAATTAATAATCTAGCTCTATACTGCATATCCGCATATTGCCAATGTAAGAAATAGACATTTATCATAAAAGGATTTATTTCACTGCGATTAAAAAAGTTGGATATTGTAGGTTCTGGATGACAACCCATTCCACTCTTATTCGCTGAGTTGCTTTAATGGTTTATAGCCCATTAGCTGGGAATTAATGCATCAAGATCATCTACCAGGATGAAGGGATGATGGATCTTTATTACGGGGAATGTAAGCACATCCTTTACTACACTTTGCTCTATGTTACATGTAGCAATGGAACAGAAATGACCAGATCAGTAAGGTGGGGGAAGATGGACCGTGATAAAATGGGTAGAGCCTACAAAAGGAATCTTGGAGGACCATACTGATGACCCCACCATTGTAGTCACAGTGCATTATTTTAGTGCTGATACCTGGATCAAGAGGTTCAGGTGCAACCTGGTTGGTTAAGAAAGTAGTTATACTTAGGATTAGGTGTGAGGCTGGGCATAGTCTTATATTCAGTTCAAAAGTGGTCAGGCTAAAATAGGTTAAGAGTTTTCAGGGTATTATGCAGACGTGGGCACCTTTCTAGCGTAATGAGGCCGCTCACAGGTACCCTGCTCTAGGCCCTCCATCCTCTTGAATTGCGCAACCGACCCTCACTGCATTTCCAGACGGCCGCCGCCTCTCCCCCTCCTTTCACCACCCACACAATGATGACTCCCGCCCTTCCCCCACCCTGCCCCACCTTGCTTTTGCTCCCTCGGTCCCTCCCCCCTCCTCCCCCCTCTACCTTCCCTTCCCCCTCCCCCGTGTTTTTTTTCTCCCTCCCTAGCTTCTCCCACACCCTTTCCTTCCACTTTCCATCCCCCTTCCTCTTCGTCACTCTCGTCCTCCTCCCTCCCTCCCCCTCCCCTTTCCCTCCTTCCTTTCAGACACGTAGGCTCACAGGGCAGCAGGACACCCTCCCTCTTCAAGGGCAACTGACACTGCCCCCCCCCATTCCATCCGTTTCACCTTTCGCCAAGAACCCACCCATCTCCCTAGCAATGGACATGGGAACCACTCGAACTGACAGTGGAAGGCTCTCCTCCCCCTCGCCATGATGCCTCCTTCCCTCCAGCCCTGATGTCTGCAACACCCAGCCTCTGGAGACACAATCCTCCGCCCGCCACTCCTTTTCTCAGGGACCGCCCTCCAGTACCCCTCCTCTCGCATTCCCGCACTCGAGGGCCCCATGCCCACTGGCCCCTCACTACATATGCCTTCTGAAGGACAGGCCGGCACTGGGGGGGTCATTCCCAGGATATTCCTGGATATCAGCTTCCCTTGGATTTTGACTATCTCCAAATCTCCATACCCCTTTCCCTCCCCTTCTCAATAAACTGTATTGCATCGCACCATCTAGCATTGTTCAGTACTTTTACGCTTAGATATCATAAGGTGTTCATGTTGTATACCTGTCCTTTACTCAATAAATAAAAGCAACACAAAAAAAGAGTGGTCAGGGTAGAACTATCCTCTTAAACCATTTTTACAAGCAGTTCTACTCGGGGTTTGAAATTGCATACTAAATATTGCACATTCAAAGAAAATCTCTTTGCATGACCTCTCTGCTGTCTTCGATGGGATGGACTAGTCAGCAGGAGTGGAACCCGGTACCAATGTTTTAACACAGTCTGCAGTTCTCACTCAATCACTATTGTGCATCTTCCTCCAACCTTATCTGTGTGATCCCTCAATGCTCCACCTTATCACTAAGCCTTTTTTTAACATTTGCATGATACAATACCACCTTGTTCCGTTGAACTCTAACACATGGCTGGTTATCATTCATATACTGAGGACATTCAATTTCACATCACTTTATATTGACTACTCTTGCAATGTCAGTCTCATCTTGTCTTCATCATGTTGATGAAGAGTAGCTTGTTACAGCTAAATGCCGATAAAATGGAGATCATGTTATTGTTATGCTCACCCATAGCCATCTGGCACAGCCTATCCTAGAAATATTGGAGTAAAACATCGGGCATTAAATCTCATAATGGTGTGTTGCAGTCTAAAGTATCTTTTTTAGCGTTACTTGTGAGTTAATGTTGAGTCTAATTCCTAATTAGTACTGAGGTTAGATCATTCGCTAACTCCAGGCTCCACATTGCATATTTCTTGCTCCAACACTTGCTGGATCTGCTCTACAGGATCAGAATGTTTCAGTAAGGTCTACTGGTTGAGTGGGAAAATGTAATCACACTTTTGTCTTTCTCTGGCTCCTGTTGAGGAAGAATAGATTATAAAATGGCCTTCCTGTTATTAGGTGACCCTTCTGAGCAAAGTCCTAGTTATTTATGCAACAAGATGTCACTCTATTGTCCACTAAGATTCCTCAGATCTGTAAACCATAGAAAATACAGCATCCCCCATTTTAAAATGGCTGCAATGGATAACAAACATTTTCAGGTTCAAATTGATTTAATTTGGAACCATTCCCCCGTAGATCTTCATAAGGAACTCAATCTCCTTAATTTTGGAAAACGTAAGTAAAGTCATATAACACAAATTCCTCCACCCAAGTTTCCTTTTTGTTGAAGATAGAATCTGCACTTTGAAGATTTTGGTCCATTATGCATGATTTATCTACTCTAAATAGACCAAATGTGAAAGAAAATGTATGCCCAGTTTTGCAGCTATTTATCAGCAAATACTTTAGCTTTTTTGTCCAAAAGGAGTCAAGGTCTAATGTCTAAGGTCTAATGTGGGTCTAGACTGTTTGAACCAACTCTAAATTGGTGAAATGTTTTTTTCGACTCAAGGTTCTATTCTGTCCTAGATCCCCTATTGATGAACTGTATTTGCCAACAGGAGTAGCCTCAACATGAAAGTGTATCCCTTTAATTTGGACCAATGTAAATACATGCATAGTTAATAAATCATCTGAATCGGTTCTTTAAAGCCCAGGCTCAGGGCTTTGGCTTCAAGGAGAAGCAATGAAGAGGTAAAATCTTGCTGTCACTAACATGCAACTTTGTCTGCCCCACAAGGCAGTTGACTTCATTACGATACAAAAGGGGATGATGGACGGAACGTTTGAGCCAATCAAACACTCACCCCCAGTCAACTGATCTGGGTTTAATCCATCATCATTCTTTAGCTCACTCCACCACCCCAGTTCAGACATGGCCATATGCAAATCAGTCTGATCCTGTGCCTCATGGGAACAGTCCAGCCCGAACTGCCAAGCCATGTCTTCCCTGGACCGGAAACAAGCATCCTAGGACCGGTTTCTGGCATTTCAGCCGTCATCAGCCAGGCTTGCTTGAATCCAGTGGCAAAGTGAGCAAGGGACCCACGTCTGGGCATACCCCCGCCAACTTAGGGCGACCAAAGCGATACAAAAGGGGATGATGGACGGAACGTTTGAGCCAATCAAACACTCACCCCCAGTCAACTGATCTGGGTTTAATCCATCATCATTCTTTAGCTCACTCCACCACCCCAGTTCAGACATGGCCATATGCAAATCAGTCTGACCCTGTGCCTCATGGGAACAGTCCAGCCCGAACTGCCAAGCCATGTCTTCCCTGGACCGGAAACAAGCATCCTAGGACCGGTTTCTGGCATTTCAGCCGTCATCAGCCAGGCTTGCTTGAATCCAGTGGCAAAGTGAGCAAGGGACCCACGTCTGGGCATACCCCCGCCAACTTAGGGCGACCAAAGCGATACAAAAGGGGATGATGGACGGAACGTTTGAGCCAATCAAACACTCACCCCCAGTCAACTGATCTGGGTTTAATCCATCATCATTCTTTAGCTCACTCCACCACCCCAGTTCAGACATGGCCATATGCAAATCAGTCTGACCCTGTGCCTCATGGGAACAGTCCAGCCCGAACTGCCAAGCCATGTCTTCCCTGGACCGGAAACAAGCATCCTAGGACCGGTTTCTGGCATTTCAGCCGTCATCAGCCAGGCTTGCTTGAATCCAGTGGCAAAGTGAGCAAGGGACCCACGTCTGGGCATACCCCCGCCAACTTAGGGCGACCAAAGCGATACAAAAGGGGATGATGGACGGAACGTTTGAGCCAATCAAACACTCACCCCCAGTCAACTGATCTGGGTTTAATCCATCATCATTCTTTAGCTCACTCCACCACCCCAGTTCAGACATGGCCATATGCAAATCAGTCTGACCCTGTGCCTCATGGGAACAGTCCAGCCCGAACTGCCAAGCCATGTCTTCCCTGGACCGTAAACAAGCATCCTAGGACCGGTTTCTGGCATTTCAGCCGTCATCAGCCAGGCTTGCTTGAATCCAGTGGCAAAGTGAGCAAGGGACCCACGTCTGGGCATACCCCCGCCAACTTAGGGTGACCAAAGCGATACAAAAGGGGATGATGGACGGAACGTTTGAGCCAATCAAACACTCACCCCCAGTCAACTGATCTGGGTTTAATCCATCATCACTACGCCACTGGAGTCAAGCTATCCTGGCTGATGAAGGCTGATAGCCTGAAACCGGTCCTAGGATGCTTGATTCCGGTCCAGGGAAGACATGGCTTGGCAGTTCGGTCTGGACTGTTCCCATGAGGCACAGGGTCAAGACTGATTTGCATATGGCTATGTCTGAACTGGGGTGGCGTGGTGAAGCAAAATAACGATGGATTAAACCCAGATCTGTGACTGGGGGTGAATGTTTGCCAATGTGCAGCATTCCGTCCATCATCTTGTGTGTTTTGCAGTTGACTTCATTATCCAATTTCCTCCACTTTACTGCATTGATTGATAATGCTCCCGAATAATGAAGTGCACAGAAGCCAGCTCTTGGAAAATATGTGCAAGCCATGTATTTTAATTAAGTGAATTCCTTATTTTTTATCATTTGTGCAGGATTCAGAAGATTGTCTTTACTGTCCCACATTTTGCACAATAGTAGTAAATCTACCTTTTAGTGGAGCCCTTTGGACTAGGGCCAGAGCTGATATGCATATGTTCGGTCTCTGTCTGTAGTGGCACAGTGAGCCAAAAAAATCAAAATGATACACTGGAAAGCAGCCCGGAGTAAATACCAGTGGCCGAGATTACACGTCAAGCATTCCACCCCACAATACTTTTGCTTTCTCCATGAAGCGTTTTAGTGTCTTTATCTCATGGATTCAATACACTTCACACTCCATTTCATTTCGTGTTTTTTTTTGTTTCGTAATTCTTTATTAAGAAGTTAAAGGAAAATAAATTCATAAAAGTATAGTACAGCATAATAGACCCACAATGGTCTAGTAACATTACATATAGAGTTAATTATAATCACAGGATAAGTTAAACAGAATAAATTGTGAAACGAGCAACTATTTTTAGAACAATTACATTTTACATGTATAAAATATGAAATATGATATATATTGGGAGTGATGAAGAATCATAAAAGTTAAGAAATAAATGAATAAATAAATGAATAAATAGATAGATAAGTAAAAAGATAAATAAATAAATGGGGATAGATGAACAAATAGGTGAATGAAGAAATGGAAGAATGAGTAAATAAAGAAATGAAAAGAGAGAAAAGTCGCGAGGAAAGTCATCTCCCTACCCAGAAAGAAAAAGTAAGCGAAGAAAAGGTAACTGAAGAAAAGATAAGCCATTTCGTATTTTTGTGATCTAGGGGCAGAGTCTCAAAAGATTTTCCAGGAATAAAGTACAATGACGTCTGAAAAAATGATTAACACCTTCAAGCCCAATGTATGCTTTAATCGTATAAGTGGATAGATGTGCAATATACATGTATCCTGCACGAGTGATGCCCTTGCTTGCTCTCCTTATATGAAAGGCTTGCAAAAGTGAGCATCTTTACTGGAGTGTTCAAGGACTGGTGAATGACAATTTAGCATGCAGTTAGATATATATATATATATATATATATATATATATATATATATATATATATATATATATATATATATATATATATATATATATATATATATATATATATATATATATATATATATATATATATATATACACACACACACATATATATATCTGGGCGGACACTGGTCCGTTACACTCTGTGGTGTTGATCATGAAATAAAGAAATCTGCGAGGATTCTATTGAAGTGCTTGGAGACATTTTTTTTGTGGTCCGTACCTGTGCTGGATTCCCTTCGTGGCAGTAAGGGAAGCAGGACTGTATCTTTGGAGATATATATATATATATATATATATATATATATATATATATATATATATATATATTATATATATTATATTTATATATATTTATTTAATCATTCAAAGGTATCTGTAATGCAGTGTAAAAGTATAAACTGTATTTACTTGCATTAGTGTAACTCTTACGTGCTTCAGCCATGCTTTCTTGATTATGCTAATACTGCTCAGAGCAAGTACCTGCCTCTGATGTTCAGCTGCTCCCCCCTCTTGGCCCCTAGGCATGCTAGCATAGACTGTCTTGCTCAGCTGAAATGTTCACAGATTTCCTTCCTATTCAAAGGTCCTTTCATCCATTGTCGTGAGCTCAGGCTAGACGCTTGTGTTTGCTTAAGAATTAATCATGCGTTCCCATTCGAAATTTATGAGCACCAGTTTATGAATATGTGCCTTGCCCTTCTTCTGGGAGCTTGCTCTATTAACTAGTGATGGAGGAAACTCTGTCTGAATTGCTTTGTGATTCACAGTATTTACTTTTCTTTTGTCAATAAATCTTTTCAGACTTTAATACGGGGATTTCTTTGCCAGGAGAGAGTACATGTAAAACATACACTGACTTTGCTCTCAAATGAGCTGGGCACAATCTTTCCAGTATTTCCCAGATGCGTGAAAGTAATAGTCAAGTGTGAGACAAATATTTACAAAGTAATACTTTAACAATACAACAATACTCTTTTCTAGCCCTAGAATTGAGTAATGAAGGGACAGGAGAATAGGTTTATGTCACTATCGTACCTGAAGACCAAACATATACAGCACACACATTCTGAAAGGAGCACTTTGTGGATTAGTCATAGGGAAGTGTATGAGAATAACCACAAACCTCTTGCTTAGTCATCACATCTACATTTATATCTTTGTTTGTCTTCCCTGGGTGACTCATGTTATCACACATGGAATGTTTTGTTAGGGAGGAGACGTATACTACTCATTGTTTTGACCCCTGAGTACGATGAGTACTATTTTAAATTTTTTCGCTTTTGTGTTATGGATTCCGTATGGTCTTTCTAGGTGACGAAAAGAAGCTTGAACTACAAAGATGGACTTCATACAAAGATGGACTTCAGATAAGTCGATCTCAAGTCGCTACATTTCACTAACACAAAATTCATCCTAAAAAAATCACAACATGCCTTAGAAGCCCATTAAGAGGAAAATCCCTATCAGATATTCCAATTAAAAGTAGAATTTTATGTCAAGACCGAAAGCTCTGTTTATGTGCACCAACCCCACCTCCCGACCCGACCTTCCCAAAAGTAGCAGCAAACGGAGAAATCTAAACGCTCGAAAGGCAACTTAATCGGATCCTTCAAACATTTTATCTCCTGGGAGCACAACCCGTTTTATTGCTGCTTCCTCGTCCCATCTCTTTCTCTTGTTGGTGTGTGGTTTGTGATTAAATTGAAAATGACAGTAAGACCTGTGGTCCATTTAAGGTGGACCTATGTCTTCCTGAACCATCACAAGCGCCTGAGGTTCAACTGTTCTGAATCTAAGGTTATACTTACCACCACCAAGCGTGCTGAAGTAGCTGCAAAGTGACAAAGCAGTGCTATAAAAAACTCATTAAATAAAAACCTCAGTGAAGTGAGAAAGTAGTGCAGTATCACACAACACTACAGAAGGCTAACTCTGGAATGTAGTAAAACCACAAATAATCATAATATTCATCGCCTTCGTAATCACTTCACACAGCAGAACTTCACTTCACACAGCAGAGACCTACCTTCTGCATCCAACATCTTTGGAATATCCAGGTATTTTTCTGCAACGTTCATTGCGAGGTTTAGGTTTCCAAGGGCATCCTCCTGCATGAAAGAAAGACGAGGAGGAGTTAACGCTCTGTGGACAATTAGGGACTTAGCCAGCATGAAGGGATCACTGCCAGCAAGGTCATCACTGTAGCATCACCATGCAACACCAGAGATGGGCAGGCACAGGGAAAAGAATCAGCATATGCACAAGTGAAGGATTCAAAGAGACCTTGGGCAGAATTTGCATTAATATCTTGTCGCGATAACACAGCTAAGCGAGCATCATGCATTCAAGCACTGGTATAGACACGCCAACCGTTTTGATGTGGTACATGCATTTGAACCTTTAAATAGTTGTGCTTAGTTTGAAATTATTTGTTCACACTGAAAGACGGGAACTATGAGGAAAATTTACCAAGAATGGCGTAACCCAACATAGAAATAAGGAGCAAATGGCAAAAAATTAAGCAGCGTTGCATCTTACAACATGTTGTGTGACAAGGATGTCACAAGTCCCACAAACGCAAATAATGCTTTGTTTGCATGACTCTAAACACAATTTAGTTATGCAATGGTATTTGTACTAGCAGTACACAACCACCAAAGAACCAATCGTGTAATATGAGTGCAAGAATGCTAATTCAACATGGAGATTAGAAAAAGCAAAAACATGGTATAAAACAAAGTTCATAAAGTTTTGGAAGTAATTGAACTAGTAGGCTGGTTTTTATACAGAGACGCTAATAATTGTGTTGATATGTTACCATGTCAAATAAAAACAAGCAATGACAAAGGCAATAGGGTTGGCCTTTGTTTAATACATGCACATAGAGACACACAACATAAATTCACACATTATCATGTAGATCACACATACATGTAAGTATACAAACAAAGCAACACTCATTCAAACACCCATACTCACACAGACTAACGCTCCTACAAACACCCACACACACAGTCCAACAGACGTACAGTGACCCATGCACATAGATCATTATAAAATGGTACACACAAAGGCAACACACATATAGTTCTGTTAACTATACACTACCAGTGCTTTAAATGGGAAGGTACTGTGTACCTGCACTTCTTTAGTTTAAGAGCGAGAGTACCTGCACTTCTCAGCACTGCTGAAATACATTTAATGAGAGAGTATCACCACTGCTCAGGAGAAAACTAATACTGTGGTTAGTGAGAACCACAACTTCCATGTTTCCATTTAAAGCTGTTTCCATGTTCCACTGCCTACAGCCCAATTAAACATCAGTAATCTCCATAACCACCAGCCATATTCAAGTCCAACAAGGAGAGGGGCCTTGAAGTGAGACAAGGGATGTCAGTACTCAAGCAAGAAAAAGGTACTGGAGTATTACATATTACAAGTAAGTAATCTGGGCATTACCTCTTGACATCCGTCCTCATCTTAACCCAGACACAATGAGGGTACACTAAATCTGCAAGCCATGCTTCAATGCAATCTTGTGAAATGGAGGGAACTCATATGCTAGAAGAGAAGGCAGGAGGACTTCAGGGCATCCACACAAGCAAGGAGGAAAAGTGTCAGAAGCATTTGCAAAATGGTGTCGTTACAGCATCCAGAACCTCGGGGAGAGATCTGCAAAAGGCATGTGACAAAGATATTTATGGGAAATCAGAGTAAACATTCTGCTCAAGTGATGCACCAGAACAATGCTCATCCACTGACTGTGAACTACAAAAAGGGCTAGAGGATAGCACTGTACCCAACTTCCTATCTGGTGTCAGGAATCAGGCCACGTGTTCCGTAACTTGGAACAGAACGTAGAATTTCTGATGCATGTCTTGTATAGAGAAAAGTCTCTCTTTTGAGATATTCCTAGCCACTAGCACGGCATTTACCCTCACTCCCTTAAGTGTTTAAATCCTGCGTCATCGGAACAAGCCCTTGCTTGGCTTGCTGTTCCTGACCGGTATCCACGCCCCCTTCTCTGATGCCTCACGTTGGTCATTTGTTTCCAGTTAAAGAGGCGAGAACCTTGTAACATTGTATCCAGCGTTGGTCTTGCAAACGGACAGCGTATCTGCCGTACAGCATTAAACGCGTGCTTCTTTTTGCCCATTAGACGCGAGTGTTTATTTCAGCCGACTCCCATCGTGTCCCTTGTTTCGCTTACCTCTTGTCCCGACTCCAGAGAGCCGTCCCTTCCGCGGGACCCCAACGGAGATTTCATCTTGGATAAGAAGTCCTGATTCCTTACCGAAACCACTCCTACACTTCACAGTCATGTACCGGAAACACTTTATACCGGAGATTTCATTGACTATTGTGCTGCTTAACTTAAACAGTCCGAGGCGTCTAACTTCTTTCACGCCTCCTGTTTTCCTCAGCATCCCCCACGGCTGCCCGGTCCTTGTTTAGAGTGGCTTGCTTAGACAAACCACGAAATCCCACCTCAGTTCTACTTTCCCCTGGACAATTATTATCTTCATTAAACCTCAGAAAAGAGACTCCTGCCAGAACATTTTTTACCCTTGATTTATTCTGAACCTCACACCATACTGGTAAAGACGTATTTATCAGCTCTTCATTTAGAGTGAACTCAACTCTACTTATCCTTCAAGGTCCGGGGAGATATACAACTGGTGAGTGGAATATCTCTGTATACAATACATGCATTATCACTGTTTTATTCTTGGCTTGTTCAATTGAGTGATAGGCCCCTGATAGAATTCTAGTTCCCTTTCAGTTTCCTGGTTTCCTGCCTCATCTCCTGGTGTGACCTGCTTTACCTACTGGGGGGAAGAGTGGAGTGATTCGAGGTTCTTACTCTTCCCCTTATCTCTCCGGAGACGGCAATCTTGAATGAGAATTATTCTTGACTCATTGAGGCGATGTTTTCGGAGAGTGTGGGGAATTTCTCCTCGTTCCTGTGGAAGTGGAACCGCTTCAGTTTAGTGGTGATCTTGAGCCTGACATCTGGAAAGTCAAGTCAGTCGGATCCTGTCCTTGATTGTTGGTTGAAGTAGCCTTTTTGACCATGCTGTCTGTACAAAAAAAGCCCTACCAGAACCCAGAGTACGAAAGTAAAAGCAGTGGAGTGCCTGTTTCACAGCAGCCACCTCCCTCCAATTGGACGACTGGCGCTGGTTTGTCCAAGGGGAACATGGATCCCCAATGTGACTACCAAACTGGAAATTATAACATTTGTTGTCTATGAGGGCAAAAGTGGAGGCAATGGAGAGAAGGAAACCCCTATGAAAGTCACCAATACAGTGCAAACTAAGTCTCAGAGAAAATAAAGAACTAGAGTCTCAAAGATGCGTGTCAAAGGATAACAATAGTCTAGGAGATAGTAGATTAAGGGCCTGAGGAGCAGGTAAATCCAAGGGAGCTGAAAAGATTTTTACAAATCTAAAGATCAGCAGGAAGGACCTAGTTTGGGCAGAGACCAAAATTCGAGGCCCCAACTGACTTGGTGGACTTAACCTCTGCGCTTGGCAATAGATTGGACAGGTGATATCAATCTGGCAGCCCTGGCTTGTGGCATAAACACAGCCCCCAGAGGGAATTGAAAATGTGCGCCAATGACTTCCAGGTACTGTGAAGGCATAAGGTAAGTCTTACTCGTGACCCAGAAAGGGCAGCTTAAGAAGACCCATCTTCTGCACCCACATCTCCCTTCCAGTCACAGAGAGTAATGAGCTGCCACTGAATTCACACAAGCAAAGGCCAATGACCTGAGAGCTTCAGAAGAGATATGTGTCTGAAAATTGGCCTATGTCTCCATTCCAGCCAAAGGCACAACATTTCCCAACCAGGATATCATAAGAAATAGCCTTAAGATCCTTTACCAAAGACTGAGAAGCACAGTCAGCAATGAACAGTGCAACAAGGGTCACAGCACACAGATGATGCTGAAGAGGGGAACCACTCCCCCTCTTAAAGTGAGTCCTGAGTAGAAATGAGGGGAGAGGGTTCAGCACAATCCAGTATTAGCAGGATTTAAGGTATTCCTGCACCAGGCAACAGGCCCATCCTGTGCATTATTGACCAGGCGCGTAACAGCAGCAAAAAAAAAACTTGTTGATTTAGAACACCGCAGCCCAGCCATGGACATATATACAAAAAAAACAGGTGGTAATGCAGATCTGACTTTCTGTTATGCCTCCCATCCTTGTTAGCGGAAGAGCTGGGGAGAAAATGGATGAGGGAAGGAAAGGGTTTATTTTTAGCTTACATAATATGATGTCTGGGGTGGTGTTAGCTCCCGTTTGAGGCTGGACTCGAACAAGGCAGGGTGTGAGGATGTAATGCCACATTTTTTTATCATAGAAATCACAAATGCATACATATGTGCACACAGAGCAACGTTCCTACAAATATCCATGTGCACAAAGACCAACACATCTACTGGCAGCCATACACGCAGACCAACAGGGCTATAGGATCCCATACACAAAGAACAACCCAAAGCGGTACACAGCCAAAACACACACATATAGACCGGAATAATATACACAAGACTAATATCAAATGTCATAATCTAGACCAGTATCCCACTAAAACTTTGGATGTTCCCTAAAGATAACCTGCTTGCTTTCCTTGCCATGTGCTTGGTCTTTCTAAAAGTTAATTAAGCACAACTGACTTCTACATTTTAAACTCAGAAATGCAATCATCAAACATTATCATGCCGTCATCAAATTGTAATAAATAGGGTAACATATTTGTCCTTCTAGTCTTTCAGCACGGTTTTGAAGACAATGTTATTTTCTAAATCATCAAGTCAAATGGAGAAAAAAACATTTTGTAATTCACAATCCCGGACAAAGCGCCTTCCCTTATTTTCTTTGCAATTTTGACTAATGCAATGACTATTCTGTCACGATAATGCTCCATCATGGTTTACTGTGGATGTGTTTACTCCTATGTGCCCCATTTTCACTGTTATCCAAAGAGGAATGTCGATGCAGGATATCAGTGCAGGTAAAGAACATGAAACAGCCCAGTGTCCAATAGTAAAACAGCATTGTTAAACCACGACTGCATTTTACGATAAAACCAACAAAGGTTAACATTCAAACTTCATCAACTCAAACAAAAACACACCCTTAAGCAACGCCCAACTATATGGCAGGGGCAGGGTGGGATCATCAGCTGTGTCCTCAATGGCAATTGATGGTAAAGTGGCATGGCAAGGCTGCGTCGGGCTTCAGGGCAACCAACTCCCATCTGCCACTGATCCCTATCTGGAGGGCACCTTGGGTATGCCACCTCCTGTTCCAAATAATGAGTAGAGAGCATAAGTAATCCTGCTGGCATTGGAAGTGATGCTTCCTACAGGAGATTTCAGGTGGAATTCTTCGGCAAAAAGGTATAATCGTGGTATGTTTTTTATGATTTGACTACTGAAATTCCGTTGCACTGATATCGCTTAAGGGCACCTTTCACTCAAGACAGTGGGAATGAAGATCATCTGATGTTATGATAGATAACCGGGGCAGAAATGTATTTCCTAAACAGAAAACAACCTCCTACTATCCAAAGGTACATTTTAAAACACCTAAGGAATTTCAAGCGATGCTGTTAGCCTTTCAAGGTTTCAGGGCCCTACAGAGTGGAGAGATCTAAACTTGGAAAGAACAGTCACCAACCTTTGACTTTTAAAATGCACGCCCTGCACATTTAAGTAAGGCTCTGGTACAAGTAGTGTGGTAAACAGTTAAAGCTGCATGAAATGAATATCATAGGGAATAACCTGTGTGTTAATGTCACTCACTGTGACTTCACTTTAAGTGATGTTATATGGGCGGTTGTGCATTTCAGCTCAGCGCCCCAAAGAAAATTTGCAAGTTGGCTCCTCTGACTTGGTTACTAGGTCGTCTAAGTTGTGGGACAAAAACACTCTACCACATGAATCGTCTCATTTATAAAAATTTACAGCAATTTTCACTTTGTGCAGTTAGATGGAATACAGTAGTGAACTGTGACAGTATCATTCAATTTGCTTGCATCAAATATGCTAGTCTGGTGTCAACCCTCCATGTCTCTGTTGACAGCGTTATGGCCCAAACATGGTTTGTATGGGACCAAAAGACTCGGACAGAAGCAGAACGCACCAGGCATCATTGTGCCCACCTACCAGCGGCATATACAAGTCACTATGGCCCTGCACTGTTGCGTGGGTATCCAGTATTCAATCCCTTAGGGAGCTCCAGGCGTTGGCCTGCCTGCCTGAGATTTCAGGAGTCCCTAGTCAAATTTTGCAGGAGCCCCTATCATGTTAAGTTATGCAACTGGTGACACTTTCCTTGAAAGAGATGGTAAGCAAATCTAAAGTTATGGTCAGTGAATTCAAAATAACCCTTGACACAGAAAGAATATCTTTGAGTTGCCACTTCACGTGACTGGACCTGGGTACAATGTGCAAGTTGAGCAGCACAGCCCACTTCTGCTTCACAACTGCACCCTGCCTGGTGTGAAAAGGAAGTAAGCACGGAAAGAAGCAACAGTGGAAACAATCACTGTAAACCATTCATGAATTACTCTACAGTTATAGAGCATGCAGACAGATTCCCATTTGCTAAGGCACTCAATAATTTTGACCGGCTGGAGAAGCACTGTCAATTCAGCCATGCCCAAAAACTTACATTCTACTACATCTACAAATATTGTCTCATAATTTGCTATAACGTGCTTCATGGCAATATTTGGTCAGTGCTACAAGATGGTTTCCTATTAAGCATGCCTTTGCAGTCTTCCATAAGTTCGGTCATGGGTGCAATGTGAAACCACAAAATAGGGATATTCAATCAGACCAGAAAAGCATGCAGTTGTGTATGTTCATGCTTATATTATGAAGCTGCAAGATAAAGCCTCCAGGAATGGAAATAGCTTTCATGATTGAGGCAAAAATCATCCAGATGCCTGACCTCAGAGGCAAGCTTCCGGCAGAGGCACAAAATGAGCATGCCTGGACTGAGCTATCTGAAAACTGGGCATGCATGGTCATCGAGTGCAAGTGAGGCCCCCCCCCTTTGAGAAAACATGCAGGAGAAAGCATCAGATCACAGCAGACATCCATGCTGTCAGGCATGGAGGATGACCTTGTTGAGTTTGGAGTAGTCAATGAGATCTGGCCGGTGTCTGTGGATAAGTGCGCATAGTCCAAGGCCGTCTTTCCAGCTTTTCAAAAATGAAAGATATAAAGGGCAAAGCAAGTTAAAAATTCAGGACAATTTGCATAGTACATCTTTGATCCTGGGCAATGACCTCCCACAATCCATCAAACAAGAAGCACACCACCACAGTTTTAGTAAAGCACTCCACCTGTACACCTTCTTCCACTCCACTGCTAACTAGCCCCTTTCATGGGAGCATGATGCTGACCAGAAACTTGCTATAGATTGGGATATGGTTGTTATATGGCCACACACCACACAATATCAGAATATAAAATGCTCAAAATCAAAATGCAACACAGTAGTTACCTTTATGGGGTATGTAGTAAGTAGGTGCTCCCTCTGTGTCAGGTGGACCCATAACTTCTACTTACCCACTAAAGGAAAAGTCTGTGTTGCATTTTGAGGCATGTTGTGACTGCTGAAGTCCATGAGCATGTGACACTCAGGTACCTGGGACAAACTGGGCAGAGGGTGATGACCATCACTGTCCAACTGTTCACTTTAGGGATAGTGCTGACTATACCATTCTGTCCTTATTTGAGCATCCCGCTTATCTTTTCTGTCGTATTGGTTGCCCCGTATGCCACCTTCCTTATGCACATCCTCCTACCTCCCTTGAGCTCCTTATTGGCTTACACAATTTCAAGGAGAGGTTTTAGAACACCGAGGGGCCTATTAGGATGGCGGGCGGACTTTCGTCCGCCCGCCACCCTAGCAGTGCTGGGACCGGCCGCCATTGGTGCGGCGGTCCCGCACCAGCGATAGGATGCCACCGTGGCGGTGGCATCCTCCATTCCCAGCATTGTGGCGGGCGGTGCACACAGCACCGCCCGCCACAATGCTGGGAATGCACTGTGTGCATTGTCATGCACAAGGTGACAGGCACCGCGCGGTGCCTGCCACCTTGTCCATGACAATGTGAGAGGCACCATAGGTACCCCCATGTGCACCCCCACCCCCAATACCCTGGGGGCCCGCAACGGGCCCCCAACAGCAAACTCCGCATGCCTTTTCGTGGCGGGACCGCCGCCACGGAAAGGCTGCTTCCGGCACCCATGCTAATATGGATGGCGGTGTCTAGCAGACACCGCCACCATATGTAGCCCCTTTTCCGCCCGGTCGACTGGTGGACCGGCGGAAAACCGGCGGACGGTCTCTCCGTCCGCCGGGGTCCCCCCCGCCATACTAATATGGCGGGGGGGAAATGGGTGGCGGGCGGAGGGAAATGTAGGGCGGATCGCAACCGCCATGCGGGCGGTGGCGATCCGCCCTACATCGTAATGACCCCCAGAGTGTCTAGTCTTCAATAGAAAAATCAGATAAGTACCATTTTGGATATCACTGCTTTGGAAAGGCTTCCCATATTCGATTTTTGCTTCAAGGGAAGGTGAACTTAAAAAATGTTTTACTATAGTGTACCTAAGTAAGATGGCTTATGTAGCTGCCAACACTTCTCCACTTCAGAAAGGAGCTGAAGACCTGCCACTTCATAGATACAACATCTCCAACCAGTGCAATTCACCAACCATAAAATTGCGACTCCATAAGTCCACCAAAACAGAGACATCACAAGAACTATTTAGAGCATTTTTTAAATAATTTGTGCGTTGTTCCTATTTAGGCCGTGGTCCTTTTTGTGAACTGATTACCTTCAATGACTAGAGCAGGAACAGGCAGCAGGGGAGAACAAGACGTGCAGTCAGCAGATCCATTACAGCAGTAAAAGCACAATGGAGCATCTGTTGATTTCTTGTTGGTGGACACTAAAAGGAATGTTTTGCTCGTTTCTGCTGTGACACACTGCACTTCCTTTCTTCCTCCGATGTCACTTCCTGTTTCAAAGTTTACAAAACTGAGGACAGCCTAAGTACAATTTTTTTTTACAAATAGTTTAAAATAAAGAGTTTTAGAATGAAAAGAGTGTCGGAAGTTAAACTAATGATCGTACGTAACATTTTTGAGATGCTCCATGTCTCCTTTATCTACAACAAAAATGTATCTAAATTTTAAAGTATAGTTTACTAAAATATGTTTCACTTTAATGGCTATAGCAAACATTCTTCATAAACAAGGGCCTCAATATTTTGTATTTTTTGAGTAATTCCGCTGTAAAGTCACAGGTTCGTTGTACTGCAGAGAGAAAACCAAGGAAATAACAGTCTTTTCACTGATGGCATCAAAATGTCATAAGGAACATAATCATGATGATTTAGAAGAGACTGTGGTCAAAGTTCAGACGTTATTTGCCTAATATTAAAATGTACAGTTATAGTCTCATTCAAAACACATTACTCACCTAAGATGGAAGTTCTGAATGTTCACATTTCGGTAGGGAGCTGTTTTCCTTTGACACCAGAGGAGCAAACCCTCTTTGGCGGATGTCTCTGTCAAAGGTGAAAGAAAGAAACAAACGGCTGTGGGCTTTTTTTTTAGTTATCATTTAAATACAATACAATACAATGTAAATTAACATCTAAAACATGATCCAGTGCTTTCGATGGTAGTATTTGGACTTCATCGTTAGGATCTGGGTAAGAGAAAGGGAAAGCAAGGATCTTCAATACACATTCCTAACTGGAGAATGCAAAGAAAAAGTTGACAAGACTTCAGAGAACATTTTGAAAAGCAATGGGAAAAGGACAGATACAAACAAAGAGTTATAGCTTCATTGCCAATTCGGCCCCCTCCCTTTTTAAAAAATAAAAAAATTAAAAATTAAAAAGGGGCAGGCCTGAGAGGGGGGCCTATGTGGCCTCCTCCCTTTTTGTTTTTATAAACATTTTTTTTTAAAAAGGGGGCTGGCACTGGGGGATGGGCGTGTGGCCCCCCTCCCCTTAGTATTAGTTTTTAAAAATAATAAAAATCGCAAAGGCCGCCCCCAGGGGATGGAGTCCCCGGTGCCCAAAATGGCCCAGGGAAGCGCCCCCCTTCCTAAAAAAATAGGAAAAAATAACAGCAACTCGCCAGAGGCCCCGCCCCCTTTCTCCACCACCCTGCAAACGCGCCTCCTGGCGCACTGCTGGTTGAGGGATGAAGTCCCCTTGGCTGCTGAGGGTCCTTAGGAACCAACAAGTTCTCCTGTTACCTCCAGTAAACCCCACATAGCGGGATTGCTGAGAGGTGGTCAGAGGCCACGCTCCCTTTGTCCACCACTCTGCAAACGCCTCTCGGGGCACTGCTAGCGAGGGGATGACATCCCCTTGCCTCCTGAGGGCCTCTGGACTAAAGTGGGCTTCTTCCCCCAAGCAGCAATGAGCCAGGAGCTGTGTTTGCAGAGTGGTGGAGAAAGGGGGCGTGGCCTCCAACAACCTCTTAGCAATCCAGCTGTGTGGGACTTACTGGAGGTAACAGGAGGGGTAGTTGGCCCCCAAAGACCTTCAAGAGCTAAGGGGACTTCATTCCCCAACTAGTAGTGTGCCAGGAGACGCGTTTGCAGAGTGGTGGAGAAAGGGGACATAGCCACTGAAAACCTCTCAGTAATCCCACTGTGTGGGACTTACTCGAGGTAACAGGAGGGGTAGTTGGCCCCCAAAGATCCTCAAGAGCCACAGGGACTACATCCCCCAACTAGTAGTGCACCAGGAGGCGCGTTTTCAGAGTGGTGGAGAAAGGGGGCATGGCCTCTGACAACTTCTCAGAAATCTTGCTGTGTGGGACTAACTGGAGGTAACAGGAGGGGTAGTTGGCCCCCAAGGATGTTTTTGGGGGCCGACTAGCCCTCCTGTTACCTCCAGTGAGTCCCATACAGCAGGATTGCTAACTAAGAGGTCTTCAGAGGCCACGCCCCCTTTCTCCACCACTCTGCAAACGCGGCTCCTGGCGCACTACAGGTTGGGGGGTGAAGTCCACTTTACTCCTGAGGGACCTTGGGGGTCAAGAAGCCCTCATGGTACCTCCTGTAAGTCCTACACAGCGGGATTCCTGAGAGCTGGTCAGAGGCCCCGCCCCCTTTCTCCACCACTGTGCAAACCACTCTCCACCACTGTGCAAACCATAGAAATTCACAGAAAAAAGCAAAGGTTACCGGGGTAGTTATAGTTAGGAATTAGCATTTAAAAAACCTTAGAAATTCACTGAAAATACCAAAGGTTACAAGGATGTTATAGCCAGGCTCAGATTTCACTTGTACAAAACCAGTGAAATGCAGCAGTTATAGTTAGCTGAGCTAACTATAACTCGTACCCTTGCCATGGACTGCTTATGACCTCACATATTACATCACTCATGACATGGTCAGTGACATCACTCATGACATCACTGATGACATCATCCACAGAACCACTGACTCACCCACTCACACCCCCATAGAACCTTTCATACACCACCTCCCACACAGCCATTCACAAACCCATTCACAGACCCATACCAGTACTTACACACCCACTCACCGATTCATAGATCTACACACACATCCACTCATGCACCCATACAGCCATTCACACACTGTCAGTCACCCATACAGCAACTCACACACCTAGTCACTCACCCATACAGTCAATCACACAGCCACTTTCTCACCATACAGATACACACATATCCACTTACTTGCTCAAACATATACTAACCGATAATCATTCACCTATACAGTCACTGACACAAGCACACACTCACCCATACAACCACTGTCAAATTCACTCACTCACCCATACAGTCACACATATACCCCATCACTCACCTATACTGCCTTTCACATACCCAGTTACTCACCCATATACCACTGTCACATCCACTTACTCACCCACAGAGCCATACACAGATTCACACATACAGTCCCTCAGATACACACACTCTAACTCATACAGCAACTGACTCACCCACTCACTCATCCATACAGGCAGTCACACACCCTCTCACCCACCCACACAGACACTCAGATAACCATGCAGGTATTCAGACAACCAATCACTCACAAATACAGTCACTCACATACTCACTCACACACCCATACAGTCACTTAGACAGCAACTGACAGACTGATAGAGAAATTCACACAGTCACTCACCCATACACTCACTGAGACACCTAATCACTCACTTATATAGTCAGTCACGCACCCACTGAATCATCCATACATGCACTCATACACCCACTGATTCACCAATGCACCTTGGTATATATATTTATCACTCATAAACTTTTTTAAAACACTCACAGTCACTGGATGATGTCATCAGTGATGTCATTTGAGATGTCATCAGTGATGTTATCAGTGATGTCAACCGACCATGTCATGAGTGATGTAATATGTGAGGGAATAAGCAGTGCATTACAGGGGCGCGAGTTATAGTTAGCTCAGCTAACTATAACTGCCAAATTTCACTGGTTTTGTACGAGTGAAATCTGAGCTAAAAATACTGCTCCTTGCGGTTGGGAGCAATATTCAGATCTATTTCCCTGCCCGCATCATTGCGGGCAGGAAAACAGATCTGAAGTCTGCCCCTAGCTGGCGGGAGCATTTTTAAACCTCCTGCCAGCTGGGAGCGGACTGCTTGTTTACTCTTGCTTGGCTGGAGCTTTGAAATTGCTCCCGCCAAGCGAGAGCAAACACAGGTGTCCCTGCCTGTGCAGCCCCCTCTCCTTTGCTATTGTGGCCGGGCCCAGGGGCTGGAGCCCCTGGAGCCAAAATTGGCCTGGGAAGGGGGGGCTGCGTGCCCCCTCCCCCTTTTTAACTTTGGGCGGGCCCAGGAGGATGGGGTCCCCAGGGCCAAAATCGGCCTGGGAGGGGGCTGCAGGCCGCCCACCTGCTTTTAATAAGGCTGGACCCTGGGGGCTTGGGTCCCCGGGCCTGAATCAGCCCGGGAAGAGTAGCCATGTTCGCCCCCTCCCCCATAATAATATAAAAAATTCATCCTGGGACCTGGCCCACCCAGGAAGCTAAAAAAAACAGGTGCGGGAGACTGCGCTTTTTTTAAAAACTTTGCCGCAAATCCTCTGCAAATTCGCAACATTTTGAAAAAAAAATGTGGGGCCCCCTGCAGGGTCCCTTTGAGACCCTACCACCAGGCTTTGGGGATCAGGGTACCCTGCCCCCTTGTGTTTTTTTTACATTTTTCTGGGGCCTCAGGCAAGTCCAAAGTCCCAAGATGGTTGCCACCACTTCCTGGTTAAAGCATGAGATCTGTCAGATCAGCAGACCCTCCACGTCCCTAGATATACATAATTTTTATTACTTGAAAACTACTGAAAGGATCTACACCAAATTACAAAAAGAGAGCTTTCTGGACCAAGATCTAGCTGTCTGGCAAATTTGGTGTAATTCTGTTTAGCGGTTCGGGCTGTAGTCGTGTCTAAAATCCCCATGGGAAATTCGTGTTTTGGGACCCCCCTTTTTCTCTGCCCTCGCTTGACGAATCACCCCAAATCTTTCGAGACATCAGCTGAAGTGAGTGGAAAGCTAGTTTTGAAAGAGTTGTGGAGATTCGTCAAACGGCATCAAAGTTATTAGCAAAACAAAAAACGCTTGGTCACCGCCAGTAGGATATATATATCTGTATATATCTATATCTATATCTATCTATATATATCAAAGTCAATCCCGCTTTTCCCAAAGATCAAAGCAGGCACCGGCAACCAGGAATCTGGAGAAGGTATTTATTTAGGCAGAAATGAACGCTGGACAACGCGTTTCGGTGGACACAGCCACTTTGATCACATAGCGCGACCGCCATTGACAGGCCTTTGAATACCACTTGTTGCTGCATGGCTATGAGTGGCCACAGAAAACATACTGAGCTGTAAGCAACAATAGATCGTGAAGAAGTCTTAAATTTCAGTGTATTTGATACATAACATGAAAAAATGTGACTCATCATTATGCAGCTTTTTAACTTCTTAATCAGGCACTCAAAATGTGAAAATAATTGTGACAGAATTGAAAATATGAAATATAAAGTATACAAATATAAAACAGTGCAGAGCGTTACGATCTGTATGGAAAAATTCCAAATAAGTACAGTTTTGATCACACTCTGCCTGAAACAAACTTGAAAAGAGAACACTCAATGCGGCATATCCCCAACATAGGTCTCTAGAGGAATTTGTGTCCTAGGGCAAGGCGCCGATGTCACTATATATATGTGATATATATATCACATGCTTTGCATACTCCTGCCATATAGTGTTGGGTCCGGATGTTTGCAAGTTGTTTTTCTTCGAAGAAGTCTTTCCAGTCATGAGGTAGGTGACTCCTCCTTTCGGTGATAGTGCGCATGGGCATCGACTCCATTGTTAGATTGTTTTCCTGCAGAGGGCGAGAATGGAGTTAGTAAAGGTAGAATAGAGATGTGTATGTATGTAAAGTAAGAAAACTGCAACAGGTATAGGTACCTGGGGAGGAGCATGTGAATCTACAGCTCTACATGCCAAGAACAGATGCTTACTGGGTAAGTAACATTATCCGTTCGAGGCAAGTGAGCTGTAGATCACATGCTTTGCATAGACTATACAGCAGTAACTTCCAAAGCGGTGGCTAACCTGTAGCTGTTGCAGCTGTTTGAAAAAGTGTTTTAAGTACTGCCTGGCCTACATTAGCTTCTTGTCTTGCTAACACATCTACACAATAGTGTTTGGTGAATGTGTGCGGTGTAGACCATGTTGCTGCCTTACAGATGTCAGCTAGGGGAATGTTCCCTAAGAAGGCCATAGTAGCCCCTTTATTGCGGGTGGAATGCGCTCTAGGGGGTATTGGCAATGTTCTTTTCGCTTTTAAATAACAAGTTTGGATACATTTCACGATCCATCTTGCAATGCCTGATTTTGAAATGGGATTGCCCTTGTGTGGTGGCGAAAAAGCAACAAAGAGCTGTTTTGTTTTACGAAAATCCTTTGTTCTTTCTATACAATATAGTAGAGCTCTTCTAACATCCAGTGTGTGTAGAGCTCGTTCCGCTACAGAATCAGGTTGAGGAAAGAACACGGGTAACTCAACTGATTGGTTGATGTGAAAAGCGGAAACTACTTTAGGAAGAAATGTGGGATTGGTTCTAAGAACCACTTGTCTTTGTGAAGTTGAAAGAAAGGCTCTTGTATAGTTAATGCCTGGAGTTCACCAACTCTCCTTAAGGAAGTGATTGCGATCAGAAAAGCAACCTTCCATTAGAGAAATTGTAGTTGACACTTGTGCATTGGTTCAAAAGGTGGACCCATTAGTCTGGTAAGGACTGTGTTCAAGTTCCATACTGGTGCAGGTGGAGCTCTTGGTGGTATTACTCTTTTTAGTCCTTCCATAAAAGCTTTAATCACTGGTACCTTGAATAAAGATAAGTGTTGTCTGTTTTGTAAGTATGCAGCTACTGCTGCTAGATGCAATCGAATGGATGTGTAGGCCAATCCAGATTGTTGTAAGTGTAAAAGATAACAGACGATGTTTTGCACTGAAGCATCAAGGGGATTGATATTGTTATTGTTACAGTATATAACAAATCTTTTCCACTTTGCTGCGTAACATGCCCTAGTAATAGGTCTCCTAGCTTGTTTTAGGATGTTCATACAGTCTGGTGGTAATTGCAAATAACCAAACTCTATGACCTCAGGAGCCAAATTGCCAGGTTGAGTTCCTTGGGATTTGGATGCCTGATTTCTCCATGGTTCTTAGTGAGGAGCCTGGAGTTGAGATGCAGCTTTTGCTGTGGAACTACAGAGAGTTCTAACAGGGTAGTGAACCAAGGTTGGGGTGCCCATGTGGGAGCTATAAGAATCAGTTTGAGGGATGTTTGTCTGAGCTTCCGAACTACCAGCGGAATGAGTGGGAGAGGCGGAAAAACATAAGCAAATATCCCTGACCAGTTCATCCATAGAGCATTGCCTTTGGAGAGTTGGTGTGGGAACCTGGAGGCGAAGCTTCGGCATTTTACGTTTTGAGCTGTGGCGAACAGGTCTATGCGTGGAAATCCCCATTCCTGAAAGTAGGGCAGAAGAACCTGGGTATGAAGTTCCCCCTCGTGGATTTGCTGCCTCTGTCTGCTGAGAAGGTCTGCAATCTGATTGTTTACTCCTGGGTGATGTTCTGCTAGGAGATACATTTTTTGATGGCCCATTTCCAAATGGCTTGTGCTAGGCATGACAGTTGGAGAGAGTGTGTCCCCCCCCCTGTTTTTGTATATAATACATAGCTGTCATGTTGTCTGTGTGGACTAGGACAGTTTTGCCTGTTAGGTGAGGTTGAAAGGCTTTGAGCGCTAGAAACACTGCTAGTAGCTCTAAGTGATTGATATGGAGGCTCTTGTATTTTAGAGGCCACAATCCTTGGACTGTGTGAGTTTGTAGGTGAGCGCACCAACCAGTGAGCGATGTTTCTGCTGTTAGCACTGTCTGTGGAACAGGGTCGAGAAAGGGCCGCCCTTTGGATAAATTCTGTGGGTTCCACCACTGCAGAAAGCGATGGGTGCGGCCATCTACCAGCAATAGATCGTTTAACTGACCCTGTGATTGGTTCCACTGACTCGCTAAGCATTCTTGAAGGGGACGCATGTGAAGTCTTGCATGGGGAACAATTATAATGCAAGACGCCATCATTCCTAGCAGTTGTATGAATACTTTTGCTAGTAATGACTGGTTGGGTTGAAATTGAGTGAGAATGGACTGAATATTGTGAATCCTGGCTGCAATGAGAGATACTAGAGCTTTGAGCGTTTATTGTGGCTCCCAGATAAGTTTGTGTGCTGGAAGGCTGTAGATGAGACTTTAATGCATTTACTGTAAACCCTAGTTGGTGAAGCAAGTGAATGGTAGCTTGAGTGTGTTGGAGACACATTTGGTAATTGCTTGCTTTGATGAGCCAGGCGTAGGTTTGGGAAGACATGAATATGTTGCCTTCTTAGATGTGCTGCGACTACTGCCAGACATTTGGTAAATACTCTGGGAGCAGTGGTGACTCCAAACGAAGTACTTTGAATTGGTAATGATGCCCCACTATGATGAATCTGAGGCATTTGCGGTGAGCGGGATGAATTGGAATGTGGAAATATGCGTTTTTTAAGTCTAGAGTTGACATAAAATCACCCTGCTGTAAAAGTGGGAGCACTTGTTGAAGTGTTACCATGTGAAAATGCTCTGACAGTATGTGGAGGTTTCGTTCTCTGAGATCTAGAATAGGTCTGAGGGAGCCGTCCTTTTTGGGTATGAGAAAGTACAGGGAGTACACACCTCTTCCTTGATGTTGGAACGGCATAGGTTCTATGGCTACTTTGGACAGGAGAGACTGGACCGCTTGCTGAAGTAGATGTAAATGTTCAGGTGACATTTTGTGAGAACGTGGCGGAATGTTTGGAGGATTGGTGGTAAGCTCCAGGCAATAACCATGTTGGATAATTCCTAGCACCCATTTGTCTGTAGTTATGGATTGCCAGATGGGGAGGAATTACAAAAGACGCCCCCGACAGATGTTAGATGATCGGGGGGAAGTGTAGGTAAGTCACTGTTTGCTAGGAGAGGGGGAGGTACGTGGTGTAGAACCTCTACCTCTACCCTTCCCATTGTTACCTCGGTACCCTCCTCTAAAGAAGCCTCTGGAAGAGGAGGATTAATTGTTGCCATTGTAGGGTGCAGCAGTAGTGTCTGAAGATATGCTTTTGAACCCCCCACGATAGAAGGCGCGACGAAAGGAGATACGATTAGATGGAGACTGTGAGGCTCCCATAGATTTGGCTACTTACGTATCCTTTTTCATCTTTTTGAAAGACGTATCTACTACAGGTCCAAAGAGATGTTCTTTATCGAATGGTGTATTTAAAATGAATTGTAGGACTTCAGGTTTGAATCCAGAGATCCTTAACCATGCATGCCTCTCTAATAGCAAGCTAGTATTGATTGCTCTAGCTACAGTGTCAGCAGCGTCTAAAGCACACCTAATTGATAAATTTGAGATGAGCTTTCCCTCTTGGACTAGGCCTTGAGCTTTAGCCTTATGCTCATCTGGTAGAAATTGGAGCAATTGCTCCATCTTGTCCCAGTGTGCCCGATCATACCTGGCTAGAAGGGCCTGTGTGTTGGCGATACGCCAGTGATTTGCTGCTAGGGGTGCTACCCTTTTACCGGAGGCATCTTATCAGTTTGGACTCTTTGTCTGGAGGGGGGCGTCCCCTGAAGTTTGTGAATTGGCCCGTTTACGGGCATTAGAAACTACTAAAGAGTCCAGTGGTAACTGCCCTTTACTAAAAGCTGGATTACGATTATGAGACGGAGCCAGTCCGGGTTTTGCGGAGTGCGGAGAGACCAGTGGGCGGTCAGGCCGAGAGCTTGTGAGCAGCGGTGGGGGAGTGGTGCACGGTACCGAGGAGCCCCCACCCACCCCCTGTGCAGGAGAGCAGTGTCAGACTCCACCGCCGGTCACCGCCTGTCACTGGTCACGGATATCGTCGCATTGTAGGAGCATTCCCCCCACCTCAGCTCCCGTCAGCAGCAGTCAGCAGGCAAGAGCGGCCGCCATTAGTAGGCGGCCGCAGTGTGTGTGCCCTTGGCGGCATCGCGGAGGCGGCCTGAATAGTTCAGGTGCAGCCTGCGATCCCGCCTCAAGTGCCCCGCTTGCCACAACAGCCCCTGCTTGCCACTTGCCATAACCCTTCCTTTTGACACGAACTGGTGCCGTGTGCAACGAAGCAGACATTAAGCAGGCTCCCAGTAGCAGAGGGAAGGAGGAAGGTGGAAAACGCTGGAGAAATTCTTTTCCACTTGGATCTAAGTTACGAAGGGGGCTAGAGGAGGACTAGAGGCTAGGGTTGGAGTATAAGGCGAGGGAGTCGGGGGTGGCCACAGAATCCCAGCAAGGTCGGGTGTGGTTTGTGGCACGCCCGCGTGCCCACTCTCAGCCCTGGGTTTTTACAACTCTATGACTCTGCTCAAAACCAGAAGATAAAAGAGGAACCCAGCAAGAAGGAAAGAATAAGAATATAGAAAGCTATAAACTAAGCTTTTTTTGCGCAAGAGACCATTGTCACGACCTACGATCCACAGTGAGAACCCGCGCAGCAAAATGGCGTATAAAAGATTGAGATCACGAACAATTTTCATGAAAAGATTGGGAACGGAACAAGCAATACGAAGGAGGGCCGGAAAGACGGCCTGACTAGGAAACTCTGTAGTGATTCCTGGAATAACTAAATATTTTACAAAACAAAGTACAAAGGAACAGGGGAAAACACAAAGCGATCAACAAAAATTGTTGACAGAAGACGAAGAAAAGAAAGTAGCGGATACTAATAACCTCACTCAAAGTCAAAAAGAATATGAGGAAGATTTAAACAGTAACTCCAGAATCTTGGAAGAATTAATCAGTAACTCCATAAACTTAGAACTAGCAAATTCAGAAGTACAACAAGGTGGCTCCAATACCTCTTTAGATTTAGGAGACCAGAAGTCACAGCAAACTTTAGAACTCGATGTCACCTGTCCAGATATAAACATCAAGGACTTGGTTTTCTGCCAGGATTCAAAGGCTCCAAAGGAGCCACCGATAATCCAGAATAGTACCCCAGAAAAAACATTTGACCCAGAAGGGTCCCTTTCTCATTCACCAGATTTTTCACTTTTAAAGACCATGAAATCCTCTAATGAATATACTCCGGTGTCTAAAGCCCTATTTACACTCCAAAGAATTTTGGAATCAGTTCTCTCCCATCTTGGGAGCATTTTGGAAAACTCCGATCAGATGCTGGATACTCAATTAGGAATGCTAAAATATCTAGTAGAAAAAAAAAAGAGGAAACAATAATTAAAAACACAACTACCAGCAGTAAAAGGAGAAGAACCAACTGCGGAAAACCTCCTTAAACGAAAAGTCCTTCTATCAACAGGAGAACTTTCTCCCCCAAAGAAAGAAACAGCGACTCAAATGGGCCGGAGTACACAAAAAGCAAATAAGGGAAAACATGAGCTCAATCAAATGTATTCCCTTAGAAAACTTTTCAAGGAACCTAACAAGGTCGATACTCATCAGTCGGTCACCGCATATTATCCAATTTTCACCCAACAAAAAACAAAAGCCCAATCAAATCTGAATATTACCCCAGAGTCCAAACAAAAAGCAACAGAAACCTCTGCAATTCTGTCCTTAGTCTCCCCCGGCCCAGTAATATCGGAAAAAGAGAGGAGATTTAATAAGATCAGTCGGAAAAGGGCAAAGAAAAGGACGATAAGAAGGTTTGCAAAGCAGAAGGCCCGGAAGACAAGGTTTTCGAATACCTTACCCTCTGCACTCATGTCCTCAGAAAAAGAGGAAAGACAAGAAATAGTACAAAATCTGGCAGAAAAGGGGCAGAACTTTTCAATTAAAAAACAAAGGGTAAATTCCAATCAACTCAATCCTATGGCCCCAAGTTTTTTAGCTATAGCGACTGGAACAGAGTCGCCGGCACAAAAGGGCGTGCAGCCAAGGGACCTATCTATAGGGAAGATGACTATTCAGTCGCAGATGACTCTACCACGCCGCATGGAAATTACAGAACTTTTCCCCTCGGGCGATGTCCCGCTTATCCGAGAGAGAGAATAATAAATCCACTTCAAAAGATACAGCCGCTACAGTCTCTATCAAGAAATGAAATAAAATTAGTAGTCTTCCCGGAAAGATCTAAAACCACGACGGCCATCGTAGAATTTTGGTCTCCAGTGATACCAGGAATAATATTAAAAGAAAGTGAGATTCTACATAAATATGGATTTGACTTGGCACCTGTAACAAATAATGAAATCCAAAGATATGATAAACCTGAGGAAATTAATAAAATTGAAAATCAGCATTTGTTCCAAAGACAAAGTGGCACAAATAACCCTCTAAACTTCTTTAAAGAAAATATATCCGTTTCGATTACGAATGGAGAAAGGAGAAGCTGGAACAAAAATACACAAAAAAGGAAATTACAACCAATGAAAATACATGGGCATGGATTGCGGGGAATCTAAACAGTAGCAAACAGGGTCAGGAAAACAAACGCCCTTTTTAACAACGGTTTGACCATCTCTTCCTGGAATATAGCTGGAAAAACCCAGGAGAAATTAGCACTAATTACGGAAGACCGACCAGGGATTCTGGCCTTACAAGAAACTTGGTCAATAACAACTTTTGATTACCTTGATTATTTCGTGTATGACATTCCAGCAGAACCGGTCGATCGTGGGGACGCAAAAGGAGGGATAGCAATTCTCCTTAACGAAGACTTCAATTGGGATCAAGAAATCATCCCAATGTGTTCAAAGAACATTCAATGTATCAAGGTCAAATTCGGGATCGACCCTATGGAAATCTTGAATATTCTCCTCATTTTTAACGTTTATATTCCCCCAGGCTCTAAAATGGATGCACTAGCGATAGAAATATTTGAGGGAAAAGAAAAGGTGGTAGAAGGACAAGGTTTTCCATCAGTTTTCCTAACAGGTGATTTTATGGGAAAATATCTAACGACTTATTAGAAAAATGGGTTAATGGCAAACAAGAAGAAGCCTTGGCAATCCCAATTCCACAATTTCCCACAGGAAGTAAAGCAGATAAAAGAGGGAAAATTCTATTATCCTCACTTCCAATGCTGAACGGAGTAATATTAAATGGTAATATAGAAGGTGATATTCCGGCATCCTGCACAAGAAAAGGCAATTTTAATACATCAATTCTCGATTATATGATCTGTAGCCTGGATATGTTCGGATCAGCCTCAAACCTAAATATTAATTTTATGTTAGGAAGCGATCTCGCAATATTACACTTAACAACAGAGTTAAGACTGAAACCTACATCTCCAGGGCACATCATGTATTTACAAAGTACAGTATTGGTGAACCAGGTCCAAGGGCGGCTGCTATGGAATTCGAGAACACTTAACAAAATTATTTCCGTAATTGAGATGGCACAACCATTACAGATCATTCACTCAACAAATCCGATAACAAATTTTGAAGCAGTCACCAATAAATTGATACAATCCTTGCAGGATAATCTAAAACAACGAATGCCAAGATCAGAAAAAAACAAAAGACGGAACCTAGATATAAGTGCAATTGAATTAAATAAACTAATAAGGGCACAATTCCTTCAATTCTCTGAAATAAGACAACGCAAAATTAACAATTTAAAAAACCGTCGCAGGAGGGATAAGGTAAAAAATCGTAAAAAAATACAGGATAAAAAATGGGTGGACATACAGATAGCAGCAAAACAAAATAACAAATGTTCCTATTGGAATATAATTGCCAAAGAAACAGGCACAAAAAAATCACTACAAGCTATTCCAGTCCCCCCATCAGAATGGGAAATATACTTAACCAACCTATATAAATTAAATGAGAGGACAGAAAGTTCAATTCTAATGTCAAGCAAGCTAGGAGGAAAAATTTCAGATAACGGAGCTCCATCTCCTCTTCAAATTGAACACTATATAAAAAAGGCAAGAACGTCTGCAGCAATGGGACCGGACCAAATTCCAATTAAGGTCCTCCAAAGCAACCCCAAAGAGTGGAGCAAGTTTTTAGCTCCCCTTTTTTTCCATAGCTTTGAAACTGGGGAAATTCCAAAATCTTGGAAGGGGAGCATTGAAATTCCAATCTATAAGAAGGGCTCCAGGCTGCTCCCTGCAACTACGGGCAGATAGCTCTCCTGGACGCAACTGGGAAAATCTTTGCGGCAAGTGTTTTAGAACAACTCAAAGAGTGGGCATTTTCAACAGGTTCTATTCCCTTAAATCAAGCCGGGTTTAAACCAAAACACTCTGTCACTGACAACATTGCAGCGCTGCAAACAATAATTGATAAATATGTCACCTTAAAGTCTCAGGTTGTGTACGCAGTCTTCGTCGTTTTTACGACTGCATTTGACAGGGTGGACAGAGCAATGCTCTGGAGAAAACTTAGGAAAATGGGAATTCCGGATAACCTCCTTTATTTAATAACATCATTGTATTCAGGGATATGGTGTCAAGTTCAAATGGGGAGGGAGAAGGGTCTTACTAGCCCAATAGCTACACCTAACGGCCTTCGGCAAGGGTGCCTCCTAGCTCCCATACTGTTCTCTCTATATCTTAGTGACCTGCCGGAAAGCTTCAAACAGGTTAGCAATTTTCAACCTAAAATCGCATCTTATAAAATATACACCATGATGTATGCAGATGATGTAGTCATCTTAGATGTAACTCCATTTGGTCTTCAAAGGAATTTGCAAGCACATACTAAATACACTGCCGAAAATTATTTAATACCAAATATCACTAAAACAAAAATTGGTTCCGTTTACAGGAAGGAAATGATATGTTAAATACAACTGGACTTTAGAGGGAAAGCCGCTGGAAGTTGTAAAGGAATACACATACCTAGGGAGAATTGTTTCACAATCTTTGCAAAACTTGCCTCACTTGCAGAACTTGGGCCGTAAAGTTGACGTCCACGTGGGGGCACTCCTACGATTATACTCCTCCACTGGCCAAAGGCACTTTTCTTCTCTTCTTCAAGTATATAGCTCTAAGATCCCACCAGTACTATCATATGCACTTGAATATATTCCATTAAGCCAATGGAAACAACTGGACCTGAAAGAAGGGAAAGTCCTCCGGAAACTGACTAAGATGTCACAAGCCGTGCCGGTACAAGTTCTTCGTCTTGAACTTTCATTAGTCAGTTTTTACGCCAGAGGCATTACTAATATCTTAAGATGGGCATATAACCTTATCCATGTGGACCAAGGAGCCCTACGATCCCTACTAAAAATAGAGACATTTGAACAAGGATCGCCGAATTATGTATTCTGTAGAAATTTATCTATCGCTTTTAAAATATCAAATGTTACTATTGACCTGTTGCAATCTTGGACTCCCGCTCACTTGAAGCTTTTTTTAAAACATTTAACACCAAGGTTAAGCTTCGATCTTGACATACAACACTGCTCCAAATTGCCATTGTATAAACAATATGCTGAAACAATTGTATATAAGAAAATGCAGCAGTATATTCGTTTTAATTTAAAGCATGGAGTCAGGCGAAGCATTATATTACTCCGTCTCGGGATAATTCCTCTAAAATCATTCACCTTTAAGTGGTTCTCAAAGGAAAAAGCTAGTAGTTCCTGTGATCTGTGTAATGGCGGGGTGCAAGACTTGGAACACGTGTTATTCGTTTGTCCAAATCTGACTGTTGTAGAAGCTAGAAAGAAGTTTATACAACCAATTCGAACAAAATGTAAAATTAATTCGGTTCAGAGCCTGATTTCTCTTTGTAAGGCACTGCATAATGAATTTGTGTGTTACAATATGTTTAAATTTTGAAAATCTTTTTTAACTTTGTACTAGAATGACATTTTACTATTTTATATGTAATTTTATTCTTTAAATATTTGTTGTTCTCAGTCGAGAACTAAATCAAATAAACTTAAAACTTGAAACTTGAACTTGAATAAAAGCTGGATCTGATGTTGCAGGCTTGTACTTTTTGTCTATCCTAGGGCTGAGAATGCGAGCCCTAACAGGATCTTTAAATATATCGTCTGCATGTCTCATCATGCCTTTGAGCATGGGGAGAGTGTGAGTGGACCTTTGTGAGCAAATAAGAAGTCCTCTTCTAGGGATTCTTTATGTAATTGTACCCCATGATACTCTGCAGCTCTAGATAGGAATTCTATGTACCCTACATTGTCGTCAGGTGGGGAAGGCTTTGTAGGGTAAAGGTCTGGGTCATTATCTGTGGGTGAGTCAGTGTTATAGCCCTTCCAGGGATCTGCTGGCAAAGGATCATCCCCACCATTCTGATCATCCTCATCATCAGGTTGTTGAGAAGAGTTAGTTGGTGTAATTAGTAAGTGATGTAACTGTGGGGAAGGAGGTGATGGAGGAGGAGAAGGGTTAGTACCAACATGCTTCCTCTTCAAAGGAATATGATAAGTGTCCTCTGTTTCTGGTTTACGTTTTTGAGGCAATTTAGTAGAAAGATGTCCTGTCTGAGGATCAACATAGAGTTCTTTCTGTTTGGGTCAGATTTCGGGGGTAGGACATCGAAACATGGGTTTTGCTGCTGCAGAGGAGCATTTTTATGTTTCGGACCTGAAATTTTCAGTGCCAGCATTGTTTTCGGTGCCGAAGGTTTAAGTTCAGAAGCCGGTTTAAGTTTTGGCGTCAAATGTTTTGGCTCTGAAGCGGTTTTCGGTTTCGAACCCGAAGGTTTCGGTTCGGTGCCTGACTTTGGCCGATATGATCCCGAGCCGGAAGGCCTTGGTGCATGTTTCGGTGCCGAGCCAGAAGGCGGGGTGTTGGAAACATCTTCTCGGTGCCGACTGTGGCCCGAAGGCTGAGGTGGGACCGGAGCCTTTTGCTTGGGCTGAATAGATGTTTGGGGCAAGGGGCGTTCGGTACTCGCGATACGTTGACCTTGCGGCATGTCTTCTTTCATGTCTGAGTCCAATCCCGAACTAGATAAGGTTCTTCCTGTTCTTCTTCGGCCCCTTGCGCGTCGTAATCTTCCTGCTCGGAACCTTCTCCGAAGATGTCCGGCGTGGATTCAATGTTTTGGCTTTGCATTTCAAGACGTCGAGCCCGGCGATCGTGGAGCGTTTTCTTCGAACTGAAAGATTTACACGCGTCACAGCTCTGTTCGTTGTGGTCTGGAGATAAGCACAAGTTGCACACTTTGTGTGAGTCGGTGCGCAGGTACTTTGCGTGGCACCGAGGACAGAATTTGAACGGAGTCCGTTCCATCGACTGCGAGGTGGACCGACGCGGTAAGGCCCGACGGCCTTCCACGAGTTTTCCGATCGAAATAGAAGTTTTTGTTGACCGATGAGATATGCAGAGAACTGGGATACGAGTACGAGAACAATACCGTCAAGGGTAGAGTGGATTGTGCACCAAGGGGAACCCGAAGAATGGTTTCGAAACGGAGCGCAGCAATACACTTCCGAACCCGATGGCGGAAAAAAACAATCTAACAATGGAGTCGATGCCCATGTGCACTACCATCGAAAGGAGGAGTCACCTACCTCATGACTGGAAAGACTTCTTCGAAGAAAAACAACTTGCAAACATCCAGACCCAACACTAGATGGCAGGACTATGCAAAGCATGTGATCTACAGCTCACATGCCTCGAACATATAGTTCCCAGCTACAAGACAGACACTTGCATGGGTTTCTCCCTACAGAATGAGTCAGGGTTTGCAGTGATCTGCTACCGGTACGGATGTCATTGTTAACAGGCTAAGTGTGAACTAGCTACAACCACCCGTTGATTCCTTTTTGATCTCTTTATAGGCCAGTGCTGCACAAAGAAGGGAGAGAAGGAGAATAGTTTTAGCATGGATGGAGCCTGGCTAGCTGTGGGCAAGTTTGTAATTTGTCAGCTGGTTGTGAAAGAAGCTTCTACTAGAAGAAAACTATTGAAGTGTGCCTCATTCTTGAGATATCTTTAGTTGCTTCCAAGGAAGGAGGTCTTCAACACTTTATGGAGTACATCCCTCATGAAGGCTCTCACCTGAGAATGGGTCCCGAGGAGGAGTTTCTTGGATAAATTATGACAAAAGTATTATTAATAGCAATTACTAATATTAGTAGCTATCATTACTAAATTATTGACCACAATCATTTTGTTCTACATAACCTGAGAGAGAAAATCTATGAAGTCACTGGATGTAACCTCCCCATAGGCACTGATGAATTACAAACAGAAAAGAATTGATGAAATTATAATAACAAATATGGGCCAGATGCACCAACAGGCAGGTGGCAAATCGTAGGTGCAAATTGGTCGCAGAACAAAACACCCTTTTGCTGGGGATCACAGAACAACATACCTAATGAACATTAATTAGGCAGGTGTCTCTTTGTGAGCCCTTGTAATTGGCTGGCAATGCAGGGATAACAGCCTGTGAAGGGAACGCAACCTCTATCACTGCGTTCACATTCCCAAACAAAAACAGGTACTGCTTAAAAAAAGTTTCCTGCTTGGAAATACACTTTGGGGAGCAGGCAGTGCTCTTCTGGGCAGCTGTCTGTCACTCCTGCCCCTACTGCCGCCTCTCATGATTCCTAAAATAAAAAGGCTTTAGTCTATGGCCAAACACTATTTTGTGGTGACAAACCATGTGGTTTTGCAAACCACATGGCCCATAACTTCAAAAGGGTTTCATACATCTGGTCCTCAGTCCTTTGTTGCAACCAATCAGTTTTCATATGAGTACCACAGCAAGGATGACATGACATCGAAGAAAGCGAGGCTTCGAGGAGTGAGGAGAATTAAATTATCCTACCTTCAACTGATATATCCTGAATTGCAAATCGGAGGATAATAGTCCAGATCATTCCAAGGGTCATTTTCACATTGCCATCCACGATTTCTGCAGGAAGGAAGAACATGGCATATATGACATGTAATCAATTAGCCAGATTTATTATGCAATTTACACAATTCTGCAATGATCTCGGCTTTTGGGATGTGGGTGTTTGATCCCATCTTGTATTGCCCCTCCAACTCCACTAGCCTCCAACCCCTATTGGAACAATTCTGAAAACATTGCCTTCATCTGTAAATTTCTCACTGGTTTCCTTCCACTTATCTTTAAAATGTGATTATCAGCTAAACGCCTGGGAGATCCTTTCCTTCATCTAATCAAATCTTTCTGGTGATGATATCAAGTTCTATATTCTCCTTTATACATTTCTACATCAGAACCGTAGTGTTCGGCGAAAACTAACATTAAACTAAAGTCACATTTAATTGGATTCAGTGATCCAAGCAACGTAAAGGTAGTTACTGGCCGGCCTCTTGTAAAGACATGTGGTAAGTATAATCCCGTGAAAAGCAGCAGCACATAGTTTGCTCCACAATGTCAATTGAACTGGCGGATTCTCTGAATGAAAAACTATTACTGACATGCTGTAGCACGACAATGGTAATTTATTTGATGGAGTATCACCCGGTGAGCGTCATGCTAATGGGGGAAGTTGCGTTACCATTGCTATTCAAGGGATTACTCTTAAATCCTTCTGTAAATCATGGCCTGTGAGTTGTCGTTCTACAAAAGAGTATTTTAAGGTCAATTGACCCAATTTAAGTTATTACTTTGAAACTTACCACATGAATTTGACAGAAAATGCACCATCTAACAGCCATAGTGTTATTATGTATTGTGGACTTCCAATCCATTCATTCTCTAGTAAAATTAGACACTGGGTATTGTTTATCTTTTTTGGCAAAATGGGAAATATTTTTCTATTTCTACGTCTGGCTAAATACAGCCTTAGTGCACTCTGTAAGCGCAATGTACGTAAAACATGTGGAACTCTCTGCAAATACATATTCAAATGTCTGCAAGAGATATATCTTTTTAGTGTTCTCCATAACCCGCAAACATCATTGCATTGAATACAGGGGAACCCAATCTAACATACTGTACTCTGGAATGGGGATATTAGCCTTCTGGATTCCATCCTACGTACACTAAGCATTCGCACTTAAAGCGTGATAGGTATGCATATGCATCGTGCTTTACTGTATCCTAGGGAGACTAACCTACTGCACAAAACATTCGGGATGTGAGTACATTACACAATACTGCATCAAGGGGACACTATCCCATCACAGTACTCTGCTTCTTAGGGACTCTACACCACCACATTGGATCCCGTGGACACTAGTCCACTATACGTCATGCTCAGGACACTGATCCACCACATTATTATAAATGCACACCGGCTCCACAATGCATCCTTCGGACGCTAGGAGCAATGTTCAAAAGTGGGCAGTAAGATACCATGGTGGTGACCCTAACACTTACCTGCCATATCACCTGTTTACATTAGAGGTCAGAGGATGGAGGGTTTCCCGAAAATGGAGCCACAGCTGACTACATCAGTGGGAAAACAATGTTACTGGGTCACCTACCAATGTACTCGTTGTCAGATGGTCCTACCTATTTACAGTGGTTTCCCCAACTCCGTATTCCCGGACTTTAGGAAAAATGCTCAACTGCATGTAGGTGCTGGGAGAAAATTCCCACAAAAAAATTGAGTGACCCTGTATTCCTCATACCCCATGTATATATCAAGTGCACAAACTATTCAATGTTCTTGAAAGGAATAGTTGCCTTGTTTGTTGTTAGCTTGAATTTTTTTAAATCCTGCTTAAGTGAACCCCCAGGAACCGTTCTTTCTTGACTTGAGAAGAAATGCTTCAACGTCAGGGGCATGAGATTTTTTTTTTAAGAAACACCTCCATAATGGGTGTCTCTCTTCGGGTAGAAAAAAAAGTTGTGATGGGTTTGACATGCCATGAGTGAGCTGCTGTCACTATTTCTTCCCCAAAGCAACTCCTTCTATGATGGCGGGTGCCACCTCGGGGAAAACTCATCACCCCTGCACAAAGATTTAAATGAGGCACAACAGACCTTAAATTACCCCTTAAATTAATCCATTACACTGCCCCTAAGATACTAACCCACCACATTAAACTGTGTCCTAGAGTCATTGACCCAACATTCTCTGTTAAATCTTGTGTATGCAGTGTAAGGGCACAGAGCCATTGCTTTGATTCCCAGGGGAAGTAACCCGCCTCACTGTGCTGCAATTGCAGTAGTGTACTGTATCCTAGAAACATTATCCACTACATTCTACAGCATCAGAGTTACATAAACCTATTACCCTGAACTATGCCCTATTGTCACCAACCCACCAACTGCACCCTAGGGACAGTAACATGCCATGCAGAAATCCATCCTATGCCTCTAGCCTGCCACGTTGCATCCTATGGGCTGTAACCCACCACAGTTCACTGCAAATTAGTGACACTAGTCCATTACTCATGGAGTACCTCCTGGAGGCAATATTCTACCCTCTGAACACTTTGGTCACTAACATGACTAAATGTAATCTTTGGATATTAATTCAACACACAACCCTTCATGTTAAGGACACTAACCTACCACCCTGCTCTACATCCTGCGGACGCTACACTATCATGGTGAATCCTAGGGACACTAATCCAGATAACTGCGTCCTAGGGAAACTGATGCACCACTTTGCATCCTACGGATACTAACTCATGAAGTTGCACTGCACCCCTGTGGTAGTATTCCATCACAGTGGCCTGCATCCTAAGAACACCAGACCACCACATTGTACTCTACTTCACCACGCTGCACTGCATGCTAAGTGCATTAACAATCTAGGGTCACTAACCCTCCACAGATCATTGCATCCTGGCGAATTTAACCAAACACACTTCACTGCATTTTAGGGATACTAGATCAACACACTGTGCTGAAGCCTGATGACAATAACCACGCACAATGACCTGAATTATTAGTGACACTAATGGAACGCAAATCACTGTATCTCGGTGACCCTAATCCCTCACCATAGTAACCCTAACCAATTGCTTTGCACTATATCCTAGGGACTCTAATACTCTTTACTAAATATCATCATTGAGTCACTAACTCACCAATCTACAGTGCACACCAGGAACCCCGCTGTGTGTCATCCTGGGAACATTAATCCATTACACTGCCTCTTGATGATGCTAACTCACCACACTGTATTGCATCCTGGACGAACTATCACACAACAGCATATGCTATATATACTGTGGAGGCTACCACACCACATTTTAATGAATCCCTGTAACACTAACCCACCACACTGCATCTTAAATACTCCTACCAGAGAACACTGCATTATTTGGACCCCCATAATTTAAGTACACCATACTTAAAGGTATCCTAGGGGGCACTCTTCCCGACACCAAACAGAATCCTAGGGGCACAAGCCAACCACGTTGCCCTGCTCCCCAGTGGCACAAACCACCAGAAAACATTTAGGATACTTACCCACAACACTAGGCTACATCCTATGGCCACTAATCCAACACTTTGAACTGCTCCCTTGGTGCTGTAAACCACCACACTTCACTGCACGACAGGGACAATTTTCAAATGCAGTTTATAATGAGCGAACATATTAAAGAAATTACATTATATAGGCACAAACAATCATTGCACCCCATGGCTATAACCCATCCCAGTGCATCATAGAGGCTTTCATACGATGCACCACATTTTAAGGGTACTAGCTTCCTGTAAGGAAATGTATCTTTTTGCCATTCATCCTAGCTTTGTGGCTCTGGATGTCTGATATTTTTATCTTTGCAGTGAAAGCAGGCTGCCTCTGCCATAGGTGCCCTTTCTAGATGCACAACTGTTTTTATTTCCAAATCTTCATAACACTCACACTGATAAGCCAACTGTCTGCATGCATGCCCCTTCACAGTTCCACATAGTGTGGATGTTGGAAATGGCCCTTTTTGCAGGGTTATCCCCAAACTTTTTGCTTCTTCCTCCTATTTTTTCCTGACCTGTGTTTGTTGGCTATAGGACTCTGGGCACTTTACCACTGCTGATCACAGCTCTCTGTGTAAATTGTAATTGTGATTGGTTATCCATGATTGGCGTATTTGATTTACCAGTAGGTCCCGAGTAAAGTGCACTGAGTATGCCAGGGCTGGTAAATCAAATGCTAGTGGGCCTGCAGCACTGATTGTGCCACCCACATGAGTAGCCCTGAAAAGATGTCTCAGGCCTGCCACCGCGGTGCCTGTGCGCAGTTTAACTGCCATGTCGACTTGGCAAGTGCACCCACTTGCCAGGCCCTAACCTTCCCTTTTCTTACATATAGGGCACCCCTATTGTAGGCCCAAGGTACCCCCCTGGGCAGGGTGCAGTGCATGTGAAAGGTAGGACATGTACTGGTGTGTATAACATGGACTGATAGTGAAATACTGCCAATTTCGTTTTTCACTATTGAAAGGCTATCTTGCCCCATAGGACAGATTCACTAACTATGCAACATCAAGCTGTTAAGGTAGCTGCCACATGCTTTACCATCTTGAAATGGCTAAAAAAGATTATTTGGATGCTGCCGGAGCATACCCAGAGAACAGTAGTCCAGGCGCTTGTCACCTGTAGACTGGACTACGGTAACATTCTTTATCTGGGGACCAATAAGGAGGTGACTCGTAGGCTGCAGATGGTTCAGAACTCTGCTGTAAGATTACTTTGCCAGGTTCCTAGAGCTATCTCTGCTTCCGGTCACCTGCGTGACCTTCACTGGCTCAGGGTGGAGAACCGAATTAAGTTCAAAGCCCTGAGCTATATGTTCAAAATCAAAATAGGTGTGGCCCCCCAGTATCTGCAGTCCTTGGTTCATCCCTATGTGCCTTCTCGTTGTCTTTGCTCGTCCACCCAAGGGAAATTTTATGTGCCCAGAGTCAGACTTTCCCGGATGGGCGGCCGATCGTTCGCATATCTTGGTCCCTTCTTATGGAACTCCCTCCCTATACCAATTTGGAATGAAACGGTGTATGTCCAATTCTGCAAATCCTTAAAAACTTGGCTTTTTAACCAATAATCATTAAGCTGATATCTGTTCCTTGGCCTGGTCGGTGCCGGGAAACCCTTTTTGGGTAGCTGTTGCGCCTTATAAATTAAATTAATAATAATAATAATGGGGAATGCTTTGTAACATTTTACAAGCATATCTTCCCATAGGGATAAGATAGAAAAATGGAGTTTGGTATCGCTGAACTCAGGATTTAATAACACATCTTTTAGTAAAGATGGTTTTTAAATTGTGTGTTTGAAAATACCACTTTTAGAAAGTGGCTATTTTCTTGTTCAACCATCCTGTGTGCTTCTGCCTGTTTGTGGATTGACTGTCTGGCTTTGGGGTGACAGGGGCTGGAGAGGTGCAGTGGCTCCAGGAGTCTGGATGAGTCAGCACTAGGCTGAATAGGCCTGATCTGCATTTGGAGTGGTGGGAGGAGTAGCACCTGTACCTGAATATGGCTGTGTCTGCCTTCCACAATGCTGGCTCCGCCCCCCTGTGGTTTGTCTGGAGCCAAGGCTCACACTGACAATGGATGTTGTTGTGCACTTGCAGAGTGCCCCCCAGAACTGGTTTGAACTGGGCTCAGAGCCCCTTGCACAAAGAGAACAAAGACATTTTGGGGTATAAGTATTAGACCTAAAACCCCTGAACTTTAGATCATTCCTGGAATTCAAGAGGAACCTTTGCCAAGGAGAAGAGCTGGAGAGACCGAGGAGAAGTACTGCCCTTGCTGTGTGTCTGGGGTTGGTCTGCAGTTGCTGTTTCTGCCAAGGAAAGGAGAAGGACTTTGCTGTGTGATGTGTCCCCTGCTTGAAGGAGATCTCCAAGGGCCTGAAGTGAGCTGGCCTCCTGTTCTGAAGTCTCAGGGACACAAAGACTTCACCCCCAGCTCCCCTGAACTCTGCTGCTATGAGTTCTGACCTGCCAAGAGGTGCCTGTGCCATTTTGGGCCTCTGGAGGTTGTTGCTGTTGTTTGGGAGCTGGAAGAAAGAAGAAACTGAAAGAACTACAGAAATCGACGCATCGAGGGATCGCGGCTGAAGAGCACCGACGCAGCGCCGCTCAACGCCGCCGCATTGATCGCCGACGCATCCCGGATTTCCACGCATCGTGCCTGTGCGGCAAGTTTGTCCGACACATCCCCTGCGGACCGGAACCGTCACGTAGAATCGACGCATCACTCCCCATACAGACCGGATTCGACGCAACCCTTCCCCTGCGTGCAGCGGAACTGTCACATCGCCTCCCCTAGGTCTCAGGATTGTCGCATCTCTTTGTTTTCCGACTCTGCGACTGTTTGGCTTTTGGAACTTTCACGCATCTACAGGTACTTTGGTGAAAAGTCACACATCCATAGTTTTCTATGGTACAAGTTCTTGAAACCTTTTGAAAGTTATATTTTTAACTGTGTATGTTGGATATTTGTCGTTTTGGTCTTGTTTAGTTTAGATAAAGATATCTTTATTTTTCTAAACTGGTGTGGTGTCCATTCGTGGTGTCTTCACTGTGTTACTGTGAGTGTTGGTACAAATACTTTACACATTGCCTTTGGGATAAGCCTGTCTGCTCGTGCCAAGCTACCAAGGGGGTGAGCAGGGGTTATCTAGAGTGTGTATCCCCCTTACCCTGACTAGAAGCAAGGATCCCTATTTGGACAAAGGTACCTACCTCTGCCAACTAGAGACCCCCATTTCTAACATTGGTGGTCAGCGGTGAGGATTTGAACCTGTATTTGTACATTACCCACAGTGATTGGTGTACATCACTAGTTTAGTGCAGACCACTATGCAACCACATACTGTGTTTTGTTTTTGGTTCTATTTTTGAGTAACCCTTAAAGTATCCACGCGTCATGTCTCAGAAGGGTAAACCAGCAAGTGATGTTGCAGAACTGGAGTTTGATATTGAAATGTTAAGTAGTTACAAAGTAGGTCAACTCAAGCAGTTCTGCAGGAACTTTGGATGTCCCATGAAGAGCAGCTCCAGGAAGGAGGAGCTACAGAAGGCCTTAAGGACCTGGTGGGAGGCCAGAGAGGCTGGGGAGGCAGAGGATGCAGAGGTGGATGAGGATGCACAAGGGGATGGTTTCAGATAACCGGATCTGCCTGTGGGAAGAGCAGCCTCTAGGGCTGGCAGCAATCATTCCTCTAGCAGTTTTTCCCCAGAGGAACTGGAGGAGAACCAAAGGGTCAGGGAGCAGGAGCTAGAACTCCTGAGGATCAAAACAAAGCAGATGGAAATGGAAAACCAGGCCAAGGCAGAGGAGAGCAGGTGAGCTTATGCCTTGGAAGAAAAGAAATTGATCTTGGCATATGAGCTGAGAATGAGAGAGCTCGATGAGGAGTTCGCGAGGCTTGAGTCCCTGAGTGTCTCAACCAAGCAAAAAGAAATGTGTGCAGCTCATGAAGTGAGCTTCGCTGGGATGCAGGTGGAGTCCAGCTCAGATGGTGGAAGCAAAAATTTAGTGTCTAGTGCTGAGGGAGAAGTACACACACCCAGAGATGTGGCGCCAGACTTGAAGGAGAGGGTTAACATACACCAGGGGGTTCAGGTTTATGAGGTAGCTCCAGTGGTGTGCAGTGTCCCTGAAGTGGATTGGGGAACTGACACAGGGGATCATATTCCTAGTGGTGGGAGGGACACTCTACTGACTCTAGATGAGAGGTGCAGGGAGAGGGGTTCTCCCATGGTAGAAGTCCTGGTATGTATGTGTGGAGACCGCCCAGAAGAGTGTGGGTTGAGTGACAGAGACAGTCAGACACTGTCTTGCGAATTTCAGGAGAGTGATGTGGGGTACTTGTGTGAGGCACAGGATGGTGGGGCAAAGGGTAGCTTGGTTAACAACTGTGGGGGGCTGTGTGATTCAATTGTTGGAGAGCATATTTTAAGTCCCTGTTTTCCAACACCAGGTGGAGTGTGAGTTCTCTGATTCCAGGGCGTTTGTGCTGGAGGCAGACCTTTTGGTGGATTCCAGAGGATCTGAAGAAGCTTTTGGGAGTGATCCTGAAGGGGGTGGCTCAGGTTTTCCCCAACCAAGTGAGGTAGGGGATTTTTGTGGTAGCCCAAAGAGGTCCCAGTGTAGTGGGAGGGGTATAGGGTCCCACGTCCTGTCTCAGAGGAGAAGGAGTGGGAGTGGGCTGTGTCCCAAGGTGCCCGAAACCTAGTCCCAGGACCTGGTTGGTTCCATTAGGGAACACCAGGAGGGGGGCCTAGTCTGTACAGGGAGGCCATTTCCTGAGGGGGATCCCAAAGTGTCAGGTGGACTAGGGGGGCTGCTGTAACAAGCATCCCACCAGTTCTGGTGTCTGGGAGCACCGCTCCAGTGGGGAGGGTGCATGAGTCCAGAGAAAAGGGTGAGGGGGGATGCAGTCCCCAGTGGAAGGAACAGTGGGTCAGGGGTTGCCAACTCTGAGGTCAGAACACCCCAGGACTGACCCTGGGGAGACCACTTCTGGCCTGGGGGGTCTTCATGCTCTGTCAAGTGGACAGGAGGCTGGAGACCTGTGCCAGGCAGACTCTTGTACAACTCATGAGGAGTGTGTTCCCCTTGGGGGGGTTGGTGTACTCCCCTGGAAGCCCTGGGTTGCCAGGCACAGGTTCAGCCTAAGGGTACAGACCCTGGGTTGGAGGACCAGGTTCAGGGTGTCCCTCCTGACCTGGAGGAAGGGGCGACTGCTAATAGTGCCCCTACCAAGTTGTTTTCTGGGGGTCCCGCTCCAGGTGGGAGGGTGCAGAGCCCCAGGGATGAAGACAGGGTGTGGGAGAGCCCACCCCAGTCTCTTGTCCAGCCGCAGGGTACAGACCTTGGGCTGGTGGGCCAGTGTCAGGATGCCATACCTGACTTGGCAGGAGGGAGAGTGGAGAAAAGGTGCCAGGTATCTGGGGCTACTGCCCCCCACTTTCTGATGCCACAGAGGTTAGAGAGGCCTGAAAGGCATGAGGCCTGGCTCTCATCACTGACAGCTGTCAGTGGCCACTGTGGCTGTCTGTCCTGGTGGACAGAGTTGCCCCTGGGAGGGGGGCAGGAGTCACACCCCGGGGGTGGACTGGACCACACCACTGTGTTGGCCATATGGGTACTGTCTACCTGTTGGGATACATCTGTGAGCAAATTAAGTTTAGACGCTGCACAGATGGGGTCCCCAGGTGAGGAGAAGGGTCCCCCATGGGTTAGCCTAGTGGGCCCTGAGAGTATGGATAGAGGGATCCAACTGGGTTCAGGAAGGCGTAGAACAGGAATAGACCCCTGCTGTTCGGGCCAGGTTCCATGTTCTGTCGCCCCAACCCGGGAAGCCCATTGAGGTATTGATTGGTCTCCCTGGCTTTAGGCTGGAAGTGGGTTGTGTTGGAAATGGCCCTTTTTGCAGGGTTATCCCCAAACTTTTTGCATCTTCCTCCTATTTTTTCCTGACCTGTGTTTGTTGGCTATAGGACTCTGGGCACTTTACCACTGCTGATCAGTGCTAAAGTGCATATGCTCTCTGTGTAAATTGTTATTGTGATTGGTTATCCATGATTGGCGTATTTGATTTACCAGTAGGTCCCTAGTAAAGTGCACTGAGTGTGCCAGGGCTGGTAAATCAAATGCTACTAGTGGGCCTGCAGCACTGATTGTGCCACCCACATGAGTAGCCCTGAAAAGATGTCTCAGGCCTGCCACCCCGGTGCCTGTGCGCAGTTTAACTGCCATGTCGACTTGGCAAGTGCACCCACTTGCCAGGCCCTAACCTTCCCTTTACTTACATATAGGGCACCCCTATTGTAGGCCTAAGGTACCCCCCTGGGCAGGGTGCAGTGTATGTGAAAGGTAGGACATGTACTGGTGTGTGTAACATGTTCTGATAGTGAAATACTGCCAATTTCGTTTTTCACTATTGAAAGGCTATCTTGCCCCATAGGACAGAATGGGGAATGCTTTGTAACATTTTACAAGCATATCTTCCCATAGGGATAAGATAGAAAAATGGAGTTTGGTATCCCTGAACTCAGGATTTAATAACACATCTTTTAGTAAAGATGGTTTTTAAATTATGTGTTTGAAAATACCACTTTTAGAAAGTGGCTATTTTCTTGTTCAACCATCCTGTGTGCTTCTGCCTGTTTGTGGATTGACTGTTTGGCTTTGGAGTGACAGGAGCTGGGTAAGGTGCAGTGGCTCCAGGAGTCTGGATGAGTCAGCACTAGGCTGAATAGGCCTGATCTGCATTTGGAGTGTTGGGAGGAGTAGCACCTGTACCTGAATAGGGCTGTGCCTGACTTCCACAATGCTGGCTCCGCCCCCCTGTAGTGTGTCTGGAGCCAAGGCTCACACTGACAATGGATGTTGTTGTGCACTTGCAGAGTGCCCCCCAGAACAGGTTTGAACTGGGCTCAAACCCCCTTGCATAAAGAGAACAAAGACAGTTTGGGGTATAAGTATTAGACCTAAAACCCCTGAACTTTAGATCATTCCAGGAATTCAAGAGGAACCTTTGCCAAGGAGAAGAGCTGGAGAGACTGAGGAGAAGTACTGCCCTTGCTGTGTGTCTGGGGTTGGTCTGCAGTTGCTGTTTCTGCCAAGGAAAGGATAAGGACTTTGCTGTGTGCTCTGTCCCCTGCTTGAAGGAGATCTCCAAGGGCCTGTAGTGAGCTGGCCTCCTGTTCTGAAGTCTCAGGGACACAAAGACTTCACCCCCAGCTCCCCTGAACTCTGCTGCTGTGAGTTCTGACCTGCCAAGAGGTGCCTGTGCCAGTTTTGGGCCTCTGGCGGTTGTTGCTGCTGTTTGAGAGCTGGAAGAAAGAAGAAACTCAAAGAACTACAGAAATCGACGCATCGAGGGATTGCGGCTGAAGAGGACCGACGCAGCACCGCTCGACGCCGACGCATTGATCGCCGACGCATCCCGGATTTCCACGCATTGTGCCAGTGCGGCAAGTTCGTCCGACGCATCACCTGCGGACCGGAACCGTCATGTAGAATCGACGCATCACTCCCCATACAGACCGGATTCGACGCAACCCTTCATCTGCGTGCAGCGGGACTGTCGCATCGCCTCCCCAAGGTCTCAGGAGTGTCGCATCTCTTTGTTTTCCGACTCTGTGGCTGTTTGGCTTTTGGAACTTTCACGCATCTACAGGTACTTTGGTGAAAAGTCACACATCCATAGTTTTCTATGGTACAAGTTCTTGAAACCTTTTGAAAGTCATATTTATAACTGTGTATGTTGGATTTTTGTCGTTTTGGTTTTGTTTGGTTTAGATAAAGATATTTTTATTTTTATAAACTGGTGTGGTGTCCATTTGTGGTGTCTTCACTGTGTTACTGTGAGTGTTGGTACAAATACTTTACACATTGCCTTTGGGATAAGCCTGTCTGCTCGTGCCAAGCTACCAATGGGGTGAGCAGGGGTTATCTACAGTGTGTATCCCCCTTACCCTGACTAGAAGCAAGGATCCCAATTTGGACAAAGGTACCTACCTCTGCCAACTAGAGACCCCCATTTCTAACAGTGGACATGAGGAAGTAAAGAAAAATGCATTTCTCTCTGGGACAGTGTTCTCCAAAGTCGGTCCTGGAGGGCTGGATCCATACCCAATTTTTAGAATATCCCCATTTACATATATGTAGTTATCTTAAAAATCTGGCATGGATTTGGCTCTCCAGGACCGACTTTGGAGAACCCTGCTGTGGGATGACACGTTTTTACATCTTGTAGGAAGCCTATGGGCGCCACCTGCTACTTCTAAGAAATGGAAACACAATAACAAAAAAAACAGAGGGAAATTCAAGAGTGCTGCCAAGTGTGACATTTTGGTTGCAAAGGACCTCTGGGGTTCATTTTCGATTCAGAAAAGGAGCTTAATTTGAAGCGCAATAGGCTGAAATGACAGGGTGTGTGGTGCAGTTTGGGAAATAGGTGGAAGCTTCGCCCAGCTGCAATGGAGTCAATCATCTTTACATTTTGGGTGCAAAACAATATTGGATGGTTTTTTGCCACAAAGCATATTTCCAGAAAAGTGAATACATCCCATTGCTGAAAGTCTGAGAGTGAGAAGCCGTGGAATTTTAATAAGATTGGCTACAATTCTTTAGGCCTTATCACTAATAGAAAACTGGTTAACCTATTAAAATGCCCTGCAGGCCAACTCCAGCAGGAGAATCTGCCTGCAATTAAAGAAAAGAGAAGACATCCCTGCCTGTCACTGCACTGAAGAATTCCTATGTGTCTGCATGGGGAGGAGAGAAAATTGTCCCCCAGCTCTATCTTGGACTCCTCCTCCATATTTCTCCAGGGCTTGATGTGCCAGTCTCTTGCTAACCCACAGGATCTGCAACTGAGGTCTGCTTGCCCGAGTGGAACTTTCCTCCTGTGACTTAAGACTGCAGAAAGTCTAGAAGCAGAAGCCGCTGTTGCCTGGCTGGAAGAACAGCAGTGGACCTGTTGCAATTGGACAGTTCATATCCCATTCCCTGTGAAGTTTTTCTCTATGGTGGAGGATGCAGAGGGACCAGAGCACAGAGGAAGCTGTTGCCGGCTGTAGAGCATAACTAAGATGTGCAAGGAGTTTTATCACAGTAGTAGTGCCGCAAGAATATTTACAGAAAACCTAAGTGGAATTGAACAATGTGCCAATGCTGCCTGAAAAAGAAATAGTCTTTGCAGCTTAGTTTTAGTGTTTTTTTTCTCATCTGGAGCATTTTCCCAGTGTATCCAACGTGGTTAATCCCTTCTGAGCACCCTGTGATTTGCATTACATACTGGTGAATAAGGTTCTAGGCCCCAAATAAGCATGCTAAAAAGATTAACATTGTCCTGACAGAAGGCTAAACTACCAGATTACATCTCCAGGCAGTGAAACCATTGAATATAGGCTGTGGTTCTCTGGTGGTTAGGATCTCTGAAGTCTATGACAATGAAAGCAATACAGATAAAACTCATCACGACAGAAGACTTCACCTCTAACGTATACTCTTGCAGAGACTGTACCACTGCATAAGATGTGGCTCTCGGATAACCAAGATCCAGATAGCTGTGGCTTTAAAAGTCCACTGCTTAAGGGTATTCAGCTTATCTGGATCCCTTGCGAACTTCGAGAGGCCCAGTACTGGAGTCTTTATGTCGCTGAAAAACACTTTACACTTATGGGCCTATTTACAAGTCACTTGGGCCGCCAGTGCTTCACTTTTAATATGGGAAAAAGTGACATACCGGCGGTGTAAGGGGCTTGTGAATAAGCCTCTGAATTGCTTTGTTAAAAAAAGTCAAATGTAAAAATAAATCATGAACTCTTACTACGTGAATAAGGTTCCTAGGTTGAAAACAAAATCCACTGAATGTACGGTAAAAGCATAAAACGGTTGTTCTACAAAGAATGCATTTATTTCTCATCTACTTTTGTGGTACTGTCCTTCGGCCCACAGAACAAATAGATATTCAGGGGACACCCATATATATCTCGACCGACCCTTACGAGGCATAGCAGACCATGTTTGAAGACTCACTACTGAAGATTTCTCAGGCATCATGTTGAACATGCTTGAATTAAGGTTTTATTGCCAAGCTTGTGTACTGGACTTTGAGTTTTCAAATTATTGGAAAAGAAAGCCCCAAAGATCGGCCACTAATCTCTCTTTTCTATATATAGAAGGTACAAGGACATCTTTTGTGCATCTGAAAGTCAATTTGTTACACTGACAATTTGGAAGACGGCGGGTTGGAAACCTCACAGGAATTTGTGTGCCCCCAGTCCCCGACCACCCACCTTCCCGCCACCTGACTGCCAACAGCCAACGACCTCACAGTCAAGGCTCTCTGCAGTCGGCTGAGAATTTCTGCTGAGGTTCATAGAGGGTTCATGGTGCTGCATGTGATGAGGCAGTAGCACAGTGGGCCCCTCTCGAATGCCCCCTGAAAAGTGGAAGGACCGTTGTGCTTCTCTGCTATTGCCAGCATTACTTGTTCCCCTTTCACTCCTGTGCCTGCAGACTCCTGAGGGTCTTCATTTACACGCTCTGATATATCTGTGGTGGACTGTGCAGCATAGCTGGGATTCAGACCTTAGAGCTGGGAATGCTTTGTCTATAGTACATAATATTATGGTTTGCAGAGCACAATATCATCTGGGAGGGTATCCTGGGGCTGAGCAGGGGTGAGCCTTGCCAAGCCAATTTAGTGAGACTACTCAAAAAAGCCAGGTCTTCAGCTTCGTGCAGAATTGTGTAAAGTGGAAGGTTGTCACGCTTTAGGAGAGATATAGGCGAAGGCTTGACCACCGGATCTGGTTTTCGTGGGACATGTGCAAGTAGGAGTCCGGATGAGCAGAGGTGTTTGGAAGGTTTGTGAAAGCAGATGCTACTGCTGGGGTATGCTAGACCAGTATTATGTAATGCCTAGAAAGGGAAGATGAGGAGTTTGAACTGTGCTTGTTTGTGTATCGGAGCTAGTGGAGCTCCTTCAGATGTGAGTCCGGCATGGGAGGTTGATAGTGATTCTGGCCACAGAGTTCTGAATGGTCTGCAGCCTTCTGATGATTTTTTTGTTAACCCCGGTAGAGGATGCTCCTGTAGTCGAGCTTGCTTGTGACAACAGAATGTGGGACAGTTTTCCAGGTGGTGATTGAGCGCCATTTGGAAATCTTTCTCAGCATCTTTAGGGTATGGAAGCATGAGGAATTGATGGCGTTGACTTGGGCAGCCATGTCAAGTCTGTTGTTGATGACTATCCAGAGATTCTTGGCATGGGTGGTGGGGGTGAGTGTCAGTCCTAGCTCTGTTGGCAACCTTTTTCAGGTGTATCAGCCCTGTGACTCATGAGCAGTGGTTGGTTGTCTCAGCTCTGAAGGAAGCTGCCACTGATGCAGAAAGGGACCATAGCAATATGGTATCCGGAGTCTCCTGCATTCTATGAAGGTAGACATACTCTTCCTTGGATTACTGAAACATTTAGCCCGCTTATCTATATTATGTTTCTATTTACACAGAAATACATGAATCCAAGAGCAGTGGCTAAGTTTAGGAAAGTGGCAGCCCTTCCATATAAGCTGGCCATTCAATCAAGGTCTCCTCTTCACATTTTTACACCATGCTGTCCTCTCACTTCCACTGTCCTTTTCAGACTTTATCCTTTCCTCGGGTCTGGCTCTTTCCAATCTCCTGATCTACAAGTAGGCTGTACAATTTCTTCCTTTCATCAACATATGCGCTGAATTGGTCAGAAAATGTTGTGCTGCTGTATTTCTACTCCACTGGAACCCTGCATGAATTTCCCTGTTCAGACAGTATGGACAAAAAGTGAGTCTGTGCGAGGACTAGTGGAAGCTCCAAGATGACAGGAATTTCCCACCTAGCAAAGGATGGGCTATATGCATCTGGACACCTGCATCAAGCTGTTTTTGGCCTTCGTTTGGTTGTAAAATCTTCAGTGATGAATTGCCTTTCTTGCTTGATTGTTTATCTTAACCTCAGAAGGTGTAATATAATGAATATTAAAGCGTCAGGGCAATCTAAACGAAGAAATAATTCGACGCGCACACAGCAGACGGAATCTCCAAAATCGGAGAAAGTTGCATGAGCGACGGTAACACTGTAGCAATGCTACTTTAAGTAGGCACGCAGAAGAAGAGCTACGGCACGTAATGCACAGGGGCTTGAATAGAAAATAGTATCCAAGTTTATTCATTCAAAACACTACTATATCACTGTGATGTCCAGACCAGTGCCGAAACAATCAGCCCTGAAGAAGTCCACATGTATGTGGACGAAATGCATTGGTGGACCCTTTTTTAATACATACAGCAATAAAGAGAAGATTTTCAACTATTACCAGATTACTGCGGATATATCTAAACATATATTTTTACTCGCAAAAGTGGTGCACCTTGGCTTGCTTTGTTTTTGTTTTTACCTTATCTAGGTTGACACTCTTTGGGCAGAGGGTGTTTGCATTGTGTGCACACATGGTCATACTTAAACTTTTTGATTCAACAGATTCTTAGTTTGGGAGATATCAGTTGTTTGTTCGCCATCTTGTTGGTCCACTGCCTGTTGCTTTTGGTCTTATATGAACATTAAAGTGCTTATGTATTGTAACTGTTCTTATGTAAAGATCTCTGACACCCATTTGGATCTAGTTCATGCTACGTACAATTGTAAAGAAAAGTAAATAAATTAAAAAGAAAAGATTTCAAAGGAAAAGTTTGAAAGTTAAAAAAATCTTAATTGGACCAACAACCTGGATTTCCTCAGCTATGATCACTTGCAAAGTTTCCACAAAGGATGCCTAGGAACCAGCCAACCACATAAAAACACTGTGAGCATTTTTCATGTTATTCATTTATTTTATGTTTTTTACAATTCTCGTAAAATAACACTGAACTGATTTTACCAATGAGTTCCTATTTGCCAATTTTTGTTTTCTTTATGACTTTTGATCCCTATTCCTTTTCGACATCCTTCATTTTTCTTATCATATTTTTGATATCCAAAGTCCTTTATTGTTTACCTCTTTTGATGTTTTATCTAGTTATTGCGCATTGACCACAAGCATTTTCTCTGAGGAAAGCCTTACTTTCTCTTCAAAACTAGAGCCTGATTTAGATCTTGGTGGATGGGATACTCAGTCAAAACGTGACGGATATCCCGTCTGCAGTATTATAAGTGCCATAGGATATGCTGCACTTGTAATACAGCGGACGGAATATCCGTCACATTTATGACGGATTATCCCATCTGCCAAGATCTAAATCAGCCCCTAAGACTGAGCAAGGATTCCTCAAAGAAACCAGTGCACCTTTGTGGGTTAGAATGTTTGGGTTTTTTGGCACCAGGTTCTCAGAGTAAAAAAAAAGCTTTTAACAATTATTATCAGGGGGCATAGATGTGTGGCTCTTATTATAGCCTTATAACCCGCTGCCGAGGGCTATACCGGCTGTTAAAGGCCCTGATCCCGAGTTATAGGCCCGAGCCGCAGGCGAGGGCCTATAACGAGGGAGAGGGCCTTTAACAACCGGTATAGCCTGAGGCAGAAGGGCTATAAGGCTATTAGAAACATTCCACCCACTAAGGGTAGAATGTTCTAAATTAATAATGGAGAAACAAAAAGACAAACATTGGAATGTTGGAGCGCTGGGCTTATACCAGCCATTATAAGCCCAGAGCAACTCTATTGTCTTCAATAGAGCTCCCAACATTCCAATGTTCTAATTAATCTTAAAGTCTGTTTCAGAAAGCCAATGTGCTTGATCAGTACTCGAATGGTTTGTTTCACTGCAGTAGTACTCAATTAATTGAACAATTGACACTTCTGTAGCCCACTGCACCAGTTTGGCTTCCATTTATGTTTGCATCCTGAAATCCCTTGGTTTATTTTATTCCTTTTGCTATTTGCAGTGAGCTCTTTAAAAAAAGCCTCTCAGATAAAACAAACTCAATCCTTTCGTGTTGAGCAAATAAGCCTTGCAAATTGTCCTTTCTCACACCACTCAATTGCCTAAGACACAAACCACAACTTCCTTGTATTCTCTGACAAATCTATTCTCTTCTCATGAACTGTGATAGAGTCAGCCCCCCTCCAGTTCTGCCGTCGTCATTAGCTGCTCATTTCAAACAGAAGTAAAGAGAAGTAACCGAGTGCTGCTGTTGTAAATGTATAGGACATGAAACGTGAAAACCAACATACCTTCGGCACCAATTGACACAAGCTTCACTCCTTTGCTAGCAATGTAATCCAGGGCTTTGTTGACGTTCGCAATTTTGTGGAAGCGCATCTTTCCTCTGTCAGGTTTAGGAAGTCGTTCACCTACATGACAGGTGGATAGGATTATTAAAATACCAGAAATGTTGGTAAGTACATGGCTTGGAAGGGATGAACATGCCATCATTGAGAAGTCAACACAGACTTATGTTGTTCGTCTTATAAAACCATTCTTTACAATTGCACTTTTCATACAACATTCAGACCCTGATTAGAAGGAGCGAGGAGAAGGTTAGGTGTTTGCCGCGCTCAGTAAATATCAATATCCTGCGTTGCGGTATTTAATGGGTGAGGCAAATATATCTGATTCTGAGTGTTTTTCTACAAATGAGGAATTACACGTGGAATCGGTATTTTCTGCACCAAATTCTATACGTGCTGATATTCATTTCATATTTTCCACCCAGGAAATTGCGGCAAGTTTCACCTGTCAACGTGCACTGAAGCAGAACTGCAAGGGTTCAGCGTTTACCGCAAGTCTCAGAATTCTAACCACTGTGCTAAAAGGGCCTCACTTGAATGTGATGAGTTTGTTAAAGGTACAGACATTGATAATCACTTTCCTCCGGACGCTCCAACTTACACCATGAAATATATGAACACAATTCACTTCTAGCTACATTGTCTTAAAATGGGGATATGGTGAAATGAGAAGAGATACTGAATGCCACATGAGGGGCTATGGAAATTAAAAGGGGTGGCCGTGGGGCCTAAGTTCAGATATGACTCACACTTCAGGATTTCTGCACAATGGGACCTGTTCACAACCTGCATTTTGTTGCACGTTTAGTAGTACTAAATACTAAAGTACTACCAAAATGCTATTCACAAACCTACAAGTGTAAATCTTCACCTCCACCTCTCCTATCATTTCTATAGGGAGAGCCTCACACATGTAAGTTTACTACATAGGGTCCTATTCCGATCCCGTCTGGTAAGCCCTCCGTACGTCTCGAATCCGGAGTGCTTTCCAGACGAAACGTGCTCCGTGAGTCCAAGTGAGCGAGTACGATGCGTCCGTAAGCATACGGACTCGATTCGCTCGGACTTCCATTGAACTCTATGGGAGCCTGCCTACAGACGAGTACACAGGCTCCCATAGCAAAAAAGGGTTGGGTGGGGAAAAGCATACACCCTGTGGCAGACACCCCATGGTGACCGCCACACTGTGCATGCTTGGATCGGGGGGACCCATGGGCGCCCCCCGTGACAGATTCGGAGGGCCCTGGGTGAAGGGGGGCCTGCTACGGCCCCCGAAGTACGCTTCCGACAGCCGTTTCGTCTCGCTGAGACCGAGGCGAAGCGGCTGTCCGGATCGTGCATCGTACTCGCTCGGTCGGAATCCGGCTCCATTGCGCAGCAAGTTTCGTCAACGTACGAATCGTACGGACAGGTTCGGGCCCCAGAAACGATTTGGTTGGCACGTACGCGAACTTCGCATCGTACTTGGTCGTTCAGACCTGTGTACGATTCGGTCGTAAACAAGGGCTACGAACCGGATCCGGTAAAGCCAAATCCGATTCGGAGGCCTTCCGAACGACATCGGAATCGGGCCCTTAGTAGTGAATGTGAGATGGCATGGGGCAGTGGCTGTAAAAAAGGGGCATACCTAATAATAAACAAAAGGGTTAAGGGAGGGTTAGAGAGGGGTTTAGGGATGGACATGCACCCACCTACAAAAGAGTAAGTCCGTTAGTATTCACAAACTGCAATCCTAAAGTTACTACATTGAAAAAGGGACCCAAAACAGTAGTAAATTACTCTAGCTCAGACTGGATTAATTCAGCACCACACATGGACAACCACTGGTGTCAAAACACCCTCTCATAGAAAATAATGATGGAGGTGGGGACCTAAAATAAACGTCATATGAAATAATGCAAATTAAAATAAATTAAATAATTGAAAATGGTAACATAAAATGGAATATGTTTGAAAAAATCTAAAAATAAAACAGATTAATTATTTTATTTTATTCTATACATCACTTTTAATAATTGTTAATGAATACTAGAAAATAATTTTTTTATTTTTGATGAAAATTTATTTTTTAATTTCTATTTAATTTAATATGTTTAAATCAATTAAAAATGTAACTCAAAATTATGTTTAATAGTGCTGCAGCAATTTTTATTTTGTTCTGTATTTTAAAAAAATGTATCGCATTAATTCACATTATTATTTCTTGTAAAAATATTTTTATTCATTTTTAGGGGGAGTTGAATAAACTTTTACATTTTCCTCATATTTTACCGTAGGGAAACTCCAGAGTTGAGGTGGAGGTTACCCAATGGTGAAATATAGGGAAGATGTAAAGAATTTATTAAACTTTATAATAAATTAGTAAATAAATATTTATATTAAATATTATAGTAAATTAATTGTATATATTTATTTTAAATGTAGAAAAAAAGAAAAAAGGCTACAGCACTAGTAACAACTTTTGAATTAAACCTTTAATTAGTTTAAATATATTAAATTAAGGTAAATTATTTTCCAAACTTTATATTAAAAAATTAATTTCCACATAACTTAAAAAGATGCCTTTTTTGCATTAATAATTATTAAAAGTAATGCATAGAATTTATAAAAATTAGTTTAATTATATATCAATACAAAATTAATGTTACATTGATTTATAAACTCAAAAGGTTTATATTTTATAATGAACTAATAAATATATTTTATTATTATATATTTTTAACAATAATTATATTTATTTGTATTTTCAACTAATTTAATTTAATATATTTTAACATTATTCCAATGTGGTTTTTGTTTTAAGTCCCTGGTTCCATGATTTTCTCTGGGAGGGTGCTGCAGTATCACTGTTTGGCCATGTGTGGTGCTAGACCTATACTCTCAAATTTTAATGCCCACCATTTATCAGGGGGTGGAGATGTTTAATTCTACCCTTTTGAGGAACTTTATACTTGGATTTTGTGAATAGCCAAAAGTAGTTAAGTTACTCAGAAGTGTAGGGATAAATAACACGGGGAATAGCCACATACGTCTTGGTCACAAAAACAAAAAGGAAACACGATTTTTGTCACCTGACCTCTCTGGCAAGGTGACGCCCATGATGGATGAAATGAGTGAAATCCTTTCAAAACTAACCTGATATGACTTCCAGAAGGAGCATGAGCTTGAGGCCATTTCGGAAATCATCTTCAATGTTCTCAATCTGAGTTCCGGCTTTCCTCAGATGAGAGTTGCTCCAGGCTGTGAACGTCTGTAAAGAAACAATGAAATCCAGTAAAGATCTTTAATCTGTCAAGGCATCCCCTAAACAACTGTACTAGATAACTATGTCGTTTTTCATTTAATTGTTTTACATTGTTTGCTTGTTGGTTTCCTAATATACTTCACCGCTATACTATTCTCAGAACACTTTAAAACTTTTGAATAAACTGTGGCAGCAGTATAACAAAGGGAAACATGACAGTGGATCGGATTGACATGTACATTTAGCTCTAGCAATCCGTGGCTAGAATGTTATAAATACAGTAAAATTACCCTACACAACTTTAGTAAGTGGGCATAGATTATTCTACATTCCTTGACCACAAGCAACCTAAAGGGAATTTGCTGAGTTGTAGGTGGTGTCCATAATTCAGATCATTTGGCCAAATTTAACTTGATAAAGAAATCAATTCGCACAAGTGTTTTGTATTTATTGAGTTTCGCCTTTGTTGGTGTTGCAAACATTTGCAATAGCTATCCTCACAAGCTTTCTCCTAGGAACATCCTTGTTCACGCCTCTTTATTCTAATTATATTGCAAATGAACTTATGCATGGATGTCGATTTGCCAAAATGCCTTAGGTAGCCGAAACAACATCATGCTTTATTTAACCCTCCCACCTAACACGTCACAGATTAGACCCCTTGGCCCACCGCGGCTCATCAACAAACTCTATTTTGCATCCTAGGGGACAGGAAAAGAACATGGAGTGGAAACTATTGGTTGTAATTGAAATGTAAATGGAGAGACATTAAAAGTGCAAAGCTCCTTAAAGGAATCTCTTCAACCATTCAGTACCCAAGACCATGGGGGTGACTGCAAAGATAAGTTGCTTGTAGACAGCCATGACACCTGCATGTTTTTTTTTTAAAAATGCACTATTGTTGAAGGTCCTAATGAAGAATGCATTACAAATATTAAAATAGCCTACGAATTTGCTGGGAAGTTGCATGTATGTGTACGTCATTATGTGCGTGGAAGTCAGCAAGGGAGGGTGTGACATGGCGTATTTGAGAAGTAACAGCTGCTACCCTTGGCTACGCATCCAGGGCTGCCCAAGGGTAGCAGAAGCTATTTACCTTCAGAAATTTCGGCAAAACATAATTTTGTGAACTAGGCAGTTGGAGCGGAAATTCAGCTTTTTCCATTTGTAAGCGTCACCTAAGACTGGAAATGAGAGTCCGAACCAGTTCTAGGGTTTGGAAGGCGCTTCATGAGCTACAATGGCACTGACACTTTACTTCAGCTTTAGTCTGCAGGTATCTTCCACTCCTGAAGAGAGGCACGAGGGTGAAGAGCCTGCAGTGCAGTCTGATTTTCTGGGCCTGTGGAATGTGTAAATGCCATTTCATTCAACTTCACAGAATAATTAGTACCTTTTAATTATTCGGGAAAAGGCTTTAGACATTTTCTAACACAAAAACTTCTTGCTGGGTCGAAGATGAGATGGAAACCAGTGGTTAGGTGGTCAAAAGTCAAACAAGTGGCCCTCAGTAGAACAAGAGGACATTGTTAACTTGATAGATTGTGTGTTGCTGGGAAATACAGTTACATTCCAATACAGTTACATTCCAATGTCTCGCTTTCCATATAAACCAAAACAGGCATTGTCGGTCAATTTGTATAACATTTAAATAATGCACTGTTGAGAAGGTCAACAATAAACAGGAAAGATAAAAGAGAGCATTAATTAAGTGTTATGTGCACTGTAACGTACAGAGAATGGGAAGTAGAGTCTACCTGGCTTAAAAATGACTGCTGTCTTCTAATCTCCGTTGAGCAGATCAAACACTGTGGGGGCCCTGACTGCCTCGGGAACCAACAGACATGCAGCTTCGGACAGAGGAAAAAGAAGCTCCTCCCAGGATGTTATTTTGAGTTGAGGTAGTCCACTGGCCTTGCTTGTGCGTGCACTGAACTTCTCTCGGTCACGGGAAGCAGCCAAGATAGGGCCTTGGCTGTGTAATGATCCCAGTTTACTGCACATTGTCAGTGGCACAAATCAGGGAAATGTATTCGATGTTGGAGTAGTTAGCCTGAGCTGGACACACAGACAAGGTCGCATAACAGGATACGGATAATCATGTCCCCATGGTACCGGTGATGAATCACAATGGAAATGGAGGTGGGCTTGACCTGCGAGTCCAACTCCAGACATGGTTCAAGTCTGAACTCAACGCCATTATGTTGATGCGGCTTCGGTAAGGCATCTTCATGGGCTTCTACTGCTTCCCTGTATAATCTATTAGACCAAACCACAGCGAGTGTATGGGAACGGTGCTTTGGTCGATGATGGTGAAAATAGCAATCGGACATGTCACAAAAATTGAAGATGAAATCTTGAAGGAGGAGGAATCCAATGATTCTGTGAATTACCTCATACTGTCCACTGGTGAAAAAAAAAGTTGATGCATTTAAGTCGCTCAGCACATGCCAACCGCAGTTGCTAAACTGGGAATTTGGAGTCATATTCAAGGATGTGGCCGGAAAGATTGAGGCTGTGACTGGAAGAGTATTGATGGTGGAACACGTTCTACATGAAATGGTGGCCTCCACTAGGGGACTGAATGACTTCCATGACTGTGCTGTCACAATCTGATTAACATAGAGATGCATCTTGAATCCTTATACCGTTTTTACGAGGGATCATCCCTATGGTGGGATTATCCCTGAAGAATGATGCATGCAGTTCTGAGCTGTGTCTGTGCTGTATCTCTTCCTGCCCACTTGTGCGCGAGGGTGCCACCTTGGCCATAGGGCCCTCACATGGCAAGTTACCATAATGATGTGACATAGAACGTGAGCTGCTCTAGTGGAGATTCGCAAGGACAGTGCACTCCTTCCTGTACTTGGTCATGCAGAGCAGCTGTCTTGAGGTCATGGACAGAATAGGGGACAAAAGAGCAATGTACAATGCTGAGATGTGCTGGTAGGGATAAGGTAAGCATTGGTTAAACGAAAATGTGAAGTAACCTTGCCTGTTAGAGAGGCAGAACAGAGAAGTGCAAGTCGGAAAGGAAAGTCAGCTAAATACAGGACAGAAGAGGAGCACTGAGGACAAGTTTTTTTCCAAAATACCAGAAACAAATCAAAAGGACTAGAGAGTGGAGTACATCCAGGTAAACATAGTTATCGGAGGACCAGATTTTGGAGTCCACATGGAAGATTTAGCTCTTCTTAACAAGGTTGCGAGAGATGAAATACAAACTGAGCTCCACCACCTCAATCTGAGGGAGAACTCATCCATGGAAGGAATTTAAAAAAGTGGATGAAATGGAACGGACACAGAAGTCCATCAAAACGTCCAGATAGGTTAAACAGTGAATAAGCCTTACCACACTAAGATTACATCTACCTTATAAAATTAATCCAGGAAATGAATTAGAATTTGAAGTGGACACTTGAAGTGAACAAACAACAATCAATATCAACCCACACAGGGGCACAGACATTACCCACCTGGATGAGCAATCGCCTCTCCTGGAGATTATGGATAATGGTACTTTTCCCCTCTTATGTTGCTAGACCTGTTGGTGGCCTTTGCTATCGTTGAGGAGGGTAGACTGAGTATTTGAGGCTGATGATAAATGGTCTGCCTTTTTATGTGACCACGTAGCTGAGATATTGCTGGGGGAGGCAGTGTCCCCAAAGGGTATGGTGTACTTTGATTACCACCGCCTTTCGACATTACTTTTAATATCTATGTACAACCACATCATGATCGACTAGTAGGGAGAAAAACAATAACTACACTAATGGAACACAGGCAGTATTTCAATTCATACAAAGGATCCAGGCATGGGCCAAAAGATGCTGAACAAGATTCCCTTGAATATAAAACAGTGGATTTCTGAAAGCTGGGTGAGCCTCGTGAGGAAACATGCATTGGCAAAGCCAATAGATCTGACACTGCCTGCCAGCCTTCTGGCAATTCTTGTTTTGTTTTGTCATGGTTTTTGCCAAACATTATTGATGGGGAATATGCTAGGCCCTCACCAATCTAAAAAATACATTGCTACAGGAAAAAATACTTTTTTGGTCTACAACAAAACAAACATTACCACAGTACTCCTTGGCACTAAAGGGAACTATTTAAAAGTCAATCAGTCTGGCATTGGCTGCCAGCCTCTTGCCTTTGTGAAATAAAGAAGAAGAGAAAGAAAGAAAGAAAGAAAGAAAGAAAGAAAGAAAGAAAGAAAGAAAGAAAGAAAGAAAGAAAGAGAAAGGAAAAAGAGAGATTGAAAGCGAGAGAGAAAGAAGGAAAGAGAGTGAGAGAAGGAAAGAGAGAGAGAAAGAGAGAGAGAGAGAATGAAAAAGAGAGAGAAGGAAAGAGAAAGAGAAAGAGGGAATGAAGGAAAGAGAGAAGTAAAGAGATAAAAGAGAGAAGGAAAAAAGAATGAAAGAATGAAAGAAAGAGAAGGAAAGAAAGCAGGAAAGAAAGAAAGAAATTAAGAAAGAAGAAAAGAGGGAACGAAAAAGAAGAAAAGAGAGAAGGAAAGAGAAGAGAACAAGAGAATAAAAGAAGGAACCAAAGAAACAAAAATGATAGAAGGTAAGAGAAAGAAACAAGAAAAGAAGGAATGAAGGAATAAAAGAGGGCCAGAATTGTAGAAAGAGAATAGGAAAGAGAAGGAAAGAGCATGGAAAGAGAGAAGGAATGACAGAAGGCAAGAATGAAAGCGGGCAAGAGAAAGAGAGAAGGAAAAAGAAAGAAGGATAGAAAGAAAATAAGAAAGAAGGAAGGAATAGAAAAAGAGTGAAAGGCAAGAATGAAAGAAGGCAAGAAGAAGAAAGAAATGATGCAAGAAAGAAGGAAGGAGAAATAAAGAAGACACAAAAAAGGAAAGAAAGAAGGATAAAAAGAAGGAAGGAGAAGGTAAGGAAGAGATAATGAAAGGAGAGAAAAACATGGCAAGAGAGAGAAGGAAAGCAATAAGGAAGGACAGAAGGCAAGAAAGAAAGTAAAAGAAGGAAAGAAACAAGAAAAAGAATGAAAGAAAGAAAGCAAGAGTAAAAGAAGTCAAAGAAAAAAGGCAAGAAAGAAAGAGAAAGGAAGAAAGAAAGAAAGAAAAATAAAAAGAGAAAAGGAAAGAAAAGAAAAGAAAAGAAAAGAAAAAAGATGGCGAAGGAAAGAAAAGAAAAAAGAGGGCGAAGGAAAGGGAGAGATAATGAAGGAAGGGAAGAAAGAAAGAGAACAAAAGAGAACAAAGGAAAGAGAAGGGACAAAAGAAAGAAAGAGAGGGAAAGAAGGAAAGAAAGAGAAGGAAAAAGAGAATGAATGAGGGAAGGGAAAAAGAAAGAAAGAAGAAAGGTAGGAATGAAATAATGAAAGAGAAAGGAAGAAATAGAAAGAAAGAAAGTAAGAATGGATAAATTACTGGAGTAAACAGAAAGTAAAAAGGCAAGAGCGAAGGAAAGAGAAAGAAGGGGAAAAAAGCAAAGAGAAAGACAGGAGGAAAGAAAAAAGGAAAGAAATAAAGAAAAGAAAAGGAAAGGAAAGAAGGAGAGTAGGAATGAGAGAAGGCAAGAATGAAAGATGGAAAAAGAAACAAACAAACAAAGAACGAGGAAAAGGAATTGAGAAGGAAAGAGAGAAGCAAAAAAGGAAAGAAATAAGGAAAGAAAAAAGAAGGCAAGAATGAAAGAAGGCAAGAAAGAGAGAAGGAAAAAGAGAAAGATGGCAAGAAAAAAGAAGGAAAGAGAAAGAGCGAAAGAAAGAAGGAAGGAAGGAAAGGAAAGGAAAAAGAAGGAGGGAAAAACTCAGAAAGAAAGAAAGTTAAAGGAGGGTAACTTAATAGAGAACTGTTTCAAATGAACACAGTCTGGTAGGCTGTGAAATAGCAGCAGTCAGAAAAGCAAAACACTCCAAAAGGAATTTACAACATCATTGGCAGGAAATGGGATCTGATAAAGATTGAATGTGCATCAGAAGCATCCTGCTATTACATCAGGCGCTAAACATAAAGGCAACACTAAAGTAATTATAAAGTAAAAACAAATACACTGGCACTGAAGGGAACTAGCTTGTGTGTGCATGTGCTCCTTGTGAGAGATCAAAATGCATTCACTAATAGTGAAGTTATCCAGTGGCTTAAGTAGGCTGACCCACTGACCCATGTTGTGTGTTGTAGTGGGTGGAAGCAAAATTGGAATGACACAACAACAGACCGATGGATGAAGAGAGGTGGCTGAAAGCCACTATATGCATGTATTTTACTAACATTAATTTTATCTTAGTAAAATCAAAAGGTCTTAGCCAACACCAGACCTAAAAACACACATTTCTGCTATCAGCGTTAACACCATGGGATCTAGCCTGCATATGAAGACGCACTCTGAAAGTACTGACGCTGGTCATGTGGAAAATGTGTTTCTCAATGCGTAGACTGTGCCCATTTACACTATACAATGTAAGTCAAAGAAATCTGCCCTTTAGATGATGACCTTTTTGCTAAGCCAGTTATGTGAGGGAGTTTCCCCTGCTGAGCAGGTCTAAGGCACAGAAATTTGGCAGGTTTCCATTGTCTGGAACACAACATGAGCAAAAGTGGAAATGGCAATATGACCTGATGAGGTCAACCTTTAAAACTGATTCATCTGAGAAATTTCAACAGTTTCCATTTCCCTGTCAATCTAACATGTATTTAGCAGACAGGCAAAAAAGGTCTAAATGTTCCAGAAGGGTTTAGCACTTTGAGATAACTCATTCAGGACCTTGGAATTTCAGGACTAAGTTACTTCATGAAGCACACATATCTGGCAAGGAAAAATATATGTTTAATCTTGCTCTACTAGTGAGCAGTACTTCCCACATGTAGTTATTCCTAGGAAACACTTCTCTTCAAGCGAGGCCTTCCTAGAAGAGCAAAAGTATTGTTCCATTGATCCACAGAATATGCAGAGGAACAATTAATAGTCTGCCATGCTTAGCCTGGAGAAGACCTCAATTTTTCTGGGTGGCCTCCAGCAGATATGCTTTGATGTTTTCAAGTGCTCAGATAAATGTGAAGCAGATCTTGAAAAAATTGAGAAATATAAATCTACATCCAATGGGACAATAATTTTATTTAAAAAATTCCCAAGGCACAATAATTATGTCAGACAATAAGTAATCTTTAGCATAGTAAGCAACTTTACATAAGCTCCAAAAAAGAGGGCCTCCTGCTGTCAGGTACCCTGAGTGAATGAACAGAAGGCAAAAGAATGCCAACTGGCATTGCCAAAGTGGGTGGGTCCAGGGCAGAGGAGAAGGAAGAGGTTATGAAAATGAAACAGAAGATATAATTAATGCCAAGGTCCATGCAGTGCCACATACATACATATTGAACACTGGAACAAGTCCGCTGCGCTGTGTTACGTAATAGCTTTAGAAAAATATCTGTCCTCCAGAAAAGCATACAACATATATTTCATTCAATTCTTTGTCAATTATTATGTTTGCTTTTGGAATCTTAACATTCATTGTGATGATACCTCTAGTCGATAACAGCATTGCATAACAATGACTGAATAAATACATTAAAAAAACACTCGGACAATCTTTCTAGATCGCCCACTATGTGACAGCGATAGTATGACAGTCGCGAAGTGCGCATGGAAAAATGGCCACTTATCATTTTCCATCACTTTGTAATTCTGACCCTCCACCCCATCATCAAGGTCTGTCATTCTTTGCCTCTTGCTTGCGAGCTTATATCACAAATTAGTTAGTTTCACAGCACCGACTTAACACTAAAGTTGCTAATATACCACTTAAAACCACCAGACCCTGGTCTTCTCTACATTGGTGGTCAGTGAAGCTTCCAAGTATGTATCGAGATCATACTGAACTCCAGGCTCCTATGGTCATTTTAAATGCATTCAACTTCTGGATTATATGCTGTGTATAAACAACAATTAAACAACAACTGAAGCAATATAAGGTGCAAATTCAAAAAGCAAAGAAAACTATTTACTCCTCTCACCTAACTAATCCCTTTAATATTTCCAAGAATGTCTTCAAGAGCTCTGAAATCCACCTAACACCTCTACTTTTATTCACAGGTATCAATAGTGCAGCAGGGTGCAGTGGCACTGGTGTTCAGGGGTCTGAGCAGCCCTCTGCAGCCCTCTGCACCTCAATTGTGTCTACATTTCACTACCTAACTTGGAACATGGCACCTCCTTTGTCTTGCTTGCATTGAGGCCCATAGCACCCTTGTGACGCCACTGTTCATGAGAAAGGTGAAACTATCAGACATTATTTTAACCTCTGCAACACTGAAGTTTGCTATGTATGACGCCATACTATCTGGCACCATCGGAAAATCCTCACCACAATCCAGACATCCTACCAGAAGATACACAGTCCTATTCAGATACTCTGGTTATGGTCACTTTTGTACCTTTGTAGCACAAGAAAGTCAATTCCTTCATCTAAACCATCAGAGGTTCAAGATCTGGTAATGACACGAGATAATTAAGGAACGTTCCAAAACTCATTGTTCTGTTATTTAGTAACTGATAAGTGCCTCTCTTGCCCGAGGCTAGTTCCCAGAGAAAATCAAATGGGTTGTAGTAAGAACTGATTAGAAAAGGCCATCTTAAATACATGTGACGTGGCCATATATTGTCCAGATTGCAATTTTCCATTTGTGGGCAAATTAACTGAAAAGGAAGTTGCTTTACAATTGTCAGAAGATATGATTTAGTCCATTCATGCCAGGCTGGATTAAGATCTGGCAGAGTTACTGACAACCTGCTGGTTGCTGTCCTGAATGATCTCCATCAAGCAACAGATGTCAACTGTATTAGCTCTCTGGTTTTGCTTGAGTTGTTTACTCCATTCGACCCCATGATCATGACATCCTATTAAGCCACTTTGATCAATGTGATATCATAGGAAGATTTACCTTGAATAAATTCATACATTTCCTAAAACTGAGCGAAAATAAGACAAAGATATTGATCGAGGGAAAAAGAAAGCTTTATGATGCAATAAACTATGGCCCATTTGGCTTCATACACTAGCAACAGATGTAATGGTCCCAGAGGTGGTGGTTAATGGCCATCTGAGCCCAAGCCCTCAATTAACGCTGTTATTAAGTCGTGCCCCTAACATTGGGGACCGTCAGAGGAGTTCTGCCTCTATTTTGTGAGCATCTGGGATCCTTTGTTTGCTCCTCCATCATCTCCTCCTAGTTAGACTACTACACCAATCTGTGCATAAATCTTTCCGAGTAACAATTGGCAAGCTGGCATATGATACAAAAATGACTACTCGAGCAGCCCTGAGACTAGCCCACAGATGTCTTTCCATGGGATCCCATGACAGTCAGAGATAAGAGGCAGGACGGACTGGCCTATGGGGGAAACCTAACGGTGCCAGAAGGACTGGTCAAATGGATGAGTGTGTGGGCCTTTTTAGTTGTTTGTGGGCCTGTTTTATTGCTTGGTGGTCCGGTATTTACGGTAGATTTCCCTGCTATTATAGTAAATATAACCTGCAGCAAGCATAAATGCAAACAACCCCCCATACCTTGCAAGACACCCATACAGAATGTCTTTACAAGTTCAAAATTGCCCTGAATTGCAAATTTAGTCCACTTTTTTAGCTACCTGGTCCACTAATGGGGACCACTTTTATTTTGGTGCCTGGGCTATTTTCTGTCCCAGTCCGACTCTGAAAACAGGGAAATACCACTGGTGTCCTTGAGTAACTTTACTGTTTGACTGAAACTGAATAACAAAGTACTGTCTCGTAGCACCTGAGTCCCACAGGACTGTGGGGTCAATCAGTCAAGGCTTACTCCAGGAGGCAGTGTTCGGTTAGAACCTCAAGAAACAATGTGGCACTTGAAATAACTGTAAATAACTTTAAGTTCCTGATTGTTCCTTACTTTACCAAAGAAAAAGACTTTATTTACAGGTAAGCAAAGAACTGTAACAAAAACTCCAAAACAACAAATAAACATCGAAAACCAGAACTACCTACCATCTTCTGAGCCGCAGATCTAACCTCAATTATGCTATCTTCTTAGCTCTAGGTGCTAGTTGTTAGTTTAACACTGGGCCCTATAACCAATCAAATTGTTGTAGTTGGAGAGCAGGTTCTTCACACAAGAATATAGAGCCGCTCAGGGAGGAGGCAGTTCTTTATCACATGTTAGGCTCCCATGTTACAACTACAGCATCATTAGCTCATGTTAGAGCTCCATCATCCCTCCTGCTGCAATTAATGCCAGACCTTTCCCAGCACACATACCCCAACATTCCATGTATCACCAAATTCAATCAGCTTCTCCCAGCACACATACCCAAACATTCCATGTATCACCATATTAAATCAGCTTCTCCCAGCACACATACCCCAACATTCCATCCATCACCACATTCAATCAGCTTTCACACTAAACATTCCACTGCATGGCTCACAGCACACACATTCACAGCCACACCAAGACACTACAATATCCCCTTTCTTTAAACACAAGACAAACCAGTCACACCACATTACTACATGCTTACACACAGGACAGATGTGAAAAATAGGCAACCGTCACAGTGGAATCACAAGACAAACTCTAATAGTATTCCTATGGGGGGCTGCTAGGGTGTGCAGTCACTTTGGAAGAGTTCAGATCTTAGATATTGCAAAGACTTCATGGAAGTAATATCAAAGGCAACATTAAAATTCTTTTAGTTTCTATATTCACTGATATCCTTCAGGCAGGTGCTCAGGATTGCACACCTTGCATCGGCTACAATAGGTTGAAGAATGCCCTCAATAGCCCACCACCAAAGAAAGGAAGTGCAACCATGGTGGCACCACCCTCAGTCGGGTTGCACCAAAGGAACCAGATAGCCCTGTGGCCAGTGGGCTACTGTCTTGAACAAGGGAGTGTTGGCCGGGAGTTGAAAAATGTAATGTTTCCTGAACCACCTGGCCTAGAAAGATGATTTCAATGCTTCCAAAGTTAGGATGACCTCCTCCAACTAATGTCACAGGACCCTGGGTCATGGGTTATAGCCAGGATTTCTTTATACTCCCTCCTGCCGTGGGTAGCTAAGATTGCTGAGGCCCATGTCAATAACATCCTTACTAAATTTCTTAATACCAATAACATTCTGGACCCTTCGCAAAATGGTTTCCGTGCTGGTCACAGCACAGAGACAGCTCTTCTGGCAATGACTGAACACTACGGACCATTCTGGACTCCGGTCATACAGCGGCACTGATTCTACTTGATCTCAGTGCCGCATTTGACACGGTTTCACACGCGACTCTGCTACAGCGTCTGGAGGCCGCCGGGGTGGTGGGCATCGCACTCGAATGGTTTAAGTCATTCTTGAGTGAAAGATCCTTTCGCGTGTCAGCCCCCCCGTTCCTCTCCCAGTCCCATTCCATTGGGCAAGGGGTACCCCAGGGCTCTGCTCTGAGCCCCGTATTGTTCAACTTATATGTCCAGCATCTTGCTACGGTGGCCAGGAAGATGGGCCTCACTATGGTCTCATATGCTGACGATACGCAGCCAGTGGTGACCCTATCTGATGGTTCCCCTTTGGACGCCCTCAGGTTTATTGTTGGTAGGGAAGGACAGGAACCTCTGGAATGAGCAATGGTGGCCAAATGTGCTTGGAAACACCCCCACCCCTAAGATGGCGGTCAAGAACTTAGGGGTTTGGATGGATTCCACCCTCAGCTTCCAAGAACATACAAAAAAAGTCGCGGGCACTTGTTTTGGCCTCCTGCGGGGTCTCAAGCCGTTGCTGAGGTTTTTCAACCCGCCTACACACCAGCTGATTGTCCAGTCTGCTATTCTATCCAGACTGGACTACGCTAACTCGCTCCTCTTAGGAGCCAATCAGGCTGAGGTAATGCGATTACAGCATGTGCAGAATGCGGCTGCCAGAGCCCTCTTAGGGCTCCCACGTCACTGTTCCGCCACTGACGCTGTTCGGCGGCTTCACTGGCTTCCGGTGGCCAAACGGATCCAATTCAAGGCACTTTGCCTATCCTTTAAGATCTTGAAACTAGCCTCACCCAGCCTCCTTGCCAATATGTTAACCCCCTACGAATCCACGCGCGAGCTGCGATCCTCGGGGCAGTGCTTAGTCACTGTCCCCCGGGTGAAGCGTGTCCGGGCCGGTGGTCGATCTTTCCACTACATGGCCGCTAAGCTATGGAATTCTCTGCCCCCTCAGATTCGCTGCTTAAATCACTTGTTGGCTTTCAGGAAAGCAATTAAAACCTTCCTCTTTCCGCCAGCTTAGGCCGCCTGCTCTTTTTTCCTGTTGCTTACCAGTTTCTCCTTTACCCTGCTACTCTCTGTGGCTGGCAGCGCCGGGACGCCTCTTCGCTGGGGCAGCTGCGCGCTATATAAATCTGGTTAACATAACATAACATAACATACTCACAAACCTCGAAAGATCTGAGGCACTCTTTGGATAAGGGGAGGATCGGGACTATGCAACTTCACCCTTCTCAATTTGTAAAGGTGGTAAAGCAACTCCTCGAGCTAGATAGTTTTGGAGGTTCCTTGTGAAAGAACACAGGGCTAGAGAGAAAATATACAAGGGCAGGAGAGCAGAGCTTGACTAATTCATGCAGAGGACAATCATCCTAAAAGGCTAGGGCAGATACAGATGACAAGACTCAGTGACTCCGACTTTGTTCCACACAGACGGCACCAATGATCAGAGCCTTGCCCCAGCCTACCATACCAAAACGCTCTCAAGGGGATCAGACCAAAGTGGTATCTCATTAATGTTATTTTCTGTTCAAGTGGCCAAGGCTGCTTAAGATAGTGTGGAACCTTCTGAGAATCATATAGATTGGGGAATAACTTAATATGCAATTGCTTGCTTAGCTCTTCAACATCCAGGTTCCTTGATAGCTGTTTAGCATGTCGTATACTGTAAGGATTGTCCTTTGAAAAATTGTAAATGCTGTATCGTCTGCTCATAGGGCATTTTATCGGAATTCTCATTTTTGGCTACTCATCTTATTCTTTACATGCTCCTAAGGTGATTGCATTCAAGCAAAACCATATATTCTCACTTTGAGAGACACCCAAAGTATGAACAAGTACCAGGGCCTTTTCGATCATTTCAGCTATGTCTTGGCATAGGTCTCCAATGTTTGTAAAACTGAAAATTATCTCAGCGTTAGAAAACAACTCAAGATGCAAACATAGAACTATAACTTAATCCGCATAGACATGTACCTGGACATACCCAAGAAGGTCACAGTTATGTCATTGTAAAAAGTACCTTAATGCATAGACAAACTGTCAGTAGTGCATAGTAGAAGACCGGAACCCAAATATTATTAAGCAGACTACTAATGCATTATTAAGGCATTTTTAACATGTTAAGTTGCCAAAATATTAAGATGTCTAAGCATACTGTTCTAACTGTTATTCAAACATTGAGAGTTGGATAACTTTATGTTATGGCACAGTGCTGCGTTGCTACAATCAACAAAAAAGGAGCAATTTCAGGAAGGATTACTGCTTTGTATTAACCTAAAAAGGAATAAATTCCTTTTTAAGAAGAACCCTCACTCACCAACCTAGTTGGTGACATGCCTCATCTTAGGGTTCCCACCCGAGGGGACGAATGCCTCCCGGGTGTGCTGCGACGCCTGATTACAGCGGAGCGTTTTTTTTTGTGCAGAGTGAGAAGTGAAAAGTGATTTAAGATTGTCTCTATGCACCCAAGAATTTTAATGCTGTGGTCATAGGACAAGATTAAAACGTAGGTGGATGTCCTCTATGGTTATATTGACCATTGACGTCCGTGGTGTATTAGTGACAAGGTCTACATGTTTCAGCCTTCTCATGCGTAGTCGCAAGGCTTTCTTCAGGACCAGTGAAAGTAGTCAGGTGTGCACTCGCTAAGGTGCACACACGTTATGCGAGACTGACCGCCAACTTACGCTTCTGCTCGTACACATTGATTTTTAAGACGCAAAAATGCAGAACCCCATGGATCCTGCCGGGGGGCGTTGCCTATTGCCAAACCTTCGTCAAGGATCAGCGCCCGCATGTGGCACCTGTTGCAGTCCCGGCCCGGGATCCCGAGGACAGTGCTGCGTTGGACAGTTCTATAATGGGTAGAGCAAAGCTTAACGGATAATGGTAAGGGTGGATTTGGGCGGAGGAGAGGCTTATAAAGGGGTTAGAGAACTGAGTGTCCATGAGATGCGCGTTAAAGGGGTTAATGATTAATGGCATCAATACAGGACGTTAGGATGGAAAGCCTTTTGGCTGAGGCAGGTAGGTGTTGGTTAGTAGTGGTTAGAGCTGGTTAGTAGAGCAAATTAGTTATAAGGCCATCTGGTGAGCTATTAGGAGCTCGCCTTTTCTGGGATATTCTTGTATCAATTGGTTTCAAAGTCATTCTTTCCGAATGGAAAGATCTTTCCAAATTATGCCCCCACACCTGGTGGGAATGGGTACAATTCACCAAAGGGGCAGACAATTCCTTGAACGCATTTCTAAAGACTAACTCAAGTAAAAAAGATAAAATTTGGTCCACGTTAGACACCTTTATTTGGAATAGCCACCCATGGTATCTGCCACTCCCTTCTCCCATCCCCAGGCAACTTTCTACCCACATCCCCCTTCCTCCATGACACTCCACCACCCCTAAACATACATCCCCTCACTCCTCACTCCCACTCTCCTCTTGCCTGGCCTATGTTCTCTCTATCCTTTCCTCTTCTTCCCATCATAGACCATACAATCAGCAAGGGTAACCTACTTCTGATGGCCACCTACCAGTCAGTTCCTCGTAATCCTCCGTACAAACATCACTAAAAGCCCACATCTTTACAACATACTGTCTACAACTACACACACTATCTACAGTACACGCTGTTTTTCCTACCGAAAACTATAGTATTGATTTGAACTGCAATTTATGATACCCCCTCGGGAACTTGTTTTTCTTTCCTCTTTATATCTTTACTGTACATGTACTTTACTCATGTAAAACCCTAATAATATTTATCTTGAAATTAAATAAAAAGAAAACAACTCAAGACTGTTTCCTAAGAACTAGGCTCCTAATCTTGTGCTACCTGTTCTTCTTACAGCACTACAAATCCACTTGTCGGCAACATGTGCTTTATAAAATGAATTAACATAACATTATAACAAAACATTATAACATGCTACCCTCACCTCCATGCAGCTACAAAGAAGCCTGTAAATGCTGTAGAAGCTGCATTGTCACTTGCATGCTTTAATTGCTGATGCACAGGAAATTATCTTGTGTGGTGGCAATGTGAGTGCAGTGAAGTCAGCTTGCTCTGACGTTCTTGAGAAGCAAAGGGAAGGTGATGACGTGATGAGGAGAGCGTATTGGAATGGGTGTGAAAATAAGGGGAAAAGCAGACACATCTAAGTGTGAATCCTTCTTGACAGTGCAGAGAACATTTTAATGGTCTTAGTGGCATGCATATCGAGACATTTTTGTGTTTTTAGTGTGGCATATAGTAAAGGCCTGGTTGAATACAAAGTGTGCTGACTTAACATTGCCTTTTGGCATTCAAATGCTGGATGTGCAAGATGCAAGTGAAAGGCCTAGAAGCAAATAAGAGGCTCTCTTGTGTTTAAAAAAAAAAAAAATCAGTTAATAAATGTGTGTTAGATTTCCATGTTTTTCTAACTGAATGCTAACAAGACTGAGAAGAAAAAGTTCCATTCTCTGGTGCAAGCAATGTTTGTGAGCACGGCAGCTGAAGAGTTGTAAGAAAGTGACCTTGTGTTTTCCATGGTGTACAAAGGAAGGAAGGAAAGTGGCTTCCACATACACTTTTAAACAAAATGTATTATTTGAATATCCTGCATAATGATACAGTAGCTGAACATTAACTGACCCGCCTCACTCCATTGAGAGCCACGCCTGGAAATGGTATATAAGGTATTAGTCTAAGGACAGGTTTAGATGCACGAACTGGTTGCTGGAGAAGGTGCTGGGCAATGGAGTTCTGACTTTAAACCTGAAGGCACCATAAGATATGCAGGGAACCACTGCGTTACTTGGTATATTATCATATTAACAAATAACCAAAACGTACTCAGCCATGCCATCATGCCATTAAATGGTTGGTCACAACCAATTTAAGTAAAACTAGCAATGTAGAGTTGTGTGATGGAATATAATTGAGGCCTATTTGACCGTTGTTGCCTTAATATGCGTAACTATTGCTAAATGTTGAGATGTGTGATGAAATATGACTGGGGCATATTTGACCAATTCATTAATATGCATAACTATTGCTGAGCTTTTTGTAATTTTTACAATCCTTTTAATGCATATGATTTGCAGGCAAATAGTGTATAGAACATAATATACAGTAAAATACCAACAATTGTGTGTTCGTATTGAATTCAAGGGCTGAGGGTGGTGCGCTCTACATACCACTGTGAGTGAGAAATTCTCTTTAAGGTTTGTCTGACTCTAAACACTCCTTCTCACGCGAGCTTATCTTAGTGGACACTGTGAATGACACCTGCCAGTTCTCCTTTTCTCGGAAGAGGCTGTTTTTACCTTTTGTGGGCTTAGGCGATCTACCGGTTGTGACCCTAATAAATACCCTATAAATTGGGGGTAACGTGACATTAATGTGAAAAGAACAAGAGAAAGGCCATGTGGGCACGCACATGTCTTGCTAGCAAGCAAGATGCCTCCGACCATTAGGGTCATGCTCGCCGAGCCACCAAATAGTAAAATCTAGTCAGGTTTTCTGGTTATTGATAATGAATATTAATTAGATCATTTTCCATTGAGTATTACAGTGGAGATTATTTGCATATTTGTTCATCGTTTTGAAAACCCGGCTGGATTTTCCTATTAGGTAACTCACCAAGCCCAGCCATACCCGCAATTCGCTGCACTCAATGACAGCTCTAGACAAAGTACCCACTCTTTATGTGCTGTTGTGCTTTAATATGGGAAAGTGGAATGATACGGAGAAGTGTATAAGGTATGCAATCCCAAACGCCAGAAAAGTGTCGAGCTAATATGCAAATAATTGCCTTTTCTGACGCTTAAATCCACTGCAATCTAATTGAAAGAAGGACCAGTTAGTAAATACGTCTTCCTTGACCTAGTAGTATCAATAATCAGTTAGAATTTGAAAAATAAACCAAATTAAAAATACATAGCAGAATGTTTCATCCTATTAATTTGTGTAAGCAATGTAGGTGATGGATCAACTTTCAGCCGTGGGTGATTTTGCCCTATATTGCATTTTTGAAGCAACTTAAAAGGGGGCTCGAGTGAGTGAGTAAACGAGCGTGGCGGTTTGTCAAGTAAGTGGGTGGATGGATGAGTGAGTAAGTGATAGAGGGTGACTTCCTTTGGGTGTCTGTAAGCTTTGAGGAAGTCTGTTTTACTTCCTTTGAGTTCAGACTGCCATCTTCGGCTCTGATCACATAGACCATTGCCACAGTGCATTGTGTGTGGGGGAATCCTCCCACAAGCACATTTAGAAATTGTAAGCTGTTGGAAGGATATTTTCTACTGAATTTCAACATAAAATAGGTTTGGTTAAAACCAATTCAGTCATTCACTGTCTGTGATATTCAAGCTTTATCAAGCTGATATAAAATGTGTGTCCAAATTTATTTTGCTGGGCCGTTGACCTTGAGGGACTAGTGCTACTCAAGACCATTGGATGAATCAAGGCGCTGAACGTCTTGTGGACAAGATCACAGGCTATCAAGAAGACCATGACGACTGGGGTCCATTTAAGACGAAAATTCAAATAATAAATAAATCCACGAGAATACAATGCAATTTTTGTCAGGTGCTGATAACAGGAGGCACAGCTTGATATGAGTGGTCACATCTGCCTGTGGAGATAGAGAGGAGGTATGACATGGAGGAGTTGTACAATTGCAGCTGATTATCATCTGCTCTGTCCATGTGGTATTCTGAAAAAGCCTCGCATGGATGCTAGCTGGCAATCCTTCCCATTCCGAACTGGGCCCCATCCATTATGATTGTAAAACACAAATCAAGCATCTGAGTGGCACATTAACCAAACAAAAGCTATTGATAAATGACAAATGGAATTTGTAGTAGTGGTAAGTTTCTCCGCTGCCTTTCTACTACTGTTGCAAGCCCTAAGTACCTCGGTGAACCAATATAGGAGACTGGGATACCAATTTAATTCAGAAGTGCTCCAGACAAGTTTATTTAATTCATCACAACGTTTTCTCTGGTTCCTCATTAGCATTAAGCTTAAGCTGTCCTCTATAGTAAAAACCATCAGATCTCTTTTAAAATCCGACTTTACAAACAATTTATATATCCAAGTACCCAAGTATGTACTTAGCAATAAGAGTACAATGCCACCTCTCTCCACCTGTTTAGTCAGGAGGCACAGTGAAAGAGACCATGACTCAGCAGCGATTGTACTACTGTATATCGACACCAACAATGTTGAGATAGGAGAATATCGAGGTCAGAATATCAAGGGACAAAATATCAAAAGGTAAGTGCATATAGGGAAATATAGACGTACTATTCTTAACTTCACACACGTACCTTGAATTTATATGTACCACGAAGATAAATACATGTGGAGTTAAGCATAGAAAATCTACACTTACTTACCGGTCAATATTTTATTTTCAATATTGTGCCCCTATATTTTGTCCCATCAATATTGTGGTTTTGATATTCAGGGGGCATACCCTGAGCAGTCTTAGCTGACCTTCTTTGGTTACCAGTGCAAAAAGAACCCAATTAATGGTTCAGGAAAAGCAGTTCAAAACTTTCAGTTATATATCAACACATGAATTCTATAATACTGCATTTTGTTAATCCAATTTTTACATTTCCAGAGAGCATACCTCTGGACAGATATTTCTTATCATGATCCTGAGCTTTTGCAAAAGACCAAAATCAACCACTGAGTGATAAATTAGTGATAGTGTGTATATTGAGCTAAGTGATCATGGCATTTAAGTACTTTTATCTTCTACTGCCAAGCAGGAAGGGTAATTCAAGCCGATCACTTGCCAACGTCATTATTTCGAGAATACAACAGAGAATAACTGTGTGTTGATTGCTTTGAAAAAACAGGTGGTTGAATATGAGCCAGATGTGCATAACTGGGGATTCTGAGTGGAAGGAACACCAATGATTATGTTTATCATAAATTCAAGTTCTGGCATTCTAATAAAAAACGGTGATATAAGGAACAGTTCCTGTTTTTTTTTTGGATGTGTATATGTGCACGCTCCCACAAACAGGCAAGTTGATCAATAAGTTTAGGGTCTCATGGATAATTAATGTGCAGCACTAGTAAATGCATTCTATTGCCATGAAATTAAAGTTTAGGCTTTGACACTTGTAGTGCTGCTACATTTTGAAATGTTTGGAACTGACACCAGAGCTTCATTAGGAGTCTGGTATATAGCACCCTAACATGGATAGCTTCAGTAGATATTGCAGTGCACATCTCTGGTAGGCGATCATCAAGTTAGAGTTGTTATTCTTTGTATGTGAGGTCTAGAAGGTGAAATGAACATGGGAAACTTGGATTGGGGTTCAAACAACATACCAGATTCCAACTGATCGCCCATCTTTTTTGGTAGGGAGGGGTTATATGGCTTTCTCACTGTTACTAGGAAGGACCATTTGTTTTTACATCATTAGCTCAGATTTGAGAGACTTAAGATAGAACAGGTTTTAGACCCGCAAGTTTATAACCATATTGATGGACTTTCAAGTGTTGTCTTGAGCTATGTTACTGATTACCATACACGGGAGATAACTTTAAGTCTAAAATGCACTACAGATGGATAGCATTTTCAGCTCTTTCTGGAGATGGCATGGGGCTTAAACAAGGACTGCAAAAAGGGTAAATCAGAGCAGTGATCCTGAGGAGACAAAACTCAATGATACTGAAGGGCAGCCTTCCACGATTATGTGATAAGCTTCTTTCAAGAGTATACATCGGAATAACATGGCCATATCTCATCACAATTGCACAATATCTTTCAATCAGTAGAGGTGGATCCAAGAGCCCAGGATATTGAATGTGTCTGAGACCGGTTGGACTCACTGCAACTCACTGTTGGACTATTACTGGACTGGTTGAGTATCCTACTCAGCAGTGTTGCTTTTTTATCAGATTGGTTGCAGTCAGAGTATCATGTTTGGGCTGTGAAGTCAAGTAAAGGAGCAATGAAAAATTCTATCAAAGCCAGCCGTGGCCGCTACAGGTAAGAGCGGTGGTGCCAGGTGAGGGTGGATTTGGAGAGACAGCCACGAGGGAAAATGTATTATTTATTTCATTTTCCCTCGTGGTCGTCTCTCGAAATCCCCCCTCACCTGGCCCCACAGCCCCACCGCTCTTACCTGCAGCGGCCGCGGCTGATCATAGCAGAGCTAGTCCGACAGTTGCATGATGACCACTGACTCCATTGCTTAGGCGAAAAACCTCAGGTGGGGATCAGAAATGCAGTTCTTTTAGTGGTAAGGTGCAGTATTCCTGGAGCTTGGTAGGAAGAGGCTTCCTTTACTCAAACATGGGATGGTGCCCTAGCTTAATGAGATGACAGATGAATAAAGAATGTGTCTTAAATCCAAATCCTATTAGATATACTGTCATAAAATATGGCAGATAAACTCTGTTTATTGGGTACTGGTATGTCACACTATCATTACTCACCAGAGTTGCTGTGTTTGCAAGTACATCAAGAAGTCTGAACGAGCGAGATTCCCTACATGGTTTAAAGGGATACGATTTTAAATACAATATGGTACAAAAACCTGAAAAGACATTTAAAATAAAAATGTAATGAACTACAAAAATGTAACTGTTCAATACTTTTATTTGATTGGTTGATTGCAAATAAACTTCACTTTTCCGTCTCCACGATTAACTCCAATGCACTAGGGTTATTTTAAAAGATTCCTGACTTGTGTCTCGCTGCCATCATATCACCCTCACAATTACTGTCGTTTTATGTTAAGTAATTGTGGGCAATTCATGTAGAAGATATGGTTCTACCTGAACTGAGAATGCTTATAAACTGCCCAAAGGTTGCACAGTCTGGACACAAAATATATATATTTTTAAATTATATCAAGTTTATTCAAGGTTTATATTCACACCACTTACTAAATTACAAAACTATCGAAACTATCCATATTTATCCATAAATACAAGCCACCAGCCATACGATCAATGTATTTCATTTCATTAAAGTGTTTAAAGTAACAAAAAAATTACATTTGCTAAATGCCAAAGCAGCATTGCCTGGAAATACACCGAATATAGGTCAGTAAATTACAGCGAAACACAACGTCACAATGACTCAATTGTCACTCCACAAACTCTGAATAAGCTTTTGTGTCTAGGGAGTTGATACCATGAACCGAAAAAATGTAGTGTATGAGGACGATGGCAAAAACTAACAAATATAATTAAATATATAATATTAATATTTAAAAATATATAAAGCTCTGTCCGTCTTTCGAGCTGAATCCAGATATAGGGGCTTATTTCGATGTCGGAGGACTGACCGACCTCCAGTCGGCAGTCCTGACAGCCTAATCACAATGCGACCGCACATACTCCCATTCCTCTATGGGAGCTTGTGTTATGGCCATAAACCAGTCGTAAAACAAGCTCCCATAAAGGAATGGGAGTCTTTGTTCATCCTAGCAACCTGTGGCAGGCACCTCAAAGTGCCTGCCACAAGGTGCAGGGATCAACAAGGGGGCACGTATGACACCTCCTCGGCCCCCAACCAGGGGCCGAAAACAGAAGGGGGCCCTGCTAGGGGCCCTCACACACGCTTTCCAACAGGGTTTCCATATCAGAAAGGCCGGGATGGAAACCCTGCCAGAAACCGTGCATCGTAGTCCAGAAGGTGGAAACGCCTTCCATTTGGATCATGGGCCGGTCTCCTGCAGCCCGTCGAAGGCCAGCCAAAATGACCGGCCGGTTTCAAGTCCGACCGGATGTATTGCAATCAGCCGGTTGGAATTGAAACTGATTACTTCGGTCGTAAGGCCTCCGACCTAAGGTCGAAGGTTTTACCACCGAGATCGTAATCGGGCCCATTGTATTGAAAGACAAAATGGTTGCTCACAGGCAGGCTAATTCTGGTTAGATAGGTCACATTCCATTATTAAACAGTGGATTAATAGAGCTCTGGATCATAAAAGGCTTGTTTATGGAATCGTTGTTTCCCAAAAAAGAAGTGATCAGCAATAAAACATATTTCCTACCGTGCATCCTAACTTTAGATGTGTTGTGGATTAGGATGCACATAAACACTGGAGTCACTGCAAGGGCACGCTCCAGGCACAAAGTTGCCTGCACCACCTGTCAGCATACCTCGAACGTTCACTTCATTGTCTACTGTGATAAACGTGTCCCTTTTTCGAAGAACCTCCACTCTTGAGGTTCTGCATTATACAGGGGCAACTCGTAGCAATGCAGAACCAGATGGCATGGCATGGCATGGCATAACACATGCTTGATTCATCGCCACAGACGCCAACCAAGCTGTCTAAACAAATTCTCGGAGAGCCAGACCATCTTTGTAATCAACGCTTTCTAAAACAGAATTGTCAGATCATCAACATTGACCCATTTGGTCCAGGAAATAATTGTATTGTATTTGTTAAACTGTTGTTAGCCTTTACTTTGTAAAATGTTTACCTGAAAAACATGCCAGCAACAGGAATGGCCGCAATCCCTACCTCTTAGAGGGACAATGACATGAGTTCCTTCATTTCCTCAAGAGCAGGGTCGTAGCTACGGGGGGAGGGGGTTGAGGCAGTAACCCCTATTAAACGTATTTTGTGATAAATAGTTGAGGACAGTGCTTACAGTCAGTTATGGTGAGATGCCTGTCCGATTTCACCAGGAATGTTTACACACACTCGCTCCCGCTCTCTGTTTGGAAATACTTTAAAATATTTTGTTATTTCACAAAATAATGTGTTTTCTCTCACTTAGTACTGCCACCAATCCACATTCCTCCCTCTTTCCACTGCCCCTTAAACTTTTCTTGTGCATCCTGCTTGTTGTATAATGTATTTTAACATTATGTGCCAGTGCAGTGTGATTGTTGGGAAATCTGAAGGTCACACCCCCACCCCCCAAAATCCTACTGACCAAGATGCACCCTGCTCAAGAGTTTAGCAGAACAGAGACTTTAAATAACCTTTTTAGATTGGTGCCAACTCACAATAGTGTGCACAACCCAGCCTCTCCCTGCTTTAAAATGTAGGTTCAACAGTTTTCTAAAGGACATTTGGCGCACTGGTTACAATGAGGATGGGCATGGAACATTCGAACCAATGTCTCAGTCCTAAAAGGGAATCCCTTTTTTCTCACATTAACCTTACAAGAGAGAAAAAGTCATATAGTGCCCCATCCCTTTACCATTGCTTCATTAGGCAGTTGCTTCCAGACGTTGATGCCCAGCTACACTTCCTTTATCAAACAGGTATGTAGGAATAACTTTTTTTGTTAGCGATTTAGCAAGTGCATTAAAATGCCGCAAGCGTTTTATTAACAACAGTAAAACACATCCCTTTTTAAAAAATGGGAGCATTTCTTATGGCTTTAGATGATACCTAACACTGCTCCTCTAATGTTAGGTTTTTCCCCTCAATTAGCAATTTCCAAGGACTACTTTGGCTACCTTGAGTATGGAACTAAACATACCTTCTTGACTATGTTCCAAAATCTTCCTTTCGGGCAGTTAGTCCAAAGACCTGCTCCATCGCCAGGTCTTAGTCTGTCTCCCTCTTCCGTTAAAGACAGTTTATCTCATGCTAGCTCTATCAATACAATGATGGTCTTTTTTACTAAACTGATTTGTTTAAATCTGCTATGTAGCTCTTGAAACTGAGGCATTCTGGATAGGTTGAAGATAGCTTTCTGGCCAGCAATGGTGGCCACTGATAAAATGACATTGATCAACAAGGTATAATAATAACGCTAAGTCATAGCTCCTCTTACTTCGCCCACACATATTTAGAATGGTATGACGTGCCAGGCTAAACCTGATCTCCTTTCTGGAGTGACCAGGGTTACAAACCTGACACAGACCCTGCTTTGCATACAATGTTGACATGGGTTTCAATAGACACAGGATCACAAACGTGTGTAGGGCGTTGGGGAAGGGGACGGGATCGGGCATTAACTACCCTCTGGCCCTGCTGGAGCCAGGACTTGCAGATTGACCTGTCTGATTCGGACTAGTCTAACGTCCTGGGACATGTCCCTAAGGCCTCCAGAAATGTGCGTCTGAAGCTGCTACAATTTAATTATGTCCATCATACGTACCTAATCCCAACCTGGACACATAGGGTGTTTGTCACTGCTTCCCATAAATGATATAGGTGTGACTCTAACAAGCACACTTGATTTCCAGGACGTGGCAATCCCCTGCATTGCGACCCTTCTGGAACAAGATCTGTGATTACCTTACACAAATAACCGGCAGACTCCACATTAATACATCAAAGACATGCTTGTTGGGCCTAATGATCCTCCCCAAGATGGGCAAAGCCTGGACCAAACTCATCAATCTGTCTCTCTCGCTAGGGAAACAAGCAATAACGATGAACTGGAGAGCGACCACCGCCTTCCTCTGCCTGCCTGAAGACTTGAACTCTGTTGTTGGGTACGGGCGGAGGACAACGCGTTCAGACAACTATGATACAAGGCTGGGAAGGCCACGAAAATTACAGGGTAGGTCATAACACTACTGGTGTGGGAACCAGACTAGGATTTACGACCAGTTTAGTCTGAGTTCACCCCATTACTCCCGTCAGACTGCTGCACTCATACCCCACTCATGTCAACTCGCAACTGGTTTCACAGATCCCTCCCATCATACTTTTTATTGGCGGTTCTCCCTGGTGCTCAACGCCCTGCTGATATGGCTGCGCTGTCACCCCTTTATGTAGTAGTGCTTCCCCCTCCATTACATTTTTGCACACCTCCTTGTAGCACACAAGTCGAAGTTTGTAGTGTGCTATTTACCTGTGCTCGATCTGACTATAACTTTGCCATGATTGTTAAGCCAAAAATTGTCACATCTATGCATTCCTGTATGCTGGTCCCAGATATGTGTATTCTGTGTATGCAAAAACTTCCAATAAAGAGCAATACAAAAAAACAGATCCCATTTCAATGTGTTCACAAGCCTGAAGGGGAGTTGATTGTAAAAGCTTCTGGATTTCCATTCTGTATGCTGCCAGTACTTTTCTGGAGTCTAGCTTTCCAGAAAACACTGATGTCACGTAAAAGCATACAATTACTGGATGTTTTAGTGAGAGCGGTCAGTAGCTCAACAGCAAGAATTAAATACTGTACTGTTGAGTACCAGTGATGAAAACAAGTTGCAAGGTTATCATGGTTGGGAAACAGTATGAGTGCACTAGAGTTAGGTTTCAAATTGCACTTCCTTAGAAGGATAATGCATTTGGTCGCAAGACCAATCTGAAAATGAGTCCCAATAATCACGCTAAAGTCACATTGAGATATTTATGGAGAAAGTGGTTTCTTGGACACTCCTAAAATCTCTGTCAGTGTGTTCCTGAGAGATTGTATGTGTGACTTCTCGTGAGAATGGTCTCAGAAAACATAGCCAGTGTGCAGCACTCTCTCCGCGCACTCCAATTATTTTCTGTCAGCGAGAGCAGTATCTCTCCTCTCTACTGTGTTTTGGTGTGAATGTTTGCAGTTCCAGAGCTGGCTTCCTTCATTCCTCTCCCCCTTTCCCTTCAACACTTTGTCAACAATCATTGGCTAGTTTTTGGATTCCGAGCAGAGTCTTTCAGTTGATATGTATATATATATATTTTTTTTTTTCAAACAATGTGATTCTGATTGCGGCGTGCACAACAGCGGGTGCAGGCGTGGGGCCAAATCTAAGCCCATTTTAATTTTAAAGAACAAGAAAATGCTGCACTCAAAATTTCTAAATGTTCCAGATTTATTCTCTCAGAACATGTAACGTTTCAGCCTCGCAGGGCCTTTTTCACGGTAAGAGAGTCTTTCTTTCTTTTTCCATTTATAGTACTACCACTTTAGCCTTTAATGCAGCATTAGTAGTAGTTTCTGAAGCACAATAAAATTACTTTGAAAAATAATGTTATTTTTCACATTTTATGATTTATATCAACAGCATGGTGATGCACTTTTTTGTTTAGTACTTAAGTATAGTGGAATGAGATCACATTTTTGTTAATAGCAAGGAAAGCAAAGAAAATCTTGTGCAGAGACTCTGATATGAACGTGGTGGTGATAGAATAAGAAAACTACGGCAACTGGAATCCCGCTACATCATAAAATAAAGAACCAAGGCCCCGTAAGGATTAAATAATGATGAGGAACTGTATGTACATCTATAACAAAAAGGAGATCTGTCCAGATATAGAAATTACTTAAGTGAAATCCAAGGCACCGTACACTGAGAAATGGAAACAATTGATATATCGGAAATAAGATTGAAACGAGAAACGTCACTAAGAACGCACTGGAAAGTGGATGGCGCTAAAAACTAGAATTATAATGGGTACTATACCCATTAAAAGGCCATTAAAAGGCCAAATAATTACAGCAAGCAAGAAGACACTATATGATAGCACAACTCAAGGGTTGTTCACTGTAACAACAATTTACAAATCAATAGGAATGGGCTCTAAGAATATAGCCCTAGTGTTGGTACCAAACCCAGTAGTAAGAAGATAGAATAATCTGCTATTAATAAAAAATGTGATCTCATTCCACTATACTTAAGTACTAAACAAAAAAATGCATCTCCATGCTGTTGATATAAATCAAAAAATGAGAAAAATAACATTCTTTTTCAAAGTAATTTTAATGTGCTTCAGAAACTACTACTCCCACAATGCTGCATTAAAGGCTAAAGTGGTAGTACTATAAATGGAAAAAGAAAGACTCACTTACCGTGAAAAAGGCCCTGCATGGCTGAAACGTGTTGGTGAAACGTTACATGTTCTGAGAGAGTAAATCTGGAACATTTGGAAATTTTGAGTACAGCATTTTCTTGTTCTTAAAAAAATAAATATATATATAGATATATATATATATCGTTGGTAATACAGGTTTTAAATGGTGCCACAAATGCAAAGCCTGTCGATATGGTGTAAACACAAAGGAAGTCACGTCACTTCTAACTAACAGGAAATTCAAGACCCGCAGTGCGTTCCACTGCAAAAGTGAGTACTTTGTGTACATACTGAAGTGCACATGCCCTAAAATGTATGTAGGGAGTACAATCTTGAAAGTTCATCAGAGTATCCTACAGCATTGTGTTGATATCCTACAGCATGTCAGAGCCATAAAAAACAAAGATTACAGTTACCCTGTGGCGTATCATAACAGTAATGATGCAGATCTCAGCTATTTTTGTCATTGACTCTGAGCCCAAAAACATCAGGGGTGGCACTAGGAAGCAGCGGTTGAGAAGGATCGAAGCTAGATGCATTCTCAATTTGAATACCAAAATACCCACTGGACTGAACACTGAAGAAGAATTATATGTGCATCTGTAGTTTAAGGTATCAGCACATCCTCTCTGTCCTTGCAACCAGCAAGTGGAGCTAGCATTCATGAGTACTCTGATTTTGTCAGTAATTTATTTAGTATTGTGTAGGTTTTTTCATTTCACGATTGGATCAATGGCGAAGAGACACTGATGGAACAAAATCTCCTTTATGTTAAATTTTAGTAATTATCCTAATCTTGTTGGATGGAAGATGTGTTTACTTTCAATAATTCTGCATTTTGAATAACAAGATCTATACTTTGTATGTATGGGAGGCATAGTCCCCTATGTCTTATTTTGGATAAATTCTTCAATGAATGTGCACATTGATGATTTGCAATGCATCTAGATGGGTGCAACTTGGAAATTGTCCACTTGGGCTACATTTTACCATGACCAAGTGATGAATGATTACACAACACTGCAATACATTATTTGCCCACTTGGGCATCATGCTCAGAATATATATTTTTAGAAATATTTTTTAGACGTATTTGTCAGGAATCGCGTTGGTTAGCGCCTACCTGACTACGGAACTACATGTCCCAGAAGGCCTGAGGAGAAAGAGGCGGAGCAAGCGTCCATAATAGGACGCGACGCACACAGGATTTTGTGTGTAATTCTATTGGTTTGAACGGCTCTCGGCTGAGAGCGGATGTGGATGGAGGGAGTTCTGTGCTCCGCGTTTGTGGAGGTTACCCGCTTTGTTGGTGCTGGGCTGAGCACATCTTGGACTCCGCTGCTTCTCAGGGCTCTGTTTCTGGCGTTCCGCAGTGAGGGTTCCGGTTCCTGCGGAAACGCCTATCCAAGACTGATCGGGTAGTATTGCTTAACAATTTGCGGGTATTGAGTACCCGAAGAGACAACCATTCCGTTGTGCGGTGAGGAAACCGCTAACAGCGTTCCGGACGCTCATACTCCGAGGTAGGAGTACAGATTTCTTCCTTTTGAATATTTTGTTCGGAGAGTTTCTTTGGAGGGAACAGCTCCTCCGAGGAGCCCTGAAAACTATCTTATCCGGATGTAACAGCAGAGGCTATTATTTGGAATGCTGTGATTCCATTACGGATTGAGACTTTATTTATTCGTGTCAAAGCTCTCATGACTCTCCATCCTAGACCCCCCCTACTTTTCCCGCTATCTGAAATAGAACCGGTATGTATTAAGGGGTAAATGAAGGACGAATGCTTTGGTTCTGAGATTGTGCTAGGAAGTGGTAACCTGTTGTTTTTTTGTGCTTTCTAGAAACAGCTCCACGTTTGACTGATCGTTTTGGTTCCTGAAGCAAGGGACTGTTATGATAGACGTCAGAGTGGATAAGGTAGCTAAGGAACTAGTGAGACCAATTGAGAGTAGTGTTGCATGTACCTGTATTTACCTCTGTTGTTCTTTGTCTTTTAGGTTCTTCTCCTTGCTGGCCCCATCCTACCCTTCCCTCATTTGATCGCCCTAATACTCCGTATCTTTGAATGGGAGTTGGGGATGTCAAAAGGTGGACCCCTTATTGAATCATCTGGACCCTGAGGAGTAGGCGATCCTCGCAGTATTTGACAACTTGCAACAGTTTCATGTATGAATTAGACTTTATCATACATTCATGTACCTGTTTTGACTCACATCGTCTCTCTTATTTTTAATTCATTGTGTGCATCTTTGCCATTTTCGATTTATGTTTTTTCCATTGACAGACGGAACCTGCATGCACGTGCGCAATGGTACAAATTTGTAATTTTGAAATTGCAATGCTTTGGGCAGGGCCTGCAGTGAAATGTTAGCAGACAATCATGTTATTCTGATTAAGGGTTGTTTAATTTCTAGCACCAATCATGTATTAATGTTTTTTTAATTCTCAGATGGGAATGCCATGCAGAGTTTCTTGTCTGCTTTTTTTGTCCTGTTTTGAACACGTCACAGTATAAATGCATTGCACAATATGGCGTCTACTTGTTTGAGAAAGGCCGATCCTATGGCTGAAATGCATTATAGTGTGGTCACACTGAATAAAATTTGGAATATCGGACCCAACACTGTGTCAGAGCCTGTTTTATTTATGTGAGGAGCAGGGGTTGGGAGAAAAAAAATATGGAGTGCTCTCTGGAAAATTATAGTATTTTCACTAATTTTATGATATATTGTTTAAGTACATATTTTAGATGATTATACACTTTTTGCACTTATATGCACTTTATGATCAATGGGTACCATGAAGAGATATGAATTATACATCTAGGGTATTGCGATCATAACTTCATTTTAAAGAGGCAATTTCGCTGCAATTAATAAATATGATCTTGAGAATAGGACGGATATAATTGCATTGTTTACAGTTAATGCATTTGCACTTTAGAAAATATAACTGAAAGAACTTCTGCATTTGCACTTTGAGAGTTAAATCTGGTTTACATCTTTTTGAAACTGTGACTATTATATTGGATGAAATAGATATCCTATGTAGGTATTTCAGTTTAAACAAACATGTAGGATCATAAGTAATGAAAGGATATTATTCCTTTGTACACAGTTTTGCACTTGCACTTTAGAGAATATGACCAAAGAATCTTGTATTTGCACCTTATGAGTCAATTTTGGCTTAAATCTTATGCATTTGCTCTTTAGCAATTGTGATTATAATATTCAGTGAAATGCCTATGCCTCACCAAAATATTACATTGATGCATTTGCACTTTAACTGGAGTTATATGCAATATATAAGCCAAAATTAATCCATTTTTATTGAGATGATCATGAAATGAACACATATTTTGACTCAAAATCATGGTCTTATATACTAAGTTAAAAGAATATTGCACTTCACACTATAATATATACCACACCCTAAATGGAAGGGATATCTAAGTTAGTAGACGCATGTTTAATATATAGGAGGTGTGTCTCATCAAATTCATGACTATGCATTGTGCATTTTAAAAATTGCAGAAGTGTCATAAAAGATATTTGGATATGTATGCATTTGCACTTCAATTTGGTTTGCATACTTATGGGACACACTTTTAGCGTGAATTAAATATTTTCAATATGTATTTTAAGAGATTTAGGGGCCGATTCCGATTCGGGCAGGAAATCTCTCCGACCGAGCCGGACCCGGAGAGATTTCCGACCGAATCGGACCCTAGCAGTCCGACCGAACGAGTACGATGCGTTCGGATGCTATCGGACTCGATTCAGTCGGACTCCCATTGAAGTCAATGGGAGCCGGTCGTACAACGCGTACGCAGGCTCCCATTGACTCAATGGGTGCGAGGCGAACAAGGGCGCCCCCTATAGCGGGTACGCGTCGAAGCGGGTCGCGCCGTACATGCACAGGTTGGGGGTCCCATGGGTCCCCCCATTGTGCGACTCGCGCGGCTAGGCGTACAGGGGGGTCCGACACGGACTCCCAAAGTGTGACTCCGACTGCTCTTTCGAGCCGGACGGCGCGAGTCGGTCGGACTGCTCGCGGCACGCATCATACTTACCCGGCCGGGGAACATCTCCATTGCGCGGTGCGAGTCGTGTCCGTGCGAGTCGGTCGGAGCGGTTGGGTCCCGCAAACGAGTCGGTCGGCGATTTCGCGTGCGCTCGCATCGTACTCGCTCGCCCGGACGCACGTCCGACTCGGTCGGGAAACAGGGCTCTGAATCGGATCCGGTAAAGCCGAATCCGATTCGGAGGCCTTCCGACCGAGATCGGAATCGACCCCTTTGTGATTTGAGGTATGATATATTATCTCAACAATGTGGATTATGAATATAATGTCAAATGTAATTTGAAGTTTATTGTGCAATACGAAAGAAGAAACAATCTTTTCAAATACTCCTTTTAGATGTCTACGTTCTGTTAGAACGATTGGAAATTGAAAATGGTGTTTGAGTTTAAGTTTGAAATTCATATGTGCACTTTCGATCAAATATACGTGGAATTATTGTGAAATTCAATACACTTCATGGGAATTCACATTATTAAGTAGAGATCACATTAATTCATAAACACTGGTTGATAAAAAATGAAGGACGCTAAATGCCACAATAGTGGTTGAATTTCTGCTAAAAATGTAGTTGAGTGGCTGCTAAAAACTGAGAAAGAACTGAATAATTAAATATGGCTCACTGTGGTACCTGGATAGGCCCAGTAGAAGGCGCAAGCCGAAACGCGTTGGATGTATAATTTTTGATTTGTTGCACCCTTTAATTTTGTGAACTGGCATTTCACAAAATAAAGTTTATTTTCACGTATCAGACTGCTGTGAGGAGAGATGTCTGTGCTGTCGTATCGGAGGTCTGGGATCCTGACCGAACATTATATATATATATATATATATATATATCACAACAAATGCCATTTCCGATAAAGAACAGCTACTGTGGACACAGTTTCCTTAAGAAAGCAGTTTAATGAATCAATCACCAGCTCGACGCGTTTCGGGAAACACTCCCTTGCTCACGAGTAATGTGTGACTTAACTTCCTGGTTTAAATAAACACGTGATTACATTTTAATAGCAAGTGACAACAGACTATATGGCGAGTTGAATCACTCTTAGTTACAGACATTTATACAAACTTACTAATGAGTGTAAATAAAAAAATCAATTTGAACATAGTTTACCAGAACAATGAGCGCATTATTACTGAGGTCTCTGAAAGCAAGACTGAAAAAATATATATACTTCATATTGAAATTATCCGATAATAACAAAAATAATTATAAAATACATCGTATTTGCAATGTGTCAATTTCATGGCCATTACTCATTAATAAACTGAATAATATAATCAATAGACCCAAAAATTAAATAATGAATCCAGCTAGAAATAGTAACTAGCATCACGTCAATTAGCCCAAGTGGGCAAATACATTGCAACAAAATCCATAATGATCCATCAATATTATGACAATGTTGTACCGTCATTGATTCAATAAAGCTGTTGCACATGAACAACATTCGCCCCAGTGGGCAAATAACAATATGTTGCGGACAAACCCTGCCATATTCAATCGTGATGGTGACACCACCAAATAGATAATTTAGCTTTCTTGCCTTCTTCAAAAGGACCTTCACTCACACGTTCAAAACTGTAACAGAAAAAACACAAACATAAAATTAATCCCTTCACATTAAAAACACACAATATTGATTAAAAACAGTCACTGCAATGGCAAAACTTTAAGGGAAAACAAGAAGACTCTCCTTGTCCCTATTCCCTATTTGCAATCTAGAGACATACATAGCGCAAATTATGCTAGCCTAGATGAACTGCTAATTCCTCATCGCAGTTATGGCCTATTGGGACCAATGTTCTATACTGAATAATAAGCCTTGATTCCAATCGTCGCAGTTCCTGCACTCGGTTGCCACCTCGTTCGTTAGTTCTAACAGTATCCAAAACACAAAAACTCAATAAGTTGACATTTTTATCGTGGTGGATCTCAATCCTGATGCTAGTTACTATTTCTAGCTGGATTCATTATTTAATTTTTGGGTCTATTGATTATATTATTCAGTTTGTTCTGGTAAACTATGTTCAAATTGATTTTTTTTATTTACACTCATTAGTAAGTTTGTATAAATGTCTGTAACTAAGAGTGATTCAACTCTCCATATAGTCTGTTGTCACTTGCTATTAAAATGTAATCACGTGTTTATTTAAACCAGGAAGTTAAGTCACACATTACTCGTGAGCAAGGGAGTGTTTCCCGAAACGCGTCGAGCTGGTGATTGATTCATTAAACCGCTTTCTTAAGGAAACTGTGTCCACAGTAGCTGTTCTTTATCGGAAATGGCATTTGTTGTGATGTTATGAGGCTCGCCCCCTGACTGTGGACCGCCGCTGAGGAGAGGAAGGGGTAAGGCGATTACGGTGCGCAAGCACCGTTTGGCGGTTGTTTGTTTAAACGAATCCCCTACCCGCTGAGTGCATGAAATTTGCTCGGTAATACTGACGAACGAGGAGTGAGAAGCTTCAGGGACAGCATGGTCTCTTTGTGTAAAGACTCTTCGGTGATAAGGAAGTACGAGCAGTAATAGACTCACACTCAGCAGGCGGCTGTCTTGGCTGTGATTAAAGTAATTTCAGCTGTGACGTTCCAAGTAAAGCGGCACCGCAGAGAGAGCGGTGTAATTCAAACAGGAATCTTTATGTCAGTTACCAGGAATGTCAAAAGGTCAGAAGCTGCTGGCAAAATGTTCGAACACTTCAATGGAAATGAAAATACTGAGACAAATGCGCAGGCAAGCAGTTCATCAGGCGCATCAAATAAAAGACAGCTTTGGGACCGATTATGGAAAGCTTTAAAAACTGAACAAAATAAATGGTGGGAGGCAACAACCCTCCAAAAGTACGTTGATGTTGGGAGAATACCACGAGGACTCCGGATCTTTATAACACCAACTTTCAATGATCCAGAACCAGAGCTGGTGAATGAATGGGCCAGTAATAACCACAATTGTTCAGTGATTATGTTAAAGTTATTGGTCAAATATGCACGGAAAGACTGTGATAAACAGACTGAGATTATCGAAGCCATCTCATCAGAATTAAAAGGACAGTGCGAACATGAGGAATTCCAGAAGGAAATGGACAAAATTGAACGCAATCTTGATAAAACGGAAGAAGACATCAAACTCAGAAAACAGCGTAAATTCCAACGCGATTTGGTTGATTACCAAAAAGGGCAGATTCTCACATTTGCTAAAAGGTATGACAAGCTGCGAAATGTAACCTCTCCTTCAGCCATTAATATAACGAATGTACCTAAACCAACTGAAAGCTTGGGAGATCAGTCAGGCGCTGAAAGTACCACAGATGGTAGTGTGATCAGTGGAAGTGATATATCAAATGTATCTGAGTTTGATGGAGTAAAACCAGCATTTTAACCGAATTCAGCATGATGGCCAAAGGAAGACAAACAGCCAACAAGCAGGGAGGATTTCGAGGTCGTGGAAGAGAAAACAAAGGCGCAAGAGACAAAAGAAATCAGTCATCGCTTGGCGAGCTGGGAAGCCCTGTGGGAAGCCGTACAAGGGGCCAAACCAAAATGAAATAATGGATGTGAAGACTGTGATCAACCTGTCGGATCGGACTTTGAGCAACTATGAGGTAGAACTTTTGTCGTTGGGGTTAACATTTTGTCCTTCAAACAATTTTAATTACACTCAGAGTCGCATTGACTTATTTCATTTTACACGTAAATTACGTATTAAAAAATGGTTCGCCACAAAGGTGGTAAATAGTATTGCTGATGGCAGAGAGAGTCCGAGTAAGATAAGCATTAAAGATGTTGATCTTTTACATACATTGAATGTACTAGCTGATGATGTGGAGGTTGGAAATGACCCTATTGGTAACTTAATGAGTGAGAATATTCCTCTAGATTTTACCGCACAAACGAAATTTAGGCCTAAGTCCATTTTTTTGCCACAAATTAAAAATGAGGCAATTGATGTCTTTGAAAAAGGTGTTGTTCAAGAGTTTGAGAAACTCTCTAAAAAAAGTGGAAAAGTTGGAACAATGTGACACAGGCACAAACTTATGCAATTGAGAATCTCAAAAATGACACTACAATTGTCATTAAAAAATCGGATAAAGGAGGCAATGTAGTGGTGCAATCTAGACAAAAATATACTGAAGAAGGTTTAAAACAGTTATCTGATAGTGCAAAGTATAGTAGAAGCAACAGAATGGAATATGAACACTCAATTAAAATGTACCACACACAGCTTGAGGAATGGAAAGAAAGAGGATTGTTAGAGAAGGATGAGTTTAATTTTTTGTTGTGTAAATTTCCTACTTTACCGGCGTTATACCTACTGCCTAAAATTCATAAGGACCCGAAGGACCCCCCTGGCAGACCGATTGTTTCTTCCAGGGGGAGTTGTTTGGAAAATACGTCAAGATACGTTGACTTTTTCTTACAGACATATGTGACACAGCTACCTTCATATGTTAAAGACACGGGCAGTTTTTTAAGACGCCTAGACACTTTAAAATGGATGAGCGAGTACTCTCTACTCACATTAGATATAACAAGTTTGTATACTTGTATCCCCCATGATTTAGGACTGAAAGCCTGCAGACATTTCCTTAATGAAAGATCTATATCATACTTTTTCCACACGGAAATGTTGATGGAAATGATGTCAGTGTGTCTGAAACAAAATTATTTTATTTTTGACAACAAAATATTTAAACAAACTCTTGGGACTTCGATGGGGACGTGCTTTGCCCCATCGTTTGCGGGTCTCTATCTTGGATTTTGGGAAGCAGAGGTGGTTAAAAATGTTAGAGCCTTTGATAACAAAGTGGTGATGTGGACTCGCTACATCGATGATATTTTTTGTGTATGGAAAGGTGACGAGAAAGAAGCTAATGAGTTTGTTGAAACTCTGAATATCAATAACTTCAATCTACATTTCACAAAAAATTGGTCAAGAGAGACTCTAGAGTTCTTAGATTTGAAACTGTCCATTCATGACAACAAACTGGAAAGTTCTCTTTTCAGGAAAACAACAGCAGGCAATAGCCTGTTACATGCGCGTAGCTGCCATCCTAACACATTGATTAACAGCATACCTTTAGGTGAGTTGATACGAGCTAAGCGTAATTGCAGTACACAAGAAAGCTATGTTAATGAAAAACAAGTAATGAGTCAGAGATTTCTAGAGCGAGGATATTCTGTATCAGTCATTAATAAAGCAAGTCTAGAGGTAGATAACCGGTCAAGAGAGTCACTTTTGGTTGATAAAGAGAGGAAAGATGTTAGTTCTGACCAAAAAATTAGATTCATCACCTCATACCATAGACAAGCCCAAGAAGTTCGTAAAAGCATCAACAAGTACTGGCCAGTCTTACAAACTGACAAAGATTTAGCAGACAGTGTGGGATCCTTTCCGCAGATCACGTTTAAAAAACGAAGTCACTGAAAGACACTTTATGCAGGGCAGTTGAGCCGTCACCCGTGAGAACTTTAGGCATTCAGGGATTTTTACGTGTAGAAACTGTAAAGCCTCCAAAAACAGTAAAAACCGTAAGGAATGCAAATTATCTCCAGAGTGTAAACCTTATGTGATAGCTAAACATACTACATGTAATACTGACTATGCTGTTTATGCTTTGATTTGTCCATGCCAGAAAGTGTACATAGACAGTACCATCCATAAGGCTAAAAGAGAGTCCTTGAACATCTTCGTGCAATCAAAAATGGCGATAAACAATATCCTGTTGCTCGCCATTTTGAGATCCACCACGATAAAAATGTCAACTTATTGAGTTTTTGTGTTTTGGATACTGTTAGAACTAACGAACGAGGTGGCAACCGAGTGCAGGAACTGCAACGATTGGAATCAAGGCTTATTATTCAGTATAGAACATTGGTCCCAATAGGCCATAACTGCGATGAGGAATTAGCAGTTCATCTAGGCTAGCATAATTTGCGCTATGTATGTCTCTAGATTGCAAATAGGGAATAGGGACAAGGAGAGTCTTCTTGTTTTCCCTTAAAGTTTTGCCATTGCAGTGACTGTTTTTAATCAATATTGTGTGTTTTTAATGTGAAGGGATTAATTTTATGTTTGTGTTTTTTCTGTTACAGTTTTGAACGTGTGAGTGAAGGTCCTTTTGAAGAAGGCAAGAAAGCTAAATTATCTATTTGGTGGTGTCACCATCACGATTGAATATGGCAGGGTTTGTCCGCAACATATTGTTATTTGCCCACTGGGGCGAATGTTGTTCATGTGCAACAGCTTTATTGAATCAATGACGGTACAACAATGTCATAATATTGATGGATCATTATGGATTTTGTTGCAATGTATTTGCCCACTTGGGCTAATTGACGTGATGCTAGTTACTATTTCTAGCTGGATTCATTATTTAATTTTTGGGTCTATTGATTATATTATTCAGTTTATTAATGAGTAATGGCCATGAAATTGACACATTGCAAATACGATGTATTTTATAATTATTTTTGTTATTATCGGATAATTTCAATATGAAGTATATATATTTTTTCAGTCTTGCTTTCAGAGACCTCAGTAATAATGCGCTCATTGTTCTGGTAAACTATGTTCAAATTGATTTTTTTATTTACACTCATTAGTAAGTTTGTATAAATGTCTGTAACTAAGAGTGATTCAACTCGCCATATAGTCTGTTGTCACTTGCTATTAAAATGTAATCACATGTTTATTTAAACCAGGAAGTTAAGTCACACATTACTCGTGAGCAAGGAGTGTTTCCCGAAACGCGTCGAGCTGGTGATTGATTCATTAAACTGCTTTCTTAAGGAAACTGTGTCCACAGTAGCTGTTCTTTATCGGAAATGGCATTTGTTGTGATGTTATGAGGCTCGCCCCCTGACTGTGGACCGCCGCTGAGGAGAGGAAGGGGTAAGGCGATTACAGTGCGCAAACACCGTTTGGCGGTTGTTTGTATATATATATATATATATATATATATATATATATATATATATATATATATATATATATATATGCCGCTTTCTTCGCCTGGTAACACTCCTGTACCAAATAACTGACGAACGCAGACCCAGGTATGGTGCAAATTGCTATTTATTCAGTGAACGCCCTGCACCACCGCCATTACGCGTTTCGGGCAACACAGTGCCCTTGATCACATGACGCGCATGTGGAGTGCTTCCCAATATTTAAAGTGACAGTGCATGTACGTAGTTTCTTACATCACGAGGCATAAACATAGAAAAAATCCACCATTATTTCATTAAGAAACAACCTGTTAATCCCTTAAATAATGCTTATAAAAACAGCGATAAAAAAAGTTATCTGCCACTCTATAGCATTAAAAGCAACACATATGGTAAAAACATTTAAAACAATTATTATATGTTTCAAACATTTTAAGATCAGATCTTCTTGACATCAAATAAAGATTTTCCTCAAAATTAAAAGAGGGGAATCCTGATATTTTAAATAATGCTTGTAAAAACAGCGATAAATGAATGTTATCTGCCACTCTATAGCATTAAAAATAACACTTATGGTAAAAACATTTAAAACAGTTATTATATGTCTCAAACATTTTAAAACCAAAACTTTTTGATGTCACATAAAGATTTTTCTCAAGATTAAAAGCAGAACCTTGATATTTCAAATTATACATAACCATATGTGAATTCCATATCAGGTCTGATCATACCAGTGTGCAAAATTAGCAACAGGGAAATGTAAATAAGACTGTCTCAAAAGATAATTCTGCCCAAGTGGGCCTAGATTGTAGATATTTCCATTTGTGAATCTGCCAAAAGTGAGTGTGCAAAACAGTGCTAATATTCCCATATAGTAGTCACAAACGTGACTTACTAAAGTGCAAATGTGCAAAAAATAGAAAGCTATAAAAACAAATGTCATAAAGGCAGCAGCTAAATGGATCCAAGATCTTATCTAAATCCCATTTAAAAGAAATTTAATTCAATCACAGACATGTATAAAAATCCTATATATATATAAAAATGTTTCTCCGCTCGCGCAGAAAGAATCCAGCACTCAGTGAAATAATTTTAACTCGCTTCTTTATTTGCAAAGTAACTGTACTCTACGCGTTTCGACAGCTGCCTACTGTCTTGTTCACGATGTATGGTGCCATTTTCCCAGCACTTTTAAATAAAAAACACATCAATATGTCATGAACAGCAACATAGGACACCAAAAACCAGCACTGTTACATCCTGGTTGTTCCTCACATTGTATGGGCGCCATTTTTACACATGTTTTTTTGCATTAGTATCACACTTTTTGTATGCAGATTTCACTCATTATGTTGCAAGTGCATATTTTAACATTTTTTTAGCATATTTCATGACTATTTTAGCATTTGCGCAGTGGATTGCACAGCAAGCCCACTTCATCACTTTACTGCTGAATATAACCATAAGCATACTGTTTAGATTGCCTCTCATGTTTTATGGTTACCTCATACAAAGATAATTCCCCGAATGGTACTTATACTAGGCATTTTTTCCATACTGGAATTCATCCTATGTGAAAATTCTTTCCTTACATTAAAGTGCAAGTGCTTATACTCTTTGGTATTTTAAACATTTCTAATACTTTTCAAAGTATTTCATGGTAAAAAATGTATGTATATTAAATTTCATACATATACAATATTATAATATACCATGTGCAAAGTTATTTCCTTTTATAAAGTGCAAGTGATTTATAAGGTGCTAATACTAGTGCCTCAGTATTATATACCATATCACTCCTTCCTGTACTTCATATACATAGTGCAAATGCAATAAATAATCTAAAAAACAACATATTATAAAATTCATATGCATATTTTCAAATTAATTCAATTCACAATTATGATATATTTCCATAATTCCTGTAAATGCCTAGAATAAAAACATATTTTGCCTTTCGGTACCTAAAATCCTATGTTTCGCTGTTTACAAAAATAAAAATGATTTTAAAAGAAATTGATCAACTGAGTGTAATGGTTCGGTAACTCTTCTTAGTCCAGGCATGTGAATAAGTCTTCATCTACGTTTAAACCATTTGGTTCTTCACTGTCTAGCTCCAGGATAAAATATGTCTCTAATCTCCAGAGTTCCTTTTCCCTGTTCCCTCCTCTTTTTCTCTTCGGGATTTCTGCAATACAACTGTACTGTAAGAGAACAGGATCGCTATGATGAAGTCTCTCAAAATGCCTGGCAACCGGGTATGTTCTATCCTTGTTTACAATTGCTCTCCGGTGCTGTAATATCCTATAGGAAGGCAGGTAAGGTAGTGCTTCCTATGTACACCTTTTCACATGGACACCTTAGCAAGTAGACCACAAAACTAGATCTACATGTCAAGAAGCCCCTGATATTAATAGTTTTGTTAAAAGGTGTTCTAAAACTCATTAAGTTTACTCCACTCTGAAACTCCTTACATTTAAGACACTTTTTAAAACCCATTTTTCTTTGGAGCCACATGGGAGTTCCTTCTTTTTCTTTATACTCACTTCTTACTATACGATCCTTTAGTGATCTTGATCTCTTGTATGTTATTTCTGGATGTTTTTTTATTTTTGTCCTAACACTGGGTCCCCTTTCAAAAGATACCAATCTTTGTCTAAAATGGCTCTCATATCCTTGTGTCTCGTATTAAAAGTTGTGACAAATCTCTGAGCTTCCTTGCAATTTTGTTTTTTCTTTTTTTAGCTCTGTTCTAGATGGCTCAAAAAGTGCTTTTTCCCTATCTAGTTTCCTTGCCTTCATAGCAGCTCCCTTTACAATTTCTAATGAATATCCTCTTTGTAGGAAGCGGTTGGTCATTTCCTGTTCTGTTTTCTCATATTCCACCTCACTACTGCATGCCCTTCGTGCTCTATAAAATTCCCCAAAAGGTATGCTTCTAATAGGTGGTGCAGGATGGGAGCTTCCCGCATGTAAGATTGTATTCCCAGCTGTCGGTTTACGGAAAACAGTAGTTTCCAACTTGTCCCCCTCTACTCTGACCCTTATATCAAGGAAATCGATATGGGTTTTGCTATGGTGTTCTACAAATTTCAAGTTTAGATTGTTTGAGTTAAGGTCCATGACGAAATCAGTTATTTCTGTTTCCGCACCCTGCCACAGTACAAAAACATCGTCTATGAAACTAACCCATAGTAAAACATTATTGGTCCATTGTTCCAGTTCAGGACCTCTGAGCACCTGCTCCTCCCACCAGCCAAGATGAAGATTAGCATTTTTTTTTTTTTTTTATATAGCGCTGGCTAGACCCGGAGGTATCAGAGCGCTTTACATGAGGAACGGTGAGTTACAAGTTACAAGTTACATCTGTTGCAAGAGCATAGATAAAACATAGGACAGAAAGACAATGTAACAATAGTTCGTAGGTGGGAGGGGGAGGAAAGGAGACATGAACAGGGAGACGGGGAGAAACTGTGCCCAATGACCGGCTGGGTAGGTGACGGCAGAGGGGGTGAACCAGGGCCGATCTCCTCTACAGCTGTCGAGGCAGCTCCACCGGGCATCAGCCAAAGTGCTCGGACTGGGGGACATAACTGGGGGAGAAGCAGGTGCCCATAGCCGTACCCTGTTCCTGCTGAAACAAATCTTTTCCAAACCCAAAAATATTTTTGGTGAGACACCACTCCATCATTTCCAAGAGCATTCTATTATGTTTCAGTAATCTCAAGGGTCTTCTATTTAAGGAAATATTCTGTGGCTCCGAGTCCCTCATCGTGTCTTATACTTGTGTAAAGTGTTGCGATGTCCAGTGTCAACAAAACCATTGTATCCTCCCAACGTATATCATAAATGTTCTTTAAAAAATCAGTGGAATCTTTTATATGAGATGTTAAAGATTTGACAATTGGGTTAAGATAATAGTCAATATATTTTGACACATTTTCAAAAAAAAAAACACGAGGATATGATCGGTCTACCTGGTGGGCAGTCAATGTTTTTATGCACTTTTGGTACCATATAAAAGACTGGTATCACTGGGTTGCTTTGCCTCATAAACATATGTTCGTCCCAGGTTAGCAATTCCTCCTGTTGCCAGTGTTCCAGTCTCTCAAAGAATTTTCTTTTACCGATTCATAATCCTTTATTTCAATCTGTCTATTGCACTCTCTGTTTTCCAATTGACTTGGCGCCTCTTTTTTATATGCTTCTCGCCCCCAAAGAACGATATTTCCTCCTTTATCTGAGGGTATTATCAATATTCCATCCTCATTTTGAAGTTTTTTTATCGTCCTTTGAATTTGCATTTGTTGGGGATTAGATTTTCTCTCTTCTTGTGTGATTTTGTACTGCAAGTTTTTCAGATCCTGTATTACATTGTCTGAAAAGATGTCTAAATTGTCACGTGCCATTTGTGGTACAAAGCGCGAACGTGGACAAAATGGTGTATGATCCTCTTTGGTTAGGCGCAGATTATGGAAACTGAATTCCTCATCATTAGTTCCAGTGTGTTCGTTATTTACTGCACCTTCCCCATTTACATTATACAGTGACCATAGATCTTCAAGGATCAGTGCATCTGTTATAGTTAGAGTAGTCGGTTCATTTTGGGCATTCATATCTGGTGCGGATGGAGGGTGGGTATTTTGACCATTATGTATTTTCATTAACTTGAGTTTTCGCACAAATGTATATAGGTCCATTCTGCTTGTGGCATAATTAAAATCATTAGAATAAACAAATGGGAGAGCTAGGACCGTGAATGGGCCGTCCTTGTTCCCCGGTAGGTATTAATAAACAACTTGGACGGACCAGTCTAGCAGGTTGTCCGACACGGTGATGCCTGGCACCGCAAGGGTTTGTTAAAAGAACCCTCACACACCAATCTGTTATCCAACAGATAAATACGAGTACAAGTTGCGGGCAGAATCAGTTTGGATAAGGAGAAATGTGTACTGATTTGCGTAGGAACAGTTGTAAAACAGATCGACAAACTGCCAGCAATGAGAGACTAATAGGTGAAAGAAGCCTTGATTTTATCAGTGTTTACAAGGGAAGGAAATTGCAGCGCACACTAAGTCAGAAATGAAAGTGACTACAATGATTTATCTGTTGGAAAACTGTAAAAAAAAAAGAGGAAAACAGAAAAAATGACAAAGAGAAGATGCTTTTAATGCTATTTTACCGCAAGTGACTGCTATATGAAATAGAATGAAATTTAACATTTGAAATAATTATGTGAACAGGAGTAACTTTTCTATGTTTATGTGATTGACTTCACCTGTGGGGAGCATTCAAAAAGTGGAAACTGGCTGCTGCACTTCAAGGTTGACAAAAGCTGCAAGTTCAGCCGAAAAGCGTTCCTGTGTACAAATGCCGTCCATGAATAAATGCAAATTTTCCCCAAGGATCGAGTGCATGTTTCTCTTCACAGTGGGGAAAGCTGTTTTTAATGAATATATATATATATATATATATATATATATATATATATATATATCCTATTATATTTTCCCTCTAAAAGAGAGAGAGAAAGAGTCTTGAACCAACTGAAGAAAGCATTTTCTGACCAAAAGGCTCAAAAGTAGACGAAGGTGACCTCAGTAGAAGACAAAAGGCAATTTCTTCTTATCCCTTTGCCCTTGGCCTTCAATATTTACCCCCGCAGAATTTTGGTTAGGTGTTTGCAAGGAAAGGAAGGCACTAGGAGTTAGCATCCATCTACATCCGTGGAGTTTAGCTTTGGTTTTGCTTTTCTGTGAAATCTACCACTAGGCAGAATGTGAGAGATGAAGTTAACATGTTAAGGAGCAGGGGACGCGCCAGAGGACTTGGAGGAGGCCGAGACACCGTATGTGAGAGACCGCTGGGGGAGAATATACCTACTACTATTCCACGCGACTGGAGGCGACATCGCCCAGGGGGCAGGGCTGCCTTCACTAAGCGCTTTTAGCGCTGCCGGATACCCCAATGCAGGGGACGCACTCGGGCCACACCCAGGCAAAGCCTGGGCCAAGGGTGAGCCTGTCCTACACCCACCAGCGCCAGGAAGAGGCAGGGCCACCCCTCATGGTTTTTGAGCGAGAGCACTTGCAAACCTGGTAAGGATTTTCCATACTATTCGGGGCTACGGCAGAGTATTGCACTACATTCTCCCTCCAAGTATGGTCCAATAGGGCGTATTTGAATCCAGAATGTTAGACCCCTCGTGGTGAGCTGAGCGGGTGCCCTGTGTGCAGCTTTCAAGTTGGCTGCTTGAATTAGTCTGCCTGCTGCAAGACTCTGCTTTGTGTCCAGTCTTTTTCAAGTCATCGAGCTGCATGGAGGTGCAGTCTGCTGTCAACAGCTTGGTTGATCGTCTTGTCAAGGCTCTGTAATCCAGCCTGTGTTACTTGGTGGATTGTTCTTGGACATTTCTCCCAATTACCGGAACGAGGCCCTAGGTGTACGAACACCTATCTCAGGTGTAGGGGACTTTGCAATTGAGCCTTAGACGGCCGTTCTGGGGGAGTTTTCGCTACTTGGTTTTCCATGGACTTTAAGTCTTAGACTCCCTGTGCAAGGAGACGTCAATCATTTCTAGGGATAAGACTGTTTTTCTTAATTTATGTGTCCAGATATCATTCTCATAGACAGACTCCACATATTGGAATGGCATCTACTTTTATTTAAGGTGGCGCATACTGTACTAGCATTGAGCTTCACTTATTTCAGGCAATAGGGTCACACAATATCTAGCTATATTGTTTTTAGAGTTTTAACAGAGCGAGTTCCCCCTTTGGTCTGAGCCACAGAAGTCCAGTCTTCTGCTACTTGTCACTCACCACTGCGTGAATTCCCTTTTCCTGGTCCTGTTATCTCTTGCAGGTATTTAGAACCTGATAAAATGGGAAAGAGGAAAGGGGAGGCACAAAATGTGACGGACAAACATCCGAGAACAATGAATACAATTCTGGCCTTCTTAAATATTGCGGTGGGGGTGCTTACAGAAGAAATTCTAGTGTGGAAGAGCAACTCACTCAAACCCAATAGGCGACGGACTCGCTAACAGTAGTAGAGAAGCATATTTTTAATTGCCCTGCTACTATCCAGCTAAGCCAAACCCAGTTTACCCTCACACCCAGACTTCCCCGCCCTTAATAAGGTTCAGGCTAAACCCTCCACCCCCATCTTGCAAGGTCGTGGGGTAACTCGAAAAGTAACTAGAGATGGGGGAGAGGGAAGTGAGGTGAGACCGAAAAGTAAAAATGGGTTATCTGCACATGATTAGATAATAGGCAATGAAAACGCTAGTGGGCCTAAAGGGGGTCCACTGTCAGTACCACCAGAGTTTAGTATTATACAGGAATTCCTTAAGAAGATGGAAAGCAATATTTTAAATGCATTTGATACTCTTAATACTAGAATTGCCAATTTGGAGGACACAGTGGGAACTCTAGGAAATTCAGTGGGGTTCCTTCAAGAGCAGATAAAGTTTCTACATTGAAGAGTCCCTCCTTAGAAGCCCCCCTTTTGGGCCCCAGCACTCTATCTACACAGCAACTAGGAATGAGGCAATAATTTACCATATATATCAAATCAGCCGGGGGGTCTAGGCCCGTAGGTAATAGTACTCATGACTCCAGCCATCCCTCGTTCACTCAAAGGGTCCCCCAGGCATCGTCTAAGAGAGCTCCATCGGGAAGGGAAGAGGGCAATTCTGCTTTGAATTCTTATGCCAAACATTTGGAGGTATGCAGGCTGAGAGTAGGTCAGGAAGTACCCTCTATAATTCTCCCAGGCACCACGCCCTGTAATGTCACCATCCAACTTCCTCATGCGTGCACGCTGTATGTTCTGGTTCTGGCAATGTAACTCCTCGAAAGCACATTGAAGCAGAATTCTACGAGCAAGTCAAAAACAAGGTGGTACACTGGTTATTAGGGAGGTTTCCTAACCTTGTTAGTCAGCGATTGTTTGAAGAGAATATAATGATCAGAAGAGTGGGATGGATTGGGAATTCTCCAAAGACTCGCGATGAGGACTGCATTGTAGTAAATTTTTAGAATCCTCAAGGGTAAGTCTGATTTTGAATGAGCCCAGCTCCTTCCAGCAATATTATACTGTTACCATTGGGCTTTTTTTTACAAACCCTTGAAGGGGAGGGAGTTATGTCAGAGGAAGATTAATTTGGCCCATAGATGGGGGCCTGATCTTAATATATCCTAAACCCAAAGAAATTTCATACCACTGAGTAACAGTTTCGGGCCTCTGAGCGGGTTGAATGACCAAGATTGACTGGGTAGTAGAACTGACTATACTGCCCGTGAAAGAGCCAACTATACTGCTCATGATACAGCCAATATCACAATGAGGGTGCTAAATGTATTGAGCTGAAATATAACGGGTGTGCCAGGAAAACTGGGGGACCAGGATTGGTGTAAGTTTCTCAATTGCCATGACATTGTCAGCTTGCAGAAACCATGGGACCCCAAAGGGGAGTTACACCTACATGGTTATGTTTCCTTTAGTATCAAGGGAATTCCTTCTGTGAGTGAGCGAGCCAGCGGAGGCCAAGTTACTCTTGTTAAATTAGATCTGGAATGCAAGCCCAAAGACATTCCCTCTAACTCCCCTCCTTTTGTAGTGTTTTGTTATCGTTTGAGCACAAAATGAGTATTCTCGGTATTAATGTTTATAATACTATACATGGGAGAGAAACTACAGATGTTATAGGTGAACTTGCACAGTTCTTAAATGCCTTTGCTACCTCTCGCCCCCCTCACCGCACAGTTTTAATGATAATAGGGGACTTTAATCTTCACCCAAGTAGAGGCTGCTACTTGTATGATTCCATGAATCCTGAGGGGGCAGTTGCTGATCAGGTCCATGTGAAGAACACTACACAAGGGGACCTCATGAATGATTTGGTTCAGATCACAATCTGTTTAACCTACTCAGTAAACATACCTTAGATAGGGCTGATAGTGTACCAACTTATAAAGGCCCGAGGAAGGGTAGGCTCCATTATCGATTATATTTACGTTTCGAATGGTTTCTTTCCTACTTTGTCAAGTTTTGTAACAGAATGGAATGTTCATAGTTACCATAACCCTTTCATTGATACCTTCTCATGGGAGAAAAAGCAGTCAGACAATTATGCCATAAGTAAGGTTCTGGCCACTACTAAAGATAAGGGTTGAAGACTCAAATGGGACATGGTCATTCCAGAGACTTTTAAAACCGATATGGTATAGCCATGCAAGTTGGATTTCTGGTCATGTCTTAATGTTGAGGCCTCAGATGACAGTATCTTTAAGACTTTTGATACAATCTGTGAATATATAAAATTAGTCCTTAGTGGGCTGGTAGACCCCCGATGCCCTGAAGATGGTTCGATAAGAACTGCTCAAAGACCAAGAAGGAGTTATTAGCAACAAAATAAAAAATACCGCAGGATAAAGAGGAGGTCAAAAGGTGTAGGTCCGCCTACAGAGTTGCACTTAGGGACAGGAAGCATCAGTTAAATAACGATCTGTCTGTCGCGGCCGGCGCAGGTAAGTGCTGTGTGGCGGTGGGGCGGGGGTGGGGGTGGGGCAAGGGGGGGGGGAGTCGACAGATGGAATAGGGAAAATAAATAAATAAAATCGTCGTCTATCGACTCCCTTCCCACTGCCCCACCCCTGCCCCGCCCCCCCGCTTTCCATGCACCGTCGACTGCGATCAGTGGGTGGACCTGGTGATAGCAAGTTATTTAAAGGACAGTTCTATGTTCTGGAGGGTTTTGAATCATCCTTTTTTTAAAGAAGATTAGCTTTCCGATCAAGCCGCCACCGTGCCTGCTCAGGCATTGGTAGATAATTTCTCACCCCTTCATGATTGCGAGTGTCCTCAGCCCTAGACCCAGTCCACTCAAAAGACTGATAGGCTTATAATTTGCTGGGAAGAAGTAAAAGATGCCATCCTCTGGGCAAGGTACCGGGAGGTAATGGGGTCCCAGGTGATTTGCTAAAGTCCCTAGTGGACCTATGAGCTCCTGTTATCACCCTGCTGTTATAGGCCAATCTCTCTCGTGGATATCGAAGTCAAAATAATAGGGAGAGTCCTCCTGGAGAGATTGACTAGCTCGGCCAACGGGAATAACATTGTGCCTCACCTACAATATGGGTTTAAGCCCAGAAGGGGAACAGTGGAGCAGAATTTAAATGCATACCTTTTGATCTCCAAATACACAAAAGCTAGCAGAGGCTCGGTACATTTGGCCTTTATAGCCTTAGCTCAACCTTTGATAAGGTTAACAGAGACAAGCTCTGGGATGAACTGGGGTCTATGGGGTCAAATCAACTTTTATCACCTTTTTGAGAGACCTCCACAATGGCCTGAGAAGAGTGGTCAGATATGGAACTAACGGGGAATGCACCCAGCCCTTTAACTTAAAAAGGGGTGTTCGACAGGGCTGCATCCTCGCCCCTTTCTTATTTATTATGTATGTCAATTGCTTGGAAAGTGTGTTAGTCAACAGCAGGTTTGATGTTCCCAGAGTAGGTGGCAGACCGATTCCTGTGCATTTATATGACGATGATGCAGTATTAATCACTCGCACAGTCAGAAGCCTATAGCAGCTCTTAGATTTATTTATTGTTTATTGCTTTTATGTACAGTATGGATTTCCCCACTAATTTTAAAACATCACATTTATGGTGGTTGCCCCTAAGAATACGAAAATATCCAGTTTCTCAGCCCAGGGAACAATTTTAAGCAGGGTGGAAAACTTAGTCACCTTGGGTGTTGGCCCTCAAAGCTATTGATAGATGTTTATAAGGTCAAATGCATCCCTATGGCAACTTTTTGGGTGTTATGCACCTATCGACCAAATTCAGTGTTCTGGCCTTGGGACTGGACCTCCCAGCCAAAATCATACATGAAGAACTGGCTATGAAGTTTTTAAAGATTTTATTCTCCTTTGCCCGTTTTTACTCTGGTGCTCAGTTTGGTTCAAGGAGGAGTAAATCTAAACAAGTTATTTCTCCGGAACTGTTTGTCCCTGGACAATGCATCTCAGCCTTCGCCTGCATTTATTCTGGTGCTCAGTTTGGTTCAAGGAGGAGTTAAATCTAAACAGGTTAATTCTTCTAGACTGTTTGTCCCTGGACAATGCATCTCACATATCATGGTTCCACTATATAAAATCGACCCTCAAATATCTAGGGAGACCAGGTTTATTTTCTGATCCAGAGGACATCAGGAAAAAGATCTTGCCTGGAGTTAAGCAGGCCTTCTCCCTTAGGGTGGCAGTTGAGCGGGAGGCGTCTGATTTAACCAAGCAGTCGATGCGCAAATACATAATGGTCAAATCTGTTAGTGGGATTGATCCCTATCTCCTTTTGGAAATTCCCAACCATCATCATCATCTGTTGACTTATTTTAGATTAGGTATATTCCACCAGCTGTTGTTTCCAAAGGGGGTCTGGTACAAACCATGTGATTTGTCTCCTTCTACATGCGACAATGTATCAGTTTGTGACACCATGCACGTAGTGCTAATTTGCCCCAGATTCATTTCCCTTCGCCATAAGTATACAAGGCCGCTTTTGCTGCCCATGAATTTTAGACAGACCAGACCTGCTTTTTAATATTTGCAACTTTTATCTACATCTAAATTTTGTTTTTTGTATCATGGTTTCTGGCTGGTGTTTTTAGTGCAAGTTTCTAGTTTTTTTGTTCTTTTTTGTCCACAGGTACCAATCCTAATCGGTGTTCTGTTGGTTATTTTACCATACCACCAGGAACTCTGTTCATGGTCATTTGTGGCCTACCGATTCACCCATATCTATATCTTTTGATGACGTTTTTTGTTTTTAAACTATGTATTGATTTTAAATATTTTCGCCTCTATGTTTATGTTGTATTACTGAGATGTACACTTGTATGATTTTTACTTAAAAATCGAATAAAGTTTATGAACTGAGATGTACTGAGTGGGTGCACATCCCAATCCAATGTGCGTAAGTATTTGCTGGGATTATAATCACTCTCAAACATCATCAAAGTTATACCTATAGTGTCCGGGGTACCATACCCTGATGTTTCATTACAGAATATTCCACCACTGACACAGTAGGGGGATAACACAACTACATACATGGTCAAGGATGTTACCCAAGTCAACATATTGCTTATGTTTCATTCACTTTGGGAACAAGAATCATCACATAGGCCTTACTTTCCCTCACCAAAGGAGGTGGCACCTCCTCCATCTTTAGTGGAAATCCAGATGTGCCCTAGAGCTACACAGGGGTTTTACTGAGCAGCAGTGATGCAGTACACAATCATGTAACCTAGTAGGAATTTCATCCCTCCTTAGAACCCTAATGGTCCACCAAGAGTAAGGCCTGGCTGAGTCCAATGATGGTAACATGCTCCTATCTGGCTTGACTTGGGAGCCAGGGTGAGAGCAAGGCCCAACTGAACGATAAGTGAGGGCCTGCAGCGTGTCACCCACTTACTGCCTAATGATAAGTTATCTGCCTGTGTTTATTCAACCTCTCTCCATCATGTGGATGCTTAAAATAAATGTATTAAGAGGTTTGATACTTTCAATCCCAATTTTTTTTTTTCTTTATGGACATTTTTATTTTTTATGTAAAACATTTGTAGTCACACAATTATCCTATTTTACCAACTTTCCATTTATATTTTTTCCACTAATTCTCTGTAGTTTTTACCTAATAATGTAATCTCTACTTTCACAAGTTTAGTTTGAACCTTACATTCCTTATTCTTTGACTGCAATGCTGTCAGTATTACTCAATCTCTCTGTCGCATAACATTTTCTAAAACTAGGCCTTCAGTTTCTGTCAACTTTATTAAAATGCGGGATGGGGTACTTTAAAAAAATCTTTGGTGGTTTGCCTACTTAGAGTCCTCTTGGTCAGGTCCTGGAAGTGTTTTAGTTGCCAGGTTATTGTTTCCTTTCTGCAGGTTTATTAGCAGAGCACCATGCGTGCTGAAACTATTCACACAGGGTCCCTGAAAGGATTCCCTTATCTACCATTATATGTGGGCAGATAGAAGAAAAAGGGAGCTAATTCGTACTTAGGTGCACAAAAAGTGCCAACTGTGCTCCTAAACTCAGCATCCTGATCAAGAGATTCAGGGTTTGTGGAATTGTACCACAGTAAATTTCACACACGACCATGGGAAATCCATCATCATGGTGAATTTATCACGGTCATAAGTTTAGGGTTGTTAGTGGGAATGTGGGTGTCCCCAGAAAAGTGGCAGATGGGCAGCTATTGAAAATCTAAACAACCTCAAAGTTGTAACTTTATGCGTCCACAGAAATATTATTAACTGGGTTTTCCACCCCATTTATGCAATCTAAAATGACGATCAAAAAAGGGTACATGGGGTGAAATGTTTCTCGAACACCGCCATTTTTTTCAGAGGATGTGGGGGAAAGGGTTACTCCAAAAACAAAATATATCATTCTCGGAGGGAAAAAAAACAGTAAAATTGTGAGGTCTGATGAAGTATGGAGGACGAATAATCCAGAAAATCCTTACTTGGGTGTTTGTAAATCCACGAAAAATCAGAATTCTCCCCCAAGCCTAAGAAGAAACGCAAGGATAGATTTCAGACATTTTCAAAAGAGTTTTGTGAATCTGACCCATTCGAAATTGACAACAGTGTATAAAGTAGGTTAAAATTCATTTGATCAGCTGACATGTCAAAATCTACTGCGCTCTCGCGTTAGTTGCACCACTTTTTTTCATCTATAATATGCAGACATGACAGGAAGGAGCTGCTGAAAGAACTGATTAATTAGGTTCTTGATCCTAAAAAGCCAAAGGCGAGAGCTGAACGTCAAGTGCATCCAGACATACTTTGTATCAGTTTGTACTCTGCATTCTTTGATGCCTCCCTGCATAGAAAGTGATTATCTATATTTAGCCCAAGTGCTGTGCAGTCGAGCGGCATTCCAGCTGACAATGAAATAGCATGTGACTCTATATCCTGGCAGTGTCTACACACAAGCGTCTCTTCCGGTCTAAATTTGTTTTTCTTGAAATTCGAGACTAAATCTGAAACCTGTCTTCCTCTCTTTAAAAAGATGCGGCGTCATTGACTGTCAACTCAAACTACAGTTGCCGGAGCTTTATTTTGACGATCTTTCTTAAGCCTGGTTACTCCCCTGGTCTCACCGTCATCGCATTTGTCCCAGTTGGTCACTGGTATTTCCCTATCTAATGGTTCTATAAATAAGCATCGAGCCGCATTTCAAAGCACACTATATCCTGGTAATCAAGATTGATGCATTAAACAGCGCTATCGCCCTTTGGTCCCTTAATCCTCAAGGTTAGGAGAGATATTCGTTGCACAAACTGTACAGAGGACAGAAAGGGGCTGGGAGTCTCTGTTGCTCAGGGCCCTTAAAATGCAGTTCAGGTACACCAATATCCCCTGCCCTTCTGGTGTCAAGTGGTTCCTGATATTCTTTGATGGTGTCTGCCGCCTGCTCCATTAACAGCAGCTATAGCCTCGCCTGTGTCTCACCCCTTCCTATTGAGTTCATAATTGCCCGTCACATCAAAACAAATACATTAAAAAAAAAAATTTAAAAAATGTTTTTTTATGTAATTAACAAAGGCGCACCAACTTGCACTAGTAAACATGAACACTGCTGAGCATGAAAATATCAATTTGGCGTCATCTTGCACTGCTTTCACAGATATTACAAATGCATATGCAAGTAAATAGCAGATAATCATCAGAGTACAGCGGGACACACAGCACACATTAATAGGGTTGGCCTGTAGAGACCACATGGTCTTCATCCATCAAGTCAAGGTTATAGTACTTTATACAGCTACCCCACACCTTATAAAAACGTTGGCGGACACCCTCTACTTTTGTAAGTCACCTTCTCAGCCGCCATATATAGGTCCATTCCTGTCCTCCAGTCATGTAGTGAGGCTGTCAGGCGCGCCCCAGTATCTTGCAACATCTCTCTTTGCCACCACCAGACCTAAGTTGCTGAATAGGAGCTTGGTGCGTGGGATATCCACATCCGTGGGTACGCCAAGGAGTACATATTTAGAGTCATATGAGAGGCTCACCCCCAGAGTCCTGCCTAGTTCTGTCAGTACTGTTCGCCAGTAGCTTTGTACAATCGAGCAGGTCCAAATTGAGATAGGAAGGACTCTCTATCTCTCCTGCATCGCAAGCAATCAGGGGAATCTGCCCTCCCAAACTTATGCAGTCTGACCCTATCATAATAAGTCCGGTGTAGGATTTTAAATAAGGTAAATCATAGCCTAGACTTAATGGTCACCTCTCTAGGGTGCATTAGTGTGAGATCCCAATCCGTATCATGTAGTTCCACAATGTCGCTTTCCCATCTTTGCCTCAATGTCTTTAGGGAGTCTGGGATGTTATTATTGATAGTTTTATAAGTATAGGAGACTGCTTTCTCCTTTAATTCTCCCATGAGCAGCCCACCATCCAGAGGGGCATACACGGGTACATTAGAAACATCAAGGCCCTCTGCATTCCATGACTAAGCTGCATATATTTGAACTTTTGGGTATTCTGTAATTGATAATCACGTTGGAGGGAACGGAAAGATATTAGGCCCCCCCTCTTCTATAAGATCACCAATGGTAGACTGCCTATTAGGTCCCAGGTCCTAAATCTCCTCAACTTCCCCAGTTCCTTAAATCTCGCTCCTGTCCAGAGTGGGGTCTCTCGGGTAATCTTATTAGCCCATCCCATACACCTTTTGCCTTAATCCATGCCTCTATCATTACCTGGGTTGCCAGCAACAAAACAAATACATTTTTGAGTCAGTATTTTTGGACAGAAAAGTAAATTTAAATGATCTTCCAAGAGAGACATAGCAGTGATGAAAGGGAAGAGAGACGTAGCAGTGATGAAGGGGAAGCACCAGTCATTGCAATCACTCAGCCATCAGACCAATGAGGGACGGCAGTTTGTCAATAATGAATATAGGTATATAGTCCAAAGGCTTACAGCAATGTCATCAATGTCTGTCAGGTCACATCACCTTACATCATGTCAGCTAGTGGTGGTGTAGTGTAGCTCCTATTTCCCTAATAGGCTTTGCGCATTGGAATAATATACCTAAAGGTTTGACATAGGACTGAGGTCAGTATGTCCCTATCGAGTATATTAAACTTAATTACTTGTGCCAGCTAGCTCAGAGGCCACTAGAAACTCCTTGACAAACAAGAAGGGAGTAGTTTCTGGCAGCCGCAAAACATGACAACTTTGTTTCCCTTTAGAATCAGAACGTGCCCCAGAGTCGTGGAAACAATAGATAACTATTTCACTCAGCTCAATCGTGCATGCTTAGTTTTCCTCAAAGTTACACAGAAAGAATAGACGGCCGTTTCAATAAAAGGTTTATTGAACAGTCTTGTTTCTTGTGTAAGTAAAATGTGCTGTTACGATCACAAGACAGTATGCAAGATAAATAATGTACAGCGTAAGCAGTAGAAATAAATAATACTGCGCTAGCATGATCTTTAGCAGATATTCATTTACATAAATAACATAGACTAAAAATGCGAATACTCATACGATGCGTCTCTAAGCTAGTTCTACCCCAATGTACCTAACCTAACCTAGGTGTAGGGAGAGGTATGAAGTAGGTGAAGTATTCCTCACTATGGTATACTAAGAGTATGTTAAGTCTAGTATGCCTAGTATGCCAAGAGTCCCTCTAGGTTCTAGTCAGCTCCATACCTTAAGAATGAGAGAGGTGGGAATCTCTTGCCAGACTCGAGCTCCAACACCCCGCGAGGAAGTCAGATCACTGGAAGCTGGACTCTCTGCGTGCAGGGATGACAGCGTCTTCTCAGTGCGTCAGGCCGGGAAACGGGCTCCTCTGAAGTCGAGGTCTCCTCTGATTTTACAGGGGCTAGGGAAGGTATATTTATACCTGAGAGGTACCTCAGAGTGTTAGCATTGACGTGAATCGGACAGCGGAAGACGTCATGAATGAACCCCTAAGGTATAACGGTTCATGCAAAATAGATGAGTCCTTGAAGAAATCAATAGTCCTGTGCTAGGAAACTCCCGAAGCCTAAGGGTCTGTTCTTCAAGAACTCGTTGATGACGTTAGGGTGGACGGATGTCGGGAGACCATGCCTGTATTTGGAGTGCACGGTTTAATGCCTAAATAAGGACTGGGATTTTATGCCTATATAAGGGCATGGCGAAATGTGCCTATATAAGGACATGATACAGGAAAACCTATATACGGATACCCTAAGAGGAATACAACACCCACTCCACTTTCGTGTGTACGATAATACTAAAATGCTAAACATTTAAAATGCTAAACATTAAATGGAGTAGCGCATATCGCTAAAATATTTCATAAAACCATTTTAAAAGGCATTTAAAAAACCTATTAGAATGCAAAAGGTACTGTACATTTTAAGCATTGCTTTTCATTTCAGGCATATAATTAAAATAAAATGAAATATGAATGAAATAAGCAGTAATATTTACATGTGACAAAAAAATGATCGATAAGTTTTTCCAAAATCAAAGTCATTTCATGTCATGGAAATTAATGAACTTTTTAGACAAACAAGATGACTAAGTGTCTGTGGAAGTACCATGAAGTCTGTATTATAAGGCTAGTTCTACTTTAAGCAGATTGAAGTGCCATTTTAGTTCGAAAAATGGGAAAAGGTTCAATTTTGGGAAGCGTTCCAAGGTTTTGAAGTATGAAGGCCAAATTGTTACTGCATCTCTGGTACACTGTAGGCTGAATCAGAGTCAGTTTACGGGTCTGGTGTAAACATGAGATCATCTATTTCTGTAGACAAAACATCGTCCACTGAAGTTGGTGTCAGTTGGAACACCTCGTGTAGTAGATTAATTGCACAGAGATGTGAAGCATCGCTTTCAGCATAGGATGCCGCAGCAATGGTCGCGTCCGTTGTTACTTGTGTGCCTGTAGATCTTTCTCGTACCTCAGCAGCAGCCGGAAGCGTCTGTGAGATCTCAATGAATGCAGACATCAGGATTGGTAGCCTCTGGGGACAACACAGAGCATGGGCCGTTATCGGGACCAGCAGAGTATCGACATCCGTTGGCGTTGCTGATGGAAATGTTAGACAGGTGTCAAACACGCATTCTTCACCGCATAGCAGGCATCGTAGAACAGGTAAGATGCAATCTTGCCAGATTGGTCTGAATGACAGGAACCACGTGGTATTAAGGTCCCGTGAGACGAGTCATGCCCAAAGCTGTACTATTCGCTCACAGCACTTTCATTCAAGGAGAGCTTTCTCCATTTCGCTCGGAGTGATGTCTGCGAATAGGCTGACCATAGCGTAATAGCAGGAAGAGAAATAGAATTCCGGCAACAAGTGCTATAATTAATGGTATGCCACCAAACACCGAATGTGCAAAGTTCGGGATGATTCCGAGTATTGCCTGGAAAGGTGCTAACAGACCGGAGCAGATGCTCTTAAATACATGTACGATTCCGGTTGTATCAGACATGTTAAAGATACGTCCTATCATTTCCACGAAATGTATAGGGCAGTTTGTACGTATTAAAGTCTGTATCTCAGTCGAAGTCCTTGCTACTTGTAGATCATAGGTTTCTTTGGCCGAGGTCAAAGGCACTGTTTGCTGTAAAAGCATGGCTTTCATTCTGCTCAAAGTATCAAATCTTATAAAAGAGACGTTCAGCGAAGGCCACAAAGGCGACTCCCTGACTGTGTCTATTGGGGCAAACAATACTTGCATACAGCAAGTGACCCTGGAGTTGACCGTTACTAGATATGGGATGCCTGGCAACATGCCGCAGCAACTCTGATCATTCAACATGAGGTAACTCCCATTAGAAAGTTGTCCAAACGTTGGATTAATCACAGCAGCTGGTGTACCCTGCTGATGGCAAGACAAATTTGCCACAGAACCATTGCAAGTCCCGTGTAAAGAAATGTCCTGACATATAAGTGAACCGCTCAGTGCACGTTTACAGGGTGTACCGCTCAAAAACACTTCACGATCCCCACTCCAACATCTATATGTATACGGTAAATCCCAAGATGTCTTAATGTATTCCTTACCCAACCTTTCATATTTGCCTGCTTGCATTTGTCTGAGGCAATATTGAAACTGAAAAGTAGTCACAGGTAATGTGATTTTGCCATGAATAAGCCATTCTGTAGCTGGTTTTCTGCCACTGTGAATGGTAACTTTTCCAGTTTTTCAATGCTCAGCACTGTATACTTTGCTCCTCTTTGTGCCAGTTCGATCTGTTTATCAGTTAGATTGTATTCTGCAAACAGAGCTGACGTGTTGATGAAACGCCAAGGCACATAGCCCGCACGCAAAGATTGCAGCGTCCAGCTTAATAACACAATAGAACGTAATTGAGATTGGCCTTGCTGTAACATCGCCAAATCTTGTTCTAGTATGTCGATAGCAGAGGATACAATGCCGTCCAATGAATATATTCTGGAGGACAAAGTTGTTAACCCATTGTCGACCACAGAGAGGGTTTTCTCTAAATTAATACGATCAAGTTCACGTATTCGTTCTGCGGCCTCCATCTGTGACACTTTCCATGCTTCATTATAGGCAGCGTAAATGCCGGCATATATGAAACGTTTTTGACGCGTTTTCTTGGTCCAAGCAAGAATTCCGTAAGGTCTGCGTCTTCTTTAAGTAAGGATAAGTGTTGTTTCACATCCTGTAGTGTAGATTTCTGAAGCCAATCGAGGCATAATTTTCCTACACTGTATGTTGTTACTTCCCCCGGATGCTGTCTTTGGACGTATCTTGGGTCTGGCCTATGAATAGTAAAGCCCTGAGTTTTATTCAGGAATCTTTCCTGACAGTTGTTCGTGTCTGTGGGCCAGATCAACCATTTTTTCCAATCAGGATTAGATCTGTTGAGTTGTAGTATATTGTCAACTGTCACCACTGCCTGTGTATTATTATCACTTGCAGGTGTTGGTACAGAAGGTGTTTTCATCTCTTTTATCTTGGCTAGTCCAAGACAAGATGTTTGTTGGACGGTTTCATTCAAAAACATTATTTGTTCAGGGATGATACAGGCTCTAAATAAAGCTTCTATCCCCTGCACTTGCCAATCTTTAGTACCCCAGACAGTTTTTGTGTGTATTGTGTCTTTCCATAAGTCGAAACCCTGTCTAGACAGTTGGGCAATAAATGCTGCAGAGTAAATCTGTTTTGTATTAGTTAACATAATTTTCAGTCCCGTTTTGTTTACATTTTTAAAGTAAAACGTTTCTGGATCAGATGTATTGTAACCTGAAAAATATGGAAACTTGTTAGCAAATGTTTTTGAACTACCTTGTGGTGGTGTAGGACAATGCTCCCATTGGTTAAACATAAACACATTTCTTGGGTATGCAGATTTATGCATATAATAATGATGACCATAGTGGTTATAGCAATACAGTTGTTCATAGTCTGATGAACCCTCTAAATATTCATTTTTAGAAAATGCAGCAGATTTTTCCAGGTCAAACATTATGTCATTAACAGTCTCAAAGTCCCAATCATCAGAATAGGTACTGGACGAAATTAGATCACTTAGTCAAATTTTAAACAAATGTGGAATGTTCAATTGTTCCGTCGGGCCAAAGATATCAAAATCTGTTTTGTCCCACACTATACCATCCTGTATAGGAACGGCTGTGATGTTCACTGATGACAAGTCTCTTGCTTCACGATGGGAAGATTTATGAGGTTTCAAAAGTACGTTCACGTCTTTTCCTTCAGTATTCACATGGATGTATCTGCCACTTATAAGCATGCTCACAGTCGTAACCAAAGCTAGCCAGAGCAGAAAAACAAAAGTCCAGATATAATCCAGAGTTCAATCCATGGAGAAACCAAATAAGTCTTTTTCAGAAAGTGAAGAAAGTCTTGTACTTGCTGCTTGAATTTCAATGATGCTGGCGTCGTATCAGGTTCACTCGGATCTTCTGAGACGTATCAAAGTTAATGAAATAGCCAGAAGCAGTTCTGTCAATTGTTGGAATTGCATCAGGATTTGTAGAAATCACTGGAACCAGTTGATCACTTGCTACATTGGTGTAGACAGGTGTATTTGGACGAACTGTTACTTGGTTTTCAAGAGGGATGAGTTCCATTGCATTGTTGCCTAGTCCTTCATCTGTTACAGCTGAATTCTCGATGGTTATCAGTCTTTCAGTCTGAACCTCTTGGATAGTAGCGAGAGGAGTGCGTCTGCTACTAGGTCGGAGTCCACGAGGCCTACTATTTAGTATTGGCCACATACTGTGGTTTGATGAGGTCGATGGACACAAATCTTTTCTCCTTTCTTCCAGCAAGGGGCGGCAGAAGTACTGTTCATGTTCCTTGAACTGCTAGGACAGGTACTGGTTGTCTGTAAGAAGGTCCAAATTCCCTCTTGTCCGCAATCTTTTCTCTGACTAGATCCCCAACTTTTGGAATCTAGACAGGCCTTGCTGGGACCGCCGGTTTTTCCCCAGTGGTGGTTGGCTGCAGGAATACGTTGCTTTGTTTCGTTCTTAACTCATTCAGATCCTGTAAAACAGCCAAACGATCTATGATATCAAACGTTTATTTTCCACCACTGTGCCTACGTCATCGAGATCTGGTACCCACATTCTTGTCCCAAATAGGACCTCATATGGAGTGACCCCCCCTAGAGAACTTCTTGGCAGGTTGTTCAATGAGCGTTGGACCCCATAAAGATGTTTGACCCACCCGTCACCCAAACCTAATACCCTAGCTGTTATAGACTGCTTTATGTCCCGGTTTTTCCTTTCCACAACCGAATTTCCCTCAGGATGGAATGGAGAGGAGTACCGCAATGCAACGCCCAGACTGGCCATGGCTTCTTTGTAAGCCCGAGAGCTAAACGCAGGGCCCTGGTCAGAATGTAGCGTGCCTATTGCGTATGTGCCGATAAAGACTCGCAAATCTTTTATAACAGTTCGAGCGTCAGCCGAGCGCTGAGGCCATATCCATAGGAACCTTGATTCAGTATTTGTGGGATTGCACTTGTCCAGTAGGACGCAGGCGCGTAGATAGTCTAATGCTGTCCAACAGTGGTGTCTGTACTGGGCAGCTGCATTCGCAGCATGGTGTCTGGTGGCTTTCTCACTGTAATTTACAGTCTAAGCAGTTATTGATGAATATGTGTATTTCTGTATTCATTCCAGGCCACCAGTACATCTCTTATAACTTCAAAATAGTTTTAGAGATCCCTTGATGTGACAGACCCTCCCCCAAATGTGCCTCATAAATCAAAGCTGCTCTACGTTCCATGTTTGGAATTACCCTATCCCCCACTCCAGGGATTCGAGCAAAAGGAACGTTGTTCGCATCAATTACATAAGAGTACTTGAGTGGAAACGTTTTTGGTAACGCTGCACTGCTGCCCTTGCTTGAAGCATTGACAGCCAACATTATCTCACCGTCTATTTTTATTTTTGAACGAGTGATCGCAGCTACGGAAACCGTCTGAACAGCCCCCTTTGCGGCTTCGTCAGCTAATGAATTCCCTGCAACGTGAACGCCATCACGTTGATGACTCAGTGTGTGGATCACGTGAGCCTTTGGTAGTTCGTTTTTCAACTGAACTACTTGTTCCCAAAGCATTTTGTGCTTTATTGTGCCACCTTTCGCATCTTTGAAACCATTTTCAAGCCAGTTTTGTATATATTCATTAGACGACTGAACACAGTAAAAGGAATCGCACACTAACAGTGTGGGGAATTCTCGATCTGTACTTTCAAGTGCCAGTTTGAATGCTTGTAGTTCAGCTCGCTGAGCTGTACAATTTCCTAGAGATTGAGTTTTTGTGACCATAGGTCTGAAGATGCCATCTCGCATGCGACCTTTAACGATTGCACATGCTGCACTGTAAGCTTGCTTACTCCCTGTTGCGGGCTGTGCGGATCCGTCAGTGTAAATTATGAATTCGTACTGATCGAGAGGCAGAATTTCAGTGGGCAGAGGACATTCTTGTTCATATTGCAGGAATGCTTGTGTTTTTAAATCGGGATCAAAACATATTCAACATCTGTTGCAGCAAGAGAATTAACCCATTGTATCCATCTTGGATGTAATGCTTTAGCATTTGGAATGCTTGCTTTTGTGACCGCTTCTAAAGCCGGTACTGGGGTTATGACAATAATGCGTTTCCCTTGGGCTAAGGCTCTTTCTTTTGCTTCAGTGGTTTGAACTGCTGTCAGAATTTTTTCAGTTGAACTGAAGCGCATTTCCGCTTGTGTATACAAATGAGATTTGTATGCGATTGGTATTTTTTCACCCTCATTAAATGTTAAGTAGGTGAATCCGCATTGACCCGAAATTATTCGGATCACCAGGTTGCGTTGACTTACGCGTGTTTGTAAGTGATTTGTTGCTAACATGTTAGCCTGGAGTGAACGCAAGATTTCTGTGTGTTCGATTGTCCAATTTTTGATTGAAAAATCAGGTTTGATTAATGCATAGAGAGGTTTAACCCTTTCTGCATAATTTAAAATGTATGTTCTTCCAAAATTGAGGAAACCCAGGATGGATTGTAAGTTTTTTAGCGTTTTTGGAGGTTGGAGCAGCGCACATTTCTCTAGAAAGTTAGCTGCCAAGCTCTTGCCTTCACTTGAAAGCTCATATCCTAGAAATAGGACATTGAGATGGGCAATTCGGGACTTTTTAAAGTTGAATTTGTAGCCCTCAGAGGCGAAGCCCAATATAATGGTACTCACCCTGTTCATGTGTTTGTCCAGGTCATCGTCTGTCAGATATATGTCATCGACATAGGACAATGCCTCATTGTCATAAATTTGTAGTAACTCCGTTACCCTCGCTGAGAATAAACCTGGGCTGTTCTTGAACCCTTGTGGGAGTCGACAAAAGTGACGCTGGGTCCCCATTATGGAGAATGCTGTTAAGTACCTGCTTTCAGGTGCTATGTTTTGACAAAAGAAACCATTTGAGATGTCTAATGTGGTTTTGTATTTTTTACGCACAATGTTATTCATTAATGCCGTGCTATGTGCATTTTGCACTGCAAAGGTTTTAGAACAAGTGTTTAGGTGTCTGTAATCCAAAACTAGACGATATGTATTGTCTGGTTTGGAGACAGGAAACAAAGGATTGTTCATTGAGGAGGTGCATGTTTCAATCACCCCTTGGTATTCAAGTTGATCTGACCTTTTTTTTAGCTTCTTGCTTTATTGGATACTGTCTTTGTGCAGTTGGTTCATGTTTCAGATGTATTTTATGGTGAGGGGAGTCCTCATCCCATCCTACATGATTTTTATATAATGCTGGGGCCTGGGCTACTGCCCATTTCCTGGCATATGTGTATTTTAGGTGTATTGGAATATGGTTGGAGAAGGCAGGCATAATAATGTCCTCGCCGTGTGGGCACTCCCTGACAAATTGTGGTGGCCAGTCTTTTTCTGCTAGAAGTATGTCATAGCCCCTTGATAGTCTTTCCCAAAAAGTGCTTTCACCTGTCTAGGTTTGTCTCCCTCCATCCGGAGTGTTATTTCATATAACTTTTGTGGAGTACTAACCCTGGTGTCTACAGTCTCAACTGTAATGTACTCATTCAAGTCCACTCTCTCCAGAAGGTCCTTCAGGTTCTGGCGAGCTATTGTGACTTCTGCTGCACTGTCCAGCATTGTCTGAGCCCATTCTCCGTTCTTGAGTTGTGTTCTCAGTATTCTCGGCATGTCTGATCTTCAGACCTGCTACTTTCTTTTTGGAGAATTGAGGTTTTGCTTTATTTTTCGGAACGTGTTTGTCGTCTTTCGATTTCACACGTTCTTCTCTATGTTCTGACCGTCCTCTTCTTTCCGAAGTCTGTGACGAGATCTGAAAGGGACGAGAGGAACGTGTATCAGTATCTTGATACCTGTCAGATTTTCTCAAATGATCCCTATTCCTGAGGTTATACCTCCTTTCAGAGGGCTCCTTTTGAGTTTTAGAGTGATGGCTCTTCTTAAGTTTTGAGGGATGTCTATAACACCCTCCTCGGTTTCAATAAAACCTGTAATGTTATAAGCTGTTACAGCTGGCTGATCCGCAGCTCCACCGTTTCCGGTCTCAGTGTCGGAGTCAGGCATTTTCTTGTTTGAAAAATGTAGAACAAGTTTCAAGGAAACAAAGATAAGGTGCACAATATTTTGGAACACTGTATCCTTCAACGTTGAGCAAACCAAACAGCTAATATATAGGGTACTTCCCTATGTAGCCGTGCGGATATTTAACCCTGCCCACTCCAGACGTCTTTTGGAGTATATGGGTAGGGGTCTCTGAGAGAAAAAGCACGGCTGAGTTACTCAGTATCTAGCGTTAAATTACCGCCTTACCAAACGTTGGGCGCCATGTAGTGTAGCTCCTATTTCCCTAATAGGCTCTGCGCATTGGAATAATATACCCTATAGGTTTGACATAGGACTGAGGTCAGTATGTCCCTATTGAGTATATTAAACTTAATTACTTGTGCCAGCTAGCTCAGAGGCCACTAGAAACTCCTTGACAAACAAGAAGGGAGTAGTTTCTGGCAGCCGCAAAACATGACAACTTTGTTTCCCTTTAGAATCAGAACGTGTCTCAGAGTCGTGGAAACAATAGATAACTATTTCACTCAGCTCAATCGTGCATGCTTAGTTTTCCTCAAAGTTACACAGAAAGAATAGACGGCCGTTTCAATAAAAGGTTTATTGAACAGTCTTGTTTCTTGTGTAAGTAAAATGTGCTGTTACGATCACAAGACAGTATGCAAGATAAATAATGTACAGCGTAAGCAGTAGAAATAAATAATACTGCGCTAGCATGATCTTTAGCAGATATTCATTTACATAAATAACATAGACTAAAAATGCGAGTACTACTCATACGATGCGTCTCTAAGCTAGTTCTACCCCAATGTACCTAACCTAACCTAGGTGTAGGGAGAGGTATGAAGTAGGTGAAGTATTCCTCACTATGGTATACTAAGAGTATGTTAAGTCTAGTATGCCTAGTATGCCAAGAGTCCCTCTAGGTTCTAGTCAGCTCCATACCTTAAGAATGAGAGAGGTGGGAATCTCTTGCCAGACTCGAGCTCCAACACCCCGCGAGGGAAGTCAGATCACTGGAAGCTGGACTCTCTGCGTGCAGGGATGACAGCGTCTTCTCAGTGCGTCAGGCCGGGAAATGGGCTCCTCTGAAGTCGAGGTCTCCTCTGATTTTACAGGGGCTAGGGAAGGTTTATTTATACCTGAGAGGTACCTCAGAGTGTTAGCATTGACGCGAATCGGACAGCGGAAGACGTCATGAATGAACCCCTAAGGTATAACGGTTCATGCATAATAGAGGAGTCCTTGAAGAAATCAATAGTCCTGTGCTAGGGAAACTCCCGAAGTCTAAGGGTCTGTTCTTCAAGAACTCGTTGTGACGTTAGGGTGGACGGATGTCGGAGACCATGCCTGTATTTGGAGTGCACGGTTTAATGCCTAAATATGGACTGGGATTTTATGCCTATATAAGGGCATGGCGAAATGTGCCTATATAAGGACATGATACAGGAAAACCAATATACGGATACCCTAAGAGGAATACAACAGTGGGGGTAACACTTTTAGAAGAGAATGTGAACACAGAACAGGATTGTGATCTCTGATGCAACAATTGACTCATAATATGAAACATTAAATAATTTTCTTTCTGTTTCCATCATGAATTCAAAACCAAAGGCCGTGGAATGCATTCTTTTGGAAAAGCAAACGCTCAAAAATAGCCTGAGATCTTCACACCAAAACATGGTGAGCACAGAGTTATCAGGAAAACTCTCTAACATTTTTTTTAGTGAAGAAGAGTTGTCATTTCTCTCATTTTAGTGGATAACATCCGGCAATTGAGAGCATCCCAGTCTGGCACACTAATTCATGTTGCTCCTTTCAAACATTCCGTAGCATAACATTGTAATGTCAATGAATTCCGAATAGAGACATGACATAGGCAAGAGCCTCTCGAAGTATGAAAGCATTGTAAAGGTATTTCACATAAAGTTACTCCATAGACTAGGCCACTGGACTATTTCAGCGCACTGAGAAGGCATCTGTCATTAATGAAGGGATGCAATACTAACCCCTTCTTAAAAATTAAAGAATTGAGTACTAATTGTGTGATAACTTGTTCTAGGTCTCTTGATATGCAGGTTTGACTGATTACACTGAATTTAAAAAACGCATTGGAAGTGATGCTATTTGCAAACTATATGAAAACTGGTTTAAAACACAATATTATCAAAATATAAAAGTTAATAAAAATTGTATAAAAAGCGTAATCTTGCTTTACTTACGGTATAGAACTTTGGAAATGTTAAAGTACGTGTTTTGTTATGCTTATATCTACTAAATGGAGTGTCTTAATTATAGAAATATTTGAATCATGTCCGTTCGGCAGGAATATGCCCTATATGTAGCAACTGTGTACAGTGAATTCCCACAGAACTTGAGTGACAAAGTGAAGAAGGTATGTGAGTAAGGTGCAGTGAGATCTGTTTTCTGAAAATAATCTATCATGTAGGAGAAAATAAATATGTGGGCTAGAAATGTTAAACAAGCATTGGCAGAGTCAATAGGTCTTGGCATTGCTAATGGCACTTCAGTGCAGTCATGCGCACTTGGTGCCAGGTGAGGCTTGCCCTCCTCGCAGCATCACCAGCGGAGCATGTAATGCGCCTTCCCCTCTCTGGGGGCCGGAGAACTGTAAACAGCGCAGCAGACATGCATCAACATAGAGAAGCAACATCCTCACAGCAGTTCTCTGCTTACAAATGGCATCATGTAATAACAATGTAGTAACAATGTTATTTGCATTAGTTGGCATGATGTAAGCAATTGTTTTTTGCGATTGTGGTCTCCCTACATGTATGGAACAAAGTATATGTTCCTATTGAGTATGTTTGTTCCCACTATATATTTCTTGTTCCATCAAATGAAAGAGATTAATAAAAGGAATATAAAGGAAATGTATGTTAGTAAATATAATATAGTCACTGCTGTTTCCCAGAGATAGTCAGCTTTTAATTTGATGGGTGTGACAATTGAAAATCAAGCTCACAGGCATGAAAAAATAATACGTCAAGGGGAGATGTAAATATAAACTCGCACTTCTGCGTATTTCATAGAGGCTTTATGTGAGTGCATGTCTGAAACTTGAAATGTGAAACCGATGTAAAGCCTTTTTTTAAGCGTTTATTTTTAAAGAAAATCAGAGTTAAAAGTAATGTTGCACTGGCAAATCACTTCATTTATTTGTACCCTGATATGCTGATAAAACATTTTTAATTGTGATTGAGCCCAAAACCCACACTTAAATTGCGCTTCTATCACTGCAATGGGAAGAGTTTATTTAGGTATGTATTTACAAAGAAAATCATGCGATTAGAAACCTTTGTTGAAGTGTATGTTTTGCAATTAAATCATATGCACTCAGAATTAAAAATAATGTTGCACCGGCAAATCAAAATAGAAAGTATTTAACTTTGATTTGCCGTTGCAACATTACATTTAATTATGAATGTGTGTGAATTACTTTTACAGCATGCGCTTAATCAAAGGCTTTTCATCGCTTAATTTTGTATGTAAACACACACACAAATAAAGTCTTTAAATTGAAGTGATAGAAGTGTGATTTAGCCACGTGTTTTAAAAGTAAATTACGGGCACGCAGAATTACAAGTATATCATACCGATGTCGGACCTGAGTGTTGACATACACCAATCATGTGTAAAATAGCTAAATAGGTGCGCTAGGAAAACAGCATGTGGCATTTGACCTTAGAATTGAATGTACAGCAAATGTGACGAGATAAGAACAAGATTTACAGGCCTGTTTACATAGGAAATTGGAGCAGCGAGTGAAAACACGAGCACTTGTGTTAAGTGCTCTTTATCAAAGGAAAAAGTAGGTCCTGAAACAGATCCTAAAATGAAAGCAGTAGAGGGATAGTGTAATTGGTCCATCCTCTTGGGGAGGACTAAACACAGTAAGAAGCATGACAAATGCATGCCATGGACAACTGGGGAAAAAGAATATGAGAGCACATGTGCTGTCTAGACAAGATCTAAAAAAAAGAAAGAGGATAATTTTCAGCAACTCAGCAAAGCTGCTTGAGATAAAACAGCCTCAGTGAACCTCCTCAAGAGTATTCATGTTCATATTCCATTTCATGTATACACCCAGGGTGATACAAAAATGGATTTGACACTGATTGACATTTTTGTGATGTTTACTGCTTTCCCCTGAAAAGCCTCCTTGTATTAAGAATTAAAGCTAACGCCATAAAGGTGTGCCCGGCACAAACAATAAAAACGTGCTTTTACCATAATACAGCCCCTAATGTCCACCTGGTTTCCCATAACATGCTGCTTTGTGGAACAGTGTGAAGTCTGCAATATATTGCCCATGCGTCTGAACTGTTAGGCTATCCCAAAGTAGAGAGTAAAGTTTCTTTAGCAGAAAAACTATGAAAAGCTATACTGGGTTTGCTTTTGCTTGTGGTGTGCTGGAACCACAGTGAGGACTGTTGTTGCTCTTTTTTGGCTTTCAAGAAGATGGAGGTAGGTGGTGGTGGTTGGAACATGGGCAGGCTGAATAGTAGTGATTTGCATTTTTTTAGGCACTCTTGAAATGAACAATGACAGGTTCATCTTCCTCACCACCACAAATGTTTCAGAAAGAGCAATGTAAGAGCAAGCACCCCATTCTGCTGTGTTGCTATCACAACATTATGTTGCGCAGCAAGCCTAACATACTGCTCTAATTCTACCCCTCGAGACTAAGTTGTAGCAGACTCATGTCCCTTATTGTGTTTGCAGAGACAAATTCATTTCTGATTTACTAGTCACAGCCATTACTAAAATCAATACACTGAGTGGCATGGGCTTTGGTTCTGGTGGAAATACCATGAATCCAGGAGTAATACCAAAATCGTCCTGCCCAGAAAAAGTTGCAACTGGTACACTCCATATCACCTCTTGTTTTTTTTTTTTGCAGGTTTTATATAGCGCAAACTCGACCCAAAGGTATAGGAGCGCTTTACATGAGCACCAGTTACATCACACAAGGACACATTCATTTTGGTAGGCATGGGGAGATTAAGTGATTTTACCCAGAATCACAGGATGTTGAGCTGACGTCAAGACTCGAACCTGGTTCCCCAGTTCCAAAGTCGGCAGCTCTGCCTGTTACACCACATCCCCATTTAAGTTATGTCCTGCAAATTTGCATAGTTATAAACCCCATTGGTGCAGCCGCAAACTTAGTGGATGGTTGTTACCAGAATACAGATGCCACGTCAAGCATGAAAGGAGCAAACGTAACTAATTGCTGTGCTCTTCTGAGTGTATTTCTTCAAACGGAAGAAGGGACTGGAAGGGAGAGGTGCTGTATTGCTCATCTCATAAAAGTAACTTGTATAAGTGAGCAAGGTATTTGGGGGGATGAATGGGGATTAATTAGATAGTAGGCTGATTATTAGTTTTGGTTTGTCTAATGATCTTAGGTACACTACTCTTATTTTTTATGCCAGGTGATTTTTTTATTCAGTAACTGTGGATTACCGTGTAGCAGCAGCCTACCATTGCTCTTCCTGTAGCATCTGATATTGAAGCACTGAAGCAGGAAAGGTTAAATGGAATTTCTTTTGCAAATGCAGTGATCCAGTATATGTTTGGTTTCTGATTAATGCTAGTTGATATTGTTACTGCTAGGGTTTTAATTTTGCTTGCCAAAGACAGCTGAGGCCATACTACTGTAAAGACTGATCTGTGCTGATAGATGCACACATGTGCACACTGGTACCAGGCATCCTGTGACAGAAAAGAGCAGCAGCCTACAGCCTGTGTGTCCGCCTGTGCAGAAAGGTTTGCATAGCGCATTGCAGAAGGTAGGGTTAGCTGCGGCTCTGTGATGGTGTGTTACAGAGCTGACTGGAGAACCCAGGAGCAAAGTTTGCAGTCCCTAGACTGCACTTTTTATAATATGAATCAGCAACAAATGCTGGGCTAGAGTACTAAGCGCCCTTTGTGGTGGGCACTCAGCTTCGGTAACAAACCACCTGGCATCTCTGAAAGTGATGGACTGGTGGATGGAGAGAAGCATTTCAGTTGGTGTTTTTGAGTCAGGCACTAGTAGTTCCACTTTTGCACTGTTGAGACTCAAGAATATTTCGGGGATACGACATTTGAAGTTACCTCTTCTTATATATTAAAAAAGAGGTGAACATCAATTTCTGAGTAGTAGCGTTCTAACTGTCTGAACTTCATATGAGAAAGTATGAGGCTTCACAACTTCTTTCCAGATTCCTATCAATTACAACCGATCTCCAAGTCCTTACTTTTTGTTTAATTACATAACAGAATTCTTAAAGAAAAGCCTGGGGTCGTGGGAACCATGAGATGGAAAATTCTGAAGGAATATTTCTGAAAGCTCAGGTCACTCACTCACCAAAGGCTACTGATCATAAAAATCTCATGAAAGTAGCCCATATTGCCCAATGTGAATGAAAATGCAAGACCTAACCCAGAAGGGACAATACATGACTGAGGTCAGGTGAGTTTGAGAGAAGAATCCATTAGAAAGGAAAGGTGCTTGGAACAGAAAGCATTTCAAAAGACAGGAGAGACTTGCATCGTATCGTCGTGGAGTTAGGACGCATGCGTTGGCTGCAAGTGGCGGTCCAGCATCATGTTAAGGTATCATGGCAATTTAAACAACGAATTGCAAACAACATAGAAATAGCATAACAATAAAAAACGATAAATAAAATGAATTAAACAAAAGACAAAAACCAGCATGTGAATAGATGATCTACATGACATTAGAGACAAGATCCTTAGGCTGACTAAACAGGGAAAGGAGGAAGGGTTTCTGATGCCCAATGAGTTTAGCTTTCTAAACAAAAGTGTCCTAGAACTCCTGTCCTTTATACTTTGCCAAAAGTACATAAAGACAGCCAAAATCTACTAGGAAACCTATATTATCAGGTTGTAGATCTGTACTAGAATGACTGGGTGGAATACATCAATCTTTTTATCAGAGATTTTGTACATGCAACTATTTTGCATATAACAATGAGTACTACCAACAGTGCTGTGGTACTTCAATGGGGCCAATTTGTGCTCCCAACCTAGCAAAACTGTACATGGATGTCTTCAAAAGGCAATATGTACTGATGGACTACAATCCTCACAGATTGTCAATTAAATGCTGGAAAAGATATATCGAAATATCTTTGTGATCTGCACTGACTCCTTCCCTGTGTTAGAAACTTTTGTTAATTATGCAGGTGGATTGAAAGCTGTGACTCAATTTCCAAGGGACTTAACACCATGGAGGAGTGGCACAATGCTACAGGGCTGAATTGTTGTGCTGCCTCACATGAACTCTCGGCTGGCAATAGCAACAAAGGCAACTGTACTGTTGAGATCCCAATCCAGGAAAATATCTGTGGTCCACCTGCACTCACCTGCGCACATCAGTTTACTCTGATTTCTTTCACTCATGTATTAATAAATCAGTTCCTTTTTGATTGGCTCCTGTATGTTCTGTGAATACATTTATTTTGTCCAGTAATTCTATTGTTCAAAGTTTTGTATTATATCAAATGAGATCCATGTGAACATGTGTTCTCTTTATAACTTTATACCCAGGTTCACACTGGCTTATGGTGCAAACCATTAAAATATGGCCAACCTCTGTATCTGCACGCATGCACTTACAAATGTGGACATCTAAGAATGTTGTTTGCTATGAAGTGCAACAAATCATTCCATGATGGTCGCAGGGTGTCTGCACGAATGTGTGTAAATGCACTTAACCATGCTGATCACTAGTATTTGAAGGCATTCTACTAAGTTATTACCGAAATACAGAAACAACTAATTAGATCTAGAAAGAATGGTGAATAATTCAGGAGCACAAGGAAGCAAACAAAAAAAAGAAGTCTGGTATGATGAAGGTGGAGGTCACAAGAATGTTTAGGCACTTAGATGACAAGACAAAGACACTCCATGCTGTTGGATGTCAGTATAAACAAGCTTATTTAACATTCAATCGTCATGCCCTCTGCTTCTTCAGCAATTCTTACACCTGTCATATTCTTGCCATCACACATACTACTGAAAACACCACAGACCCACAACTTCGTATCCCGTTTCGGGTAGACACATGCACATTCACACATTCAACCTCACACACATACACATGCGTAGGCATGAACAGAGAGCCACACACATTGCATCAAAGAAATGAATAACAGTATGAATTCATAGCAAAAGGTCACAACATAATGATGACAGATGTTGCATTGTGTTTGAGTACATTCAGCAATAGGCTGAAAGGGGCTGGGTCTTATATCCAATAGGGAACAAACAGAATGAAGTATTTACCCCTGAAAAGATTTGATTTTTGCATATGGGCAGTTATGCAGTACTGTCAGTAAGAGTAAGGGAATCCTTACTTTTAGGTATTCTTTCACCAACTGAGATGGTAAATGAGTCCGTAAAGGCATATTCTTGGGTGAGTGGGAGGGAGCAGGTGCTTGATTTTCTAAGAGCACTGAGGTGATAGTTGGGTCCTTTGGCTATGCTGTTAATATGTGGGACAAGAGAAAGGATGGAATCTAAATAAAAGCTCAAGGATGTTACTGAGGATGAAATACAAGGGGAAAAGCGATCAAACTTAAATTTATCAGTGAGTGTGTGTCAAATTTGCATTTGTGCCTGGCGTGATGAGTAAATACTTTTTATGGGATTAAGATCAGTAAGTTCTTGAATATCCACTCTTGTACTTTAGTTAAGCAGAACTGTAAGATGCTTTGGTAGCAAGGCATTGAAAAATTTCGGTCACACCTAGTTTAGTTTAGTTTATAGGCTTATATGGCGCATGAATCACCCCCTAAAGGGTATCTAGTACATCTCTCTTAGCTAGCAAGCCTGCCAAGGTATTCTTATTTGTTGTGCAGAGCTGAGAAAACGAACAAGCATCCCATTATCCCTCATTCATATCTTACCTGAAGAAGGGCCTTTTTTGGTACAGACATGATTCTTGCCAAAGAGTCAGCACGTTGTTAGTTTACCTTGGACTATGTCCCGGGTTGGCGCGCATGTGAAACCATATGTATTCATATACTAAGGTTTTCAATTCACACCAACCTATTACAGAACAAATGTAGAAACATGGGAAGAAAAATACTTTGGCAATAATGAATGTGAAATTTATACATACTTCCTAAATGACCTAGTCCTATTTGCTGAAAAGCGTGAGAATCTGCCATGAGAAGAGATGAGATACAGAAAACACATGCATGAAGCCACAGATGAAGCCAACCTTTGAGGACACAATATCAGTTTGTATCAAACTATGTGTGGTGAGAAAGCCTAATGTCCTTGGAGATGTAGCTCCCTGGGGAGTTCAGTCTTTTGCCAATAAAGAGCATTGTATCCTATTTGTACCTGGGATGCATGAAAAGGCGTATTTTTGATCCTGACTTGTGTTGAGAACTGTAACATAAGAAAATGTATAATGAATACAATTGTATACAGAGCCTATTACATTGGTTTTATACTTTTGCTCTTAGGATATTATTGGTGGGCATCACTAATATTCAAGTGTGGCATATAGTAGAACTAAAGTAAACTAACTTTTAATAATACAAAATAAACACAACAATCTAATGCCATCAAAGGCATTCTGCAAAGCATAGGTTATATATCAGATGTTGGGGGCGAAAGGCCATAGGTTTGAAGTCAGACAGGCCTGTCACAAACAAAGATAATGTCCACAGGACAGTAGTATGAGTTGTGACTGAAGCTAAGTCTTGCATGGTAATCTTCCAGTGAGCTTCTCAATGGATTTGCTCTACCGACTTGGGAGACTGGGACTTCCCATCCATCTACGGACCAGATGATTTATTGTTTGAAGTACGAATAGATGGGACATTTGCAGAAAACCTTTAAGGATGGTGGTTGAAGAACATATCCACCAAATGTGTACTCATGAGGTGTCCAAAAATTCCACAAAGGATGACAGAGTGACTAAAAGCTCTTCGGAATGTGCATCTTGATACATAGAAGGATAAAAGTCTACCTTAATGACTTACTCATGGTCAAGGCATTCATTAATTACTATTTCAGAAGGTTCTATAAACCCTGGTTTTATCTGTGGTTTTCCTGTAACAATTCATGGTGTACAAAGCAGTCTGAGACTGCTCCTCACTAACAGCTGACCAGGAAAGAAAGGCAGAGTATTCATTTGTCAGAGAGAATGAAGAGAGAGGAGCAGATCATGTCATAATCTGGATTTGGGTATGCTGTGCTCTAGAGTCAGGCCCTTCAAAAGGAGTGGATTCTACACACAAATCACTGTTTCTTAAAATGTGGACTTGCTAGCAAGCTTCAAAGGAGCAATATATAATGGTGAAGTCAGATTTTTAGTAAACAAGTGGCTTTTAAAAAGTTACACTTTATCTGCCTGAGCCTCCAGTAGCTAATTAGCACTACACTGCTGGCAGATGGCTCAGTTAATGTGTCCCCTTAATGAGGCGTGAAAACTACACCGAGCAGCAACAATAGCTTAGGCCTTTTCACAGGAAGAACAAATTGTGAGGTATGTAACAGATATTAGCTCAGGGATGGAAGCTGCAGAGGGTTCAGGAACTTCATTAACTTGAAAGAGACCAGGGTGATGCCTGCTCAATCATAGTTAAGAGTAAAGGTGGACGTGGGAAAGAGAAGTCTTTTGGTCCTTAGGCCATCTTTAGCCAGTTTGGCACCAGCCCACTGGGAAAGACAGCTGATCCCAGAACCAGTTTGGTGTAGGTGAGGAGGAGGGTACTGCTCATTGCCTTATAATGTTACGATCGCATTATTGTAGAACGCTGTCAGATACATTACCAGAGTAAGAACTACGTTTCCCAGCATGCTCGCATTACTGCCGGGTTCAGAGATGAAGTACTTCCGGCTTGGGCGGGGACTTAATGGATGCCAGTGAGGCCGGCTGTTGCAGATTATTCAGTATCGGTGCGAAGAAGACGGTCGAGTACGGAGCGTCTACATGGGGTTTGGTAAGGGTGCCCCGGCACCAACATTTCTTGGATCTGCTGTTCGTTGTGTTTCGACTTTTGGTTCGTACAGGTGAAGGAACCCGCCGAACGTATTGCTTTTGCTATCCTCTCTATCTGGAGTTTTGGGGATTTGACTCAATCTTGTTTCTGGAGTGTTTGCCCTAAGTTCGTGGGAGTAAAAGAATGACAATTGGTTGTGAATTAACTGCTAAGCTTTTAACCAAGAATACTGGAGCAAGAATTATCGTTCTTATATAACTTTGGTTTATTGGGAATTGCCTTTAATTTCTGAGTACTCCACGAACGCGTAGATTCTGTTTATGGATTCCGATGTGACAATTTCTGTCATGACTTTGGTGAAAGCATCACAAGATTCATTACATATTTGCTATGTGTTTCATGCCTAGTTGCTAACAAGGATCTACTAAGGATTGATGTTCTATTCCCTGTGATGAAAGTACAGGCAAAAGACTTGGTAGGTAAAGAAGGATACTAGAATTGTTAAAAGCCTTGATATATACGCTTGTGGTTAATATCCTGTCTTTTATGATTTAGAGATACTGATACAAAGTATTTCTACTGAATCGGAACAAAGGTTGTTCCCAGCCTTTTCCAGTGATTACAGTGATTCTTGGAAAAGTGGTTCCTGTTATTTTCTTTTACAGATACAGGAGAGAAATGGGAGGTGTAGGGTAAAATATTAAGTTATCAGACGCAGAGGGTTAGTGAGAAATTAATTGCATGTTCTTTTGGTTTTCAGATCTCCCTCCCCGCAGTTCCCTTCCTATCCTTCCCTCGCTTGATCATATCAAGATTCTGAGCTATTATAGCCTACAGAATTGAGGCAATCAAGAGGTGGATCCACTTGTGCATCGTTCCAATTCCGAGGCACAGGACAACAGATGACATATAAACACTCCTAGCTGGCTCACAAGCTTACTTCAGGAACCGGACCATTCAGCCATGTTGGATTTGCCTCAGAATAGGGCACTGTTGTATAGTTTGCAATAAGACAAGCAGGATGTGCTGCAGAGGTGGGAAGCATTGCCCCTGGGATTTTTTTCATTGGTTAGGGAGTATCCAAGAGTCACACCCACCCACAGGCTAGTAACCTACAAATTTGGAACCTCACTCACAGATCAACACAACGCTTTGTGGACCTGTGTAAAGAAGAGCTGGATTGGCTCCCTCTTGTACCCAGGACTAAGAAGTGGACTCCAAGGGTCAGACATCCATTGTGGCTGCAGGGGCAAAACAAACTGCAAGAGGACTTATTCCTGATGGGCCCAGCTGACCAGTAGCAACTGGACCTGAACAGCACCCTGGTGGTGTCCTCTGCTGGAGTGTGTCTTAGCCCCTAACTGCTTTCCATAGGTCCTGGGAGCCTAGAAATTGACCAAGAGGAGCTGATCCAGAAACCCCGAAAAGTTGGGTTGTAACAAATTTTGGACTTCCAAGACCTCCAGTGTCAGTGGGACCTCAGCAAAGGTGTCTGATTTCGAAGCAACTTCATCGGAAAAAATACCAAGTCTGAAGGTAGAAACCTTGACTGGGTGAAAGCACAGTGGCTGCACATTTTTCATTTCTCATGCTCAGAGCTTTTCCTGTCAAAACCAAGGCTTCAGTGGGACCTCATCCAAGGGCTATCCACCTTCGAGAGGACTTCACGAGATAGAGCCTGCAACCTTGCCCCTTTCGACTTCCATTTCAGAGACTAAGTCAGAAAATAAAATCTTTGACAAGAATGAACCCGCTTAGAGTATCCAACCCATGCTCCACTGTGAACAGTGACTACTGATTGGTGCTTTATTGTTTCTTGGTGTTTTTTTCCTTATATATTTTTTAAAGAAAAGAAATATCTCTGTTTTCACCTATTCAATTTTTGTTGTTTTGCTGTTTTTTACTCAATAAATTTGTATCTATGTTTCCAATATAGTTGTGGGATTTTTATTGTGTTGTGTTTATTAACTATTTTGTTACAGCAAAATACTTTACACATCTTCCTAAATTAAGCCTGTCTGCTCTGTTTCAGAACTACCAGGGGTTGAGCCCAAGTTTAAATGATTGAAACTGTGTTTACCTTAACAAGTTTGTGTCCTTTTTCCTTGTGGTGGACTCCATTCCACCACAATTAATAATCCACTTTCTTATTTACATTATTATTTACACATTTTCGGACCCTGACTTCGTGAGGAAATGTAAAGGATTCTTTTCACCTGGACTATTAAAGACTATTGTTGTATTCATGAAGCACATATTGTAGTTAAAGTAACAACAGGAGTAAAGAAAATGATTACTTGGTTTCATTTTTAACTATTTCCCTTTTAATAAATGTTTGTTATGTTACGGTTGATGCGAAGACAACCTTCCATGTATATCCATAACACAGAGCATGCTTTCATAAAACTAAAGGTCATTTTACCATGTCAGCAAAGACCAAGTGATATTTATACCAAAGGTTCTAGTGAGACAGATATTTGCATAATGACTTGTGTTCTACGGTTAACCACCATTCTGCTACTGTGGAAGGTTGCCTGCGTATATGAACAAGCGAGGAAGCATTGAACACTGCAACTGGATCTGAAAAACAATATTAGGGCTTTCTGACACATTCAGGGGATTGGACACTGCCTCATGACCAGCTTCAACACTAGCATGTCTTCTCCACCCGGGGCAGTCAGCAGTTAGTTCAGTGCCTAATCAAGAGAGAATGCAGTTCCTTAAAGTTTTAACATGGTCTTTCAACTTTAGACCATAGCTTATAGATTATATTAAGTTTTACCTAAGTTGCAAGTTTTTCATGAGCTTCAGAAAAAGGCCACAATACAGGTGAAGCAATAGTCCCAGTCAGACTTAATCATTTAAACAAACTCTTCTGGTGCTCTTTTTTTTAATAAAAACTCAGGTAAATCATAAGTCATGTTTAAGTCATATTTGGTTCTGCTAAACACATTTTATATGACTCATAAAAAAAGCTTGGCGCACAAAAAGCACTGTTTTTGGACGTCAGGCTATAGATCCTTACCTAACATCGGAAGCCAGGGGAAATTTAAAGTATTTGAAGTTCAGTCTTGGTGATTAAACCCCTTTGTTCTCAATTTAGTACTATATCTGAGAAAGAAAATCAGAAATATTATCCTATAGATCCGCTGAATATAGACCAATTTTACTTCTTCGGTTGGATGTACAATTACATATAATTAACAAAAGAGGGGAATGTTATGTAGCACCGACCTAGCTGCAAGGCACAGACTACCTTACCAAGAACATTATTGCAACAGGAGCACCTCAAATATGAAGTGCTGTACATAGGACATTACCCCCAGGTCCCTTATGTCCTCGTCCCATTCTTAACAAGTGGAGATAACTATCTCCCGACAGAAAAAAAGAGCAGAGGAATGCTGGGACCCTAACCCCGCCCCTCCCACCGGGAGTACATAAGGAGTACCTACCCAGCATTCCGCCTGTTCTTTTTTTCTGTCTGTCGACAGAAGTGTGTTGTGGATGCTGGTGCTGCTCCTGCTGGGCTTGGGTGGCTTTTCTCCTTGGAACTCCCCGTCCAGCTGCCTAGCTGTTCGGTCGGGGAGTCTGCTGCCCTGCCTCCTGGCCTGCCGGGCTTGCTGGGAGGCTGTGCTCTTCTCTGCCGGCTCTTGTGTGCCGGCCGGCCCTTTGCGGCTGGTGCGCCGGCCTCGGCTCTCTTCCGGGTCAAGGGGCGCGTCTTCCTGGGTCCTGGCCGGGTGGAAGACGCGCCGGAGTGCTTCCCTGAGTCGATGCGTCCGCCCGGCCCTGGCGTCGTTCCTGTTGGTATGCCTTGGGCTGGGGGAGGGTGGGGGCCTTGTTCCTGTCTTCGTGCCTTCTGGCCCCCCTCCCGGGTGAGTACCGCATAGCAGTGGATGTTTTTCCCCTTTTGCTGGGGGACTTGCCTCTTCTGTGCGGGGGAGTGTGTTTGGGTGCTGTCTCGGTCCCTCCGTGGGTTCGTGTCTCGGCTGTTGACTGCACGTTACGCCTTTTGTGCCATGCTGTGGGACGAGGGTACCGGTGTGCACAAGGAGAAGGGCAGTAGGAACTAGGGTACTGAGCATCATGGGTTCGTTCCCTGCGGGCAGGGATTTAGCTGCACGTACTCCTATTTTATTAGTAGAGCTGTCTGCTGCGCTCCTTTTTGCGTATTCTTTCTTCCTATGGGCCGCCTTCTGCTGAGCGTGTTCACCTGGAGCTTGCTGCATTCATTCCCCCATGGCCGCTCCTGATCTCATCTCGGAAGTTGAGGGGCGTCCGGTTCCGGGTGCTGTAGGCTTTTTTGACGTGCTGCAGGTATCCTGCTTGGAGCTGGTTGTCTGGAAGTCTGGGTTTTCCGTCTGAGTTGCTTCAGCCGGGAGCCTTGCTTTCGCTCTAACTGCGAGTCGGGGGTGGTGCATGGCCGGCTGCCCTTCTGGCTGTGGCGCCTGGGGGTGCCGGTGTTTGTCCCGGCCTCTGGGCTGCTGTGTGACGGGCTGGCTGCCTGGAGCTGTGTCGGGCGGCTTGCCTCTTCCGTGCTGTGTGCGGGGGTGCATTGGCGGGGTCCGTGTGTTCCCCTGCTGCGTTCTCTGCCTTGCTTGGTTGCGCTCCCCTTGCTTCTCTGGGGCTGTCCTGCCTCTTCTTTTGGCTGTGGCTTGACTCCTGGTTTGCTCTGGTGGGTGCTGGCCGCGGCGTTGTCATTGGGGCTGGCGTCTCCTATGCTCTAGGTTCCGTTTGCGGTGCTACGTGGTCGGGGGTTTCTCCTGCTGCGTCCCCCTTTCTGGTGCCTGCTTCTGCCGGTTGGAACTTAGTTTCCTCCTGTGACGTGTCTGGTGCTGGTGTGCTGCCCCTGGTCCCTTTGGGTCCTGTTCACGTTTGGTGTGTGGGCGTCTGGGGGCCGAGGTGTCCCGCCCCCTCTCCGCCTGGCTGTTGCCTGAGGGTTGGTGTTTGCTGCCCCCGGTGTGCCTGGCGGCAGGGCTGGTTGCACCTCCTGCCTTGGCGTGGTGGCTGGTGGTGCTCCTTGGGCTGGGAGTTGTTCGTGTCTCCCGGGTGTGTTCCGTGTGGGGTTCGCCTGTTTTGCTTCCCCTTTCCGGTAGTCCCTGGGAGTCTGGGGTTCGTGCCCCTTCTGTGTGGGCCTGGCTGTTTTTCGCTGGTGCTGGATTCCGAACGTTCTTGGCGCCTGGTCTCCTCTCTTCTCCATGGTTCTCCCTGTCGGGGTTCCGCCTGGGTGCCTGGTGCGGTGGCTTGGCCTTGTGCCTGTTTTCCGCCTCCGGCCTTTCCTCCTTGGGGACTCCTGGTCTTGTCTGGTCTCCGGCATTTGGTGGGGTCGGCCTGGTTGGTGCCTGGGGGGGGCGCCTGGGCTTTCCTGCTCCTGTGTGTTTCGGCACATGTTGGTCGCCTTCCTCGGCCCTGGGTCCTTGCCTGTGCGCTCTCTGGGTTTCCTGGCGTGGCTTTGGTTCTGCTGGGTTTTCTTTGGCTGGTGTTGGGCTCCGGGTTTTGCTGTCTTCCCGGTTGCCCCGCCGCTCCTCCTTCGTTGGCCCTTCTTGTGGCCTGTGGTCTTTCCGCCCTGTTTCCCCGTGGGCTGTGTCTGGCCTCGTTCTTGCCTGTGTGGGACTGGTGTTCTGTGCTTCTGGGTTGCCGTGTCCGGGGTTGTCTCCGGTCGCTCCTGGTCTGGCGGCTGGTTTGGCTTGTCCTCCGGCTGTGCCTGTTTGGTTTCACTGGCTGTGCTGTGGCTTTTGTGCCGGCTCTGGGGTGTGTTTTGCCTGGCTTCCCAGTCCCCTTTTCTGGTGATGGTGTCCTGGCTTGTGTGCTCCCTGCCTGTTGGTGGTCCCTCTTCTGTCGGGTCCCGGTGCTGGCGTGCTTGGGGTGTTCCTGGCGTTTCGGCTTTGTGGTTCCGTCTGGGCCTGGCTTTGCCTGCGTGATTGCTCCTGTCTTTCCCCGGTGCTCCCCGGGTCCTGCTCCCGCCCGGTGTGTGTCTGTCGGTCGGCGTGCCCCCTGCCCTTCCCTGTCGGGATACGGTCCTGTGGTGTTTTTCTTGCCGCTTTTGGGGTCTGCCCTCCTTGCTGCTGGTTGTCCGGGGCCTGGTGCTGCTTGTGCCTCTGACTTCTCTGCTTCCTCCGGTTCCCAGTCTGTTGTTTCTCTGCCAGCGGCTCTGTTTTTCTTTGGCACTTTTGTTTTCGTCCGGCCTGCTGCTTGGCCTGGTGGTTCTGTGCCGGGGGTCTCTGTTGGCCTCCCTGCCCTTTGCTTCGGCCTGTGCGCTGTGTGGGCTTTTCCCGGGTGCGAGTTGGGCCGCGGGGTCCTCTTGCCTGGGTGGGTCACTTGGCTTCGGCCTGGCTTCCTGGTTCCCTTTTGGCGTCTGTTGCCGCTGGTTGGGTCTGTTTTGTCTCTGCCCTGGGGTTTTTCCCCTGCTCCGGCCCGCCCTTGGTGTGTGCTGAGCCGTGGTGTTTGTGTGCCTGTGCGGTCTGTTTGGCTTCCGTCCTGGCTTCTGTTGCCTCTCTGGCTTTGCTGGTTTTTGGGGGTTCGTTTTCCCTACCCTTGGGGGTTTCTGGGTTGTGGCCGTTGGTCCTGTCTTGCCCCTTCCGGGTCTGAGCGGTTCCGGGGTGTTGGTCCCTGGTCTTTGCTGGCCACTCTGTTGTTTGGTCCGCTGTCTGCCTGGTCTCTCTGGGGGCGTCTCTGGTTGGCTTGTTCTTCTGCCTTTACCATGTGCCCTTGTCTTGTGGCCTTTGGGGTTGGCCTCTTCTGCTCCGGGTTTGCGTGTCGGGCTCTGGTTCTGTTGCGGCCTGGTTCCCTGTGGGGCGTTTGGCCTCCTGGGGCTCTGGTCTCTGGCTCTTTCCCTGGCCTTTTTTGTTTGGTTGGGGTCTGGCTGTCTTGTCCTCTGCCTGCTGGCTCTGTGGGCCTTGTGGGGTGCCGTTGCTGGGGTTGTGTTTTTGTTTCCCCGGTTTTCTGGTGTGTGCCTTGTCCTTTGCTGGCTGTTGGCCTGCTCCTGGGCTCTGTGTGGCTCCTCCTCCTCCCTGGCTGGGTGCCTGGGGTTGTCGTCTGGCGGCTCTGGGGGTTGGTCCTGGCCGTTCTTTTCTGGGGCCTGGTGTCCTCTGGGCTCTCTGGGGGCCGGTTCCTTCTGGTTGGGGGTGGGGAGGGCCTGGTGCCTGGCCGGTGCTTCCTCCTTCCTGGCTTGGTCTGGGTGGTCCTGCCCTTGGTTATTCCTTTGGGTTGTGCCTGCGCCTTGTAGGCTGGCCCTGGCCTCTTTCCTTTTTTCTTGTTCCGGTGTGGTTGGGGCTCGGTCTGTGTCTGTGTTACTGCCGGGTCCTCTGTGCCTCCCTGTTGGTGCTGGGGTTGTCGGCCTTTGTCTGGTGGGTTCCCTTGGCCGTGTCCTGTTGGGGCTTCGTCTTCTCTGGTCCGCTGCAGTCCCGGTTGTCGGTTGCTTTGGCGCCTGTTTCCCTTCTGGGGCTTTGCCTCTGGGGTCTCTTTGGGGTGCCTCCTTTTCGGCTTCCTTTCTTGGCCGGGTCGCCTTTTTTGGCGTGCTGTCCTCCGTTTGGCAGGTTGGGGTTTCCCTTTGGTTGGCCTGGGTGCTCTGTTTCCGGTATCTCTGGTTGGCTGCCTTCTGTTTTTCTTGGTCCTGGTTTCTGGTCCTTGGTTGCGTCCCTGCTTGCCTGTTCTGGCTTGCTGGCCTGTTGGGCAGCTGGGTTTCATCTTCTTCTTCTGTGGCCTCCTTGCTGCCCTTTTGTTGTGGGTGGTATCTGTTGGTTTTTTTGTTTGGCGTTTTCTCCCCCTTCCTTGTTTGCTCGGGGGGGGGGGAGGCTCCTCGTGTCTGCTGGCTGCCCTCTGTGGGTTGTCCTCTTCGTGGGTGCTTTCCTGCTTCGGTGGGGTGCTTCCTGTCTGGTTGCTCTGCCTGTGCCTGCGGTTCCTTCCTTTAGCTTCCCTTGGGTTGCTGCCTTGGGTGTGGTTTCCTGGGAGTGCTTGTGGGTGCGGAAGGCCGGGTGTTTTCTGCTTTGGTATTCTCCACTTGTTAAGAATGGGACGAGGACATAGGGACCTGGGGTAATGCTTATTACTTACCGGTAATCTTCATTACTCCGGGTCCCGTTGTCCTCGTCCCATTCTTACGCCCCGCCCTCCCTCCCGGACGGCCGGCCTTCCTGTTGGGCTTGGTTGTTCAGGCGGAATGCTGGGTAGGTACTCCTTATGTACTCCCGGTGGGAGGGGCGGGGTTAGGGTCCCAGCATTCCTCTGCTCTTTTTTTCTGTCGGGAGATAGTTATCTCCACTTGTTAAGAATGGGACGAGGACAACGGGACCCGGAGTAATGAAGATTACCGGTAAGTAATAGAGCATTATTGTGTCAATACACGTTGCAACCTATTCCAAAAACAAGAATGTGTTGGGGAGGATGGAGGTTCGAGGGATATAAACATATAATGGGGAGTGCACACTATACACTTCGCATTTACAGGATATTATGCTCATTTCCACAAAATTGCACATAATTACATTGCAGAGATTTAGAATTTGCGGCACAGGAATATAAGTCATTTGAAACTACAAGATACTTTGATCATGTGCCAAAGCCAGGACTAGAAAGAACCCAGATTGACCAGTATGCCTACTGCATGATGTAGTCTGGCTCCATTTGAACTCCTGACTACACTCAAAATCTGTGAATGCTCTAAATAAGGTCTCACGTTTTTATTTTTGCTAATTTGGGCTCATTTTGCCTGCCGGTTCTAAACTCTATGCAGTGTGTCACTATGAATGAATCGTTTATTGTTCAGTTAATTAAAACCTTAACAAGAACGGAGACAGTCTATGCCATACAAGATAAAATATTTAAAACATAATATTTGCAGAAACATGGCCAACAATTTACAATTATAATAAAAAAAGTTAAAACCATCAATCTCCGCTGAATAAGAGTGTTGGTTAAAATACTGGAGGGAAAGTGCAAAGTGCAGCGGAACACGATGCCTTGATTTGGCAGGAACAAGGGTGGTTCGCAAGGACCCAGTTAGATGCCGTGATTATCGTCATAATGCTTTCCTGCACTTTATGATCATCCACCCCTAAGCAGTAAATGAGGTGCTTGATAAGAGGTGCAAATGTAGAATAGCAGCAGAATAGCAGCAAGAAACGATGCCTAAATTTGGCATGAACAGGTGGATTACCTCAAACCAAATCTAGGTGCCGTACTCACCATCATAACATGTTAATGCACTTTAAGATCAAGGTTGAGATTGTGAACAGTAAATAAAGTTCTTAATGAAAGGTGTAAAGTGCAAGGTAGCAGCAAAATCGCAACAGAATAGCAACAGGCCGAGATGTAATGGAGAAAGTGCAAGTGTGCAAGGTAAGAAGAGCAACGCCACAAAATTAGACAGGCTTAATGGAAAAGTGCCTAGTGCCAAAGTGCATATGACAACAAGGTGGCAGCAAGCCAGAATATTAAGTTGCGGCTAGATGAGGTAGGATAATATGGGAGCAACCTCGCAGGGCTACAGGATTAGATGATAAATCAATTTTTAAATACAGCTTCCAAATCAGTGTTATCGGCTGTGCCTAGTTTAGCTGCAACAGCTTGAAAAAACTGACGATTTTAACATTTAGCATGGTGTTCTCTGGGTTCAAGCCTGAAATTTCAGCCTGTCGGCAGGTTTGTACCTCAAGATGGTTAAAATCTCTTCGAAGTAGGCCTTTCCTTAACTGTAACAGGGAAGGGCAGGTACACAAGATGTGGTTGATAGTTTCCTTGCTCTGATTACAGAGTCAGCACATTTCTTATTTTTCTGTGGGATTCCGCCATATGGGGGTGTGACCTCGCAGATTTTTTATCTTATTTTTTAACTGTAAGTTATATATATATATAGCAATTAAATCCAAGGGTACTTACATTTAAGAAAGAATGCTGGCACTCCGAGATCCCGTTAGGCTATTTTTATTCCTTTATGGTTGGACGCATTTTGGCTAAACTCCTTCTCCCTTGTTGCTGTTGATGTAGGCGTTTAGCCGAAACATGTCAGCCATAGCTCAGTAAAAAGAGCCTAAGCAGATCTCAGTGCCAGTATTCTTTCTTTAATGAACGCAGCTTGTACATAAATGATAGGACCTGCACCCATAACATGTGCACCAAACCTGATACATATATATATATGCTGATATCCTGTCCGCCGTATAGCAAGTGCATTATATCCAATGTCACTAACAATACAACGGACAGGATGTCCATCACATTTGTTACAGACTAACCAGTCCACCGAACTCTAAATGAGACACTAAGTTATGACTCTGTCTCTAACGTGCAAATCAACTGAAATCTGCCAGGTATGGTATGCAGTGCACACAATGCATATTATAATTTACATCACCCACCACGTTTTGCTCTTTGTAGACATTAATTTTTTCCTGTACCATATTTTAAAATGGGTGTTTTGTTTTCTGCTTGGCAGGCGATGTGAAGAATGCTATGTGTTGTGTGCGTTCCATCCCATTACTGATGCATTTTTATGGTTTTGCAAGTTTGAGCCAGAACCATGTCTCAATTTGTATTGTGTTCTTACAGTAAAGGTCTATTTTGTTTAACATACCTTTTTCCTAACCTCAGCTGTGCACGGACCTTCTCTGTGTGAAGTGGGGTTGGTCACGAAGCCTGGCCTGCCAGCCAGTACCTGCAAGTTGAAGACCGTGACCACCAGAGGCTGTCCGCAGAACTTTACAAATACCTCTACAGGCAGCCTTCCACATTATGCAATCCCTTTGGTTCTGTATAATGGGTATTCCCGACCCACATGCTCAAGGGCCAGCCCAAACATCAATACAGTTCTGGTGAAAAAGCCCATCTGGAAAATATAATCTATGGTGTCAAGCACGCAGACACAGATGAACATGCTTATCTGTCAGTGACAATATCCAGTCCAAGACAAACACAGGTGTGGTGTCAGTCCACTGTGTTGGATGGAAAGTACATTGGCATCAATCCCATGGTTACAACAATAACTGCCAAACTACAGAGTCAGCACAGAGCAAAAGCCGTCCCACCTACCGTCACTTACTGAAAAAGAGAACAAGCACCCAACAATCACTCAAACTTTATTCACTCTAAAACTATACACTTTTAATGATAGACCTGAAGTGTAAACAATTCTCTTAAGAAGAAGCAACAAGCCCTGCAAAACTGCCACATGACTGATTACTAATTTACGAGATCACAAACACCTCAAATCAATACTGAAAAGCTTTTATTTGGTTCCCATTAAAGAGAGATGTCAGTTTATGGTTGTCACTTGGGGTCATGAAGTATTTCACAAGAAAGCCCCTGAGTATCTTTCTGGCATGATCGTTCCCTACTCTTCTTAGAGACCACTCGGCTCATGCAACAAGAACCGCTTAATATTCATTCTTTCAAAAGTTCTTCCTTTGGTGACAAACCATTTGATGCATGAGGTTCAGCCCCGGGAACTTTCTCCTACGACACCTACAAGCTACCCAAAGACATGGTTCCTCAACCAAGCTCTTGTCAAACTTCCCTGTCGCTTAATCGGTTAAGCATTTTGGCGTTGTCTTGAGGCTTTTGGGCAAAATGTTGTACCTTATAACTGTTCTACATAAATAAATACAGATACTCTCATGAGCGAAGAATGCGATATACAATATAAAAACACTGATAAAGACATGATTCTGGAGATAAAACCAACCGTAGCAATATATTTTGCCGCCAAAAACATATAAACACATCCAGATACTTCTACAGAAGAGGCACTCATTTGTTACAGCATGCTAAGAATCCTTAACCCTACTTACCATCAATTTCGTGCGTAGGTTGGGTATAAGACCTTGAAATCGAGGGTGAAGGGCATTGGGATGTCAGCAGGAATTTGGGAAAAGACGAACTGGTAACTATGTTAGAAGGAATCAAGTACTCTAAATGTACATACCCCAATATTAAGACTCATTGGATGCCAGCTCGTGAAACAATGTAATCACTGGGCTTGGAGTGGTGTAGGGCTATAATCCAAGTCCCGAAATTCAAAACTATGTGTTTTAATATATTTCACTGATATAACAATTACTCTATGAGAAGGCAATTCAATGCAGAGGCTTGTAAAGTTACAGAGAAATAGGTGTTTTTTCGGACCCTGATGTTTTACACACTGACCGCATATTAAGCAAGTCTTAGGTTGCTTAATAACAGGTTTCAAAACCAGGGATTTTTGTGGTTTATGTGGTTACAGAACTTGGTGTTTTGAAATATCCTGATGGAGCACAGTCAGGCGAACTTAAGTAGAAACCGATGGGTGCAACTGCAAAGGGCAGTGACTATTAGGCACTCAATGACCGCTACACAAACACTTTTATGTGTGTAAATTCATTTTACCCACGCAAATTACTTGATTTATGGGACCAAATTCAATTTTACAATTTAAAAATATAAATTTTCATTTTGTTATGGTACCACCAGATGGTGATACATTATGGGAATACGTCTGCTCTCATGAATACAGAGAGGGTATTCCAGCGATGAGTCTATCCTGGAAAGTATAAGCACAATTGCAACCACCTGCGTTCGGGAGCATTCCCAAACTGTTACTCACCCCTTCCCACCATGAAAACAGTCACAGAAATACTGTTGCCAAGGGAAGGAATAAATCTCTTTTCAGGATCGGAATGGGCAGGGAACATCTAAAAAACTGGTGGGAGCCTTGGAGATTTTTGACTTAGAGGAGGGAAAAAGCGAAGTTTCACTAATGTGAAGCAACTCTAGCATGCACAATGTAATACCTGCCATGTAAAATTAAGCATGTGGAAAAGGTTTCACATGAATGTAAATTAACTCATTGCTTACCGGTAAACTATATTACCCCACGTAAGGTCCTCCTCATCTCAGTCTGCGCCCCCTCCCCACTCTTGTTTTACACTTCTTCTTGCGTTGATACTTACAAGATGGGAAGAGAGCGGGAGTATCCTTTAACGGGGGTTCAGACATAAAAAGAGACTAGCGTGTAAGAATCCTGTCTCGGTGCGGGGCCGCCCTAATTTTGTTAGGACTGGGTGTGGAGGTCCTACGAGGAGGTAATGGGTATTCCCAAAGGAATTCCAGTACTTCTGCAAAGCTGCAACTGTTAAAGCTCTCCAGGAGTAATTTTACAAACGTTTGAATTCCTAAAATTCACATTTCTACACTCAAATGTTAGGACAATCCTATGAGTGTAGTTTTCTTAATTTTGTTTAGCTGTGGCCCTCAGAGTCTTGTCTTCGTTGCAAGTGGGCTATTTTGATGCAGTAATAACATGCACGCTAAATACTGATACAGTGGGCTGTATTATCACACCATTCTTAGTTCTAAACCTCAGAATGAGGGAATCACACATTTCCCCCATTCCGAGGTGCAAACCTCAAACTATTTGCCGATCTTAAAGCATTTTGAAGGAAGGCTCAAAGTGGTAGTCATTCTAAAGGGATGCCCTGTTATGGGTAGTTGGAAAGGCACAGTTTCTTTTGCGGTATTTAAAAAACTAATCAAAAAAATCCTAGTGATTATAAGTTGCTTTCTATGCTGTGGCCACTAACAAAATTGTTTTCGAAAATACTTCTGGCTGAATGAAAGGTATGGACAGAAGAAAATAACATTAAGCCCATTAACCAACTTGCTTTTTAAAATGATCTCTACAGTAAATGATGGGGTTGCCTTATTTCCAATGGCTTAATGTTTGTTGGCTTAATGTTTGTTGGGCTGTAAGGATAGCCTATTATGTTGTGCTATTATTAATTTTTCAAAAGCTTTTGACTATACTGATGAATATATTTGATGGTCTTAACTGAGATGATTATGACTTTCTTGCCCCTTAAATAATATCTTATCAAAATTTACATTTTAATGCATGGATGTAACCGATCTGCACAGTTGCATTCTACTATACTAAAGATACTAACCTTCTATGGAGTCAGACAGGGGTGGGCCGTACACTTTATAATACATAGCTCAGCGACTTTAATACATTTTTACTCCAGAGCAGAATTTTCCACTATCCCTAGGTATTTTGAATATCAGTGCATTACAAAATATGGATGATACCTTATTAGGCAATCAGACACTGGTTGGTCCCCAATACAAGATTAAAGTAAGATCATGCTCTTTGGAAAATCTTCTTTTCAAGGACGATTTTGACAATTACTTAACTTGGTTTTCAAAAGGATCTCTACAATACATAATGGGGTTTTCTGATTTATACTGGCTAAATGTTTGTCGGGGTAGAAAGATAGCCTATTATCTTACGCTTATGTAGTTTTCACAAAAGCTTTTGATTATACTGAGGGATCTATTTCATGGGCTAAACTAAGATTATTATGGCTTATTTACCCTCTTTCTTAATACATTATCAAATTTTACATTTGAAATCATAGAAACACCCACCTTCTATGCAGCTGGATTTTAATTCATTAAATATACCACCCTTCACTGGAGTCAGGCAGGCGACTGTGTTGGCATCTACCCTTTCTAACAGATACTTCAGTTACTTAAACACATTATTACTCTAAGCAAGACTTTTCCACCAACCCTTTGAATATCAGTACCTTATAAAATATGGATGATATCTTATAGTGCATTAGAACCCGGTTTGGACTCCATTGCATGTTACTAGTACTGTCCAACAATGCTCACAATAATCCATTACTAGTGAGTAAAGATAAAACAAAGAGCATGATTTTTAGGAAATCTTCTTTGAAATATCAGTGGTACCTGGAAGGCTGCCCAATACAGAAAGAAGTAAAACTCTGCTAGCAATGATACGCTTAGAAATAGATTTAAGATGTAACTTAGTGAAAGCGTTACTTTGAAAAAGATTTCTTCAGGAAAAGGAAACAAATAATTTTTATATTTGTCTAATTTTCTACCCCCAACCATGCAGATTCTTTACAATGCAGAGATTCTACATATGTATATTTATAAAAAAGAGATTTGCACCAGAAACGCAAGTGAATAGCATATTTTCTCATGAGAGGTGTCAATTGTCTCATAAGGTCTGTGAGTTTGTGAAACATTTGTATATCTTGACAATACATAAGCGTATGCCTATGCATCAGAGCGTGAGTGGAGTGTACAACTTTGTTGTCTATCGTGCCTTGCTTCGTTCATCTTTTCTCTGCCTCCTACACGTCTGTATATTTGCTAGGACTTTAGTTATATGGGGTCATTTAATGAATTAGAGTGACTTGTCCATTCGCTGCACAATTAGGTCAAATTAATAATAGGGTAAAGTATGTGCCGTTTTAAAATGGCTGAAGTTATCCAATCTCACGTTCTTTTTAATGAGTTGCACTGGGTTATTTGCTTAGCTGGGGCCTGAGTGCAATCCTGTATGTCAATCCCAATGAACTATGGGAATGATGGGGCTGCCACTCCCTAAACTCGCTCATAAAAACAAACAGTTGTCGCAGTTTCAAATGTCTCAATGGGCTCAGCTACAAAATGTATCTGTTGCTGACAAATGGTTGTGAACGGCCAGAGCGGGTTCACATTTAGCAAACTGTCTGGCTTGCCCAAGGGAAGGCAAGAGTAAACTTCATTGAATTGTGGCAATACCGACATTTTTTAATAATTTAGAAGACCATAACGTCACTGATGCATAGAGTCTGAAAAGCTTGATATAGAAAGTTCCCAGGGTTTTTACACTCCGTGTAATTTTTCACGGTTTGTTTGTTGCATGTCTGTATTATACTTACATCTAATTTTATACGTCTATTTATTATTCCATACTCCTTAATTGCTCCCAGGGCATTGGCCATATTTTGTCCCATAAAGATTACAAAGGAACTCACAGATGGGGTATGAGGGTCATTATTATGACGCTGAACTTTCTCACATCGGCCACTACAATCATTGCTCTTCCTCTCACATTGTCCTTGATCTCTCTGTTGCTTTTCACACAGCTGACCACCCCATCATCTCCCGGACCCTCACACCACATAACATGCAAATCTCTACTCTGGTTCTCCTCATACATTAAACTGTATCAAACTGCAAACTAAACTGTAAATGTACCGTCCGCCTCAGCTCCCACCTCTCTCTCCTTCGCTCCTAGAACCATTACACCCTCTTCCGAGTAAGGGAAGAAGTGTACGTTTTAACTCAACTATGTTGATTAAAACCTTCATTACATTCCCCACTATCACCAGGTGTCAGACCTGTCAGCCTTAGTGTGGTCTTCCTCCCAACTTTTGCCTTCCTCCTCCGTTTTTCAGACCTCGTTTTTGCTGGCCTTAGGACTTTGAGCACTTTACCACAGCTAACCAGTGAAAAAGTGCATGTGCTCTCTCCTCTAAACATGGTAATATTGGCTCATACCCATTTGACATATTTATTTTACACATAAACCCCTAGTAAAGTGGTACTATAAGTGCCTAGGGCCTGTAAATTAAAAGCTACTAGTGGGCCTGCATCACTGGCTGTGCCACCCACATAAGTAACCCGTAAAACATGTCTCAGGCCTGCCATTTCAGAGCCAGTGTGTGCAGATTAAACTGTAATTTCGACCTGGCAAAATAAAAACCTTTTGCCAGGCCCAAACCTTCCTTTTTAGGTCTCGCCTAGGCAGCGCACATGCGCTGTCTCTCCAAGACATCAAGTAATCTGTTAAAGGGGTGAAACTCCGCCTTCTGCCGGGGAATTTCTCATGCCGCTTGCCATTTGTAAACACTGGCATTGCTTTTCTTTATAGGGCTTATAATTGGCTGTAGATCCGATGCGTCACTTCCGGTTATTCCGGAAGCAGCACCGCCTAACTACAGTTTCCGTTCGCTCTTCTGGTTAATGTGTGTCCGAGGGGAACTTTCTTAACCATCCACAGACCGACATAAGTTACGGGCGCAGCACTTCATCATGCGCCGGGGTGTCTCGCTGAATCGATTTGCAGTTGCAGCCCGCGATGTTGCGAAAACGAGCTAAGTTGACTTCTTTCCTGTTTCTGAAGAATTCGCTTCCTTCCCCGCCTGCTGGTGAAGAAACCCCGTGGATGGCTTGTCGCATTGCCTCCTAAGTCGCGCGCCACTTTCTTTGATAGGTGACGTGAGAGCCCCCGCGCGTCTTTTAAAATGGAAATAAGCCCTGCGCACGGCCTGGCAGGTGGCATTAGCCGATAACGTTTTAATATATTCTTGCTTTTTTCTGCAAATGCTTGTTTTTCACGTTGGCGGCACACGCGCTTTACCTTTAGCCATGTTAAGTTAAAGCGCGGGTGCCGCGATTGCTGAAAAAGTAAAGAAATAGAAAAAAAGAGTGGCCCGCCATTTTTGTTTCTATTTGTTTACTCCATGCTTGTTTCCCCTGCAAGCCGCCGGTTATTATTTATTTTAAGCCCTTGTTCAGGCTGTCACGCCTTCCCCTCGTCCCCCAACAGCAGCGATAACCGGAAGCCGCAAAAAGAGCAGGGGCCCCATGTCAACCCCGGCCAGACGGCGGCTCATGCGAGACAGGTAAAAGGGCGCTCACCAAGTAGCTGTTTCCCTCTTCGTGGCGTGTAGGGGCCAATGTGCAGAGTGTGGTTTTATAGCGCCATGAAAGGCGCCGCTTTGTTTAGCTGGCGCTGGTGTTAACTTACATTTATTATTTAATTTCTATTAGAAAGTGCACATTGAACTGCTTCTTGGCGCTTATTGATAAAACCTGTTAGTATTATCCTACGTAATGGCTTTCATTACACATCGAAAAGATTAAATACTGACTTGCCCCGTGGCCCCGTCACTATTTAAACCCGTGACACGTAAGGTATATATTCAAACCTCTGCGGTAGGTGCATTAATACACCGAGCTACCTTAGAAACATAATTGCCTAGTCACTGCTGTTGGTATAACTGTCTGAAACGCAGAGATGAGTTCATGTTCGCTAAAAGGCGGAGTCGAAGCACGCGCTTTGACCTTCAGCGCTCCAGATATCGGCCCAGTAGCTAGCGCATTAACGCACTGAGGGTCCCGGGGTCTCCACAACCCACCCGCCGTTTCAGCCCAGCCATCTGTGTTTTCAAAAGGACAAGCTGACAAAACACTGCAAACCCACCGCATTTCATAAGAGCGAAAGGAAATGTCTCTGCGTCATACAACAATACACAAAGGGCAATCAAATAAACAAACGCCAGGATCTGTATTTGCATCTTTACCTTCGCGGTACACGGAGGTTTCAGTTTCTCACAATTTACGCTATTTACTCTCGTAGGCTGAAGTTTGTTTCCGCTTTGTACCTGTGTTTATATTGTTTTTAATGACACTTTGTGGCGTTGAAACTGATTATTACACTTGTTGGCGCCTTGGAGAACGCAGTCTAATTCAGATATTGGGTTTTCTACGAGCACAGCAGTTTTTTTTTTTTATGTTTTACACAATTGCCCTATTTGTCGACATCTTGCTTTCCCGTTTGGCTCGTTCTCTGTGGCAGGTAACCGTCGTACAACACCCACGTGAAGCAAGCAGAAACAAGGGGAATTATGTTCATTTCACATCACAGCACAACACACATCCAATGCATGGGAACATTCTAACCTTCTGAGTTGGTCTATACATATACTTTTGTACTTGAAGTACAAATCCTGTGCTAGGCAGTGTGCTCTCAAAACGCATTGTCATTTAAAATGGCAATATCTTAAACTCGCGTAAATGCGAGACCTATTGCATTGCAAATGCTTGTTAATATATATAAGTCACCCCTAGGGTAGACTCTGGGCAGCCCAGAGGGCAGGATGCAATGTATTTAAAACGTAGGACATGTACTTTTAAGTTTTATATGTCCTGGTAGTGAAAAACTCTTACATTCATTTTTCACTACTACAAGGCTTATCTCTCCCATAGGATAACATTGGAGTTGCCTTATTGCATTTTATAAGTGTAATTTACAAATGGGAAGAGATGACCCCTTCAAGTTTGGTGTTTCTGGAATCACAATTTAAAATCCCAACGTATGGTGAATTTAGATTTTGAATTGCAATTATGAAAATGCCACTTTTAGAAAGTTGGCAGTTTCTTGACTTACAAAACACACAAGATGATGGACGGAATGCTGCACATTGGCAAACATTCACCCCCAGTCACAGATCTGGGTTTAATCCATCGTTATTTTGCTTCACCACGCCACCCCAGTTCAGACATAGCCATATGCAAATCAGTCTTGACCCTGTGCCTCATGGAAACAGTCCAGACCGAACTGCCAAGCCATGTCTTCCCTGGACCGGAATCAAGCATCCTAGGACCGGTTTCAGGCTATCAGCCTTCATCAGCCAGGATAGCTTGACTCCAGTGGCGTAGTGAGCACGGGACCCACGTCTGGGCATACCCTTCCCACTTAGGGCGAAATGCAAAACACACAAGATGATGGACGGAATGCTGCACATTGGCAAACATTCACCCCCAGTCACAGATCTGGGTTTAATCCATCGTTATTTTGCTTCACCACGCCACCCCAGTTCAGACATAGCCATTTGGTGCATGTAGCCTGTCTCTGGTCACATGACTGGGTGTAGTTGGCAGTTGGGCTTTGTGTATTCCTCCTAGACAGTCATACACAATGGGAGCTTAGGTGTGACTGAATGGGCCATTACTGGCAGAATGGGAAGAATTAGCTGGGCCCAGCCTCACTTACACCTGAATAGGCTGTGTCCCGTCTCCGCACAAAGAGCTGCATACCCCCTGTTGTTAGTCTGAAGCCAGGGAAGGCAGGGCATCTGTGCACTTCAAAGGCATGCCTCTAGAAGCTTCTCTCCACTTCAAAGACACACCTGTGTATAAAAGAAGGACCTCACACACCACCACTTCTGTACACTTCTGGGCCTGTGGATACTCTACCAGGAAGTAGGGCTGCTGTGCTGCTGAAGGACTGCCCCTCTACTAGACTCCAGTCAGCTGGACTCCTGCTTTGCTGTGCTTACTTGTTGCCTGCTGCCATCTTGCCTGGGTGAGAAGGACTGGACCTGCCTCTCTTTAACCCAGAACCCAGAGTGACTCTAAGGGCTAGCTGGCTGGCCTCCTGATCTGAAGCCTCAGGGACATAACAGGCTTCCAACAACCTTGTACCTGCACCTGGACTCTCTCATCTGTGAGTCTACCTTGCCAAGTGCTGTCACCCCAGTCCTGGACCCTTGGAAGTGGGCCTATGGTGCTTGCCGGAGGAACCGACGCATCTTCTCTGCTGAGCGACACATCCCGAGCAGAACTGACGCATCTTCTTGGCTGAGAGGAACATCATCGAGCAGAACCGACGCATCGCCGCTGCTGCATGGTTTGAACCAGTCACAAAGACCCACATCGCCTCCACAATCCTTGGAACCAATGAATCGCCCCGACGGCAGGGGATTCCACAGCCCTGGTCTTTGCATCTCTCGTCGACGGCAGCCTCGACAATGAAGACGTACTCCGCATTGCAGCCTTGCAGCTCCTCGTAATCGCCCACTGCGCACCGCATCCCGGATGCCAGATTTTGCATCGCAAGCCTCGTTGGTGAGATTCTTGACGACGACAGGACCTCGGAACCGACGCATAGCTTCAGCTGTGCGGCACATCTTCAACTTGGATCCATGCAGCGCTCCACAATCAAGATTTAAGGCACTCTGTTCAGTCGGCCTAACTGGGACCCTGTAGCCGACCCACACTCCATCAGGTTCGGCCTGAACTTGTGACTTTGTCCAGGTCCGGGGTGACCAGATATCCTCAGTTGACGCTTTGTGCTTTTTGGTGCTATTTCCGCTAAAACCTTTCAAATTAAATATCTCCGGTTCTACTAGTTAATTTTTTTCTTTTTATGTGTGTTTTCACTGCTTTACCTTTTAAAGTGTTGCACAAATACTTTATACATTGTCTCTTAGTTAAGCCTGACTGCTCTGTGCCAAGCTACCAAGGGGGTGAGCACAAGTTAATTTGGGGTTTGCTTGTGCCTTATCCTGACAAGGATTGTAGTTGCTGCTTGACCAGGGCTTACACCCCAGTCAACCAACAACCCAATTTCTTATACCAGGTTTCAGCTGCAATCGTTTAGAACAAACTAGCAGCACCCTCCTTCCAAACGGCCAAATCCCTCATCAATATATGATCATTAGCAAGCATAACTATAGCAACAGCTTACTTGTGGAGCTCCCCCTGTTTGTATTTACCCCCTTCCACAGGATCATAAGCTTTACCAAACAGACACATCACCTACCTACTGTGCTAACATCAAGCAGGTTAGTTATTTGCCAAAAACAGCGCACATTATAAGCTGGTCACTTTGATATTCAAAGCCATAGATGGTACTGCCAGTCCATATCTTTTCCATCTGATCACAGGCTACTGCAAGGTCTGTGTTCTGCCAACCTTCAACTCCCCAATGTGCACAGACCCCAATGAGTCAACTTGAGATTCATACCATGTCAACTACTTGTTCCCTGTAATAAATTGGATTATTATTTGGGGTGGGCCACTACCCACCTCAATGAATGATCAGAACCCTTGTCAGTGTGAACTCTTAAAGTCATTAAATGAAGCTGACCTCACCCCCCTAGTAGCTGTGGCATAGCGCTGACATGCTTCACTTAGGGCAATGTGTAAAGTATTTTTCCAGTACCAAAACAGTAAAAAAGTCAAAATGCAACACATTATAAATCCCAAACCAATTTAGAAAAATGCAGTTAAATTTGATAAGATCTGAATTTTTAAAGTAGAAGCTCGAATAATGCCAAAAAGTATAAAATACCAATGATAGTCAATGGTCGCTGTAGACCAGGACTTAGGCGCAATTGGACACTGACCATAAAGGTTCACCTTCTGACTTTAGCCCTTTAAGTCCCAACATACTAGAGGAGTACATTATTAAAGCCTCCCAGGACCTCAGGGGAGCATTTAGAGACTCACAGGGTATCAGGCAGTGGTCAAACAGTAGGGTGCAGATCCAGTTGCCACTGTTCAGCTGAGCAGTTGGTGGAAAAAGCCTCTTGTAGCTTCTTGCATCACTCTAAGCTTTACCAGGAGGTCTACTTATTTGCCCTGCGTACAAGAGAGAGAGAGCAGGTCCAGTTTTATAGGCTCTTTTTAGGTTTCAGACAGCAGGTTCAGTGCTCTTTTGATCTTCCACAGCCCCAAGAGTGTTCTGAAGTTGGTGCCTGGACATGCCACATTTATGCCTAACATGAGCTAGTGGGTGAGAATGATTCCTTGGCACGCCCTAACCAACAGGGTAAAAGCTACCGGGCCAACCCTACCTACTATGTTATGTTATGTGTACTTGTAAAGCACACTATCACCTGCAAGTGTATCTTGGCGCTCAGTAGGTGTGTGTGTGTTTAGCCCTACCTATGGTAGGTTGATTAATTGAAAAGCCAGATCTTCAGCTTCCCCCAGAGTTCAAGAAGAGAGCAGGAGTCTCTGATGTGGAGAGGGAGGTTATTCCACGCTTTAAAAATGATGTAAGAGAACGTTTATCCTCCTGATCTGGTTCTGTGTATGCATGGGTTGTTGGCGAGTAGGAGTCCTGCTGAGTGGAGGTGGCTGAATGGTTGATTATAGGAGTTGTGACTGTTCAGGTAGGTGGGGCCTGAGTTGTGGAGTGCCTTGGATGTGTGTTTGAGGAGTATGAATTGAGCACGTTTGTGTATTGGAAGCCAGTGCAGTACCCTGAGGTGTGGTGTAATGTGAGTTCTGTGTAGAAGGTTGAAGATGAGTCTGGCTGCCAAGTTCTGGAGGGTCTGTAGTCTTCTCGTGAGTTGTTTGGTGATTCTGACATAGAGGGTGTACCCATAGTCCAACCTGCTGGTGACTAGGGAGTGAGTGACATTTTTTCTTGTGTTGCTTGGAAGCCATGACGGCGTTGACTTTGTTTTCAAGATGACGGAAGTCTTCAGCCACACTAAACTTGGGCTTTGAGGGCTGGGTGTGTGTGTGGAGAGGACTATGGTGATCCTAGTGGCCTCCCACATCTAATTCTATAATCCAGGTTGGGGCAGTCACTGTACTCCCAATAAATCCTGAGGCAGAGGCCTAGTAGAACAAAGCAGGAGTTTTTAGCAACCGTACAAGCATATTTCCTTCCTTTCAAGTGTGCCCCCAGTGTTATATGTAAACCCAGGAGACTTGTCAAGCAGGATTTGACTCTCCAGTAGGATTTGGCACTGTAATGTCAAAGAGAGGCCCACTGTGAATGGAGCCTGCTTGTTTGGGCGGACAAAGGAAGGGCCCTGCCCTGGAGTCAGCTAATATCTGCCTGTGACATGGGAGGCCTCTCTGAAGTTAATCCAGTTCCTGGGCCCAACCCCACTGGTCATCCTGTCAATGAAACAACAACACTTCCCCACATCCAGGACTTTGTTCACTGCTCTAGGAGCAGTTGTCACACCTCTCCAAATGCTAATTACTGTCTGGAAAAATGGGACGGCCAATGTAAGTTGGCCTCCGTAGGCTTTAGTCAGGTAAAGGGTATCTCTCTAAAAGTACCTTTTACCCAATATTTATCAAATATTTGACTTAAACAGTGAATTGGGTTTTTAATAACTATTAAAAATTGTTGTTTAGTTGATTTTTTTCTAGCTGTTTCCTAACCGAAATTAACATTATTAAATGTAATAAAGTAACACTCTTTTTTTACAGGTCGAATTTGCAGATTAAAACTGCAACTGCCAGGTTAAAAATGGTACACCTGCAGTCATGCTTGCAGTGTCACTGTAGTGGATGGAACAACGGCTGCTGCATTCCACTAGTGACAGTTGACTTTGAGGCTTTGAATACATTTTGTACCATATACTAGGGGCTTATAGGTATTTTAAATATGCCAATTGGGGTATGCCAATTTCACCATGTTAAAAGAGGGAGCACAGCCCCTTTATCACTGGTTAGCAGTGGCAAAGTGTACTACAGCCATCCAAAATTTGGGTCCAGCAAAATTCAAAAACTCCAAGGTGACCCTGCAGAAAGTGTACATTTCCTACAGTCCTCTTCGCTGGGTCCACCACAACTCAGATTCATGCCCTGCATTGCTGAATTTAAACACAATTTCAAATCCATTTCGAAAGACCTTGCTCATGAACCTTGAACATCCCTCTTCACCCAGCTAATGTAAATATGTACATATTATATAATATATGACTAAATATACCTAACTTTAAAATCTGAGCCATGAATCATGAACCATGTCTATCTCTTACTAGTAAAATCATCAACTATAGCCATGCAGTCACCCCCACTGCTAAAGTTCTTAAATAAAGCTTACTGCTATGTATGGCACATCTGGTAGAAGAGCTACCAATTCCTCCAAAAACTAAAAAACACAGATTTCGAAATCCTGTAGAACTTTACTCCCATGAACACCAGAGTGAACGGGGTCAGAACTACATTAGTTGCTCATAGCTTGCCAGTTAACAGAAGTCTATTATTTTGATTTCCTTGCCGGAGATGAATGTTTGGTAAAGGCACATAACCACTGTGTGTGTTTACTTTTAGCAGCAGGCTGGTACGTGTTAACTAAAGTTCTTCTGTTATTCCACTAGAGGTCACTCACTAAATAGTCTTCCTTTGAAAAACACCAACGAATCTAGGCAGACAGTGACTTCAGAAGATGAAACACCTACTATAATTTACAAATAGCCTGCGTTTTAAACACCGACAGTGCTGGAAATGTCAAAATATGACTCCGGGAACCCATAAAATGGGCATCAATGTGTGGCAGAAGCAAGGGGGTGGAGTTACAAGAGGTGGAATCATGAAAAATGAAATCTGACAGTCAATTTTACTTCTTAAAAACTCTGCCATAAAGAAATTGGCAACAAGCAAATATGAGGCAGCAGATCTGTTCTGGCTTACTTAACGCCCACAAACCGGCTGCATTTTAAAATATCTTATGGGGTTAAGACCCCTGCTGCAGAGATCTTTGTGTGCCCAGCAATTTGCTCGGCATAATGATGGTAAGATAACTCTGGTGGTTAGTATGATTACTGGAGAGAACTCTGTTTTGTCTAATCACAATTTTGATTTACCATAAAGAAGCAATAAGCTGCAAAGCACAACGTGTAACAAACATATCACAGATTTGCATTTTTAGATAGCTTAAATGTTTATTGCTTTTGTCACAGAGATCTTTTTTTTTACTTCAGTTCATAAGTTACAATGTATAACACAGGGAGCTATGAAAAGACATCAAGAAGCTGCATGCACTGCAAGGTATATGTCTAGAACCTTATGTTTTTTTTAATCTTTTGTTTTCTAAGGGTGCTAATAAGGGTTCCTTTTGGTAGTAATAAAGTCTTATTAGTGCAGACAACTCAACCAGTGCTTTACATTTTAAATCCTGACTTTGTGTTTCTACAGATCAAGCACTCTGAACATGTAATGCCTGTCAGTATAGCTGCTATGTGATTCCTACACCCTCTAACCCACATTATCTTGTGTAACATTTCCTGTACATTAATTTGTATGATTCATTGTCTCTGCATGTGTATGTTGTAAAGTGCTCTGACACTTTACATGGAGATGAGTAGCGTTATAGAAGTAAGTAAATAAAAAAAGTTGTATTTAAATCGTTATTAGAGTAATTACTCATACAGACAAATACCTGTGACGTTCTCACAGGGCATGCATACCTCTTATACATAGGTGTTGATCAAGGACAAAAACCTGCTTCCGAATTGTAGTTTATCTTAAGCATTTGTGAAGTGATAACAAGCTAAGTGCCATTGTTTCCATCCACTGCATTGGCATTTAAGTGTTAGGTTCCAGAGAGCTCCTAGCCAGGATGCTCTAACAAAAGCAGGGTTCACAGCCCATTAAGGGAGGCTTTGTGTTGGGCCCCCGCTGGAAGAGAAAATAAGGACCCTTCTCCCCCCACCCCCCTCACCCAATGGGTGTTACTGCTCCGACCAGAAATTAGACGTGTGAGCGCTGTTGAATGTATCTCGGTGTCAGAAACTTCTGTATATTTCACTGGAGCCGGCCCGGTCCAGGATCCGTATAATAATTGTTGCAGTACCTGGATCTGAGCAGACTTAATCCACATGTATCATAACATCTCAGTCACCCCCTGTAGAGGGCACAGAACTAGGAAGAATGTGCTGTACGACGATTCCACGCCTAACTTGCTGGTATATTGAGGTACCAGTTTTAAATTCAGACTTTCGGTGCAAACAAAGACCTTGCCTGTAATCTATTGGAAAGGCAAACGTGAGTAGGTCTATACATATTAAGTTAAATGTCTGCCAGAAAAAGTAGAAAAACTCTCAAATGTGAGCTTCTCCTGATTGGACAAAAAATAAAAAGCTCCTTCCAAAATATGTAAAAAATGTATTAAAGTTACAGCAGTTTGCAATATACGGCCAGTATTAAAAAAAATTCCAGGGTTGCTCTTAGCTCCTAGTCCAGCTCTGTTGACCTCCAGCTTGTTACTTAGGTCAAAATGCAAAGACAACAGTTGATGGACAGAATGCAGAACAATGTCATACATTCACCCCAGTACAGAGATCTGGGCCTAAATCCATCGTTTTTTTGCTCACCATGCCATTCCAGTTTGAACCCAGCCATATGCAAATCAGTCTTGACCCTGTGCCTCATGGAAACAGTCCAGCCCGAACTGCCAAGCCAGGCCCTCCCTGGACTGGAAACAAGCATCCTAGGACCGGTTTCGGGGTTTCACCCCTCTTCAGCCAGGATAGCTTGATTCCAGTGGCATGGAGAGCACGGGACCCACGTCTGGGCATACCCGTCCCACTCGGGGTGACAAATGCAAAAACAACAGTTGATGGACAGAATGCAGAACAATGTCATACATTCACCCCAATACAGAGATCTGGGCCTAAATCCATCGTTTTTTTGCTCACCGTGCCATTCCAATTTGAACCCAGCCATATGCAAATCAGTCTTGACCCTGTGCCTCATGGGAACAGTCCAGCCCGAACTGCCAAGCCAGGCCCTCCCTGGACTGGAAACAAGCATCCTAGGACCGGTTTCGGGGTTTCACCCCTCTTCAGCCAGGATAGCTTGATTCCAGTGGCATGGAGAGCACGGGACCCACGTCTGGGCATACCCGTCCCACTCGGGGTGACAAATGCAAAAACAGTTGATGGACAGAATGCAGAACAATGTCATACATTCACCCCAGTACAGAGATCTGGGCCTAAATCCATCGTTTTTTTGCTCACCATGCCATTCCAGTTTGAACCCAGCCATATGCAAATCAGTCTTGACCCTGTGCCTCATGGGAACAGTCCAGCCCGAACTGCCAAGCCAGGCCCTCCCTGGACTGGAAATAAGCATCCTAGGACCGGTTTCGGGGTTTCACCCCTCTTCAGCCAGGATAGCTTGATTCCAGTGGCATGGAGAGCACGGGACCCACGTCTGGGCATACCCGTCCCACTCGGGGTGACAAATGCAAAAACAACAGTTGATGGACAGAATGCAGAACAATGTCATACATTCACCCCAGTACAGAGATCTGGGCCTAAATCCATCGTTTTTGCTCACCATGCCATTCCAGTTTGAACCCAGCCATATGCAAATCAGTCTTGACCCTGTGCCTCATGGGAACAGTCCAGCCCGAACTGCCAAGCCAGGCCCTCCCTGGACTGGAAACAAGCATCCTAGGACCGGTTTTGGGGTTTCACCCCTCTTCAGCCAGGATAGCTTGATTCCAGTGGCATGGAGAGCACGGGACCCACGTCTGGGCATACCCGTCCCACTCGGGGTGACAAATGCAAAAACAACAGTTGATGGACAGAATGCAGAACAATGTCATACATTCACCCCAGTACAGAGATCTGGGCCTAAATCCATCGTTTTTTGCTCACCATGCCATTCCAGTTTGAACCCAGCCATATGCAAATCAGTCTTGACCCTGTGCCTCATGGGAACAGTCCAGCCCGAACTGCCAAGCCAGGCCCTCCCTGGACTGGAAACAAGCATCCTAGGACTGGTTTCGGGGTTTCACCCCTCTTCAGCCAGGATAGCTTGATTCCAGTGGCATGGAGAGCACGGGACCCACGTCTGGGCATACCCGTCCCACTCGGGGTGACAAATGCAAAAACAACTGTTGATGGACAGAATGCAGAACAATGTCATACATTCACTCCAGTACAGAGATCTGGGCCTAAATCCATCGTTTTTTTGCTCACCATGCCATTCCAGTTTGAACCCAGCCATATGCAAATAAGTCTTGACCCTGTGCCTCATGGGAACAGTCCAGCCCGAACTGCCAAGCCAGGTCTAAACTGGGGTGGCATGGTGAGCAAAAGAATGATGGATTTAACCCAGATCTCTTGACTGGGGGTGAATGTTTTGATTTGTTCTGCATTCCGTCCATCAATTGTGTGTCTTTTGCTTTCTCGCCCTAAGTGCGCCAGGTATGCCCAGACGTGGGTCCTGGGCTCACTGTGCCACTGGAATCAAGCTATCCTGGCTGAAGAGGGGTGAAACCCCGAAACCGGTCCTAGGATGCTTGCTTCCGGTCCAGGGAGGACCTGGCTTGGCAGTTCGGGCTGGACTGTTCCCATGAGGCACAGGGTCAACACTGATTTGCATATGGCCAGGTCTAAACTGGGGTGGCATGGTGAGCAAAAGAATGATGGATTTAACCCAGATCTCTTGACTGGGGTGAATGTTTTGATTTGTTCTGCATTCCGTCCATCAATTGTGTGTCTTTTGCTTTCTCGCCCTAAGTGCGCCAGGTATGCCCAGACGTGGGTCCTGGGCTCACTGTGCCACTGGAATCAAGCTATCCTGGCTGAAGAGGGGTGAAACCCCGAAACCGGTCCTAGGATGCTTGCTTCCGGTCCAGGGAGGACCTGGCTTGGCAGTTCGGGCTGGACTGTTCCCATGAGGCACAGGGTCAAGACTTATTTGCATATGGCCAGGTCTAAACTGGGGTGGCATGGTGAGCAAAAGAATGATGGATTTAACCCAGATCTCTTGACTGGGGGTGAATGTTTTGATTTGTTCTGCATTCCGTCCATCAATTGTGTGTCTTTTACTTAGGTCAAAATGCCATGTCTTGACATTTTCTTGATAAAAACACTAATACATAGTGGAGCTCATCAGGGAACAAACTGCTTGCAATGCTTTGCACACGCAATGCTTATTCTAAGCATGAGGTCCTTATGGGATGAACCAGACAAAGCTTGTTTCTCTTCAAAAGAGGCTTTGAAGGAAAAATACTGGGAAATGGTCCTGCAAAAAACACAGATCTAATGATTCTGCGTCACTCACTGGAATTTTCTTAGATGTGAAGCCAACTCCGAGTTTAGAGCCCTATTGGGATATAATAACAAAACCACATAATCGAAAGTTATTCTTCCAGTTTAGGGTCGGTACACTACCTACAAGGGCCTTTACATCTTGTTGGGCCAAGTCAAGTGCCAATAAGTGCCCCATATGCCAGATTCACGCTGAAACTGTGCGTCATATTTTGTTTGTCTGCCCAGCCTATGATGCACCTCGTCAGTGTATGGTTGGTGCCAATTTGTAAAATATTGGGCACCAGAAGGAGTGAAGTTGCCGAAAGAATCTTGCGGACTAACACTACAACTCCCATTGTTATAGCGGTAGCAAAGTTTTTAAGCTGGTCTTGGATCATTAGATCCAAATATTTAATAAGCTGTTAGGTGTGCCTATTTTGTTGTTTTATTTCTCTGTGTGCTTTTTTTACAATACCATTTGGTGCACCCCTACACGTCTACATGATTTTTAGCTTGTCAAACATCGGGTTTGTGATTTTAAATAGTATTGTTTTATGTACAGTTCCTGTTTTATTATGTTATTTAGTTCAAAAAATGCTACGACAGGTACATATTTATTTAATACCTTTTTAATCTTTGTATGTACCTACTCATTTGTGTTCAGTGTGTTATGAAATTTCATGTTGCATGTTTGTGCTTTTATGACATACTGTCGAATAAAGCTTTTGGAACTGGAACTGGAGCTTATTCTAATGTAGCAAAAAATATCTTTAAAAAGCAGGTGGTGGCATTGCTTTCTGAGTTACAGATCACATTGCAGCAATGTGAAAACGGTTCCTTTCACAGCAAAACTACATCTTTTCACAGTTGTGCTTCCATAAATTATCTTTGGATCACAGCCTGTAAGTAGCAAAAATGTGCATCTTTAGTAAGTGGCTCATTTAGCTTTTCCATAAGTCGCTCTTTTGTAACTAAGATGTACGAGGGTTAACAAGAAACAAGCTCCTGGAACCTCATTGCACCCACTAGAGCTGAAAACTCTTCCAGGAACACCTTACTCGCCACTAATGACCTCCCCAACTCGCCTAGACAGACAGAAACCCTGTCCTACCACCTTTACCCGGCCCTATTGTACTCTTTTTATTTACACAGAAGCAAAATTCCTTCCACCGGGAACCATAACTATTTCCCATAACAAGACTTCCCTTAAAAACATTTTGGGGTTTCTAGTTGGGGGTGCAGCACTTCGCACTTGTAATTTTGGTTCCCACTCGCCTCACACTGTGCACTGCGCCATCTGCATTTTATTCATATGTTACCTAGCATATGTTGAAAACAATATGTACAGCTGACGTTTGTTTGATTTGGTCTTTTATCTGTATGTTGCTAATGCAACAATTTCTATGAAAATAATAGTCCATCTAGAAAAATTCTCATGCACACTAACTGCAGTCTTCGCCTCTGCATCTATTAGCAGATTCTCTGTGTTGACTATATGGGCAAGTTGTCTTTGTACTTTGAACAAGAACACATATGAATGTTAAGGAAAACAAACGGTACACAGCAGCACTGCATCTAACTAGGAAAGAAGTCTGGAATTTGCAGAGAACATGCAGGCAAACAGCCTCGATGGAGCATAGTGCGCCACTGAGACACGAGAATTTCTATTCTAAATGATTTTCATGGGGAAAGAAAACAAGGAACCACCTTGGTGGAGTCCATTGCCTTGACGGACTAGATAAATTACCAATTAATAACTCATTCACGTGCTCATTCCCAGGCTCACACATTGAAAGCAACAATGAACTTCTTAACATAGTACAGAAAATGAGGTCTAAGGCCACACTCTTCCCCTCTAATTGTCTAAAAATCGAAAAAATATAAGAGCAGCAAACAACTTGCCTCTGATTCAACAATCTTAATCCTGATTTAGAGAATAGAGCAAATGATCACTTGAGTTCTGTTTCTGCTCCATAATTAGGATCAGCTTCAGAGTTCTTAAAAGGAGAATTTTGTTAACCAACAGTACTTGTTATGGGCCTCATACTGTATAAGAATGAAGTTGCCTGAGTAGGAAAGTGTCATAAGTGCCTGCACTGGGAACAGCGAATTAGTGAACTGGCTTATTGAAGCCGTCAGCCTGCCTTTCACTGCAGGTGAAAACCTGGCCAGCGTTTCCAAGGGGGGGCAAAGACCACCCTGCAGGCAGGTGCATTGATTGCCTTCACCCGCCTGCCAGGGGATGTCTGGGTCATTACTGAGAACAGTGGCGTAACGAAACTCGACGGCCCCCCCTTGCAAAGTACATAGAGGGGGCCCTCCACGCTCCAGACCCAGTCAGGAGCTCTCACCTACCGCCGGTTCACAGTGCCGGAGGGGGCCCCCTGGAGCTCGGGACCCCTGCACCGCGAGGGCTGAGGGGGCTATTGCTACGCCAATGACTGGGAACCCTTTTTTCCCATTCCACTGAACGCCCTCTCTGCAGTGCTTAATTTGTAAAATATTAAGTGCCAGGGCTCTGACCAGGAGGCCACTGCAGCTTGCACCACCCATCGCCCTTGTCATCGCTGCCAAAACAACTACTAACCATGTCTCTCGCATGTAAATGCGACAGTTCAGATTACTCCAGGTCCCCAAAGCTAAAGGAATGGCTGTGGAGGCAGGTAATTAGCAATTTTTTTAATGTATATTGTTTCTCTAAACAACTGTTATACTGCTCATCTCTAAATTACATGAGCAGCGCCACCTTGTGGCAGACTGCCCTGAGTGGGGTGTTGACAATTAGGTGCCGGTGCCGAGCACCGGAAACCAATTAAGTGCCGGTGCTCAGCACTGGAAAGCACCGGCTCAAATTAAGCACTGCCTCTCGGTGTGCAATGACAGTGTGTCACTCCTATGTGCCACATGTATAGTATTCTGGCCCCTGGTTGTCTTTCTAACATTGGGCTAGAAGATGATCTACATGATTCTGCTATCTTGACTGTTTGATAAAACTTTAAGGATAAGATAGGAAGTTCATTTTGTGCACAAAACATCATTTTATTCTTTTATGAGTTCTCTTTAAGAGTGCTTTTAGGTCAATTTTGTGGTGGAAGGATGGGGCCTTATTAATTAAGGGGTACATTGTACCACTGTCTGCTATGGTGCACCCTTAACTGGGTGGGGCAGGCGCAGACTGGGACAGTGCGTCCTGTTACTGTGAATACACTACTCAAAGTGCAGGCGCAAACTTATACCAGCTCTGTAAAAAGTGCATTAGTGCCAGGTGGAGCCGCTGTTTCAAGCTGCCAGTTTGCCTTTCATTACCGGTGGCAACTCAGCAAGCATTACAAAGTGGGTCAGACATCCCCATGCAGGTGGGAGCAGTAAGTGACTGCACCTGCCTGCATTGGGCATGCCTGTGGTAGTCCCGGGGACCCCAGTAAACTCCTCCCAAAGCCTGCCCTCTGGAGAGCGGGATGGTGCATTGGCTGTGCACCACCTCTTTGTGGAGCTGTCAGTGTGCTTCCTGGTTGTCTTTTTGCCTATGCACCCATTCTGTGATATGGCGCAGGTGCAAAGGCAAAGTGTTTCCTCATTGCCCAATGCAAATATGGGAATGCCCCCTCATGTTTTCTCCTGCGCAAAACGTGCACCAGTGTAACCTGTATTATAGCATGTGAGGTTTCCTTCTATAATATTAGAGTGCCCCGGGGGCACGTGAAGCTCATGCACACGCCAGGAGCACTTTTAGTAATAATGCCCCTAAACATACTTTTTCTTCTCAAGCTGCTGGAACCAGATACACAACCTTCTCTGGTTGAAAAAACATACAGAAGAGCCATACAATCAAAAGTTCTTTTTAAGCTGGGCAACCCCACTCATGATGATTCATCCCATTATGAAGTAGTGTGTACTGTTCAGGCTCCACCTCCCGCCTTGGGCGCTCATAGCCTTTGATTATAGTTTGGCTTGTAGGAACAGACAGGAAATACTTCATTATGACCAGTCCTGTGCCCTGCCACATTTCCCTGTCCCACTGATGACCATGCCAGTGCAAAGACTAGCTGCACACTGCTTCTACAGGAGCAAACACCACTGCATAACACAAAGAAACAAAAATCAAAAAAAGTGAACCCTATGATTTATGTGGGTCAGACAAACATATGGACAGGTCAGGCCTAGCTGCTGCACTCCACTCCCTCCTCCCAGCCATTTCCCACCTCTCCTATCTACATCCCTGGTCCAGTCCTAGCATGTAGCTATTTTGCCTCTCAGTTCTCTCCCCCAGGCCAGTGAAGATTTCTGGTGCTGACCTACGTCTCATATCCTTACCTGGTTCGGCACAACCGGTTAATGCTGGCTTTCCTGTCACTTAGCTCTCCTAGACCAGCCCTGGTGAGTTGAGCTGCGCTTCCTCAGTTTCTCCGCTGCCTCTCCCTGGTTCTCCTAGGCTAGTTCAGGGATAAAGTGCTTACCTATGTCTCACACCTCTCCCTTGGTCTCCCAGTTTCGCAGACCAGCCCCAGTTTCCTGAGCTCATAGCAAAACTTCAAGTCACTGTAGGAGTTGTTATTGAGCTCGCTATGTCAGCGGTTCATGGTTTCCTCATTCAATTTATACGCCTCCCAGATCGAATTTGTTTCTTTGTTTGAATCCTGACATTAAACAAAGCAGTTTTTTAATAAAAAAAAGAAAGACTTGGTGAGCAAACGTTTGATGATTTTGGTGCTCCATCAAACCTCTGGGGTGCCACAAGTAGAACAAGCTGCTGTGGAAGCAACTGAGCTGCATGGCAGCAGCAGGAGGTGTCATCAAGGCCAAGCATGCTCAGCTCTCTCTCAGATGCTCACCCATCCCCGGGTTCAGTTGAAGCCGTCCCCTCCATGGGTGGAATGTTAGGGTTAAGTAACTTGGGCGCTCTAGGAAGACGCTTCACTGTGAAAGGCCCAGCTGCTGACCCCCCTCCCACCACCTGCCTTGCCGCAGTGGGTCATCAAGGTAAGGGTGCTCTGACACCTTCTGCTGGCAGCAGTGTATGCTCTGGGGGCTGCCTAGGTGTACGCCTATTTGTCTTTTTGAGCTTGGTCAAGGTAAAGACAGAGGCAATAGCACAACCACAATAGGAGGATTTATCATGACTCTACTCTACTCTGCAATATTTCACTCTACACCACTTTACTCTATGCCATTACACTCTTCGCCACTCTAGGTAATTGCACTCAACAGTGCACCACTACACTCTACGCCACTTCACTTCACTCTGAAATTTGTTTTATATGCCACTGCACTCTACCCCACTCTACTCCACTCCACTCTATGTCACTGCACTCTATGCCACTCTACTCTTAACCACTGCACTCTACGCCAATGCACTCTACACAACCACACTCTGTCACTGCACTCTACTCTGCATCACTGTTCTCAACACCACTGCTCTCCTCGCCACAATACACCACTGCACTATGGCACTCTGCTCTGCAACACTGCACTCTCCATCACTGTACTCTACGCCACTCTACTCTGCACCACTCCACTCTACACCAATCCACTCTACGTCACTGCGCTCTATGCTACTGCACTCTACAGCACTATACTCTACTCTGCACCACTCTATGCCACTGCACTCTATGCCACTCGACTCTACTCTGCATCACTGCCCTCTGCATTACTCACCTCTACGCCACTACACTCTGCACCACCCTACGCCACTCTACTCTACACCACTGTACTCTATGCCACTGCGTTCTATGCCACTGCACTCTACGCCACTCTACTCTACTCTGCGTCACTCCACTCTGCGCCACTCCTCTCTACTATGCACCACTCTAATCTACAGCACTGCATTCTATTATGCTGAATTGTATGCTGCTGAATTAAATGCCACTGCACTCAATGTCACTGCACTCTACGCCACTCAGCGCCTATGGCATTTTAGCACGTTTGTGTGAAAATTGTGCTGTAAAATGCACTATTTCACCCCATTTTTTTCAATTTTTTCTTGGTCGAGAGAAAAGACCTGGCTTTCTCGCTTTGCTCACTCATTACAATTCAGGGCAAATATTATGCCACAAAACTTTCAAAGATCAAGTCAGCACAATAATATATGTGGAATCTAAAAAAAGATATGTGTCTGTATTGTGCTGTTGTACGAATGATGCAATTATTATGGAACTTAAGCAATGTCAATTACTGTGATATTAGTTAGGGTCATGTGACATGACTTCTTGGAAAAAATCAGGGTCTAGGGTCTTATGATATCACTTCCTGTGATGTCATTAAGGTCAATAGGTATGTGACGTCACTTCCGCTATCCCTGGTATTTTGGTGAATCGACACCCACGCTGACAAGCAGCTAAAGCTGTCTCTGCCAGACCTAAAAAGCAGGGGCATTAGGGTGGAGTTATGCAACAAGCACAAAGAATGGTGGCAGTCTGTAAAAGAAGAGGAGAGAGTAAGTCAAATGATCCTGACACAGTAAAATTAACAAAATAGGAAAAGAAAAAAAACAATCCAAATTTGAAAACTGAACAAAACAATGAGAATGTCTTGTTCATTTAGATTTTCCCCGCTGAAAGAATCGGTTATCAAACAGTGAACAATCAAATACATTGCATGATAGTAAAATAACATGCTGCATCACTCTACATTTTACACTTCCTGAGGGAGTTCAGAATGAGCCAGTAGAAGACACTCCGTTCTAATGGTTACACATAAGTGGCTTTCTTGCTTTTGGAAAAACATTTAAATGAACGCACACATGCCCCTTTGTTTCAGCGATACAAAAGATGGAAATGAATGGCATGGCCAAGGGCCAAGAGCAACAACATCTGCCTTACACTCGGCCACGTTTTGTATATTCAAACCCCATCAATCGTAGTACTTTGTGAATTAAACAAAAACGTTGTTTACTTGGGGACATTGCATGGTCGGAACAAGACACAGTTTGGGCCGTAGGGGCATTGGAAACACTGCAGGGTATAAACACACAAACGCGTGTTTTTTCACTTCACAGACGACGAGCCAGCTGTCTGACAATTCCTCGGGGAATAATGCAATGATGGATTCGCCTCTCCTTGCTGCTGTGCGCTTGATTTAATTTGAAACAGTATTAGTCGGTAAATTTATGGATTAGCTGAACTTGAAAATATTGGCTAACATACTGACTTGTGACTGTATTCGTGGAACAGACACCAGCAGCTATGGACAAAAGAATCAGTCAGTTTTGCCTTACCTAGGTTGATGTGTTAATATTTTAATATTCATGTTATGTAACTTAATCTGCCACGCTTGCCACACCCAAGGGATATCTGGATGGCCATTGGAATCATGCGGCAAGGGGGGAGCACATTATGTGTCAAGAAAAGGCAAGTTATGCAGCGTAATGCAACACATTTTGTGGCAGTATTATGTCTCTATTTTGTCATTTTTCTACATGTTAACTCTTTGTCTGGACAAAGGATTAATCTCATCAGCATCAGTTTAACACCTAAGTGAAAGCAATCAGCATCTGAAAGGAGACCTGCCACTGCGCAGCAAATTATGTACAAGCTGTTCGATAATATGGCAAGTGCGTCAAATCCATACTGCAGAAAACGCTGTAGCAACAGAATTGTGTAATTCTAGTGGCCCTCAATGTTCGCAATAATTTCTGGGAGAAAAAGATAGTTTGAATTTCTTCAATCTTGCATAAAGACCTATATTTTACCTTTGCAACAAGAGCGTGGCATGAGGACTGCATGATGGTAGTTTGCATACAGCAGGTGTGCGAGTAGATGCTGGGAAGGAGTGTGCTTGCACTCTCAAATTCAATAATAGTGGGGGTAATAAAATGTCAATTCAAAGTTTATTAACAAAATGTAAAATAAGCCAACACGTGCTTTCCCATATCACAGTGAAGAGCAATGTCCCCAAATAAAGAACCACTCAAGTAGAATAAAGTTGGTGCCTTGCTCAAAGTAGAAAAGTAACCGGCATAGTGCCACACCACGAACAGTATGTCATGAACTTGTAGCCTGCCTGGTGAGACAATATTAGGGTGCATGAGTCAGTAGGAAGACATTTTCAAGGAGGATTCCTTCTGTGAGGCAAGTATTTTTCCCAGTAACTTCAAGGGTGTTTTCCTCTAGGGTCCTGCTTGGGAGAGTTGCATGACTGGGATAATACTTGGGATAGATTGAGAGCTGGAAAGTTGGGTACTAGGCCTACCCTGAGCTGTTGGATTATTTTCCCATGGAATAACCTAGTCATCGACTACTGTAATTGCAGTGGCGGCTCCTCCGCTAAGGTGGAGGAGTGCCGCCCCACTGCATTTTTTGCAGTGGAAAAATGAAAAATAAAATGATAATAAGACTACGTTATTATAATTTTATTTTCCCTTTGTAATGCAGTTTTACAGGGTGGGGCGGGGCTTGGCTGTCGTCACAGCCAGCAAGGGGAGAGATGGTGGGCACATAAATGAGCATAACTGTTTGGTCGGCCCTCTTGGGCCGGCCAAACAGTCCTGCGCACTTTGCATGTTCCTTTGCATTACGCAGCCTGGTGAGGAATATGTACAGGCTCCCATTCCCTGTCTGAGCGCCGATCCACGGTGCTCAGACCAATGACAATGCTGCATTGCAGTGTTGTGATTGGCTTAGGGGAGGGAACCTGTACTTTCTGCTTTAGAGGACGACGCGAGGCGGCGGTCTGGCGGTCAGCAGCATAGTAAGTTTATTTTAATTTATTTTTCAATCTGCCCCCCGCTTCACCCTTGTTACTCGGTTGCAGCCACCACAGTGTAATTGACTGAATGGCCAGAATTTATGTGGTAGGATGGATGGCTGTCAGGAGGCGATAGTAAGTCAGTTCCCAGGTGACATCATCAATAGACAGCCAGTCCTTAGGGTGGATATAGGATCCTGGATAGTCCCCTACTTTTGTGTCTGTGGGTGCTGTCCCTTTAGAACACACGAGTCAGCTGGTCAGATAGCCAAGACACTATAGACCAAGGATTCCAGGCAGACCAATGCTTTTGAATACCACCCTTGTCAGAGGTCAGGGAGGGTAGGTGACCAGATAATAGACCTATACTCACCCATAGCACCTGTCTACAATGTTGATTCTGATTTCAGTAGGACATGGAAGGAACTCTGCTACAGAAGTTGTTGGGACTACGAGATGGATAACCTAATGACAATAAAGAGGGCTAGAGAGGCATAGGTATAAGTCTTGCTGCGGACCTGGTTTTCCAGCGTGGTTCCTACCCTGCCTTTTTAGGATGACCAGCTTTGAATCATGTATAACCATCCACCTGTTAGCAGTCTCACTGGCAGATTTAGACCTAAGCAGAGCTACAGTGTCCATGGTTAGGGTGATGTGGTGGTGGAAACAATCCAGAAGATCGCAGGACAGATGCTGTCAAAGATGTAGTCGAGTTTCTATATGATCCAAGTAATGTGGAAATTTTGTAGTTGATTGTATTGAGATGAGAATGTTTTTTATTGATGTCTGATGTCTAGAACAGGGTTGATGGTACAGTCTTAGGGGATTAGGACACAGGTAAACATCAAGTTCAGTGTGTATTCAAACAAATTAGTATAATGTTTCCCAGTGCTTTAGCCTCCTGCGCCAGGTGCAATGCCCCAGCTGCAGACCTTAAACATATACTCTGGAAACATCCGAGACTCCGCAAGTTTTGGGAAGAGGTGTTACAAATCTTGGAGGTGAATACTGGTTTACCAAGAGCAGACACTTGAGAGGTCGGGCCCTAGGACTTTGCAAGTGGCCAAAGAAAGTCAAGACAGTTGCCTGATTTCTTGGCCTTGCATTAATTTTCGCAAAACAGACTATCACGATGCAATGGAAAAACCCAATATCCCCTTCAAAAGCACCCTGGTGTCACTCTCTGAGAGTATGGGGCGGAGGCTGTGGCTCTACACACAGGAGAAGCCATGGGCCAACACCGACACCTATAGCCAACAACTGAGAAGAGCTGCTATCTAGACTAACTGATTCATATAATTAAAGTGACTTATCGCCCTGAGTTCCTCACTCCTCCTATGTAACTATTTCCCCTTCTCGCCTTTACCTCCCAACACTTCTGCTGCAATATAACAATTCAATGGTATGCAACCTCTTGACTTGGCACTCCGGCCCCTTGTGCGCTGACCTTCCCTCCCAGGGTCATGGTTCTCTCGGCAGCCAAATTCTCCTGTCAAGACTTCCCTCCACCATCCCACCCAATGATCGTTTAGATGAACTCACTCTTTACTCTTGATCATCAGCTCCTATACAGTTTCTGGATTCTACATTCGCTTACCTTACCTTTTCTTGATCTTCTAGGTTACAGCTTCCCCTTGTCTAAGCACATATTCTGGTTTTCCATTTCACACTGCACATTGTTCCTAAATTTTACCCATTATTATAGCCTGATGTATTGTTAACCGTGTGTACCTCCACATGATTAATAGGCATTGCCCAATTTGTCCGTGTTTTGTATGATGTACGGCACGTTGTAATCAGAATTTTGCTAAAAGCAAAAACACTTTGTAAAATAAAAAGTTCAGCGGGTGTCCTGCTATGTAAGCTGCAGTCAAAATAATTGAAAGATTTGGAGTGACTCTAGGTGGTCAATGGTTTCTGCTACGTGTTTGTTGCTTGGAATAACTACAGAATGACATCAGTCACAAGTATGATTTCGCTTGAGGGTACTTGGGTGGTCCTGGCCAGGTCTAGAATTTCCTCCTGCTAGATGTATGATAAACTCAGGTGACAATGAGTGAATTGCCGTGGCAGCTGGAAAAATGGGTAGTTGGGAGTTTGAAGAACTAATAGTTTGAGTTAGGGATGTCTACACAAGCCAATGGCTCGAGCAGCACAGCTCCCATTCTGTCTTTTGTTGGGAGTATATAATTGGCAGAGGATGCCCAGAACTCCAGCTGCAAACCAAATTCCTGTCCACTCCTAGACTGAAGCATTTTCCTCCTCTACCCTCATGATTTTCATTTGAATGTTTGGCCACAAAGTGTGGAAATGTTTTACAAGTTTATATTTTGTGTATCAATAATGATTATTATTATACAATTTTACACACGATTTTATATATATAGACTGAATTAACATCATTGCAATTGAAACAAACGTTCTATGATGTGTAGAAGTGTGTTTATTAAAGTGTTTTAGTTATGCCACATTTTTGTGTAAAACGCCATTGTAGACAAACTAGATGACATCTCTGTCACTCACTCCTGCTCCCCCGCACACATCCTCTTCCCACAGGCGCCACAGCACACAAATTGAGGTCATATTAGGTTTATTTTCATTGTTGTATTGTTTTGCTCAAGATTAACTTTCTATGGTGCGGATGTAATATTGCTACAAATATCTATGCCTTCTGTTCCTTCAGTGGACCTGGTCACTAAGGGAAAGTCTTACTGTAAAATGTTTCATAGTTGTTCGAACATTTTCGGATGACATTAGCATAGAGGGTGTTGAATAATTATTTAAAGTGTTGGGATAGTGCCACTTACACAAATATTAGCCTATATCCTAACCCTAACCTTTGGTCTAATCCCAAACCTTACTCTAACCCTAACACTAGCCCTAGCATACCCCTTCCCTTAACACTTCCCATAACACTAACCCTAAACCCTATCCTTTAACCTAAGCCTAACGTTAACAATAACCTTAAATCTTACCCTAAAACAAATCTTAAGCCTATCCATACTCTAAACCTAAATGCATCCCCCTCTCTTACCCAAATCTTCTTACCCTAGCAATCAATGTAGTGTTGTGTAGGTCATGGTATAATGAAATCAATGTCATGGTAGGTGTCAAAGTAGTGGTGTCTAAGCCAAAGGCGCTGGAAATCGGGGTGAGGGTGTGCTGCAGCACCCATAAAATAAGCATGCTAGACTTCAGAAAGTGAATGAGCAATAAAGATCCCTTTAAATTTTGTTTTCATCTTGTCACAGAGGTCAAATGTTAGGCTCTGTGTTCTGAAATATTGCCGTTTATTCTTTTAACATGAAGATTGGTGTTTACTTTTCTTTTTCTGACTGCAAAGTTAGATGATTTTGTAACGTGAAATATGTGACAATCTTGCTGAGTGTGAAAATAAAGGCTGTAGAGTGTTCATTTTTTAAACACACAACAAACCTGAACTGTATAAATAGTTAAAAATATATCAGCAGTTAAGAAAGCACAACTGAAACATTTTTGTTTACAATTCTGAAGTGTAATGGAAAAGAATATTTTAATAGGATCAGAATAAATCAAGACACTTTGTGATGCCAAAATGATAAATATTCACTGAAACCTGATTTCCATACATTATCATTTGTGTGGTGTACAGTTCCATTAGCAAAACTATATGTCTGTGCAAATTAAGTGGGTCTTTCAATGGAAAATGTGCTGGTTGCAAATAACAGTGCACTATCAAACCATGCTTTAGTAATATGTGCGAATGTGTGCTTTAAAATGCACCACCGGCTACATACAACACCCTTATCACTCTCCTGCTGAATGAGCATGGCTCATTTGTAACACTTGTACTTTGTGTGATGCCTGTATTTTTCACAATCCCTATGACTTCGGTGATGTTACACTGATGGCAGCACCCCCACTCAAAACATTGTTCTCGCACCAATGGTCTAGGTAATGATATACTGAGGTAGTGTTGGTGTACCCTGGTACTACCCTTGATGAGTAGTGTGCCACTGTCCAATAAAAGTATATCAGCCTTCTAAAAAAGTGTTAATACAGGCCATAGAGAGTATAGTAGCCCCACTGAGAATTTAATGTGTTGCCCAATAAACATGAGTAAGGCCTCCTTTGAAGACTACATGCTGAGTGTGGAAGTGTGGAATACTTAATTATTAGTGCTGGGACTAATGTGGTGGTGACATAAATGGATTCCTGAAGTAAACTTCACCTCGCCAGCCTCTTTGCTGCCTGATGCCAAGAATCCTTCAAGCCCACCCGAAGCAACCTATTACTGCTCTAAACCCACAATGGTGAGTTCCATGAGTGTTGTTTTTTTTATTTTCAGCAGTGGTAGAAATGTAAAATTATTATAAAGTGCATCATGTTTCACACATTTGTTAAAACAGACTGTTAAGTTGTCCCTAAATCCTGTCCATCTTTCACTAAAATCCCTGCCCCAATGTGATGTAAAAGACGCATTTGCTACCTATTTTCCCAATGAATCCTTGGAAGATACCTTTCTGCGCCCCTGTAAAACTGTACTTAAATTCTAATCATTTATGTCCTGAATTTCTGTGAAATTCTTCTGGGGAAAAACCACTGTTCCCCTATGCAGTTTCGACCAATGTTATGGCCCAAGGAGCTTAATATGCACCATCTCCTACTAATTTACTTAATGACCTTTTTAAATCTCACAATACTTCACAATTTTTGATAAAAGTCTGTGAAATAACCATGTCCTCTCCCTTGGAACCTTTTATGTTATTGTGGTCACTGACGATCATGCGCTCCAAAACATACAGTCATGTCGACAGGACTACCTCAACCCGAGATCCGCCCTTCAACAAGCTGAAGAAAAGTTTCTCATGGGACTCTACTCTACTTTTATCGAGTCTCTCAGGAAAAGAAGAAGAGGCACAGGTCTGCTCCATGACTGTGAGTGACCGCCTTATGCCTCAGGAAGTCACTGGGGAGCATTAGAAATGAAGAATATAAGAAAAATGTGTGAACTTTTGAAGAGGAAAAAATACAAAAATTAGGCAAGTCATTGAATATAAAAAAGATTGATTAGTGTACCCTAGAAAAGACATTTTCGCACTATTGTTACCTCCGATAAATGAAAGGCTATGTTATCGAAGTTTTAAATTCTTTAAATGTTTTTTTAATATTTATTAGGATTGAGAATCTATTACTGTTTTGAGATATGCAATTGTAGTTAGGAATGGAGATGTATTGCTTGGTTTAGTATGTCTTTCTGTGAATATATTGGTGTCCTCAGTTGGAGACTTAGGGCTCGATATATATGTTGGCAGGAAGGGAACTCCGTTGCAATGGCGACGGAGTTCCCACCCCACCAACATAGTGGTCCACCCTCCAGATTTATTGAATTTTGAAAATAAAAACAGAAAACTGTTTTATTCTGTGCTCAATCCTGCTGACAAAGCTCTGGACCAAACAGGAAAATGCATTGACTGGAACTGCCGTAACAGCGGTTCCTGGCAACAATGCTTATAAATTACCACTAGCTTGGTGGCCATTTATAAATCTGGCAGGTGGTTCCTCCACCAGGTAGACAGAGTAATTTACTCCATTGCCCTGGCAGAACAATGGGCCATCCGCCCAAATATAAATCAGGCCCTTAATCTATCAAGATAAAGTTCAAGTCCAAAAATATCATTAAATTAAACTGGAGAGTGCAGAGTATAGCAAGATTTGCATTATGTATGCTCTGAAAGAGTCTCAAGTCAAACCATCTTCATGAAGACGCTGTGATGGTTCACAAGGACTCATAAATTAATAAAAGTATGGCCCAGACACAGTAGAGCAATGGTATCAGAATTTTGGATGATCCATGCAGACCTCATCTTCTATCAAATTTTATGTTTTTGTTAAAACATGGCTCTCGTTTTAATTACCGACCCCTGAATTTTCAGCTTTTCTGGAATTTGAGATGATTACACAATTATCTTTGAAAATTGGGATAAAGATGAATTGGCACTATGCAGTAGGAAGGGATGTGTAGAAGAGGTCTCAGAGGGAAAATGTAAATTAATTTTTGCAAGAATTGTGTTATATTGCAATTGCATTTATATAGCACTTACTACCACCGGGGAGGTGCTAAAGGACTTTTTGAGTAGTCATATCTTCTAGCATTCTGAAATAGCAGATATTTAGTTATATTTTTGTGAGCAGATTCTGCTGGCTGAAGCTATAGTGCAGCTCTAATCACACCAAAGTCCAAGCAGTGGAAGACAGCGGGGAGCCAGTGGTTCCAATCACAGACGTCAGCCGCTGGTGCTGTAAAACTGCAACAGCACCACGCAGGCCTGCTAGCCCAGGCCCAAACATTAAAAGGCAGAATGTGCTGCACCTGTCATGCAAACTCAAGCCTTCCTTTCTCCCACAGGCTTAGCGATCTCCCATAATAACAAACAAGAATGTATCATGGCAAGACTTCAAAAAAAGCATAAGTCCCTTCATGACATAAGCTATCTAAAAACAGTGCCCTAAGCACTCAATTATTTAGAGGGCTCTTTACTGAAGGTGACACCCACGGGCTAGGTACCACAGTGTGTCTTGGCACAAGTGGCTTTCATCTCGCAGTCCTGGCCGTGAAATCCAATGCAGGGGGAAGAAACGAGTTTGGTGGTGTCATACTGCTTGCCCAAAAAAATATGCTAGCAGGACTGGCCGCATAGTCGAGTCATACATAGCATGTCAGGTTAATTTAGGCCAGGGTTGGAGACGTGCTGATCGAAACGTATTTTATATTTGTGTTTGTGTTTCTATTTATTTATTCATTCATTCATTTGGAGAACAAAAGCAAGAATATTTTGGTAAAAAAAACGGTGTGCATAGCAACAAGCTTTGTGGCACATAGAACACAAAAAGCAGTTTGGAGGCTAACATATACAACATAATTTTAATGGTGATGAGAGGTGAGTGCTGATGCCTAAAACTGCATTACAAGACATTCCATACATTAATATAGCCTACAATATGTCTATTTATGTGGTACACGGCTGAGGCAATGGGTGGACGAAAGATGGCAGGCGATGAAGAATTAGTCGATCACTCCTTGTTTGAGCATGTGGGTTTTTAAAGCAGTTTTGCAGTAATGAGTCGAGAAGCACATTGGTTACCCTCTTGAACAACAATCTACACTGAGCATAAGTGAATTGTAAGACTATCACTTTCATTATGCACTAAATTCAACATGTCGGCACGTTCAGATGCGTACCCAACCCTGATAAAATAAAATAAAAAACACAAAAACATTGCAATACACAAGTGCACAGACTTCTTCAAAAGTAGTCTGCACAGAATCAGAATTGTAGGTCATGGATTCTGTGCTGAAGCCACTTGGAGCAGGCGAAGCATAAAGACCGAATGCAATGTCCCTTATTTAGTATCTGCTTTGCAGTTCGGCTTCTTACAAAATGAACTGCAGAGCAGATGGTGACACAACAAGCCCACCACAATCCAATTGTATTTTCGATGCAACATTATTTCCTGCGTTTCCTGGCGTGAGGCAAATTTGCCTGCCTGAACTTTGTTTCTCTTAATAAGACTGGCCCACTTCGATTTGCATTCCCAGTGGGGCTCTACTTAAAGATGCACTCACGAATTCGCTAGCACAATGACATTTGAGGCCCACATGTGGACACCTGCATAGTTTTGCTGTTACTGAACAGGGAATGCCATCTTCTGCAACCGAAGTTTGTGCAGGGCACTTGTGCCTGGCAACAATTTAGGAGGGTTGGATTACAATATGGAGGTTCTAATAAGATTCTCCTCATGTAGACATCCGATATATCATTTGTCCCAGATTATATACTATGTACGCTCCACTTGCCCATCTGAGAGTGTGTGTATTATTAAGACCACACTTGTTGGCCTTAAAATGCACCATAGCCAGAAGGAATGTTGGCTGGAGTTAGAGGAATCAGGTAGGAAAGGTAGGGATCAAGTACTACATTCCTCTTACATGTGTCTCTTCTCTCCCTGTTAAAGACGGGGAACCACTGCTCTTTAGTCCTACGCCACCCAGGACCAGTCCTAAGCAAGACAATTCTAGTGGCCACCTAGGATGCCACAGTAGCCTAGTGCCGAATTTCCAGTTCAACCATCAATTTTGGAACCACTGAAATGGAAGGGGTGTGGCTTGACAGCATTGTGCCTAATATGCATAAAATCCTTCCACCTCTCCTAGTGCCTGGACGGACCACAACAATCTGAATTTAAAGACAGGTGGTTGCTGTCTATAACATGGACAATAAATATTTAGATCAGGCGTCCACGCGGTTATCTAAACTATTGATGCATACATAGCCATGCACGACTTTGCATGATAGGTCTCTACGTTTCTACATTCTAGGAATGCAGTATGTTAAAGCGGTGGTGATTATTTTCAAGCGGAGGATTTTGGGACCAAGGGCAGGCCCTCTGTATGTGGTGTGCTCCGTAACACCTACTACGCTCAACAGGTTCCATTGATCTCAGTGGTAACCACTAAAAAGCGCAAACAGGCCTTTGCACCATGCTGGAACTGGACACTTGCAAAGGATAGCTTGTGGTTCTCAGATGGTGCTTTGGTAAACTGTATGAGAATACATGGGAAACTCCTTGAATCAAGCCTGTGGCAAATCGAATGACTGTGGGAACAAATTCTGCATTTGAAGATTTCAGTCGGATGTTGAGTAGATCTCTCTGGAGGCTTGGAGGTGCAAGCAATGTTCATTGGCTGCAGTGGTCCAAAGGCGGCAGATATTTGCTGCCTGCCTTTAGTATGGAAACGATACAGTGGGTTTCTACTAATGCGGCCATCAAGGGAAGAAAAGATAGACTACATAATAAAGATTGCAAAAGCTGATCTTCAATGAGATTGTCTCTCGCCATTGTCAGAGTGACACCTGCCACTGCCCAATACTGCTGTCTATTGGCTACTCAGAATGACCAGAGCTACCGGTGTCAGATTGAGAGAGCAAAAGTAGGACATAGGCAGGCGAAGAGACAGTCTGTACCTTAGATCCGGTCCAATCTGCACCACACTTGCACTGTGCAGACTCTTCCTCGATGCACCAGTGGAATGGTGTCTTCTGTGCAAAAGAGCTACACCAGGCCTTCTCTGCCACCAATGGAGGGTCACCCTTCTACTGGGAGTTCCCATGAATGAGGATGAAGCACACATACCCTATATCACATGTGGTTCTCCACATCAACCTCTTGGAGCAGAATTCATAGAGCAACCTCATTAAGCCACCCTGAAAGCATCAGTCATTATCACTGGAACACGTCATGTTATGAAGTGAGCAGCACTGTTCTTTTTTGTCAGACGGTCTGGCAGAAGATATTCATGAGGAAGCCTCAAAATGCATGAAATCTCCATGGTCATGTTTATGGCTGGCAACAATAAAACAACGTTAATGCATAGCAGCACAGTTGTGTGAGGAAAAATGCAATTGTTACAGCGGGAGGTGTTTTGACTCAATCAATGACCACGATTCACAGATTCAGCCGAAGTGTCATGAAGTGTTACAGATCATATAAGAAACGGCTGTTTCTTACATTATTTGTTCTACTGATGATATATCTCAACTTGAATAAACAAAATTGCTATGTATGAACACTTCATGAGACTTCAGTCGAATCTGTGAATCGTGTTGAGTCTGTCGAAAGACCTCCAACAGGACTGTATGAACTTTAAATTCACCAATGGGGTTAGATTCAGGAGGTAAATTTGCCGGCCATTAGTTCCTTACCCCAGAAGGCAATTGTTGCCCATTTCTATTGCTTTTAAATATATCAATTAATTTGCAGTCCAAAACCCAATGCACAGGCCTTCATTCACATGTGCTTATTTACTTTTGTGTAGACAATTTCTCACTCCCTCATTTTTAGGGATAAAAATGTATATTTTCACCAGCCCTTTTCATCCATTGGTCTGGTGTTCTGAACTCATATTTTTCTTCCACCCACTACAGCATTTTGAATGGGGCACAAGCAGCACATTTGCACACAAAGTAGTCCCCTTCAGTGCCAGAGACTACTTTGGCAATCTGTGCTCTTTGAGACCAAAAATATTATTGCTTTCCGCCAATGTCTTTTTTTTGCCAAGACAACTCCCCCAAAAATAAAGTTATACAAAATCGAGGCCAAGACAAAACAAGTATTAACACTGCCAAAAGGCTGGCAGCTAAAGCTATACATTTTTACTTTGCCAATGCTTTTTTAGGCTTTTATTCTGAAAGAATGATTAATAGTGCATTTGCAAGTGAAAGTGTGTGTCCTGTTACATAATCTGGCCACCTAGTGCATGAATTAGGTGTGGATCACAGTGTTCCGTGTTACAAAATGGAATATAAAGTACGCCAGTCTTCCCATAAAACCAAATGTTGTTTCTTTAGAGCAATTGAAGAAAAAACACTGTGCATCTGCGCAGTAAAAACAGATACAAACGATGATGCTGGCTTCAACTCAAAGGGCCTGCATACACCCTTGACATCTCAGGGCCCCTCCACCAAAGGCTCTATCTTGATCCGTCTAGCTCGCGTATTATTCGCACAAGTGCTTCTGGGAGGGTGGCGCCGCTTATATAGTTAAAGTAGATTTTTTTGTGCCACTAAAAGTGAGGAAAGGTTTGTGAAAGGGTGTCATGTCATGGGGTATCTCCTCATCTTAATGAGAACCATATTTGCACTGCTGTCGCATGTACAAAATAGACAGCTCTTGTTGGTAGTGTTTGAGGCATAGCTAAGGACACAAAGCTACTCTGCGCACCAATGTGCTCTGCGCAGGCTTTAGAATAATAAGTGTTACCTTTCTTTATTCAGGTTACCAGGCTGCTTGGCATAGATTGGAACTTTAGCCCCTTTCTGTTTCTAGTTTTGGCCATGTTTTTCCTCAAGAAGTCTTTACACTTGGGGTACAGCGGCATCTGTTATTAGTATAAAATGTGCCTTCTCTGGGTTAGTTAACTTCTACAAGTTGGACTAGGTTTTTCCATACTAGTTGTGGCAGGAATTACCCCAATTCCTGAGTTAGACCATCCTAGAAACGTGTACTATATTGAGTGCTTTATTTATAATAATAATAATTGCAGGAGCCTGTAGTGTTTCTTAGGAGCCTGCCACTGACGCTTCTGCATGCCCTGCTTGTCCAATATCACGGCTACAAGTCTTGATTCTACTCCTTCTTTTTTAACACCACCCTAAATTACCCGTCACTTTCACTGACTCTTGCTGGGTTTTTTTTGCCCTGACTTCCCCCTTTTTCACTATTGTACTTTTTCCTTCCTCCTCCTTTCTACCTTTTTTACTATTTTCTCTATTGCTCAGGGTCAGTCTGATGACAAGAAAATAAGTTCAGATCTCCAAAAATGAGGGCCCACCCCTAAAACAAATTAAGCTCTGCCATTATCACAAGTACCAACCCTCTATTCCATTCAAGTTTGAGTTGCCCAATTTGACCTTTAGTTGTGCTGTGGCGTTTAGGGTTTTCCTGCCTTTTCGGAACTTTACAAAGAATTCCACACTAGGCAAGATGTCTCTCGGTTAAACAAAAACCAGGAGCTATAATTACATTGCAGTCCTACAGTCGTCGTCATCGGGTACCAACAACTGTTGACAGGTCTCATACCCTGCATATCACTGAAATGGCAGCAGTCAAGTGTGGGCAGCCCACAATAGAAACAGCGGCTCTTTATCTCGTTGTGTTCCAGGAGATTGTCTCAGAGAGCATCTATGCTGTCCTCACACTGCCAGCCAAGTCTGCCCTGAGATCCCTGCGCCCGGTGTTGTGTTACTGGCTGGGTGTCAGCAAGGCAGCCGCACAGCAGCTATGTCCTCCCTGCCCTGCCAGCCTTACCTGCCCTCACCCCTACCCCCCCACACAAGGTCCTACGCATTTGGAGTTGGAGAATGCACCATGTGTATGTTCAGCCCTGCAGTTGTCTGGCTACCCCAGACAGATTACGTGCCCCCTCCATGGCAACTAAATCCTACCCAACTTGGCAGCCAAGAAATGGGAATGCAGCACTCCCTCTGGGAAGCTAATTTTGAACAAGTGTGTCACCTTAACATTTTAAAACAATGTTCAGGGTGCACAATACGAGCCAGGCATGAAATCCTGGAGGCATTTTTTGAAGGCCATTAGTTTCCATGAAAGGAGTATTATGCGTGGTTAGAAAAAAACATTCGCAAAGCAATAGCACATTTGAAAAAAAATGTAAAATATCCTCCATGGTAATCTGAAATAGAGTAGATAATGAAAGTTTACACACCTCATGACACACTGACAGCCTAGGGATGAATGGTATTTAGAAGATCAGAGCAGAACCTATTTTTTAGTGTACATATAGGGCTAACAGGTGTATCCCATAAATTCCATATCAGTGATAAAGACTTCACTTTAAAAGACCACGGCTATAGTACTTAAACTTTTATTCCTATTGAACAGAATGAATGCTATAACCCTGTGATGGGTTTCTTTGATTGATATTGGTAGGCCCCATCCATCTGGATGAGCATCTGGTCAGAGAGAAGCCTGATTGGAAGGATGCAAACCCTCCTGACAATATGGGCTCATGATTGGAACAACACAAGATTGTGTGTGAGTGCGTGTGTGTGTGTGTTTATATTATATATATATATATATATATATATATATATATATATATATATATATATACACACACACACACATATATATATATGCACAACACACACACACATATATATATATATATATATATATACACACACACACACACACACACATATTTATAGTTATATATATTAAAATGCATCCATCTATAACATTACTGAAATGCACATACGGTGTGCAGCGACGGACATTTTAATAGGACATTTATTGCCTGAGCCCAGTACAAGATGGACCAGTCAATACACCTTCTACTTTCCTTATCAATAAAAGTGAACTGTTACCAGTGTGCCCATGCCCACATTGTCAAACCAGATAATTCCAGAAGATTCTCCAAGTTTTGGTTAAGTGATTTTATTCAACTGTAAATGTTACGATTTGTTGCATGTTTTCAGGAGTTCCAATTCACATGTAATTGAACTGCACAGAGGGAGAACGTATTGTATACAAGACCGCACAGCATATCAAAAAGGATGTGCACCCAGTCCTCCAATTACAAAGTTAGCTTATTAGTAATTAGACCAAAGCCCCAACAGCTTTATTTTTGTCATCGCTGCATACATACCATGTTTTATTGCCAATCTGTGAATTCATATCAATTGAGATATCAAAATAGGTGTTTTCTTAAAACTGTATACATTCTAGATTCCCACCTGCCCTGAACGCTAGAGGCGCTCCTTCATTAGCAGGCACCCCGCTCTTGCAGATTGCGCATGCGCGGAGCTTACCTTCCTCTGTTGCTTCTCCCAGGCCGGGTCCAGGAGCATATCCCTGTCCCACTCATCCTCTTGAGTCATGTACACCTCATCATCGTACACATAGTTGTACTGTGCGTTCATCTCTATTTGGTTCATGTTGCCGCAGCCAGGTGCACCTGTGCTACCGCTCCCTGTGTGAGCTGCGCTTTTCTGCCCTGGCGGTGAGTGACTGAAGAGATACGCAGTTTCTTTCTGTGGGACAGGCGGCCGTGACGTGCGTTCGTCGCTTCTCCTCACTCGCTGGCCTGCAGGTGAGAGAGTCACACCTGTACTGCTGCGTGGATTGCGCGCGCGCCTTTTTTGTGACCTCTGCTCTTGCCCGCTCTCTCCTGGACGCGCTGGTGGCTGATTCCGCCAGAGAAGCTCCGACTCGGGCAGGCAGCTGCCTATTATCCCCCGGGGTCATGTGACTGGCATGGCACGCTTCTCCAGGATTAATAGTGGCAGGCTCTTTTCAAAGCCTGGACAAAGCGAGAACACCCGGCCCTCTCCAGCACCTTCCCCTCCCAGAAGTTATTTTTGAACGCATGCATCACTTGAGCATTTTAAAACAATGTGCAGGCCGCACAATGCATAGCACCAAAGCCTGAAGACATGCGTTCACTGGCTGTTAGTTTTCCACTGCAGGAACTTCTAGCCAGACTGGAAATAAAAGTTCAAAGACTCAAATAAAGATTATTAAACTACCATATGGTGCTCTCGGAGAGATTCAGCAAACGAGATGCCTGGAGCGTAGGTTAGAGATTGCAAGAGTCACTGGGTTCTTCTCTTTTCGAACACCATGTCTGCGAATCCACCACCTATTTTGCTGGAGATTTTGGGAAAAATTGGAGTACTCTTGCAAAGGTGTCACCAGGGTTGTTTTGAAGAGATTCTTTTTGACAATTGCTGGAAACTTAACTGGTCAATAGAATATCAGGTATCTCATAAGAGCTGATTGCACCCCGGCTATTCAGTACTTCCTATGTTCATCTTTGTAAGGAGTAGTGCCAGGAATGAACAAGAGAAGTCTAAGGACCCCCTTGGAGCTTTTGGGTCATGGCATAGCATGTGTTCCTATAAAGTTAGGATGATGATCTTGGACAGCGGGACACAAACCAGCTCCAAATTAAATATTGGGTGCTTCCACCACCATTCTGTTTATGGTTTCAGTGAGCCGGTAAGGTCACACATCTCAAATAGACAGAACACACTGCAAAATGGGTTCCCATATACCAAGTAGACATATTGAAATTATCCTTACTGGGAAAAACAATGCCCTAGTTCACATGCAGACTCTTACATTAACAGCAATTCTATAGGACAGGAGGGTTTCCTGAACTAGAAAAAGGAACCTTAATGTCTACCAGAATTTGATTTCTCCGAGAGCAGAGAACAGTTGTTGGCCTGTACGTCCTTCTTGCATTTTCCCACTGTTAATGGGCCCTTTTTAACAAAATCAATCAGAGTTTTTGATTTTGACATTCAAAAGCCAGCTAAGTAGGGTGAAGTCATTTCCCTACTATGGAACAACCTAATTGTTGTAAGCTGTTGTTGCACTTTAGTGTGTGTGTGTGTCTGTGTGTGTGTCTGTGTGTGTGTGTGTATCACTGTTAAAGGGGCCATCCGGTGACTAATGTCACAAAATGTCTCAAAGCCCACACTGACATCAAACAAGGTAACATTTAGAATGTATATTGTTGGTGTTTTTCAGCAATGCAGAACTGGGTAAAGAGTGCTGGTTTTCCTCTACACTGGATGATTTCCTTAAATACTTTAGTGCGACAAGCCTTTGTGAGCCCTGATCAAGATGCCTATTGACCCTCATGTTACACATCTCTGGGACACTTCAGTTTCTTCCGAGTGTGCATATGGATGTTGGGGTGTGTTTGATAAAAGAGTTCGCTTGCACACACACAATCGTGATCCCCATTTTATGAGAGAGAACCCGGGCAGATTCTCTACCCTTTCTTCAGGTCCATGCTTTACCCTGCTCCTCCGACCTATGCTATAAGGATCCCTTTTGTCTCTGGGTTTCTTTTTACCAGTCTGTGCTTTGAAGTGCTAATATGCATTACCAGTGCCTCAACAGAGGAGCCCATTTTGCCTCATGTAGATCTGCTTAAGGTTGCTTTTAGCAAGATCACCATAGAACTACTACTGTCTTGGCAGTGTTTGTTTAGTTTCCCTTTTACTTCAAGAAGCTCTGAGCACTCTCTATAAAGAGAAGGTTAAGCCAGATCTAGACTAGCTTAGAAGTTGGCTGAGAGATAGGGGACTGCTGGGGCTCCCGGATCAAGGGCAGAATGTCTTGGCAACTAGGATCGCTGAAGCGGAAATTAGGGAACATTTGAAAACTGCAAGAAATGGGAAGTCAGAGGGGGCGATTATTCCAATATGGGGAAATGTATTCAACGCTATTCATTGGGGGGGTGGGCAGATTCCTGAATCATGGAAGTAAGCAACCTTGGTGCTGATTTTGAAGCCAGATAAGGATCCTAAGAAGGCGGATTCATATAAGCCAATTTCATTATTAAACGCCGATTATAAGGTGTTAACTAGTTTTCCTGCAAGCAGGATGGGTCTTCTGGCTCCTCAATTAATACAACCCGACCAGAAGGGTTTAGTTCCCAAGAGGCAGATCCATGAGCTCACACAACAGCTCATTGGAACAATTGATCTTGCTCTTGCTTATACCGCTTCTCTGGCTGTATTCACTTTCGATGCAGACAAAGCCTTCGACAAAGTCTGTTGGGAGTACCTGTGGGAGGTTTTGAGGGTGTTGCAGTTCAGCCCGAATTTTATTTCCAGTCTGCAAAGGCTCTACGAAACCCCATCAGCCCGAATTCTACTCAATGCGGCGTAGGCCAAGAGTTCCAATATTTACAGAGATAGTAGCCAAGGCTGCTCCCTCTCCCCTCTCCATTTTTGATATCTATATGAAGCCATTTGCCCAAATGCTCAGGGGAGATCTGCAAGTAATTCCATTCATATCACAGAGGTTCAGCACTAAAATTGTTTTATATGCCAACGATTTAGTTGTATATACAGCAGACCCGGATACAACAATTCTCAGAGTAGAGGAATTAGCAGGGGAGTTTGGGTCCTTCTCTAAATATTCTATCAATAAAGGTAAATCAGATATTATGTGTTGGAATATTCCTGGGCATATTAATTCTTCATCGCCTAAAGGCAGTTCCGGCTTATAATCTGGGGAGGGTTGCTAGAGATATTGATAAGGCACTTTTTTTCCCTTTTTTGGGGGGGGAGTTTTATATAGCGCAAACTTGACCCGAAGGTATCAGAGCGCTTTGCATGAGCACCAGTTGCGTTACAGAAGGACACATTCATATTTGTGAGGGATGGGGAGATTAAGTGATTTGCCCCAAATCACAGGATGTTGAGCATCCCCGCTGAGACTCGAACCCAGTTCCACAGCTTCGAGGTCAACCACTCTAGCCATTGACTATATACGGGTGGGTCAACTTGATCAAAATTAGTATTCTACTTAAGCTGATATACCTTTTTAATTTTATTCTTCTTCCTTTCCTCAAATCACAAATTGCTAAGTTTCAGGGAAATATATCATCTTTTATATGTGCCTCTGGGGCAGTGAGACTGATGTGGAAGAGAACTTAGGTGTAGGTTGGAGAAAAGAGGCTTGGCATTACCTAATCTTGGGAAGTATTGTGATGCTTTTCAGTTCAAGAACTATAGAATATTAAAAGGAACACCAGACTATACAACATGGGGTCGGCTGCTAACGGCCATGACAAAGGATCTTGGGAATCTAGGGACTTGTGGTCTGCTGTACAAGTTTGGTGACCCAAAATAGTTTTAAAAAGTTAGGCTAAAGGTATTAAATGCATCTCCTAGGCAGCTACTAGGCTTTGGTATAAAATCAGGAAGGCCCTGGGTATCAAATACTACTCAGATTTCTCCCCTATCTGGGATTCTTGGATGCCTGAATGCCTGCAAGATAGTTTGAGTCTTCCTTTGTGGTATGCTGGAATAGCAGTGTGGGGTATCTCTTTACTGTGCAGAGTCTGGTACCTTGGGAGGTACTGATAAGCAAGACCAAGGGCCGTCTTTCAAGGTTCAAATATGTGCAATTGCTCTCTTGGTACAAGGGTGAGAAGCAAGAAATAGGAGGCCGAGGGAGATTGAGAGTAGGTTACAGGATATACAGACTATAAAGAAAGAGGTCTCCATTTGGTACTGGATGCTGATGGATGCAGAGGAAAGTAGGTTGCTGGCTCCTTTCTCGATCTGGGAATGTAGGATGCCAGAGTTGGACTTACAACATTTGTGGCAAGCACCTCTCAGGCTTATATATAAAGTTGTTAGGCCAGCAAATGTAAAAAGGAGCCACTTTTTACATTCAGCAGGATTTTCTGGTCTTCCCAAAAGATTGCGAGATTCATACAAAATCAGTTCCAGAGATGTAGAAGATGTGGCCACCCCGAGGCAAACGATGAACATATGTTCTTTTTTTTCCTTTGCTTATGAATTTTTAGGAGGATGTGAGCAAGGTCCTTGCAGGGATTTTCGGAGCTGCTGTTGTGGTCAATCCCATACTGGTTATATTTGGGACAGACATTGCAACCTGCTATTTTCTAGACGTCTCTTTATTACCTGTTATCCCTTCTGGAATTGTCTTTTGAGATGAGAAGGAAAGCTAGACATGTAACACTAAGCAGTCCTATGATTATACCTGAGGGCCAGTATGTTACAGGCCTTCAGAGCTCGTCCCTATGGCTGTGGCTATCATTGGCACTTGGATTATGGTCGGTCTCGAATGGATCAGAACCAGAAACAATGGCTTGCTTGGTGATATGAGGACAATTAAAAAACAAAAGAAGCAGCAGCTCTGGGCACCTGCCATAGAAAGGAGTGGTCCAGTCTTCAGGACGTTTTGGGGGGTATTTTTCTGCCAGTATATTGTGCTGTAGCTAATCAACTAAATCAGCCAACTCAAGAGACTGGCCATACTGCAGTAAGTATAACCTACCCAAATTATTGAGAAGTTGAGTTTGTAATCCTCTAAGCATTATCACCACTTCAACTGAAAGGCATCTCGGTTTTGTTGGCTCACTTTTCTCTTCAACTCTCACCCCCTCCCTCAACCCTGAGCCATTTAAGCTGATGCATTTAATGAGGGACACTGATTATTCACTGACACTTTGCACATAGGTCGCTTCAGCTCATTGCAGATTGAATAACCACTTGACTGCTTGGGTTCCCCCTCGTGCTGAGCCCTTTTTTGGAGGCTTGGGACAGTTCACACTTAAGTCTTTGTAACTTTTTTCACAAGAGGCTTCATAGACAAATTTGTGTCCTTTTTCCCCCCACATCTTGGGGATTCTACACGTACCCACGGTTTGTGGATTCTTCCAGAAGAAACAAAGAAATTAGCCAAAATATTGCAAAATTTCATGGATTTAAAAAAAAAACGAAATTGGAAAAATGTATGCTGTGCAAGAAAGCATTTTTTTCTGAAAATGGCTTTAAGAAAAGGTTTGATGTGCTAAAATCATACTTTTCCCAGCTTACAGGAACAATCATAGTTGTAAAAAAACATTTTTAGCACAGTTTTTGCATTTTTCTTACTGGTAGTCCATTTTTCATATTTTTGTGGTTTCAAGCCTATATGTAGTTTGTGATGAAAAAAGATGTGAAAGTCATGGGAAAACCCAGAAAGCTATTCATTTCTGAAAACTAGACAACATTTGGAATTCAGCAAGATGTCATTTGTGTAGATTGCTAATCGTATAAAGCAAAAAAAATAACGAAAACGAATAGGAAAAATAGCAATTGGTGACAGCATTTTCATCTGTAAAATTTTGCCAGCATAGCCGATTTACAAAAGCGACATCGCAATACTTCTGTCAGCCCTTCTGGTCGCAGAGATATATAGTATTTGTTGGTTGTACAAAAACATGCGATACCAGATCCAACAGCTGAGCTGCAGCCTATAATGAATGTGCACCAGGCACTGAGTTTAGGACCAGTGGTTATTTGTACACATCTGAATTTGGGGCTACCCATACTATTGTGATTCAAAGGGTATTTTGCAAAATATGTCCTTTCTTGCACACTGGCTTATATTTGAAAGCCACAAATGGAAAGAAATCCAATTGTATTAATAAATGTTCTACTGTTCTCTGTTGTCACACTTATCTTGATAAAAATGAACTCCTTTTGTGTGGGTGGGCCTAGTATCCACAACAGGAAAGGCCCTAAAACGCAACATAGACAGATCACATTTTCTCCATCAAAATCAACGCGTTTTGGCAAGGTGGGTAGCTGTGGAATTTAGGTCTGGGCTCGCTGCCACACAAGGAAACCTACCAAACCCAGGCACTTCTAAAAACGATACCCCCAGGGAAGTCCAAGATGGTTAGGCTTGCATAAATCTCTCTACCTTTTCTTACCCACAATGGCCTGCAGCCCTCAAACGCTGGCTAACACCATGCATTTTCCTAATTTCTGTGAGAGAAATTTCCAGAATTTGTTATCCTGCCACCCAGCATTTCCACACTCTTAATAAACATTATATCCCAGCGCCCATTACAGGAAACGCCCCAAATCGCAATGTAGAGATATCACATTTTCCATTCAAAATCAGCCTTTTTTGTGATGTAGGTAGCTTTGGAATTTAGGCCGGGGCTCGGCTGCCACCCAGGGAAACCTACCAAACCCAGAAATTTCGGAAAACTGCATACTCAATGGAGACCAGGGTGGTCTGGCTTTCGAGGATCCCAATACTTTTCTTACCCACAATGCACTGTAAACCTCAAATTGTGGCTAAAAACAGTGCATTTTCATCATGTTTCTGTGAGAGAAAGTTTCAGAATCTGTGGGGATCTACAAAATTCCCACCACCCACATGGTGCCTGGTTTTAGAAATTCCTGTTACGGAATCTAGGCCCAGCAACATAAGTGGGGTACCATTTTGTGGAACCCTGCAGATGAGAAATATGAGTGATTTTAGCCAAAGTTTGAGTGTTGTGGGTAAGAAAATCTCATGAGATCTAAATAAGTCAGACCACCCTGGCCTTACCTGGGTGTTAAGCTTTCCGAAATGTATGTATTTAATAGGTCTCCCTGTTTTCTGGCTGGCCATGTGCCCAAAATGTGCAGCCATTTAGCAGGGTAACTGATAAGAAATTGGGATTATTTATCCCCACTCTGCTGGGCCATATGTAAAAACTGTCCTCAAAAGTATCAAAATTTCCTCTTGCTTGCAATGGGAATGAGGATGCTTTAGTCCACAGAGATTCAGAAAGACTGTTGGGGCTTTAGGGATGGGGTGCGGCCTGATGTCAGAACGAGCAAGCCCCCACCCCCTTATTTCTTTAAATAGAATATCCCTGGAACTCATTGGGCTTTCTGTCCCACTGGGGCGCAATTAGGAGCAGACCATCCCATTTGCCTCCCTGGGGGAAGAAAGGTTGTATTGCCCCTTCAGAGGTGGAGGTGTAGCCAGATGCCAGGGTGGGCTGCTTCCACCTCTTTTTTGCTCCAAGGTAAAATCTCAAGAGTCTAGTGGGCTTTCTACCATCCTCCTGGGGGTAGTCTGTGGGCAAACCCCAATCTGAGAAAACTCCCTATCTGCCCATCAGGGAGGCTGAAAGATTGTATTGTCCCTTTTGGGGTGGTGCATGGCCAATACTGGGGTGGGCCACCACCACCTCTTGTGTTTTCTGCCATGTAGAAATCACCAGTTTCTAGGGGGATTTCCGCCCAGGAGATGTAGATTGAAGATTGATACCCCCTATTTGCCCCTCTGGGCAGAGCAAGACTATGTTGCCCCATGAGGGTGGAACATGGCCTGATGTAATTGTGAACCCCCCACCACCACCTTTTTGACCTAAAAATCCCTTCTCTCTAGTGGGCTTTCTACTCCCTTGTAGGGGAGCAGATTTGGGATAAACACTTCCAATCTACCCACATGGGGCAGAAAGACTGTTGTGCCCATTCTGTGGTGGGGGCATGTCCCTATGCCTGGACGGGCTGCCATCATTCCTTTTTTTAATTTACTTTTCTTCCAGGTCTAATGTGCTTTCTGTTTCTACAGGGAGCACCTTGGGGTAAACTCTCCTAATCCATCCCAGAGGCAGGGGGCAGAAAGACTGCTGCAGCAATCCTTGGATGGGGGCACCCCCAATTCCTCGGTGAGCCTCCTCCACCCCTTTATTTGAATTATTTTCCTCTGGTGTCTACTGGGATTTCCGCCTCCACGCCCTGTAGGGCAGATTGGGGGTATACTCCGCCAATCAGTCCCTTGGGGTGCAGAAAGACTGGTGTACCCTTTCTGGAGTGGAGGCACGTCCCCATGCCTGGGCAGGCTACCCTACCCCTTCTTTTTACTTTGGTATTTTTGTCCCTGGTGTCTAATGGCTTTCTGCATCCCAGGAGAGGGGGTACAGATCTGGGGTAAATTCTCCCAATCCACCCTCAAGGGGGAGCACAAAGACTGTTGTGCATGTTCTGAACTGGGGCATTGCCTGATGCCTACATGTACAGCCCCACTCCTTCCTTAATCTTTTTTCCTGTGGTGTCTATTGGGCCTTTTGCTCTCCAGGGGGACATATTGGTGTTAAACTCCCCCAACCCACTTCTGGAGGGGTAAAAAAAGACAGTTGTGTCCATTCTAGTCTGGAGGCACAGCCCCATGCCTGGGCGGGCCCCCCCATAATTTCTTTTTTTGTGTGGCCTTTTTGTCCCTTATGCCTAATTGGCTTTCTGCCCCCTTCCCCCAAAGACAGACTGGGGGTAAACACCCCTTCTCCATCCCCCAGGGAGGGCAGAAAGACTGTTGCAGCCGTTCTGGGGTGGAGGTACAGTGCAATGCCTGGGTAGGCCACCCTTTCATTTTTGGACCAGTTTTCCCTTGTGTTTAGTATGCTTTCTGCACATCTGGGTGGCTGATAGGTGGTATACCTCCCCAGTACATCGCCGCTGGGGCAGAAAGACTGTTGTGTCCGTCCTGGTGTGGAGGCATGGCCACCTGTCTGGGTGAGCCACCCTCACCCCTTCTTTCTATGGCCTTGTAGTCTCTGATATCTGTTATGTTATGTTATGTTAATTCTTTTTATATAGCGCACAGCTGCCTCAGCGAAGAGGCGTCCCGGCGCTGGTAGCAGTGTCAATAAGGAACAAGCATTGGCATAGCCAATAGGTCTCGCCTTTGGGACCTTATAAGTATTTAGTTATGCAGCACATTATCCTTTGGTGCAACAACATCAACTGTTGCATGGCTAAACACTTATAAGTTCCCAAAGGCGAGACCTATTGGCTAGGCCAATGCTTGTTTGTCTGATGCTGCAGATGAAGCACTCGCACAATAACCATGAGCTGGGAAAACCAAGCTCTCACATTTCACTTTCAGGAGGAAGATTCGCTTGTACTCAGCCATGCCACTTTTAAACGAATTACAGGGTTAAAACATCGAAAGTGAAACTCACATTTTGGACAGAACAAGTAAAAAATACATTCTAGTCATCCGAAAGCAAAATCTTCTCAAAAATGAAATTCACGTGTTCACAATAAATAACTGGCAAGAGACGTGTTTTGACAACGCAGGAGAGGCTCGAACGAAATATACTCTAAATATTTCATTGTAATTTTTTTGGTAGCTTTAGTTTGATGCGCATTCGCCCCACGCTATGGCAGATGGGTACTCTCCATCTAAGCTAATTAACACTCAGACCTGTGTCGAATATCACCAGCAATACAAATGGAGGCATTTGGACTTGATTTCTCTCCACTAAAACCTGGCATGGTTCAATATTTATCCTTAAGTGCACCAAACAACCTTTCGTTACTTCTACTGCTCATGACAAAGGTGTCTGAATAACTAGACCGGAAAAGGCAGGCAAAAAAAATAACGTGGTTCATTATTCCACCGCTTTTTTCCAAACATAAAAACAATTGCTGTTCAAATCATATCCGAGAGTCCTTCCCTTTACTCACGCCAAAACGACCTGTAGCATTTGAATTTATGTAAATTAAACGGGCTGAAGTCCCCAGTGTAGTACACAAAGCATTTGTTTGAGAATATGCAAAGTATAGTTTGTAAACATACGCTTCTTAAACTTCAAATAACTTCAGTTTGGGGTTCAGTCTGCTTCTCATGCTTGTTTTTACAAGTTTGATGGGACCGAAGGATGGGTTCTTCTGCTAGGTGATTTCTTTTCAGATCTGGCCTAAAGGACCGCTTCCGTTTTAAGTTAACATGTTTCCAGTAAATTCATGATAAACAAGCCGCTGCTGCGTCGTCAAGGAAAAACCAGAATCACAGGATGTTGAGCCGGGCGCCGGGACTCGAACCTGGTTCCCCAGTTCCAAGGTCGGCAGCTCTCATCATTTCATTGCAGTGTGTGAAGTACTGCTTGCTAGTCACGGTAATTGGTCCGCTGCACTGTCCGCTGTCCTTCCCTGGCATACGCCGGACTTTTGCGCGCACTCTGGTCTCATTAGCAGCCAGACACTGGCGGCCTAAGGAAGATGTGTGGTCTCTACCAGCGGAGCTGCATTCTAAGCAGACCCGGGCTCCCAGCCCTCGAACGAGAGGCACAGGTGCGATGAAGGCAAATAATGAAAGTTTTTGAGGCCCCCTTCCCCCGCCTCGCTAATGCGGCGCTCACTGGCGGTTAAAGTCAAGGTCGCCTCTTGTTTTCCTGGGCTGTCAGGCAGCATCAGTGTTGTGCGGCTGCCGGGGGCTCGCAGGCTGGTGGCACGGTATTGTCAGCGGGGATCGTGTCAGTTTAGCCCGAGGCCCTGGACAGCCGTGTCAGCTGGGCACGGGATGGAGCAGGGATGGGCTGCTGCAGCTGTGGGGGCGAGTGACGGCCCAACTCCAGCACGTGTGCAAGATGTCTCTTCTGTGCATCAGCGTTAATTCACGAGCCTGGGGCCCCAGCAATGCTCAAAGTCCGCTTGATGTTGTTTGTGGGTTTTTCCCCCTCCGCACTGCTGCTTGGAATGAAAACCCGGAACAATGCTTCGCAGGACAAGTTTAATAGTTCTGAAGACGTCGGACGGACAAGAGTGTCTGAACGCTGTATGCGCTTTAGTGAACTTCAGTCAACTCACAGACAGCGAATTCCCCCCGCCATGCACACTATACCAGTGGGAGCTCGACGTGCTGGCTTCTGGAACAAGCGGAACAGGAGGTAAAAGCGGGTCTGAGTTTATTTTTTGCATCGCGCTTTCAGTTTGAGTGAAAGCGCGATGCAAAAAATAAACACGCGCCTCCATTAACAAAGCCCCTGTCCAGAATGGGCGCGTACGTCCAGACATCTGTTTTGCATTATCGGGCACGATAATGTAAAACAGATGCCGCTGCTGCGCGTAACAGACACCAATGGGACGTGGGCGGAGCAAAGGCGGGACATGCGCCCGCCTTTGCCCAATTGCGTGCTGTCTTTCTTAAAAAGACGCACGCAAAGCCCAATAGCCGGGGGAAAAACGAAAAGCACACGCACGAGCGTGTGCGATTCCTAGGTCAGTTTTTAAACCCCCTACATGAGTTCTCTCGCTGCGCGAGCAGTGCTGCGCTCTGCAACGCTAGGCGCGAGACCTAAAAACAAGCACGCGAGTGGTGCGTGCGCTTGCGAGCAGCAGGCGTGACCACACGCTGGTGCACCATGGCCTTTTGCTCGCGGTTACCCGCACGGCCGCCGGGCGCGATAATTGAAAACACATGGCGGCCGTGCGGGTAACCGCACGGAAAAGGCCATGACGCACGAGCGTCTGGTCAGCTTTTTGAACCCCCTACATAAAGCCTTCGCCAGAGCAGCGTTTGCGCGCTACTCTAGGCTCGACCTAAACATGGGACTAAGCCATAGGAAACAGGTAGGTTTTGGCAGCCTTACGAAAGGACAGCAGGCTATCCAGACAGCGAATCTGCGTAGGCAGGGAATTCCACAGCTTAGCCGCTAAGCAGCGAAAAGATCGTCCTCCAGCTCGGAGACGCTTCACTCGAGGGACCGTAGCCAGATATTGCCCAGCTGATCGTAGCTGGCGCATGGGTACGTAAGGTACCAGCAAATTGGACAGGATCTCAGGGGAAGAAAATTTTAAGATTTTAAAAGTCAGACATAGGGTTTTAAATTCGATCCTTTTGGTCATAGGCAGCCAATGTAGGCAACGAATCGCCCCCGTCGCAGAGCAGGTTCTGGGATGCCTCAGCAGGACTCGGGCTGCAGACGAGTCATTTCTGCCTTATTTGCCCCTAGCAGGAGCGAATTAGCATAGTCCAATCTGGACAGGATGGTCGCCTGTACTATCATCTGGCGGGTAGATGGGTCAAAGAACCCCAGCAAGGGCCTCAATCCCCGGAGTAGGCCAAAGCAGGTACCTGCTATTTTCTTGGTGTGCTCCTGAAAGCTAAGAGTGGCATCCAGCCAAACCCCAAGATTTTTTACTGCCAACTTGGGGGTGGGAGCGCAACCCAAAGTCTTGGGCCACCAATGCTCACTCCATAGTCCCTTGTCTCTCCCCACCAACAACACCTCAGACTTGTTGGCGTTGAGCTGAAGGCAGTTGGTGGTCATCCACTCCGCGACCGCCGCTAGGCCATTCCGAAATTTGGCGGCGCCCTGCGTAGGGTCGTCGGAGAGGGCCACCACCAACTGCGTATCATCAGCATACGAGACCATGGTAAGACCATTGTCCCTGGCCACCGTGGCTAGGGGTTGGACGTATAGATTGAAAAGTACGGGGCTGAGGGCAGAGCCCTGAGGAACACCCTGCCCGATGGACTGGGCGCGGGAAAGAAAGGGGGGGGGGCAAATACTTCGAATGTTCTGTCTGACAGAAACGATCTAAACCATTCCAAGGCTAGACCTACGACACCAGCCTCTTCCCGACGATCTAGAAGGATCCGGTGGGAGACCGTGTCAAACGCGGCGCTAAGATCATGTAGTATCAGCGCCGCGGTGTGCCCCCCATCCAGAATGGTCTGCAGATGTTCGGTCACAGCTAGGAGAGCAGTCTCCGTGCTGTGACCAGGGCGGAAACCGTTCTGGGACAGATCCAAGAAGCCGGTGTTATTCAAAAAGCACGTGAGGGTGTTAACGTGTGCCTCGGCAATTTTAGAAACCCATGGCAGTAACAATATAGGGCGGAAATTTTCCAATTTTGCTGGATCCAATGAGGGTTTTTTAAGAAGAGGAACTACCCTTGCTTGCTTCCACATCCTAGGGACAACTGCTGTGGTAAGCGAGATGTTAATCATCTGACACAATGGTAGAAGAAGCACAGGTAGGGAATCCCTAAACTGAGCTGGTTTCATTGGATCCGTGGGAGCACCAGATTTAACTTTATTACTTAGCAGCAGAAACTCATCCTGTGAGATAGAGGGGATGACTGCCAGAGTGTGCGTGGGAGGGGGACCATGTACAACAGCAAGATCCGTGGTGGCCCCAGGAAAGGACTTATAAATTGCTTCCACCTTCCTCACAAAAAAAGTAGCCAGGTCCTCACACTGCCGCTCAGACGTAATTACATGACTCCCACAGTGGAACTTTTGGCGCCCCTACCTACGGATACCCTACACGTTTTAAAAATTGAATTCTTTTGCCATTTATTGTCGTGGTATCCTGAATATGTAATTCGTGGTTTTATCTCACTTGTTGTTGCGCCCATTATTCCCACTGTTCATACCACGTCATATGTCACTTGCGCCGTCACTACATTTCACGAGCACTTGTGCACAGTATTTTGTTGGTTACATGCCATTGAATGTAACGCAGTGCTACCGATTCATGTGCTTGAACATATGAAGTTAATATGTCCAACGTGTTTTTTATATGAAATACAATTTGCATTTATTTGATTTGTCTCCCTGGTTTCTTTCCCTTTTTGGATTACAATCCTGTCTAAATAATTGTGACGCAACGTACATATATGTATATTTGCCCCTTGAAACGATACCCTTGAGACATTGTTGTTTGCTACAGATTATTGCCCTGGTCTCTTTAGGGTTTAAGGGCTACCTCCTGTAGTCTGTTACTGTAATTACAGAGGTAGCAGAGTCTTTCCTGCTTTTAAGATCGTTAAGGATTTTAAAAATACACTTGGCAGGGTTCTTACGGGACTTAATTTCCTTGGTAAAGTAGGCCGCCCGTGCGGAGTGTATGGCCCTATGATAGTTCTTGATAGCATCCTCGTAGCCTTTTTTGGCCACCGGGTCATAATCCCTTCGCCAGACCCGTTCCAGTTTTTTACAGGATTTGCGCATGGCGGCCAAAGAATCATTGAACCACGGATTGGAATTTGTGCAACGGCCCTTGGACCATTTAGCTGGAATAAGTGAATCCAAAGCACAGAAAATCCAGTCACAAAGTGTTTTATATGCCAGATCGGGGTCACTAGCTAGAATAGGGGGACTAAGTGACAGGATGGCATGAAACTCCACCAGATTCAATGTATGCCACCGTCGTCGAAAGGAAGCCGTTGGATCAGCTCTGTACACAGGCTCGTACAGCGGAAGTGACATGGAAACCAAAAAATGGTCGGACCAGCACACTGGGCTGGGAGTCTTGACAGTAAGGGAAGGGATGTTAGAAAAAACGGGTCAAGCAGGTGACCAGCACTATGAGTAGGGCCCACCACGAGCTGATTTAATTGACAAGCCGTAAAGTCAGCAAGTAGATTGCTGATTTCAGGATCAGTAGAGCAATCAAAATGTAAATTTAAATCGCCTACAATATTGAAATTAGCAGTCGCCACTGCCAGGGAGCCTACAGCCTCGAGAATAGCAGTTTTAAACTCCGTGGCTGGCCCCGGGGGGCGATATATTAACAGCCCTGTCATGGTAGAATGGGCGCTAAAGGAAATCCCGAAGCGAGCGCATTCGCAGCCCGCCACCTCCTCCTTGATGAATGAGCAGCGGTAGCAAGATTTAAAAATGACAGCTATGCCCCCGCCTCTGGATTCCCTATTTAACGTCAGGATGCTAAAGCCTGGGGGGAGCGCCAGACCAGGTTCAGCCACCATTGCATCTGACAACCAAGTTTCAGTTAAAAAGAAAACATCCGGTACTTCGGCTTACTGCCCCTAGGGGTGGCTGATTGGGGGTAAACTTCCCCAATCCACCCCCAGTGTGGGCAGAAAGACTGTTACACCTTTCTAGGGGAGGGCCACTGCCTGTGTGGGCCGTACCACCCCTTCCTGTTTTGTTTAACTTTTATTCACTGGTGTCTAATGGGCTGTCTGCCACCCCTGGGGAGAGATTAGGGGTAAACTCTCCAATACGCCCCTAGTGGGGCAAAATTACTGTTGTGCCTGTTCTGGGGTGGGCGGCATGGTCCGATGCCTTGGTGGGCCGTCCAACCCTTCTGTGTTTTTTTGGAACTTTTATTTTTCCCCGGTATCTCCCAACAAGGATGCATATTGGTAGTATTCTCCCCAATCTGCCTGTTCTCGGTGTCACGATTCGCTCCCTGCATTCTCGTGCCCACCACCAGGGGGCTGAATTGTGGGGCTCTCCAGTGTTCTAATTAGCTTCCAGACCCTCCCCTTCATGCATATACTGACTTCCAGTCATTTGGATTCTACTTGCAAATTGTCATCCATTCCCAATCCATGCCGGGTTTTGTGAAAGCCAGCCTGCTCATGTTTGACACTCCATTACCTAGAATTCTCTGCTCACTGCTTCGTCTCCACCCCTGCAGGCCAAGGATGGGTGGAGGAATTCAGCTCACCTGTGGCAGGCTACTGCTAGCCTGCTCACACCTGATGCATGTGATTACTGTGAGCTCTTTTAAGCCCCAGCTCCCTTCAGTCCAGTGTTGGTCATTGTAGCTGTGTTCCGATCCTTGTTGCCTGAGCTTTTGATATGCCTGAGTTCCTAGTTATTCTTTGTTCCTGTTCCTGGCCTTCAGCTGTTTCTTGTTCCTGACTCTTGACTCTTTGTTTCATGAGCTGTAGATATTTCCTGTTTCCTTGAACCAGCACTGCATGCAGTGCAACCTTGACTCCTGAGCCTTAGCTCAATTCTTGTTCCTGTCCCAGCACTGCTTTCAATGCTACTTTGTTTTCTTGATTTCTGAACCTGCACTATTCTAGTATACCCTTGTAGCCTCCCTTTCTGTATATCCTTGTCCAGTCCCTGCCTTTCTTCCGATTTCCTTGGTTCCAGTTCCTAGTTTGCTGTCTTTCTATTCCTGCTGTCTTGCTTCTTGTATGTTTGTTACTTGCTTTCTGCCAAGTGTGTCCTGTGATTTCCTTCCTTTCCTATTAAGCACTCCTCCTTGTTAGCTCCGTGTCTATCGTGCTTGTGTTTAGTTTTACCCCCTTGCTGTTACCTTGCTGTTACTGCCTTGCGTGTTCCTGTTTGATCGCCAGGATCTGTGGGCACAGCTGACAACCTAGGTGGTGTTTCTTGTTCACTGTGAGTATTGTCTTTGAGTTACATTAACATAACCATAGGTATCAGCTCCACAGACCCTGCCTTTGCATGCATATCCTATATGTGGGTATTTGCAGTCAGTATCTGTAACAGCAATTGTGGGTGAGGAACTTACTGAGCTTCAGTCTTACGGTGTGGAGCTCCCGAGTGCTTTACCCCACATTCCCTTTATTGTTAATGTTGTTTTATATATATATATATGTCTTGCATATTCGTCCTGTGTGTAGTTTTTCTGAATGCTAAATCGCCTCTGAGGGCCTGTCCTTTCTGAGCCTTAACTCTCTTATTCTCTTGTACAGAGCTTCCTCTTAGGATTCCCTTTCTCATTTGACTCACTGTGTGATCTTGAGCAGCTCTGTACCCAGTATTCCGCCTACTTTGTCTTCCCTGGCACCAGTCGCTGCCAGAGTCCCTGACACATGCCAGTGTCCCGGACTGAGTCCTGACAGAATGACCAACCCATATTTCCAGGGTCACTTGTGATGTTTCTTTGTGTTCAGTTAGCTACCACTTTTCTGTTACATTTGTGTGTGAAAATATTGAAGGTGTGTCATAATGAGAGGTTTAAGAAAGAAACACACCAGTGCAACATTTAGATTTGTGAAGGGCAGTTCCCCAGTGCCCAACAATGAGAGGCATGTAGTGTCTACTCTACAATTTGAGGATGTTAACCCTGGTCCTGAAACAATGAATCTTCTCATGAGAAATGGACATTTACGTTCTGAATATTCTACTTATTGGCTCTCAAACACCTATTTAACTGATTTTGACTTAATCTGCTGCTCTGATCCAGATTCAATGCCTGTGTCAGCATTGCAAAAGGAGAACGATACCTTACTCTGTTTGCTAAGCAAGAATTCTAATTCTTGCACGTCTGCTGGAAGTGGTAATAATATAGCATGTTTAACCACACAACAGACAAAGAAAGAGCAGATGCTTTATATAACCTCTGTTTTCCATTCAAATGATATAGCTCAGAGTTATGACCCAGTGAAGATCACAGTTCCTGATACTAAATATACAATCTTTAATACTACATTCAAAGTAAACCACAATCAGTTTAACAAAAGAGAGAAAAGACCACCAGAACACAGGCGGCTAATAGTCAGTTTAAACAAACTCCAAGGTTTAGTTCTGTTGCTTGTTGTGAAGTTGCCAAGCCTACCCCTGTCCTTGTAGAGAATGGTCTACAGTCTTTACAGGATCTAATTAAATTGAAGATTAGGGAATTACAATAAGAGATTAAAACTTTTCAGACCCTGCTAAGACGCTATAACCCAGAGTTCAAGTGGGAATCTAAAACCCCTGTACAAGAATACTCTTCTGAATCTATGTTAGCCTCCTTACAAATGGAGAATGAAACCTTGTGCTCTCTTTTGCGTTCCCCTCAGACCTGGTCTAGTGATTGCATGAATAATACTGTGGCTAACCACTCAGATTTCACTCAGAATAGCCATAGTACCTTGTCTCAAAGGGCAGTTAATGAAAGTACTTGTTTGATTTCAGAATTTTCTAACTCCTCTGATGTTTTGTCTTCTAGTGCTAAATTACATCTAGGCTCTACACCCGAGATGTGTCCCTCCACTTTTCATGAACCCCAAATGCCAGGCAAGACACAAAACATCTCTTTGCTTTCTTTTCCTGGTAGTGAGGTCAGTTCTATCTCAGAGATAACCCATAGACAGGCCATTGACATACAGATAAAATCTGAACCAGTGCCCCACATAATCCCTGATGTGACAATATCTTGTGACTCAGACCACGCTCTTGATCTAGCTGCTGCGACTGAAGACAACCTCCTCGCTGAGAAGAAGCAAAATTCTGACCCCTGGTTTGTTTTCTTGCCTTCAAGCACACCACATATTGAAAAGGCAGGAAATGATAGTACTCTATGCTCTGTTGCATCTGTACCACCTTGTAATGCAGAAGAAAATGAAAAGATCTCCCATGACCAAGTAATCTTTGACCTATTTCCTCTGACTGTGAGGTGTGGACTGCCAAATTGTGAAAGAAGTCTGACCATCAGAAACTCTAAGATAAGTACTATTCTTAGCCATCTGGAAGAAAGTACTTCCGTGTGTTTTAATGTGACAAGGACCTGTGAAGATGTCACTACTGACAACAGCAAATCTACTGTTCACAAGCTAATACCATTCCCAGAGCTTAAAGTCTGTGAACCACGTGCCACTCTGCCTTCAGCTTGTCTTCTTTCAGAGTCTCCAGAGTCCTCAGCCAGCCTGCTGCCTTCAGAGCCCGGGTCCTGAGCCGGCCTGCTGCCTTCAGAGCCCGGGTCCTCAGCTGGCCTACCTACTGAACTTCAGCCTGCAGTCTGCCTGCCATCTGAGTCCAAACCTCTGGCCTGCCTGCCTACTGAGCCTCCAACCAATTTTCCTCAAGAGCTGGCACCTCCTAAAAGCCTGTTTGTGGAGCCAGAGCTTCTAAAGAGCCTTGTTAGCAATGGGATTTCTGGTTGGCTAGGGCTTGCGCCTAAGCCAGGCAGAAACCACCACTCTAGTCAGGGCAAGGGAGTTACACGCTGAAGATAACCCCTGCTCACTCCCTTGGTAGCTTGGCACGAGCAGTCAGGCTTATCCCAGAGGCAATGTGTAAAGCGTTTGCGCAACACACACACACACAGCAGCAACACACTAGGCACACCACAAAAGAAACTCCACACAAGGTTATATAAAAATAGCCTTTGTATTATCCCAAAACACATTAGAATACTAATCACACAATATACACTGTGCCAACTGGCACTAGGCAATATTTACAGGGCATTATGTACACATGACAGGGCCAATCGGGCCACCGTCAGAACCTTTAGAAAGCACTAGTAAAAAGTAGTAAATAACGCAACCAGTCACAACTGGTATAATAATGACCTCAGGAAACACAACCAGTTACTACTGGTAAAATACTGTGCGCAGCATTATATCACCTTAGCAACATAACCACATGATGCATAAATCCCATTAGATCAGGCCTAATCAGCAGCACAAACACAGTATGCAATAAATCACATTATGCAGTAGGCATCACAAGCATAAATACATTATGCAATAATCATGGGGCCTAACACACTGAAACTGACCCCAGTCCAACTGGCCTTTCACTGGGGCTCAAATGCCCTATGTCCAAAATGTCAGGGCGTGGCTTCAAATACAGCGAAGCAAAGTGCGCAAGGCGCTGGGGCCGGCGAGTGTATCTCACTCCTTCATCTAAAAAATGCCCCAAAAGGAAAACGGCACTGGCACTCCTGTGCCCTGAGTCCCCCCACTGGGACTCTCCAAAACAAATGTGCCCAACGTGGCAGCTGCCCGCGCTTGTGCGGTGCAGCTGTAATTACGAGGCCTGGTACAAACTCGGCCTTTGAGCCCCCACGCCGGGACTCTCACCAGAATTGCCCCCAAGGAAAATGAGCACAGGCACCACGGTGCCTCCGGGAGCGCAAAATCGGCTCCGGTCTGCCCCCACTCACCAGGGCTCTGCAGGCTCCTCTGGTTTCCTCCACAGGCACCGGCAATGTGCCTCGACTGGCCCCCGTCCGGCGCCGGCCTCCAGGGAACAAGCGGGGCTCCCCGGCCTTCTTCTTTGGGCCCGGGAAGCCCTGGAATGCGGGGTAGGCTCCCGCCCACCAACAGATGCTGTCTTGAGGTCACGGAGGCGGGGTAAGCTCCCGTCCTCCTTCCGACACCGCTCTTCCGGCACTTCGTCCTGCCCACAGTCAGGCGGGGGTGCCTGACTTCCGGTTTCGCCGCTCGCAGCGGCCTACTTCTCCTCGGCGGTGCAATGCGGGGTGGGCACCCACTTTACAGTAAAGCTTCAAGTGTGGGGTGGGCACCCGCCTTTTAAAATATGCATAAATGCGGGGTGGGCTCCCGCTGAAGCACACAATGCGGGGTAGGCTCCCGCCGATCGACATGCACCAAAGCGGGATGGGCTCCCGCTGTACTCCCACGCAAAGTAGGGGAACCCCCAGGTCGCAGCCCAGTGCTGCAAATTAAAATAGGAGCGCTCCTCTCTCCCAGCAATAAAAAAGATAGCGCTCACGAGGCGCTTAGTCCAAAATCCAGGGGGCAAAGGCTGGGCCCAGGCAGGCCAGCACACAGGGCCCTCCAGCAGGGAGGCAGTCCCTCGTGGCAGTTCCTCCTGGAGCCCAGCAGCAGCAACAAGCCTCCTGTCACAAGAACAGCACAACATTTTCATGGGGTCACAGCCCCTATATTTATATCACATATTGGCTTTGTCTGCCCTGGCACAGGGCTTGGGGGAACCAGCCTAAACTGGTTCTGGGGGTTTTGGAGCACTTTGTTGACAAGGCTCCTCTTCCCCTTTGTCAGGTGGGGGCTCGTCATCACACACCACAGGGGGGCGGAGCCAGCATTCACACAAGCAGGCACAGCCCTATTCAGGGTCAGGGGACTACTCCTCCCACTACTCCAAATGCAGATGTCCCATTCAGCCTAGCGCTCACTCACCCTGCCCCTCCTGGAGCCACACACACCTCACCAGCCCCTGTCACTCCAAAGCCAGACATGCAATCCACATCGGGCAGGCAGACAAATAGCACACAGAAATGCCAACTTCTAAAAGTGGCATTTCTAAAATAGTTATAATAAATCTGCGCACACCATTGCGTAGCATTTATTATCACTATTCCAAATTTACCAAACTTGACCACGCTGCTCCTCTCATATCAGGAATTACCACTGAAACACTTATCAGGGAATCCCCAATGCATTCCTATGGGAGGGCAGCCTCACAGTAGTGAGAAACCAAAATGGCTGTTTGTCACTACCAGGACATGTCACACACTTAAGGTACATGTCCTACCTTTTACCTACAATACACCCTGCCCATAGGGCTAGCTAGGGCCTACCTTAGGGGTGACTGACATGTAGTAAAAGGGGGGTCACAGACATGGCACACACTTTAGGTGCCACGTCACAGTGGCAGTAACACTGCACGCACAGGTCCTGCAATGGCAGAGGCCTGGGATAGGTTTGAAAGGCTACTTTGGTGGGTGGCGCAATCAGCGCTGCAAGCCCACCAGTAGCATTTAATTTACCAGCCCTGGTTATATGAGATACCACTTTACAAGGGACTGATCAGTAAATTAAATATGCCAAAGAGGTGTAGACCAATCTTACCATGTTTATCACAGAGAGCACACGCACTTTACACTGGACAGCAGTGCTAAAGTGCCCAGAGTCCTAAAACCACCAACACCATGTCAGAAAAAAGGCTAGGAGAAAGGCAAAAAGTTTAGGGATGACCCTGCAAAAAGGGCAATGTCCAACAAGCCTGCTTACAGAGCGAGTACCTCCAGGCTGCCTGCCTTCAGCACTAGAGCCTCCAGGCTGCCTGCCTTCAGCACTAGAGCCTCCAGGCTGCCTGCCTTCAGCACTAGAGCCTCCAGGCTGCCTGCCTTCAGCACTAGAGCCTCCAGGCTGCCTGCCTTCAGCACCAGAGCCTCCAGGCTGCCTGCCTTCAGCACTAGAGTCTCCAGGCTGCCTGCCTTCAGCACCAGAGTCTCCAGGCTGCCTGCCTTCAGCACCAGAGCCTCCAGGCTGCCTGCCTTCAGCACCAGAGCTTCTATCTTGCCTACTTTTTGACCCTGTGCTTCCAGTTTGCCAGCCTTCAGAGGTCTCAGTACGTATACATTCAGAGACTGAATCTCCAGCATCAGAGACAAAACTCTCAACATGTAAGCCTCCAGGGCCTGGGTCTCCTGCATACCTGCTTCCTGCATGTGAGTCTTCTGTATCTTTTCCTCCAGGGCCAGAACTTCAGGTCTGCTTCCTGTCACCTCCTTAGTTTTCAGCCAGTTTGCCTTTGACCTCTGTGCCTCCTGCCAATCCGTTATCTGCTTTTGACCCTACAGTCAATCTGCCTTTGTTTTCAGAGTGCTACTCTAGCCTGCCATCATCAGGACTTCAAACACCTTTAATTGAGGCTTCTAAGCCCCTGTCACTGGATTTGGACTCTTCAAGTTCTGCCTTCAATACTGCTGTTAATTTACAGCCTATTATCCAACCCTCCAGAACATCAGTTTTCCTGCAGTCCTCTGTATCTTGCACTACATCTACGATGGAAATGGACTTACTTCTTAGGAGCAAAGACTTTGAATTCAGTTCCAGATTCCGAGAGACGGTCTTTGGAGGGGGTGTACTGTCACGATTCGCTCCCTGCATTCTCGTGCCCACCAGCAGGGGGCTGAATTGGTGGGATCTCCAGTGTTCTAATAAGCTTCCAGACCCTCCCCTTCATGCATATACTGACTTCCAGTCATTTGGATTCTACTTGCAAACTGTCATCCATTCCCAATCCATGCCGGGTTTTGTGAAAGCCAGCCTGCTCATGTTTGACACTCCATTACCTATAATTCCCTGCTCACTGCTTCTTCTCCACCCCTGCAGGCCAAGGATGGGTGGAGGAATTCAGCTCACCTGTAGCTGGCTGCTGCTTGCCTGCTCACACCTGATGCATGTGATTACTGTGAGCTCTTTTAAGCCCCAGCTCCCTTCAGTCCAGTGTTGGTCATTGTAGCTGTGTTCCGATCCTTGTTTCCTGAGCTTTTGATATTCCTGAGTTCCTAGTTATTCTTTGTTCCTGCCTTCAGCTATTTCTTGTTCCTGATTTGCACTGCTTGCAGTGCTCGCTTGACTCCTGAGCCTTAGCTCAATTTTTGTTCCTGCCCCAGCACTGCCTTTAATGCTACTTTGTTTTCTTGATTTCTGAACCGCCACTATTCTAGTATAACCTTGTAGCCTCCCCTTCTGTATATCCTTTTCCAGTCCCTGCCTTTCTTCCCATTTCCTTGGTTCCAGTTCCTAGTTTGCTGTCTTTCTATTCCTGCTGTCTTGCTTCTAATTACCTTGTATGTTTGTTACTTGCTTTCTGCCAAGTGTGTCCTGTGATTTCCTTCCTTTCCTATTAAGCACTCCTCCTTGCTAGCTCCTTGTCTATCGTGCTTGTGTTTCATTCTACCCCCTTGCTGTTGCTGCCTTGCGTGTTCCTGTTTGATCGCCAGGATCTGTGGGCACAGCTGACAACCTAGGTGGTGTTTCTTGTTCACTGTGAGTATTGTCTTTGAGTTACATTTATAACATCACCATAGGTATCAGCTCCACAGACCCTGCCTTTGCATGCATATCCTATATGTGGGTATTTGCAGTCAGTATCTGTAACAGCAATTGTGGGTGAGGAACTTACTGAGCTTCGGTCTTGCAGTGTGGAGCTCCTGAGTGCTTTACCCCACATTCCCTTTATTGTTAATGTTGTTGTGTATATATATGTCTTGCATATCCGCCATGTGTGTAGTTTTTCTGAATGCTAAATAACCTCTGAGGGCCTGTCCTTTCTGAGCCTTAACTCTCTCTTTTTTTTTTTTTATAACATATTTTATTAGATTTTTCATTCTTACTTTTGTCGGGTAACAATCAGCAGCCATTACCGTATAAACCATTACAAAATGTACATGTATATATGCAGTGTAATCCAAGAATTCAATAGGCAGTTACGTTTACAGTGATACTCACAAAATACAATAAGGCATAGCAGTTCGTTGCTCAGCCGTATACGGCAGTCTATGGTCCCTAAAGGAAGCCTTAAGTGGTATCTTACAGTCTGCGCTGTTATGCCAACAACATCTAACAAACAGATTTATGTAATGTAGTAAATAAAGGCTATCCCTCCCTCCCCCCTTAACCCAACTTCTTCTGGCCCCGTTCCACCTTGTACTTTGCAGTGAAATACTCCATTAACTGCCCCCTCCATAACCCACAAAGCTCCAAGATTCATAGTTACCATTTCAAGTTGTATAGTAATAGACCAGCAGGGCTTATCACTCATGTATCGTATTGGCCAGTGCGGGGCAGGGTAGTCGGGTGCCTATTGCGCCTGTGCCGGAAGGACCGGCGGCGGCGCAAGGGCTTTGAACGCTTCTAAAATGGTATCCCACCCAAGGGAGATTAACGTCTTGCGTAGACCCCTGGCTTCCTCCCGTCGGATCGCCGCGCTTTCAGCGCTGCTCCATCTCACCACCTCCCCGTGCCAGCTACAGAGTGTTGGGGGTGTAATGGACTTCCATCTCATTGTGAGAGTGCGTTTGGCCAGTAGCAAAGCTAGGTCGATAAAGCGAAACTGTACTTTCTGCACTGTGGGACGGCGGGTCAGCCCCAGTAGGCAAACGGCGGGAGAATCTGGGAAAGGGATCCCAGTCGCGGTTCTAACTGTGGTGACCACCTCCATCCAGTATGAGACCAGCTTCGGGCACACCCAGAGCATATGAAGCAAATCTACATCTTCCAACCTGCACCTGGGGCAGTGGTGTTGTGTGGCCGGGTACATGCATTGTAGCCTATGTGGAGTAAGATACACCCTGTGTATGACCATGTATTGAATGAACTTAAACTTGGCGTTGCGCTGGATTTTCTTGGGGTATTCTAAGATCTTGCCCCACTCTTTGTCCGTTAATTCGGTGCCAAGGTATGTGGACCATCTATTGCGCAAGTCTGTCAAGGGTACCCTAGTGTGTGCTGTTATACTTTTATATAGCCATTTAGTAAGGTGACGGCCCTCTCCCATCAGGTAGATCATGTAGACCAGTTCATGTCGGGCCGGTGCCATCCTACGTGGGGCCCAATGTTTCTTTACAAATTGTATGAGTGCAGTACAGTGTATCAGGGACTCCATGACACCGTACGAAATTGCCATGATCCATGAGGGTGCCTTCATCAAACAGTGCGCCCACTGTGGTAACCCCCCCCCCCCTCCGTCCAGGCTAGGAGACGCCGCTTAGTAAGTAGGCCTGTAGGCGTAGGGATGCCTAGAAGTGGCAAGTTATCCGAGTACGGGGGGCAACTCCGCGTGTAATGGACTGCCTTTTTCCAGTACTCTAGCGCTGTGCGTAGGAGTGGTGGGGCATTGATCGGTATACGAGCCGCAGGCAGGAGTAGCGTGTGGAGTCCTCCCCTGTCTATATCCGCGGGGGTATAATCTATCTCATGTAGGTTACGCCGCGCTAGCCAGTACGAAAGCCACTGCAGTTGACTGGCATAGCAGTAGGCACGGAAATCAGGGGCACCCAGCCCCCCCTTGTCGGTATCCAGTTGTAATTTAGCCAATCCCACCCTCCGGCAGCCTGCACCCCAGATTAGGTCAGAGAGCATCTTGTTCAATGAGTTAAGGAGTATAGTCGTAATCATCACAGGCAGGTTAGTAAAGAAATACAACAGACGCTGCAGAACCACCATCTTTGAGATCGCCACTCGTCCCATCACAGAGAGCGGAAGGGAGGACCAGAACAGAACCTGTGCCCTGAGTGATCTGATGGCTTTTCCCAAATTGCCTTCTATTAGGTCCGGTGCAGTCCTGTACACTTGTATACCGAGGTATTTAAGCGTGTGGGTTGCAACCCTTAGAGAATAAGGGCCAAATTGGATGGCCTCAGTGTGTTCCCTGGGACAGAAAAAGAAAGCGTAGGATTTACCCTCATTGATAGTAAGGCCCGAAATATGTGCAAAGGTGGTGAAAGTGTCCGACAAAGGAGCGAGTTCTGCAGTTAAATCTTTGGCATATAGAATGATATCATCTGCATATGCAGATATTATATGCGTCTCCTGCCCCACCTGTACACCCAACAGCGCCGCAGTCATCCGTACCCTAAGGGCCAAGGGTTCTAACGCTAGCACGAACAGTAATGGGGAAAGGGGACATCCCTGCCGGGTGCCCCTACCGATTTGGTATTCTCGAGAAATGTGGCTCCCAGTGCGGGCTCTTGCCGTGGGGACCGAGTATAACAGTTTGACCCACCTCAGATATTCCGAAGGGAGTCCGAATCTCTCGAGTGTCTGAAACAGGTAATCCCATCTGAGCGTGTCAAATGCCTGCCTCAAATCTAGAGTGATACAACCCGCATTACACCAGTTCGAGGGGGTAGCTGTCATAAGGTGATATAGCCTCCTTATGTTAAGCGAGGTGCTACGTGCCGGTATAAACTGCCGGTATAAACCCACACTGGTCAGGGTGGATCAAATGATGTAGATAGGGGAGCAAGCGGCTTGCCAGAATTCTGCTCAGTATTTTATACTCAGTCGTTAATAAGGACAGGGGTCTATAGCCCGAGAGGTCCGTAGTCGAACGCCCCGGTTTGGGGAGGGAGACAACTAGTGCCTGCCTAGTAGTGGGGGGCAGTGATCCAGCGTCTTTCGCAGTATTGTACAGACGCTCTAGTTGGGGCACTAGGGAGTCCGAGAAGGTAACAAAGAATTCGGCTGGGAGGCCATCAAGGCCAGGGGCCTTGTTGCGGGAAAGATCTCGGATGGCAGCTTTGATTTCTGCTCTAGTAATGGGGCCCGAGATATCATCCTGCACTGCTTTAGATAGTTGGGGGAGTTGTACATCAGTGAAAAACGCCTCCAGAGCGTCCTCGTCCAACTGGGGGGGTGATTGGTAAAGCGTCCGATAGTATTCGTAAAAAGCCGCATTAATGCCCTGTTGTGTATCCGCCGTATCGCCGGTCACTGTGATGACCTCGTGTATGGGGGTGTGCAGGGGGTCATCCTGGAGTATGCGCGCCAGAAGTGGGCCGGCCCTGTCGGCCTCGGCGTGCTTGGCGTGTGTATAGGCAGTGTAGTCAATGCATCGCAATGTTTCTAGGAGCTCTGCGTGTTTTATTCTAGCTTCTTGCAATGGGGCCTCCTTAGAGGGATCATTTGCTGCTGCCTGTTCTAATGCATTCAAGGTGTTTTCGACTTCCCTAAGATTATTGTGGATTTCCTGTCGCGCCCCTGCTGTGGTGCTAATAGCTAGGCCTCTGATCACCGCCTTGAAGGTGTCCCACTCCACCTGCGGGGTAGAGGCAGTTCCTGTGTTTTCAGCAAAGTAGTGGTGAATGCCCGTGGAGAGGGCCTCCCGGAAGACAGCGTCCTTGAGCATCTGAGGCCAAAGCTTCCAGGTGGGGACCGGAGTGGGGACTCTGCCCCACGCTAGCGTGATTTCCAATGGGTTGTGGTCCGAAAGTGTCTTACCCAAATACGTGGCATGCGTGATCTGGGCCGTGATCTGATTGGAGCAGAAAATCCTATCTATACGGGTGTGTAGTTGGTGTGGATGAGAGAAAAAAGTATTCTCTACTAGTCGGGTGTTTCAATCGCCAAACGTCTCCCATCCCCCATCTGTCCGCCCAGGCACGCAGTGCTTCAGCCTGTCTTATGGAGCCAGCACCAGCTAAAGGGGGGTGAGATCTGTCAATAGCAGTATCCAGTACAGCGTTATAGTCTCCGCCTATTATCCATGGGCATGTAGCCCAGGCCGCTAGTACAGGGTTAATACTCAATAGGAATTTGTCTTGCTCAAAGTTGGGCGCATAGACACTACCCAGTATTATTTGTGTGCCATCTAGCATGCCTCTCGCCAATATATATCTGCCTAGAGGGTCCACCCGTTGCTCCAGTGCCTTAAAAGGGACTCCACTTCTAACCCATATCGAGGCACCTCTGGCAAAGGCGGAGTATGATGTGGAAAAGACCATTCCCCTCCACTTCTTACGCAGTTTAGCTATCTCAGCTGTGGTCAGGTGGGACTCCTGTAAGCATACAATATGTGCCCGACGCCTATTGAGTTGCGCGTGTATTCTATGTCTCTTGTGGACAGACCCCAATCCCTGCACGTTCCAAGTAACTACGTTGTAACTATCCTGCATGTGTGCTCAGAGTGCGCTAACAATCGGAACACGTGTGGCATAGGGGGAGTGGCAATACACAATGTTGTGGAATTAGGGGGCCAGAATGTAATAACTACTAAACTACGAATTACAATACTCGGGCAGCAGCGAGAACTACGCTGGCCCAAACGAGGTGCACAACGGTGCAAACAAGCAACAGTGTGCGCGTTGCTTTCGCTGTGGGGGGGTGCATTCCTAAAAGCTGCCTGGTGAGGCGGGAACGGCGTGTGCTCTACGCTGCCCGGACCCTAAGTGACAATGTTCAATCCGGAGTCGGCCCATCAGAAAAAGCCCCCCATGCATTGTGAATAGGGGAAACTTACATTTGCACACCAAGATATTTTAGCTTACAATATGTTCCAGCGGCAGCCACCCGATCACCCCAGGAACCCATCAGCGGTCTGAGGCGTAATATTGCTAAACAAATTTATACTGGATTCTGAGTCTGAGTGGACCGAGGCGTCCTCTGAGGAGTCCGAGGATATTGGGTGCGTTCCTTCCCGGAACCTGTTGGCTGTCTCCAGCGCCTCAGCCTGGTCCCGCTGAGCCTGCTTCGGGGTGGGGTTCCCAGGCTTGGTCACGCGTCCCGCTCTGAAGCGTTTGGACTTGCGGATCCGCCTCGGCTTCGGGGGTGCGTCCCTGAGTTGTGAGGGGGGGCCGGACTCCCCTGGGGGAAACTCGATTTCGAGCCACTCTTCTACCTCGTCTGGTGTCTCAAAAAACTGTGTCTTGTGGTCATGGATTACTTTCAACTTGGCTGGGAACAGCAACGCATATTTGATGTTCAGCGCTCTGAGTTTTTTCTTTGCGTCTTGATAGAGGGAGCGCCTGCGCTGCACCAGAGCAGTGTAATCCGGATATAAGGACACCCGTTGATTCTCATAATGTATTTGGGACAGTTCTCTCGCCCTATGCAGCAGTACGTCTCTATCCCTGAAATTTAGAATTTTCACTATCAATGGGCGGGGGTGGGCTCCAGCCGTCGGCCTACCAGATGGAATCCTATGTGCCCTCTCTACACAGAAATAGGTAGACAAGCCTTCCGGGGCCACATGTTCTTTGAACCAATGTTCCATGAAGATGGTGGGCTCCGTCCCTTCGCAGCGCTCTGGTAGGCCTATGACGCGGATGTTGTTGCGTCGGGCTCTACCCTCCGCGTCGTCCGCCCTCTCCTGCAGCCCAGCGACTTGTTTCTGGAGTTGTGTGAGTTGGGCTGCATGTTCCTTATGCTGTGGTATCAGTTCAAGAAGCGCGAGCTTATTGTCCTTGACAGTTGTGGCCAACTTGGCATGGTCAGCCTTAAGGAGGGTGAATCCCGTAGTCAGGGAGCCAAGTTGCTGCTCTATGGCCGCCCTCGAGTCTCGCACTTCTTTCAAGATGAGATCCAGCTTGCCGTGGGGGCTTTAACGTCAGTGGGGGGGACTTCGTCCACAACCTGTGAAGCAGACTCTCTGTCTTCCGTCCCCTGAGTATCCATTGCGCCAGCCTCCTGCACTTTCCCCCTGGGGCGCCCCATTGCAGTGACACCCAGGGGACCCCACTGCAGCCCTGCCCTAGCACAGCGACCGTGCCCTGCAGGATGTTATCGACACTGTGCTCGCGGATCGGTGGGGGCACTCACAGACTGGAGAGGATCGCCGCTGCGTCACTAACGGCGGGCAGACCGTCCGGAGTCAGCCCTCCTCAGGCACGCATGTGTCCCCCAGGGCACACCACTGCTGACACGGCCGCCGCCCCGTCGAATCGTAACTCTCAGGCCCGGTGGCCCCTCACTGTGTTTGGGATGGCTCCTTAGAGGGTCATCTTCATCGATGGGCTACTCCAGCGCCCCGTCGCCACCATCACAGCAAGGAAGAGAGGGCTAATGTGGCTGCCCCTGCTTACTCACGGCACAAAATTTGCCCAAATCATCACCGGAATCAGCCCCCCCCCCCCGGGATGGTGGTTGCTCGTCGATCTATCGATTGTCAGGCCCCAGGCAGCCTCGCCAGTCGTAGCGGCCACTCCCCGCCGGCCGCGCCGCGGTCCGCTCACAGTGCGCAGCACGGGCCTCTCTCGCGGGTGTTCCCTCGGCTTCAGACCTGCACTAGAACCACGGGGTCGAGCGCCGGCATCAGGTGCATACAGCAGCGGCCGCTCCCGGGTGCTCCCGCGGCCGCAAGAACAGCTCCACGACGCCCTGGGTGGGTCACAGGGGAAGCAAATAAGGCAGATCGCCGGCTGCAATGGTCTTGGAGGCCCAGGTGCAGCTCTCACCTCTCGTCTCCCCCAGGGTCGGCCGCGGCTTCAGCGGGCCCTCCCCCGTCCGCAGGCCGCAGCTCCTGGCAGGCGGAGCAGCCGGGATTCAGAACAAGAATCAGCAGCAGGTAGGCGCCGGGTACAGTCCGGGGATCTCTGCGGGGGATTCAAGGGTCCGTGGGCGCCTCTCCGGCAGGATTTAGGCAGGATTATATAGGTCCGGGCACGGAGCTTGTTCACCGAGCTTCCGCCATGTTCGGCAGTTTGAGCCTTAACTCTCTTATTCTCTTGTACAGAGCTTCGTCTTAGGATTCCCTTTCTCCTTTGACTCACTGTGTGATCTTGAGCAGCTCTGTACCCAGTATTCTGCCTACTTTGTCTTCCCTGGCACCAGTCGCTGCCAGAGTCCCTGACACATGCCAGTGTCCCGGACTGAGTCCTGACACTGGAGCTGGGCAAAGCCCAATGCTTTTTTGGGCCATCCCTTTTTTTTTTTTTGCCTACTTTTTCCTGGTATATTGTGGGCTTTCTGTCCCATCAAGAGGGCAAATTAGGGCTAAATCCTCCCAATCCACTCTTATGGCCATTCTGGCATAGGGACACAGCCAGATGCCTGAATGGGCCACCACCACCCCTTCTTTTTTTGCCCAGTTATTTTCCCAGGCATCTTGTGGTTTTTCTGCCTCTCTACAGTGGACAGGGAAAGCTCCCTCAATCACCACCAGTTGGTAGAAAGGCAGAGTTTTTTCTGTGGGGTGGAGCACTTGCCATTGCCGGGGAGGCCGCACCCCCAGTCCACTGGGTGAATACCTGTTTGGGGATTGCCCTCCAGTGGCGATCCCCAAGAAGGGGGAGAACTATCATTGAAAAGGGGGAGATTCTCCCCTTCTCAATGATAACGCTCCCATTAAAATCAGTACTTGTGGGGGGAGGGTCAACGTATGTCCCCGAGCACCGATGCAAGTGAAACTAAAAGGAGCTGATCAGCTTTCACTTTCACCTTGTCAGTGTGTTAGGCATGCTGATCATTATTGCTACAAAAAACAAGCAACATCCTCAGGCTGCTGGGATTCTTTCCCAGCAGCCTGGCCTGAAATTAAAACTTGCCTTGACGTGACCTTCACACCAGCAAAGCTGACTGAGATCACTGTTGACAAGGAGGTCAACTCAATAGCATTGGAGGGAATAAATGTTGCTATATGCAACTCCCTTAACATTACACCATTCATGTTTGACACTGTGTTTGGTCCTGTTACTCGGCAGATTGTGCAGTCTATGAATATTGTGTATTTCCTGCATTGGCTTTTTAGAAAGGTCACAATTGTGACAACGAGGAAAATATGAAGGTGATGGGTGGGATGCTTTCAAAGAGTCTCCGCCGCTGGCAATTGCATGAGCCACATTCCAGTCCATCATTCTTCTAACAACTGCCACTACAGACGGAGATCAGCCATATGCAAATCAGCCTCGGTCTGCTCCAACAGAAACAGTCCAACCAAAATTCCCATGTCACATCTAGTCTGAACAGGAACACAAGCAACCCCAACCAGGTTTCAGCCTGGTTAAGCCTCATTATTGAAGTACAACTTATGTCATGTGGCATATCGTGAAAGGAACTCACATCTGGGAACACCTGTTGCACTTAGGTCATAACACTGAGAAAAACACAAAGGTGAGGGTGGAATGTATTTCGCTGTTTGTTGAAATCTTTAAACAATTTTCTACAGTATCAATATAGTCCTATATTAACTCAAATCTTGGACTTAATTGAGTAGAAAATTATTCAAATATTGCAACAAACATTATTAACTCAAAACGTGTGGAGAACATGGTGGCGGGTTGAGTCTAGGCTGCGGGTGTGAGTGAGTCCTTCTGCTCAGCAAATGAAATCTGTCAGTTTGATTCCCTTGTTTTGAAGCCCCTTATTCTCTCCACTTCACCTACCTCTTAATGTAGGGAAGGCAGTGGTTGCAGCAAAATATTTCCCTGGGTGAAAGCAGATTGCTTGGAGTTAGGAGCATGCTGCGCCAAGCTGCCTTGGCTGCTGCAGCACTGCACGGAGACCACCTCAGGGTCTCGAGAATTCCCTTCCGGTGCACAGGAGGAAGTGTCATCCGGGTTGGAGGTCTAGGCTTGTGGCTGAAGGGCGGAGAGCAGGCAGCAGGACAGTTTCGTGGCCTCCGGTTGCTGATTGCGAAAGCGCTGTAACACTACTCCAGGCAAGTGCTCTGGAAGGCAGGGATTTTGTTGAACTGGTGAAGTCTATTGGCCCAGTTGGGGGTGTGAGCCTGTAGGAAGCTAGCTCTGTATATGGTACACTACTAAGTAGTTATATCATGCACAGAGTTCACAGATTCCCCCAGAAGTGTACAGGGCTCAATGTAAACCCAAAGTGCTCTATTCACGGTAGTATGGCGAGCAGCCTTAGACCTAACACACAGGAATGTAAGACATTTGTTATGAACACAGCGATTAATAAATGACACCCGACTCAAAAAGGAGATCCACACCAAATTTAGAAAAATAAGCTTCTTACAAGTTTTATTTTAAGACAGACATTCGCAAAAAGGTAAGTATGTTTTTCAGGATAAATACTTAACTTTAAAAAGTAGAGACTTAGTGCAATTTTCAAGCTTTGCAGTGTTAAACCATGGAGGATAACAAGAATGCAGTTTTTCAAGTAAGTACACGACTTACAGTTCCAGTATTCAGGGATTCAGGTCAACACCAAGCAAGGTTCAGATTGGCACAAAAACTGCACCACAGGGGCAGCCGGGTGCAGAGGTCAGATTCAGGGTCGGTGCCCAATGTTAACCAATGGAGACTGGGGGTTCTCTGAGATGCGCTGCTCACAGGTGTCATGGGGGGATCTCCTGGGGTTAAGGTAAGTACAATGGGGGCCACAAGGCAGCACCAAACTACACCCTCAGCAGCACAGGGCTGGCCAGGTGCAGAGTGCCAACACAGCGTTGGGCGCCCAATGCAATTCAGTGGGTGAGATTGAGGTTGAAGAAAGGCTGCAGGTTCAGGCCAGGAGGCCGGACGAAGAAAACCCACAGCTGCCCAGGTAAGTAGAGATGCTAGGGGACATAGGAACACCATCGGTCAGGATCCTCAAGGCCCTGGGGCTATGGGTGCAGGCGTCGGAAAACAGCTTACCAGGCAGGTCGCGGTCAGGGGGAGTCTTCAAGTTGAGGCTGCAGGCGTTGAGGTGGGGTCCGGCAGGGGTCAGCCCACGGTGGACTCGTGCTCAGAAGCGCTGGGGAACCTTCACAGGACCTATAGGCCACTTGGACTCGGGCCGTGGGCATCGGGTTCAGAGGTGGATCCCAAGGTGAGTTTGCGGTTCCTCAGGGCAGAGTTCTTTCCCACAGAGCCCCATAGAATCCTTATATATACGGATACAAAGCTCCCACTGTGGATTTATGTATAGGCTCATACCAATGGTAATGCAGAGTTATGCAAATCTATATTAACAGAGCATACATGTATAATCCTTTTCGTAGATTAGGTACTACATACACTGGTTGTGACACATTGTACAGTTTTTGTACTTATTTCCACGGGTTGTGACCCACTGCATTAATCGGGCACATATGTACAGAAGCAGATCTGGCACATGCATGCACTGGTTGTGACTCACTGTATGCATCCAGAACATACGCGCAAAGTCTCCCTTGTGTCTGACTCCCTGTCAGACGGGGACCTAAACGAATCCCCCAATCTGTGGTGAGCCTTACCTCCGCATTTGTTGTTGTCCTTGTCATGAGGAGTGTCTCGCCTGTCTATGTATTGCACATCTATATTGTATATTTAAGTATATTTATACTGTATACTTCATTCCACTTTGCTCCTCTATTCTTGCACCTAAACAACCACTAAAACTGACTCTTACTTGCATCACCTACTGGATCTAGACACAGAAAAGGGACCTAGTTATTGATACAGATAATGATCCTCCCTGCCTCTCTACGCAGCAGCTTTCATTTCTTCTCCCAAAAGGGCATCCATCTTGAAGAGGCCCTATATGCTCTCCCCAGCCCCCCCATGCCTACATCACGCAGCATGGTTTCTTCCCTTACCCGCAAGCTGAACGACCTACTATCCCCTGCAGGAAATTACTCCTATTTAACAAACTACCCTTCCAACCTAACCGAAACGCCATGAGAAATTTCAAACATAAAATCCTCAACCCTAATAAAGAATCTCTTATCACTGATCCCTACTTCTGTTACAACAAAAGTACCCTACGGAACAACCTCATCTTTACTACCAATCAACGTACTCAATGGAGGAAAGTCCTATCCTACTCACTCAACACCACCATCACCAAGAAAATTCCACACAGGCCATAAACTTACTATAGAGCCCTCTACATTGTATGATGCAGCTGCCACCATCTCCATCTAATACAATGGCACCGTGCTCATTCAATCCTCAGATCGCAATCTGGAATTCTTCGCTGATCTCTTCTCCTACCTCAAGAACAAATTAGACACGGCCACTACCCCACCTGCCCCCTCACAACTCCCCTCTAACCCCTTTCCATCCGACAACCTCATTTCTCCCCACCTTACCCCTCTTCCCACCTCTCTCCCCTGGCGGATTCCCATTTATCTACGGGCAGCACAACAGACCAACACACTCCCTCTTCCAGCGATAAAGCTGGTACTCCCCCACAACAACAACAATCTGACATCTCTACCTCCCTTTCTTCTTCAGACACTTGCACTTACACTCCCATCAACAAGATCACCACAACCACTGCCCCCGCTCAACCAATCATTTCCAAGGCTCTGATTGCTGACCCTACCGATGCTGGGTCCCCCAACTGCCCTGACTCGGCTAATTATCTACACCACAGTGCTTACCCCAACCACAAGTCTCTTAGGAGTTGCTACACTGACTCCACGCTCTACACTATAATATCCCAACTACAGCTGATTAGGGCTGACATCCTTAAACTAGCTCATATCACCTCCAACCTTGAACACAAGTTGACCTCACATACGGCTCACCTCCAGACTAACAACACACTAACTCCCAAATACCAGTCTGTTTCTATCCCTGCCTACGCCTGGGTCGCACATCCTTGCTGGAGATCTACACCAAATCATAACCACTCCTCCAGACCCAATAGGCTAGTCAGACAGTTATCGAACGATGACATACTCTCCCTCCGAGACACCGGCAACCATGCTCCAGCCACCCACACTATACCTACTTTAAAAACTGAGACTATTATCACTCACCCTCCCAGGACATCCTTCCCCAGCACTAGGTATATAAATAAAGAGAACCTCAAACAAGTTCCCATCTCACATACGTCTACGAATACCGCCAAAACGTCCCATATATGCGTGTTACTCAACTGTTGTTTAGCTGTGAAACACAAGGCAGACATAGGGAATCTTATACTTAACTTTGACATCCTTATACTCACTGAAACTAAACTTGGCTTAAAGAATCTTCATCCCCAATTCTTGACATCCTAGTCCCCCTACGTCATGATATCATCAGACTAGAACGTTCAACCTGCTCAGGGGGTGGCCTAGCCTGTATATTACAGGTCCACACTATCAATCAATCAATCAATCACAGAATTTGTAGAGCGCACTACTTACCCGCGAGGGTCTCAAGGCGCTGGGGAGAGGGAAGAGGGGGGGGGGGATGCTGCTACTGGTCGAACAGCCAGGTCTTGAGTAGCCTCCTGAAGGTCAGCAGGTCTTGGGTCTTTCGTAGGCTTAGTGGAAGGGTGTTCCAGGTCTTGGCGGCGAGGTGTGAGAAGGATCTGCCGCCGGTGGTTGTTCTTCGAATGCGGGGGACGGTGGCGAGGGAGAGGTCGGCGGAGCGGAGCTGGCGGTTGGGGACGTAGAAGAAGAGTCGTCTGTTGAGGTAGGCTGGGCCAGTTTTGTGGAGTGCCTTGTGTGCGTGGGTGAGGAGTTTGAAGGTGATCCTCCTGTCGACGGGGAGCCAGTGCAGGTTCCTCAAGTGGGGGGTGATGTGGCTGTGTCACTGCCCTCCTACGAATACCTTAAGATCAACATCAAATTCACCATCAATGACAACTCAACTTGCTCTTTGCATGTGTTATACCACCCTCCCAGAGATAACCACATGTTCATCGAACAAATCATGGAGATTATCTCCTCTAATAATGAAGAACATAACAACCAGATTGTTCTTGGCGATTTCAGCATTCACTGGAACAACTCCAGCGACCCTCTTGTGAACAGTTTTAAATCCTTCCTCCAGGACATCAAACTTACCCAAGCCTGTAATGGCACTACCCATAATAAAGGGGCCACCTTAGATTTAATCATCGCTAAAGAGAACACCATACAAATTTAATCTATCCTTCCTTGCGACTGGACTGACCTCCACTGCATCAGCTTCCTCATTTCAAAAAGAGCAATTATCACTAAGGGACAACCTACAAAAGCCAACCACTGGGTCTGGGACACCGGCAACATTAACTCACTCACTATGTTGGCTTTTAGTAATGATATCCTGCTCCCGCCCCCCTCCATCTATGACATTCATGACCTCACTGAGCACTACACTAATTCCATGTAAAAAAATCATGGACACCCTTGCCCACAAACAACTAAAGAGAACCCCATTTAAAAGATCAAACCCCTGGTTCAACTGTATCTTTAATGAGGAAGGCTGATACCTTAGACTTGCAGAAAGAGCATGGAGATATACCCTCTTTCAGCCTCAAACTTCTACAACAAAGACGAAGTGCCTATAACTCGCACATCAGGAACTCTAAAGCTGCATTCTTCCAAAATCAACTTGAGATGGCAATTAATCGAGCGAAAAACTGTTTGAAATTTTTAAAAGACAGATAAACCGCAAAAGTGATCCTCCATCCTCAAACAATAAAACACTACCCAACTGCAAAACCTTTGCTTCCTTTCCTGAGAGAGCCACGGTAATCACCACCGATATCCAGAACACTATGGAACTTCTAGCCTGCGACCCCCCCCTCACCCCACCTCTCTCAATCAGGTAGAATGCTCAAGAAACCCTCCCCTCACACCTAAAAAGAACACCGGCTGGTCTACCTTTAAAACCTTCGAGGAAAATTACATCTCAAAACTATTGATCTCTCTGAAATACTCTAACCACTTCAACGATTCCCTTCCCTCCAAACTCCTCAACGTATCCATTCACCTCCAACTCCCACTATGGACTATAATAATCAATGCCTCACTCACATAAGGCTGCACACCCGACTACCTCAAAAGTGGCCAGGTTATTCCTATCCTAAAAAAAAACAACTCGGACCAGTCAGACTCCAACAACTACCGTCCCATCTCCAACATCCCAACTTTAGCCAAACTCTTACAAAAATGTGTGCACTTACAGCTCCGCAATCACATCGAGCAATTTCAACTCCTCAACCAATGTCATTCTGGCTTTTGAATGAACCACAGCACCAAAACTGCCCTGGTCTACATCGTTGACGATGCCCTTTGCTCACTTGATCGGAATGAATCCTGCCTACTAATCCTACTTTACTTGTCTGTGCCGTGCGATGCGGTCACTCATGACACCCTTTTGAACCTATTAGAACACAGGATGAGTGTAGAGAAGTGCCCCTTTTTGCATGGTTGCCCCCAACCTTTTGCCTGATGTTGATGCTCTTTGCCTAAGTATGCCCTAGGTTCCTGCTAACCAGGTACCCGGGGCCTATGTTCTTTCCCTAAAACTGTACCTTTGTTACCCCAATTGGCACCTCTCTGGCCACATGTAAGTCCCTTGTAAAAGGTACCATGGGTACCAAGGGCGCTGTGACCAGGGAAGGCCTCTAAGGACTGCAGCACCTACTGTGTCACCCTTGGAGGCCCTGTACCTTAACACACACACACTGCCCTTGCAGGCTGCGTGTTTTGGTGCAGAGAAAAGTGAAGAGTCAACATGGCACACATACCTGTGTGCCATTCCTACAACCCACTGCCTATGGTATAGGTAAGACACCCCTCTAGCTGGGTGCACTATACCACTGGTGAGGGTACAGGTGCATGAGCCCTGTACCCCTACCGTGTCTAAGTACATTCTTAGACATTGTAAGTGCAGTAAAGTCATAAAGAGTATATGGTCTGAGAGTTTGTCATTACGAACTCCACAGCACCATAATGGCTTTACTAAATTCTGAGAAATTTGGTATCAAACTTCTCAGCCCATTAAACCTACACTGATGCCACTGTGGGATTTAATGCCAAATGCACTCAGAGGGCATCTTCGAGATGCCTCCTGAAAAATGACCTAAGTCTAGTGTCCTGGCTGAGTGGCTGCTGCCAGCTGCCACCCCCAGACATGTTTCTGGACTCCTGGGTCGAGAACCTCCCGCTCTCGGGGTCCTGAAACAAAGCAAATCCTGGGACGAGGTGCCAAGCCTCCTCCTCCAGGATGGGCTAGGTCCACGAAGGGGAAGCTTCAAAGGCATGCAGCCTTTGTGAGCTGAGCCAGTCATTTGCTGCCTCTACCACCTGGCCCCCACCGGTTCTAACCCCCACTTTGGGAGGGAGAATCAGCAGGAAAACAAAGATAGGAGGAGAGGTGTGCCCACCTTTACCAACTCCACCCCTCAGGTGGGGGAGGCAAGGCGAGGCACAACTCAGTCCCTGCCTTCTTGAAGATGGGGGACCCAGACAACCAGAGAGAGGCTTATGCCCCCCTCCCACTGGAGGGTAGCATAATAGGGGGTGTACCCACCCCATTGGTCCCAACCTGTACCTACCTGAAACGACCCTTAATTCAGTATTTAGGGGCTACCCTGAACCTTGCCTCCTCAGACAAGCAAGAAGAATAAGGACCAAAGAGCTGAGCTGAAGGAAGAAGCGGAGGACACCAACTGCCTTCGCCCCAGCCCTACTGGCCTGTCCCAACCTCGACCTGCTCCAGCGGAAACCCTGAGGACCTGCCCTGCCTTCCCTACAAAGACTTTGTCTCCCGTGAGCACCGGACTTGCTCAAGAACCAGCCCAAATTTGAGTGGCCCAACACCATGAGGAGTTCCCCCCAGCGACCCTGACCTGGGCCCTGGTGATCCCTGACCTACCTTAAGCCTCCTAATGACTCCTGCAGCCTCTATTTGGAGCGTCCCAACAACCGCGGCCGGAGTTGGTAAGGAAACCCGACGCCTAAAGGCACTCCTGCACCCGACGCCCCACGGCTTTGGATGACCCAACCGACAATGTCCAGGCAACCTCCTGCATCCTAACTTACCTCTCCAACCGGTGGTCACCTCCAGGAAGTCTGCTTGCTCGAACCTGCAGCGTTTGTTCCGACTGAAGATCTCCCATTGAAAACAACAGGGCACCTGACGCTGATCCTGCACCCTGCACCCGGCTGCCACTGTGCCGCTGTGGGTGCACCTTGTGTGCTAACTTGGATCCCTTTTGCCCTGAGCTTAACCCTAGGAGCTTTGCTCCCTCAACCCTGTGGCTTGACCGAGAGCAGCCACCAACCGACGGCCCCCTAGCCCCATAGGCTAACATTCGGCCTACGCAATCTGCACCCGGCCGCCATAGTGCCGCTGAGGGTGCTTTTTGAGTGCATCCTTGAGCCTGGGGGAACCCTTGTTCTAACCCAGGAACTCAACCACAAAGACCGATTGCTTACCTGCAAACCGATATCCTCATTTTTCTCCATAGGATTGCATTGACTGTTTTCCTCTTAAAAAGTTGTGTGTGGAGTTGAATTTGTATGGAAACCTAAGCAACTGTGTTTTAATGAAAAACTGTTTTACCTACCTTTATCTAGGAAATGTCTCAGTGTGATATCTAGGCATATCACACTGAGTAGAAAAAGTAATCCAAAAAGTACTCTAAAAAGTAATCTGAAAAGTAATCACAAATACTTACTGTTTTGAAATATTTTACAAACATGTAACAAAAGTCATTTTCATCCAGCTTGCTTGTTTTGATCAATCTGTCTTGAAAAGAACAAATCTATTTACCTGTATCAAATCCTGCTTGGTTCTAAAAAATAAAATACACGTAAAGAAATATTTTTGATACAAACAATTGGTCTGAGTTCAGTCTTTGAGTGTGTGACATCATTTCTTGCCTGAATGTGTACAATAAATGCTAAACACTACCCTCTGATAAAGCCTTACTGCTCGCCCACTCTACCACAAATAGAGAGTAAGGTATTATCTACTTTTACCTCTGTAAGCCTTGGGGATCCACTGGACTCTGGGCAGACTATACCTTACTTTGGTATAATATATACCGAGCCAGCTTCCTTCAATGAGTCTCTCCGATACTGTGCTAAAATGGTTCTTCTCTTTCCTTCACAATAGATCTTATCGCATTCTAATCAACCACACTTTTTCTGATCAGTCGTCAGTGTTGCTTGGCATATCCCAAGGTTCTACTCTCTCCCTGACATTGTTTAACCTATACATTGATGCATTGCTCCAGGCCAACCCTCTTACCATTTGTCCTCCGATGGACTTTTTCTTCACTGCCTGAGAGGTGAAGGGAGTTAGCATTCAAATCAATCCATTTCAATTAACAGTTTAACCCATTTGGCTACACAATAAGGACCAGGAATCAGTGACTATAGTTAAGAAGGTTTATTACAAATTAGCAGTCAAGTTAAGATAAACAAATCTCAGCACCATGCTGTAAAGGTACAGAATAACAACCGGGACATCCAACCTCCTAAAGAAATTTAGGTGTACCAGTATAAGGCAAACAAGTAGTTCAGTCACAGCAATACAAAAAATCAGCTACAGCATTTAGTGCTCAGAGAAGAGTTTCTGCTTCTCTCGTCTATACATGAGTAAAACCTAAGTCCATATAAATTAAATCTAAGCTAAGGAGGATGGTTTTGGAACCTATAGGATCTCAAAAATCAGGTAAATGCAGACAAGTAGGAAAAATTCTGAAACGTGTGGGTAATAAGGGAAGGTGTCAGCATCTCAGAAGTTCGGTCAAGAGTCTTCTTGGGACAGGGGAATGAGTGTTAGCCTAAGCCACACTCAACAAAGAATCAAAAGGAAAGCATAGAGGTCTAAACCTCTCAAAGTCCAAAGGAAAGTAGCTGTGTCTTCAGACAGTGTATTTATTTATGTATTATTTGCACCAGAATATCCCAGGTAATACCCCTCTGTCTGCATCATCAGGGGCTTCCTTTCCATTCAAACGTTGTGATCTGATACATTAGTGAAATATCCCAGACTGAAAATGGGAACAACAGCGTCCTTGGGTAAATTTGGGTCCTCGATACATTGATGAATACAGGCAGGAAATTAACCCCTTCGCTGCTAGGCCTTTTCCCCCCCGTGCTAAGCCTTTTTTTGGCTATTTGGGGTAGTTCGCGTTTAGGCCCCTGTAACTTTTTGACCACATAAGGTATCCACGCCAAATTTGCGTCCTTTTTTTACAACATCATGGGGATTCTAAAGGTACCCAGGGTTTGTGGATTCCCCTGGAGGGGACCCAGAAATTAGCCAAAATACAGCTAAATATTTTTTTTTCTCGAAAAAATGGGGGAAAAGGGCTCCAGATGAAAGCGTCTGGTTTTTTCCCTGCAAATGGTATCAAAGAAGGGGTTGTGGTGCTGAAATCACCATCTTCCCAGCTTTCAGGGACAAGCAGACTTTTGTCAGAAAACCAACATTTTTTACAGTTTTGGCGTTTTTCTGGGACATAGCCTATTTTTGCTATTTTTTGTGCTTTCAACCTCCTTCCAGTTAATGGTAGAAATGGGTATGAAAGCAATAATATATCCTGGAGAGCTATACATTTTAGAAAAGTAGGCAAAATTCTGAATTCAGCAAGGGGTCATTTGTGTAGATCCTTCAAGGTTTCTTCATAGAAACTAACAGTTAAATATAGGAAAAATTGAAAATTAGTTGAAAAAAACAGCCATTTGTGTCAACGTTTTCACCTGTACCTACTTCTAATTATGACAGCTGTATGAAAGCAATATACCGTTACATTTGCTGGACCTTTCTAGTTGTGGGGATATATAGGACTTGTAGGTTCACCAAGAACCCGATGAACCCAGAGCCAATAACTGAGCAGCGTCTTGCAATGATTTTTTATTAAGTACCGGGTATATAGCAATTATTTTGGGAAAATGTATACATGGAAAAATTGGTATGAGAGACACCTATGTATTTCTGAAATTGGAACAAAATATTGAGTTTAGAAACAGTAGATATTTGCACATTTCCCAAATTGGGAGTACCCATACTAGCATGAGAATTATAGGTCATTTTTCAAAATGACTTCATTTTTACACATTGTCTTTCATTTGGAAGGCAGAAATGCATCAAAAGTCAATAGGTAATAACAGTTGCTCTACAATTCTGTGTTACACTAAGTCTCCCGAGAAAAATGGTACCTCACTTGTGTGGGTAGGCCTAGTGCCCGCGACAGGAAACGGCCCAAAATGCAAGGTGGACACACCACATTTTCAGAGTGAAAAATGACCCTTTTTTTGCAAAGTGCCTAGCTGTAGTTTTTGAACCCTAGCTCTGCCGGGACACAGAGGGAAACCTAGCAAACCTATACATTTTTTAAAACTAGACACCCAGGGGAATCCAGGATGGGGTGACTTGACTGGCTCTCACCAGGTTCTGTTACCCAGAATCTCTTGCAAACCTAAAAAATTTTCAAAAAAAACATTTTCCTCACATTTCTGTGGTGGAAAGTTCTGGAATCTGCGTGGATCCACAAAATTTCACCCACCCCGCGTTCCCCAAAGACTTCCGAGAAAAATGGTACCTCACTTGTGTGGGTAGGCCTAGTGCCCGCGACAGGAAATGGCCCAAAACGCAAGGTGGACACACCACATTTTCAGAGTGAAAAATGACTAGCTGTAGTTTTTGAACCCTAGCTCTGCCGGCACCTAGGGAAAGCTAGCAAACCTCTACATTTCTGAAAACTAGACACCCGGGGGATGCTAGGGAGGTATGGCTTGCATGGATCCCCCAACGTTTTTCTACCCAGAATCCCCTGCAAACCTCATTTAGCTGAAAAAATCACTTTTTCCACACATTTTTGTGTGGAAAAGTTGTGGCATCACCGGGCTGACACAAATTTCCTACCACCCAGCGTTCCCCCGGGTCTCCCGATACAAATGGTGCATCACTCGTGGGAGGCCCAAGTACCCGCAACAGGCAAGGGCCCAAAACGTATTGAGGCGACATCAAAATTGCCTATCAGAAAACGACCTGGTTTTGCAAAGGGGGTCACCTGGGTTTTTGGCCCCGTGCTCGGCGGCCATCTAGGGAAACCTACCAAACCCACATATTTCTGAAAACTAGACACCCCGGGGATTCCAGGGAGGTATGGCTTGCGTGGATCCCCCAAAACTTTCTTACCCAGAATCCCCTGCAAACCTCAAATTTAGCTGAAAAAATCACTTTTTCCACACATTTTTGTGTGGGAAAGTTGTGGCATCACCGGGCTGACACAAATTTCCTACCACCCAGCATTCCCCAGGTCTCCCGATAAAAATGGTGCCTCACTTGTGTGGGATGCCCAAGTACCCGCGACAGGCAAGGGCCCAAAACGTATTGAGGCGACATCAAAATTGCCTATCACAAAACGACCTGGTTTTGCAAGGGGGTCACCTGGGTTTTTGGCCCCGTGCTCGGCGGCCACCTAGGGAAACCTACCAAATCCATACATTTCTGAAAACTAGACACCCGGGGGATTCCAGGGAGGTATGGCTTGCGTGGATCCCCCAACGTTTTCTTACCCAGAATCCCCTGCAAACCTCAAATTTTGCTGAAAAAAATCACCTTTTCCACACAATTTTGTGTGGGAAAGTTGTGGCATCACCGGGCTGACACAAATTTCCTACCACCCAGCGTTCCCCCAGGTCTCCCGATAAAAATGGTGCCTCACTCGTGTGGGAGGCCCAAGTACCCGCAACAGACACTAGTTTTCAGAAATGTGTGGGTTTGGTAGGTTTCCCTAGCTGGCGGCCGAGCACGGGGCCAAAAACCCAGGTGACCCCCCTTTGCAAAACCAGGTCCTTTTGTGATAGGCAATTTTGATGTCGCCTCAATACGTTTTTGGCCCTTGCCTGTCGCGGGTACTTGGGCCTCCCACACGAGTGAGGCACCATTTTTATCGGGAGACCTGGGGGAACGCTGGGTGGTAGGAAATGTGTGTCAGCCCGGTGATGCCACAACTTTCCCACACAAAAATATGTGGGAAAAGTGTTTTTTCAGCTAAATTTGAGGTTTGCAGAGGATTCTGGGTAAGAAAACGTTGGGGGATCTATGCAAGCCATACCTCCCTTGAATCCCCCGGGTGTCTAGTTTTCAGAAATGTGTGGGTTTGGTAGGTTTCCCTACATGCCCGCCGAGCCCGGGGCCAGAAACTCATGGGACCCCCCTTGAAAACCAGGTTGGTTTGTGATAGGTAATTTTGATGTCGCCTCACTAGGTTTTGGGCCCTTGCCTGTCGCGGTTACTTGACCCACGCGAGTGAGGTACCATTTTTATCGGGAGACCTGGGGGAATGCTGTGTAGAATGAAATTTGTGGATCTACGCAGATTCCAGAACTTTCCCACAACAGAATTGTGAGGAAAATGTGTTTTTTTTTTTTTTTAACAAAGTTTGAGGTTTGCAAGGGATTCTGGGTAACAGAACTTGGTGAGAGCCAGACAAGTCACCCCATCCTGGATTCCCCTTGGTGTCTAGTTTTAAAAAATGTACAGGTTTGCTAGGTTTCCCTACGTGCCAGCTGCGCTAGGGCCCAAAACCACAGGTAGGCACATTGCTAAAAAAAAGTCGGAGCCTAGTGGGTTTTCTGCCGCCCTAGGGGGGAATCGGGGGAGGGGGGTTCGCCCCGATATGCCCCCAAGGGGGGGCAGAAAGACTGTGGCTATTTTTTGTGGGGGTGGGGGCATTGGTATGACCATCATTTTGGGCAGCCCCCACGCATAAAAAAAGCCAGCATAATCGCTGGCGCCTAGTGGGCTTTCTGCCCCCCCAGGGGGCAGATCAGGGGCCACTGCCCACATCTGCCCTCCCGGGGGGCAGAAAGACTGAAATTTCTCTGGGGGTGGGATGGGGGTATTGTCATGCCCATTTTGGGCAGCCCCTACCCCTACCCCTACACGGATACAAAAAAAATCCCTGGTTTCTAGTGGGCTTTCTGCCCCCCCGGGGGGGGCAGATTGGGGGCTACAGCACCCATCTGCCTCCCGGGGGGGCAGAAAGACTTGTCATTTTTTTGGGGGGGGGGGCATTGGCATGCCCGTTTTGGGCAGCCCCCACCCTAATTCAAATTGCCCAAAGAAAAATCCCTGGCATCTAGTGGGCTTTTTGCTCCCGGGGGCAGATTGGGGCTACCACCCCCAGGGGGCAGAAAGGATGTAATTTTGGCGGGGTTGGGGGCATTGGCATGCCCGTTTTGGGCAGCCCCCACCCTAATTATATATGGCAACGAAAAATCCCTGGCGTCAAGTGGGCTTTCTGCCCCCAACCGGGGGTGCAGATTGGGGGCTTCTGCCCTCATCTGCCCCCAGGGGGGGCAGAAAGGCTGTAATGGTGGCGGGGTGGGGGCATTGGCATGCCCGTTTTGGGCAGCCCCCACCCTAATTATATATGGCAACAAAAAATCCCTGGCGTCAAGTGGGCTTTCTGCCCCCCCCCCTCCGGGGGTGCAAATTGGGGGCAAATTGGGGGCAGCCCCCACCCTAAAAACAAATGCGCAAAAAAAATCCCTGGCGTTTAGTGGGCTTTCTGCCCCCCGGGGGGCAGAAAGACTGAATTATGCCAATTTTTTTATGGGGGGATTGAAGGCCCTTGCCCAAGGGGCCGCTCCCCCCTCCCTGGTGTCTCGTGGGTGGATCCCTGCTTGGGGATCGCCCTCCTGGGGCGATCCCCAAGCAGGGATCCACTGGGGAGGGGTACCATTGGAAAGGGGAGATTCTCCCCTTTCCAATGATACCTCTCCCGTCTTTCTACGTGCTCAGGGGGCGGAGATATCCCCCTGAGCATGTAGAAAGTGAAACTGAAATGAGCCGATAGGCTCATTTCAGTTTCGGTTTCAGTGAAATGACGTCAGCGCGACGTGCGCGCTGATCATCATTTCACTGAAATGGGGGCGCTCGGGAGCTGGGGAAGCTCTTCCTCAGCTCCCGAGGCTACAGGGGAGAAATAGAAATCCCTCTGGTGCCTGCATCAGAAGTATTTCCGGGGCCATGTGGCATGATGGCTGGGAGCCGTCGTGCGCTCACGAGCACCGTTGCGCACAACGGCTCCAGGCCGTCGTGCGCATGGAAGGGGTTAACGCTCTGGCTCTCCATGTTTTAAAAAAAAAATTTTTTTGAAGAGTTTTATATAGCACGAACTAGACCCGAGAAATCGGGTATCAGAGCGCTTTTCTTGAGCACCAGTTTCGTTACAGAAAGACACATTCATTTTTTTGTTAGGCACGGGGAGATTAAGTGATTTGCCCAGAATCACAGGATGTTTTAGCGTCGTTGCTGAGACTCGAACCCGGTTCCCCGGCTTCGAGGTCAACCGCTCTAGCCGTAAGGCTACATCCTCTCCATGTTCCTCGTCAAGGTCTTCTTTTCAGGCTCTCTACCAAAAGTACAGTGTTGTATCTGTTCTCAAACTAACAAACCATGTGTAGGAAGCTGGCTCTGCATATACTATAACAAAAAAGAGGAGAGGGGTCCTTCTCTACCAAAGGGATGGGACACCAGAAATAATCCAATTAAAAGAACAAATACCCTTTGGGATTCTTCAAAGCATCCACATACACACTTCTTTCATACCATCATATGCCCAAATCACCAACAATTGAATAGTAACCAAACGATTACCATATAATGTGTTTTTATTTGATCAAATTGTTAAAAATTTATACAAAAAATGTAAATATACAATTATTAAAAAGCACATATAAATCTTCATATATTAAAAACAATACATTTAAACAAACAAGGGAGAATCTCACAATTAAAAATCCTAGACCAACTTGGTCAGAAGTCGCACACCAAATAAGGAAAGACAGATATTGCAGTCACTATTTTAACACTCTAAACACTTCCTTATTCTCCTGATGGAGCCAGTGTAACTTGGGCGACTTCAAAGGTACAAGGCGACGCGTTTCGGTGGTGTAATATAGTAAACCACCTTCCTCAGGCTTACAATTCTATTATGGTGTCTCCCAACACAGTAATCTATAAAGATAGCATAAACATAATTTTAGAGATTTCCAACTCTTATCACAATTTTTCATGTACATTTTTATATATATAGTCATTAATTCATCATATATACATTGAACAATACACAATAAAATATATAAAAACAATTATACTTAAATCATCGGCTCTATCCATGGTGATTCACATTCAGATCAAACCAACCTATTCATACTGCATCACACTACACACAAACTCTTTATAATTATTACACAATGGTCTTACCAATTATAATTAGTAGAATGTCAGGGGAATCTAGGTTCTCCCCACTGGAGTCTCCTCTTCCATAAGCATCCAAAAGTCAATATATATTTTCAAACTCCCTAGAGGTGAGTGATGACACAGAGGAGAACACACTGTATTTTAATCTTAAACCTCTAAATCGTGACGATACTTTAATATCTGTAAAGATAGAAATCTACCTTTTACATATGTTCCTCTGTTTATCTTGCAAAAGGACATCTATTTATAGGGATTTGAATCAATCTTCCCTGTAATCCTATAACTGGTGAAATAATACAAAAAACCAAAATAGATATCACATTATATCCATTGTTTAGTAATTTTGTGTATCACTGTATCCATAGATAAAAACAATTTCTACCTTATGTTAAAAGCTCATTTTCATACCGCCACTGGAGTTATGGCCACGAAATCCATTAAAATCTTATTTATAACAATCACCCAGTCATAGGTCCCTCATAAGTGGTAGAAATGTCAAAAAACGGTCCGCATTGGCAATGTCTAAAATAAAAAACAATAATATATGAAAAAACTGGCCTAGTAGTGGTAAAGTTATTGCAACAGTTAGTTATAAAAAAACTGTTGTCAAATCGTTTAAATCACTAATAACTAAGTGCTCATGACTCCACTCTGTAATCCCCTTTTAATCCACCTTGCACTATCAATATGTTCATAGAAACAAATGTGGTCTATATATAAATACTTCAACTATTGGTCAATCCGCAAACCAAGCTATAGATTAGCTGCATCTTACAGCGTTTTCATAATGCCCCAAAAGGTTTAATTTGTTTGAACGAGATGTAATACATGTCACCAGGCATTAAATGGTAACATGTTTAAACCAACCACTTTATTCCCTTAAAAGCACGTAGCCACAAATTCAAATGGCTTTCTAGAAAGAAAAGTGCCCTACATTCTACAACAAAGCTACAAAAATATATTCAAAAGGAGGTTTCCTATGTGAATACGATAATATAAAACCACCCCATCAGACTAGTCCTCTTTCCACAACCATGCGGCAATTCATTGCGGCTGTGTGTGGGGGGGGCCAGCGGCATTTATAAACCGCTTGGCTGGGGCAGCAGCAATGACTGTCTACTACGAGTGTTTTGTTTGGAGCATGCCAGGAGACACTTCAGTCCCGGTAAGCAAATATGGAGATGGGGAATGCAGCTTAGGATCTAGAACGCTGGGACAAGTATACGGGAATGCAGAGTTGATGTGGGGTGTTCTCCGCTTGTCGACTAGTCTGATGGGGTGGTTTTATTTTATCGTATTCACATAGGAAACCTCCTTTTGAATATATTTTTGTAGCTTTGTCTTTCCTTATTTGGTGTGCGACTTCTGACCAAGTTGGTCTAGGATTTTTAATTGTGAGATTCTCCCTTGTTTGTTTAAATGTATTGTTTTTAATATATGAAGATTTATATGTGCTTTTTAATAATTGTATATTTACATTTTTTGTATAAATTTTTAACAATTTGATCAAATAAAAACACATTATATGGTAATCGTTTGGTTACTATTCAATTGTTGGTGATTTGGGCATATGATGGTATGAAAGAAGTGTGTATGTGGATGCTTTGAAGAATCCCAAAGGGTATTTGTTCTTTTATCTGCATATACTATACCAAAGTAAGGTATAGTGTGCACAGAGTCCAGTGGATCCCCAGAGGTATAACAGAGGCTAAATTAGACAAACGCTAACAGCTCTATTTATGGTAGTGTGGTCGAGCAGTTAGGCTTATCAGGAGGTGTGTTAAGCAATTATTGTATTCACTCAATCAAGACTGATGGCACACACTCAGAGACAGGATCCAGACCAATTATGTAAGTATTAAAAGATATACTTATGTTTTATTCCTAGAACTAAGCAGAACTTATCACAGGTAGGTAAAATGCACTTTCAGATGCAAGGCTGTACACAGAGATGCAATTGTGGTTGAAAATGGAATTGTTACAGGTTTGTATTTGCTTCTAAAACAGTAAAAAAAACATATTGGAAATACTTTAGTATACTTCTGGATTACTTTTTAGTTACTTTTACTACTCTGGGTGATATACCGAGATACCACACCGTGGGTCTTATAAAACACAGGTAAGTACAACAGTTTATGGTTCAAAGAAAGTTACTTTAGTTATTCATATAAAAAGTCAGTTCAACAGAAATAATTTTGGGACAAAAATCATAACATTGGTTCCTATGGGAGAAAAGAAGGTTATCGGTTTGCAGGTAAGTAAACAACCTGCCAGGATAGCTTTTGGTGTTTAGAATCAAGGTTCCCCAGGGTTCAGTTAGGCACTCAAATCGCACCATCAGCGGCACTAGGGCAGCCGGGTGCAGAGTGCAGAGGCCAAATGTTAGCCAATGGGACTTGGGGGCCGTTGGTTGTGGACTGCTTAAGAGCAGGCCACTCAGTTGTGGAAGCGAAGCTCCTAGGGTTAGGATCAGCACTGCAGGGGCCAACAATCAGCACAGGAGCTGCAACACCAGCTGCACGTAGGCGGCCGGATGCAGAGTGCCAAGAAGACGTCGGGGGCCCTGTGGTTGTCAATGGGGATCTCCGGTTCGAAAGAAATGCTGCAGGCTCGGTCAAGGAGGTTTTCTGAGGGCGACCACCGGCAGGTGAGGTAAGTTGGGTTAATACACAAGAGAGGGGGTTTCCCTCCAGGAAGACCAATTATCTCTGGGGTGGGCGCACCGACTGAAAGATTATCCAAGTTCATTGACCTTAAGTTACAAAAACATGTTCTTGACTTGCCATCTTACATACAAGACAGCAAGGACATACTGTCCAAATTCCAAGATCTTACTTAGTCTGATGACCTTATGTTTGTAACACTTGACGTAGCAAGCTTATATACTTGCATACAGCACGATTTTGGACTCATGGCCTCCAGATTCTATTTGGATAGAGAGGGGGCGGATTGCTATGAGCATAACCAGATGATCCTTGAAATGATGGAGTTGATCCTCACCAGGAACTACTTCCTTCATGATGGTTCGTGGTACCACCAGAAGAGAGGTACGGCCATGGGCTCAAGGTTTGCTCCCTCTTATGCATGCCTCTTTATGGGGTGGTATGAGAGGGAGCATGCCTGGAACAGGTGTGCCTCCCCCTGGACAGAACACATTGTGTTCTGGGGGAGGTACATCGATGACATCATCTGCCTATGGTCAGGGACTGAGGCCTCTCTTTTGGAATATTTCCAATACCTGAACACCAACCCTTACAACGTCAAATTGACCATTGAATACCACAAAGAGAGAACTAATATTCTAGACTTGCACTTCTATGTAAAGGACGGTCTAGTACAAAGTACCCTATACCGTAAGGAGACTGCCTGTAACGCGGTGCTGCATGCTAGCAGCGCACACGCCAGCTCCACTATTAAGAACATCCCATATGGAGAGATGGTCCGCATCAGACGTAATTGTAGCGAAGAAGACAGTTTCAACAGCAATATCTTGCATGTCAAAAACAGATTTTTGGCAAGAGGGTACAATAAGAGGGCTCTGGACACAGCAGAGAGTAGAGCGCGGACACTTACCAGAGAGTCTACACTGACGAAGGGTAGAAGGACTAACAAGAAGGAAACTGCTGACATCAGATTTGTCACACAATACACCACTCACAGCGATGCGATTTTTAGATTACTGAAGAAAAACTGGCATCTGCTGGAGGACATCCCTAGTCTCCAGAAAGCGATTAGAAGTAACCCATCGGTAACTTACAGGAGAGGCAATACACTAAGAAACAAACTATGTCCTAGCTATGTCACTACTGGGAGCAAGAAAGGGGCCACGTGGTTACCGGCAAAACCTAAAGGATTTCACACTTGCAGCTCCTGTAATATCTGTAACCTTGGTATTAATAAGATCAAGAACTTTAGCTACAATGGATCAGCCAATTACCAAATCACTAAATTTATAAATTGCAATACCACATTTGTGGTATACGTGATTGGCTGCCCCTGTGAAATGATCTATGTGGGTAGCACTAAAAGGAGCCTGAAACTACGTATTCAGGAACACAGGAGGGCAATCATGAAGGGGGACTTAAGATACCCAATGACAGAGCATTATGGCAAAAAACATCAAGGTAATGCCACCTTCTGGTTCCATGCCATTGATCATGTGGAGATGGGATTGAGGGGAGGTGATAGAGAGCTACACTTAAGGCAATGTGAATCCAAATGGATTTGCAAACTAAGAAGTATCAGCCAAGGATTCAACACTGGCAATGAAATGCATTACTTTTTAGGAAGGGACTAAATATATGTGTTGGGTCCAAGCGCTGCAATGTTACTGTAAACAATGGGGGAAGTTAGCCTATACTGAGTCCATATGTCTCTCGCTGATATCGAGATACCTAACTGCTGCCTTGGCATGCACTATTACCATACTAGCAATGCCAGCCTATACAGAACATATGTTTTTTCCCCTTTCCTCTTAGAATTGAAATAATGCCCCATTATAGGCAAACTACCATATGTGAACCTAGACGCGAAACAGAAAATTGATTGTACACTTAACTTCTGCATAACATTCATTTACACATATTAACATACCAACTGTGCAAACCAGGTTGACATAGCTCTGGTTATTACAACGGTCCCTTATGAATCACATGGTTTTTACCTCTTCTGGTACACATTTTTTGTGTCTTGATCTGCTAGAAGGCACTTTACAACTTTCCCTGCCCTTACGGTTTCTCCGGTCAATTCGGACTATTTGATATTTTCTTTTCGTTGATATTCCAATGCCGTCCATAACCAACTCAATATGGCGGCTATCCTTTTATACACCGCTCCATTCTAACCAATGAAACACAACATCATTCGGTATTGGTTTTTTACGACTTACTAACAACAAGTCACACATGGAACTACGAGTCGATCATTTAAAAACATCTATGTCTTCCTGGTCCGTGACCATGGTCAATTTGAACACATGTATGTACTGCTTATAAACTTATTGTGCGGTCCATTCTGATGAATATTATGTGTCCTTTTTTTTCGTTACCTCAATGCCGTCCATAACCATCCCAATATGGCGGCCGCTTTTTTCGTACACTCTTCTATGGCAATCTATTTTACTCCTTACACATCCGGCATCGGTTTCATATTTCTTTTCACCCAGCTGTACATGGCACTAAGATTTATCATTAATACACACCAATCCCTCATGATTTGTATGTGCGGCTTATAAATTAACGGTGATGCTCTACAAGCATGAGCTCAAACAGCTTCCAACCAGCGGGATATTATATTCCAAATGTTTTCCCGTATTTGTGTTTCCTAGGGCCCAGTAGGAGTATCATTTATTGTCGTACCTCTGATAAATTTATGCCGTCCAAAACCATTACAATATGGTGGGCAGTTTCTCCGACATCCCCTTACTTTATCATGGAAATTCTACCACATCCGGTAGTGGTTCATCTCGATTGGTTACAACCAGTTTGTAGGGGGAGGAGTGCCAGGTATTTGTACAGCTGGCGGGAGTCAATCCTCGCACACGAAGGAGCAGACCTGACTATTCGGTTTTACGGTAAGAGGATTGTGATTAGTACGGTTTCGTGCTATCTGGCTCTCTCTATTTGGGGGTGGACAGCCGCTGCAAGGCTGAATTTTGGACTATATTCTTAATATTACAACATACGAATGCTTCGTCCCTGAGTTATATTCTCCATCATGGGATCTGGCCATTTGGGTCTCTACATTTGAAGGTAGTCAGCCGCTTTGGGGCGGAAGTCTGAATTTGAAACACGCGTGTATTTGGTCGTTCTTGAATTAATCTGGATTTACAGTATCCTAGCTTGGGCGACTCATTATGTTGTCACAGGGATTGGGGAATGTTTAAACATTTTCCCATTGCGCGCTTACAAACATAGGGATGGACAATAGCCCTGGAACTTGTATAGGGTCAGGACACATACGGCTTTGATCTATACACATTGTCAACTTATGCATGATGCGCTTTGGGGTCCGATCAAACTCTCGCTGATCAATGAACTTGTATAGGGTCAGGACACATACGGCTTTGATCTATACACATTGTCAACTTATGCATGATGCGCTTTGGGGTACGATCAAACTCTCGCTGATGGCCTCTTTTTCTTACCTCACAGATTTGCCAATGCAGGAGTTATCATACCTGCAGAATCCGCCGGGAAGCTCCAGCATATAACACTGGACTAAAACGCACACGGTGCTTAGGAAAGCGTAAGCTAGCACACTGCTTTCCTAAAAGGTATGTTCTTGAAATATCCCGTCTCAAATTACCTGGGTCCTAGTTAATTGGCCTGTATACTTTTCCTTATATGACTACTATTCTTTCTATCATGCAATCTATTTCAATATATCAACCCCACAGGTTTCTACATACCCTGACTTGGATATCAGATAGGGGAGCTTTCTTCAAAGGATTCCATCACCTACGGAATCTACGCACCTGTTTACTAGAGCCCAACCTATACTTTGTTTGAGTATGTATTTCGGTCATATCATTGGTCCCCACGTAGGGAATTACAATTTGACTGCATACGTCTTTGATAATTATACATCTATACTACGCAGTATTCTTCTTCCCTAGTTGAACCTACATGGGTTTAATATAATTTGTCACATGTAGCAGACTTAATTATGTCTAGGATCATTGCATACGTATTGCTTGGTTTTTACTTCAAACCATTCAAGTATGTCTGTCTCAGATGTTTTTAAACTTACAAAATGTGACACACACACACGTTATGTCAACGTCTGAAATTGAATATCCTCTTCACTAGGTCAATATTGGGACGCTTATCGTATTTGAGATCACTACTGGGAGCACCTATAGCTCATGCCATTCCAGAATCCGTATACAGGCACATTCCAGCGTTGATTTTTATTAGTAGGTACGTGGTACAGCCTTCTGCATCTTTATGATCGCCCCTGATTTTCCGGTCATTAAGCCCTTTCACTAATACGCGCGCAACACATCCTTAAGTCCAATGTACACAATACCGCTGACTCTGCTATGGCGTTGAAACCAGGGATGCTTTATAGCGCTTAATAACAAGCACAACTTGCTTACGCTGCATTAGCCCCATGAATACTAGACACTGCGCCTTCTTCTAGAAATCTCTGTGCGTACACTCTGTACACTCTCAATGCAATATGTATATACTATCTTTGGTTTTTGTGTTTCGTCTCTTTGGTGTCTGAATTTATAGTGTATCTATGTAGTATTATATGGTGAAATATATGTTTGTATAGTTATGTGTGATTAATATATCATTGTGTGTAGACATATGTAAGCGGGTCCTCAGTAATAGGCACAACTCTTTGTGGGTTTAGTGAGGGTTTTATTGTGCTCAATACACGCTTCTTTCGGGTAGCCACGATAGAGGCAACACAGTCTAGCAGTGTCCGTGCAGGCGTAGGCGTCCCGCTGGTATGTTCTCGTCCGCTGTGTGTCTTCAAGGCATCGTCCTGGTCACGGGTCGCGGTCTCCGTCGTGGAGGTGCTCGAGGAGAGAAGTGAAAGGGGAAAAACTGGTGAGAGTCCGATCTCCTGCAATACCACGGGGAGGGGTAGTGAGGGAACACCAACACTCTCGTGACGATCGTGCGAAGTGGGGACCGTGATAGTGTGGGATTAGGGAGTGGAATTACTCAAACTGAGGTAAGGGGGCGGTTTACCCCTACTCGTCCGGTTTCTCCCGCCGCCCGACCCAGCCCGTGAAGCGTTTGCGTACCTGTTCTAGCCACGCTCCTCCAGGAGCGTGGCTGGGCGAAGCGTGATCCTCACAGCCCCTCGGCTCTGTCGACGTCTTCGGTTCCTCTACGTCCTCTCCTCCGCCAGATAACAATCGCGCTCCTCTCTTTTCTCCGTCTCCTCTTTCTTCCAACCGCTCTCCTGCTTTCTTCCACCTACGCTCTCCTCGCTCCTCTAGATCTCCGGCGGTGTAGCACACACTCTTCCGGGTTCCGTCCTCACTTATTTGAGCGCTGTTCCCTACGTCACAAAAGGGGGCAGAGCCATACTCCCGGCCTCTCCAGTTAAAGGCACAGTCTCCCACTCCGGAAACCTCATACTCCTCTGGGTATGTCGGTCTCCATTCCTCATGCTGTGTGGAAAGAAACGGTGATTGGTCATCCTGTACCTCCCACCAGTCAGATGTTCGTGTCAAAACCTCCCCGGGGACATCGACCTTGCGACAACATATCATTTCAGTCCTGTGTCTAAGTATTTAAATGTAATATTTGTGTTGTTTGTCATTTTTTCAGCCCTGATGAAGTTCCCAGTGTGGGAATGAAACGCGTTGGCTGAGTGTCTTAGTTTGCAGAATCTTAAAAATTTGAAATAAAGAAATATATTTTTATACTACTACTTGACTATTGGACTCTGTGACCTGCGCACCCCCATTTCACAAACAGCAACTTTTGATCTGGAGCACAGAAACGTCAAGCAACGGCTGGCATTGGGGTTGGCTGCGCAGCAAGAATAATAATTGGAACTGGCGTGAAGTGCGGAACTAGAGGCCCGCCGTTGTTGCACTGGACATTCAGTAAAACAATATATTGGAAATACTTTAGTATACTTCTGGATTACTTTTTAGTTACTTTTACTACTCGGGGTGATATGCCGAGATACCACACCGTGGGTCTTATAAAACACAGGTAAGTACAACAGTTTATGGTTCAAAGAAAGTTACTTTAGTTATTCATAGAAAAAGTCAGTTCAACAGAAATAATTTTGGGACAAAAATCATAACATTGGTTCCTATGGGAGAAAAGAAGGTTATCGGTTTGCAGGTAAGTAAACAACCTGTCAGGATAGCTTCTGGTGTTTAGAACCAAGGTTCCCCAGGGTTCAGTTAGGCACTCAAATCGTACCATCAGCGGCACTAGGGCGGCCGGGTGCAGAGTGCAGAGGCCAAATGTTAGCCAATGGGGCTTGGGGGCCATCGGTTGTGGGCTGCTTAAGAGCAGGCCACTCAGTTGTGGAAGCGAAGCTCCTAGGGTTAGGATCAGCACTGCAGGGGCCAACAATCAGCACAGGAGCTGCAACACCAGCTGCACGGAGGCGGCCGGATGCAGAGTGCCAAGAAGACGTCGGGGGCCCTGTGGTTTTCAATAGGGATCTCCGGTTCGAAAGAAATGCTGCAGGCTCGGTCAAGGAGGTTTTCTGAGGGCGACCACCGGCAGGTGAGGTAAGTTGGGTTCTTGGGGGATACCTGGACACTGTCGGTTGGGCCACCCAAGGCCGTGGGGTGTCGGGTGCAAGGGTGTCTTTAGGCGTCAGATCTTACCAGCTCCAGTTGCGGTCGGGGGGACCCCTCAGGTTGAGGCTGAGGGCGTAGGTCTGAAGCTTGAGGTAGGTTAGGGATCACCAGATCCTAGGTCAGGATCGCTGGGGAGACCTCCTCGGGGTGTTGGGCCACTCGAACTCGGGACGTGGGCATCAGGTGCAGAGCCGCTTTGATTCGGGATCTGTGTTGGAGTCTTTCGTTGAGCAAATACGGTGCTCACGGGAGATGGAGTCTTTGAGATGAAGACAGGGCAGGTCCTCCGAGTTCTGGATGGCTGCTGGCTATGCCAGGGTTTCGCTGTGAGCAGGTTGGAGTCGGGACAGGCTGGTAGGGCTGGGACCAAAGCAGTTGGTGTCCTCTACTTCCTTGGTCAGTATGGCTCTTAGGTTCTTCTTCTTTCTTCCTCTAATCTGAGGAGGCAAGGTTCGGGGTCACCCATAAATTATACGTTTAGTGGCGTTACAGGGGTGTGCAGGTCGGGAACAATAGGTCCCTTCCTTGGGGTGAGTACACCCCCTATTATGCCATTCTCCAGTGGGAGCGGGGCTTGAACCTCTCTCTAATTGACTGTGTTCCCTCATCTTAAAATGGAGGGGACTGAGTTGTGTGCTTCACCTCGCCTCCCCCACCTGAGGGGTGGGGTTGGCAAGGGTGAGCACACCTCTCTTCCTCACTTGGTTTTTCTGCCGATTTCTCCCACCCAAAGTGGGGATCTGAATCAGTGGGAGCCAGTTGCTGGGGGCAGCAAAAGGCAGGGTCAGCTCACAAAGGCGGCAGGCCTTTGAAAGCTTTCCCTTGGTGGACCCAGCCCATACTCGGGGAGAAGGCGCATGATACCTCTGCCCAGGATGGGCTTTGTTTCTGGACCCAGAGAATGGAGGCCCTCTACCCAGGGGTCCAGAAACCTGTCTGGTGGTGGCAAATGGTGGGTAGCCAATCAGGAACCACACCAGGGCTCGCCGTTTTTTCAGGGGGCATCTCTAAGATGCCCTCTGAGTGCATTTTACATTAAAACCCACACTGGCATCAGTGTGGGTTTAATGTGCTGAGAATTTTGCTACTTTCCAGGCTTCAGTAAAGCCATTATGGAGCTGTGGAGTTCGTAGTGACCAATTCCCAGACCATATGGCTTTACTGCACTTACAAGTCTAAGAATGGACATAGACACTGTGGGGGTACAGTGCTCCTGCAACTGCACCCTCGCCTCTGGTCTAGTGCACCCTGCTAGAGGGGTGACTAACCTAGGCCACAGGCAGTGGATTGCAAGCATGGCACACACAGCTGTGTACCATGTCGACACTTCACTTTTCTCTGCACCAACGCACGCAGCCTGCAATGGCAGTGTGTGAGTGTTAAGGTGCAGGCCCCCTAAGGGTGGCACAATAGGTGCTGCAGTCCTTAGAGGCCTTCCCTGGTCACAGTGCCCTTGGTACCCATGGTACCTTTTAAAAGGGGTTTACCTGTGGCCGGGGATGTGCCAATTGGGGGTACAAAGGTACAGTTTTGGGAAAGAACACAGGCCCTTGGAACCTTATTGACAGAAACCCAGGGCACATCAAGTCAAAGTGCATCAAATGGGGGCTAACCATGCAAAAAGGGGTACTTTCCTACACCATGTGAACGTACCTGCCAGCAGAAAATGGAAACAGTATTTTGTGCAGAATGAAAAATAGGCCTAGTCAGGACAACTTAAAGAATTAAATCAATGGTGCACATTTAATATGCGTGTGCGCATTCAAACACAAATGAATAAACTGTCAGTACATTAGATTCATGTTACATGTAACCTACAGTAAAATCTTGAATACGTGTGTATAAGTATGACTAAGAACTACATTTATATGCAAATATGAAACATTAGTGCAAACATTACATAAATCATTATCGTTTCTAAAATAAACACACTTTTAATAGGTGAAGATGGTTTATTCAATCAAGTCTCTAGGGAGTATATCATTTAATATGGTTAAGGCCACAGTGTATATGATTCTCTAATCCTACAGTGAATGCACTTCAATAATAATGACAAGTGCAACACTTTACATTAATATTGTTAGGGCACACAAAGAACATGTGCTATGAGCACATTTATGTTGTGTATTTGTGACGTTTGCACAATCGCTTTAATTTATTGGCAAATATGGAAGAAATAGATTGACTGCAATATCCAGCTCCAACAAGTTTAATGGATAAAGGGTTAGGGGGGGAGGGGCTGGGGATGGTATTAATTGAGGATCCACAAATTTGTTTAGATGGTACTATAACAATAAAGGATTGCCCACAAAAGGTCAGTTCTAATTTAGATATATTGCAGATGGAAATTAGTGACTTAGTTGAACAAGATACTGTTCTTGAATATAACCCAGTTGTGATGGTATGTGGAGAACAGTTGTTGAATAATAGACGATCTAAAGTAAAAATCCATAAGCGCAGGTTCCTTTCTTGGAATGTGGCAGGATTAAAAAATAAAGTGGGTAATAGTGTATGGGTTAAGTTTGTGACAAATTTTGATATATTATTCTTGCAGGAAACATGGACATTGGAACCAGTCCATATTAATGGCTTTAGAACTTTTCATTCCCCAGCAGTGGCATCGCCACATGGTAGAGCAAAAGGGGTCTTTCTTTATATGTTTCAAATTATCTTGATTTTAAGATTCTTGATAGAAATGTTATTAATCCCTATTATCAAATTGTTAGGCTGTTTTTAGATCGATCGATTTATGTTATTATGGTGAATTTTTATAATAATGTACCGCTTGAGAGAACAGATGATACTTTAAATGGTTTAACAAATGAATTGCATAATATGCAAATCCGCTCATCTAAAGATACGTTAGTTATCATGGGAGGGGATTTTAATTCCCCGTTATGTCAATACTCGGACAAAGGTGTTTGTGGATTTCAATTTGAAAAGGGTCAGGGTTTTGCTCATTTCGCACATACATTTTTGGGAGAGCGTTTAAACGACTTATTGTTTCAAAATGACTTAGGTTTTGCTAACATGTTATGTACACCAACTGTCGCATTTAGTCCAACATTTAACGGCCGTGGATTATCTTCAACTATTGATTTTATTTTGATTTCTAATACCCATGCAAAGAGAGTGGGCGATTTTATTAGACATAACGTTATTTTAAGTGACCATTTTCCAATTAGCATAGACATAGAAGCCCATAAAAAAGGTTTTAATTCAAAGACTGATTTAACAAATAGGGTGGAAAATGTAGTTAGAAATAGACAAAATGGTTACGCAATTAAGTGGACGAAATTGGTACCGGAAATCTTTATAAGTTCAATTATTACTAAATGCAGGGACAGTTTTGCGATTTGCCTAGATGAGAATAGTTCTAAACAGGATATTATAGATAATTTTGTCAAAGTATCTAAAGAGATAAAGGATTCCATGTACAGAACCACTAAGAGGCAAACAGGCGAAACAAGGCTGGTTTGACCATAAGTGTACTAAAGCATATAAAAGCTTAAAGCTGTGTTTAATGGAGGAAAATAAAAACAGGGGGAAAATTAGAGAGGCAAGAATGGTATATAATAAAACCATTAAAGAAAGGAAAAAGATTCTAAGAGATGAGGCCTGGGAAAGTCTTAGAAGGGCCTCTATGGATCGTGACCCCACAGCTTTTTGGAAGGTAGTCAATGCTCCACTCTTTGATGAAAAAGATCATTTTGCTTTGGAGATTTCAATTACTGAAACTGAGTGGATAGCTCATTTTTCTAAGTTGTATTCGAGTACTGTTCAACAGGTACAGGTCCAAAATATTAATATAGTGAAATCAGAGTCCCTGCATCATGAGTCTCTTCCTTCTTTACAATTTTCTTTAAGCGAGGTCATCAAGGCTATAAAAATGAGTGCGGGGGTAAAGCACCGGGTCTGGATGGCGTCCCGGTTGATCTTTTCAAGTCCAATTTAGAGTTATGGGGACCTCTTCTGACCCAGGTTTTTAACGCATGTGGTGTTAATGGTTTTATCCCTACCTGGTATGATTCTATTATCGTCCCAATTTTTAAAAAAGGAGATAGGGACAACCCAGCCTGCTACCGCCCAATTTCCCTGCTAGATTCGACAATTAAAATAGTAGGAAGGATATTACTTGAAAGATTGCAAGATTGGGCAGAAGATCATGCCATTATTAGTGAGTTACAATATGGATTTCGTAAAGGTCGGGGTACGATTGAACAAGGTCTTAATTTATCTATCATTTTAGAAAAATATAATAGGGCAAAAAATGAAAATTTGTTTTTAACTTTTGTTGATTTGACCACGGCTTTTGACTGTGTGATCCATGAAAAGCTTTGGCGACTTCTAAATGGAATGGGTGTGGATATTGTAATTATTGCGTTTTTAAAACAGCTTTATTCACGGGCACAAGCGAGGGTTCGATATGGGAGGAACGGTGAATGTACTAAGCACTTTCAAGTTGGAAAGGGTGTTAGGCAGGGATGTATACTTGCACCGTTCCTCTTCACACTTTATATAAATGGTTTGGAACAAAAGCTTGTGCAGGAGTGCAGGGACCTGCCGATGATCAAAACTCGTCCGGTCCCTGCCCTCTTGTACGCGGATGATGCAGTATTAATCTCACGTACCCCACTAGGCCTTCAAAGGGTAGTCAACTAGTTTGTTAATTTTATGTCCGGCCTAGGTTTGATTGTAAATTGTTCTAAAACTTTTACAATGTTTTGTGGCTCTAAAAGTATAAAGAACACCAGGACCCTTTTTACAGATTCAAAGCCTATAGAGAATATTACATTTTTTTTGTATTTGGGAATATTATTTGACTCTATGGGAAATTGGCTCCAAGCGGTTAAAACACGGAAGTTGCTTTTTATCAATTCGATTATGGCTCTTCTTAAATTTAGTAGGAAAATGGGGAAACGATCACCGGCGGTTTTAATCGAAATATATAAGGCTAAATGTGTGGCAATTGCAACATATGGGGCGGGCCTTTGGGGGCATGTTAACGTTAGTATCTTACAGGTGGCTGAAAATAGATTTCTTAAATTTCTTTTAGGGATCCCGCAAAGTACCTCAAATGCGATTTGCCATCTTGAACTGGGTATGTTATACCTTGAAGATATTATAAAAATCCAACCATTGATGCTGTGGTATAAAGTGTGGACCGCGGATGAGACCGAGTTTAACCGATCTGTTTTGAAAGATGTATTGAGCTTGGACAGGAAAGGACGTATCAGTTGGTTGGAATATATTAAAATTTTTCTAACTAATCTGGGGTATATAAACATTTTTAATTACCCAGAATCTATGCATAATGTTTCAAGAAAGGAATTTAAAGCCACTTGTTTACGTTATCTTGGTGAACAAAGAGCCTTGCTAGAAGCTAGAAAGGTCTCTGTAATGGCACACTACTTGATAACACCGTTGCCCAAAATACAACCATATATTTTATTGGTAATGAACGATTATGAGAGATTTTTATTGACGCGTTTCAGACTGAATATTTTCTTTCGTTTGGTTAGTTTCCCCGAACAGAATGATTGGTCTAAATACTTATGCAAATGTCCATGTGACGATATTGCCGCACAATCTACTTTGCACATCGTGTTTTTTTGCAAATTTTATATTAATGCTAGACGGAAGTGGATTTTACCAATTTTAAGAAAAAATGGTCAAAGACATTGCCTATCTGCTTTCGTAATGTTGCAAATTTTAGATGATGTTTTAGTTATTGCTTCAATGACTGAATTTTTAAAAGATGTTTCTAAACTTCGTAAAACCATGATTATGTAGATGGGATCAGTTTTTAATGGTTTTAAGTTGCTTGGAATTTTTATGCAATGTACTTTTATGGTAAACGTTTGTTCACCGAATAAAGTCTTTTGAAATTGAAATTGTGACGTGTAAGGGTGGAGCCACGTGTATGCGGATGACACTCAACTTTGCATGAAAATCGCCTCTCTCGATGACATCAATATCCTCAATAACACCATGACAAAAGCGCAACATTGGTTGACTTGTAACCACCTGTAACTCAATGCCCTCAAAACAGAATTCCTATTGATCTCACTATCTGCCATCGCCCCTAGTATCAAAAATGGTCTCCCACATCTTACTTCCTTGAACTGCACCCCTCACATCATTGATTCTGCGAAATCCCTAGGTATTATCTTGGACAATGCCCTCTTCATGCAAAAGCACATCAGTGCTGCCACCAGAGGAGCTAACCATCATCTGCACGCCCTAAGGAAACTAAAACCTTTCCTCCCCTTGGCAGACCTCAAGACATCTGTTCAAGCTGTTGTGTTATTGAAATTAGAATATGGTAGCGCCACACTTGTTGGCCTCCCGAAAATCACGCTTGCAACATTGAAGGCTTCTTTGAATGCAACAGCTAGGCTCATCGCGGGATCAAAGAAAATAGATCATATCACCCCTGACCTCCAATCTCTGAAATGGTTATCCTATGAGGTTATACTCCATCTCAAAATTGCATGTATGACACATAAAGCGCTGCACCACAATACCGCCTCTTAACTGACCCAAAACCTAACCCTGTCGGGTGTAAACAGATCTTCCAGAAGTACAAGCTCCTTAATACTCAAGCCACAAAAATTCAGCAAGAAGATAACCAATCCTTCTCCGGAATTGCCCTTAAAATCTGGAACTCTCAAGATCAGATGCAACCCCATATCCACGTTCAGGAAAGTAGTAAAAATTCTACTATCCAACAAATTCCTCTCACGCTGAAGACTTTCATACCTCCCTCTCCACACGACTGATTTTTTTCCTGACTGTTTGTCGTTCCTTAATATGACGCCTTCGCCCACTCCCCCGAGATCCGCACTGTTTTCCTGAATTCCCCGGCCATCAACACATCGTTTTGACACCTTTCGAACTTTGCTCAAGCCAGTTGTGTCTGACTATCTGTTCTTATCTCCCCTCATACAATTTGCTCATGTAAATATTGTTCCTCATGACTTATGTTTTCTGTATACTGCCTACTGTTTGTATCATACCTTCCTTCGTTATTCATGTAAAGGGCTCTGTCACCTGAATAGGTCTTGTTCGTGCTATATAAAACAAGCACATAGTCTGTTGCCCCAGTAAATTGAAAGCATGATTGAAGAATAGGATCAGGAGATTGTATTTAGCCAAGAGTACACGGAATCTGATAAGAAGTCTTGGGAGCAGAATGATAAATCACACGTGCAAATGCACAAGCATTCAAAAGAAGTAAATACATGGCTTGTTAAGCTTAATTAGAATTACAATGAAGAATGTGTAGGAAATAGGTTATGAGGTTAGGGACACAGGTGATGATATGTTTTCTGTTACCAATATATAACTGCTAAGTAACCTATTATTTGATCTTTTCTAATAAGCATTGTTCATGTTGCTATATAAGTGGCTGCCTGTAAAGCAGCAAAGGGAAACCAGCTGTTTGCCTGTGTGGAGATAGCTACTCTCCCAGCCGCGACAGCAAAAAGCTATGGTTGCCTTGCCAAAAGGAGTCTTGTCTTTTTGTTTATTTTAAGTTACCCCACAACAGTTGGCGAGTAGCATAGGAGTCTCTTTGCCCTCAAACGACTGTTGCCACCGGAATACTGCCTACCCCGCTGCATAGATCATTGTGCATCTTTGATGAGGTAAGCTGACCTGTGTTGCCTAAAGTTCTGCCTATTTATGGGGAGGGTAAGACCCAGAGATTGCTGTCTTTAAGGTGAGGACAGTGTGGACTTCGTTCCATGTTTTGTATATATTGTATGACTTGTCTCTCTGGCAATGGTAGGCGCAGATGTAATGTGGATATAAGGTTATCGTATGCAGGATTGTGTACATGTATTGCACAATATTAAGTTAAGGTGATGCGTAGTTGATAGAGTGTTTATCCCAATATAAAGTTGAAAGTGGTCAATGTGGGTGATTCGAAGTTGGGTTTCCAATATGTGTTCCAATATTTTGACATAGAGGGATGACTGAAAGGCCCATGTCGTAAAATTTGAACACTTGAATTACCGTCCTGGACCTAATGTCCAGAAGTCATTCCATGGTCTATGAGACGCATGGTATGAGGGTTATCCTCTCTTGAGCGCAGAGGGAAGTGGCCAGTTGCTGCCGACAATATAGAGCCAAAACAATGGTGATTTACATTTAGAAGTAGTTGAGAAGTGTTCATATTTAAAATATGTTGATGGTGAATACGTGTGTGTGCATGTAAATAGAAATGTGGCCAAAGAGTGATGTTGTTGTATAATGTTGCATGATATTATTATGACGTATAATGTTTAACATATGACTGAAAAGACAAATGGATGGATTTCTTGTTGATGAGGAATAGTGTAAAAAGTTTAAAAGAAGAAATATCAAGTAGATAGATAAAAGTTGAATTGCAAAAGTTTTGAGAAATATGGGGGGGATTATGGAGACTCCTTTAGAGCACTTGCAAAATACCTTTCCAGGCGACCAGAAAAAATTACCGAAATATTGTCAAGAGCGGTTTAAGGCTACTAAGAAGCACAGGTATCCCTGGCCAAAGAAAGGGACATTTGATGACAAAATTTTAGGGCACGTTGTTACACACCTTAAGAGTAAATATGCAGAAGTGAGAAGCCACCTTAGCCTTATGGCGAGTTTTTTGTGAGAAGTCTAAGGACTCCTTAAATGTTGATACCCCTAGTATCCCATCTACTCTCTCACCTCGATATGACCTTATAAATACTTTTCCTGAGGTACCTGGTGGTTATCCGCTGACACAACTATGTAAAGCCGCAGTGGGATTTGAGAATCATGAAGTTGAGACCCCTTCACAATCCCCAAAGGGATCTCCTAATATTGCCCCACAGATGTCAAAGTCAAGACATACAAGTACTCCCAGACAAGTAAGGGTGGGTGACTCAGTTTTCAGGACAACTAGAAACGCAGCTTACACCACATTTTGATCCAGGAGACAGTGGCAATCAGTCACATGTTTCTTCAGCAACATCACACTAATTACAGAAGAGGGATGCAACAGTAAGGGTAGTTAGGGAGCGGATGTCTACCCTACAACAAAGAGATGCAGATGATGCTAGATGGGATGACTACATAGACAGGGCTGTTAGTATGACATGATGGCCAGTATCTTTGGGAAGAGATGAGGATTTCAGGAGAACTGAAGATAATTTACCAACTTGGCAGAAGGGGAATGTAATATTTTCACCAGAAAGCATTCAGGAATGGTTATCAAGAAGTGAGGACAGAAGGAATGTGGGAGAAGCAAGGAGAGAAGGATATTATGATAATCTTTCAGGGCAGATTTAGGGATGTTTTGAGATAATGGCAAATAGAATGGAGTCAATACACAGGTGTGTAGATAACATTGGTGAAATACTTCGATCTCCAGAGGCTAGTTGCTCTACTTATGATATTAGTACTCAAGAAAGGCCCCTTATTGATCTTGACCTTACAAAGAGTGCAATGGAATTGCCTAATTGTACTGACACTATAGAAAGAGAGCAGGACATGTTCTTCAGAACTAGGAAACCCCAAGTGACTGAGCTTGAGCGGTCGCGGTTTCAGTGAACACATGGCCAGCCAGATCCCAGGTATGGGAGGATTGATACTACATGATAGACCAAAGCAGCAGATGATTGTTCAATCAGTTTTACGCAGCACTGATCTCACCCCTAGTGAGATAGTTGCTGGAGGAGAAAACAGTTGGTACAGTGTTGTACCTTATGTGGACAATTCAGCAGGACGGATTAAAGGTTTAGCCCCACAGATAAGTTCATGGCCACAAAAAGGGTCCATTGATCCACATGACATGGCAAATGCTGAGGACTGACGATTGTGTAATTTTTTTTTATTTTTTCTCAATTCAACTCAGTCTTTATTTGCTCTTCCAGAGGCAGATCATAAAAGATACACACAATAAGAGATCATACTATATAAAACACACATATATTTAAAAAAACAACCACAGTTAAAAAGAGGAAATCATTAGTTAGTTTACATTAGATGAAGTAACAATATTTAAAATTTGATTCCGAATACATCAAATCGAATATAACAATATAAAGAATGAATAAATACAAAAATCTATATTTGCATTACGGTACGAAGCCAGCAGTTCTTATTAAAACAGGATATATAAACATATATTCAAAACAGCATGCTCCTTCTTTTAGCTAAAACGCACTTCAAAAAACTAGCAACTGCGTAACATACGTTGTAATCGTTAAGTTGCAGTAAGTAAAATAGGGCAGCTTTGCACTTGGAAAATGTATATCTGCGTAGCAAAGGTAGTAAGAACTTCCTTGTGGACGGCAAATAAAATTGACAGAAGAAGGCAAAGTGTAATATAGTTTGGCTGGATTGCTCGTCACACGGGCAAATGCCAATGGAAGATAAGGAGTACTGGCCTGAAGGGAAGCATATTAACCAACGGAAGGAGCCTAGCCTAAATCTTGCCAACAGAGTTCTCTCATACACATTAGTCACGCATAATAAATATGGAGCGATCTTTGGCACCGTTTGGATGATACAATAATCTCTAACTAGTTTCCTCTTGGTAGTTTCACGACGAGTGTCATCTAGCTCTTGGAGCTTGGCGGAAGAGTTCTCAGTTGGTTCTTCATTGATCCCCAGGAAGGTCTGGCACCTGTAGGCGGGTCTCTACTTCCAATTGCCTACGTTCCTCAGCTTGCTGAGTGTTGGTACAGACATCTTGGGTGTGAATTGAAGTGAGGTTGGTGGCGAATGAGGACAAAAAAAGACACAAAAAAAAACAAACAAAAAAAAAATCTCTAACTAAAGGTTTGGCTACTTCTGTTAGTTCCCTAGTAGCCTGTCTATGCTTATGGAAACTGTCCTGTACCCAGTATTTGTCTTTTTTTGGATGGACTCAGAGTGCTCGAACAGGTAGGCACAACCAAGAGCTAAAAAACAATCTTTAATATAGTTTAGCCATGGTATGGCTAGGCCGTGAGCACAGGATAAACAATCTGAAATAACTGCCCGATTGAGTTCGGCTTCTTTATTGTACCAAATTGAGCACCAAAGAACCAAAGGGGCAGCATCAATGGTATCTTGGACATACTCCATACCTAGCTCCAAGTGCATGGGAAAATGCAGGGTTGAGGGATAAACGCCTAAAAGCCTACAACAAAATCTACTCTCCTCCGTCTGCATCGCATGAACATCCCTGCATCCCCAAATACCCATTCCATACATTAAAATTGGCCGTCATTTCCGGTTATATATCTCTAAAGTCGGGGCAATAGGTTTTTTGCCAATAGACATGGCAAGCAAGGAAGTGGTACCTACAGGTTGAGTATGGCGAGATATCCTATTTTTAAGACAAGTTGACCAAGTACATCCATCATCAAACTCCAGGCCCAAGTAATGAAAAGAGCTAACCCTGTCTAGTATTTTACCATCAATATTTAAGGTACAGGTTTTCATATTTCTTGTACCACATACCATAGTAAATGTTTGCTTAAGGTTAGTCTCCAGGTACAGATCTCTCATGAAACTAACATAACTGAAAATAAGTCTCTTGAGGCCATTGGCCATCCTTGCCAAAAGGACCGCATCATCAGCATATAAAAGTGCGGGCACAGCCTTTTTCTCCACATAAGGAACGTCTGGCCCGACAGATACCAGTGTTTTCTCCAGATCATTCGTATTGAGGAGAAAAAGGATTGGGGCAAGGACGCATCCTTGGCGCACCCCACGCTTGATGCTGAAGGGCTCAGTGGATTCGCCAGCGCTACCATACCTAACTGTTGCTGTGAGGTCGTGGTGTAAGAGTCTTAGATATGAAACCAACCCTGCATCAACACCCATACTCTCTAAAATGGTACACAGGTTTGATCTGGATACATAGTCAAATGCACTTGACAAATCCATAAATGCCAAATGGGTAGAGACTCCCTTGGCATATTTGTATTTTGCCACAATAAGATGGAGGTTGAGGCACTGCTCAATAGTCCCAAGGCCCTTTCTAAACGCATACAGACTTTGGGCAAGTATACTATTTTTATATATTCAGTCTAGTAGGCGGTCCAGAACTACTGTCCCAATGATTTTAGCTGTGGAGTCTATAAGGGATATCGGGCGATAGCACTTGGCGTCATGCATATTACCTTTTTTTTAAATGGGAACAATAATTGATGTGTGCCACGACCTGGGAAACCCCAGACTACAGACAGAGTTAAATACAGAAGTGAGTACAGGAGTCTAAAACCCTGGGTCCTCCCTAAATAAATGAAGTGGGACACCATCCGGTCCCAGAGCCTTCTTACACCTACTGTCTGCAATCGCTTTAAAAACCTCTTCCTCACTAAACTCAAGATTTGAGCACAGTGGAGGCCACTAGCTTTCCTCTCGCTCGCTGACAATCACCCTGTGTGTATGCTTGGTGTATTTCAACCCCCCGGGACTCGCACTGCTTAATGCGCTGTACTTATGTGTTTGCTCTGCATTTTTAGCTCCTTTTAAATTTTAAACTCCATATCTATTTTTAACCTACTTTGTTGCTGACATCCGCCCCGTTCCACCGTGGCTGGGTGCCGTTTGTTGTGGAGGGCGTTGATTGGTTTCTGTGCCTCCCTTCAGAGTGACGCATTTCCGGGTTGTAGGGGGCAGGGGGCGGTACTGGCCATTAGTGCTCACCTATTTAATATGGTGTGGCTGCGGACGCGCCGCTGGTGCGCCGAAGGCGCGCCTAGGGCAAGCCCGTCTGCGCCCGTCCGCGCCTGGCCGCCACCAGACATGCTGACAATCTGGGCAGAGACAAGCCCACTTATACCAGCGGCGACCTGTTGGCTATTAGGGAGACAGTGAAACCTTGTGCTCACTCTTTGGGCAAGGTGCCTGAAGGTCCTTTCTGTTGTATATACTGCGGCTTTGACTCTTGGGCCATTAACCTGCCTTCTACGAGATCCTTTTCGGTGGGGCACAATATCAAGATTTGCAGTCTGAATTGTCGCTCGCTAGTGAAACATTTTCTCGATGTTTATGAGCTGCTAGAGGACGAAGATCCTGATGCTCTCTTCCTAACGGAAACCTGGCTGTCAGCCGATACGGTAGCTGAGCCCGGCCTGGCGCTCCCTAATGGCTTCAATATCATGACTCTTAACAGAGACTCTAGGGGGGGCGGGATTGCAGTAGTTTTTAAATCCCACTATACTTGCACCTTTGCCAAAATGGCTGTGGCAGGCTGTGAGTGTGCACGCTTTGGGATCTCTTTTAACGCAGGTTTTACCATGTCGGGACTATTGATCTACCGGCCCCCAGGCCCCTCTAAAGAGTTCAGGACAGCTCTCATGGAATCAGTCAGTTCGCTGGTTACGAGAGCAGCCAACTTCACTATCATTGGTGACCTGAATTTGCATTTGGATAGTCTTGTGGACTCGGAGATAGGTAGCTTTCTGGCGTACTTTGAGGCCTGTCAGTTGGCTCAACTGGTCCAAGGCCCCACTCATTGTGCCGGCCATTTGTTGGACCCAGTCTTTTCGAATCTCTGCTCCCTCACAGTCAATTCCCCAGTCCCGGTGTGCTGGTCGGATCACCACCTGATATCTATGATCCTCACAGGGGTAGAGCCCCTTCAGAAGATGGCTCAACACTCCTCCTTCAGGCGCCCGTGGCACAAACTAAAGACCGAACAATTTCATGCCCTTCTGTCTACAAATGCCCTTAACCTACCAGATGAGCCGGAGAAGGCTGACAAAGCACTGTCGGACTGGATCCGACAGTCACTGGATGTGCTCATCCCAGCTAGGTGGTCCAAGTGCCGCAACACCAAGTCCAGTCCATGGTACAGTGACAAGCTTGCCAGCTTGCGTAAAATCTGCAAAAGGTTGGAACGGGTGTGGAGACGTGACTATGACTCTTTCTCCAAGGGGCTGTATCAGGCAGCTATCCAGGATTACCATAGGGCCATCCAGTCAGAGCGGGCAGCCTATTACGCAGCTGAGATCAAGGGCAGTAAAAACCCCACTAAATGTATCTTTGGTATACTCAAAGATCTTAAACAGGCAGGGCTACCCCCTACACCCCGTATTACATCTGACGAGCAATGTGAGGCTCTGGCCACCTTTTTCGTGGAAAAGGTGGAAAATATCTACCATTCTTTCTCACCAGCTCCTTTAGCTTTGGGCCCAGCACTCAGTCCCTGCACCACCTACACTCTTGCGTCCTTACCATCTATCTCTCAGGACGAGCTGCGTGTGCTATGCAGCAAGGTGAAATCAGGCTCCCCTGCCGACCCCCTTAAACCGGAGCATTTTATGAACTCCTTACCCATGCTCCTGTCTCCTCTGTGTCAGGTGATTAACTTGTCCTTGTCCAGAGCAGTTGTCCCTAGAGCATGGAAGCAAGCGAGGGTGACTCCCCTGTTAAAAAAGCCTTCCCTGGATACAACCAAACCGGAGAATTTTCGTCCCATCTCTCTCCTCCCATGGATATCTAAGATTGCTGAGTCCCATGTCAACTCCATTCTGACAGGCTACCTGGAAGACAATAACATCTTGGACATCTCTCAGAATGGCTTTCGCCCTGGCCACAGCACGGAGTCAGCCCTCTTAGCAGTGACTGAACATCTGAGGGCCGCATTGGATGAGGGACGCACGTCGGCACTGATTTTATTAGACCTCAGTGCCGCGTTTGACATGGTCTCTCACCAGATTCTGCTGCAACGGCTGGAGAAAGCGGGGATCTCGGGCTTAGCCCTTGACTGGTTTGCCTCCTTCCTTTCTGAGAGGACCTTTCAGGTGTCGGCTCCTCCGTTTTCCTCTGGGACCCATGATATTCATCAGGGGGTGCCACAGGGCTCAGCACTGAGCCCTACGCTGTTCAACCTGTATGTTCAACCTTTGGCAGCGGTGGCTAGGAATAGAGGGTTGACATTGGTATCATACGCCGACGATACTCAGTTGGTAGTGGCACTCTCTGGCAACTCAGCGCAGGATGCCTGTATGTTTCGGAGCAATCTTATGGCCATCTCTGAGTGGATGTCCGCCAACTGTCTGCAGCTTAATGCAAGCAAGACTGAAATCCTGTTGGTTGGGCGTGACAGTGAGCTGTGGAGTGAACACTGGTGGCCCACCACCCTGGGCTGTGTCCCCACCCCAAACAGATAGTAAAGAATTTGGGTGTCTGGGTGGACTCTGCTCTTAGTTTTCAGGCCCAAACCAAGAAAGTGGCAGGGACCTGCATGGGTATTCTACGTGGGCTCAAACCATTTCTAGGTTATTTTGACCCGTCCACTCGGCAAGTTATCATTCAGGCTGCCATCCTGTCGAGATTGGATTATGCCAATTCGCTTTATTTGGGTTCCAACAAGTCAGAGATCCTAAGATTGCAGAGAGTCCAGAATGCGGCGGCCAGAATCCTTCTTGGCCTTCCGAGGACTTGCTCCACCTCTGTTGCCATTCGCCGACTACACTGGTTGCCGGTGGCCAGACGTGTGGAATTCAAATCTTTGTGCATTGCTTTTAAGATCTTGAAATCCTCCCCCCGGCCATTTTGGCCACCCTGCTCTCGCCCTACATTCCTTCCCGCCAACTTCGCTCGATGGGCCAAAACTTGGCGGTGGTTCCGAGGGTGAGGAGAGCACGGGCTGGGGGACGTGCTTTCTGCACACTGGCGGCCAAACTTTGGAACTCTCTCCCACTGTCCATCGTAGCCTAAGCAACTATTTAGCATTCCGTAAGGCCACCAAGACTTATCTTTTCCCTCCACTGTAGGTTTCTTACCTTTTGGTGGTCCTCTCCTCCTGACTGTTTTAGCGCCGGGACGCTCCTTTGCTGGAGCAGCTGTGCGCTCTATAAGCTTTATAACATTTATAACATAACAACTGAAGTGCGTTGTCAGCCCTGCTTTCAATAGCATAAATCCCAGAGAAATGCACTAGCCAGGCCTCAGACGGAATATGAACTGTTACTTTATCTTGAGGCATTAGGGGGGATAAAACAGACCGCATGGCTTTCCGGAAGGATTGTGGTTTTTTTAGTTGACAGGCTCTGACAATGGATTCCCATTTCTCCTCTTTCATGGCCAATTTCCTTCTCTTTACTGTATGCTGATAGATCCTTCTACTAGCGATAATGGCACTCTGGTCTCTAGGGGATTGCTTCAAGGCCCTGCTTAGGGATACATTTGCCGCTCTACATTCTTTATCAAACCATGATTTAGCATGGAGGCGTGGCTGGGCAATGGGTCTAGATAACATCTCTTTTATCCACAATAAAAAGTTAGCGAAATGATTTAGTATAAGGGCCAGATTGCGAGTTGCCAGATTGCAGCTGCTCACCAAAGCCGTACTATTGCAGACTACCTGGGACATAATGTGCTTCAAGTTCGCAGTTCGCCACACCACTCTGCGCCCTGCATCCTTCCTAATTAAAACTTGGGAAGGCATTAGCTTAGACTTATGTTGCACAGGGAAGGGGTCATTAATTGTGCAGTAATGGGATTATGGTCGCTATAGATCTGAGCGAAGACCTCCCTGTTTTTGTAATTGGAGATATACTCCGGGAGGTAAAAATATAATCTATAGTGCTCCCAGCACCCCTCCCTGCAAATGTTGGAATATTACAACCAGCAGAATTAGGGACTTTATTAGCCAGACCCCGTTCGGCCAGCAGGGAAAATAGAACCCGCCCCCTAGTGTCCATCATGTTACAATCAGCTTCTCGAACAAAAGGTTCAAAAATAGTTGATGATAGAGAGGGCAGGTGCCCTAGTTTGGCATTAAAATCACCTGCCACCATCAAATTAAGGGGGCGTTCTGCCCGAGCCTCTTTTTCCAGGAGCATGTCAACTACTGCAAACAGACCCTGAAAATTACAGTCGCCCTTACTAGAGAAGTTATTATTATAAAAATTCACCATGTGGATCTTTTAGTTGTTGTTCCAGCTTAAGGCAAAAAACCTGCGCCTCCCCCTGATCCAGAAAAAGAGGAGAAATAGAACAACCAATATTAACCTTAACCCAAGCAGTCAGCCCCCCTTTGGCTTGACCTGCTGGAGACGGTACCGCTGGCATACTAAAGCATGTAAATCCAAAAAATGCTATCTCTTTCAGTTCCCAGGTTTCCTGCATAAAAACTATATCGTAATTTAAAATAAAGGATTGCCAGCCTTCAATTAAGATTTTAGAGGCTAGGCCAGCAACATTTCAGTTTCGAAAATTAATGCATGCATGATCAACCATGGATGCTCTCACTTCTGGCTCTTTAGGAGAATAATTCTGGGCTGGATTGGTAGACAATTGAACAACAGGAGTTTTACTAAGAGGTTCACCTCCCTTTTCCAGAGCACCTGAACAATCACGCTCCTCGCTAAACCGTCAGTCATTATCCTCCAACCCACCCAGGACTGTGAATCTATTTTTCAAGGGTAATATCTTTTGAAAAGGAGGTCTGGAGAGGACACTCTTTGAGGCAAATCTCCCGTCAGTATTACGGGGTGGAGTAGCAAGATGCTTGTAGAAAAAGCCAAGTGGCAGTATCTTAACAAGACTATTTTTGACCAGTCCTGCCCTTGCTTGACACAGTATTTCCTTTACGACCATAGGATTGGGGAGATTAACTACAATATCATCACCATTGTACCCTTTTCCCATCCCGCCAATCCCCTCCACACATTTTGCCAACAAAATCTCTTTAGATATATCCCAGTGGCCATTCACGTTAGCATTCAGCCAATGTATAGTTTTGTTAATTAATCAAGCCTCCACATCAGTCATTGACCCAGTTTTAAATAAAGCTGTTCGGGGTAATGAAGTGCATCCCACAATGCATAAACAAGCCGCTAAGCAACTAGATGTATGTGATTCCAGCCTGGTTTCTCTTCCTGTGATCGATCTACCTCCCGCGACTGCTCCCTATGTTATTGTCCTAGCAAATGTTCCCAGCCTTGTAGTTTCCATTCTACCAACTAAAAGGCTGGGAACATTTGCGTGGAGTGTGCCCGGGCCGAGCCTGGGCACACTCCACGCATGTACCGCGCTGCGGGTTGCCCCTTTCAAATTTATGCGCTCCCAGCACGGTCACCAGCATCACGTTGCGGCCCCTCTTCCGGCCGAAAACAACAAGGAGCTGGTGGTGCAGTGAGTATCCCGCGCTGCGGGACGCCCCTTTCAAATGTATGCGCTCCCAGCGCCGTCAGCAGCGTCGCGTTGCGGCCCCCTCCCCCGGCCGGAAACAACAAGGAGCTTGTGGTGCAGTGAGTATCCCGTGCTGCGGGATGCCTCTTTCAAATTTATGCGCTCCCAGCGCCATCAGCAGCGTTGCGGCCCCTCCTCTGGCCGAAAACAACAAGGAGCTAGTGGTGCGGTAAGTATCCCGCGCTGCGGGACGCCGCTTTCAAATTTATGCGCTCCCAGTGCCGTCAGCAGCGTCCCTTTGCCGCCCCTCCTTTGGCCAAAAACAACAAGGAGCTGGTGGTGCGGTGAGTATCCTGCCCTGCGGGATGCCCCTTTCAAATTTATGCGCTCCCAGCGCCATCAGCAGCGTCGCGTTGCGGCCCCTCCTCCGGGCAAAAACAACAAGCAGCTGGTGGTGCGGTGAGTATCCCGCACTGCGGCACGCCCCTTTCAAATGTATGCGCTCCCAGCGCCGACAGCAGCGTCGCATTGCGGCCCCTCCTCCTGCTGAAAACAACAAGGAGCTGGTGTTGCGGTGAGTACTGAGTACTGTATTCTTTATGGTGTGGGTGATCTAGACTGGGATTAGTCCTACATGTGGCCATGTTTGCGTGTGTGGCAAACATATGCCAGACAGCACAACTCCCAACATTCTGTCACTCCCATATATCAGATGTCCCTGATAAGAAAAAGGGACATGGGGCATCCAATTATGTTCCTTGGGCACCATTGGACAAGGAGAATCTTAAAAAGTTGTTACCTCCACTTGCAGAGGGAGCAGGGAGATGGAATAGAGCTTTTGAAAAGCAAACTACAGATATAACCCTGGCAGTAGGTGGCATAAAGAGTTTACTTAGCTCTCTTATAGAAGATGAGACAGATATTGGTTTTCAGAAGGCTGGAGTGAGAAATGTTACCCTCACTGAGACTAGGTATGATGGTTCTCCATTCAATTTATTTCAGACAGTAGTTTGGGATCAGTATTTGTATTCTCGATTACCTCAAGGGTACTGAGAGTCCCCTAGCATTTATAACAGAGTGGTGAGAAAGGATCTGTCAAACTTTCAGTGTGGCAGTACCTTGTTGCAGTATGTTTATGACATATTAATTTGCAGTCCTATACAACAGCAGTGTAGGTGTCAGATTAAAATAATGCAGCGCTTACCTGACAGCCCACTTCGCAGAGACATTAGGGACCCTGCTCCGTGTACCCTACCTTTCTGCCTTTGATATGAATTTGCACAAGGAAGATGGGGTAAAGCCTATGAGAGGGGCCTGATTGGACATAGTATTCGATACCCTGGGATAGTTGTCTAACCTTAAAAACAAGGAGAGGATTGTGAATTGGTCCGTTAGTGTTAGACGTGCCCAACTTTGGTGTGCTGTCCCGTAGCGTGGTTAGTCCCTTACCTACCTGCAATCAACTATGCCAGTCGTGGCGTCCATTGAGTAGTTGTAGTGACTGCTCGGTTCATAGTGTTGGGTACTGCCCATTCAGATTCATCTCTGGATGGGACGCTGGCTGCTTAGCATGTTTTATGTACAACGTTCTCAGTTCACTATGCCATATAATCAAATGTTCAATTAAAGGCAAGTGCGTAGCCAGTTTTACACTGTAGACCCAGAGAGTGCAATCCGCCTGAGTGCCTGACGGGGCGGTTGGATACGCAGCGTTTGCTCTGACTGGGAGCGGTGGCCTGCCAGCATGTGGTGTGCCTGATATTCCCTCCCCAGATCCAACAGCAAACTTACCTAGGGTGCTGAGACTCCGGGGCCGGGCCTCATCCTGACGACTGCTGCAAGGCCGGCCCCACGAGGTGAGGAGCCCGAGGCCACTTGGAACGTCTGGTGGTTGGGCGGTGAGACACAGCTCAGCGGAGCCTGACCTTTCAGTCCTGACTCCCGAGCCGGGGCCTCCTGTGAGACGTTGTGGAGGTCCCGCAATGCGGTTTTTGCATCCTCCCTGAACTGGAGTGCCTGACGGGGTTGTTTGAACCCACAGCGTTGCCCTCAGTCTAGGAGTGGTGGCCGGCTGGCAGCTGGGGTGCCTGATACTACCATCCCCAAATCCAGCCAAACATTTACCTGGGGCTCTGAGACTCCGGGGCCAGGCCTCCTCCTGATGAGTGCTGCATGGCCGGACCCATGAGGTGAGGAGCCCTAGGCTGCTTGAAATGTCTGGAGGTTGGGCGGTGAGACAGAGATCAGCGGAGCCTGATCTATCACCCCTTACTCCCGATCAGGGGCCTCCTGTGAGATGCTCTGGAGGTCCAACGATGCGGTTTTTGGAATCGCCCCTCTCCCCAAACTGGAGACGCAGTCATGGTTTGGCCACGGTCTCTCAATTATTGTGTCGCAAATGGGAGTTGTGAAGGGGGACCCACGCCTGAGGGCTCTGCCGGCCCTGCTCGCAGGACAGAGGCCTGAGGTCGGTGAGTGCAGGGAGCATCAGGTGATCACTCCCACCCCTTTTCAGCCATAATGAACATTGTAATCACTATTGTACCTACCTGTGAGCCCCTCATCCCTCCTTATGTGGCTTGGTGCCCTGGGCCAGTGAAGTGATGAGTTCCTCGGTACTGCCCATGTAGACTGTATTGCTAACTGCCAGTGTTGGTGGTGAGTTGAAGCACTGCTGATTTCAATCCCGACCTCCCCCGCTCGTTGCAGGTGCTTGTTGGGGCACGTCTCAGGACCGGCTACACATCTCTTTGTGCGAGGCACCTGATGACGGTCAATTCCGCGCCTGCCAGTCCTTCCTACCTCTGCACTCACCCGATTGAACTAGTGGTGGGGCTGAGTCGGCCCGCTCCGGACTGCGTTTTGCCTCCTTCTGCGGAGAATCCCACTGCTGAGGTGATCGATGCTTCCCAGGCCTTCCTGCGCCGCTCCAGGGTGGTGACTCCTGGTGTTCAGGCAGAAGTCCCTCTTGTGCTGCTTGTCCTCTGATTAGTTTTGACGTTGCACCTCTCGCCTGCTATAGGAAATATTCACCATACCCACAGAACCGGCTACTCGTGCTGCTGCGGCCTCGTGGCAAGTGGGCCAACCTCCCTTTTGCTGTAGGTCCTTTATGTTCCAAGACTTTGGCGCAATGAGTAAGGAAAGACCCTCCTGTTCTACTACCTCACAGATGCGCATAGACCATCACACAATTGGATTCACAGGTGGTCCTCCAGGCCCTTCTGAAGGAGATAAATCCACATCTCTGTCCAGTGAACTCACACCTATCCTTCAAGCTTTTCAGACATCACAGGCCTTAGTAGAGACAAAAATTGGAGAGGTGAGGATGGATGTGGTGGTATTTTGTCAAGACATTCGGAACGCAACAGCACGCATAAACAGAGGCTGAGTCTCGGATCTCCACAGTTGAGGATGACATTTCCAGACTCAAAGCCCAGGTCTCTACATTACTCACTCGCATGGTGGAGTCTCACAGGCGCACTGAGGATGCCGTAATCCACTCCAGGCATAACAATGTATGCATCATGAGAGTTCCCAAAGATATCGAGGGGGCTGAACCCCAACTGATGGCTGACTATGTGAAACGCTGGATTAAATCTTGGATGCACACTGAACGTTTGTCATCCTGGTTTGCGATTGAGAGGGTGCACCAAGCACTAAGCCCCAAGCCTCACCCAGACCAATAATTACTTTCATCCTGTATTACCGAGATAGACATGCTATCCTCAGAGAGGCTCAGCTACACTCAGATCTCTGACGTGGTGATGCTAAAGTCCTCCTTTTTCCTGAACACACCCGCAAGGTGCAGAAGCAGTGGCGCTCCTACATGGAGGTGAAGCAGAAACTCGGGGCCATGGAGCTTCAATACCGATTGTTGTTTCCAGCTAGACTTCATGTCATTTTTGCCAACAAATTATACTTATTTGATAATCCAGAGTCTGCATGGCAGTGGCTTACCAAGGACCATCTGCTTCATGGCTCTGCTCCCTCTTCGTCGCGTGCACCGGCCTCTGCTGACAATCCTGAGCCACGGTTATTGCAGGAAACGCAATCGATCTCTTAAGGAGCAGAAGACCTGTTCGAGCTGAGTCGCTCTTGCGGTCCCACTGGACACGTCTGCTGTCACTGTCTCTGCCTGCTTCGAATCCCGCCTCCGAAGGGCAGGAGGGTGGACTGAGAGTGGACAAACCTCCAGACTCGCTGTCTTCTCCGCCTGCGGCTCCTCACATGGACTCTGACCGTTCCCGCAGTCCCACGATCTAACTGGAAATGTGTTCCCGGCAACTGTATGAAACCGGATTCTACGAACTGTCTTGTTTGTTTCCTGGACGTGTTTGCTCAAATGTGTCTCCAGTAGCTCATATGTTCTCCTTTTAGACACACTCGCCAAGCAGCATGGCTGCTAACACCCTAATGTTTTCTCCTTTACTATAATGGGGTTGCTCCCTTTGATATGACTACTCTGTTGTGTATGTTGTTTTTCTTCATGACTCTTATTTTCAGGGAGGCAGATGATTGCTCTGGTGGGTTTCACCTTCTGCAATCTCCGAACAGTGCCTATACACCCTCAAACTGGCACCATCTCATTGAGCCAGAGCTTCCTTGTCCCTCCCTCTCCTTAGTTCCTGACCACACCATCTAACATTCACTTATTTCTTCAATCTAATCAAGTCCTGCTCTAATTCATTAAAAAAAGACTGTGCTTCTCCCATTGTCCCACACATATGGAATTCACCATTATACAGAATTTTCAACTTCTAAGGCTGGACTATTGTAGCCTGTGCTCCTGCTGACCAGAAAGAGGTTAACAACATTCTAAAGTCCCTCTCCCTGCAAGGCTGAGTCAATAGTCAAATTGGAGAAGATCCTAAAAGATAATTCATTCTTAACATTAAAGACCTTCTCTAAAAGGGCTTTACTCAATATCATTTCTAACACTGAATTCTGCAAAATTCACTAGCATTGTTCTCAGATACTTAGCATTAGGTGGGGTACACAATGTCAGCCTACGAGCCCCTCATAATTGTTAGATCTGGAAGGACATGGCTTTGGATTAAAAACCACACAAAAGAAATTGTCCTGGATGCATCTTACTTATGCTTAAGTATCCCGGATATTCTCAGGTTAGATTGTCTAGAATGGGTTTCAAATTCCTCTTGTTTATTCCAAAGTGGTGTGATCTCTCTCTCTCTCAATAGCTCAGCTGCAATATATTCAGCTGAATCAGACTCAGTGCAGACATCTTGTTCTATGGTTAAGAAAGAGCTCTGAGACAGCATTTCACCATTAGGATCTAAAGAAGCCTTTTCCATATTACTTCCTAAAAATATTTCCAGATTCCAACTGAATTACTGATAATTGTGCTGTTAGGAAACAATAGGAATAAGACCTCAAGTCTCTTATTTTGAGGATTTTTCGAGGTTGTATCTGAGCAGCCATTCACCACCTCTTTTGATATTTGTGGCACTAAAATATCGATGGAGTTGACAACAAGACTGGCATTCTGCACATTTAATCTTGAAAGATTGGAATTTAATCTTTCTGCTTCATTGACACCTCAATCCTTCTGCATGGGCCTGAGCCAACTCATATGTACCCAGCATCTTTGTTTCTAGAGTTCCCTATACATGTGGCTGCAATTTAGTCAATACTGCCTCACCTCTTAGACACAGAACACCATTCTTCATGCCTTCCATAATAATTACTCTCGGTTTGGAGCCATTCCCAGCCTGTAGAATCCCAGCACAGAGTCCTTTATTCACAGCCGTTTTTGCTTTAAGAGTCTTCATGCCTTTTGAGGGCTAGGAAGGTATACTTTGGAGTGGAGATTTCTGAACCTTATCGCCAGGGCACAAGTCGGGGGTACACGGCGTCCACCCACTATTTTCACAGGGTGGACGCCGTCCCCCCTGCCAAGACGTTGGGCCCCGCAGAAATATGCTGTACGTGTCCCCGTGTAATTTTCAGACACCAGGACACGTTCAGCAGCACCAGTACGTTGTCTGCTTTCCATTCCCAGCAGCAACGTGCAGGCAGTGAGGGAGCTTTTTTATTCACCTCCAGCTGGGGCGAAGTTAAGGGGCCATCAGGCCTCCTTTTGTTTGGTTTGAATATCCTGACTGGAGGCGGCCTGGAACCTCACACTTAAATGTAAATGCCACGGAGGGGGAACAAACGCTCACAGCTTGTTATCTCTTCACAGGTACTTAAGAGAGGTATGCTTTTGCCTTTGTTCAGTCCCTGTATATAAGGGCATGCACTGTAAGAATGTCAGATGTGTTTGCCTGTCTCAGTATTTACACAAATAACAATTTTAATAGCACTATTTTATTTCTTTTTATATCGTTACGCAACACAATGCAGGGTGTCAGAGTGTTTTATGTAACACACACATTATGCATTGACAATAAATCATATACATGTGTAAATCAATGTACAAGATGAGTTACATGAGACAGGGTTACAAGGTGTAGGAGTCACATGTCCTTCATAGCTCACTGTGCTATATTACAAGGATTACAATTTATGAACTGCAGGTAACAAAAAGTATCTCTGTGTTAAAAGCAGTAACCCTCTTTACTATCTGCATAAAATAAATATCTGTCATCTGCATGTTACGTGATGAGCTTTGCAGGAGACACATTAACCTTATACTATTTTGATTCAAATATGGGACTTCACAAAACACAGATCTCTCCAACAAATGCGTTAAACTCCAGAGTTATCTCACCATTATTACTATTCCCTGAGATTTACTGGGCACCTTTACAGCAGATACCTTAACACAATAAAATATTTTAAAATGTAGACTTTGCAACCAATTAAGCATAACAGATCTACAGCCATGCTTCTCCTTGTTGCCAATTTCTTTGTGGCAGGGTTTAAAAAAATAAATGTATTAGTTGAGGCCCAGATTTTGCGTCTAGATTGCGCCACTTTTTTGGCACAACCCCAAATCTCATTTGTTAAATCTCATAATGCGTTTAAATGTTCTCATGATATACCTGATAAACATGAGTGAGTTCTTAATATATGATGTCACTTCTTATGATGTCACTTTCAGTGAGGTCACTTCCTGTGATGTCACGTGCTATGTCACGCGTCCTGACATCATGCGCTGTGATGGCACGTGTCATGATTTCACTTGCATACTGCCTAACCTGGCTAGTTCCCCCACTTCTTTTTTTAGGACTCGTGCCCTGCTTATCACCTCAGGGGTACCTCATTCATTTAGCTGCTACTTGTTAACTGCACAAGGGTCTTTCACTCAGAGTTCTACGGATCGCCCTTTTTTTTTTTTATAACGTTGGCTTCCAAAGCGCTTGGTTGTGTCACTAACATTAAGTTTCCACATAACAGCACAGTAGTAATGCAAGCTGCTTGCCTTATTCATCTTGTTGGCATTTTGCTCACAAAAGAAAGAAGGGAGCTAAAAATTCACTCCTATTGGTCGCAGCAGTGCATATTTGTATCAGAAATTGCAAAACCTTTGCTTACCAGCTAAGCAATGATGGCGTCTTCAACAAACTTCTTGCTCTGCCAGTTTTAAGACATTGATTGAGCAGCAGCCATCAGAAGCATGGTCTAGGGCAACAATAATCCTCACTGATATATCCTGCCAATCCGTGGCAGTATTCTAAAGCAATAAAGCCGCCATTCAGGTCCCCAGCCGAAACAAAGAAGATTTGTGGCTTAGGTCCAACCACCTCTCAGCCAATGAAGAAAAAGATCATTGAGCTCACCGCAAACACTCAGGGTCAGCTGAAACAACTGGGACAAAATTTCTTAACATTCCTCACTAATGAGGCATTGAGTGCAGATGACTCCAGAAGATGCAAACACCGAGACTGGCTACACACCACATCGTGGCATACTCTGCAGTGGAGAGGTCTTAAGGGGCGTCAGAAAACCGAAGATAAGAGCGATGCTCTGCGGGCTGCGTCATCTCGCCCTCCAGCTTATCCTACTGGATGAACCTTTTTGTTGTAAAGTTTTGTGAAGATTCATTAAACGACACCAACATTATTAGCAATTATTGCCACTGTGGAAAATATATATGACTATGTTATTGTGATGCCATGACTGATTTAAGATCAATGTATTTAATTGTAGGAAGAGAGAATAATGGCGACTGGTGGAAGGTCTTGGAGAGACCTAAGCACGCTACCTGGTGCCTTTGGTAGCCATGCTGTAAACATTTGTGGATGGAAAATTTGGAACTTACAAGCCATGGGCTAAAGACTTTCATTGGAGACTATTTCCAAGTCTGTGTGGAGTGATATATATATCCACACAAAAAAAACAAAGGTTACAAGTGAGTTATAGCTAGGAGTTATTATATTATTCAGCAATTACAACCCAAATTTAAACTACACAAAGATTAGAAATAGAATAGTTATAGTTATTTATGATTTTAAATCCATCCATTAATTTGCACTTATACTACAGCCCACAGCGTAACAACATTTCTCAACGTCACTCATGTAGTCAAGCAACTATAACTAAACACATTTACGTTAAATATTTAAAAACGTGTTTTAATGCTACATAATATTATATCCATAAACGCAAAAGTTTAACATTTAGGCTTGAACAGGTAATTACATAGAATAAATAATGGAGACACAATGGGCGAGTTATAGTTTCTAGACTGTATGCGTGACGTTGAGAATTAATGTTACGCTGTGGGCTGTAGTATAACTGTGCGAAATAATTTTGGCTTTAAAAACATAAATAGGTAACTATAACTATTGTTGTATAGTTAAAATTTGGGTTGTAATTGGTAAATAATATAATAACCCTTAAGTATAACTCACTTGTAACCTTTCTTTTTTTGTGAATTTCATGGGTTTTTAAAAATAGTAAATTAAAAAATATGGTATGTTTTAATTAAACATTTCATAAAAGTACAAGATGTTTAGTAATTTTTTTGTTGTTGAAAATTACTACATATGTAAAATATAACCAAATGAAGATATGTTGAAATATGAAGGTGTATTTAAAGTATAATACGATTATAGGAATCATTTTAGTTATATATATATATATATTAGATGTGACTAAAAATTGTGTGCTTTTTTGTTAGTAACAATGGGGTATACTTTTGTAGCCTACTTTATTGTAAGTATATATATGTAAAATTAAACAGCTGTAACTGTTAATCTGCTTGTAAATATGATTACAAATATTTGTTTTTAAGAGGGGGTTGTGTATTGTTAGCCTTGAATGTTATAGGTTTTTTTTTCCAGGTTTCGCCGGTACCGCGGTACTACCTTGGTAGTACTGCGGTACATCACAATTGCAAGAAAGGTTCTGATAGGCTTTAAACATTTCTTTTTGAATCAATAGAAAGCAGCATTTTAGTTTAGTTTGATTTTGTTGTGCTTTTCACTGTAGCAGAAGCATACTAGTTTTGCAGCTGCTTTGACTATTGGGTGTTTGTAAGAACAGTAGCTGAAGCAGGAGAGGCTAGTGTTGTTCCCGAGGCTGCAATGGAGAAGGAATAGGAGGCCACTGCGCAGGTAGATCAAGAGCTGGAGTGGAGAAAGCGCCTAAAGGAGTCGATGGTATGACAGTTATTTTTTGTGTCCAGCGGGGGAGAAAAAAGTAAATGCATGCCATGTGACATGCATGTTATGTCACAAAGTAATTTCCTGGGGTAGTGGAAAACAGTACTTATTGGTACATCTTCACACTATGCACTCCACCTGTTTGGCTCAAGCTGAACGGAATTGGGAGTTACAAAAGCCTGAACTGAACTAGTCAACATTGACACCAGCTGTTGAAGTTACAACAGCAACACCTTCACCTTTGGCCATGCAGACTCCTGTAGCACCACCATCAGCTACCTCAGCACCACCCGCAATTCCACCACTTGGTTCGGCAGTCGCAGTACACTGCCTGTGGCAAGTCCGCCACATTGTTGAGCCTTATGCAAGTACAGCGACATACTGTTTGTACTATCAAACAGCGAGAATGGCTGGGAAGAGTGACCTTAACATTCACAGAGAACTAGTGATAACTCACCGCTGCCCTCCCCAAAATCCCTAGTGGTCTTTTTGGTGGCAACATGTTTTGTTGTGCACTGTTGTGTGCTTTTGTTTTTTGTTGTTGTTGTTGGTCCGGGTGACATAATGAAAGAAAAAAAAATTTGAAACAAATTACAAAAGGAAATAAGATAAAAAGTTTTTTTCAGAACTATTTTAATTTTTATTACAATAAAGAGCTGGTTATATTGTACATTTTCCCATACAGGCGCAGTAAATAAGGAGTAACGGTAAGCTATATTATCTAGGTACATATAAAAAATAAATAATAATTGAACTTTGCAAGTATTACATTTTTAGTTAAATGAAAAAACTAAGTTAGAGTGATAATATTAACATTTGTTCAAATACATACTTAATAAATGCAACCTATTTTAATTAGTGTTGTTCAGATTGTAGTAACTATAAAGTTACTAATATATGCTATCATGTAGCACCTCGTAAGGTGCAGATAAGCATTATATTTTGGTCATCTTTAAACACTTAGGAAAAACACAAATAAAATGGATTGTGAAAAGCTTGTTTAAATGCTATGCTTGTTCAACTGTAAGTTCTACTAAAAGTGTTGAATCCAATAATAGTAAGTAACTTGATTTCATACCTAAAACAGCACATTTCTTCAAAAGTCATGAACCTTGCCAGGCCACATAATTACATATATACTGTTTGCTATTATGTAGTACATTTAGTTCATATTTCCTAATTTTAGATGACTGTACCTGAAATTAAACTAGAATCAAATCCGGTCGCACCAGGGGTGGGATCCTGACCCTGCTGAAAAACACCTTAAGTCTGGAAGTCCTGTCATTTCACAATGATTCCCCTTACTATCACTTTTGACACCTAAAAGGCTCAGTTGATTATACAGTCCTCTTAATTAATTTCTACAATAATAACTTCACCGTGATATGAAGAAGGCTGTTGACCTGTTGGAAGGGGAAATTAATGTACTTCTTAATACTCTCAACCAGTCCCCGAATATCCTATGGGTTTCAATGTGCATTGTTGTCCTTTTTCCAATTCAGTCGCATGTGGTATAACCGATGAGGCAGATGAGTCTCTACCCCACTTCACACATAATCACTATGTTGATGCTCTGAATAGATTTCTCGTTATTAATAATTTAGAGATCCGGAATCCTACTGGCCCAAGCTCATGTTTGCAACAACACACATTTGGCACAACTACCCAGGGCTCAACTATTGATTATTTATTAGTTTCGGACCCCTTCAAAAAATCCATTTGCAATGTTCAAATTGAGCTTTTTAATTTTGGTGATCACGCTGCCATTACTGGTAAGCTGGAATGGGTAGGAATTCACCCGGAGCAGACGAGGCATGTCAAACCTATGATAGCAAGGAATAACGGGATTATTCTTAAATGGGCTACAATAGACAAAGCACACATTGTTCCTGTCGTGGTTGCAAATAGGCAAAACGACATCATGACCTGCCTAGAACTGGAATCTGTTCCTACCCAGGTAACCATGGCCTTTGAGCAGATATTATTTGAAATTAAAAACCTTTCAATTAGAAAAAATCTTATCGCCAATATTTCAGGCCCAAGATGGTTTGATCAACTTGTACTAAGTCCCTCGCAACTTTACATCTGGCTCTTAGTACTATGCCTAGAGACATGAGCTAGTTAAGCTTCTCCGATTTTGGTATAAAGAGGCCAGAAAGATTAGAATTAAAACTCTAAAGGAAGAAGCATGGGAACAATTGCACCTAGCAGCCATCTCAAATAACGCCAGGAATTTTTGGAGCATTATTAACGCTCCCTTTCTTAAACCATGCACTGGCCCGAGTCTGGATTGCCAAGTCAATGAGGAATCCTGGGTTGTATACTTCTCCACAATATTTGACCCAAAATCTGAGGGAGTATCTATCCAGCGGGTAGCTACTTCCTCCCCTGCCAGACCTCTACTTAGTTTCAATCATCATGAGATTAGAGAGACCCTTATGCAGTGCTCCAGTAACAGAGCTCCCGGCCCGGATGGAACTCTGATAGATTTCTTCACTGAGCAGCCGGATCTATGGGGACCGGTGTTGACAAACATTTTTAACGCAATCGCCAGCGTGGGCCCACCAGACTCATGGTCAAAATCTATTCTAATCCCCATTTACAAAAAAGGAGATAAATCTGAGGTTAAAAACTATAGACCAATTTCACTCCTGGATAGCACAGCTAAGCTCATGGGTTGGGTTTTACTGAACAGACTAGAGGAATGGGCTACTTGCAACAACATTTTGATCCCGGTCCAATACTGTTTTAAAAAGGGGAAAGGCACCCAGGACCAGTGCCTCAACCTAAGTCTGCTAATTGCCAAGTATACAAAAGCCAAGCAGGGCAAGTTATACTTGGCTTTTATGGACTTATCTGCAGCATTTGACTGCGTTGCCCATCACCATCTGTGGAGGATAATGAAAGAAATGGGCATTGATGAGGCAATTATCCTTTTTATCAGGCAGCTTTATTCTTCGGCTTCGGCATGTGTCCGCTATGGGAGGCATGGAGAGTGCACTAGGTCGTTCCCAATCAATAGGGGCGTCTGACAGGGTTGCGTACTTGCCCCATTTTTTTTTTTCCATCTATACCAATGGGGTGGAAGCTCCCCTGCTGGACTCAACACCAGACGTTCCCAAGATCAATAATGTATGCACCCCAATTCTCCTTTACGCAGATGATGCGGTGTTAATTGCCCGTATGGGCCTAGCCCTACAAAAGTTATTAGAGGTCTATGTGAATTATATGCGCAATCTGGATCTAAAAGCCAATGAGGCAAAGTCCTTTATTTTAATTACTGGCCGCAAAGACAGGAAGGTTCCAAGTTTTTATATAGCAGGCCAGAAAGTAGCCCATGCCGACACCTTCTCTTACTTAGGGGTGACATTCGACAAACAACTAACCTGGTCTAACATGATTACCACAAGGGGCCTATCGCTAGAAAAAAACATTATTGCCCTATTCTCCTTTATTAAAAAAACTGGGAGCGAAACCCCTTGACATGGTTAAAAAAGTTTATATTGCCAAATCTGTTTTGGTAGCAACCTATGTTAGTAACACATTTTTATTATGCATGTTTAATTAAAACCTTTGCATACACATAACGATAAAAGTTTCTTGTTTGTAATTCAATAGATAAAACAATACTAAAAGCCATCATTATACATTATATTAAAATTTCACGTTTGGGCATTACGCTCTTCAATGGGTCTAAAGTGCTTGTGCCTCAGGGAAAACTGAGCTGGCGGGCGCTGTCCAAGTTAAGCAGCCGTCCTTATACATCCTATTGAAGTTCATGTTTTGCAACATACAACCTTCATTGGGTCTAAAGTGCCTGTGCGTCAGTAAGGTGCTATTATAAGGCTTGCTGAGTCTGACTTCAAGAACAGCCCAGTTCAGCTATTTTTATTTAACCAGTGTCCACTTGCGATGCGTGTTTGAGTCTCTTGGTTACTATGTCGAAAATTTTTGTGAGCCGGCAGTTTAGCTGTGCCTCAGCTGGATTGAAGCACAGCTTTACTGCCTGCCTACAAGTCCTGGTGCCGTTCTGCTTGAATAATGGTCGTAATAAAGTGCTTCTTATGTCCTTTAAGTTAGGGCAAATGCAGATGACATGGAAAAGATCCTCGTTTCCTCTTCCACATAGGCGACAGGACTGTGGTCCTGGTCTCCTTTCCCATGGTGGAAGGTGTGGGATGATCGGAACAACGCCCAGCCGCAACTTTAGGAATTTTTCCTTTGTCCTCGTTTTGACTCCAATTTTCAGGTAAGATTGCGGTTTGAGTGCTTCATAGTCGCTAAGCACTATCCAGCCATGGGCCCTTTTTGCCAGTGTTCCTTTGTCTTCTAAAATGAATACCATTTTTGTTACCTTTGTCACAGTCTTTTTGAAGGTGATCTGTTGAAGTTCCCCAAAGGTCCATCAATCCCAATAACTATAGGGAGTCGAGCAAATACTCCCTGGCAGGTAATTTTACGTGGTGAAACAGCTCGATCCAAAGATGCGAGTTTAGGGATCCTGCCTCAGCGCTTCGGATCTTGTGCCAACTTTTTATATCTGCGCCCCTCCTTTCCACTGATTGTTTTTGAAGCCCAAATTCTAAACGTATTTGGGCCGGTGAGACATATTTTGGAAGACGTAAATTTGCTCTGTAGGAGTTAGCTATTACTATGTCCAGAGCTGCAGCATATCTCCCTTTTAGCGATTTGCTCCCGTATATTAGTGATGGTTGCAATTTTGCACGTATCATCTGTAGCAAAGGGTCGAATGTTAAATCGGGCAGTGTTTTCTTCAGGGGCTTCATCGCTAGGTAGGTCATGGTTCCCTTTCTCCGCAGGGACTCCAGCTGGGGTTTGAATGAGCTTTTATGATCCAGGAGGATTCCTAGATGTATGTAGCTGGTTGTCTGGACCAGGCATTGCCCGTCTAAGTACCAGTTGATTTTTTTCTTTTTATGATAGTTTACTGCCATGATTTTTTTTTTCTTAAGATTTATTTGTAAGGCGTTGCGTTGTGAGAAGCTGTTGGTGGTGTTCAAAAGATGTTGTAGGCCGATGGGGGTCCGACTTATCAACACTAGGTCGTCAGCGTATAACAGGTTTGACAACGACATTTTCCCCAGTTTCGGGGCATGTGATGTGCTCTTGTCCGATTCCCTTGGGAGATCAGCTAAGAAAAGGTTAAAGAGTAAAGGCGCTAGAACGCACCCTTGCTTTAACCCTTTAGAGGTGGCGATTCGTTTTGAGAGGTGCGTCCCTGCACCTAGTTTAATCCTGATCCAAGTGTCAGTATGTAGCAATTTCAGCTTGTCTAGGAGGGGTTTTGTTAACCCCCAGCTTTCCAGTTTTTGCCATAGTTTGGCGCGGTCTACGTGGTCGAAGGCTGCGGTGTAGTCTATAAAACATAGAAATAGGGGATATTTAGCCTCTTTGGCCGCGTCCATCAACAAGGCTAATGCCATGATGTTAGTAGTGGTTCCTTGTCCACGGCAAAACCCAGTTTGGTTTATTGGGATAATGGAGTTTTCTGATGCCCAAGATGTTAGTTCTTCCAAGATTGTTCCCGCGTAGTACTTTGCCTCTATGCCGATAAGAGCAATTAGTCGATAATTGTTTGGAGCTTTCCTGTCGCCCTGTTTGAAGATGGGGCTGATAGTTGATCCTTTCTAGGACCGGGATTGTTGTTGCGCATTTCATGTACTTAAAAACTGGTACTAATGCTTTGCTCCAATATTCCACGCCATGTTTATACAGCATTGGAGGAATTCCATTGGGGCCTGGGGCACCTGAGTCTACCCCTGGATATTTGTCTCTTTATCTGCGTCGCAGTTGGAGCATAGCGCTCCTCGTTGGTGGACGATGAAGGGTCTGAGCCTGCTGCCATTTCAACCCCCTGATGTTGTTGTGAATTCCAGGGGGAGTCGTTGTGCCTTGCTTGCGTGGAGTTGTGCGCCATTTCTTCCCTATGGATGTTGCCTCTGTCCTTTCTTGGGTCCCCAGTTCTTTGTCTGCTTCGTCTTCCTTTTGCACTTTGTTGTTGAGGTGGCTAAAAAGATATTCTACCCAGACAGCCTCTGTTATGTTAGAATTTATTCCTGGGTGGTTTGGTCGTTGGATTCTGTTGATCATTTGCCAGAACTTGGCGCTGTTCTTTTGTTTGGCGTCATGAAGTAACTTAGCCCATAGTTCATCATTCTTTAATCTTTTTTTATCCCATTTCTTTTCTTTTATTAGTGCCTTCAGTTTCCGCAGGTCACTTTGCAGATCCGGGTTTTGCAAGGTTTTGCGAAGCCGCCTTAATGTTTGGTTTATTGTGCGTTTGAGATTTTTTGATTCTGGGCTGGTTGCCATCCTTGTAGGGATGGCCGCAGTCTGTCCCGATTTTGTCCCTGTCCCAGTAGCGAGTTTCCCACCAAGAGTCGTTGTGAAGCTTTCCCATGCTTTCACTGGTTGGGTTGGTGTATCTTTCCCTTGGTTTTGCAGTATTTTAGCAGTGGTTGATATTTCCTCGATGTTGGGTTTACACCTTATTCGCTTGAGATTTGAGGTCCCTTCTGTACCAATGGTTTTACTTGCCTCTAGTGTGTGGGCTGTGTTTGCTTTTAGTATCACTTCCTGGGGTAGGTGATCGCTATGTTTGTTGTCGCCTATTCTAACAGAGTCGATTTTGTTGAACCTGGGTAACGTTATGAAGGTAAAGTCTAGGTAAGAGGAGGCTTTTGATGAATGGAATGTAGCAGCCAGTGGGTTGTCCTCCTCGAAGCGGCCGTTCAGTGCTCTCATGTTTAGGTGTTCAAGTTCCTGAAGCAGGTGCTTCGGGCATCTTGTTGGTTTCTCAATGTTTGCTAGGCCCTCATTCGGTATTCCCCAAGCGGCGGTTAGGTCTTGCACAGGGTCCTCCTCTTGCCCAGACCCTAGAAGATGTAAATTGAAATCGCCTGCCAGGATGACGTGGTCGGCGTCCTGCTCTTCCATAACCCTTTTTATTTCTTTGACCAGCTCTTTAGCAGTGTTAGACTTGGCTTTTTCAGCGGGTTTACCCCCAGACTTTTTGGCCTCCTGTTTTTGACCCTGTGTGTGTTGGTTTTAGGACTCTGGGCACTTTACCACTGCTAATCAGTGCTAAAGTGCATATGCTCTCTGAGTAAATTGTGTTATGGATTGGTGTTTCCATGATTGGCCTATTTGATTTATGTGTCAGTCCCTAGTAAAGTGCACTGCGAGTGCCAGGGCCTATAAATCAAATGCTGTTGGTGGGCTGCAGCACTGGATTGTGCCACCCACGCAAACAGCCCGTAAAGTGTAACTCTGGCCTGCCATTGCAGAGCCTGTGTGCAGCCTGAGCCTGCCATGTCGACTTGGCAAGTGCACACACTTGCCAGTCCCTAAACCTTCCCTTTTCTACATGTTAGTCACCCCTAAGGTAGGCCCAAGGTACCCCTGTGGGCAGGGTGCATTGTATGTGAAAGGTAGGACATGCCCTGGTGTATGTGGCATGTCCTGATAGTGAAATACAGCCTACTTCATTTTCACTATTGCAAGGCTACCTGTTCCCCATAGGCCAGAATGGGCAGTTTTGATTATTACATCCTATGATCCTAACTGACCCAGGGAACATGGTAGAAAGTCGAGTTTAGTATGCCTGAACTCAGAATGATAAAATGCATCTTTTAGTGAAGTTGGTTTTAACATTCTGTGTTTGAAAATACCACTTTTAGAAAGTAGGTATTTTCTTGTCTAACCATCCAAGCCTGCCTCTGCTAGGTTGTGTATTCCTTGTCTGGAGTGGGAGTGACAGGGGCTGGGGGATTCCAGGAGACAGGGTGAGTCAGCACAGGGCTGAATAGCAAGATCTACATGTAGATGGGTGGGAGGAGATGCACCTGGGACCTGAATAGGGCTGTGCCTTCCCTCCACAATGCTGGCTCCACCTCCTGTGGTGTGTCTGATGTCCCTGGCCTACACTGCGAAAGGAAAGAAGGAGTCTTGTCAACAAAGTGCTCCAGGACTGACCAGAACTGGTTTGGACTAGGCAAAGGCCTCTCTGCCTTCAGAGAACAAAGAGAAATTGAGGATAAAAAGGGGGACCCAAACCCCAGAACTCTTTTGGATCAAGAAGAAGAGCTGGAGAAGCTGTGAGGAGGAACTACCACTTTGCTGTGTGCTTTGCTGTGTTGGCCTGCAGTGGCTGCTTCTGTCTTGGGCAGTGGAAGGACTGGACTGAACTTTCTGCAATCTACTTTGTGAGTGTCTCCAAGGGCTTGAGATAGAGCTTGCCCCCTGTTCAAGAAGTCTCAGGAACAGCAAAGACTTCAAGCCCGACGCCGTTGCCGATTCCGTGTCCTGAAGGCACCGCAGAGGGCACTGCCGCACCGCAAACTTGGTCTCACCGATGACGCCTGTCGCCGCCGCCACCGAGCCGCTGCTTGCAACGCGACCTGTGGGCACCGCACCGCCTCGCTTCACGCCGAAGCTTTGGCACCGCAGAGAGCACCGCGACCCTGGTCTCACCGACGACGCCTGCTGACGCTGCCACCGAGCCGCTGCTCGCACCGCGACCTGTGGGCACCGCACTCCGCACCGCCTCGCTTCACGACGACGCCTTGGTAGCCCCGACGACGCCGCTCCACGCCGGACTCGACGCCGCTGCTTGTACCGTGGTTCGAGGGCACCGCTCGTAAAGTTACATGACGCACCGCCCTCATCCCGCACCGCAGCCTTGGCCTACCGACACCGGTGCCATCGACTCCAGTTTGTCAGCCGACGACAGCGCTTCAGCAACGACGCCGACGCCGCTGCTGCTGCACCGTGACCTGCCAGCACCGTGACGAGCACCGCCTTCATCTCACACCGCGACCCTGGTCTCACCGACGACGCCATCTGACGCCGCCACCGAGCCGCTGCTCGCACCGCGCCCTGAGGGCACCGCACCACTTCGCACCACAGCACCCGACGCCTGCCGACGCCAGCGCTCCTGACTTCAACAGAGAGGAAATCGGTCTGCAACGCGTGTGACTTCGAGGGCCCCGATGACGCCTGCACCGACCTCCGGAACCGACGCCTGCGGACGCCGTGTTTTCGGAAGCTCACCGCGAGGTCATAGACGCCCTGCATTTCTGAAAGGTACTGTTTGCGGGTCTTCCCGACACCGTAGCTGACCCGCGACGCCGCGGTCAGCCAGAACTGTTTGGATTTGTTTGTTCACGATGCCGTGATAGCCCCGGACGGAGCTATCGACATCAAGGAACTGTTTTTAAGGACACTGTAATAACTGAAGATTTTTAAAGTACTGTACTGTGGATTTTTATCGTATTGGTCTTGTTTTAAGTATATAAAAATATTGGATATTTTTCTAAACTGGTGTGGTGTCCGTTTGTAGTGCTTACACTGTATTACTGTTGGTTATGTGCAAATGCTTTACACACTGCCTCTAAGATAAGCCTGACTGCTCGTGGAAAGCTACCAAAGGGGTGAGCAGGGGTTATTTTAGGAGTGTAACTCCCTTATCCTGACTAGGAAGAAGGGTCCCTACTTGGACAAAGGTGCAAGCCCTTGCCAACTAGAGACCCCCATTTCTAACATTGGTTGTCAGCGGTGAGGATAGGACTTGTGTTTGCACTTGACTTACAGTGATTGGTGTGCACTACTACCATATCGCAGACCATTACGTACCACTTACAGGTTCTTTTTTGGCCTATTTTTGATCTTGCCAGTTTGAACTTGCTACTTCAACATGCCTGAATCTATAGTATCATCAATTGCATCAGTAGAAATTGCCTTTGAGGAGGATCGATTGGAAGCCTACAGTGTCAAGGAGTTAAAATCGATTTGCCAGAACCTGAAAGTCCAGGTCAGAGGCCTCACCAGGAAGGATGAGCTACAAAAGGCGCTGAGGGCCTGGGTAGCAGCCAGATATGCCAGTGGGCAATCTGGTGATCTCAATGGAGAGGTGGAGGAGCCTGTTCCGAGGGTGGATGTGCTTTTGGGAGGGGGGGACCCTCCAGGCAAGGCAGCAGTAGCTTGTCCCCAGAGGAGCTGGAGGACAGGTGGGAAGCAAGGAAGTTTGAATTAGAGAAACTCAGGATGGAATGTGAGAGGGAAGACAAAAGAATAGCCATGGAGGAAAAGAAGATGATCTTGGATCATGAGCTTAAAATGAGAGAGCTGGAGCTGGATTGGGAAGTCGGTAGGGCTTTGTCCAGCCCAGATGGTGGTAGCAAAAATGTAGTGTCTAGTACTGAGGGGGAGGTACACGCACACACAGATTTGGGGCCCTGCTTCAAGGAGGGGGTTGACATACGCCAGGGGGTTCAGGATTGTGAGGTTACTCCCGTGGTACGCAGTATCCCTGACGTGGATTGGGGAACTGGCACAGGGGATCATATTCCTTGTAGTGGGAGGGACACTCTACTGACTCTAGAGGAGAGGTGCAGGGAGAGGGGTTCCCCCATGATAGAAGCCCTGGTAAGTGAGTATGGAGACCAGCCAGAAGAGTATGGGTTGAGAGACAGCAACAGTCAGACACTGTCTCACCAGTCTTGTGAGAATGATGTAGGGTACTTTTCTGAGGCAGTGGATGGTTGGGTGAAGGGTAGTTTGGTTAACACCTGTGTGGGGCTGTGTGATTCAATTGTTGGAGAGCATATTTTAAGTCCCTGTTTTCCAGAGCTATGCCAACACGCAGTGGAGTGTAAGTTTTCTGACCCTAGGGAGCTTGCACTGGAGGCAGACCTTTTCGTGGATTCCAGAGGGTCTGGAGAAGCATCTGGGGGTGACCCGGAAGGAAGGGGCTTAGGTATTTCCCCACCAAGGGTGGTGGGAAAGGTTCATGGTAGCCCAGTTAGGTCCCGGTGTCATGGGAAGGTTGTAGGGACTCACGTCCTGTCTCCGCGGAGAAGGAGTGGGAAGGGGCTGCGGCCCAAGGTGCCCGAAACCCGGTCCCAAAGCCTGGGTGGTTCCAGGAGGGGACACCAGGTGGGGGGCCTAGGCTGTACTGATAGGCCATCTGTTGAGGGGGATCTCCTAGAGTCAGGAGAACCTGGAGCATCTGTAAGCGGAGCTCCAGTGGTTCTGGTGTCTGGCGGTGCCGCTCCTAAGTGGAGGGTGCAGAAGTCCAGAGTGATGGGTGAGAGGGGGATGCGTTCCCCAGTGGGAGAACCAGTGGGTCAGGGGCCAGCCAGAAGGGCTGAGCCTCCTAGCAGTGACCATGGTGACACCACTTCTGTCCTGGGGGATCTTCGCGCACTGTCAGATGGACAGAGGTCGGGAGATCTGCGCCAGGCAGACTGTCACACAACGCATGAGTCATGTGTTACCCTCAGGGGGGGCATGCGTGCTCCCAAGGAAGTCCTGGTGCGCCGGGCAGGTGCTCAGCTGCAGGGTTTAGTCCCTGGGTTGGGAAGCCAGGTTCAGGTCCTGCCTGACCTGGAGGGAAGGACGACTGTAAGCAGTGTCCTGACCGGTTTGTCTTCTATTGGTACCACTCCAGGTGGGAGGGTGCAGAACTCTGGAAGGGGGTGCAGAGGGAGTGAGTCCTCGCCTCTGACCCCGGATCAACTTCAGGGTTTAGACCCTAGGTTGGGAGACCAGTTGCTGGAGGGAGGTCCTGAACTGGTGGGTGAGTTGGGCAGGACACCTGCCACAGGTGCCCTGACAATTTTGGAAGGACCAGTAGGTCAGGGGTTGCCAGCTCTGAGGTCAGAGTACCCCCGGACTGACCCTGGTGAGGCCACTTCTGGCCTGGGGGGGTCTTCATGCTCTGTCAGGTGGACAGGAGGCTGGAGACCTGCGCCAGGCGGATTCTGGCACAACTCATGAGGGGTGTGTTTCCCTTGGGGGGGGGGGGGGGTTGGTGTACTCCCCCCGCACGTCCTGGGTTGCCAGGCACAGGTCCAGCCTAAGGGTACAGGCCCTGGGTTGGAGGACCAGGTTCAGGGTGTCCCCCCTGACCTGGGGGAAGGGGCAACTGCTAACAGTGCAACTACCAGTTTGTCTTCTGGGGGTGCCGCTCCAGGTGGGAGGGTGCAGTGCCCCAGGGAGGAGGACCGGGTGTGGGAAAGCCTACCCCAGTCCCTTGTTCAGCCTCAGGGTACAGACCCTGGGCTGGTGTACCAGTTGCAGGATAGCACCCCTGAACTGGTGGGTGAATTGTGCAGAACGCCTGCCACCGGTGGCCTGACTATTCTGGAGTTGAGGGGGACTGCTCCCGGTGGGGGGATGCAGTGCCCCAGGGAGGAGGACAGGGTGTGGGAGGGGCCACCCCAGTCCTGTGTCCAGCCTCCGGTACAGACCCTAGGCTGGTGTACCAGTTGCAGGATAGCACCCCTGAACTGGTGGGCGAATTGTGCAAGGCACCTGCCACAGGTGCCCTGACAATTCTGGAAGGGGGTACCGCTCCAGGTGGGAGGGTACGGAGCCCCTGGGAGGAAGACCGGGGAGGAAAGCCTACCCCAGTCTCCTGTCCAGCCGCCGGGTACAGACCCTAGGGCTGGTGGGTCAGTGCCAGGATGTCATCCCTGGCCTGACAAGAGGGAGAGTGGACAAAGGGTGCCAGGCACCTGGGGCTACCGCCCCCACTCTCTGGCGCCACAGAGGTTAGAGAGGCCCTGAGAGGCATAAGGCCTGGGTCTCCCCACTGACAACTGTTGGTAGCCACTGTGGCTTACTGTCCTGGTGGACAGAGTTGCCCCTGGGAGGGGGACAGGAGTCACACCCCGGGGGTGGACTGGGCCACACCACTGTGTTGGCCTTGTGGGCACTGTCGGCCTGTTGGGACACATCTGTGAGCAAAGTAAGTTTAGGCGCTGCACAGATGGGGTTCACAGGTGAAGAGAAGGGTACCCCATGGGTCAGCTTAGTGGGCCCTGAGAGTATGGATAGCGGGATCCAACTGGGTTTGGAAAGGCGTAGAACCAGAACGTGCCCCTGCTGTTGTGGGCCAGGTCTATGTTCTATCGCCCCAAGCAGGGAAGTCCATCAAGGGATTGATTAGTCTACCCTGGCTTTAGGCTGGGAGGGGGTTGTGTTAGACTTGGCTTTTTCAGCGGGTTTACCCCCAGACTTTTTGGCCTCCTGTTTTTGACCCTGTGTGTGTTGGTTTTAGGACTCTGGGCACTTTACCACTGCTAATCAGTGCTAAAGTGCATATGCTCTCTGTGTAAATTGTGTTATGGATTGGTGTTTCCATGATTGGCCTATTTGATTTATGTGTCAGTCCCTAGTAAAGTGCACTGCGAGTGCCAGGGCCTATAAATCAAATGCTGTTGGTGGGCTGCAACACTGGATTGTGCCACCCACGCAAACAGCCCGTAAAGTGTAACTCTGGCCTGCCATTGCAGAGCCTGTGTGCAGCCTGAGCCTGCCATGTCGACTTGGCAAGTGCACACACTTGCCAGTCCCTAAACCTTCCCTTTTCTACATGTTAGTCACACCTAAGGTTGGCCCAAGGTACCCCTGTGGGCAGGGTGCATTGTATGTGAAAGGTAGGACATGCCCTGGTGTGTGTGGCATGTCCTGATAGTGAAATACAGCCTACTTCGTTTTCACTATTGCAAGGCTACCTGTTCCCCATAGGCCAGAATGGGCAGTTTTGATTATTACATCCTATGATCCTAACTGACCCAGGGAACATGGTAGAAAGTCGAGTTTAGTATGCCTGAACTCAGAATGATAAAATGCATCTTTTAGTGAAGTTGGTTTTAACATTCTGTGTTTGAAAATACCACTTTTAGAAAATAGGTATTTTCTTGTCTAACCATCCAAGCCTGCCTCTGCTAGGTTGTGTATTCCTTGTCTGGAGTGTGAGTGACAGGGGCTGGGGGATTCCAGGAGACAGGGTGAGTCAGCACAGGGCTGAATAGCAAGATCTACATGTAGATGGGTGGGAGGAGATGCACCTGGGACCTGAATAGGGCTGTGCCTTCCCTCCACAATGCTGGCTCCACCTCCTGTGGTGTGTCTGATGTCCCTGGCCTACACTGCGAAAGGAAAGAAGGAGTCTTGTCAACAAAGTGCTCCAGGACTGACCAGAACTGGTTTGGACTAGGCAAAGGCCTCTCTGCCTTCAGAGAGCAAAGAGAAATTGAGGATAAAAAGGGGGACCCAAACCCCAGAACTTTAGAACTCTTTTGGATCAAGAAGAAGAGCTGGAGAAGCTGTGAGGAGGAACTACCACTTTGCTGTGTGCTTTGCTGTGTTGGCCTGCAGTGGCTGCTTCTGTCTTGGGCAGTGAAAGGACTGGACTGAACTTTCTGCAATCTACTTTGTGAGCGTCTCCAAGGGCTTGAGGTAGAGCTTGCCCCCTGTTCAAGAAGTCTCAGGAACAGCAAAGACTTCAAGCCCGACGCCGTCTACGATGCCGCTGCCGACTCCGTGTCCTGAAGGCACCGCAGAGGGCACTGCCGCAACGCAACCTTGGTCTCACCGACAACGCCAGTCGCCGCCGCCACCGAGCCGCTGCTTGCACCGCGACCTGTGGGCACCGCACTCCGCACCGCCTCGCTTCACGCCGAAGCTTTGGCACCGCAGAGAGCACCGCGACCCTGGTCTCACTGCTGACGCCGCCGAGCCGCTGCTCGCACCACGACCTGTGGGCACCGCACTCCGCACCGCCTCGCTTCACGACGACGCCTTGGTATCCGCCGCTCCACGCCGGACTCAACGCCGCTGCTTGCACCGTGGTTCGAGGGCACCGCTCGTAAAGTTACACGACGCACCGCCCTCATCCCGCACCGCAGCCTTGGCCTACCGACGCCGGTGCCATCGACTCGTTCGTCAGCCGACGACAGCGCTTCAGCAACGACGACGACGCTGCTGCACCGTGACCTGCCAGCACCGTGACGAGCACCGCCTTCATCTCACACCGCGACCCTGGTCTCACCGCCGCCATCTGACGCCGCCACCGAGCCGCTGCTCGCACCGCGACCTGAGGGCACCGCACCGCTGCACTTCGCACCGCAGCACCCGCCTGCCGACGCCAGCGCTCCTGACTTCAACAGAGAGGAGATCGATCTGCAACGCGTGTGACTTCGAGGGCCCCGACAACGCCTGCACCGACCTCCGGAACCGACGCCGTGTTTTCGGAAGCTCACCGCGAGGTCATCGACGCCCTGCATGCCTGAAAGGTACTGTTTGCGGGTCTTCCCGACACCGTAGCTAACCCGCGACGCCGCGGTCAGCCAGAACTGTTTGGATTTGTTTGTTCACGACGCCGTGATAGCCCCGGACGGAGCTATCGACATCAAGGAACTGTTTTTAAGGACACTGTGATAACTGAAGGTTTTTAAGGTACTGTACTGTGGATTTTTATCGTATTGGTCTTGTTTTAAGTATATAAAAATATTGGATATTTTTCTAAACTGGTGTGGTGTCCGTTTGTAGTGCTTACACTGTATTACTGTTGGTTATGTGCAAATGCTTTACACACTGCCTCTAAGATAAGCCTGACTGCTCGTGCCAAGCTACCAAAGGGGTGAGCTGGGGTTATTTTAGGAGTGTAACTCCCTTATCCTGACTAGGAAGAAGGGTCCCTACTTGGACAAAGGTGCAAGCCCTTGCCAACTAGAGACCCCCATTTCTAACATTGGTTGTCAGCGGTGAGGATAGGACTTGTGTTTGCACTTGACTTACAGTGATTGGTGTGCACTACTACCATATCGCAGACCATTACGTACCACTTACAGGTTCTTTTTCTTTTTTGGCCCATGAGGCACCATTTTATCGGGAGACCTGGGGGAACGCTGGGTGGTAGGAAATTTGTGTCAGCCCGGTGATGCCACAACTTTCCCACACAAAAATGTGTGAAAAAAGTGATTTTTTTTCAGCAAAATTTCAGGTTTGCAGGGGATTCTGGGTAAGAAAACGTTGGTGGACCCACGCAAGCCATACCTCCCTGGAATCCCCCGGGTGTCTACTTTTCAGAAATGTGTGGGTTTGCTAGGTTTCCCTAGGTGGCCGCCGAGCCCCGGGCCAAAAAGTCATGGGACCCCCCTTGCAAAACCAGGTCATTTTGTGATAGGCAATTTTGATGTCGCCTGTTAGAATTGGGGGTCTCTAGTTGGCACAGGTAGGTACTTGTGACAAATAGGGACCCTCGCCTCTAGTCAGGGTAAGGGGTACACTCCTAAAATAACCCCTGCTCACCCCCTTGGTAGCTTGGCACGAGCAGACAGGCTTATCTCAGAGGCAGTGTGTAAAGCATTTGTGAACACATACAGTAATCTAGTGACACACTACAGATGGACACCACACAAGGTTTTATATCAAAAATAAGTATTCTTTATATAGTTTTAACACAAGACCATAAACGACAAAAATCCACAATACTGTACTTAAAATGGTAGTTTTAGCTTAGTTCAGTTCAGTTCTTAAGATGCGACACTTTAAGTCAATGTACCTTACGATGCGGGACGCTTCCACAACAAGCAATGTTGCAGCGATGGAAATGCGACAAAGTTCTGGTGCAAAGAAATAAAGACGTCAAGTTCTTCCTGATGCGGCCCGCTTCTCCGAGGTTGCGAGAAGTCTCGACTCGATGTGTCAGCTACAGCGGCGACACCCTTGTTCCGTGATGCGACGGCAGCGGCTTTGGCGGCGACCCTCTTCTCCGACGTTGCGAGACGCTTCCGCTCGATGCGACAACTGCAGCGGCGGCACCCTTGTTTCGTGATGCGACGGCAGCAGCTCCGACGGCGGCACGCTTCTCCGTGGATGCGAGGCGCTTCTCTTGATGCGGTGCAATGCGACAGCTACAGCGGCGACACCCTCCTTCGGAGTTGCGACGGCAGCGGCTGCGACACGCTTCTTCCTCGATGCGAGACTCTTCTCTTGATGCGGTGCAATGCGACAGCTACAGCGGCGACACCCTCCTTCGGAGTTGCGGCGGCAGCAGCAGCGACGGCGACACGCTTCCTCTTCGTTGCGGGACGCTTCTCTCGATGCGGTGCAATACGACAGCTACAGCGGCGACACCCTCCTTCGGAGTTGCGACGGCAGCAGCAGCGACGGCGACACGCTTCTTCCTCTTGAGTCGCGCTTCCAGCTCCTTGCGACACGCAGTCCCTTCAGAAGGCCCAAAACAGCAGCAGGCACTTCCAAAGGATTCTTGGGGAACTGGTGGTTGAAGTCTGTTGTCCCTGAGACTTCAGCAGGAGGCAAGCTCTTTTCTCAAGCCCTTGGAGATACTTTACAAGTTGAATAAAAGTGCACACAAAGTCCTTTCTCCTTCCTTTGGCAGTCAGGCAACCACTGCAGGCAGATCCCTCTAGCTTAGGGATAGTCTTCTCCTCAGTTCCTTCTTGGTTCCGCTCCTCAGCAAAGGTTTCTTCTTGTTTCCCAAAGTGATCTAATTTCCTAGGGGTCTGGGTCCCCTTTTTATACACAGTTTTCCTTTGTTCTCTGAAGGCAGAGAGGCCTCTGCCTAGTCAAAACCAGTTCTGGTCAGTCCTGGAGCACTTTGTTTTCTGACTCCTTCTTTCCTTTCAGAATGTGGGGCAGGGTGCTCAGCCGCCCGGCAGGAGGTGGAGCCAGCATTGTGGAAGGCAGGCACAGCCCTATTCAGACCCAGGTGCAACTCCTCCCTCCACTCTGGATGCAGATCTTTCTATTCAGCCCTGTGCTGACTCACCCTGTCTCCTGTAGCCACCCCCAGCCCCTGTCACTCAATCTCCAGACAAGGAATACACAACCTAGCAGAGGCAGGCTTGGAAGTTTAGGCAAGAAAATACCCACTTTCTAAAAGTGGTATTTTCAAACACAGAATGTTAAAACCAACTTCACTAAAAGATGTATTTTATCATTCTGAGTTCAGGCATACTAAATTCGTTTTTCTACCATGTTCCCTGGGTCAGTTCTGACTATAAGGTGTAATAGTCAGTCTGCCCATTCTGGCCTATGGGGAGCAGGTAGCCTTGCAATAGTGAAAAACGAAAATGGCTGTAATTCACTATTAGGACATGCCACACACACCAGGGCATGTCCTACCTTGTACTTACAATGCACCCTGCCCTAGGGCCTACTTTAGGGGTGACCAACATGCAGTAAAGGGAAGGTTTAGGGACTGGTAAGTGGGTGTACTCACCAAGTCGACATGGCAGCCCTAGGCTGCACCCAGGTTCTGCGATGGCAGGCCTGAGACACACTTTACAAGCCGCTTCTGTGGGTGGCACAACCAGTGCTGCAAGCCCACCAGCGGCATTGGATTTACAAGCCCTGGGCACACTCAGTGCACTGTACTAGGGACTGACAAGTAAACCAATCATCCAATCATGGAGCCACTAATACATAACACAATTTATCATAGGGAGCACTTGCACTGTGGCACTGAATAGCAGTGGCACAGTGCCCAAAGCATCTAACGCCAGCAAAACGGATCGGTAACATAGGAGGCATCATAAAAAATGGAAGGGAGACCCACGCCAAGGATGCCAGGTCTAACACGTGTCCCCTCCAGCTGAAATGTGGGGAGAACTACCCTACCTCAGGGAGTTCTCTTCACTAAGGCGGAAAAATCTGGACAGACCATCAGCATTGGCGTGTTCTGTACCAGGGCGGTGTTCCACCGTGAAATCCATCCCCTGTAGGGAAATGGACCACCTCAACAACTTTGGATTCTCACCCCTCATCTGCATCAACCATCTGAGGGGCCTGTGGTCTGTCTGAACCCGGAAGTGAGTCCCAAACAGGTAGGGTCTCAGCTTCTTCAGTGCCCAGACCACAGCAAATGCCTCACGCTCAATAGCACTCCACCTCTGTTCCCGTGGTAGTAACCTCCTACTGATGAAGGCTACGGGTTGATCTAGGCCCTCCTCATTCATCTGTGACAGAACAGCCCCACACCATGCTCTGAAGCGTCTGTTTGTACTACGAACTCTTTGGAGAAGTTGGGTGCCAGGAGCACGGGCGCCGTGCACATGGCAGTTTTCAGGGCCTCAAAAGCTTTCTGACAGGTGTCAGTCCAAATCACTTTCCTGGGCTGCTTCTTGGAAGTCAGCTCTGTCAGGGGCGCAACAATGCTGCCATACCCCTTGACAAACCTCCTGTAGTAACCCGTGAGTCCTAAGAAGGCCCTCACCTCTGTCTGGGTTTTGGGGGTTCCCAATTCAGGATGGTTTCAATTTTGGGTTGTAGGGGCGCCACCTGGCCGCTCCCCACTTGGTGTCCCAAGTACACCACGGAACCCTGCCCGATCTGGCACTTACTCGCCTTGATCGTGAGGCCTGCCCTCCGCAGCGCCATCAACACTTCCCAGAGGTGGCGCAGGTGTTCTTCCCAACTGGCGCTGAACACCGCGATGTCATCCAGGTAGGCGGCACTGAACGAGTCCAGTCCAGCCAACACCTGGTTGACCAACCTCTGGAAGGTGGCAGGGGCATTCTTCATCCCAAAGGGCATCACCCGGAACTGGTAGTGCCCATCTGGTGTGGAGAATGCGGACCTCTCTCTTGCCCCATCAGTCAAGGCGATCTGCCAGTACCCAGACGTTAAGTCAAACGTGCTGAGGTACCGTGCAGCCCCTAGCCGATCTATGAGCTCATCAGCTCTGGGGATGGGGTGCGCGTCAGTCCTGGTGACTGAATTGAGTCCTCGGTAGTCCACACAGAACCGGAGTTCTGGTGTGGCACCTGGTGCGGCAGCCTTTGGGACCAAGACCACTGGGCTGGCCCAAGGACTGTTAGAGGACTCAATCACCCCTAACGCAAGCATTTTGGAGACCTCCTCCTTGATGCAAGCTCTCACCCTGTCAGTCACCCTGTAAGATTTGTGCTTCACAGGCGTACTGTCCCCAGTGTCCACATCATGGATGCACCAATCTGTGACACCGGGAACCAGGGAGAACAGATCAGAAAACTGTCCCAGCAACTGGCGGCAGTCATTCTGTTGCTCAGGGGTCAGGGTGGAAGAGAGGTTGACACCATCCACTGACCCATCTTGCTCTGTTGCTGACAGGAGGTCAGGAAGAGGCTCAGTCTCCTCCTCCATCCCAGCATCTGTCGCTAAGAGCATGCCCACTTGGGACCTCTCCAAGTGGGGCTTCAGGCGGTTGACATGCAGGACCCTCAAGGGGTTCCTGGGAGACCGCAAGTCCACCAAGTAGGTAACCGGACTTTTGCGCTCTACAACCTCAAAGGGTCCGGTCCACTTATCCTGGAGCGCGCAGGGCTCCACTGGGACCATGACCCATACTTTCTGGCCAGGCTGAAGCTCTACCAGAGTGGCATTCTGGTCGTACCACCGCTTCATCTCCTCCTGGCTGGCTTCCAGATTCGCCTCAGCGAGTTGCCTGGAAACGCCTAGTTTGGTTCCTAAAGGCCAGCATGTAACTGTATACATCCTGGGGAGGTTTCCTGGGAGATTGCTCCCAGCCTTCTTTGACCAAACTTAGAGGTCCTCTCACGGGGTGTCCATAGAGAAGCTCAAAGGGGCTGAACCCTAGAGATTTCTGTGGCACCTCACGGTAAGCAAAGAGTAGGCATGGTAAGAGGACGTCCCACTTACGCCTCATAGGTTCCTCAAGGCCCATAATCATGCCTTTGAGGGTTCGGTTGAACCTTTCAACCAACCCATTTCCTTGGGGGTGGTAAGGAGTGGTAAACTTGTAGGTTACCCCACACTCCTGCCACAGGGACTTCATATACTTGGAAATGAAGTTGGTCCCCGGTCAGACACTACCTCGCTAGGGAATCCCACTCGGGAGAAAATTCCCATCAGTGCTCGTCCCACCACGGGGCCGTCACTGTCCTCAGAGGTATGGCTTCCGGGTACCGGGTGGCATGGTCCACCAAGACCAGGATGAACCTGTTGCCCATGGCTGTCTTGGGGTCCAGTGGCCCCACAATGTCAATACCCACCCGTTCAAAGGGGTGCTGACTACAGGGAATGGCTGGAGAGGAGCCTTGCGCTTCCTCCCACTCTTTCCACTTGCCTGGCAAGTCTGACACGTTCTACAGTGAGTGTCTGAACTCCTGCGCATTTGGGGCCAATAAAAGTGGGTGACAAGCCTCTCAAAGGTCTTGTCCTGCCCCAAATGTCCTGCCAATGGAACATCATGAGCCAGCCCCAGTAGGAAGGCTCTGAGGCACTGGGGTACCACCAGCACACGGGCTGACCCAGGCTCAGCAACCTTAGGCTCAGTATACAGGAGATCATTCTCCCAATAGACCCAATGTGACCCAGACTGATCACCTGTTGCCTGGTCTGCAGCCTGTTGCCGCAGACCCACCAGAGAAGGGCATTCTTTCTGCTCCTTGCAGAATTCTTCCCTGGAGGGTCCTCCTTCCTGCTGCCAATGGGTCAGCTCAGGCAGGTCCCCCAGTTCAGCTACCTGTTCCCCTGTAGGCTCCAGGGCATCCCCCTCAAGGTCTGCCTCCTCCTGGACCGTGGGAACTTCGGGGCCGGTTTCCGCGCCCCTGCCTCTTCTCGTGATGGCAGGTACCTGGGCCTCCCTCTCAGGCTCCAGGTCCTCTTGAGCACCTTTACTTGCTGCCATGGACCGGGTGGTCACACACGCCCAGTCAGGCAAACCCAACATCTCCAAATGAGCACTTCGCTCCACCTTCGCCCAAGGTGAGCTCTCCAAGTCGTTCCCTAACAGTCAACAGGCATGGCGGGCCTCACAGCTACCTGAAGAGTACCAGAGACCCCCCCCCCCACTCAAAGGGAACCTGAGCCACTTTGCAGTGACTCTGTGTTGTCAGCGGCAACAACTGGATAGAATGCATGGGGGACAACCTGCTCTTGAGACACCAGGTGACACTTGACAGCTGTCACACTGGCTCCTGTATCTCTAAGAGCCTCCACCCTATGGCCATTGATGGTCACCCACTGCCTGTATTTCTTAGTGTTATCAGGCAGCTGGGTCTTGGGGACCATCTCACAGTCTCCTAATGAGACAAGGGACATCTGTGCGGGACCCCACCCCTCTGGGGCATCCATCTCCTCCCCCAGGGCTACACTAGCCATCTGCCGGGGGCAGCACCAGGGGTGCGGTCTTTCCAAACTGGCGGCACCTGGGATCACTCGCTATATGACCCAGGTCCCCACATTTGTAGCATCTCAGGGGTCCCCTTTGAACAGGTGGACCTGTCGGGGCCCCTGCGGGTTTCGGGGGAGGCTGGGAACCTTTCCTTGGTTCCCTTGGGGACTACTTTGGGGCCTTCTTTGGAACTCCCTCTGTTTACCCTTGTCCCCCCACTCTTCTGCTGGGGACCCTGCCCACCCTTGGCTGAGTCTCCCACTTGACCCTTGTGGACCCTGGTACTGACCCAGCGGTCCGCTCTCCTCAGCAAGCTTCCTAGGGATAGTCAGCTTGCTATCTATCAGGTGCTGGCGTAGCTCTGGAAAACAGTTACTTGACAAGTGCTCCCATGCAATCAAATCAAGGAGCCCCTGAAAATCATCCACTTTGCTACCCTTCACCCAACCATCCAATGCTCTGCAGAAAAAAGTGACATATTCAACCCAGGTACTGTTCTCTATCTTCGTGCAACCCCTGAACGTCTGCCTATACAATTCAGGAGTTAAACCATACCTAGACATTAAAGCATCCTTCATGTGGCGATATGAATTATGGACATCAGAAGGCAAATCTAGCAGTGTGTCCCGCCCCTCACTAAGGAACCGTCCCCACAACCCCGCTCCCCAATCCTTCTCAGGGACCCGGTGGGAAGACATGGCTACCTCATAGGCCTTGAACCACTGCCCAATGTCATCATTTTTAAAAACTCTCTGACCACATCTTTAGGAATATATACTCTAGATTCCACAGGTATTGACGGTGTGCTGCCACCAGAGGGAGTAATTTCTAAGCTCCTAGCTTTCAAATCCAACTCCCTCAAACTTCTATCATGCTCAAGCTGTATCTTCTTTTCTTCCAGGGCCAGTTTCCTAATTTCCAATTGCCCATTCATTTTGGCCAGCTCCAACTCATGCATCCTATTTCTCTCCCTGTCCTCCAGCTCTTCTGTGGACAGACCTTTGGCAGAAACACTGCTACCTGCTGGGGAAGGTGCCTTCCTTTCCCCTGGACCCAATGGCCCTTCCAGCTGCACATCTGCATTATTATCCCCTTCCTCAATCTCAGGGGTTTTCCTAGCTTCTACCCAGGCCCTCAGCGCCTTATAGAACTCCTCCCTCCTGGTGAGCCCGGTAATTGCAACATTAAATCTTTTGCAGAAGTGCTTCAGCTGCTTTGCATTGTAGCATTCTAGTTTCTCTTCTTCCCAATCAAAATCAACAGATGCTATGGATGCTGGTTTCATGATGGCTGAACTTGGCAAAAATGGAACGTCCTAGAAAGACAAATCTACCAACAGTATGTGGTCGCGTTTTGGTCTGCACTCACTAGTAGTGTTCACCAATCACTGTACATGAGTCACAAATGCAAGTCCAGAATCCCCACCGCTGCCCACCAATGTTAGAATTGGGGGTCTCTAGTTGGCACAGGTAGGTACTTGTGACAAATAGGGACCCTCGCCTCTAGTCAGGGTAAAGGGGTACACTCCTAAAATAACCCCTACTCACCCCTTGGTAGCTTGGCACGAGCAGACAGGCTTATCTCAGAGGCAGTGTGTAAAGCATTTGTGAACACATACAGTAATCTAGTGACACACTACAGATGGACACCACACAAGGTTTTATATCAAAAATAAGTATTCTTTATATAGTTTTAACACAAGACCATAAACGACAAAAATCCACAATACTGTACTTAAAATGGTAGTTTTAGCTTAGTTCAGTTCAGTTCTTAAGATGCGACACTTTAAGTCAATGTACCTTACGATGCGGGACGCTTCCACAACAAGCAATGTTGCAGCGATGGAAATGCGACAAAGTTCTGGTGCAAAGAAATAAAGACGTCAAGTTCTTCCTGATGCGGCCCGCTTCTCCGAGGTTGCGAGAAGTCTCGACTCGATGCATCAGCTACAGCGGCGACACCCTTGTTCCGTGATGCGACGGCAGCGGCTTTGGCGGCGACCCTCTTCTCCGACGTTGCGAGACGCTTCCGCTCGATGCGACAACTGCAGCGGCGGCACCCTTGTTTCGTGATGCGACGGCAGCAGCTCCGACGGCGGCACGCTTCTCCGTGGATGCGAGGCGCTTCTCTTGATGCGGTGCAATGCGACAGCTACAGCGGCGACACCCTCCTTCGGAGTTGCGACGGCAGCGGCTGCGACACGCTTCTTCCTCGATGCGAGACTCTTCTCTTGATGCGGTGCAATGCGACAGCTACAGCGGCGACACCCTCCTTCGGAGTTGCGACGGCAGCAGCAGCGACGGCGACACGCTTCCTCTTCGTTGCGGGACGCTTCTCTCGATGCGGTGCAATACGACAGCTACAGCGGCGACACCCTCCTTCGGAGTTGCGACGGCAGCAGCAGCGACGGCGACACGCTTCTTCCTCTTGAGTCGCGCTTCCAGCTCCTTGCGACACGCAGTCCCTTCAGAAGGCCCAAAACAGCAGCAGGCACTTCCAAAGGATTCTTGGGGAACTGGTGGTTGAAGTCTGTTGTCCCTGAGACTTCAGCAGGAGGCAAGCTCTTTTCTCAAGCCCTTGGAGATACTTTACAAGTTGAATAAAAGTGCACACAAAGTCCTTTCTCCTTCCTTTGGCAGTCAGGCAACCACTGCAGGCAGATCCCTCTAGCTTAGGGATAGTCTTCTCCTCAGTTCCTTCTTGGTTCCGCTCCTCAGCAAAGGTTTCTTCTTGTTTCCCAAAGTGATCTAATTTCCTAGGGGTCTGGGTCCCCTTTTTATACACAGTTTTCCTTTGTTCTCTGAAGGCAGAGAGGCCTCTGCCTAGTCAAAACCAGTTCTGGTCAGTCCTGGAGCACTTTGTTTTTCTGACTCCTTCTTTCCTTTCAGAATGTGGGGCAGGGTGCTCAGCCGCCCGGCAGGAGGTGGAGCCAGCATTGTGGAAGGCAGGCACAGCCCTATTCAGACCCAGGTGCAACTCCTCCCTCCACTCTGGATGCAGATCTTTCTATTCAGCCCTGTGCTGACTCACCCTGTCTCCTGTAGCCACCCCCAGCCCCTGTCACTCAATCTCCAGACAAGGAATACACAACCTAGCAGAGGCAGGCTTGGAAGTTTAGGCAAGAAAATACCCACTTTCTAAAAGTGGTATTTTCAAACACAGAATGTTAAAACCAACTTCACTAAAAGATGTATTTTATCATTCTGAGTTCAGGCATACTAAATTCGTTTTTCTACCATGTTCCCTGGGTCAGTTCTGACTATAAGGTGTAATAGTCAGTCTGCCCATTCTGGCCTATGGGGAGCAGGTAGCCTTGCAATAGTGAAAAACGAAAATGGCTGTAATTCACTATTAGGACATGCCACACACACCAGGGCATGTCCTACCTTGTACTTACAATGCACCCTGCCCTAGGGCCTACTTTAGGGGTGACCAACATGCAGTAAAGGGAAGGTTTAGGGACTGGTAAGTGGGTGTACTCACCAAGTCGACATGGCAGCCCTAGGCTGCACCCAGGTTCTGCGATGGCAGGCCTGAGACACATTTTACAAGCCGCTTCTGTGGGTGGCACAACCAGTGCTGCAAGCCCACCAGCGGCATTGGATTTACAAGCCCTGGGCACACTCAGTGCACTGTACTAGGGACTGACAAGTAAACCAATCATCCAATCATGGAGCCACTAATACATAACACAATTTATCATAGGGAGCACTTGCACTGTGGCACTGAATAGCAGTGGCACAGTGCCCAAAGCATCTAACGCCAGCAAAACGGATCAGTAACATAGGAGGCATCATAAAAAATGGAAGGGAGACCCACGCCAAGGATGCCAGGTCTAACATCGCCTCAATACGTTTTGGGCGCTTGCCTGTCGCGCGTACTTGGGCCTCCCACCCAAGTGAGGCACCATTTTTATCGGGAGACCTGGGGGAACGCTGGGTGGTAGGAAATTTGTGTCATCCTGGTGATGCCACAACTTTCCCACACAAAAATGTGTGAAAAAAGTGATTTTTTTCCAGCAAAATTTCAGGTTGCCGGGAATTCTGGGTAAGAAAACGTTGGTGGATCCACGCAAGCCATACCTCCCTGGAATCCCCCGGGTGTCTACTTTTCAGAAATGTGTGGGTTTGCTAGGTTTCCCTAGGTGGCCGCCGAGCCCCGGGCCAAAAGTCATGGGACCCCCTTGCAAAACCAGGTCGTTTTGTGATAGGCATTTTGATGTCGCCTCAATACGTTTTGGGCCCTTGCCTATCGCGGGTACTTGGGCCTCCCACCCGAGCGAGGCACCATTTTTATCGGGAGACCTGGGGCAATGCTGGGTGGTAGGAAATTTGTGTCAGCCCGGTGATGCCACAACTTTCCCACACAATAATGTGTGAAAAAAGTGATTTTTTTCAGCAAAATTTAAGGTTTCTGGGGGATTCTGGGTAAGAAAACATTGGGGGATCCACGCAAGCCATACCTCCCTGGAATCTCCCATGTGTCTACTTTTCAGAAATGTGTGGGTTTGGTAGGTTTCCCTAGGTGCCGGCAGAGCTAGGGTTCAAAAACTACAGCTAGGCACTTTGCCAAAAAAGGGTCATTTTTCACAGTGAAATTGGGGTGTGTCCACGTTGCGTTTGCGTCGTTTCCTGTCGCGGGCACTAGGCCTACCCACACAAGTGAGGTACCATTGTTCTCAGAAGACTTTGGGGAACGCGGGGTGGGTGGAATTTTGTGGATCCATGCAGATTCCAGAACTTTCCACCACAGAAAAGCGAGGAAAATTTGTTTTTTTTTGTTGCACTTTTTTTGGTTTGCAAGGGATTCTGGGTAACAGAACCTGGTGAGAGCCAGTCAAGTCACCCCATCCTGGATTCCCTGGGTGTCTAGATTTCAAAAATGTCTAGGTTTGCTAGGTTTCCTAGGTGCCGGCAGATCTAGGGTTCAAAAACTACAGCTAGGCACTTTGCAAAAAAGGGTCATTTTTCACTGTGAAAATGTGGTGTGTCCACGTTGCGTTTTCGCTGTTTCCTGTTGCGGGCACTAGGCCTACCCACACAAGTGAGGTACCATTTTTCTCGGAAGACTTTGGGGAACGCGGGGTGGGTGGAAGTTTGTGGATCCACGCAGAATCCAGAACTTTTCACCACAGAAAAGTGAGGAAAATGTGTTTGACAATTTTTTAGGTTTGCAAGGGATTCTGGGTAACAGAACCTGGTGAGAGCCAGTCAAGTCACCCCATCCTGTATTCCCCTGGGTGTCTAGTTTTCAAAAATGTATAGGTTTGCTAGGTTTCCCTAGGTGCCGGCAGAGCTAGGGTTCAAAAACTACAGCTAGGCACTTTGCCAAAAAAGGGTCATTTTTCACTGTGAAAATGTGGTGTGTCCACGTTGCGTTTTGGGCCGTTTCCTGTCGCAGGCACTAGGCCTACCCACACAAGTGAGGTACCATTTTTATCGGGAGACTTAGGGTAACACAAAATTGTAGAGCAACTGTTATTATCTATTGACTTTTGATGCATTTCTGCCTTCCAAATGAAAGACAATGTGTAAAAAAGTCATTTTGAAAAATGTCCTATAATTCTCATGCTAGTATTGGTACTCCCAATTTCGGAAATGTGCAAATATCTACTATTTCTAAACTCTATATTTTGTTCCCATTTCAGAAATACATAGGTGTCTTTCATACCGATTTTTCCATGTATAAATTTTCCCAGAATAATTGCTATATACCCGGTACATAATAAAAAAACCATTGCAAGACACTGCTCAGTTATTGGCTCTGGGTTCGTCGGGTTCTTGGTGAACCTACAAGTCCTATATATCGCCACAACCAGAAAGGTCCAGCGGATGTAACGGTATATTGCTTTCAAATAGCTGTCATAATTAGAAGAAGTTGCAGGTGAAAACGTTGACACAAATGGCTGATTTTTTTTAACTAATTTTCAATTTTTCCTATATTTAACTTTGTTTCTATAAAGAAAACTTGAAGGATCTACACAAATGACCCCTTGCTGAATTCAGAATTTTGTCTACTTTTCAGAAATGTATGGCTTTCCAGGATCCATTATTGCTTTCATACCCATTTCTACCATTAACTGGAAGGAGGTTGAAAGCACAAAAATAGCAAAAATAGACTATGTCCCAGAAAAATGCCAAAACTGTGTAAAATTTTTTGGTTTTCTGACAAAAGTCTGCTTGTCCCTGAAAGCTGGGAAGATGGTGATTTCAGCACCACAACCCCTTTTTGATGCCATTTGCAGGAAAAAACCAGACGCTTTCATCTGTAGCCCTTTTTCGCATTTCTCCCCAAAACCAAAATTTAGCTGTATTTTGGCTAATTTCTGGGTCCCCTCCAGGGGAATCCACAAACCCTGGGTACCTTTAGAATCCCCATGATGGTGGAAAAAAGGACGCAAATTTGGCGTGGATACGTTATGTGGTCAAAAAGTTACAGGGGCCTAAGCGCGAACTACCCCAAATAGCCAAAAAAAGGCTTAGCAGCGAAGGGGTTAATCTTAAGGTGTAGCACACGACACAGGCAAACTGGTGTAAAAAAACAACATGGCTGCCTTCAGGTTTTGGAAAAGAACACATTAGCCAATCAGATGATCTCTTGTCATTGCTATGTATTGCCGCCACGGTACTACCACAGCCATCACTAAGTTAATATATCTTATAACTTAACATGTACTTATTCTACATAACTGCACTTACCCACCGAATCATCTGCGCACCCTAATATGTAATGCTGCTAAATTTCATCAAAATCCAGCTGAGGTTTTTGCACTACGAGAAATAAAAAAAGTCTATGGAAAATGCATTGCATTTCAAGCAAGTTTAGGGACCCGCCTTTTTTCTTTGCACCCCCTTGACCACACACCGCAACACTTTCAGACCTCCGAGAATAAAACAAGTGCAGCAGGTCTCCAAAGTTTCACTGACATTCGTCAAACAGGTGCAAAGTTATTAAGGGACAAAAATCCCAAACTCTGGTCACCGTCGATGTGAGGAGGCGGCCTCCGTAGACAACATGCCCCTCCTGCCTTCGTATCTGAGGCAGAACAACAACATTGTTCGAAGGCAGGGAGAGAAGGAGTTAATCTCTTCCACTGCCTCTTACACACAGGGAGGAGTCCCGTCCGAGGAATGCAGGAACCAATGGGACGGAAGGAAGGCGGGATCAGTGGAGTATGAAGGGATCCCGGAAGAACAGCTCAGGGTTCTCGGACCGGAAGAAGGAGGAGGAGAGCGAAGCAGCGAGGAGACGAGCAACACGGAGAAAGAGTGCTTCGAGGCGGACAGAAGACGACTCGGGGAGACAAGCCTGGAAGCCGGCTCCGACGTTTTCCACGAGCCTGAAGGAGAAACGGAGTCCTGGACCGAAGAGTGGTGGACACCCCCGGAGGACGCTGATGAGCCGCCGCAACTCAGGAGGGTTGCGGCTCTCGCGGTACGTGACCCGGGAGGGGTGAGGGAGTAAGGGGTGGGTTGTGGGTACATAGAGACACGGGGCACTGTAGATATTGATCCACTTGTGTATGTGCACGTGTACCACCTTGACACCCCTCTGCTGTATCACTTGTACATATTATCACCAAGCACTAGTTTGTGTCGTGTCCGAACACTCGCCCCACCCCCATTGTGTTCCCTCACTAGTATTTGCGTTCTTTAAAAGCCTGCTTACGCGTCCTGATTATGCCTCATTTTTGTTTACCTCTTATATTTCTCCAACCGCCTCGAAACCCCACCTGTCTCCCCACAACCTTATAACGCAGTCAGGCTATTGCCGGCCAGACCTTGGTAAAGCACTACGGGTGTACCTTGCAACGGTGAAGGGTTCTCATTCCATTGGGAAGCAAGACCAGAAAACTTACCGCCTTTTTCTCTCTTTATCTTTCTGAGGCTGCCGGGGTGCCTGTCCACATCAAGACCACCAACCAACCGGGAAGAGCCCTACGAATAACCTGCAAGAACAGAAAGAGCCTTCTACTCCGTCCCTCGAACTGACCCATGGATTGACTATATTTTTGTTATCTTTGAATAAACCCTATCACAATTGATCCCCGAATTCGGCCTCCTCGCTTTTCCTTTCGCCCTTCCCTCTCACAGTCACCTTAACTGTAACTACAGAGTATATATATATATATATATATATATATATATATATATATATATATATATATATATATATATATATATAGTTCATCAAATTCCCAACAGCAGCTGGCTGAAAGCGGGACACGGACACCAGTTAAGTGCATGAAATATCTTCTTTATTTGCTGACACTGATCGACATGGCAGATTATATATATATATATACATATACACACACATTGACAAAAAACAAAAGGTTACAGTGACGTTATAGTTAGGCTGACATTTCACTTGTACAAAACCAGAGAAATTCAACTCGCGCCCCCACAATGCACTGCGTATGACCTCACATATTACATCACTCATTACATGGTCCGCCACATGCCTAGTTATCAAAGAAAAGTTCTGAGGTGGCAGCATGAATGAGCATGGCAGCGTGCTAAAAAGCTAATTTTATTAAGCTTTAATAGCAGCATAAGCATGGGAGTAAGTAACAAACTTCACTCCAGGCATTTACTTCTTTGCAGCGAGCGGCAAATCGGTAAAAACGCCTGCTGGTAGCCGCTGCCCGCAACTCGGACTATCCTGGTGGAAATGCCGCCCGCCGGGCATGATTGATTCTGAGGGCTGTGGTGTGCTCTGGGCAGGCTGCAGCTGAGGAACCACTCTGGCAGCTAGGTTCACTCAGCTGCCGGTGTGGTTCGACTTGGGTCTGGTAGCGGAATTCATTATTAGATTACACGTTGCGGTGTGAGCACCGGCGAGCTGCACTGACTGCCATTCATTGCTGCCAGCAGCCAAAACTTTCTCATGAATTGCTGTTAGCGACCCCTCGCACCGCGGGCGGCAGGCTCCGCCTTTAAAGACGTCACTCAGTTGTATCAGTAATTACATGGTGCCGGGTGAATGTGTTACATTGTAGCAGCAGTTAGAGCTGCGAGCAGCTGTGCCAGCCGCCAAGCCTGCCGGGAGCATTCAGCAGCATGCACGTGACCGCACGCTTCCACTCCAGCTTAAATTCAGTCAGTAATGGTGCATTAGCCGCACTCCCACTTTGACAGCTGAGGAGGCGCTATAATGCGTGACTTTCCATTTCAGTGCAGTGATGTGGACCACCACACTAAAATGCGTTAGTCTAACTCCTGATGCGTGGTCGTTGGCAGGGCTACCTGGATAAAAAGCCAGAATTATTGGCTGATTGTGTCATTCAAGACATCGACCCACCTGTCAGCTATACTGACCCTAATACAAACTCAAAGTCCCAGCTCTGCTGGCTGGCAGACCATCACTTTAAACATGTGTCCCTCGGATCGAGTGAGATAGCAAGGTTGCCATGGACCCTTTCCCAAGCATGAAAACTTGCATACATGCCAACATTTTAATAGCGTTAAGTGGGAGATTTTGAAAGAAAAATGGGTAGGGAGGTATTTTCCCCACTGACATATATTGGGACAGAGACAATTTTAGGCGTAGACAGCTGAATAAGCTATTTTTTGCTTAAAAAAATCAGGAGTCTGCTGTCTGAATCGGTTCTGTTGGCATGTACGAATTTCGCCCCTGACTGGATATTAAAATATAGCAATAATTGTATTTAATAACGTCCTGAAGACTCTGGGTCCTGGTGTCAGTGCACCTGCTGCAGGCGCGCAATGCCCATTGGGCTCAAAGGGCTTCACCCCCCCTCCTTCCGTCGTGTGTGTCAGCCCGGGCTGAGACAGCTTCCTGGGCATACACACAGCTTTTGAGCTGTTGTGGTCTGGCGTCCGTCTTACTGCAGGAGCTGGGCGCACACACAGCTTTTGAGCTGTTGTGGTCTAGCGTCCGTCTTACTGCAGCCGCAACCGAGTACTTCACATTTCTTTACTTGTTAACGAGCCTTTAGCCCCTCCGAAACTTTTATTAGCCCCCCCCCGAAATGTGACTCTAGTTGCTTACTTGTTAACGAGCCTTTAGCCCCCCGACATTTTTATTAGCCTCCGAAATGTGACTCTAGTTGCGCCTCTGACCTGCTGCACCACACCACCTGCTCCGAACCATTCATCACGCATGCCAATATTTTCAAACTGGTAAGTAGGTGACATGGAGAAAATAATCGGGGACATGTATTTTCCCCGTTGGCTTATTCGAGTCTATTGGAATGTATGCTATTGACATGTATAATGTAAGCTCCTTTTGCTTGCGCCCAGAGCCCCAACTGCCAGCATACACTCCAAGAGACTCACTGATAACACGCCTGTAAACGCCCAGCCCACTTACTTCTCCAGACACCTGCATTACTGTGTGTAATAACGTCATGCCTGGCTTCGGCGCGCGGCGCTAGGACCCGGCAGGACAGGATGCTGGAGGGAGGCGGAAAAGGCGGAGCGCCGAGGGAGGCGCGAGCACTTCATGTATGGGCAATAAAGATATAGTTGCACTGCCACTCGTGTCTGCGCTCTTCTTACCTGCGGCGACATGACAACTGGCGACTAGGGCGAGACCCTGAACCCGACACAGCCTGTAACGCTCACGCTGCAGTGGTGAATCAGCGGCGTGCGAGCCATCGTCCTCCTAAACTGCTCCCAAGCGTGTAAATGTCAGCTGCACGCGGAACTGCACCCGCGATGACTGTCAATCAGCCCAGAGCCTGATACTGCCTAATACCGCTGCCTCATTGTGCCCAGGGTAAGTCCCTGCAATCCTACTGCTTGCTCTGCTCAACAGCCTCATGCACATGTGTCCTCATCGGCGGCCATTTTGAAGTCAGGCCATACAACCACAGACTCTGCAAATACCACAGCGGCCATCTTGAAACCAGGCAAAGAAAAATAAATACATTTTCATGCAGCCTGGTCACCCACGGATCCTGACCCGTGAAGGCACTCTACATCCTTGCACCTCCGGACGCACGCCTCAGAGTGCCTGCTGACTCTCAGAGCGAGGCAACAAGCTACGTCTACACGTCAGCATGTCAGTGTCCCCGGATACCTCACAGAATGCACAACCAAGCTCATCGCAAAATGCACAGCCAGGTCCAGCAATGCTAAGCGTGTCCTTCCTACGTCCCCCAGAACCTCTGGCTCTCTCGACCGGCAGCGGCATGGGTCCAAGATGGCAAAGCTGGCTAGAAGACTTCGAAGACTTCATGAAAGGGTCGCAAGTTACCAACCCTAACCAGCAACTCATCGCCCTGCGCAACTTGATCAGCAAAGACGTCGGAAAGGTCATCAAAGAACTGCCGCCGGCCACTGCCACCTCATATCAAGACGTGAGAGAAGCACTAAACAGGAAATTCCTCCACAAACGAAACCTAGATTACGAACGATACACCTTCAATTTAGCGTCACAGGAAAAGGATGAGCCGATGGGTGACTTCATCACACGCCTCAAACAGCTAGCCTGTTACTGCGAATTTGACAACTTCAATACAGAAGATGCCCTTCGCTTACGAATCATAGAGGGGTGCCAGTCAGTCATTACGTCGTCGCTTGCTAAAGAAACACTACTCACTCGACGACATCGAAGAGCGGAAGCGAATACATGACCAAGCTGAAGAACATGCAAAAAGAATGGAGGCTGGAAAAATCAGAGAAATGTGAACAAGCCTTCCGACTCCACTCCCAAGCAGACTCACAGCGCCAGCCAGACTACAAAAAGTCCCCGAAGTCTACAAACCAAACCCGCAGCGGGAACAAGAGCAGCGGCAACAAGAAACAACAACTACACTGCTACCGCTGCGGTCAAGAATAACCTCACACGGGGCAATGTCCTACCATGGGACAACAGTGCCACCGCTGTGGGAAAGAAAATCACTTTGAACTGGTGTGCCAAGCGTTCCGCAGGGAATCTGCGCAAAGACGCACCCCTGGACCTCGCCACCACGCGAGAGCAGTACGTGAGAGGCGAGATAGGTCGACCAGCTCATCAAGATCCAGTATACGGTCGTACCACACACACCGGTCCCGACGCTCGTCCTCGAGGGAGTCCTCCACCCTCACTCCCAGATCTCAAGACAGCGACGAATACGTATGCATGGTATCGGACCCCGACAGGCTAAGGAAATACCCGAGGCTACACATCCAAATGGGAAACCACCCAGCAAAATTCGTCCTAGATACCAGAGCGTCGCTCAACTACATATGCGCAACAGAATATAAGAAAATGAACCCAAAACCTGAATTACAGAAAGCTGCGGTACAGGTTTTCACATGGATGTCCAAAGAGCCCCTACCATGTTTGGGACAGTTTCGCACATCTCTAACATACGAAGACCATGCACAGATCCACGTCACAGAAGGACCCGAAGCAGCCGACTGCTTCCTCAGTCTGCCCACAGCGGAACACCTAAAATTAGTGGAAATCCTATACAAAGTAGATGACACGCCAGACATCATCAATAAATTCCCAAAGCTATTCACCGGACTTGGCAAACTAGCACATTTCAAAGTCCGACTACACATAAACGAACAAATAACACCCGTAGCTCAGCAACACCGGAAAGTGCCTTTTCACCTCCAACATGCAGTGGATGAGGAGCTACAAGACTTACTGAGGGCTGACATTATCGAAAGATCGACTGGACCCACAACATGGGTATCCCCAGTAGTAATAGTACCCAAACGAGGATCAGAGAACAAGGTGCACCTATGCGTGGACATGAGGGCCCCCAAACACTGCCATAGAACGCGATAGACACCCAGGACCCCACATCAGTGACATGATCACTCGCCTAAATGGGGCAAAAGTCTTTTCAAAATTGGATCTAATCAAAGGATATCACCAGCTTGAGCTTCATGAGAAATCACGCTACATCACCACCTTCTCAACACACCAAGGACTCTTCAGGTACAAACGCCTCAATTTCAGAATTTCCTCAGCTGCGGAAATATTTCAAGAGGCAGTAAGGCGAGTTATCCACCATATTCCCAACTCATTCAACTACAGCGACGACATCCTGGTGTTCGGTGACACCCTCAAGGAACACGACAAAGCGTTAGATCGAGTTTGTCACGCTCTTCTAGATGCCAACCTTACACTCAATCGAGACAAGTGTGAATTCCACAAATCGACACTAAAATTCTATGGTCACATCTTCTCCAGCGAGGGAATGCGACCGGACCCTGAAAAAGTAATGGCATTGGCTGACACTTCCTGCCCCCGAGGTGTCAGTGACATACGATCCTTCCTGGGCATGGCCAGCTACTGCGCCCGATATATCAAAGACTACGCCACCATTAGCCACCCCCTGCGGGAACTCACGAAACAAGGACAACCATTCTGCTGGACAGCCAAATGTGAACAAGCATTCCATAGAATCAAGGCTGCAGTAAGCTCCGCCATCAACCTGGCATACTTCAACCCCCGCAAGAAAACAGAAATCACGGTTGACGCGAGCCCAGTGGGACTCAGAGCCATCTTAGCCCAGTACGAGAACGAAGGATATCAGCGACACATTGTAGCATACGCCAGCCGCAGACTCACGGACACCGAGAAAGCATACTCCCAGGCGGAGAAGGAGAGCCTGGCAGTTGTGTGGGCATGCAAGCACTTCCACATCTTCGTCTATGGGAAGCACTTCACACTGATCACCGACCACCAAGCTCTCATAACCATATTTGGAAACCCCAGAGCGAAGATGCACCAAGGATTGAGCGCTGGGGCATTCGCTTCCAAGAATACACTTACACGATCATCCACAAGCCAGGAAAAGCGGAGAGCCCCGCGGATTACATATCGAGACATCCCAGGGCCTCAACACGGTCAAGGCACTCACTGGCGGAAGAATATATCCACTTCTTCATCGATCAGGCGAGACCACCAGCCATCCCATTGGAAGCAATCACAGAAGCCACCGCAAAAGACGCCACACTTCAAAATATCATGCACTGCATTCACACGAATTCATGGAGACACCTGGAAGAAACGCCAACTAACCAAAGCGTCAACACGCAGGAACTAATTTCCTTCCGTCATGTCAAAGATGACCTCACAATCCGTGACAACGGACTACTTCTAAGAGATAGACGAATCTTCATCCCACAGCAGTTACGACAAGGAGTTGTCAACTTGGCACATGAGGGACACAGAGGTGTGGCAACAAAGAAAGCGCTACGGGAGTGTGTCTGGTTCCCATCTCTTGATCACATGGTAGAAGCCACGCTTCAAGATTGCCCTCAATGCCAACTGGTAGGGAGAGAAGAACCGCGCCCCCCGCTCCAGATGTCTGAACTTCCAGACGGTGTATGGCAACAGGTGGCCATTGACTTCTTCGGACTGTTAAAGTCCGGGAAATACATCATCGTTATCATGGATGAGTATTCCAGATTTCCTATCGCGCAACAAGTATTGTCAACAAGAGCAACCACCATCATACCGGTCCTGGATGAAGCATTTGCTGCATGGGGAATCCCCACGGTAGTAAAAACAGACAATGGCCCGCCATTCAATGGACACGACTTCACAGAATTTGCCAGACACCTTAACTTCAAACATCGGAAAATCACTCCCATGTGGCCTCAAGCCAATGGGATGGTAGAAAGATTTATGGCTACAATAAAGAAAACCATACAACGAGCTGAACTGGACCGGCGAGACACCCAATTTGCACTCAACGAGGTGTTGAGAGCATACCGAACCACGCCACACAGCACCACTAACAAATGCCCAGCCACCCTGATGTTGGGAAGAACACTGCGCACCAGAATACCTGTCGCAGACACTGTTGTGCGCTCTAACTCCCAAACCCGTGACCACATGACGTTGGCGGAAGTTGATATGACCAAGAAAGCGAAGATGAAAGAATATGCGGATGAACGCCGCAACGCTAGGACATCCGACATCCAAGAAGGGGACTGGGTGCTGGCCAAACAAGAACAGAAGGCAAAGACGGACAGTCAATACCGTGACCAGCCCATACGAGTGACGAGTCGGAAAGGAAAAATGGTTACAGCCGCATCTGAGAACAAGAGAATCACACGAAACGTGTCACACTTCAAGAAGTGCAACCCTGCAGCCTATACCCAAGCAGAAGAATCAGAACACGACACAGACGACTCAAGTCAAGAAACTGAGACCCATGAAAAGTATGGGACGGTACCAAGCCCAAGAGAGTCAAAAGAACTGCACGTTCCACGCCGGCCACAGAGAATCACTCAGAGACCCACCCAACTCATCGAAGAACTATAACTGAGTGAACATTGGACTTTAAGAAGGGGGGAGATGTAATATCGTCACGCCTGGCTCCGGCGCGCGGCCTAGGACCCGGCAGGACAGGATGCTGGAGGGAGAGAGGGAGGCGGAAAAGCCGGAGCGCAGAGGCGCGAGCACTTCATGTATGGGCAATAAAGATATAGTTGCACTACACTCGTGTCGGGTGTTCTTACCTGCGGCGACACGACACTTCTCTAAGTTGCATCTAATCTTGTGAGCGAATTATTACCACTCCGGCATGTATCCACGGTGACCACCTGTAGTACAAACCAGCAAAGCTCACTCAGCCTTACTTGTGAACGTAAGGATAATTTTAGCTTTAAGCACAGAAATAGAGTACGAGACTGGGTCGTTGATAAGGGTTGCCACTTTTAATGCGGGCTGGTCACTGACGCTAACCCAGCTAACGTGAAACTCAGCGAAACAAAAAAAGGACTAAAAGACAGGGTAGAATGGCGGCCATCTTACAATGTTTTTATTATAAACATTACAACAGCCAGGGGGACGTTATTTTTTATTCTTATTCATAAGCTTACTTGCAAGTGCTCAATTTTAAATAAAGAAAAATATCAGATAATCATTAATAAACGTAAAAGTTTCAAATAAAAAGGTAAAGGTGGACCTAATCTGCCTAGAAAAAATCTGATACAAAAGCTTCACTACATGACATTTTGACATGTTGTGCACCTGTACTATGTATAACTGCAAGAAATTGTGAGAGTGCGGTTTCGATGTTAAACGTGATACGGGAACATATCGTTTTCGTATTTACCACCCACTTTCTAAAACCTGTTAGGTAATTTGTTTGGTTTGGATTACTCGTGATCTTTCTTTTTTTCCAGGGGTAATTGGGCTCGTTTTGCACTTCAGACCTAGCGTCATTGGTCAGAATGGTTGCGATCGCTTCCGGGTAAAAGAACAGGCTGGATGCCATGTGGAGTGTGAGTTGGTAAAGCAGCGGCAACAGTAAAGGGACCCAAGACAGCAGCAATCACGTCGGATGTTCGAAGGTACAGATGCTGCGATTATCTGTATAGCGACGATCAAGTACACCTTATTTATACTCGCACGTTCTCTTGTTAGACTGCCGTCACTGCGTCCCTCATAACCAAACGTGCCTGTGCCATACGACTATTTTGTATTTATACTTTTTTGTATTTACGGAGTGCTTGCTCGTTAGGTGTTCATACAATATAAGTAACATACCAAGTTAAACACCGGAATTAGGACCGAGTTTTTTGTAACTGTTTTTGCACTTTGCTTGCTGGGCACACATCTACCTACAACTTAATTTCTTATGGATCAATGAAAAAAACTGCTGTCTTTATTCACATTAGAGGAAGTATTATAAGAAAGACAAAAATAAATTGGTGTTTGATTCATAAAATTAATTATTGTATTTTTTTGTTACACAGAGGTAAACAATAGTGTAATTCCCCACTAATGATTCCTAAATGGTCACTTCACAGCTTCTGCTCCTTTGGCCAGGGCATAACCCACAAGTGAGGTCACATCACATCTGTTAGCTCAGATATACTTATTGAGTATATGCTTTGGTCGTGCACGGTCTTTGCTTTACAATGAACACACAAAAAACTAGCATTGGCCAAGCCAGTAGGTCTCGCCTACAAAAGCTACTGACTTCATCAATATATTTTAGCCATGTCGTACAGCAGTGCAGCTGCTTTGCAGCTTGGCTGAAAGTTGCTTTTAAAAAACGCTATTACATGACCAGCGCTGTCTGCATCATAGCCTTTTTAGGTCTCGCCTAGCGATGCAGCGCAAAGCGCTGCTCGCTATGCGAGATCTATTGTTGCCGACTTTTGCTCCGATGCGGGACACGAGATGTGCACGCGCTTGGTGCGAGCAGGAATTGTAATAGCGCCGCAAGACGTACGCGTGCACATCAACTGTCTGTGCCGAAACTTAAACAGACAGGAGATATGCACGCGTACGGCTCGCGGCGTTATCACAACGCCTGCTCGCACCATACGCGTGCACATCTCCTGTCCAGGCACGCTCACGGCGTGTCTTCAGCTTAACTTCCCGCTGGTTCCGAGGAGTCAACATGGCTGCGCCCTCGCCGGGACACGAGGTGGACGAAAGACGTCAGGGCCCGCTGCAGCAGCTCGAGGGACCCCAGCGCCAGCTCGACATAGGCTTGACGACACTGCCAGCAAAGGAGGCACCGCAAGAAGCGTCACAACAGCAGCGTGGACTAGAAGCACGTCATGGCCAAGTGCAGCTAGAGCTCTGTGTGACGTTAACCCCGCAGCGAGAGGCAGAATCACGTCACAGCGAACAACCACTGCCCAACCTTGAGTCAGAGACACGTCACAATGATCAACGACCTCCACAGCCCGAGTCTGACACACGTCACAGTGAGCCCCAAAGGCTGCCACAGCGCGAGTCAGAGTTGCGTCACAATGAGCAACATTTGGCACAGGTACGCGAGCAGGAGGTACGTCATAAGGAGCAAGCACGGTTGTAGCAACACGAGCTAGGAACACGTCCAGTCCAAGTGCAGCAAGGAACGACGTCCAGCTCACGTTGCGTGGAGCAGCACCGACCGCCTGGGACTCCGACGGAGCCTCAGTCCGGGCCCCCTCTAAGAAACGGCGGACAGTGCGGCTGGAGCTAGCCCTTCGGGACCCCACGGAGGAGAGCTGCGCGGAATACAGCTATCCCGAGCTACTGGGGGCAGCCCGGCTTGGGGGCTCGGCCACACCACAGGTAAGGGATTGAACACGTCAGACTTATGAGCTACAGGTTCAGGGTGGGTGTTGGAAGTAGTCGCAACTGGAGTGGGTTCAACGGGTTTCGCAGGAGGGCACTTGGGTCTGGATGCAGTGCTCTCCGGTTTTGGTGGGGTGCTGAAAAGTCCTTTCCAGTTCAAGGGCTGGAGGCTGCTGAAGTGGGTTGTTGGGCAGGCAATGCCCCTTACATGATTTGCAGGCATGAGCCTCTGCTTTTACTGGGCGCATAGGTGAGTTTTTGCTTTTTTTGTGATGTTCTTGGCACACAAGGGAATCGTGCGTGTGTGCCGAGAGCTGTGATTTGTAGGCACTGTAAACTGCAGTAACTCAGTGTGGATCTGTGGTATAGAGGGACGCAATAATGTGACCTCTGTAGAGAGAGGGACCAATGTCCTCTCACTGGATTGTAAGGTATTGCCAGAGGTGGCAGCCTGATTTCTTTCTAGAAGGGAGCGGAGTCCCTTTACTGATACCTGAGGTGAGTGGCCTATTGGCTTCGTCCCTGTAAAGTGATAAGGACAGCTGTACTCTACATTAATTTTCTGTGTATGCACGTGTAGCGCTTGTATGTGGGCATACCTTCAGTGTATGTCAGAAATGTTCAAGGAGTTTGTGTGCTATTTTAAACCAATGGGTGATGCAGAATGTATTTTGATATAGCTGTGTAGGTACCGTATACAAAATGGAGAGACAGGAGTCGCCTTCCAGATGGGCTAAGTGAATTGCAGATCCCTGATACAGACTTAGCTTTTGTCAACTAATGAAAGCAGTGTGTGTAAGGATAGGTGACAGGGGTATCTTGGAAGGACAGTGGTGTTTCCTGTCCTGACTTATGTTCCGCTAAAGGCGCTACATACAAAAGCTAGCCGATTTGGCAAGTGTGAAGGTTGTTGTGCCAGTGTTTTGGTTAGCCCTGAGAGAAGCATCACAAAGTCTTTTTGGGACAATCACCCAGCATCAACAAAACATGTCTGAAAGAGTGTATGAAGTATGGCTCTAGATTCCATTCAGTGTTTGCAAGGTTTTCCATGACTAAAGCAGTGCACCCAACAGGGTGTAGGAGGACTTCTGTGATCCAGGGCTAGAGCCTCTGACTACCAGTTTCCCCAAGGGTGTGAGGGACTATTTACCCTAGACTATATCCTGCTGTTGAGTCTGCCTAGAAAAGTGGACTGCTGAGCGAGACACACTGGAGTTGTTACTGCAAGCGTCTGCCCAGCTGAGCAAGATAGGATATCTGGGGTCAGCTGTCCCAGAGTCATGGAGGGGCTCAGTACTGGTACCACTACACAACAAGCATTTGCAATGCAATAGGTCTCGCATTTACGCAAGTTTAAGCTATCGGCATTGTAATTGACACTGCGTTTTATTTATGTTTTCAAAAACCAAAACAAAATTAAAGGCATTGTCATTTACAATGCCAATAGCTCAAACTGGCGTAAATGCGAGACCTATTGCATTGCAAATGCTTGTTTTCTGATGTTACAGTAGGAGGCAAGCAACAACATGGGAGGATATGAGAGGGGATAAGCAACAATGCAAGACTCCTACTTGCACACACCCCTTGCATACGCAGAACCAGATCCACTGGTCCTGCCTTCTCCTACCTCGCTCCTAAAGCCTGTAACGACCTGCCCCGGCACATCAGAGCCTCCTCCTCGGATCTTGAATTCTACAAGAAACTGAAGCCCCAATTCTTACCCTAGTGGCTGTGTTAGTTAAAATACTCAGGTGAATAGCCATATAATCCTGTACCATAATATTTCTTTGTTCATATTCCAACAGGGGATACACCTTAGATAGAGAATAAAGTTAAAGGTGAATTGACTTCACCTCTGCCTTTGCTTGGGGTTCAGAAGAGAGGCCACAATCAAATGTCACACCCAGATTCTTTACCATGGCCATAGGAAATGGTGCTGAACTGGTAAAATTAGGCCAGGTGAAGGGCAGTTTTGAAGACCCTGCCCAACCAGGGGGCAGGACTTGTTGCACAATAGTTAAGTAAAGCGTTTTTTTTTTTTTCCAAGTTGCAATTTTTTGGCTTACTTTTATTTCTGAAAGCTAACAATCACCAGTCTTGTATATTCATGCTTATGTTTGTACGTATATATAATTGGGGAGAATTCTCTTACACAGATGCATACTGTTCTGTAAACTGACACCAAAAGAGTTTGTGCTGCAGGGGATTGGGTCTACTTGTCCAGTAGACAAAGTAAATATGAAAATGTGTAGTCCTTGATCCCAAACAATATGTACTGGGCGTTGAGTGATAGAAGTTCCACAGGCTTGTCTTCCATCTGTGCTCTACTTCTAGGAGCTCCTGCTGTGTCTGTCTAAGCAGTACTCGGTGTAGGTTTGACACTGTTTTTACAGCCTGTTTCAGATTCATTTGTTTCTTTGATGCTCTCCCCATCACACTGCCATATGCTATGAATTGAATAGGATTAAACCCGAAATCCTACTCAATTGTTCAAAGATGTGCACGATGTTGGAGTAATATGTCGCCCACCCACTCTAGACCTTCCACTGTCCAAGAATCCCTGTTAATTTGTCAGGACAGTTTACAGAACTTAGGTAAGCACCTTTTAAAGGCAGCTCCAAAGGATATGCAACCTGTAAGCTTGATGTTATCGAGTAACGTGTCCAACAGTGTCTGGCGTTTGGGCCCGGAAGGTATGAGGACTCCACACTTCCCCTTGTCGCAAACCACCAGGACATCCACTGTAACTGTGCAACAAGGTGGTATGTCTCAAAGTTTGGTACTCCCAGTCCCCCTTTAGGGCAACTCTACGTACTTCACTTTCCCAGTGTAACCTTACTAGCAGTGATCGCAGTTCCCTAAAAAAGGCAATCCTTTTACCTTGGAAGCAAAACACACCTCACTAGTGATCGTGACTTATGGACACATGTATGAAGCATTTTTGCGGTAGGAAACGACTGATCAGAAATACTTTTACATATATACAAAACACAAATTGCCATTTGGTAACACGTTACCGAATCACAATTTGTGTTTGCGATTCGGTATTTGGAAGGGGCGTGTTTAGGGTATTTCTTCCAAATCTGAATGGGATGTATGAATATTTTGTGACCAAATTATGTTGCAAAACATTCATATTTTACTGACTCTTTGAAGAAGGTGGTAACCCGTTCGCAAATGGGAAGGGTTCTTGAGGCAACCCCCTTCCCATTCGAGAATGGAAAACAAATATTTTTTTAGAGCAGACAGTGGTCCCAAAATATTCATTTTTTCTTTTTAAATGCATCTTGTTTTACTTTAAGGAAAAAGGGCTGCATTTAAAAAAAAAAAAAAAAAAAGATTGCTTTATTAAAAAGCAATCACATACATTGGGGTCTTCTGACCTTAGCAGGCCACCATGCCTGTGATGGCTGCGATTCCTGATGGGTCGCAAATAGCGACCTACCTCATTAATATCTATTTGCAACTCACTATGAATCGCTAATGAAATTCAAAATAGTTTCATGCATTAGGAATACCGTTTCCCCAATTGCGATTCGGAGAGAATCGCAATTAGGAAATCAGTATTTCTAAAGTTAGGACATCTGGCCCTTAGTCCTTGCTCTGGTTAGAGCTTGAAAGGCAAAGCCTCTCCAATATTGTTTGTCTAAAGTGGGAAGTATAACATTCATGCCCATCAATTACTGTGAGGAATTTCACTTTTCCTGTAGGCTCCATTTTTTTTCTATTTTTCTTTGAACTAGTTTTTTTGTAAATAAAGTGTATTAGATGTGGTTGTCCATATAACAATACATTATTACCAAACCAACAAGAAATCAAAATACTAAAATATATTAATACACTACTAATAAAATGTTATTAAAGTTTATTACGTTAGAACCTTAATGTTAAAGGCACGAATATAAATCATGTCAAGTCCTTCGTGCAAGCATTAAGAAATAAGGCTATTGCTAAAGCAACTGTTGTTGAGTTCAGTTGATTTTAAAATCTAAATGCAACAGTTCGGTGACTATGCTTGAAAAATAATGGGTTAAAAAATGCTTCTCACAGATTTTGTGGTGACTGGGCGTATTTTAAGCTGTAGAAGGGCTCTAATATGAGTTGTTGTATAATTCATATATTTTTTTTTCTCTCTGGCTCCATCTTCTGCAGTTGCTGGCTTTTGATAAGACATTGTATTAGTATGAAATGTAGAATACTATAAGACCTCAGTACAATGACATCTGCTTGGCTTAGAAGATGTGCAGCTTTGAAGCGGTGAGAGCGCAGGAATAGTTGCAAACCAAGCTTGTGTGTCTGTGTTTGTTTGGGTGGGGGGCGACAATATATTGAACAGATTTATTTATTTGAAGTTTGTAGAGCGCACAGCTACCTCCAACGGAGGTGTCCCGGCGCTAATTGCGGAGAGCAGAAGACGGAGGTACACTGCCAGGAGTTACAGGTGCTAGGAAAGGCTGAAGAACCAAGTTTTTAGGAGTTTGCGGAAGACCAATTCTGAATTGGCCTTCCTTATGAACTCTGGTAAGGAGTTCCAGAGATGGGCAGTTCTTACCGTAAAAGACCGGCCACCCAATCTGGCTTTTTTGAAGCGAGGAGTGGCAAGAAGTACTTGGTGATTAGATCTCAGAATCCTAGTCTGATGATATTTGCGAAGTCTTTTTCTCAGATAGAGGGGGCCCGTTTCTTTAATTACCCTGTAGGCGAAGGTTAGCGCCTTAAATTCTATCCTCCTTTTTACTGGCAGCCAGTGTAGGCTCCGTAAATGGGGGGAGATGTGATGTCGTGTTGGGATATTTCTAATGAGCCTAGCGGCCGCATTTTGTATAGTCTGTAGCTTTCTTATCAGGTAGTCAGGCAGACCCAGGTACAGACTGTTGGCATAATCTAACTGAGACGTAATGAGTGCATGAACTACAGTCTTTCTGCAGTCCATGGGAAGTAAATGAAGGAATCTCCGTAGGGATTTCATCTTCCAAAAGCATAGTGAGGATACATGACTAATCTGAGTCTTACAAGAAAGGGCAGAGTCAAACTTGAATCCCAGGTTCCTAGCCGAGTGCACAGGGTGAGGTGGGGGATTGAGCTCAGGTGGCCACCATATGTCAGAATGGGGCGGAGCTGGCTGATTAAAAAATAGAACCTCAGTTTTGTCGGTATTCAATCTCAGATAGTTCTCAGTCATCCAAGCCGATATGTCGACTAAACAATGTCTGAAGTTAGAGAAAGCAGTCTCGGATATATCCCTAAAGGAAAAAACAAGCTGAGTATCGTCAGCATACGAGATGACACTCACCCCATGTTGTTCAATGAGCGGGGCTAACGGGGAGAGGTAGACATTAAAAAGAGTCGGGCTCAGGGCTGAGCCCTGAGGGACTCCGCAAACTGTAGGGCGTGATGATGAGGTGTGAGGATGCAACAGTATTTTCTGGGACCGGTCTACCAGAAAGGAACCAAACCATGATAAAGTGGTCCCCATCACTCCCAGTTGTCTTAATCTGTCAAGCAGGATCATGTGGGATACCGTATCAAACGCTGCCGACAGATCGAGCAGCACGAGCATAGCGCAATGACCATTGTCCAAGGTCTCCCGGACATTCTCAGTTATTTCCAGCAGCGCTGTCTCTGTGCTGTATCCTGAACCTGAAGCCAGACTGGGAGTCATGGAGAAGTTTGTTGGATTCTAAGTATTCGGAAAGCTGTTTTTGTACTTCCCGTTCTAGAATTTTGGCAGGTGCTGGCAAGAGAGAAATGGGCCTATAGTTTTTCAGTTCAGCCGGATCAGCATCAGCTTTCTTGAGAATGGGTTGAACAAGTGTAGTTTTCCAAACTGAAGGGTAAATACCAGTATGCAGAGAAGAATTCCACAGAAGATTAAGGTGAGGATTTAATAGAGGAGCCAAAAGTTTAAAAAGCCTAGCTGGACAAGGGTCAAGTGGAGATAACGATTTTTGTTTTTTCCAGCTGACTTAAAGAAGCCTCCAGGCTGAACGGATTAAATTCGGACCAGGTATAAGGAAGGGGAGAGGAGGAAGGAAGTGAGGTAGTTAGTTCCCTTGTGGGAAATGCGGAGTAAATGACTTGTATTTTGTCTTGAAAGAAGACAGAGAGGTCTTCGCAGAGGGTGGCAGAGGGGACTATTTTGCTATGCGTAGAATCGGGATTAGTAAAATCTTGGACGATCTTAAAAATTTATTTTACGGAGTTATTGGCAGAATTAATTTGAGCTGCGAAGTAGTCCTTAATGGACTTACGCTTTGAACTATGAAAATGTTTTAATGCTATTCTGTAAGCATTTTTAGACTCGGTGTTATAGGTTTTCCGCCAGATCCTCTCGAGCTTCTTACAGAGACTCTTTTCAATACGGAGTTCAGGCGTAAACCAGGGGGCCGTAGGTTTATTTCTAGTCTGTTTCATAGATTTTAAAGGGGCTATAGTGTCTAAGGAAGATGTGATCCAGTCATTAAATATGATGGCATCCTGGTTGGGTTCACCGGTCAGTTCAATAGAAGTATTTTGTAGAGCCAGACCAAAGGTATCAGGTGTAACTATCCTCCAGTTCCGTCTATTTTCATAGACTGGTTTCACCAGGTTCTTACACTTAGTCACGGACAAGTTGAATGGTATCAGACTATGGTCTGACCATGTGAGAGGAATGGGGTCCTTGGTGGTGAGGGTTGGGATATTAGTAAAAATAAGATCTAGCATATGGCCTGCCACATGTGTAGGCATGGAGACCTTTTGGATAAGGTTTTGACCTTTAAGAGTATCAGCTAATTGAGAGGCTAAAGTACACTGTTCGCTGTCCATACGGACATTAAAGTCGCCCAAAACAATAAAATTAGCATATTTCAATGAAAGATCTGCGATGACATCGCTAAGTTCCCATATGTCAGGAGGTTTTGAGTCAGGGGGTCTGTAGACTAATACTCCAGCAATAGACAACGAGGGGGAGATTATAATACTAAAAGACATGGCTTCTATCAGACCTGTAAGTTCAATTCTCTTGTGTGAGATCGCCCAATTATCTCGTGTAATTACTGCCAACCCACCCCCAATCTATTGCCAGCTCGGTTGACCATGGTAATTTTGTAGCCAATAGGGATGGCCATCTTGATGTCCGGGTTGGAGCTTTCTCTCAACCAGGTTTCTGTAAGAAATATAAGATCCCAGTCACGAGATTCTAGTGTAAGCCAGACATCATCAGCATGCTTGGGGAGGGACCTACAATTAATTAAGCAGGCATCAATAGTAGTTTTAGAGTTAATAGGCAGTATTCTGGAGAGGGAGGCCGCAGCTGTAGCCATACACTTATTTCCTGACCATTCTCTGTTGAACTTAAAGAAGCATGTGGGACAATGTAAGCATTGGTCCAATTGTAAATGTCCAATGGTGTTAGGATCCAAACATGTAGGATTTCGACAGGTAGTTGAACTTAATTCAAGTAGCTGTTCCCTGGACCATAATATTCTAGTATCTGGGCGAGAAATGACAGTGTGGCTGGCGCTGGACGCGGGCCGGACGGGGACGGGCGCAGACGGGCTTGCCTTAGGCGCGCGCCTTCGGCGCGCCAGCGGCGCGCCCGCTGCGCGTCCTCTGTCCCATCTGCTGAAGTAGGGAAGTGTTAGGCTAGCTCCGCCCCCTATCAGCGCGTGATGGTATCAGCTGTGAGGACGTAATCAGGCAGTCCAGCCCTCCACGCAAACGGCACTCGCCGCGATGGACCAGGGCTTGAGACAAATATACACAGTGCAAATGAGCAGAATAGCAGCAAGTAAGTTTCCTTTTGTTTAAAAACAGTAAAAGGATAAAAGAACACTTTTCCCAGTGCCCCTACAAAAATGAAGACGTTCCCACTAGCGCAAGCAGCAGCATTCGCATCTACCTTGCTCCGCTGCGCGTCCTCTGTCCCATCTGCTGAAGTAGGGAAGTGTTAGGCTAGCTCCGCCCCCTATCAGCGCGTGATGGTATCAGCTGTGAGGACGTAATCAGGCAGTCCAGCCCTCCACGCAAACGGCACTCGCCGCGATGGACCAGGGCTTGAGACAAATATACACAGTGCAAATGAGCAGAATAGCAGCAAGTAAGTTTCCTTTTGTTTAAAAACAGTAAAAGGATAAAAGAACACTTTTCCCAGTGCCCCAACAAAAATGAAGACGTTCCCACTAGCGCAAGCGGCAGCATTCGCATCTACCTCGCTCCATGGCCAAAAAATAGTGTTTCAGTGCATTTTAGGGGAAAGTGGACCTAGAGTAGCTATGTGACTCCTTTTCATGGTGTGCATGGTAAGATAGGAACCCAGAAGGTTGCTGTCTGTACTTCTACTTGCGAGAAGGAAACAGATCCCTGCAACAGAAAAACTACAAAAATCAGAGCGATTCTAGTCCTGTATTAAGTCCAAAGTTTCATAATAGGGACTGTAGGTTCAGGACCTTAAAGTAGCTCCTGCTTGTTGGTAATTTTACTCTCACCATCTATGGACGGAAATGCAAAGTTACCACTTATGTATACTTTTAGTAATCATAGTATTTTGCTTAGCAAAGCTACTAAAGTGAAGTCTTGTGTGTTCTAAGACATTGCACCTAATGGATTCTAAAACACTGTGTATGCTTTTTGGAGGAAAAACAGTGAGGCCTACTCCTTACATGCTGTGGTTGTCAGGTCTTACTCTCTGGCAAGATGAAACCTGATTGTTCTAAGATTTTCAACCGTGTTATGTATACTTTGATAGCATGCTTTACCAGATGCACAGTGTGCTTCTTATTGCTTCAAACGTATTTCTTGCTTAACTTTTGTTGCTCTTGTGGATGTTTTAAACAATGTGTAAATTCTTTTGTGCATAACACAATCTTAAAAAAAAAAAAGTGGGGACCTAATTAACTTACACTGTTATGTTACAAAGAGTGGTTCCATACATGGGGACCCCATTATCAAAGCAAACTCATGCCCTTAATGGGATTGGTGCTGTTTTCCTGTCTAATGTCGTTTCACCTAGCTAGGAATAGGTCTATAAATACTACACTGTTTTTTCCTATGTATTTGATGGTTAAGATGTTTGCAATTAAACCTTGCATACATGTTTTTGTGTTGACTAGGCACTTGCAAACATATCTGTGCTGGTGTTACCTTCTGCTAACCAGTTCAGATCAAAGAGATGGTCAGCTCTGATTTTTACTTAATCAATGATAAATTGAATGATAACCAAGTTAGACTAGCTAAAATAATGTAATACCATTGTTTTATATAAAGTGCCTTGGACTAATGCACTCTCTAAACACACATTCTCAGAAAATAATGTCATTCTCATGAATATGTTAGGATTTATTTGCACTTATGTCGTTTGTTTAACTAGAGGCTAAGCACTTCTCACTCCCCATGACACAACAGCGTTCCCTTTTTGAGGCCCAAATACAACCATTAAATGGTAAATAGTTGGCTCCTTCTGTTAATGAGATGTATCGGATTTAAAAGACCCTCTCAGATGCCCTTCTTAAAGATAAAACAGTTGCAGCCTGAGAGTTTAAAAGTCACCCTATGGAGCCATATTGCACGTTTATGTGACGATTACACCTATGAAGAGCTGTGGTTCTGGGGCTTAAGGAAATGCACAGCACATGTCAATGTCGCCTTTAATGGGGACCGCATCTCCTCTTCATACATAGTAAGGTAATGTACTCCACTCTCTACTTGTGCTCAACGCCTTTGCACATGCCCTCTACTTAAGTCAGCTCCATCTCCCTTCTGATATACTTCCATCTTACACCCCAGGTACATCATTTTACCCAAAGCACATTTATGTGAGCAGCTTGCTGTATCTTCCAACACTGAGAGCATGTGCTTCAGCCCCTTTGCCATTCTTAGAAGGTAATAGTTACCTGTGGTAAGCCTGAGTGACTCCTGTGTGGAGCTCTGATTTGCTTGCTGGACTGCTGAGAGAGACAGCCTATGAGCTGCTATTAGGCAGCATCAGGGACTCCTCACCTCAATGTTTACCTTTTTCACACAACCTGCTCCAAAGCCTATCCTCATACCACCTTCACCGATGAAGTGGGTCAGGGCTCAGACTTTGGGCTTCAAGGGCAGGTTGAGTGACAACTTTCTCCAAGCTTGCTGGCTTCCTCTTACTGATGCCCACATGGCAGGTGCTGTTAACAGCCTGTGCACAACACCGGCTAAAGCCTTAGAAGATGCTGGATGTAACAAGACCACCTTAAGATTATTCTACTAAAGTTCTTTCTGATCTTCTCGCCTAAATGTCCTGCCCTGATCCAAAAGTGTGTCACCAAATCTTTGGCGTTCAATTGTAACCTTGTTTGTTATGGAGTGCTTTACATTTTTGGGTCCTTAAATACCTTAACCTGAAACCACAGATTAACACAATGGTGTAAGGGGCACAATTCCAATTTAGACTCCACCATTGAATCAGATATTTTATTCCAGATTTCAAATGGAAACCCCAATCCCATGTGCTCTAGAGATTGGAATGCGTTACCTCCTTGCTCATAGGTGTTCCAATACTGCTTTTAGCTCCCCTCAAAATTGCCCTTTATGAAGCAGCTAGGCTGGTTACTGGTCTGAGAAACTATTAGCATATCTCTAATATTCTCATTCTTCTGAAGTGGCTGCCTACATCGGCAAGAGGTATCTTTTTTTATTTTTGTTTATTAGATTTTCATTAGGAACAATTAACAGCAAAGAACATTGCTAGCATACAGAACCATCGGGACATAGTTAGGATAAAATTATCCGGTTATTTTCACCTATGGTGTACATAATAATGTTGTCAAGAGTCCAGTTGGACATTCAATGTCCCGATATCGGTGCAGCATACGACAACCCCGAATGAGTCTCAGGGTGCAGAACAATAGAGGGGAAGGAGGAGAGGGGGGGAAGAAGGGGTTCTCTCTGGCCATCAATAAAAGGTTTTTACGTGTCGCGTCAGCATGTCCATCGCCATCACAGATGGTTCACACAGTCACCACCCAGTGCCTACTCGTCTGCAGCTGAGGCCTCGGTTTGATCAAGGGGGTGGTGGGATCTAAGGTAACTCTGCAGTGGTTCCCATATAGTTTGAGGGTGTGCCTGTGCGGGCATTAGCTCCCAAAATTCAGACAGCTGATTGTGGCAGAATGCAGCGTCCTTGAGCCACTCAATCACACGTGGGCTCTGCCTTCGGCCCCCAGCAAATCGCAACCCGCCGCTTTGCCAACAATAAAAGCAAGGCCGCCAGTTTCCTATTCTCCGCAGGCACCCTGCGCACATATCCGAGTAAAGCAGTCAAAGGGGAGCGTTCAAACCTACATTCTATCATCGCCTCCATCACATCAAAAATTTGCCCCCAGTATCTTGCATCATCCGTGCAGGCCCAGGCCAGGTGCAGAAAGGACGCGCCCGGCATCGCACGCAGCGCTCATCCTCACTCAGGCCAGCTCTATGCAACCACTCAGGGGTCCTATACAATCTGTGAATACACTTAAAGTGGATTAGCCTCAATCTATAGTTAGGTGACATCTCTCTTGCCTGCGCATGTGCCGCCCTCAAAGGGGACTCCCAGTATCTTCTCCCATTCGCGTTGTGCCGGGGGGACACACACCGGTGACATGCGCTGCATACCAGAATATAGTCGAGTTTGCGTGGTAAAGGGTTCACCAGGAACTCTTCCAGTACCTGGAACGTTGGTGGGGCTATTGGAAAGGAATTGAAGAGTGTACGCAATGCTGCTCTAAGCTGGTAATATGTCACTCTGTCCAGCAGCCCCGTGCTTTCGTCTCCGAGCGCACTGTCTATGGAGACCAAGGCGCCGTCTGGAAATGCCCGCCCCATTGTGTGGAGCTGAAGCGTCTGCAATCTTTGGCACACCCCTGTCTCTGCAGTGAAGGGCAGCGCCGGATGTCTAGGGAGTGGTATCGAGGGGGCAAATAGCATCTCCAGTTGCGCCCTACGTCTAAGCTCCTGCCACGCCCATACTGTGCAGCCAACCGAGTTTACCTCAGCGCGCGGTCGGGTCTGCGGTCTATAAAGAGCCATATGTAGTGGTGTCGGGTCCGCCTGATCATATTCGGGAGCGGCGTGTGCCATGAATTGGGTCGGATATATCCAGTAGAACCCAAATTGGGCCTGTGCACAATTGTAGTATAATTCCATGTCGAGGGCGCCCAGGCCTCCCTGTTCGAACGGAAGTGTTAGGGTCTCCCAAGCAACTCGAGGCTGCTTTCCCGCCCATGTGAGAGATATGAGGTTTGATCGTAATCACTGCTTAAATTCAGCGGAGAGTGGGAGCAGGAAGTTGACAAAGAAAGTTGGGGAGTACCACCATTTTTGCCATGACAAGCTTGCCCGTCAGAGACAGTGGAAGCATCGTCAGGGTTTCAGCCGGCTCTCTAGCCATTCCATAAGCCAGCCATAATTGCAACGCCATAATTCTTCAAAGTCCCGGCTAAGCCAGATTCCCAAATATTTCACCGGGGAGTCCGCCCATTTGAAAGGGAATTCCGACTGGAATTTGTCGGTGGCAGGAGTGAGTGGGAAAACAGTTGACTTTCCCCAATTTATGGTAACGCCCGATAGACCTCCGAACCGGATAATTTCGCGAATTACGGGGTCCAGGTTCACCACTGGATGTTTGACGTATAGGGTCACGTCATCAGCGTACATGGACACTAGAATCACCCGTGGAGTGAAAGCGAGTCCACGTTGTGCATGGTGTTTCCGTAGTCTGGCGGCCAATGGTTCTGTGGTCACAGCAAAAAGGAGGGGAGAGAGCGGGCACCCCTGTCTCGTGCCGCGTCCACCGAGATGGGGGTGGGGTGGAGACTGTGCCATTGATCCGCAATTTTGCAGTCGGGGCAGAATATAGCAAAGCAATATTTTTTTGTTTAAAAAGAGGAGCCGATGCCAAGGCGGTAGAGGAGTGTGAAGAGGTACGGCCATTTCAAGGTGTCGAAGGCCTTGGTAGCATCCAGAAAAACAGCAGCGGCCGGGAGGTAGCAGTCCGTTTCTTGCATGGTCGCAAAGAAGGTGCAGAGATTATAGGATGTGCCCCTGCCAGGGACGAAACCACACTGGTCAGGCCTCAGCACCGTGGGCAGCAGAGGGAGCAATCGGATGGCTAACAACTTTGCAAGAATTTTATTATCGAGGTTGATCATCCATAGTGGTCTATAGGAGTCACATAGCTGTGGGTCCTTTTCTGGTTTGAGAATAGTTACAATTGGTGCCTCTCGCAGAGAGGGGTTGAGATCACCCCACTCCAGTGATTCCTCGTACATGTTGAGGAGGTGGGGCGCGAGGAGTGGTGCAAATTCCTTGTAAAACGCAGATGTGAGTCCATCTAGCCCAGGGGCTTGGTCGCCAGGCATGGCCCGAATCGCACCAATCACCTCCTCCTCCGAAAAAGGCTCGTCTAGGTATCTACGCTGGCCATCACTTATCCATAACAATTCAATCGAGTCAAGGAAGGGAATCGGATCGGGGTGTGCTTCTGATTGGCGTGTGGCTTAGAGTGAGGAATAGAATGTGAGCATTTCTGCTTGTACAGCCTTTCCAGCAACTACTCCATCATCAGCAGTACATAACTCACTAATGTATTCACTTGCCCACAGCTTTTTTAAAAGGCCCACCAGTGTTTTCCCAGCTCGATCTCCTTCACCGTATTGGCGAGCGCGTGCTTCTTTCCCCGTATCTCCCCTCAAGGCGCTTGAGATCCCCTCTAAGCGAACGCAGAACACCTGTCTGCTTGGCGATGCATTTGCCTCTTATAATAGATTTGAATGCCTCCCCAGCGTGGAGGGGAATCTACCGTACCGACGTTTATCTCGAAGTACCCTACTATGTCTGATCGCTTCCGGAAAGACCTGATCTCGAAGTGCGCCTGAGGGGAGTCTCCAGCTGAAGGCCCTGTTTGGAGCGCCAGGTAGCGAGAACTCCAGTAGCGCCGGCGCGTGGTCTGAGAGGGGGCGAGCAAGGTGGGTGCTGGTATGCACCCATGTGTCTATATCCCGTGACGTTAACCAGTAATCAATCCTGGGGCCTGCTGTGGATATACATGTGCCCTCCCTGCTGTGAAAATTCCGGCGGCGCCAAACGTCTATCAGCTCGTGGTCCTCCATAAGGACCTGCAGCTGCTCTGCGCCCGCGGGTGGGGCCAGCGGGAATCTCCTGATCTATCCTTGGCTGGATCTAATATAACATTGAAGTCCCCTCCCCACAAATTGGCGTATGGCCCAGTGTCTCAGCTAGCCGCTAAACCTCACTGAAGAAGTGTGGATCGTCCACGTTAGGGCCATAGACCGATATCAGCCTGACCGGTTGTCCCCCCAGCACCTCTGCGACCATTACATACCTCTCTTGGGGGTCGCAGAGTACAGTGCGCGTGCGCGATGGGACCCCTCCTAAGAATGATAGCTGTGCCTCTCGCATAATTTGAGTAGCGGCTATATATTTCTCTCCCATCCAACCCGCTCGCAGATGCGCACAGCTGGCTCCCATCAGATGCAACTCCTGCAAAAAGCAGATATCTGCGCCATGGCGGCTCAGATACACCGCCACCAGTCGAACCTTTCTACAGTCGTTCAAGCCACGTACAATCCACGTTACTGCTTTCACTGTGGCCACACCATTAGCAGTCGCGCCCGCGCATGCAATCACACAATGCCTTGTACGCTGGATCTATAGCGGCGCCGAGCTCCTGTTGAAGGGAGGCCAGAGAGGAGAAGGGAGGGAAGGGAAAAGAAAGGAGAGGAAAGCATTGCAGCAGTGCTAGTCTGCACCCGGAAAACCCACCCCCCACCCACTACAGCCGCCCAACATGGTTGAAAAGTGATACCCCTACCCCAAACAGGCAGAAAATGGCCAACTATTAGGAATAACATAGGACTCGTCCCAGAGGGGAACACTAGAGGCTCGGCACCTCCCAGCGGTGGGATGCTGGGTGGCTGGACAATTTGCGCCTGAGAGGAAAAAACCTCTCAGGCATTTGGGCAAACATGTTAAGTTACTGAATAGTTATTGTAAAGGGGAAAGTCAGCCTGGAGAAATGCAGGGGGAAGCATATCCCTGCAGAGCAATGGATAGCGCAGCACAGCAAGCATCTTTTATCGCCCAGAATCTCAGTCATTTTCGTTAAGTGGGTCATCTTCCGCTGGGCTTCTGTCTGCACGTGCGGGCGGTTTGGAATGCTTGAGATTACGTGCAAATTTGGCAGTGAGTTTGGGATCCGTGAAGAACGTAGTTTTGCCGGAGTGGAAGAATCAGAGCTTTGCAGGGTAAAGCAGAGAGTACTTGATGTCCTGCTGCTGCTGCAGCAGCCTCTTTACTGGCACAAGCTCTCTCCTGGCAGCCTGAACAGTTAAAGTGAAATCGGGGAAGAAGGACACAACGTTGCCCTGGTATCTCGTTTCCTGCTGGTCCCTGGCCTTGTGTAGTACAACATCATGGTCCCTGTAATTTAATAGTCGGGCGATTATTGGTCTGACCGGGGCTCCCGGAGGGGGTCTCGGACCAAGGGATCTGTGAGCTCGCTCGACTATGCAGACTGCTGATAGGGAGTCTCCAAAGGGGGATCGAAGCATCTCTTCAACATAGTCCTCGACCCGGGTCATTGCTGTGGTCTCTGGGATTCCCAGAATTCGCAGATTATTATGTCTAGGTCTTCATTCTTGTTTCGTATGACTTCCAGCACTTTTTCCATTCGAAGCAATTTCTCACGTGTGGCAGTTCCCTCGTCTTCGAGCGCAGAGGTACGCTGCTCGACCTCCACAATACTTTCGTCGTGGTTCAAGACCTTGACCCTGAGCCGGTCCAGGCGATCTGACATGGAGTCAGTTTTGAGATCAATGGCTGAAAGTGATTGCTTAAGATCTGTGAACATTTTGCGGATATTTGGTTCTGGCACCGACGTGGGGTTCATAAGTGTTTCTGGCGGGTCCCCTCTGGGGAGGGGGGGGGGGTCTTGCACTGTTCAAAAGAAATTTTTGGTTGCCTTGCGTCTGCCTTGCCCATGGCGCGCATTCGTACTCGCGCCTCAGAGTGTGTGCTTCACCAGGGTAACCATATCCGTTGCAGTGTCTCTGTCTTGTGGGGCACGTGTCACCTGGGAGCTTTCCCGCGCGGGCAACGTCCTCCTTAAGGCAATGGCAGCATGTTCTGCTGGGCTGGTACAATGTCTACCATGGGTGCGCCTCCAGCAAGGCAGGAAATGAGGCGATGAGGTGCCTCGTCTCAAGCGGTAACCCCTTGCGGATCTCACCGTATTAGCAGCCCACGCATGGCGCAACGCCTCCCCCCCCCCCCCCCCCAAAAGGACTGCAAGCCATCAGGCACCTCGCTCAGTCATTAGAATAACGGGGGTTGGGGGGGAGCGCCCAGCCCCACCAGGCCTCTCCTCTTGTCTGGTTCTGTTTGGGGGGGCCCGAATTTTGGCTCTGAACCGGCCCCAACCCACAGCACCGGGGCTCGTGGCAGAACAGCAGTGACACTGGGGCCGCACCACACGGCTCCGCAATAGCGAGCTATCTGGCTCCTGTGTGTAACATGCGCCTCAGGTGCGAGCAAAGGCCACTCCTCCCTCTGGGCCCCCACTCCGGTCCCGCAGCCCGGTGTCGCTGTTCTTGGTGAAAGGGGGGGGCATGCGCCCACAGCTGCCGTCTCTTCCCCCCCCGCTGCTGCTCCTACCATGCTTCTTGGGAATATGGGGCCCTCGCTTTTTCCCTCCTTGCCAGACGCCAGCAGGTCAGGCCCTCCGGCCCAGGGGGGTCCGCAGGGCCGAGCCGAGGGTGGCCTCATTCCTCTCAGGCCCGCCACGTCTCCCAGAGTCCAGCCGCTCGCCACTCAAATCTGGCCTCCAACCGCTTTCCACTCCCTTTTGGGGCCGCTACCACGTGCACTGTCGCTCTGAGCTGGGCGGTCTCCCAGCCGGTCTCTCTCCGCTGTCTCGTCCCGCCGCCCCACCACCAGGGTCCCCGGGGAGAAGCAGCCGCACACACCGTCGTGACCACACGGCCAGTCCGATCCCTGCTTAAGCGGTTCTTAATGCTGCAGGGTGTGCCAGGTCTTATCCGGGCTCTTCCACCTCCCCGTTGAGCGCAGGTCTGGGTCGGGGCCGGCCTCAGGGCTATTCTCCACCAGCCCACCACGAAGGAACTGGAGCAAGGTTACCGACGAGCAACTTAACTCCACCCTCACCCGAGACAACCACACCTGGGCACCCGACGCAAACGACGCAGCCAGAGAACTCCACACTTGGATCTCCAACTGCGCAGATGAGCTCTCCCCGCTACGCAACCCCGACAGACAACGCCCCAGGAAAGCCACCTGGTTCACAACCGCTCTCCAAGAAGCCAGACGCACCTGCAGACGCCTGGAGAAGAACTGGAGAAACACCAAGACAACCGAAAACCACACCACCTACAAGGACGCCATGACAGACTACCACAACCAGATCAGAGCCACCAAAAGGAACTTCATTCACAACAAAATCCTGGCCAACTCCAAGGAACCTTTCAGTGTCATTCAAGAATTCACCAACCCACGCAGCGAAGCCACAGACATCGCCCCATCCCAAGACCTCTGCGACAAGCTTGGAACCTATTTCCACCTCAAGATCAACAAGCATTGGCATAGCCAATAGGTCTCGCCTTAGGGACCTTATAAGTATTTAATTATGCAGCACAATATCCTTGGTGCAACATCAACTGTTGCATGGCTAAACACTTATAATGTCCCAAAGGCGAGACCTATTGGCTATGCCAATGCTTGTTATAAACAACCTGGGTGATGTCCATCTGTAGTGTTTTCACTGTATTACTGTATGTGTTCACAAATGCTTTACACACTGCCTCTGAGATAAGCCTGCCTGCTCGTGCCAAGCTACCAAGGGGGTGAGCAGGGGTTATTTAGGAGTGTAGCCCCCTTACCTGACTAGAAGCAAGGGTCCCTACTTGGTCAAAGGTACCTACCTCTGCCAACTAGAGACCCCCAGTTCTAACAAGCGAGAAATAAGGTATAGAGAAAAAGAGCGAGTTAGAGAGAGATAAAGAGTCCAAGAGAAAGACATGCGTGGGTGGCTGGGAAGGGGTCACCTTGCAGAACAGTTCTGGACTTCTGAGGAAGCTTATTTTGTGGCAATCTGAGAATATATGGGAGAGGGTGTGGTGTGTAGGTTTGCACTATCTTTGCAGGTGCAGGCTTTAGATATGCGAGCTGGGCTGGGGAGAGGTCACCTTGCAGTACAGCTCTAGACTGCTAAGGTTGCATTATAATGAACAATTGAGACACAACAATGCTGTTTTAAATTGTAATGCACCCAAAAACACATCTTCTTAAAAAAAAAAAAGATTTGCTAATTAACTGTGACCAACTCAAGGAGATTGTTTATTTTTTTAAACCAATTTAAAACGCCACGGCTGTAGCAGCTTAAATGTGATTATAATGTAAAAATATATTTATGTATAGCAGTGTTTGTGTGGAATCAGGGTGGGAATCCCAATTAAGCATAATCAGTATATGTGTAGTCTTGTTAACCCCAAGCAATTGAATTTTTGTAAAAATATGAATTAGTAATAAAGTGAGAGGTAAGGTATAGATAGAGAAAAACAGCGAGTTAGAGAGAGAAAAAGAGATGTGTGATGGGCTGGGGAGGTCGCTTTGTAGAAGAGTTCTGAGGATATATGGGAGAGGATGAGGGGAGGAAGCTTGTGGTAAGGTAAGAACTTTGGAGGTTGAGGTCTGACATGTCTGCTGGGTGGGGAGAGGTGCCCCTGGAGATGAGCTCTGGACTGCTAAGGACACTTACCTTGAGTACGTTTAAGAAGCTGTGGGGAGGATGAGGGGAGGAAGCTTGCGCTACGATAGGATCTTTGCAGTTCCAGGTTTGAGACTTGTTAGCTGGACTGGGGAGAAGTCACAGTGCAGTAGAGCTGTAGCCTGGTAAGGACGATTATTTCGTGGGCCTGTGATGATTTGTAGGAGAGGATGAGGGAATGAAGCTTGCGCTTGTTTAGAAACTTCTACGGGTCCAAACCTTAGATACGTCCGCTGGGCTGGGGCAAGGTCATCTTGAAGTAGAGCTTTGGACTGGTAAGGACGCTTACCTTGTGGGCTTTTGAAGATGTGTAAGTGGGACAGGATGAGGGGAGGGAGCTTGCGCTAGGGTAGTATGTTTGCAGGTGCAGGCCTCCGATATGCGAGCTGGGCTGGGGAGACGTCACCCTGCAGTAGAGCTCTGGACTGCTAAACTCGAATTATAATGAAAAATTAAGATGCAACAAATGCTTTTTTAAATTGTAAACCAACCAAAAACACTTCGTCTTAGAAAACAGATTTTCTAATTACCTGTGGCCAAATGAATGACAATGTTTTTTAAACCAATTTAAATGCCACGGCCGTAGCAGCATAAATTTATTTTAAAAATATCACTGCGACTGATTGTTGTTTTTTTAAGCAGTATTTACGGTGGCATCAGGCAGGAATCCCAATAAAGCGTAATGGATATATGTGTTAATGTACAAATGTGTACTTTTTTTTAATGTTTTGTAGTTAAGAGACAAAAGGCAAGCTGAAAATAAAGCAGTGCTGCATGTTTTGAAGAATGAGATGGTGTATAGGGAAAGGTAGAGAAAGAGATGGAGGTAAGTGAGAGAGAGTGAAGAGAGAGAGAAATAAGGTATAAATAGAGAGAAAGAGCGAGAGAGAAAAGATGTGAGCTGGGCTGGGGAGAGGTCACTTTGTAGAAGAGCTTTGGACTGCTAAGGACGCTTACGTTGTGGTGGTTTAAAGATATGTGGGAGAGGGTGAGGGGAGGAAGCTTGCCGTACGGTAGGATGTGTGGAATTTGAAGCCTCAAATATGTCTGCTGGGTAGGAAGAGGTGATCCTGGAGAAGAACTCTGAACTGCTAAGGATACTTACCTTGTGGACTTTTGACGATGTGTGGGAGAGGATGGAGTTTGCGCTATGGTAGTATACGCTATTGTAGAATGTTTGCAGTTCCAGGCCTGAGACACTTAGCTGGGTTGGGGAGAAGTCACAGTGCAGAAGAGCTTTTGACTGCTAAGGACGCGTACCTTGTGAGCCTTTCAGGCTTTATGGGGGTAGGAAGCTTGCGCTCACATAGAGTTTTCTACAGGTGTAGGCCTTAGACAGCGTAGCTGGGCTGGAGAGCGGTCACCCTGCTGTATAGCTCTAGCTGCTAAGGACGCTTAGTTTGTGGTCTTGTCATGATATGTGGGAAAGCAGACAACAATAGCACACTAAAAAGCAAATTAGCCTGGTAGGAAAGATCCTTATCTTTATTGCAGCGGCATGTGTGGAAAACAGATGGCATGCTTGGCCATAAACAACAGGATGTGAAGATTCCCATAGAAAGTAAAACTTAGTTTTCAAGCTGCCAAGCCATTTGTTGTGAAGATTACGGCACATCTACTGTTCTGTTACATAAGTTTTAGTATTTTGTACGTTGAAAAGTATGGTAAAAGAAAGTACATTTTAAAACAATATCCCTACACGCTTTGTTCCCCAAAAACCCTTTTACACTTAAACTTAAAAGCCAGACTGCCTTTCACATACCAGCGAAGCATTAGAAAAACATTGAAAACATAAATAAAACTAAGCGCTGGCTTTTATCCCATAGAAACAGATATAATTAATTGAATACAAAATTACCTTTTTGTGTGTTTATATCGCACCAGGATTGTGTTGGCACATTGATTGCAAAATTAGTTGTAAGTTTGTTGGAATGTAAAAATGAAAACAACTAGTTGTGTATAATATTGAAATATAAAAAGATCATGCCGACTGGTTGTGGAACCAAAATGCCCAGAAAAGCAGAAATGCTAATCTAATTTAAATATTTGACTACAAGTTATTTATCCAAAAGCGCATCAGTCAGCGAAGTACCAGTCATATACGTTTAATTGTAACAAAGGAGCCCAGCTGAATGTGCGCACAGAAGATAACATGCGAAAGCCTTGTTAACCCCAAGCAGTTTATTTTGTAAAAATACAAGTTAGTAATAAACTGTAAGGAAATCCCAGCGACTGGGTCTTTATGTAAAGAAACCAAAATACAGCGTGTGGAGAAGCATAAATGCAATTAAAATGTAAAAATAAGACGCGCGGCCAAGAAACGCGCTCTCTGGTGAGGGAGGGGGAGGAGGGGTAGGAAAGGCAGATGGCGCCTCGCCAGCGATGCGAGGAATGGATGGCGCGCGTGCACGCCTTTGTGAACGCAAGCTGGTCGCCAGCCGAAAGTCAGTGGGTTTGCACTTCCAAAACCCGCTTACTAAAACTCTCGGCCAGACCAGCGCAAGCGCTGGTGCAGGCCGAGACCTAAAAACCTCTACGACAACGTCATTGACCATCCACCAGGCGCCACAGACAGCCCCCCGCCCCCCCGAAACACCAGCCAGCCCACCATCTCCAACTGGACACTGATCACGGCCGAAGACACCGCCTCGACCATGAAAAGCATCCACTCGGGGGGGGGGGGGGGCCCCCACCGACTCCTGCCACCCTCACATCTACCACAGAGCTGTGGCCGCCATCGCACCCAAACTACAACGCACCATCAACACCACCTTCAAAACAGGCACCTTCCCAGACGACTGGAAGCGCGCAGAAGTCAGACCCCTGCTCAAGAAGCCCACAGCTGACCCCACCGACCTCAAGAACTATCGGCCCATCTCGCTCCTCCCCTTCGCAGCCAAAGTTGCAGAGAAAACAGTCAACAGGAAACTGACATGATTCATTGAAGAGAACGCTGTCCTCGACCCGTCCCAATCCAGATTCCGAAGCAACCACAGCACAGAGACCGCCCTACTCGCTGCCACAGACGACATCCGCACCCTCCTGGACCAAGGCCACTCCGCAGCCCTCATCCTACTCGACCTATCAGCGGCCTTCGACACCGTCTCCCATTGCACACTAGTCATCAGACTACACGACGCAGGCATACAAGGAACAGCCCTGGACTGGATCCGATCATTCCTCACCGGAAGAAGCCAAAGGATCAGACTCCCACCCTTCCTCTCTGACCTCACGAAAATCACCTGCGGAGTCCCACAGGGTTCATCACTGAGCTCCACCCTCTTCAACATTTACATGGCCCCCCTCGCAGCCATCGTCCGACAACACGGCCTCAACATTGTATCCTACGCCGACGACACCCAGCTCATCCTCTCCCTCACCAAAGACCCCACCACTCCCAAACTCAACTTCCAGAAAGGAATGCAAGACGTCGCAGTCTGGATGACCAACAGCTGCCTGAAGCTCAACGCCGAGAAGACAGAAGTCCTCGTCCACGGTACCACCCCTTCTGCATGGGACAGCACCTGGTGGCCACCGCCCTCGGAAGCCCACCTACCCCCTCAGACCACGCCAAGAACCTCGGCACCGTACTCGACTCATCACTCTCCATGAACCGACAGGTCAACGCCGTCACCTCCAGCTACTTCAACACCCTCCGCATCCTCCGCAAGACCTTCAAGTGGATCCCCCCTGAGTCAAGGAAGACAGTCACCCACGCACTCATCACCAGCAGACTGGACTATGGAAACGCACTCTACGGCGGCATCAACAAGTCCCAACTCCGCAAACTCCAGACAGTACAAAACACCGCCGCCAGACTCGTTCTCGGCATCCTCGACACGAACACATCAGCCAACACCTACGAAGTCTCCACTGGCTCCCCGTGGAGAAAAGAGTCACTTTCAAAATCCTCACTCACGCCTACATAACAACGGACCCAAATACCTCAACGACAGAATCAACTTCCACGTACCCAAAAGAAACCTCCGATCTTCCAACCTCGCACTGGCCGAAACCCCGCGCATCCACAGAGCCAGAGCAGGCGGAAGATCCTTCTCTCACATTGCAGCCAAGACCTGGAACGAGCTACTGACAGACATCAGACGCGCCCTCCCTGAACACCTTCAGGAAGACCCTCAAGACCTGGCTCTTCGGCTAAACAGATCTGCGGCCCCCCCCCCCCACAGCGCCTTGAGACCCTCACGGGTGAGTAGCGCGCTTACAATTCCCTGATTGATTGATTGATTTATTGGTCGTCTGCAAGTGGTGTAGATAGCGTCGAACCACACCGCTCGCCTCCCTTCACAACTGGCTGTGCAGCTGCGGGCCGAGGAAGCAGCAGACCACTCCCGGCGGGCAGGGCCAAAAGCTCGGCCGCGCTCGTTCGGATTATCATAGGCCGCCATCTTGCTTCCTCAGACGGCACTTGCGGCCCCACTCTCTCTCTCCTCTGCTACTCAAACCGTGCTGTCTGCGCCTTCCAGGGCTCCACTATTTACTGCCACCGGTGTCGGAAGGCATTCCCCCGCTTGTAGGGCTTACGATGTTCGCCCGGGCTGCTGGATTAATGCCGGATCGACCATCCAGCCTGCAGAGCCTCACAATGTGGCGGCTATCTTGCAGCCGGCACTCTAGCGTCGGCACTCTAGCACCGGCAAGAGGTATCTTTAAGTTAGTGTGCTTCAAGCCTTGTCTCTCGGAATCTCTTAAATAGCCTCTAAATATCTCACCCGGGAAATGGTTGTCTCGGGCAGGCAATGCTACCTTCAGAAAATGAACTCCCTTCTGGAAATATCAGTGTTTAAGAAATCAAAATACCATTAAAAACAATCCTCCTAGGAAGTGCACCTAGGGTGTGGAACTGCACCCCACCGACCATTAAGACAATTCAGTCCTATGAAACTTAAAAAAAAGATAGCTGAAAGGCTATTATTTCACTGCCAATCTCAATTGTAAAAGGCAGCATGCTGGTGAGTGTGCTATAATGATCCTAAATTATGTTAGTAATTTAACCATGTAGATATTTATTTATTTTATTTTATATACTTAAGAAGTGCCCGAATCAGCACTAAGGGGTATCTCCGCGCTGTAGGAAGTACAGCTGTCAGAACAGACCAGTTGAGGACAATTTAGAAGAGCTCAGTCTTAAGAAGTTTTCTAAATGAAAGATATTCTGAGCATTTTCGGAGATGAACCAGGAGTTGATTCTAGTAGTAGGGGGCTAAGTAGAAGAACGCTTTCCCACCCATGTTAGATTTCTTGAAACAGGGAATGAGGAGCAGAGATTTCTCTCCTGATCGAAGGGATCTATTTGGCTGATATTGGATGAGTTTTTCAGCTAGATAACCAGGTCCTTTACCGTTCAAAGCTTTGTTCACAATGCAACATACCTTAAACCTAACCCGCTTGCGTATCGGTAGCCAATGCAGATGTTGTAAGAGGGGGAGGGAGGCTGTTCTGGCTGGTAGGTTCTTAACGAGACTGGCAGCGGTGTTTTGAACTACCTGAAGTCTGTTTAGTGAAGACTCACATGCCGCAATCAGCAGGGCATTACAGTAATCTAGGCAGCTTATTACTAGTGTCTGAACAAGTGTTTTATGCACAGTGAGAGTAAGAAAAGGAAATACTTTGCGCAGGAGGCTTTACATATGAAAGCAGGAACCTATGGTAGCTGTCGCCTGATCTTTCATCGTATGTTTCTGGTCCAGACGGATACCCAGGTTCTTGACCACTGTCTTGGGGACAGGGGCAGGACCTAGTTCGGGCGGCCACCACTCTGGAGACCAAAGCAAAGGAGCATCACCGAAGAGCATGATTTCAGTTTTTCCAGTATTTAACTGGAGAAAGTTATCCATCATCCATGCAGCAATTGCTGTCATACCTTCTGAGAAAGAGGCCTGAGTATTCTTAGAGTTTTATCAAATGATAGTAAAAGCTGGGTGTCATCAGCATATGAAATCAAGGTAAAGCCAAGCTTTCTGAGTAGTTTCGCCAGCGGTGCCACATAGATATTGAATAAGGTGGGACTGAGGCAAGATCCCGGAGGCACTCCTTTGGTAAGCTCCATAGTTCGAGAGCGGAAGGAACCAAGATTGATGGTCTGTGTCCGATGGGTTAAAAAACACGAGAGCCATAGAAGGGCTTGTCCACAAATCCTGATTTCTTTAAGTCTCCTGAGCAGAATAGAATTGGATACCGTGTCAAAAGCTGCCAACAGATACAGTAGCACCAATAGTACTGCCTGGCCGTTGTCAAGGGAGTGTCTTATATTATCAGTGACAGCAATCAGTGCTGACTCCGTGCTGTACATTGGTCTACACCCAGACTGTGAGGAGTCAAGGCATCCAGTGAATTCAATATATTCTGAGAGTTGTTTGTTGATGTGTTTTTCTAATCGTTTACTCAGAAGAGGCAAAAGAGAGATCGGGCGGTAGTTAGATCCGTTACTGGGGCATTAGCCTTCTTTTGGATGGGGATTATTTGTGCGGCCTTCCACTCTGGTGGAAGTTGGCCCTCACTCATAGAGAGATTAAGTATTGAGCAGATAGAGGGAGCCATCTGTTTGTGCTGTAGGGAAGACTGATTCCAGCTGGAATTACGTCCTTAGGTGATCCGGATTTGGCTATTTTCAACATTGTCTCAACTATATCTACTGTGAGTGGAGTAAAACTATCCAAGAGATGACTATTGGTCGAAGTAAGAGGACAAAGGTTTAACGTTTCATTTGAGGGGGCTCCTACCTTCAGTGAATTTCCCATAGATGAGATTGATTTTATGTTCAAAATGATTGGCGATCTCATCGCAAAGTTCTTGAGATGGAGGAATTTAATTGTTACAAGCCTTCGTGTTAGTAAAAGATTTGAGGATTTGATATAATTCTTTAGGAGCATTCCCTGCCTGGTTAAATTGTGATGCAATATGAGCTCTGCGGGCATCTTTTAAGTTCTTAGGATAAAGAGCTATAGAGGTCTTATAGATTTCTTTATCATTCTGGTCATGGGCCAACATCTCTCCAAATTTTTAGAAAGGAATTTCTCCGTACGCAGTTTTTGAGAAAACCAGGCTGCATATGCTCATCGGATAGTATTAGATTGCAGTTTCAGTGGGGCCAGGTTATCCATGGGTGATTTTACTGGGATATGGTAGTTAGTTAAACAATCGTCAATGTTCCTTGATTCCCAGTTAATATATTCACCAAAAATGTATTCGTAAAGGTGTTGGGTGTAATTTTTGTGCCACTGTCTTCTGAAACTATTGGGAACAGTGGAGGGGGCAGGCTCCGCCTTGGGCCCACGGATTTGCAAATCAATTGGGGAGTGGTCTGACCATATAAGAGGACGTGGAGCCTCTCAGAGAATGTTTGAGGAGTTGGTCAGAATAAAATATAACTTATGTCCTGCTAAGTTAGTTGGACCTTCGTTAATCTTAACCTTCGTTAATATAAGTGGGAATCTTTCACATGATGATTTGTTTTTACTGTATGTTACTCTGTGTAACTATTTTATGTATTCTCTATTAGTATAAAACTGTTCCTACGTAAAGCACTCTGTCAATTGGGTTTTGTCTGTACTTACTGCCCTCAAATTGGGTTTTCCGGGGTGTGCCACTTGCCAAAAGGCTATATTAATGTAATCTTTCACACGCTACCCTGTACAGAACTCTGAAGTCCATATGACAGACCTCGAAACATCCCCTCGCTGGCTACAGCAAGACGTTTATTGAGATCAAGTGTTTTGACTTCTGTTCTCAGTCAGAATGGTGAGCAAATTAATTTGCCAATGTCCCCTTCTCAATCCTGCAACCTTTGAGGACTATTTGTCAATGATCTGTTTAACCTCCTTAGAGTGAGTTTGTTTTTCCTGTCCCCAGAGCCATCAAATTGCTCATTGGATCTCTGAAGGGAAATTCAGTGCTCAAAGTTGCCATTTGCGTATAATTTTAGTAATCCTTGTATTTGATAGGGTAATATTTATACCTGGCTTGTCTTGCTTAACAACCTCATGCTAACTGCTAAACCCGAAGTCAGTTTTGGCTTATTAGTTCACATCACTTTACATTAGGAGGAGTTCAAATTTTAACTGTTTGCATACTTAGACAAACTTTTTGTACAATTACCCATAATTACACAAAATGCAACTCCATCATTCAGTGCTATACTGTAGCATGAATGCGCCCTCACATCAATTTTTGATGTGAGTACACATTTCACTCTTACATTTCACTCTTAAAAAAAAAAAAAAAAAAAAGTACCAAAAGCACCAGGAACAGCTACTCACGTTCTTTTGTTCATGTGCATTTGCAGTAAATTTTGCTGTAAATTGTTACTGCAGATGGCACATAATTACGCAAAATAGCGTGATGGTGTAATTTCGGAATTTCGTGTAACAAGTGTAATGCAAAACTCCCCAAAATGACGCCAGCATAATTTAAAATTAATCCAGACCTACTTTACATGCTTATATTTGCTTAGAAAGGGGAAAAAAAGAAAACACAATCTTGGGCTGACGGAAGGTGCCTCATATGACACGGGCCAACTTGAATTCACTGCAATGCCCTTCCAGGATCATCTGTGAGAGGTCAGCAGACTTTGAGTGCAATCTTTCATATGTTATGATGCGTTAGCAGGAATAAACAAGCTCACCTCTCAGGGCTGGGTAAGTGTGACTGATTTGCTTCTGAAATGCTGGTAGGTATGGTTCAGCTTTAGTCAAATGTTAAACTAGTTACTGAATTAGTAGTTATGTTAATGGATTTTATAGTGTGCATGGCTGCCCCAGCAACTGGGCGTCCCAGCGCTAGTTCCAGATCAGATTGCGGAAGAGAGATAGGGCTGGGGATTAGGCCAGAAAAAGCCAAGTCTTCATGGCCTTTCCGAAAGCCCAGTGATTCTGGATGCTCCTGATGGTCAACGGGAGAGCGTTCCAAAGGGCCGACGCTTTTGCTCGGAACAAGCGCCCTCCAGCTCTTGCTCTTCTGACTCGGGGAACACAAGCCAGGTAAAGGTCCGTTATTCACATGTGCCAATCACATTTAAAATGCTGGCTTGGGTGCGACAGTGTCAGTCTTGCCAGTGTTGCATCTGTAAGGCCAATAAAGTAGGGGCAAAGTGTGTGACGTCCCAATAACCCTAATACATCTGATTGTCTTCAGCCTTGCTTTTTTGCATTGCATGCTGAAAATTAATACACACAACCGGCATATCTGTAGCGTTTACTGTCACCCCAAGGGGTACCTGGGGGCTCCTGACAGATAAGGAATATTTAATGTTAACCACCTCAGCGGTACTCATTTTATCAACCTTGGAAAGATGAAAAACTTAGCGGATCCAGTGGGATTCAAACCTGTGAATATGGGTTAAAACCCGGATCAAGCACTCGAAGGATTAAACCATTGAGATTTTGCAATTGGCAACATATGTTCTTACGATTTTGGGACGCCATGTCTGCAGTTGGAGGGTTTCGTTCTGAGATAAGGTGGTCAGTGGTGTATTGTTTGTTTAGGAACACCAATCTGGGATCTCAAGGCTGTCCTTTGGTGGGTAATACCAGTGTTTATTCAGTGGGAATGACGCTGAAAAGATAGACTGCAGTAGGCTCACTCTATCCTGAAATGTTCATGGGCTGAACAGCATAGCTAGTTGGGAAGGGCCTTACATATGTCATTAGACACATTTTACTTCTGCCCGTTGCTTTAGATGCGATGTTTGTGGTTTTCTCTGATCTTGTTATTGGTAAGTCTCTTGATCTAGAAAGGATCCTGAGGCCTAGAAGGGATTCTGAGGGACTTTTGCATGGTATAGATAACCTCTCTGGCACCTAAGCTTATGAGGGTTCAGTAGAAACGTGCGGTGAAGGACTCGCTGCATCCCAACTTCATGAAAGGGTGCTATTTTATTGTTTAAGCCTGAGAAAGCTCCTGATGAAAGTAAATCTTATCAGCCCGTCACCTTGCTTGTAGCAGAATCGTCATTTGCTAAATAATTGACATATATCTCCTGCATCATGTTCTAACACTGATGCACCAGAACCAATTTGGCAGGGTCTCTTGCTTCCACTTATCGTAATCTATTTCGCAAACACCAGTCCTGAACTGAATACTGTTGTGGAGCGAATAATGCTACTGTGGGATAATCATGAGAGAAGCCCTCTATTTCTGCTGCTGTTTGTCCTTAATATTGGTATTTTACGCAGGAGAGATGCTGCTGTGGTCCATAATTCAGACCAAAACAGGCCCATCATCATTCTGATTGGTGTGTCTCAAGGTGACTCCCCAGTTGGAGTAAATCGGAGTGTTTTTCCCTTACACCCAATGTGACGTGTTTGATTTGGTTTATCATTATAAATGGTGTCCCTTATGGATAGGCTACCTAAGGCTGTATGTTTTGATCAATCTTCCTGTCCTGTAGCAATATCATTTATAATGTACCAATAACCAAGTTTCCCACATTTATTAGTATAATGCAAAGGTCGGATTCAATGTAATTGCCACAGTAGTGCTTAACTGACTTCAGAAAACTCTTTTTAAAACTATGTAAAACTTTGTTTTGAAGTCACCATAGTCTAAGAAACCAGTGTTGGCAAATGATTGTAAATGCCCCATGTGTTTTGTAGAGTACTGTAAAGAAAACCATTTCCTCACTTGGGTAATTCTTTGCTATCTGTATGAAAAATGGTTTAACCCTATTCTTGTGGAATTTTTACTCTTCAGAAAACCCACAGTCATCGAGTAGCTGATAGGTGTATGTCACAGAAATTGTGAAAGTGGTCTTCATCCTTTGGCTAGGCATTATTCACACTGACAATTGCAGTTTACACTTCCTGAGCTTGAAACGTGCTGCTACCTTCTCAGGTTCCCAAACCTTCTCAGAGAATCTACCCAAATTATGTTTTGTACTTGAGCATTCATTTGGACCATTTCTTACATTGCCAACAGCCACAGTGCTTAGTATCAAACTCTGCTCATGCTGTTGACTTAGTTGGTTCTTAAAATCCCCTGTGTATCTAATGCTTTAAAACACGTGTGTATGTAATGATGAATACTTTTGTATTGTGATAACACCATGTATGTATTTTATGCAATCGAAGTAAAAAATCTAATATTAAAGGGTATTACAGTGCGGTAAAGTTGTGATATGCCCCCTGCGCCCTACACCTGTTTACTAGAATGCTGTTTCACGTTTTCCAAAGGATCCTCGGCCAACTGCAACAATGACGTCCCTCGCACAACAGCTAAAACGATTGGCTCTACCTCAGAATGATCCCAGCCTCCTGGTCCGGAAGGAAGTTGTGTCCTTACTGTTTGATTGTAAAGAAGCTGCTAACATCGATCGTGATACCTTCTTTGCCATCGGTGAGTGCATGATAGCCATTCAAACGCTATGCCGGGCTGTGGATTATTTTAAGCCAACTCTTTCCCAGGAAACCAAATGCTACCAAATTAGTAGAAATTCTGTTGTCAAAATCTAAAGCAACTTGGATACTCAGTGAAAATATTAGGAAATTAAGAAAAATATGCTTACTTTTCAATGTACATGTTGGAGGCATGAAGAATATTTTACTGGTTTCACCATTTATTTTTCTATTGCCAAAATTCATTTCTTAGTATATGTCCTCTACCATTAGAAACTGCATAGTGTATGCTCGTTCTCCCAAGAACCACTTTGGCTCCACTTAGTCATTTTCAAGATTCCTTGCACCGTTGTTTTTGTAATATATTGTTTTAACATGATGAGCTGGGTGTTTAATACAGTAACATATGTAATCAACTTGTCTCTTCAGCAAACTTGCACCTTTTCTATGTGCTAAGCATTTCTAGAAGTTGGCGTTTGTTGCTCTTACAACATGGCACTGTACCAAATAGCAAAAATCCCAGACAGGAGAACACAAATATTTAGCGGTAGTGCATTTAAGCACACAAGGCATAATCGTGATATATAAGAATGATTGTGTGGATACTATCTTTTACCAGTATCCTGTCTTATCTTGGACAGTTATCTATTAAATACGATATCTAGATCTGTTATTTTCCCATGTTTGTATACACACCTTGATTTTATACTCTCTTCTCTTGGACAGGATGGACTGATTTCCTCTGTAGTTACTGGAGTTAGCTATTGTAAGGATCCATCTAACTTATGTGGCCTGGAAGACACTTTTCCTCTATACCATTTTGTCCTTCATTGACTACAAAGGCATATCATGCCTGTCTTTTCTTGGGGTGTTAGGGCAATCGGAGGTGACAACAGTTCAGGTGTTCTCTATATTGTATAGCCAAGTTATTCAATTTAGGTACTTGGTGCTATCAAGTTAGAGAGGGCAAAGCGTAAGGGCTTACTCCAGGAGGCCAAGCTGTTGAGAATCTCTGAATTAGTGCTGCACAGTGGATAACCAACAATAACGTCAGTGCAGTCACTGTTCTACTTTATATAATGAAAAGAACTTCTATTAACAAGTTTAGAAATAGAACAGCTATAATTAATATATATTCGAAAAACTCCATGGTGTTGGCACCTTCGGGATCTAGTTTTGATTAATTTTTCCATAACAGTGGTTCTTAACCTTTTGACGTCTGTGGACCCCCAGTGAATATTTACTGAAATCCGGGGACTCCCACTGAGTCACTATTGGAAGGCAGGGACCCCCAGCCTCAATAATTTCTCTGATTTGAACCTCAAAACAATACACCAAGATATACAAACAAATATACACCAAACAAATGCTTAAATATTTTGTTTATTTCACAATTATATATAGAAAAGGTTTTCACGCGTTTTATTTTGCTTCTTTATTTGTATATACCCTATTAATTGTAATTTATTAATTTTAATATTTGTAAAACAATCGCAGACCCCATGGGGTCCTTGGACCATAGATTAAGAACCATTGTACTGCATTATATAACATTCGCCCTATGGTGGTCCTCTGGAAATTTCTTTTTTGACTCTGAGTTCTTCGTTATGGTGATGTTTACTTGACCCAGTGTCCAGTCACTAGTATCCAGTCACTGATAGCCTATTCACTGGTGTACAGAGACCAGTTCCGTTAAGGACCCTACTAGCTTCTTTGGCTTTTATTCTGAGACAATGGAGTGTAGTGGGCCTTCTCCCATTGCATGTGCCAAAAGGTTCCATAAAAGTTTGCCCAAACAACTAATTTCACATGCCCCAGCTGCAGTTCTGTTATATTTGAACCCACCTTACGGCTGTTCGGTAAGAACCACTCGGAGAAAGGGTCTGCCCCTCGCTCTCATTAATGCGCATTCCCTAGCTAAGCATAAATTTGAAATGGATGACTTTCTGGAAAGCAAAACCTTGATGTCCTATTTATAACCGAGACCTGGGGCGACGCTGCATAAAGTCCTGAATTTGGAATCGATGTGCCTGCCGGCTTTTCTTTGTTTAGATTAGACAGACCACACAAAAGGGGTGGAGGTATTGCGTTAATGCACCGCGACTGGGTTACTGCCTCCTATGAGCCCGCTCTTTCTGCTTATTGTGAAGCGGGCTTCTTTAAATTGGATTTTAGCAAGAAGTACACTTTTAACAGGATATTACTATATCGCCCACCAGGTCCCAGAAATAAACTTGAGCAGTTTTGGCACATTAATTGAAAATAGTCTGTGTGCTATTGATGTAACAATTCTGGGTAATTTTAACGTTCACCTAGAATCCCAATTGGACACGGACACTCAAGCCTTTCTTGAAAACATAACTTCATTTGGACTTGGTCAACTTTTTAAACAACCTGCACACCAAGCAGGGAACTCTCTTGATGGGCTTTTTAACAGCAACCCTCACATTGCGCTGGAAGAGGCGATTCCTCAGTTGGTCGGATCACCAGGCTATTATTTTTTGCCTTAATATCCCCTACAAGGTCCACACCCTCTCGAATTCTGGGGGTCTCTCGTGCCACAGGGCATGGAGCAGAATTAACAAAAACGTCCTAAACCAATGTCTGCTGCAGTCCCAAGCTTCACTCCCATCCGACGCTGAGCTGGCATTCTCTTACTACACAGCATGGCTCAACTCCACTTTTGCTAAAATTGCCCCACCCAAGACTTCCCCCTCAAATAGAAGGGTACCCTCAGCACCCTGATTCTTAGAGGCGCTTAGGCTAGAGAAACAAGCATGCAGGTCCAGGAAAGATGCTGGCGCCGGTATTCCGGCACACAGAAGAAGCGCATATACAAACTAGCACTGACCAAATATCAAAATCCTCGAATTGAATTAAAAAGCAACTACTATACCCAGCAGATGGATTCAGCCACAAACTCCACCAAGGAGCTATTTCAAGTAGTGACCAAATCCTCCTCCGGCCCCAGGAACAATGTGGCTGCTCCTAGCCAAGATTTTTGAGACAGCGTGGCTTTTAGCTTTAGAGACAGTCAACAAAATCTTTCAGAATTTCGATGGCTCCTTTAAGGGAGAGGTGAATGGCAGGACCCCTCCAAGAAAACCAGCCTAATGCTCCTCTCACCGAATTCTCCCCTACGACACCTGACCTAGGTACTAAGCTCCTTAATAGCTCTAAATCTGGGTCCCCTGAAGACACTTGCCCCCCCGTGACGGCATACTCAAATTGGCACCTGAAATTATAGCAAGCAACCTCTCAGCCATCTTTAACTCCATGTTCGCTACAGGAGTCTTTCCCTCAATCTGGAAAAAGGTTGTATTCTTCCATTATTAAAGAAACCCAGCCTGAACTCTACAGACCCCAACAACTACTGGCCTATCTCCCGCTTCCCCATCCCGGCTAAGATCGTGGCAAAAATTCTGAATACACAGCTTGCCCAGTTCATCCACGAAAATCATCTCCTGGACCCGACTCCGTTCAAGTTCGGACCTGGGCACAGCATGGAAACAGCCCATATCAAAGCCACAGAGGAGATGAGAGCGGCCTTGGACAATGGAGTCTTGGCAGCTCTTAGTCTCCTCGACCTGTCTGTAGCCTTTGATATGGTCGATCACAAGATATCCTAATCAATAGGCTGGCAGAACTAGGTGTTAAGGACCAGGCCATGTCCCTCCTTACCTCCTTCCTGTCCAGTAGAGAACAATCTGTGGCCTCTTGCCTGTGCTTCATCTGGCAGCATTGCTGTAACCATAATGGCTAGAACAGTCGTTCAAATGCTTCTGTATTCAGGATGACCACCTCCAGCTTGCAGAACTTTACAGCACTCAAAGGCTGTGACTAAGAGCTGTGTCCACGTCAATTAGGGCTGAAGTGAGATGAATAGTGACACCCTTCACGTATCGAATGGGTGAGGGAAGAAGACGGTTCACCCATCTCAGTCTCTGAAAGTGATGGAGCAGCTCCTCCATCCAGTTGTCCTTGATGATTTTCCTGGAATGCTTGGCTGGGGTGACATCATGGCTACATTGCAGTCTGTCGCTATGCTGGGATTTTTAGAAATGATTACAAAACATAATTGTAAAAAGGTATATCAGCCTAGATCGATCAAGGCATAGGTATTAGGCATATAATATACATTTACTGGCCAAAGGGCATGGTTTCTTTCTTGTTTACTTTTGCAGGAAAAAATATAGCAGGCTACAGGACCTGTTAAAGTTCATCTTAGATAGATGTGTTTTTTTTGTTTGTTTTTTAGCGATCTGTTCGTTAAGCACCAGGTTCTTTGGTGATCATCCTAACAGTCAGCAGAGCAAGTCTGTTGCAGTGTGAAGGCTTTTTGCTTAGTTTTTGTAAAATCTGAGTAATAACCCTGATGGGCATTGTTGTATCAGTTGTGGCTCCAGATATTCAAGAGCACCTGACCTGCTGGCAAGGCATAAGTAGTTATTAGATGTGCCTTCTAGAAATGGAGAAAATCTCTCCGATTGTGCTTTCCTCCTGTTGCTACTTGGTGAAACACATTGTTACATTTCTTGTTGTAGGCTGTAATGGCCTGGAAGAGCTAATGGGCATCGATCCGTCCTTTGAAGTATTCCAAGCTACACTGTTCAGCTATACGTCTAAGAGCCTGGAGCGCAGTGTGCAGACCAAAGAAGTCAACCAGAAGCTCGATGAAAACATCTCTTGTTTCCTGATTCACTTGTCTCCATATTTCATGCTGAAGCCCGCCCAGAAGTGCCTCGAGTGGCTGATTCACAGGTATCCTTCAGGATCTAGAACAAGATTCCATTGCTACACATAATGTATTCGGTCTGCCCAATGCTGGCTATAATTTTCTGTCAATTTTAATGTTTTAAATTTCATAATGCACATGCCTGCCATTTTGGGGAGTATTGGAGTGCAAAATCGGCTGCTGCCTCAGGACAGACATGCTCTCATCTCTCCAAAATGGAAGTTCACTTTACTGGAACTTCTTGATACCATCTATATGGTTGCGTTTCTACATGCAGTGTTTAATGTTTTGTTGGAAAGGGCAGTTGTATCTATTGCAATGTCTATATTGAATGCTTGCATAGAATGTTTATTCTTCTATTGACCACTTTTCCTCACCTTTTAGATTCAAAGCACTTCTGCAGTGTGGGTTTAGTTTTTGTTCTGCCAGTATTGATTCTTACTGATTGCTCTAGCTAGTGATCGGGAGAGGCAGCAGGACTTAGCTTGCGTCCACAGGAGGGTACAGCCTTGTTTCCTGCTATACTCTGCTTTAGGTTCCCTGTAACTCCACCCAAAGCAGTTGAAAGAAAACAAGGGATAAGGTGATGTGTGCTCAGTTTAGCTACAGTTTTTGAATGCCACATACTGTAGTTATTTAACCAACTTGTTTCCTCTTTCAGAACCTTTCTCAATCTCTGTGTCTTCTGCCTTCTCAACACATTGTGATCAGACATTAATCCTTAAGTAACTGCTACCCATGTATCTTGGAGCAGAAATTGTTCTTAGATATAATCTCTACCTTCCAAAGCTCTGATGCGTACTGGTTTGAAATTTTGTACTATGTAAAGTCTATTTAATCTGAATGAGTGAATCATTTAGCTCGCGCTGCTTGCCTAGGCAAGTTTCCAGAATCCTTCTTCCCCATGTCTTCAAGCCTTTGTCTAGTCTATGCACTTTTCAAATGTAGTTTGTACTATCTTATACACAAGTCGGTCAGTGCACCTCAGCCTGTTTACCTCTCCCTCTGTCACTCTCTGTCAACACTAGAACAACATACACGAACCAAACCACGGAGTAAGTTGTGGAAGGCCACTTTAATTTAGAAGGAACACTGCAGGGGCGTAAATTATTACAACTCCCCCCGAATGGATGTAGGTACCTTCCTCTGATTGGTTCAAACTGAAAGTACTGTGTATGACAAAGAGAGCCATGTTGGTGCACCAAACTTTGAAGGTATTGAATCCCTCTCTGCTACTTACTCTGTTTCACTGAAGCAGTAACTCCACTGGAACTGAGTGGTGAGCGGAGCATGGGTGCAGCGTTTGCCCCTTAGTTCACTGTTGAAGCTGCTTTTGCCACGCGCCAGTGGTTTAATCAGTGCATTACCTGTCCTCCTGGTTTGTTCGGAATCCCATATCATCTGGCAGTAGCTTATTGATTAATGCAATGAAATGTTCAACACATGGTTTTCATATTAGCATGCTCCTTTCCAAGATGACGCACACATTAATAAACATTGGAACCTTGTCTAGTCGCTTCCCTGCCAAGCCAATGCCATTATTGAGAAATGTGTACGGCACAATTCAGAAATGATGTAATTTAATAAGAAAACTAACTTTAAATCCTTTAGGTAAACCATTTTGTGTGCATCCATAGTCCCTGGGCTTTCACTACGGAAATTTTAGCTATTGTGATAAAATAATCTTAGCATTCCACACTTATTGGCCTCCTATGTCCTTTATGTTCTTTTTTACTGAACCTATAAAGTTCTCTTTATCAAATTCATGACATTGCACATGACTGCATTGGATGTTAATTGATACCTCTGTGACTGTTCCACTTTCTCCATTTGCTTCCCTTTATTTTTTGATTGTCTGTCTTCACTCTGTGTTATCAGGTGTGATGGTTGGGAATGGTAAGATCATTTGAATAGCCAATGAATGGCCATTTTGTTTATATTTTCAGATTATCATTTGTAGCTTTTGTGTTTTGGGAACTGAGCCACTAGGTGCTTAATAAGTTGTATACTCTTTACTTTCTCCTGCAAGGTTTCATATCCATCTCTACAATCAGGATAGTCTCATTGGTTGTGTGTTGCCGTATCATGAAACCAGAGTGTTTGTTAGAGTCATCCAGCTTTTAAACATCAAAGACCCAACGCACCAGTGGAACTGGCTGGAACCCATTCAGGTAACTTAGCAGCGTTTAGAGAAAGTCATGTTTTTGATGTTTCTAAAATCTGTATTCTTTTTTGTCTAAATGACGCAGCTTGCATTCTTTTAAATTTTTATGACATGCATACGGTTATCAAAGGTTTATCCCCTCGTCTGACATCAAGGATCTTATAACGAACATATGTTAAAGCTCTCCTGTCCATATTCTTTGGTTGTAGTCTACACTTGATTATGTAATGTTGGATATTTACTGGCATTCTGATTTGCCTTTGAAATTGCAAGATTAAAAAGTAAAATAGGAGAAGATAAATAAGCATTGGCAAAGCCAATAGGTCTCGCCAATGTGAGAGGTATTGGCTTTGCCAGTGTCTTCTAGTCATGTGTTACAGCTGCGTGGCTGTTGTGCAGCATGGCTAAAAGTTAGTAGTGTGGCGCAGAGAAGAGTGGAGTGGTGGAGAGTAAAGTAGAGGGGCGTAGAGTGGAGTGGTGTACAATAGGGTGACATAGGGTAGAGTGGCGTACAGTAGCATGGCATAGAGTAGAGGAGAGGCGTACAGTAGTTGGAGAGGTGTAAGGTAGTGTGGCGTAGAGTGGTATAGGTAGGAGTGGTGTGTCATGGAGTAGCGTGGTGTAGAGAGGAGTAACAGAAAAGAGTGGCATAGAGTTGTGGGTGTAAGTAACTAAATCACCAATAGAGATGGCAGATAGGGTGAAAGCAACATAATTAAGAAGCTGTATACCTGTGTTAAAAATAGGAAAGCACATTGTACATCCTCCAGGAATAATACTGAAACTATTATACAATAAGTTTAAAAAAAAAGTGCGTTGCAAAATGATGAGAAAGAACAAACTTACTTGGTCCATGCTCCTGGGAGGAGCTAACTCAAGAAAGGAAGGGAACTACAGGAGCTAAGCAATATGCAAATAAGTGACATCGTAAACAACTAATGGTATGCTATGGGTGGGTTGTAATCCCACTGAATTGTAAACATTGTCTTGCAACACAGCGCTGTGTAGACGAGACCTAAAAAGGGTGCCTCTTGTTTGTAAAATCTTCTATACGTGCTGTTCTTCCTTGCAAGACGAGCCTTGGGGACTGAGAAATTAGCCAGTATATGGCAACTGTGTGTGGTTTTTTAAATTTTTTTTTAAATGATGTACAAGAAAGTGTGCATGTGTTTTATTTGTCCTAAACAGGCATCAACAAAAGGTTGCCTCTGCTTAGATAACCCACTTCATTGCTATTGCAAATAGTGTTGGGGGAAAAAAATTAACTTTTCTTTCACCATTGACTTTGGACTTTAAGTGTTGGTCAGTATTTCCTATTTTTAAATTTTCTACCTACTTGCTATTTACGGGGAAATAGGGGTGGAACCCAAAAACTATACATGTCTGAAAACTAGCCAAAGCCCTGAATTCAACAAGGGTTCGCAGCTAGATTGCTCAAAAGTTTCACAAAGAACCCAATTGTTTAAAATCGAAAAATGGTGCATGTAATTGGGGAAAAAGAGCACTTCAAAACAGGGCTTTCATCTTTATCATTGTGCCTTGAATGCTGGTCTACAAAACTAACTTACTGCAATCTGACATATTTTTCCTCTTAAAGTGTTTGTAGTTTGGCCAAGAACCAACAAATGAGCCATGGCTTACAATGATTTTTCAGTGTGTACTGACCATGCATTGCATAATATAAAAAAAACAAGGAAAAAGAATTGGATATGAAGGAAAGCTATGCTTTTTAAAAAAATGTTCACAAGATTGTGAATTTAGGAATGGAAATAATTCATACTACTCTGAATTTTGGATATCTTAGTGAATGCGAGGGCTTTTTTTTTCCCATGGGTGTTTTGTTTAGAGAAGGACTTACAATAAGAAGCCAAAATTTAGAGAAATTTAATGGATAATAGCAATATACCCTAAAAGACAGCGTTCTCTCAATAAAACCATCTAAATCTAAATCCGTATTTGTAAAGCACAAACTACTCACCCTTACGGGTCTCAAGGCGCTGGGGGCCGTCGTGGAAATTAAGTGAGCTATTGCCCAGAGTCACATGGTGCTGAGCTGAGCTGCCGCCGGAGCCGGGGATCGAACCGTGAACCCTGTGCTCCGAAGTCAACTGCCCTGGCCGCTGCACCACACCTCTCCAGACGGGCCCACCCACCTCGCTAGTGTGGGTGGGCCGGTCTCCTGGGAAAGACTGAGAACAAAACTATGGAAAGCAAGCCAATATTGCTTTGAAAAAGGTTTTTTTTTTTTATGAAGACAGCTGTCATATGTGATTCTGGGAAGCTCTCTTGTACGAGATGCTGTTCTCTCTACATGTACATCTATTACTGTGATCCCATCCAATTCAGCAGCCTCAATTGGTGTCTTACGCCCAAACACAGAGTTGATAGGTAATGTGTAAATTTGCAACTATAGCAAGACTTAAAACAATACGGTCTAAAAAAGCATTTATCAACATAGAAAAATTATAATGAGCTACAGCACTTTTAATAAAATATTGCATTAGGAATAAAATGGAGAGAATCCAAATAATAGAAATAAAAGCAATAATTAGGAAACGACCCAGGTGCGGGGATTAATATTTCCTCCGATTTGGTTTTTCTCTGTGTGCTGCAACCAAATGTATTGGTGCACACTTTTCTTGGCTGTGTGCAGAATGAACACTACTGATGTGCTGTGCTGCGAGTGCTCAAAGCGAACAAGCTGTCACTTCTATGCCCGATATATGGCGATAATTAGACCATGGTCATAGACAAAAAAGGCTTATGGAGGGTTATGGCCTTTACAACTTGAAGGTCTTGCTTACCCACGTCCACCACCACGTCTACCACCACCACGTCTACCACCACCACGTCTACCACCACCACGTCTACCACCACGTCTACCACCACCACGTCTACCACCACGTCTACCACCACCACGTCTACCACCACGTCCACCACCACGTCCACCACCACGTCCTCCACCACGTCCACCACCACGTCCACCACCACGTCCACGTCCACCCCCACCACCACCACGTCCACCACGTCCACCACCACCACGTCCACCACCACCACGTCCACCACCACCACGTCCACCACCACCACCACGTCCACCACCACGTCCACCACCACCACCACGTCCACCACCACGTCCACCACCACCACCACGTCCACCACCACGTCCACCACCACCACGTCCACCACCACCGCGTCCACCACCACCACCGCGTCCACCACCACCACCGCGTCCACCACCACCACCACGTCCACCACCACGTCCACCACCACCACCACGTCCACCACCACCACCACGTCCACGTCCACCACCACGTCCACCACCACATCCACCACCACATCCACCACCACATCCACCACCACATCCACCACCACCACCACGTCCACCACCACCACCCGTGACAGGTAAAGTGTCACTGGCGGGCAGGGGTAATAGCAGTGTCAAACCCGGCTGTACATGGGACATTTAAGGATGCATTGGGTGCGAGAAGACGGGAATAGGGGCTAGAAGTATTACACCAGACCCAAGATACATTTTGAAGAGGCGCAATGTCACAGGGGCTCCTGTAAAAGCACTCGCAGCATCTCTACCTCACAGTGGCATACCTGCACGAGCCACTCACTCAAAACAAGCATTGGCATAGCCAATAGGTCTCGCCTTTGGGACCTTATAAGTGTTTTGCCATGCAACACTTGATGTTGTTGCACCAAGGATACTGTGCTGGATAACTAAACACTTATAAGGTCCCAAAGGCGAAACCTATTGGCTATGCCAATGCTTGTTTGGTGTGTGATGCCTCAGCAACAGTACAGTGTGTATTCCTGATTTGTAGCTCAAAATGAGTATTTTAAAAAATAATTAGGACTACATAAAAAGTTTGTGTATTCTGGCCATTGGATTTCAACAGGGGTCACAAAAATGAAGCTACTCCTCAGTATTTCAACTTTTCCCTCCTCCCCCTTTCAGGTTTAGAGTTGTCTTGCACAGAACATACTAGGCTTTTTCTCCTCTTCAATGACCAGTGACTGTGCACATGACACAACGCTCTGATCGGTGTGGTTTATTTCCCGTCTACGTTTGTACTGTTGTGCTCTATATAAAAATAACAATAATATATATATTTTTTTAATTGTGTCCCTCACATGTTGGTAGGCTTATTGTCTGGAAAACAAAAGCCCAAAACGTTACCATGCGAAAGGAGACAAAGTTGCATGGAAGTAAGTTAGATCATTTTTTGTGATTCGGATACTTGCTGTATTTGGGTCAACGGGCACCTAGGCTGCCCAGGCAAAATTTCCAACCACAGACATCTGAAAACTACAGTACTGGATGAATCGGGGGAGTCGTGGTTTGCCTAGAATCCACTGCTTTTTCTTACCCAGAGCCATCTGGTAACATCTAACTTTGACTAAAAAAAACATTATTCCCTCACATTTCTGTCTCAAAATGCTCCGGCATTGATGGGAACAGCAAAAGTCCTACTACAAGATGTTCTCATAGTTCTCCATATAAAACCTGATGCATTAGAAGTATGAGGGGGCCTGTCATCCAAGAGAAGAAAGTCCAAAACGCAACATCGATGTTCTTTAGAAGGTCGTTTTTTTGGGATGTGCATTTGTTTTGTCCTTGAGGGGGAAGGAAGCTTGAGGAATATTATAAATAATTCCTTTAAATTAATAGGATTATCAGGGTAAACTGAAGGGTTCATTGTAATCACCAAGCTTGTTTCTAATCTGGATTTCAGAGTGTATCTTTTCAACTGCCCGATTAAAAAAAATTATTTATATAGGTATATCAAATACAATTTTGAGAGAGTGAGGATTGGTGTAACTGCCAGAAAGTTTTAAAGCCTTTTTTTACAGTTCTGAATTAGGAGCAACCGTTTTGAAATTGGTAGAATTGGTTGATTATTTTTTTTGCTCATGAGAGGAGCACAAAAAGTGACGCGATTTCCTCAACTGTGTTGATATAAATATAAATCTAAGTTTTTCAGTTTGGAGGACATGCCATTTGTGTAAGGCTTTGTCATTGGTGTCCGAACTGGCATCTGCCATTATTTTATGTGGCTTAAGCAAAGGTATGGCGACCAGTGCAGAATTCACTAAACTCATGTAGGAAAGGATCAATAGATTGATCACTAAAGCAAAGTCCTTATACGGTGGGGACGTTATCAAACAAAACCTTAATTGGGGTGTGTCTTAGGCATAAGCAGCAGAGCAGATGAAATTACCACATCATTTACATTGCAGCAATTTTAAATTGGGAAAATAGGTGACCAGGAAAGCTAAAGTTTTATTTGGTTGGCCTCAATGCTTGTAAAATTACCCAGATGAGGCGAATCATCTAAGTCATCCATAACCCTTGATCACTTTTCAGATAAAGATCAAAACATGAGAAGCAGTTAGAGCAGAGGTGAAGATTTGCCCAAATTCATGCGATAAACAATTGTGTTCGATATAAAATTACAGCTCTTTGAAACATTAAATATAAGGGCCAGTGAGAATCCTGTATTATGTTTATAGTAACCATGAAATATTCTGAAATTATATGATACCAGGTAATCCAATTTACCTGTAAATCGACATGTACGCCACGTTTTTCATTCTGAATACCCTGGCTTCAAGGTTAGGTAACACACCCCAGGAACCTAAACTATTTCAAAGGGCAGTTTGTCCACTGAATTTATATTTGTTTGTCTTTTAAATACACATCAAAAGGTTATCAATTTATTTAATTAACAAGGCCATTTGGCAGGTCTCTTAATAATTAGGATGCTTGCCTCTCTCTTGATCATAGTTTGAATTGCCGCCTGGAGAAATATCCCTTTAAATAATATTTATTTTTTAAGAGACCAAATAATGTCAAATTCTTTTGTAGAGCTTAAAACTTCAATGTGGTTTTTAAAAGGTTCATTTGTTTGCTTATCTGATTTTCTCCCCGACAGTCAGTTAGTCTGCCCCCTTCCTCTGGTTTCTCTCATTTTTCTTTTTATTTACCTGGTTTTAAGTTTACTCTTTTCTGACTTTGAATCCCAAATATCTAGTAAGTTCCATCATCAAATGCTAACCAAGGGAGCAATGTGTGGTGTTATGTCTGACTTACTGTCAAATGTTTTCTGACCAAAGATCTGTAATTGCCTAAAGTGCATTTCAGTACTGTGTAACAGTATCCCTTCTTTTTTTTGGTATTACACAGAAACCAGGCGTTCCCCTTGCCAGGAGCACATTGATTACCCACTGCTTTAAAGATCTGGGATTCATGGATTTCATCTGCACACTAGTAACCAAAGCAGTAAAGGTCGGTATTTAAATCCTGATTTTCCTCTCTACCCACAAACCCGGAGTATGTAGTGTGCAACCTGCAGCCCCTTAACTGCCTCATCACACTTTTTTCAAGCACTGGACTCTCTAAAGAAAAGTGTCGCTTAAGCATGGGGGAGGTAGGGAGGATCTCTCCTTGTAGACTTCTCTGGCAGGGTTCTGGAATTGCAGCAACCCTAGAGCAGAGGGAAGTCTGATAATAGACTGGAAGTTTGAATCCCCATTCACTGCTACAAAGAACACAGTAATTCCCCTCACAGGTGTTGTGGTCACCCGCACTTTTTGCCACTGGCACTGATATTTTTCGACAGATGTGCAAGGGGTCCCTGCTAACCAGGCCCAGTGCCAGTGCTCTTCCCTAATACAAGGTAAAATGGTCTCATTGTCACACAATTGGCACACACTTTGGCACCCCTGTAAGTCCCTAGTAAGTGGTACCCAGGGCCCCTTAGGGCTGCAGCATGTATTATGCCACCCTAAGGGACCCTCATTCAAACTGCATGCAGCCTGCCATTGCAGACTGCGTGTCATGGTGCAAACTATGAGTGAAAATACTACATGGTACACTCTCTGTGTGCTGTGCCAAAGTACCTGCAAGTCATACGTGTAAGTCACACCTACAGCAGGCCTTGTAGCCATAAGGCAAGGTGCATTATATTACATGTGAGGGCATATCTGCAACAGAATGGCTAGTGATTTAGCATATCAAGGACAAGGGCTCAAAAGGCCCTGACGCCTTTGATATGCAACGCTGGCTTTCCCCAAACCTAGGAGATGCCGCCCCCTGCCCTGAGGCCCATTTGGCACCAGGACAGGCAGAAAATTAAGTATTTTAGTAGGCGTGTTGCACCACCAGGCTAGTCAAACCTTTGTGGTGGGCTACCCGATTTGTTCCACGAGAGAATGGTGTCATCATTTCTTTTTTGGTGGAATTAGGAACTTTGTGACAGGGTTATGCCCACTCCCCACAGGAAGTGGTCATATAGAGGGTGTAGTGGCCCGAAGGGTAAGTATCCTATTGGCTACTACCCTTCACTCCCCTTAACGCCCCTAAATTCAGTATTTAGGTGGCCCCATAAAACCAGGAACTCAGATTCACCCGACTAAAGAAGGACAAAGAAGATCCGAAGAACGCAAGAATTGTTGACTAGCTGTGGACTTGTTCCAAACCTTGCCCACCTGCTCCGGTCTCAACAATTGCAAAGACCTGACTTGTCCTGCAACTGTGCAGCCTCCAAAAGCCTCAGAGGGCTGCCAGTGCTTCGTCAATCAGCCAGCATCTCCTTTGAAGTGGAGGAGCCACTTGCCAGCAGGCCCGACCACAATGTCTGGTTTACTGATGTGCTGACCACCGGGTCCACCAACATAGAAGCCGCCCAGGAGGAGGTCACCGTGCTCTGGGAGGTCTGATCCGTCTTCCCAACTAAGTCTGGAGACGCCAGGACCCCCAGGAGCCGCCCTGCACCAGATCCCTTGCATCAGCCAAGGCTTGTTCAATGTCCAGCTCAGACATCAACACTGACCTACCGACACACCAGAGAGGCCATCATCTAGAATGGCCTTGCTGTCCTGTTTTGTCCCCATCTCCATGTCGACCCAAAACGTGAGAACCTCCAGCACAAGCGACCCGTTGGACAAAACACCTTGGCACCCAAGCCCCACAGCCCGAGTCCGAGCCTACCAATGGTGCACCCTTGCCCCAGAGACCCTTAAGAACCCAGCCCCCCTTTGGGTTCCAACAGACTTGTCTCCAACTCTCCATTTGCAGCATTTTTCTGTTACAGGTTTTCTCCATAGGCTTCAGCGATAGCGTTCTGGGCTACCCTTGCAACCAGCATATCTGCACCGCGAGACACCAGAGCAGGTAAACCAAAACACCTGATGGGTCTGAGGACCTTGGCCTCTACTTACCTTAAGTCCAGAAGAACAACCCTGTATCTCGATTGCAAGTACCCCTATGAAGTTTGTTTCTCCCAAAGGATAACATTACGGCATTCAAGGCACATGCCTCAAATCTGACCTCTGTATTTTCTGTGTTTCTGAAAATCGCTAACTCGAAAAGTACTTGCTATATCTCGTAGATCTTGGTGCTAAAATAATATAAAAATCTGTTATTTTTCTAAATTGGTGAGAGATTTATTGATTCTGTATGTGCAACAAATGCCTAACACTCCCCTCTGATAAGCCTAAGGCTGCTTGACAACACTACCATAAATAGAGCAGATTGGGATTGTTAAAAGCAAGCCTCTGTACACTAATAAGGGATACCTGCTCTCTGTACACAGTGCACCTCATTTTGGGACACTATATAAAGAGCTAGCTTCCTATAACAGGGAACACACTAACAGTGGGTCTGGTAATATACTAATATGGAGACAGAATACTTTGGATAAGGAGACACTGATTTGCTCAAATCACCTTCACCCAGTCCTTTCTAGCATGCTCCTATCCATGAACCACAGAGGAATTAGCAGATGTGACTGCAAGTGAAATAGATATTGATGCAAATCAAACAGGGTTCAAACAATCCTACTTGGCTCTGTGCACCCTGAGCTGGGAACTCGGCTTCATTTAGTATCATTCATGAAAGAAACCCACCATCTTCTGGTAGACTTCCCTGTTAGTTACTAACCAAACTCATACACTGTTTCCCTCCCCATCTAATAAGCCCAAGTATGGGGAGCTACTCAGGAACAAACTCCCCATAGATCAGTCCCACTCTAGGGCATCATGGGAGATCAAGAGGAAGAGAGTTCAGTTGGCTACATAGGGCTCCATGGGTTTTCACCCTTAAAAGTTCTAAAGAAACTAGCAGAATAGTTTGTCACTGGAGATGATCTGATAGAGGCGGGCACAGAGTATCCAAGGGAATGCCCAAGATATTTGGTGGATAAGGGGCTTAAGCTGGGTTTGCCCTCCTGTTTAAAGGAGAATTGGAAAGATGCTCGGTTAGGCAAAATCAACAACGGAGCTCAATTTAATAATTTCACCACTACAGTGTAAATAAATACATTTTTCAACTTATTTCCGTCCATTTTTATACATGATATATTTAAATCACAAAGACCCCTCTATCATAGCCTAGGCCAGAGTTCTCAGATGGAACCCCATGTCTAGATAGGGATCCAGACCTGCCGTAGAGATGAAGGCAATGAACAGAGCCATTGTTTAAAGAAGCTCATTCTACTAATGGATACATGTTCAGGTAAAATAAAATGACTCTCCGCTTTACTAACTCTTGCCCTCAGAGCCTCTTTGTGTTGGAACCAGTGCAGAGAGTTGTTTTCCCAACCGTTAGTGGATCAAACCAAGTAATATATCCCATACACTGGATGTTTGAAGATCTTCTTCTTTGTCTCGTTGGCTCATAGTCTTTGTATATTTTCTGTAACTTTCACCAGATCTTTGGAGAGCACTCTGAGAGCCCACCACAGTTGAGGGTGTTGGTTTCCTTTTATGCTTCCACTATTGTTGCAGCCTTGGAAGCTATGGAGAAGATAACAGAAATAATCGTGGCCAAGCTCCTCCCATATGTGCAGAAGGTATGAATTATTGCCTTGTTTTCTATTACCTTGTTGCATTTCTGCTTTCATTCTGTGGATGCTTTCTGTATCCTAGTTGTGACAAGTAATTGTGAACTTTCTCCTCTGTTTATCAACGTACAAACTGTTGTGGTAGGGGGAACTATAAGTTGTTGCAGATGTGTGAGACGCACGAGCATGATGGGGACTTTGGGATGTGAAGAAGCAATCTAAACGTGATCTCTGGGGTCCAATAAAGGAAGTGATAGCAGGCAGCATGTGTACAGGGACCTTGAACTGTGTACAGACAGTAGTGGACTTTAACATAAATATTTGGATAATTTCGTTTTTTTTTTTCCATACCAGGGTTTGAGATCCTCCTTGGTGGATTACAGAGCGGCGACCTACATGATCATCTGCCAGCTTGCTGTGAAAGCGGTGATGGAGCCTTCCCTGGTCCGTGCTTTGGCAACACAAATCACCAAGACGATGAGCAAGACCCAATCCCTGATCCGAGACGGGCTAGTCTGCCTGATAGTTGTACTGCAGAGCCAGGGGTCAGACCACTTGGGGAAGAAGTAGGTGGACTTGGACCATGCCGCAGCAGTTTCATTGTTGCTCTGTCAGTCTCCTATGAGTGATGAAGAGTTTCTCAAAGGAAACTTCTTGGTAGTTGGCCGATTCCAACATTACGTGATGGCTTATTTAACAATCCTACTACAGGAATATATTGTAAAGCATAAGCTGAGAGTTTATAACTTTTAATATCAAGTTCTTCTCCCACTCCACCCACTATGAATTTCCTGATCCGCCTGTACTTGCCTTGATTAAGATCCTGAACCTATCTGTGATGGTGGAAAGCAGCACTTCTACCAGTGCATCTCCTTCATGTTTAAATGTTTGAGGCACACCCCATAGAGCTTTTTGATAACTTTCACTAATGCTCTGGAAGGGTGCTTGCTGTGAGTATAAGCAACAACAACATAGCATTGAACACGGTGTTCACTGGTTGGGGGATGAGAACAGGTAGCACAGCTGATCTCTATTGTTACCAATAACTAACTGGGGTTTAAAGAGGCACTACAGGAAAGAGATTGTTATGGGCTTTACAACATTTTTAAAACATGTTTGCAAGTTGGTACAAAGACAGGTTATTGTTAGCAACCTAAGCCCTTGGGGCACTTAGGTTTAATTTGGACCTCCCTCCCATTTCTTTTACTATGCTATTCATCTCATTCAGCTTAATTTGAGTTCTCTGTCATTTTGGACTGTCAGAAAATATTGACAGTGGGTAATTTATCAGCACAAGCATAGTCTTGCAGTATTTCTTACCTTCTCTAAGTAGGTTACCTACTTACTATATTGATGCCAGAAAAAAAATATATTTAAAAAAAAGTTTGCATTTAATGATTTGTAAAGGTAGCGAGACATGATTTCTTTTTTTTAAATTTCAACACGCCTTTGCTTTTATTGATCAACTGTTTTGTAATCACAACACAGAAGATACTCTAGCTGAAACCCCTATAAATGCACAGCTACATAGATATTCTCCATCCTGGAAAGAGTGTTTCTAATCTTGGCTCACTCTACATTCATAGATCACTTTTCCCATCCATTGTTTGGTTAAAAAAAAAAAAACCTGCTCCGACTAAGTCTTGATGAACATTTGTTCCTGTCTTGCATGATACATTTTTTATGTGCAAGACCTAGGGCTGCATGTTTATATTGTTGTGTATGTCTTGAGGATCCCTTCTCCTTTGAAGTGTTTTCAAGCATGATTGTGGTAAAGTTAACAATGGGTGCCACCTATAGTATGTCCTCCCTTAGGTGAAACTCTGCTAGCCTGATGATATAAAGTGCCCTCTCCCTCTCAAATCTCCATTAAAGTTCCCCTGATTGCTCTGATCAGATTTATGAAACGTAACTGTGTTCCTCATTCCCAACCCCACATAGAGGGATGCCTTCATCACAGATTTGAGATTTCTTTGCACCTCAAAAGTCCGGGATCTCCAGATGAAATGAGTTAGCTGCTTTCAGCATTTAGTCAAGCTTTCTCCCAGCCTCTCTATCAAGTACACTATTCATAGTTTGACTTGGCCTGTTGGGAATTTCATCCACTTTGCCTTTTTTAGAGCAGGCCTGGTCTTTTGTATTTGCCTCCTCATTGGCTACCCAAGTGCTGAGGTCCTCCAGCTCCTATTCCTATTGATCTTTTGTCTTGTGAAGTGCTTCCAGGGGTACCATGTTTTACTGGGTGCTTCACTTGTTCACCCAGAAGAGGTCTGTGAATTGGTGTAGACTTTAAAGTATTCTTATATCTGTGAGTGGTCATCTCAATAAGCCAAGCAATCTCATCATTGGGAAGGCCAACAGCGCAGCTCTTGTCTTTCTGGTTATTTAAGGTGAGTGTTTTTTACACAGTGATGTGTTTTTTTTTTTTTTTATAAACCTTTTTCCTATTTTTTGTGACAAGAGATAGCTCACCTCTGTGGGCCAAGTTTCTTTCAGCAGGAAGGGAAACCCACCATAGCGCATTCAGTGTGGCCATTCAATCATGTTGTTCTTCTCAGAAGCTCCGCAGCATTGCTGTTCGTAGTGGTACCTTTGCAGTACAGCAATGCTACCCAACTGCTATAGTTTGTAGTTGGGCTCTTTCTGTAAGCCAATTCCAATCCGCAGGATTGGGCAAAATTCTTCAGGGCGCTCTTCAAAAAAACTGTTTTGCCATCTAAATGAGTCCAATGTTTCTCACTCCTATAAATTAAATGGGGCACAGCTGGCTACTTGTGTTCACTTTGTCTTTTGATCACAGTACCTTCAGTTGCCTGCTAACAATTGATCACTTCTGCTGCAGGGTGATTATGGGAAGGCCTTAAGCAGGCTAGTTCCCATTTGCTCTTTTTGTACCTACCTATGCTTTATTTCCTCCTCAATTCTACATCTTTCGCCTTAGGGAAATGGCTCAAGAGGCTCAAGATTTGTACCCAGTCACTGCTCCTCTCCTAGATTTATGGCTCCTCTCCCCACAGTGGATGCGACATAAGGCTGTGCAGTGAGCATCACACTCACTAACTATCATAAGGAGGATTCCAGCACACAGTGCTCTTCAATGGCCTTATCAATGCAAGTTGCAAGTGGGTTTAGTGGCAGTATTGCTCACTAAGTTAAAGACATTGCTGGTTTCTTTGCAGGAATCGGGCCTGAGTTCGAATTTGTGGCAGCACAACAGAATATGTGACTATCATGTAGCCTATCGTGCCCCATCTGGGACTAGACGAGACCTTCAAACAGAGGGAATTACGGGAATGAGTTAGATTGGAGACTTGCGAGGGTGTGTAAATAGGACTAGAACAACAGATGAGTTCTTAAAAGATGTGCTTCTGGTATTTTTGGGGATCAACTTCTGGTGAAAATAGTTGGTTAGTGGCAGGAGTGTTGTAGGTGCTGCACTTGCAGTCAAAATATAGTTTGTATGATGGACTTGCACATTCACTAAATTAATTTGTGCTAAACTGTTCTTCTGCTCCAGTAATGTGTTTTTGAAAACATCGGGGTCAATAGGGAATAAACCAGACTTTGGAATATAATTGAGTCCCGGCTCCCATCACATAGGGACTGAGGTATGTAGGACCCTTGACCAGAAGACGGCATGCTTGCTGCCTTCATTAATTTGCTTGGGGTGCTGTTTTCAATGTTCACTTCTCATCCACAGTCTGACTCTTTAGTTTCAAACGCTTGAACACAGATAAATCAACCGGAATGATGTATACTTGTGTAATTGTCTACAAAAACATGTTGACATATGTTCACATGTAGTTCAACAAGATACTCCATATGCATGCTTCTTAGCAGTATATGTTGTGTTCTTTCTTCTTCATTATATTAATAGGTGTGAGCCATACATACTTTGGGAACAGAGACCCAAGCAGCCTCACTCACATCGAACAACACTTCGATACTTGAATGAGTGCATGCCATGCTTCACAAAACCTTAAAATTAAAGATGTGATTGAAGGTGGTTTGTTTCACTTTGTCAGGCAATGATTTGTGTTTTCCTTGGAATGTTTCTTGACATTTAACCATTCCATATAAGAAATAACATTTTTAACCAAATTATTCGAATAAATATTTCTATTTATTTCCTTAACAACATCCCATTAGGTTCTGCCTGATGGATGGATGTTTGATAAAATTGTGTGAATCAGGAAAAGCGTGTATAGCTCTGAAAGTGAACTGACATGTAGTATGATAGCAATGCTGCTCACATGCCTGCTGTTTGTTTTTCTGCATGCAGACCCTTTACTCTTCTGTGCAAAGTCCCAGATTTGATGAGTACACTCCAGGGCATTGAGACGGCTTATGATACAACTGCCCTTCTGCGCTACCTCCTGCCAAATCTGGTGTATTCTGTAATCCAGCACAGCACTGATGGTGAGCTCTCTGATGTTTTCTTCTTTCAGCGCTGAACACTCACATTGTTTTTTATAGAGGAATTATGTTGCCATGAAAAACGTAGATACAAATATACCATTGTAACGAAAAATAGTTATTTTTTTGCTTTTAAAAAATCAGTTTGACAAGAATAAAAGTGTTTTGAAAACGGGGAAATGTACTGCAAAGATAGTGGTTAATGTAAAGGTCAGGTTAAGGGTTATAAAATTAAGGTTAGTGTTAGTGTATGGATAATGTTAACAATTATGGATAGGTTTATGATCAAGGTTAATATGTTGGTGGAAATGTTATTTTCCTAAAGGCATTTGTTAAAAGTTTAGCCCATCTAATTACATTTTTGTTTTTAAGTGTTCTCTATAGTAGCTTGTTTTTAATTGTATTTATTTATAAAGATATCCTTGGTTCCATTGTAGATGCTTATGAATGATCTAACCTATTTCCTATTTTTAGTGGATATTCCTCTCTTCAAGTGCCACAAATGAATCTTAGCCCTGAGTGTTGAAATGCATCTAGAAAATGTTGCTGTTGCTTCGGGTTATTAATGTCAGGTGCCACTATGTAGCTTCAGATGCTGTGTTAAAGGCGACCACTGGAGGTGATGTGGCAGATCCACAAAGGCATCATGGGTGGCAGTGATATCTGTTTCTGACCTCCACTGATGCAGGATCTGGAGTCACTGAGTTTTATTTACTCTGCTGATTTATTCTCATGTATTCACTTTTTTGTGGTTGTGTGGCCCCAACCCCTTGGTGGCTTAACCCTGCTGTCGTTGACAGATTCTGGTTTCCTATCCACAGACCCAGTGTCTGTGGTGATCGGGAAAGACCATGGCATGGTCTTGTGACAACTGCTTTCATTAACGCACACCAAGGCAATCTCACAGAGGTTATTCAAAGCTTTTTGTGGTTGGAAGTTCAAATGAAAATTTAGGTCATTCTGTTGAAGGTAATCTCAGGAAAAAAAAATAGATAACCTTAACTCATAAAGCATAGTAAGCACAAGAGATTATCTGCTTCCTCCAACTCTGAGCGGAGGGTTAAAACATAGAAGAGAAGTACTTTGATTTCTCCTCTCAGCCGTTTCCTTTATAGGAAAACATTCTCCTCTGAGTGAGCATTTTCCAGCTCCTGTGCTTCTTTTGAATAGATTTAGGCTTTTCAGCTAGCTATGTTTGTTTTCTTTAATACGTAGAGGCTGGGGACCTACTCCTGTGAAAACCATATTTTCTTGAAGCCAAGGCAGGATGCAGGCTTTCCTAATAAATTGATCCATCATTTGCTTTTAGAAAGAGAAGGTAGAATGACATACACACCATTCTTTCTTTTAAAAGTTAATGTTCATATTTGCAGCAGTCTCCAAACACTCAGCAGTTTGTCAGGAAAAGGCTTTTTATGGATCGTCAACTAGACAACTTGCTTCAAAATAGCCCTGTCTACTACTAGAGAGACAGGTACCAGAATTAGAGAAGACTTGCTGCCCACTGTCACACGCATCAGATAACACAAAGACACACACAAAGACAAATAATATACACAAAATGAGCAAACCACACTTGCAGTACAGATGATTCAGCTCAGCCCTTGGAAATTAGATTCTTCTCTCTGTTGAAATGTTTGAGTCCACGGTGTGAAGATAACCCAGTCATCGACTGCGCTGCAAGGCCATCCTATTAGAACGTTCACTAAACAAATGAACAAAGCATAATACAGGTGGCTCCTTTTACCAGTTCACACATTTTATGTTTAGAGAGCTTTAATATCTACATATACAAAGTAGGACAAAAGATTTGAGTTGCTGCCTGACCAATGGTATGTCCCGGCAGTTGTGAATGTGATGGAGAACTACTGTTAAGTAAGACCTTCTTTATATTTCTCTATCATGTAAGAAACCCTTATGGTATAATAGTTGTTAAATAATTGTGAGTGATCCTTTCTAGATAACGACTTGGCTGTTCTGCTTCTCTGCTTTTTTTCTCCAGAGGGATTGGAGCAGCCAGAAGAGGCAGATAAAGAGGCTTGCACAACATTACTCATGGGAATAATTACAACTATACCGCTGCAGAATGGTTTAGACCAGGTTCTGGCTCGGTGAGTAAATGTTCCTTCTTTCAGTCGCTGGCTGTGCAAAGTGTTTCTTCTCCTCTATTCTATTCCCTGTACTGCAGTGTTTGGCGTACATTTCAATAGATGATAACGTGCACATTCGGAACCACACATACTACCTGTCAGATGACGGGTGTCTTTTTCAACTTGAGCCTCTTTCTTTTCAAATGAACTCTTTCTCATGGTTGTTCTTTTCCCATCTTTTTATGTTGATGTTTTGACAAGTGCAATGGTTTAAGAAGGAATGTCTTTATAATGAAGTTGTAAGAGTTAATGATGTCCACATTGCTTTGGCCCTTGGGTTTTATTGTCCTATATTTTCTTCATACTTAATTTTGACTTTAGTTATTGATATTCTCAAGGAATGTGCTGAATGCTTGTGTTACATTCCAAACCACTTGATGAATATGGTTGAATTGATCTAATCTGTTATATGTATGGTGATGTAAATTTTGCAGCATGAATCTTGATTGTGTTGTATTTTATGGATTTTAACCTGGAGACCGCTTAAATATCTTCATGTTGTTTAATAAAGTAAAATTGCAAAGACTAAGATTACTTTTGTCTCGATTAAATGCTGATTACTTAAACGGATATCATTAGTGGTACAATGCCTCCTTGTTTAGTTAAATGCAAATTAGCATTGCATTGGCTGCCATTTGAGAAGATGATCATCTTTAAATTAGCATACTTGCATATTTCACATTTCACCAAGTTGGTCTAGGATCTCTTGACAAAAAATGCCATTTGTCCATCATTACAGTAGCTATCCTAGCACGTCATAGAGGGAATCCCACCTGACTCCTCAGACACACCAGGAAACCTATCTCTTAAATCAGTAGCCATTTGCTGGCTCCAATATGTACTTGGCCATCAGAATAAGATGTAAATTGCTCAAGAGGATTGTATGGTTAGTATCATGGTCAATTATGACCGTTTTGACTCATTTTGTGTAATGTTTTTAGTCATTGTTAGGTCAATAATAAGGGTCTGCATTTATTTTGTATATGACATAAGTAGTTCAGCAGTAAAGTTTGGCAGCTGTGGCATTTATATCATTTTATGTCTTTTTGTCTATCCAGTTATTGTCAGCCTCTGCAAATCTCTCAATGTTTGCTGACACTGATCTTAAATTACAGGTACACTGTTGCCCGTATGAGATGGAAATACTGAAATTTTCAGTGCCAGTTCATTACATTGGATGATGGCGAGCTAGGCTGAAACTTAAGATAATAGAAAAGGCTTTAATACTGAGGCAGTTTTTATTGCTGTATTTGGATAAATTGATGCAGTGGGGTAGTAGTATGCATGAAACTTTTTGCATTCATAGTATATTTCACACATGATTCTTGTGATTGTGGGTACCCTCTTTCATAATATTTGGGTGTTTTACCAAATCAATTCACTGGTTCTCATCCTTTGTATCTTTACGGATTGTTTCCCGATTTGGCACATCTACAGGACCAGCCTAGCTGTGTTTATTTGTCATTGAAGCACCGAGTGACTTTAGTATGTGATATGTGAGTGTGCTAAATCATTCAAAGCACCTCTTTCCAGCAAACTGGTTGACGTTAATTTCATACTAGTTTCTAGATGCATGATTTTTGTTGTGTTTTACAAACAACTCTGTAAATGACAGTATTGATGCAAGGGGTATGCAGTGCTTGTGTATCATGTGCCTATAAGTGCAGAACCTGCAGAATTGAAGTGAGGATTGCTCCCCCTACCGACCGCTCCCCTGTCTCTGAAAGTAACATTGTGTAGTTTTCCATATGTAGTGTTAAGCAGAAATTCTTTTGGAACGGGTATAATGCTTAAAAATGGTCTTTTTATTTTTATTATTTAACTGCAAGCTGTGTGCTCTTTTTTTTTTTTTCTCTTTCAGGGCCTTTCTGGATGAGTATGTTGCTTATGGTGTTGAGAACAGTGCAGATGAAAATAAGAAATCTGCGTTAAACAACCAACTTCTTCCTTTCATCAGGCTTTTAGAAACAAAGTATGTTGATTGTGCTTTGTCTTTAAATGTTACCTTTGAAAGTATCTTTTGTGTTGGTTAAAGACCAAGTTTTTTGCCTCTGCCCTGGTGTCATTCTCAAACCCTCTGTCTGCACAACAGTTGGTGTGGAAATTTTTATGGGGAATTGTTAGACTTGGCATCTTTTGGCGTGTTTCCCCTGAGTTTTTGCTTTCTGACCTCCCGGTTTTGACTCTGTTTTTGCTGGCTTAGTGTCTCTGCGTACGTTTCTCACTGCTGATCAGTGGTAAAGTGCAAGTGCTCCTGTTGTAAACTGTGTTATGGATTGGTGTTTTCATGATTGGCATATTTGATTTACCTGTCAGTCCCAATAAAGAGCACTGAGCGCGCCAGGGCCTGTAAATCAAGTGCTGTTAGTGGGCTGCAACACTGGATTGTGCTACCCACGCAAACGGCATGTAAATGTAACTCTGGCCTGCCATTGCAGAGTCTGTGTGCAGTCTGGGACTGCCATGTCGACTTGGCAAGTGTACCCACTTGCCAGGCCCTAACCTTCCCTTTTCTTACATGTCAGTCACCCCTATGGTAGGCCCAAGGTACCCCTGTGGGCAAGGTGCAGTGTATGTGAAAGGTAGGACATGCCCTGGTGTGTGTGGCATGTCCTGATCGTGAATTACTGCCAATTTCGTTTTTCACTATTGCAAGGCTACCTGTTCCCATAGGACAGAATGGGGAGTGTGTTTATAACATCTTATAAACATAACTGGCCCTGGGAACTAAGTAGAAAAATAAAGTTTAGTATGCCTGAACTCAGAATCTAAAGATGCATCTTTTAGTGAAGGTGATTTTTACGTTCTGTGTTTGAAAATACCACTTGTAGAAAGTAGGTATTTTCTTGCTCAGCCATCCAGTAGGCCTCTGCTGGGGTTGGGGATTGACTGTCTGGGTTTTGGATGACAGGGGCTGGGGAGGAGCCGTGGCTCCAGATAGTCTAGGTGGGTCAGGAAAGGGCTGAATAGACCTGGGCTGCATTTAGAGTAGGGGGAGGAGATTTCCTTTCACCTGAATGGGCCTGGTCTGCCTCTGACAATGCCGTCTCCACCTCCTGCCAGGAAGCCACACCAGAGAGGGCAGAACTGGTCCTAGCTGGGCACAGACACACTCTGCCTGAGAGGACAAAGGATTTTGGGCTATAAAAAGTGGGGCCCAAATTCCTTTGAAATTTAGAACTCTTTTGGACCAAGAAGACTGCCAAGAAGAAGAGCTGAAGAAGCTGTGAGGAGGAACTACCACTTTGCTGAGTGCTTTGCTGTGTTGGCCTGCAGTGGCTGCTTTTGTCTTGGGCAGTGAAAGGACTGGACTGAACTTTCTGCAATCTATTTTTGTGAGTTTCTCCAAGGGCTTCAGGTGGAGCTTGCCCCCTGTTCAAGAAGTCTCAGGAACAGCAAAGACTTCAAGTTCTTCTGCCCTCAGCACTGGGGACTGTGTGTTTTGTGCTGCAACAGAAGAAAAAGCAACCCAACGCCGTCTACGACGCCGCTGCCAACTCCGTGTCCTGAAGGCACCGCAGAGGGCACCGCCGCACTGCAACACTGGTCTCACCGACGACGCCTGCTGACGCCACCACCGAGCCGCTGCTTGCACCGCGACCTGTGGGCACCGCACTCCGCACCGCCTCGCTTCACGACGCCGCCCTGGTATCCCCGACGCCGCCGCTCCACACCGAAATCGACGCCGCTGCCTGCACCGTGGTTCGAGGGCACCGCTCGTAAAGTTACACGACGCACCGCCCTCATCCCGCACCGCAGTCTTGGCCTACCGACGCCGGCGCCATCGACTCCAGTTCGTCAGCCGACGATAGCGCTTCAGCAACAATTACGCCGCTGCCAGCACCGCATCACTTCGCACCGCGACCCTGATCTCACCGACGACTCCATCTGATGCCACCACCGAGCTGCTGCTCGCACCGTGACCTGAGGGCAGTGCACGCTGCACTTCGCACCGCAGCACCCGACGCCTGCCGGCGCCAGCGCTCCTGACTTCAACCGCGAGGAGTTCGATCTGCAACGCGTGTGACTTCAAGGGCCTGACGACTCCTGCACCGACCTCCGGAACCGACGCCTACGGACGCCGTGCTTTCGGAAGTTTAACGAGAGGTCGCAGACTCCCTGCATTTCTAAAGGTACTGTTTTGCGGGTCTTCCCGACACCGTAGCGGGCCTGCGACGCCGCGGTCAGCCAGAACTGTTTGGATTTGTTTGTTCACAACGCCGTGATAGCCCCAGAGGGAGCTATCGACTTCAAGGAACTGTATTTCAAGGTTATTTTGATAACTGAAGATTTCTAAATACTGTATTGTGGATTTTTTTTATCGCTTTTGGTCTTGTCTTAAGTATATAAAAATATTGGATATTTTTCTAAACTGGTGTGGTGTCCTTTTGTAGTGCTTACACTGTATTACTGTTGGTTATGTGCAAATGCTTTACACACTGCCTCTAAGATAAGCCTGACAGCTCGTGCCAAGCTACCAAGGGCGTGAGCAGGGGTTATTTTAGGAGTGTGACTTCCTTATCCTGACTAGAATGAAGGGTCCCTACTTGGACAAGGTGCAAACCATTGCCAACTAGAGACCCCCATTTCTAACCGGAATGTTTCAGTTATTCTGTAAGAAAATGTTTTACTCATATTATTTAACATTATCTATTTTCTATTTTGGAGCCTTGACAGACCGATTGGTCTATCTCATTATGGTGAGTAGCACCGGTGGTTCCAGTCCAGTTTCTACAGGGCCATTACGAGTTTCACAAAGATCACTTAAATAGTTGCCACTAAAAGCTGGACTTATTGGTAGCCGCAATACAGAAGTCAAAGATTGACTGGCAATGAAGTTTGAAGCATCCTTGCCCTCAAGCTTGGTCATACAAAAGCAGTGTGAGGAACTTTCATTGCTGTTGACAATTTCGGATAGATCCACTCTTAGGTACCTATGCTCTAATTAATGGACCTCATCTACAATAATAAATGAGTCCAAAAAAGAGAAACTGCAGAGAACCCACCTTGCTTGTTTTTGGTGATACGAGGAGACACAGTAGTGCTAATTAGTTGAGAATACCGACATGGTACCCTTGAGGACTGTGTGACTACAGGGACATGTACTCTCCCGTCACCCCCAATGCCCCCTTTATCCCCACATAATGCTTTATAACATCCCAAATTCAGGATCACCAAATCTAGCTAAAATAACAAAAGTAAAATTTGATTTATTCTCATATCTAGTGGCTTCCGTGGGAGTAGTGTTTCTAATTGTTTTCAGTTAACTGATTGAAGGAATACATTTGGGTGATGTAAGGTTTCTGAAAACACTGTCCTATAGCTTTATCTATTTCTGCCATATTAAATGCTATAAATAAGATGTGTTGGTGATTCCTATCTGTTCAGTCGTGATCACACATATGCTGACGGTAGTAGACAGCTGCTGTAGACTGTAGGCTGATGAGCACAGTTTCTGGCCATGAGTCATGCTGTAAGGAACTTTTGGGCACAGTGAGCAGGTGCAGAGGCACACCTGCAAGCCAGCGAGGGAGATTACTCTTTGAGAATCTGAGAATCTGACTTTTTGGGAACTTGTTTGACAATAAAGAAAACAGAAATTATTACTATTAGGCGTCCAGAAAAAGGGAAAACATTAGATATGTATAGTACATTTGCATACTTTTTTGTTCTAATTCCACTGATAGAGGATGTGATCAGAAAAAGGCTAATATCCAGTATAACTGTGAGCCGAATAGCCCAAACTGTTTCTTTTTCCACAGCAAACATGTACAGTTCAGCGCCATTGTATCTGGAGACCCCTGTCTTAAGTTTGTTTTGATGTGACATGATTAATTTTGTTCTAACTGCTTTCGTTTCATTGGGATTTGGCAGGTATCCACAATCTCTAGACTTGGTGTTGGAGGAGCATCTGAAGGATGTTAAAAATAAAACTGAGCAAGACCTTTTTCACCAGTTCATTTCCTTGTCCACAAGTGGTGGAAAATATCAGGTAAAAGCCAGCAGTCAAAGCGTGTTACAAAGGTCGGAACGTTTGTAGGTAGGGTAATAGATATACAACACACAGGGAGACAGGCCACGGCAGATTGCATGACTGGAAACCACTGCTGAAGCACACATAGATAAATGCACACATACACCCATCCACTCATCATGGTTATGTTCTGAAAAGGCAGCAATTTAAATTTGGTTTCAGAATCGAGCAGAAGTAAATAACAAGAGACCGGGTTTAAGGAACGAGGGACTTCATGCCTAGTTTGTTAGAGGATCTGAGAAGTCTATTAGAGTGTACTTGGTGAACCTTGTAAGTGAGAAATGCTGGGGTGGGGTAAGGCTTAATGGGAAGCTGAGAATGAAGACATTGAAAGGATGGAACACCAATAACTGCAACAAAGTGCTTTCTGGGAGACCAGTGTATGAAGCTGCGCGCAGAGGAGAACCAAGGTCTTTTTCGTAGGCTAAGAGATTTGTTGGATGTGGATATTTTAGACATTGAAGTTTAAGAATGATCCTGTTGGGCAAGCCGAGAAGAGAGTATTAGTGCAGTGAATCATAGATTTTATGCAAGTTCTGATGACCATAGCTCTGTCTTTTTGGGGGGGAAGGCAAGATGCAACGCATGTCCTCTTGCCCCATCTCCTTGCCCTCATGTCTCTTGTACCCATGTTAGTCTCCCCATGATTTAGAGTTCTGAACTCCTTTTTTATCCTGTTGTCTCATTCTTGTAGTCATTTACTACATCTTTGCTGTCCAGTTTTCATGTCTGTGTTCCAAGTCAACCTTCTTTGTCTTTTATCTTCTTTGTGCTCGTCTCTCTGTAGCTTCCTGTAGACAAGACTGTGTTTGTGCCCATATCACTGGGTTTATGTTCCGGTGCCCATGCGTCTGTCAGTTTGCTTTCATCTGCCCATGTCTTGGTGACCATATATCTGTCTCTATGTTGCTGTCCCCCTGGTTCCTTAGTCTTTCACTTGCCATTCTTGTTTCACTTGTTATGCCTCCATCTGTATTCTGGTTTCTTTGCTCCTCTGTCTGTGTCTAGTGCTATGTCCTTTTGTATTTGCAAGTGACTCCATCCTCAAGTTCCTGTTCAAATCTAGGACACTATTTATCTTCCCATGGGCTTTTGTCTGTTATTCTCTCCTTATCCATGTCTCTCTGTATCGGTGTCTGTGTTTTTGTGGTAAAGGGTTTCCTGAATTAAGAGATCATTTTATTTTTCAGTTGTTGGCAGATTCTGACACCTCCCTATTACTCAGTTTGAATCATCCACAGCCTGCAGTCCGACACCTTGCACTTCAGCATCTTAAAGAGATCATTGAAACATCAAAGGTAGGTGTTTTTATTTGTCCACCACTTTCATCTAGTGCAGACATCACTTAAAGGTACCTCGCATGTGCATACAAATAAATGGAAACGTGTGATGTAACAAATACAATAGATCACTTAATGGAAAGATCAATGGATCAGTAGAATTTTATACTACTAGGAACAAAGATCCAAAAAGGTTTCAGCTTTTTCTTAAAGATTGATAGAGTTGTTGCAAGACGCAGCTGTACAGGGAGGGTTTTTCAAACCTTGAATACAGTCTAAAAAAGATAAAATCGAGTTTTAGACTTTTTAAATCCAAAGGTTTCCAAGACCAATACCCAATGAACTCGGAAGCAACCAAAATATTCCTAATTTCCTGCCAGCTTATTTGGTTTTTAAGGGAGGCTAAAATACTTTGTAAGCAAAGAAAGTAGATTTATTTCTTGCCTTAGGAGAACTAGCGGGGCTGCCCGTCAAACAGTCTAGTCCCTCAAAGCTAAGCACACCCGTCAGGATGGAAATTGGCATGTGGAACCAGTTATTCAAAACTATTTATAAAAAATAAGGGGATCAAGGAGAGATGCATTTAAGAGCCTAGGTCACCCAGTTTGCATATGAATGATGTCTTTAATGAAATCCAGACAGCCTCCAACAATCTGCCGAGAAATGGTGAACATCCCATATTTAAGCTCTTGTTTGAGCTGACTTCCTGGTAGAAGCAAACCTATATATATCACAGTTGAGTATTTTCTTACACTACCATGAATACAGTTGGAGAGTGTGTTTAATTTAAGATGAAGAAGCGTGAGAATCTGCAGTATTAACAAGGGGAAGAGCAGTGGATGAGGTCTCACTAAGTAAAATATCTTGGGGCCTGATTTAGATCTTGGCTGACGGGTTACTCTGTCAAAACGGTGACGGATATCCCGTCCACCTATAAAATTTAAATCCCATAGGATATAATGGGATTTATATTTCGGCGGAGGGGATATCAGTCACTGTTGTAGCGGAGTAACCCATCCGCCAAGATCTAAATCAGGCCCCAAGTTCCTAAGAAAGTAAAAAGTAGGTTTCAGTGAGTAATCCTGGGCTTATCTCGGTATCTGTGCTTAAAGCTACAGGCTTCTCTCAGCGAAAAGGTGTGCGAAATATTTTAGTTGCAGCAAGACAACACCAAAAATATCAAACCATAAAATGCCCAGACAATTGTGTAAAAATAAGAAAAATTAAATTATTGAAATGATACCACTAATAAAAAACAAATTGTTAAAGGTGGATCAGAAGTTTTGACACATCCATAGAAGGCAATAGTAAAGCCAGGCCAGTGCTAGTCTATACGCATCACCAAAGGTGACCATTGGAGATCACTCTTGATGCAAAAATGGGAAACAATTTCCAGTGAGCTGCTTTGCTTCATATAGACTGGGAGAGCTGGAGCAGTTACCTTGCATGCTGGTACGCCTAAATGCTCTCATCTTCCATGGAGGCTGGGCCGGGGAAGAAAGAAACTTCATTACCTCTCTTCCTTCAGGGTGCCATTCAGATGCCGGCCCCAACTTTTTTTTTTACACCGGTTCTTCCTGGAGGTTACCACTGCTAACATACACAGAATGTTTTAAGATATTTAATTTTTCTGCCACCTGTGCAGTTTTTACACATTTTTACTGTGACCTCAAGTAAAAGACACATAAGCCAGTAGGGATTAGCCAATTACTTGTCATGTGTGGAAGGCCAGAGAGCCCGCACTAGGTTATGTTTCAGCAGCCTACCAGCATGCAGAGTCAAAATACTAGATCTAGCCAAAATTAACTGGAAAAACCTGTCAAAAGATGCACTCCCCTACAAGAAAGGAATTTTAAGATAATTAATATACTTCTAGACCTGTACAGTCTTTGTCATAGCGGTTACTGTTTCCCAACTCAATGATTCTCATTTAAATAACCACCGAAGGATACATGGCTAAGGGGAGCTGCAAAAGATTTATTTTCTGACCTACAGGTTATACATCTCTCCCTGCAGCAGAAGTACTAGACCACATAGCTTCCAACTAACTTTTTTTTTTTCCTTCCGGTTGGGCATGGTGGCACTTAACTAAAAATTCTTATTGGTTAATTGACTATAATAATAATATATTATTATGGTACATATAGATTTGGTGCGCTGTGCTTTACCCAAAACCATTAAGATTTTAAAATGTTACTTATATTTATTAAGCTAGATAGTCGCTGTTCATTTAAAAAGATTTCCACCAATAGTGGTTTCTTCATTGGAGCGTTGAGGCCCTGCCCCTCTGGTTCCCAGGCACTTCAATCCTGCCCTTATTTATAATTAGCTGGATGCCTCCTCTTACCTCCGAACATCATCAGGCAGGCAGGCAATAAAGGGATGACAGTTGTGCATGGGTGGGAATCTGAATAGGACACGTTACAACGCGTGTCATTACATCAAATTATTTACAACGCAAAGTCCATTACAACGCATGTTGTTACAACGCATGTCGTTGCAACGCATAATCCATTACAACGCAATTACTATTCTAACTCCGCTGGGGCGTTACTTTGGGGAATGCGTTGTAATGGATTATGCGATGTAATGACATGCGTTGCAATGGATTTCGCGTTGTAAAAAATGTGTTGTAATGACACGCGTTGTAACGCGTGCGTTGTAAAGGATGTTTCCCGGGAATCTCTTTAGGGCGTACCTTTTTGCAGCCGTTGATTGCATTGCTGAAGATGCTGCAGGAGTGAAGCCTTCACGCAGATGAAATTCATTCTCACAGGTTGTAGTACGGTGAAACCCTGCCAGAAGCCCACGTCACAGGTTCTGTGAAAAAAGTATAGTCACTTTTGACAAAGTTCCTCTTCAGTGTTTTACGATTACACACTGCTTGCTTGGATTATGTTGTGTTGAGGGGCCATGATCTCTACCTGGCACTTCATGCTTTCAGGGAAATTCATCAGTGAGCCTTTTTACCGGTAAGTTATATAAATAGCGCTTTTAGTTACTAGACGTTAGTGAGCTAGTGCAGGCTTTAAATCTTTGTACACTTTTTTATAATAGATTTTTTTTCTTTCACAGTGTTTGTCAACTCTGCTTGAAATAGTTTTTAAGGCATGAGCTAAAGCGCTGTTTTCTCATAATATTTACAGGCCTATCTGAACAAACACGAGTCTAAGCAGCCTTGTTCACTGAATGTAGTGCTGCTTGTTTCCTGTCCTGGGATGGGAATACACTTCTTTCTCGATACATAGTCTTGCAATAGTACTGTTCCTAGGAGAAACCATCCCCTTCCCACTCGCTGATCTCGTCTAAGAGTTGAGGTTCCTTGTTCAGCTTGTTCTCTCCGAGCATTTCACCTTATTTTTTTTCTGCTCACCATTTTCATATTTCACCAGCTGCCACTGACTACCACAGTGCTTTTTAGTGGCAGCACAACATCTTATATATTCTTGGCTCCTCCAGAGAATCTTTAAATCCGTTTACCCGGGAAAACTATTTTCAAATCTCAGCTTTTGGTGATGGCAAATTAAAGAAAAAATGTATGGAGTTCTACTGATGGTTCATGGAACTGTTATGGGTTCTGATGCTCAAGACTGGGAGAGATACTTTGGTTAATCAGGTGTTTTTTACAAGGAGCTGAATTTCTCTGTGAGCGTCTGTCACAAGTTAAGCTAAAATCGTACAAGATTTCAATGGGATTAAATTATTAGAACATTCCTGAAACAATAATGTGGACTTTGTTTTGTAAGCCTAAGTATAACTAGAATGTATGATTATTTCTAAACAGTTAATTGAGCATCAACGTCTGCAATAGTATGAAAGAATAATGTATCATTCAACTTTACGTTGTGATTGGTTTATGCAAGGAGTAAGCAGAAGTTGCACCCATCGTGAAGTATTTCTTTCAGAGCATGTCATTTCTACTTTCACATAGGCTCTTGTATTGTGTTGGAGAACCATGTACTTCGGCTGAGTTGTTTTACTTGTTGCAGAGCCATGATCAGTATATAACTAGAAGGGACAGAAAATGTTGAAGCCTCGTGCCGTAAACCAAATAAGAAGGAATTGGAGAGGAGGACCGTTGTCTAAGAATTATGGGAAAAATTAGCATTTCCCAGCAAAACCCACCACCCATTGTGAACGGTGATCACACGTGTAATGAATTAATGTTTATCACTTTATATTACGAAGCGAACAAAGCTTTCATTCTGGAATCAAACTGGAGAATACAGGGCCCTGAATTTCTTTTCCAGTATATATGTTTTCATACCTCTTCAAACAACAAATGCATCCAATAAGTTACAAGATACAAACCATGGGTCCTTGGGAAATGCCACTTTTTTTTTTTTTTTAATATGTTTTATTGGTTCAAAAAAGATTGCAGATCACAGCAACTATGCAGCCGATATAGTTAACAAGAAAAGCATAATCCACCTCAATCCCCCCCCCCCCCCCTCCCAACCCAGGCAGAGCCAAAGCAACGGTTCAGTACATTTAAACAGAATCTGCATATCAGGAAACAGATATATACCACGCTATGAATACAATGGCAGTCGATACATTCTTATATGAATCCAGTAGTCTATGTAGGCACAAGAGTACACAGGGCCTAGGTGTCGCACAGAAGCAGCAGAACAGAAGACGATATACTGGCGCACACATGAAATCTATGGGCACAAACGTACATAGGGTACAGCCAATCCAGGAAGTTACAGCAAGTCTGGTCGGGACAACAGGTATACCTGAAGTGGAGCCCAAAAATCCTTAGGGCGAGAGGTTTCAGGCAGTTCCTCCTCATATATCAACAGCTGGTTCCTGCAATAAAGCAAGTCCCGGAGCCATTTCTTCACCGTAGGGGTCATCTTAGCACCCCAACACTGTGCTACCGCTCTTTTTGCGAATAAAGTAGCTACTGCCACAAGTCGCCTATTGCAGGGTTTGAGGCGATGTACATACCCAAGCAGACGCACTTCCGGAGTGCAATGCACAGGCTCCAGTACCACATCTGCGAGCATCTTCACAACAGCAGACCAAAAAGCAAATATGCCTGCACACAGCCATGCCACATGTATGAAGTCCGCATCCACCATGCCACACCGCACACAATTAGCAGTCTCTCTCAAACCATACCGATGGAGTTGCACAGGAGTATAATATAATTGATGCAGATATTTGAAGTGAATGATTCTGAGATTACAGTTTGCCGTAAGCCGGCCAGTGAGTTTACAACATTCTGTCCAAACCTCCGGTGTGAGAATATCTCCCAGCACCGCCTGCCATCGCGCATGGGAGGGTTGCTCTCCCTGTTCCCGCTCGCGTAGGGAAGCAGCGTACAGTTTAGTAATAAAGCCCCTGCGCCCCTCTCCCGCCAGTATCGCCTGCAACGCCCGTAGAGCAGTGGGTTCCACCGGATACTCCGGATAAGCCGCCTGAATGGCTTGACGCACTCTAACATATGTGAAACCGAACATGAAACCACGATCCGCCCCATTTTGTACCTCTTGCAGTGTCCTGAACCGGCCATTTGCATAAAGGTCGCCCATCCTAGAGATACCCACCGTCGCCAGCACTCGCAAGGCCGGTTTTTCCCGAGCCGCTGATATATCCGGATGTGAGGCTAGAGGGAGCAGCGGAGCATAGAGATAAGTCAGCTGAGCCCATCTCGCCAGCATCCGCCAAGCCCACGCCGTGCACAGTACGGGGTTTATTTCGGTCTTCAGGCCACCCGAGCCTCCCGACAGGGTCGCAGTCTGCAACGGCATTGGCAATACCGAATCAGATTCAATAGCGATGTGTGGCTGAAAACGCTGGGGGAAGTGCCAATAGTGCGCAAACTGCGCCTGAGCACATAGGTAGTATAGCCGAAGGTCTGGGGCCTCAAAACCGCCCCGGTCAAAAGGTTGCACCAAAAGATCCCATCGGCACCGAGGCTTCTTCCCGCCCCAAACAAACGTGAGTAAAGCTGATTGTAGCGTTTTAAACATTACCATATTTAGCTTGATAGGGATATTGACAAAGAAATAGAGCAGTTTAGGGAGAAAGGCCATCTTTACCACCGCTATTCTATCAGCCAACGAGAGGGGCAGATGAGTCCATCGCCCTGCCAAGTCGGTAATGCGTGTAATCGCGCGGCCATAATTTTCCGAAACAACCCTATCCGGATCCCGATGCAACCACACCCCCAGATATTTCACGGGGTCAGACGTCCATGCCAAAGGATAATCCAACTCGACCTCAGTCGTGTGCGCCGTCAATGGGAACACCACCGATTTTGACCAATTTATCCCCAGTCCTGAGAATCCCTCAAACCGCACATACTCCCGAAGTAACGCTGGCAAATGTACAACAGGGTCCCGGACATATAATAACATGTCGTCCGCGTAAAGGGAAACCACCAACGGCCTCTGCGGAAAACGCAAGGCAGCCTCTGCATGTCCCTGGCGCAATCTGCAGGCCAGCGGCTCCAGAGCGAGAACAACATCGGAGAAAGGGGGCATCCCTGTCGGGTGCCCCTTTCTATAGGGAATGTCGACGATACCCAGCCATTAACTCTCACCCGGGCCACCTGTTGTTCATAGAGCACTCGAATCCAATGTAAGAAGAACGGGGGGAAGCCCATCCTAGTCAGCACCGCGAACATATAAGGCCATTGTAGGGAATCAAAAGCTTTTGCTGCATCGAGCAGCACCGCGACAGCTTGAAAGTCAGGTTCAAAGTAATGGAGAGTGGAGAAGATAGTACGGAGGTTGTGCGTCGTGGAGCGCGCCGTGACGAACCCAGATTGGTCAGGTAATACCAATAGCGGGACCAGCGGCTGTATTCTGGTGGCGATCATTTTTGCCAGGATTTTGGCATCTATATTTATAATTGAAAGAGGCCGATATGATTCGCACTGATTCGGAGGTTTATCAGGTTTCAATAATGTGACGAGTAATGCTTCCCGGAGAGATGGCGGCAAAGCTCCCGCCTCGTAGGCCTCCGCAAAGACTTCCAAGAGCCTGGGAGCAAGATCCGAGACATAGGCCTTATAGAATTCACTGGGCAGTCCATCCATCCCAGCCGCCTTACAGGTCGGCAGGGACATGATGGCCAATCTGACGTTTTCAACGTCAAATGGTTGGGTAAGATACTCGTGGTGCGAGTTGGAGAGCCATCCCAGCGCGACATCGTCCAGATAGGCATCGATCTCTGTCGACGTCGGAGAGTCCCTTGCCGCGTATAGTCGGGCATAGAATTGCAAAACCGTGTCACAGAGCTCCGGGGTCGAGAAGCGGGCCACGCCATCTATGTCCAATAGTTCTGTGATATGCTCTTGGCAACGTGGCTCCGCCAGTTTTTGCGTGAGAGAACGACCAGGACGACCTCCCTCACCGTAATACCGAGCAATTCTTCGACGGGAGCAATGCATCACCTCCTGATCCACCGTTTCGTTATATTCCGTAACAAGTGTACGTATCTCCGCCAATGTTGCCGGAGAAGGAGCAGATTCATATTCACGTTCAAGCTTAGAGATGTCCGCCCCCAAGCTGGTAAGTCGACGCCTGATATCTCGCAACACACCAGACTGTGCACCTATGCATACCCCCCGTATAGTCACCTTGAACGTCTCCCATAATACCCCGGTACTATCCACTGATCCCTCATTTTCCCTGAAGACATTTTTTATCGCCTCAGCAATCGTGTGCTTAAAGACAGGATCCTTCAATTCCGTAGGCTGTAAACGCCACGCGAACGGCGGTCGCTCACAGGTGGGAACCTGCAGCTCAAGAGTCACCGGAGAGTGGTCCGATAGCGTGCGTGCTTCATGCTTTACCTCTATCGCCCAGGTACAAACCTCCTCCGAGACCAGCCAAAAATCTATACGGGACCAGGACCCATAAACCGATGATACAAATGTGCTCTCCCGACCAGCGGGATACCGAAGGCGCCACATATCTATCTCGCAGGTGTCTAGCATCCAAGAGGCCGGTGAGGATCTCCGCTGCTCGTTTAGGCCGCACTTCCCCATCACCAGCCCTAACCAGCTCCATGTCCAGGCAGGCATTAAAATCCCCTCCCCAAATAATCGCAGCTGGAGGAAATGAGGAAATTCTACGCCACACATCCACATAGAAGGATGGGTCATCCGTATTTGGTCCGTATACATTTACCAACAGCACACTCAGACAGCCCAATCTGCCATGCATGATCACCACACGCCCATTATCATCCACATCCGATCTAATTAGGGTGAAAGGGAGACCTTTCTTCACAAGCGTCATCACCCCTCTGGAGTAGGTGGAGTACGAAGACGCCACTCTCGTACAAGCCCAACGCGCTCCATATTTCCTAGCTGAGTCGCTGGTAAGATGGGTCTCCTGCAACAAGGCAACCTGTACTCCCATGCGATCTAGATATGCAAAGACTGACCGTATCTTTTTAGGGGTATTAAGCCCGCGAACGTTCCAGGTAAGGAATTTAATCCTGTTATTCATCTTACGTAGCCATCGTGAGCAACACACCTGCACATTAATATAGACAATGGATTTCCTGAATACCATAATGTACTCAAACAAAATGGACTCAACCTAACATTAGTATCAGTCTGCCACCCCTGAACAAAGCCGCACCACCCCCCACTCACTTCAGCGTCCCCAACTTGTCAAAGCCATCCCAATACTTCAACCCCCCCCCCCCCCCAAATCCCATAGAGAATCAGAACACATTTGGGGTACACCCAGTTGGGGGGCACAGAGTGCTACTGTCCTCCCGCAAAGCAGGAGGTGGCCGAGTAGGTCTAATTGTTGCCCGAGTGTCAACAGTCCAGTTACAGGGAGCACAACATATGACATATCTTCCTCACCCCCCCAAAGCCCAGATCCCCCACCCCATGACGGCCTCGAACAATAACACACATCTTAACCCATAGGCAACACAGCGGTATTGGACCATCAGTACATTAATGCAAAACAGTAACACTAATAGTACGTCATTCCCTGAGAAGTCAAGCCAGCCCTCACAGTCTCGAACATACTAGACCCGCATGCCCCACAATCATAGTTGGAGAAGCATCCTATAGTACGTCAAGTTCAAACACTCGGGGCTGTACATAGCATTTACAATTCCAGAGACAGCAGTTAATTGCATATCACATGCGATTCATTGATCCTCTTCCTCCCGAGGCGAACTCGATCCTCGGCGCCTGCATTTAAGCTGTTTCGCGTGTTCCAGGGCTGCCTTAGGGTTAGAGAAGAGTTTGGAGTCCCCCTCCGGGCCTATGCGCAAGCGTGCGGGATACAGCATGGCATATGGGACCCCTTCAGATTGCAGGAATTTCTTAACTGCAGAGAACTCCCACCTGGCAGCCTGCACCGCAACCGTAAAATCGGGGAAGAAAGCCAACGTGTTGCCCTGGTGCTCGATGGTCCCCTTATCCCTCGCCAGATGTAGAATAGTGTCACGATCCCTATAATCTAATAGCCTGGCTATAATGGGACGAGGTGGAGCGCCAGGGACAGGGCGCGCTGCCAGTGAGCGATGAGCGCGTTCAACAACAAATAAATGGGAGAGATGTTCAGTGCCAAACAGCTCCTTAATCAAGTTCTCTAGAAAGAGTTCCATCTTCCCCACATTTGTGGACTCCGGCAGTCCCGTAAGGCGGATGTTGTTGCGCCGGGACCGCGCCTCCAAGTCCTCGTTCTTGGCCTGGATCAGGGATAACACCTTTTCCATATTTAGGGCTTTGCCAGCCACCTCACCCAGACCATCTTTTGCCGCTGAGACTCTCTGCTCAACCTCGCCCATACGAGTATTTTGTTTCTCCAACTGAGAGGAGAGATGGTCCAGTCGGTGATTCACCGCGGCCATGGATCCCTCAATGGACTGCAAGCTTCGCTGCATCGCCAGGAGCGTGGTCTCCAACGTAGGATTACTGTCCCCAGGGGCATCTGCCTCCGAGGCGGCCTTCTGCAGTGACTTAGCCGGCCGGCGAGCTTCAAATGTAAGGCGTGGCTGTGATTTGTCGGTTCTGCCCATGTTGAAGCAGAGAGAATGCGCAGCCAGAATAGACCAACAGTGTCAGTGATTCAACTCCCTGGAGCCGTGTAGGGCCATCACCAGACCTCGTACTATGGCCCAGCAGACCGCTACATCTGCACCAAACATGTGCCAGGCCGGGAAGACGCAGCTATCTTCAAATCCCCTGATACGGCACCCTGGCAGCTGATAGTACACGTTACAGTAGGCGCAGCATGCAGCACAGTGTTCTATGCCCAGTGGGAGGCGGCAGCACTGGCCCCCACCCGTTACCTGGCCCGACCCTGTGCTCCAGAAGACTCAGCCAAGGGTAACTCCAAACAGGCAGCGGGGCAGAACACATAGACCAGCATCCACAGCCGCGGGTAGTTGATAGGCCCCACACTGGCTCCCAACCTGAGCAGCGGTGTCTGTCTCAGCCGGGCCCAATGCTTCAAGTATCACTGCAGATCAACCGGTCCTCCGCAGGTGCACTCACTGCCAGGCAATCACCCCACGCACATTTCACCAGGCAAGGCCATCTCCCAGCCGAGACGCGCAAGTGGCAAATCACAGCTCCCACGTGGCAGGCCCAGCGGGCAGATCGGTCATCGACTCCTACTCTCCTTGTCCAGGCAATAAATAGCAGGCCCAGCGCCGGAAATCCACCACAACCCAATCAATAATGCTGCCCTCGTGAAGCCCAGTGAACTCAGAGGGGGGTCCCCACTCAGCGGCAGGAGCTCGCGCCGCACTTAGCAGAAACGGGGATTCAAGGCGAGTCAGCCCCCACACTTCACCCCCTCGTAGCAGGCAGCAGCGTCCGCAGCAGCGCGCTCCCACCAGGCCCAGCAGCAGCAGGCCGAGCACCGCGCCCGCCAGGGCCCCCACCCACCGCTGCAGCTGCAGGCCCCGCAGGCACCGCGCCCAACTCACCACCGCCGGCCCGGGAGCGATATCGTCCGCCGGCGAATTCCTCCACTCCACTCCGAGTCGTTCAGCAGCTCCGAGAAAGGGGAGCCAAGTTCCCGGCTCGCACCCCCGCTGGCAGGCTCACGATCCTTCGCCCGTAAGTACAGGCACGCAGATAAGCCTCAGGGCCACGCCTCAGCAACTCCGACACCGGCTCATCGCAAGCGTCCGGCAGCCGCCATGTTGGGGACCCAGGTCGGGGGAAACAAACGGCCAAACAAAACAGCAATCCGTCGCAGCTAAGCCAGATTTCGCTCTCCCACCACTGGCAGGCAAGTTCCCAGCTCCGTTCAGCCCCGTTTGGGACTTCAATGTGGCAAATTGAAGCAGATATTTGGCGGATAGTTACTCGGCCGGGCAGAGCAGCACTAGGTTGCGGCCATCTCGCCGTGCGCCCTCTAGCGCCCCCGGGAAATGCCACTTTTGTTACATTTCTGCATTATAGCCTATCAATTTAGTTGCTGACTAAATCATAAATGTCCGTCACCTGCCTTTTGGGTAGGGGAAAGTACGTCAGTTGGGTGAAGCTAGGAAAGAAATGGAAAATTAGAGAAAGCAGATGTAATCAACAACTGCCAAAACAGTAACCAATACAATCAAATAGGGAGGCATTATGATTGAATGAATGTATTCCATTTCAGTGGGTGAATTTGGCTTTCTTAATGTGAGCAGTGGGAACTCTGGGGTTTGGCAGTGGCATGCGAGAGAGGATCCAGTAGGGTAAGAGGTATGCTTGGAGGTATTCTTGGGCACAACTTCTTGCCATGTCCCTCTTGCATTATGGTTTAAATGAGTTGTTCACTTCTCACACCTTTTAAGATGCTTTCCAATGGAGGTGTCCCAGGCTGGTGTGTTCAGAACAGAGCCTGCATGGACGGTTTAGCCCTGTTGCAATGAGGTAAACCTTACATATGCAAGTAAGACTCCTGAGGGTACGCCCTCTCTCCAAACAGAAAAGATGCCCTGAAGATAATGTGGGCTATTCTTTCCATTTCTCTTGTATCAGTAACTCTGTTCCTCCATTGATTGGTGGAGGAGTTGTACGTGGATAGAAATATTATGTTCGAGGCATATGAGCTGCAGATCGTACACTGTGCATGAGATCGCCATCTGGTGTTGGGCTCGGATGCTTGCACTTTGTTGTTGTCTTGGAAGAGTCTTTTGTAGTCACGAGATAGGTGACTCCTCCTTTGGACGATAGTGCGCATGGGCATCGACTCCATGGTTAGATTGTTTTTTTCCGCCATCGGGTTCGGATGTACCTTGCTGCGCTCCGGATCCACATCGATCGGTTCCCTCTCGACGCGCAGAAGAACCTCCTACCGTTCGACGGTATTGTTTTCGATCGCGATCCCCTCATCGCGTCTCCACTCCAACACTGTTTCGAGTCCGGTCGCCGACGTTGGTCCGTTGGGCGTGTCGGCGCCATCATCCAGCATATGGAAAGGACTCCATTTAAAAAATGCAGGTGTGGGGCTAAATTCCCACACACAGATCTCCACGAGATCTGTAATCTTTGCCTCTCTCCAGAACACGAGAGCCAACACTGCCAAGCCTGTGACTCCTTTCGGTCCAAAAAGACCATCCGTGATCGCCGGGCCCGACGACACGAAATGTCCAGGTCAGCCGCTCCCGCACCGGACGACATCTTTGACACAGGCTCCGACAACCCGGACACCGGAGATTTACAAATCGACACCTCCGGAGCCGAAGACTCAGGGTCCGACGACCAACTCATCACACCACACCAACGTACTGTGAGTACTGACGTCGATGCCCCTGCCCCCAAGAAACAAAAGGCTTCGGTCACACCTTCGCCTTCGGGCCTAGGTCTGCACCATCACAAAGCTTCAGGAGCCCCGCCTTCCGGCTCGACTCCCAAGCACCTAAAGCCTTCTGGCAGCTCGGGACCGAGCCAGCCACGTCCCGGAGCCGAAAAACACTCATCGGCACCGAAACACAAGACTAAGGTCTCGGCACCAACAGACCCTTCGGCGCCAAAGTCCAAGGTCCCAGACACCTCGACACCGAAGCATACCAAACCTTCGGAGTCGACAAAAAACCCTCGGTGTCGAAAACTTCACCAAAGGACACCAAACAACCTCGCAAGCCCAAACAACACTCGGAGCCGAAATCTTCGATGCCGACCAAACACGCCAGCTCAGAAGAACTCTTGGTTCCCATCGACCCAAAGCAGAAAACTCTGCACATTGACCCTATTACCGGACAGGTACAATCAGTAATACCTCACAAGAGGAAGATACAGGAACCAACCACACCTGAGCCACCTCATAAGAAGAAAGACTCTTCCACATCACCTATAAGGTCTTTCTCTCCACCTCCACAACACCTCAGCCCTCTACACTCCCCGCCTCACTCTCCTCCACCTTGTTTTTCACCACAAGGGGATACAGACAGGGAGGATCATGATGATGACATGCAGTCACCTCACAACACCTACACTGATGACGACCTTCACAGTATCCCACCACAAGACCCCTGGGACAGTTATGACCTCCCAGATATACCTGTCCCTGAACCATACCCATCAAAAGCCTCACCTCCAGATGATGCTATAGGGTTTTCACAGGTGATAAACAGGGCAGCACAATACCATGGTGTCAAGTTACACTCAGACCCCCTGGAAGAAGACTTTTTACTAGAAACTTTTAGCCAGCCTCAAAAGTCTACCCATACTCTACCTATGCTTAAAGGCATTATTAAACATGCCCCTGAGGTCTTCAAAGACCCAGTTAGGGCTAGGGTTCTTAACCCAAGGATCGAGAAAAAATATAAACCTGCCCCTTCTGACCCAGCTTATATTAAAGGCCAACTCCCTCTAGACTCATTAGTAGTTGCTAATGCACGGAAAAGGGCAAACTCCCAGACTACTGGTGAGACACCACCACCAGACAAGGAGTCCAAATTACTCGACGCATCGGGAAAAAGAGTTGCGTCTCAAGCAGCAAACATGTGGCGCATCGCCAATTCCCAAGCCTTACTGGCGAGATATGACAGAGCCCATTACGACGAGCTTGAAAAGCTCATTGAGCACCTTCCAGATCAGTATAAGACCAAGGCCAATGATCTAATACAAGAAGGCAAGATTGTCACAAACACCTCAATAAAGTGCGCCCTTGACGCAGCAGATACAGCAGCACGCACAATAAACTCAAGCGTTTTGCTGCGCAGACACGCATGGCTACGAATATCTGGCTTCAAGCAGGAGGTACAATCTACCATCCTCAATCAACCCTTAGACCAGGAACACCTGTTTGGGCCTAATGTGGACACTTCTCTAGAAAAAAATGAAGAAGGACACAGACACAGCCAAAGCTATGGGAGCTCTACAAGCCACACCTAGCAGAGGTTCCTTTCGTCGCTCCTTATATAGAGGCGGCTCCAAAACTACAGCCACAGACACCACCTCTGCTAACTACAAAAACACCACTCAAACCTCCTCTAATAGAGGTTACTCCAGAGGTAATTACAGAGGTAATAACAACAGGGGTAGAGGACGCGGGTTTAACACACGCACCTCCCCTACCACCAAACAGTGACTTCCCTCCGTTTCCCCGATCATTCCACTCCCGTCGGGGGAAGACTGTCAAAGTTCCTACCTGCGTGGAATTCCATCACCACCGACAGGTGGGTAATACAAATTATCCAGTATGGTTACTGCCTCGAACTCACTTCTACTCCCCCAACATACCACCCAGACAGCGTCCCATGTCCACGGAACATCTAACGCTCCTCAATCAAGAGGTTCTCTCTATGCTCCAAAAGCACGCAATAGAACCAGTCCCTCTACAACATCAGGGCACAGGGGTTTACTCACTATACTTTCTAATCCCCAAAAGGACGGTTCCCTCAGGCCCATACTGGACCTCAGACCCCTCAACTATTACATTCACTCAGATCATTTTCACATGATCACTCTTCAACAAATACTTCCACTACTCCAACAAGGCGACTTCCTTGCCACACTAGATCTCAAGGACGCCTATTTCCATATTCCCATTCACCCTGCGCACAGGAAATACCTAAGGTTCATAGTGGACGGACAACATTATCAGTTCAAAGTCCTCCCATTCGGGGTGGCAACAGCACCAAGGGTTTTCACCAAGTGCCTAGCAGTAGTAGCTGCGCACTTACGAAGACAACACATTCACGTGTTTCCGTATCTAGACGACTGGCTAATAAAAGCCAAGTCACACAACCAATGTGTACAGCACACACTCCAAACAGTTCGGCTACTACACAATTTGGGGTTCACAATAAACCATACCAAATCGCATCTCCATCCCTCCTACATACATCAGTACCTAGGAGCCACAATCGATACCTCCAGGGCCCTTGCATACCCCAATCCTTCCAGGATAACAAGTATGCAAGCCCTCATCAACAAATTCCTACCTCAACACTACCTTCCAGCTCGAGTGTTTATGCAACTCGTAGGAATGATGGCCTCGTGCATCTTTATTGTCCCTCACGCACGACTTCAAATGCGGCCCCTGCAAGAATGCTTAGCACGTCAGTGGAACCAAGCTCAGGGCCAGCTTACAGATCTGGTGTTGGTAGACAGCCGCACTCATCGCTCTCTGCAATGGTGGAACATACAAAACATTTCCAAAGGGCGGCCGTTCCTAGAGCCAGTTCCACAAATAGTGCTCACAACAGACGCATCTCTCACCGGGTGGGGAGCTCACCTCCTTACCCACACAACGCAGGGCAGCTGGACCAAGTCACAAAAACTGCTCCACATCAACCACCTAGAATTATTAGCAATATTTCTAGCGCTAAAGTCATTCCAACCGCATCTTACTCACAAGACTGTCTTAGTCAAAACAGACAACATGACAGCAATGTACTATGTACAAAAACAGGGGGGACACACTCTCTACAGCTGTCTCGCCTGGCGCAAGCCATATGGAGATGGGCCATTCCTCAAAACATTTACCTCCTTGCAGAACACCTTCCAGGAGTTCACAATCACATTGCGGATCTGTTAAGTCGACAGACACAACAGATTCACGAATGGGAACTGCATCCGCAAGTTCTACAACCTTTTTCCAAATGTGGGGCCATCCACAAATAGACCTGTTCGCCACACAAGAAAACACAAAATGCCCAACCTTCGCCGCCAGGTTCCCACACCCGTCGTCCAAAGGCAATGCAATATGGATGAACTGGTCAGGCAGATTTGCATACGCTTTTCCGCCTCTCCCACTCATTCCCCTAGTAGTACGCAAACTCAGACAACAGTCTCTAACAATGATCCTAGTTGCTCCCACATGGGCAAGACAACCATGGTTCACAACACTTCTCGAACTCTCAGTAGTTCCACACCACAAACTGCACCTCTCTCCACACCTCTTAACTCAGAACCATGGAGAGATCAGACACCCCGATCCAGGTCAACTGAATCTGGCAATATGGCTCCTGAAGTCCTAGAGTTCGGTTACCTTAACCTTCCACCTGAGTGTATGCAGGTCATTAAAGAAGCCAGACGTCCCACTACCAGGGCTTGTTATGCAGCAAAATGGAAAAGGTTTGCTATTTATTGCAATAACAACAATATCAACCCACTAGATGCCTCCATACAAAACATTATCTGTTACTTGCTGCATCTGCAAACATGTAACCTAGCATACTCATCCATAAGATTACATCTTGCCGCTCTAGCCGCATACTTACAAAACAGACAGCATTTGTCACTGTTTCGAGTACCTGCAATTAAAGCCTTTATGGAAGGCCTTAAAAGAATCATTCCCCCTAGATTGCCACCCTCTCCAGCATGGAATCTAAATATTGTCCTCACCAGGCTCATGGGTCCCCCATTTGAACCTCTGCACAAATGTGAGTTACAATTTCTTACATGGAAAGTAGCCTTCCTAATTGCAATAACCTCTCTCAGAAGAGTGAGTGAGATTCAGGCTTTAACCATACAAGAACCTTTTTTACAAATCCATCGTAATAAAGTAGTTCTCAGACCAAACCCCAAATTCCTACCTAAAGTAATTTCTGCTTTTCACCTTAACCAATCAATAGAGTTACCCGTCTTTTTCCAAGACCCAGACTCTGTAGCAGAAAGAGCTCTACACACACTAGATGTCAGAAGAGCCCTACTTTACTACATTGACAGGACCAAACCTTTCAGAAAGACAAAACAATTATTTGTAGCTTTCTCCCCACCACATAAAGGTAATCCCATCTCAAAGGCTGGCATTGCTAGATGGATAGTCAAATGCATTCAAATTTGCTACCAAAAGGCTAAACGCACCTTAATAATTCCCCCTAGGGCACATTCCACACGTAAACTAGGGGCTTCTATGGCATTTTTAGGGAACATCCCCCTAAATGACATATGTAAGGCAGCAACATGGTCTACGCCACATACCTTTACCAAACACTACTGTGTTGATGTACACGCAAAGCAGCAAGCTGCTGTGGGCCAAGCTGTTCTTAAAACACTTTTTCAGACTACTGCAACTGATACAGGTGACCACCGCTAGGGGAGACACTGCTATACAGTCTATGCACAGTGTACGATCTGCAGCTCATATGCCTCGAACGGTAAATGCTACTTACCAGTATGCATCTGTTCTTGGCATGTAGAGCTGCAGAGTCGTACACGCCCACCCACCTCCCCGGAACCTGTATCTGTTCCAGTATAATCTTAATTAGATATATTCACATGGACATCTTTTTCTTCTTACTGACTCCATCTTTTCCCATCATGGCGAAAAACAATCTAACCATGGAGTCGATGCCCATGCGCACTATCGTCCAAAGGAGGAGTCACCTATCTCGTGACTACAAAAGACTCTTCCAAGACAACAACAAAGTGCAAGCATCCGAGCCCAACACCAGATGGCGATCTCATGCACAGTGTACGACTCTGCAGCTCTACATGCCAAGAACAGATGCATACTGGTAAGTAGCATTTACCTTTTATGCATTTATTGGCAACGGGCATTGGGGTGTATTTCTCATTGTTATTGAGGTTGCCCATCGTTGTGACCAAAAGAAAATGGGGAATGGTTCATGCTGGAGGGGTTTGGCCAGTAATCAGGCCAACTCCTTGTAAAACCTGTGCCTGAATGTCGTTATCTTTAGCAAGTCCCAAAACGTGTGCCTATATTCCACAACCCCTCCAGCAATTCTCTTCTTTGCCCCAGCTTGGCGACCGTGAAAAACTTCACTACATTTTTCCTTTCAAATTCTCTTGGAGGGAGAGCTTGTGATCCCAGTATTTAACCAGGAACGTACAGGCTTTTTATTCCTCCCACTTGAATCTAAACCTTTGCATGTCATTTCTTATCCATATTGAGCACCTATTCATAGTACCTGGAAGATAAGTGTCCAGAGACATGTGCCTTCTGCGTTTGGTCCGAGTCTTGCGGTCTGTTTAAGGATGAAATCGCTTCCCTCCTTCCCCTGTTGCTTTGGTTGCAACTAGTGTCTAATCTTCAAATATTTATAAAAATGTTTTTGTGGTACGCCAAAAGTCTTGAGCATGTCCCCAAATGTTACCACATCACCCACTGCCTGCAAACTGAGAGAAGTATTCTTCTCCCAAACAGATATGGAAGCTTTATCTATGCTTGGGGCAAAATCTATTACGCTTTGCTGGGTTGGTATTAAACTTCTAGTTCAGAGCCAGATGAGCCCACGGATTGTGGGGATTTCTGATTGTAAATACCATTAGTGGACACGCTGAATGTAAAGAAGTCAGACTTTTTTTTGTTTGTTTTTGTGTCCTACATGTGAAGATTGTTGTATTTAGCGAAAGAGGTGCATGGGTTTTCTAATCTGGAACCCTGGTTCTTGAGCAGTCCCTAAGACTCCACGTCCCTGCAAGAAAGCAGCGGTGCAACAGCAAAGTACTTGATATAGCAAGTCCAGTCCACTCTCAAGTTCTAGTATTTTTTAAAGATTTTTGTAAAAGATTGATCGATGATCCCCTCCCCCACATGAATGTCCTAATATGCTTCTGTGGTGTTTTCCTGTCTGAGGCCCTTGGTTTTATTAGCGTTTAGCTTTTAACTCAGGAGTACCAAATACAAAAGAACATTTTCCTCTAACATGGTGATGCTATTGTCTACATCCACTTAGATTGCAACTCTCAGGAACTCATCAGAAAAAATGCTCTCTGCCAGGAGCTGTGTAGTTGAAATCGACACAAATAGGTCAAGTGGGCTTTTTGTCTCGCACATCTTTTCCATCAGAATACCATTTGACCTTCTGCTTGAGACAGGACTTAACTGCAGTTTGTGCAGGTAGTTAAGTAGTCTTATCAAGATATATTGCCATTCAGCACTACTAAAGGCATTTTCCATGTCTAGTGTCACAGCTGTTTCCTCCTCAGCCCATCCCCAGGTGGATTATAACACAAAAAGGTGTCTGACATTGTCCCAATTTCTGCCTTGTAGAAGCTTGCCTTGTCCAACTGAAAAAGGTGTGGCGTGAGAATCTCTAGCCTGTTTGCCAGCAGTTTTGTCAGTATTTTATAGTCGATATTCAGGACTGAACGTGTACAGTATGACTTAACTTTAGGGGCATACTTCTATGGTTTCAGAAAGAACGTGATGGTTGCTTCTCAGAAGAAGTTGGGCATTTCCATGTCAGTCATCCATAGCTTATTCAAGGCTCTGAGGAGGATTATGGCTAAGAAGGCCAGCATTTTCTTTTTGTAAAAAGTCTGGGTGTAGCCATCTGGGCATGAGGCTATTGGTGGTAGCAGTTTCTAATTCCATTGTCATCAAGACCCCAACCAGGACAATTCCATAAGAGGTTCTGGTTCCTCAGGAGTTGTCTTTGGTGTGGTTTAATTATCTTCGATCACCTTGCCCTAAAATGTTTGTTTCAGTTCCAAATGATCTATAAACGCATGATGTTCGTTCTTCACAATGTCAATTGTTTGCCTTTTGTGGCATCTGCCTCATTAACTTTTAACTGGTATGTTTTCCCAGATATTTATCATGTGGTCTACTACAAATTGTAGAAATAATCACAATAAATGTCTCCACCACATATTTGTGTGCAGCATCAAATGGATCAGTAACTTCTATAGTGGCAAAGGAAGAATTTGTATTTCTCATCTGTTACTCTTTGACATCGAGCCCATGTTTTGTGCACAGTAGCTGGGAATCCAAAAACCATAGTTGAAAAATTGATATCTGGAAATGGGTGGCAGCAAGATTACTAAGCGAGTTAAACATTTGCTGTTGACATCTGCTGTGGTCTACAGGCCTCAACTCTCTTCCCCCCCCAACTCTCTCCCCCCGACCATTTGACCCTCTTGTCCTGACAAAGCAAATACATAAGGTGATAAATGCCTGTTTTTATAGTGCTGAGAAATGACAGAATTACCAGTTGAAGCACTTTATCAAAATATAGCATGAGTTATTATTCTGAATACATGTCCTCCAGTCCTGCCTGGCAAGTGTACCCTCCTATAACAATTTCACGCCTACACCATCCCAATACTAATCTCGAATCATATCTTTTAATCACTAATGTAGTTCCTCAGACCATATCTTTCTTGGATCATTTGCAGTTAATTGATCCATTCCCACAAGAACTTCTGCTGTAGAAATGTAATCTCTAAGCCCACCGGTGCTGCCTTGGAAGTAAAGACCCTTAATCACCAGTGTAGTGAGGCATTCGTAAATGCCTAACATATAATCATACAAGAACCATTTCTCAGATGGGCTTGCACATATGAAAGCTCTAAAAGTTCAAATCTTCTATATCGGGGTCTTACCCAGGCTACTGGATGAGTACTCGACTCCTGTATTTAAAGATGTGGTGTTCACATTAGTTTGTCTGCAACTGGACACAAATCTACAAAACCAGTCAATTAAAAGCAATTCATTTTATCAACTAGTTGCATCTTCATGCTTACTGTCCATGTTGTATATTCCATGTTGCAATTTCTGATAACTATTTCCTTCAACATACAGGATGGTTTTGATGAGTCCTTCATTCGAGAAGCCATTTTTGCTCGCCTGCTTGACGATAACCTTGATGTTGTGCTGGCTGCTCTTTCATCCTTTCAGGTATGTCTGATGTTTGGAAATCACAAAGGATATGCTAATAAGTAGACTTTTGTATTGGCATTAACGTGACCCCGCTAATGGTACAACCACAAATATGGCCCAGCCCGTCTTCTCTCATGTAATTTGTTGTATGGCTGTCTCACAGATATTTGCTAATTTGGCGATAAGGATTCTAGCCAACTGTTTTTCACCAAAAAGGCTTTTTGCTCTTCCACTCAGGCCCTCTCCATGTGCCAGCAATATAGTGCTTTTCACTTTTGCTTATAATATACTGCGTCGAACTGAGATTGTTGATTGATGTGACAGTACCGTGAGCAGTATCCTAGAAATGTATGATTACATTTTAATGTCGGCTCCCTTTTACTACGATATTGCAATTTTAGCACATGTGTAATTAGCATGTCACTGATGCCTCTGTCCAGCAGGTTTTTGCCCCTCTTGGCATTTCTTTTTTTTTTAAGTCACTTACTTTTTTCCTGAAGAGAATGGTCTTTTCCGGGCTCTTGTTGTAAACAATGCATAAAGTGTATGACTTATTGAGACCTTCACAATTTATTGGTAAAAACAGTTTTATGGGTAACATCTGTTTCGTTTTTTTGCTTATAAATGAAAGTAAAGAAATCCATCCCTACTTGCTACTCTATGAACCTCCTGCAAAACCCCTGACTCAATATCTTCTTGAGACACCTCACATTCAATTTACTTGAAGCTGTACTTGATAGTATATCTTGAGACACCTCGCATTCAATTTACTTGACGCTGTACTTGATAGCATGCTATTAGCTTCTTCAAGAAGTGCTCAGGACCAGAATATTTAAACAAAATATTAGGTTGGACAACCCAGTGCGGTAACCAGCTAAGTATATTATGATCACCAGAAACAGCATAAAATGACCACCAGCGCTACTCAAACCTGTCCGCTTACTGAAAATGTAAACTGGGCGTCAGTCTCTCACAACTCTTCATCCACCACACTGCTAAGCGCTGCATTCCATAATACAGTATTCGCACCTTGGTGGTTGTAGGAAGCTGGCTCTTTATATAGTATATCAAAAGGAGATATACTGTGCAGAGAGTCCAGGTATTCCCTCATAAGTGGGCAGGGGCTTGCTCTAGCAATCCCAAGGTGCTCTTCTAGGGGGTGGTGTTGTTGAGCAGCCTTAGGCTTATCAGAGAGGAGTGTTAGGCATCTGCAAATACCCACAATAGTCAATAAATGATGCACACGACTCAAGGAGATCCACACCAATTTATAAAAATAACACATACCTTTATATATTTTTAGGCACCAGAATCCACACGATCAGGTAAGTACGTTTTGCTAGAGAAATACTTTTACGTTTTAAAAGTCAACACTTTTCAGAAGCTGCAATGTTATTCTATGTAAGGAAAAACAAGTAAGGCATTCATGTGGAGAACAGCCACTTACAAGACAAATCTCTGGGACTTAAGGTGAGTAGGGGGCAATGTCCAAGGCAGTCCCAAGAGTTCACACCAGGAGGCTGGGTGCAGAGCTGTCTTTAGGTGTCAGGGTTTCCTTACCAGGAGCAGCCTCGGTAGAAGGGGCCTGCGAGCAGAGGCAGCAGGCAATGTCTTGGGAGTTCACGAGGGGTGAGACCACAATGGACTCTGTCTGGGGGACCATGCTGGTACAGTTGGCTGACTTCAACTCTGGCTTTGAGCGACTGGTGCAGTGGTGTCCTTAGGTGTCAGGTTTTCACGGTCTTGGAGTCCTCTCGGGTCTCTTTGGCTGCCTGTAGGATGTAGGGAAGCTGCTCCACTGCTTCAAGGTAGTTCCTGGGTCTTTGTTGAAGGCAGGCAGCCCTCCCAGGATTTTTGAGGCACGGCAGCTTGCAGGACGAGACAACTTAGGCGCAATTCGACGTGGAACAGCAGACAGGCCAGCAGGGCTGGTGCCAAGTCTGTTGCTCTTCTTCAGTCTTTGCTTTCACAGCTATTCAGTGTCCTTCATCTTCGTAGGTCGGCAGGATCTGCTTTTCTGGTGCCAGGGGTCCCCTAAATACTAAATTTAGGGGCGTTGGGGGAGTGTGGGGTAGTAGCCAACAGGCTACTCACCCCTGGGGTCACTACGCCCCATATATGACCACTTCCTGTGGGAAGTGTGCACAACCCTGTCCCAGATTTCCTAAGTTTGCCATCACCAAGATGGGCAACTTTAAAAAGCCGTGTCCACTTCAGGTTAGGCCACTTTAGGGGTTGGCACGCCTACCTGACTACCTGATTTTCCCACTTGTCCAGGTGCCAAAGGGCTCTGGACAAGGGGGACCAGGATGCTTGTTCCCTGTCCAGGGAGGACCTGGCTTGGCAGTTCGGGCTGGACTGTTCCCACAAGGAACAGGGTCAAGACTGATGTGCTTATGGCTGGGTCCAAACTGGGGTGGTGTGGTGAGCAAAAGAATGACGGATTTAACCCAGATCCTTGTGACTGGGGGTGAATGTTTGCATTGTCCAGCATTCCGTCCATCAATTGTTTCTTTTGTATATGTCGCCCTAAGTGGGAAGGGTATGCCCAGACGTGGGTCCCGTGCTCACTACACCACTGGATTCAAGCTAGCCTGGCTGATGAAGGGTGATGCCCTGAACCGGTCCCAGGATGCTTGTTTCCAGTCCAGGGAGGACCTGGCTAGGCAGTTCGGGCTGGACTGTTTGTAAGAAAGTGGCTCTGTATATACTGCACCAAAGTAAGGTTCAGTGTGCACAGAGTCCACAGTCCCCAGAGGTTTGGCAGAGGCTAAAGTTAGATATAACCTTACTCTCTAAAGTGGTAGCTTGGTCGAGCAGTAAGGCAGTATCAGAGGACAGTGTAAAGCATTTGTTGTACACACTCAGTCAGCAAATGAAGCCACACACTCAAGAACTGAACTCTAGGCCAATGGTTTGTATATAAAAATATAGTTGTTTTATTTTAGAACCAACAATGGGTGTCAAAATATACTTTCTCAGAATGAGATGCTTTAGTTAACTACTGTTCAATTGGCAATAGACTTTTGAATGCAATAGTTACAGTTGTTGCAATATGCAACACAATTTTAAACACAATTATACATTGAGCTCAATGGAAATTTCTGGCTAAATGCAATAGATTACTTTTTGGATTACTTTTCTAACCACGGGACTGGATCTTGGATTCAGTCCCGGGACACTTCCTGTAAACAGGTGAGAAAAAGTGTTTTGGTTATGGTAGTGATTTTTGAGGAATATTACTGTATTTCAAAAGTTGACACTTAGAAACTTTTCTGGGTAAAATTACCAATGTTATCCTAGGGAAGGAAATACAGTTTGCAAGCAAAGTATGTTTACGTTACTTTTGTAATCCAGTGCTGGACTCCTAGGTTCAGCACTGGGACATTTACTTAAAACAGGTAAGTAATTACGTTTTTGTAGTTTGTACGATTTTTAAAGAATATTTGTATGATTCAGAAATCGACACTTAGAAACTTTTTCAACAAAAAGCAGGCAATGATATCCTATGAGAGGAATTTCCAGTTACTGGTAAGTACGGTAAAAATTACTTTTCATGGTCGGTACTGGACTAAAAGATGCAGTACTGAGGTCTCTCCTGATAGTAGGTGAGTAATTCGGAATTCGTTACTGTTGTGATTTTTAAGCAATATTTTGGTATTTCAAAAGTGGACACTTAGAAGAAATTTCACAGAAAACCAGTCAATGGATCCCTATGTAAGAAAATTCAATTCGCCGGTAAGTTACTTTTAACGTTACTTTTGTAATCCAGTGCTGGACTCCTAGGTTCAGCCCTGGGACATTTACTTAAAACAGGTAAGTAATTACGTTTTGGTAGTCTGTACGATTTTTAAAGAATATTCTTGTTTTCAAAAGTCGACACTTAGAAACTTTTTGGAAGAAAAAGTGTCCATGTTATCCTATGAGGAAAAATGAGTTATCGGTCTCGAGGTAAGTAATCGGTCTTTTGAGTTAGGGTTCTGGGGTTAGACTCAGGGGTCTCCCAGGGTCAGTGATGCACTGTTGTTGCACCCTCAGCGGCACTAGGGCGGCCGGGTGCAGAGTGTTGAGGCCCAATGTTATCCTATGGAGGATAGGGGACTCCGGTTGGTGGCGGCTGGCAAGCAGGCCACGGGGTTGTGGGAGCAAAGCTCCTAGGGTTAAGCTCAGGGCACGTTGGGGACCAAGTTAGCACCAAAGAGGCACCCTCAGCGGCACTAGGGCGGCCGGGTGCAGAGTGCTGTTTTGAGGTCGGGTGCCCTGTTGATTTCAATGGAAATTTTCGGTTTTGGTTTTCAGCTGCAGGCTCGGTCCAGGAAGACTTCCAGGAGGAACAAACAGCTGGGCAGGTAAGTTGGAGGGCTCGGGGACGTAGGTGCACCTCGGGTTCCTTTCTCCAGGGCGCAGGGCGTCTGGATGCAGGGGTGTCTTTTGAGGTCGGATTTCACCTTACCGGGCCACTCGCGGTTGGGGGGTTCTCCGTGCAGAGGCTGCAGGCGACGTCGGGGAGTCCTGGAGGGGTCAACCCACGGTGGACTCGGACTCTGGAGAGCTGGGGGACCTCGCTGGGACCGGTGGGCCACTTGAACTCGGGCTGTAGGCGACGGGTGCAGTGGTGGTTCCAGGCGTCGGGTTTCTTTCTCCTCAGCAGGCTCGGAGTCTTTGTTTGGTGTTTCTTTTGAACAGAGCTGCTGTTCACAGGAGATCCGGTCTTTGTTGAAGGCAGTCAGTCCTCCCTGGGGTTCTGGAGGTCGCTGGCTGCAGGACAAGACTATTTTTGGCGCAGGATCTCTGGAAACTGCAGACGGGCCGGTAGGGCTGGGGCCAAGTCAGTTGTTCTCTGCAGTCTCCTCTGCTGGGCGTCTTCTTTCGTCCTTTTTCTTCTTAGGTTGCGGGAATCTAAGGAAGGAAGGTTCAGGGTGCCCCTAAATACTAGATTTAGGGGCGTTACAGGTAGGTAAAGGGCAGGGACCAATGGGTCCCTGCCCTGGGAGTGAGTACACCCCTATCCTGCCACTCTCCTGTGGGAGGGGGCAGGAGCCTAGTCCTGATTGGGCAGGGCTCCCCATCTTCAAGATGGCGAGAGCCCGGAGATGTGCTTCACCTCGCCTCCCCCACCTGAGGGGTGGGGTTGGCAGAGGGTGGCACACCCCCTTTCCTCCCTTGGTGTTTCCCTCCAGTCTTCCCACCAGGATGGGGGAGGAACCGGTGGGGACCAGTTGCTGAGTACAGCAAGTGGTCTGGGGAAGCTCACAAAGGCGGAATGCCTTTGAAGCTTCCCCCTGCCCATCCTGGGGGAGGGGGCCTGGCACCTCACCCAGGACGTGCATTGTTGCAGGCCCGGGAGAGCGGATGGCTCTCTACCCAGGGGTCCAGCAACATGTCTGCTGTGTGGCAGCCTAGGCAGCCCCTCAGACAAGACGTGGATTGTAGGTTAGGTTTAGGGGTAACTCTAAGTTGCCCTCTGACGTGCATTTTACAGTAAATCCCACACTGGCATCAGTGTGGGTGTACTGTGCTGAGGAGTTTGATACCAAACTTCTCAGTCTTCAGTGCAGCCATCATGGTGCTGTGGAGTACGTGCTGACGACCTCCCAGCACCATATACTCGGAATGGCAGCCCTGCACTTACAGTGCCCAGGAATGGGCCTGGGTACTGTAGGGGCACAGGGCTCATGCACCTGTGCCCTCACCACTGGCATAGGGCACCCAGCTAGAGGGGTGACTGAGGTATGCCAGGGCAGTGTGTTGGTGGGCATGGCACACAGGGATGTGTGCCATGTCGACTCTCTGTTTTGTTCTGCACCAAGACACTCAGCCTGCAAGGGCAGTGTGTGTGTGTCAGGGTACAGGGCCTCTAAGGGTGGCACAATAAGTGCTGCAGCCCTTAGGGGTCTTCTCTGGTCACAGTGCCCTGGGTACCTAGGGTACCATTTACCAGGGGCTTACCTGTGGCCAGAGATGCCAATTGGGTTTAGGCTGAGTACAGTTTTTAGGGAAGGAACACAGGCCCTGGGTACCTGATTGGCAGGGATCCAGGGCACACCAAGGAAAAGTGCATCAGTTATCAGGCAAAAAGTGGGGGTTACTGCAACAGAAACCCACTTTCCTACACAAGCCCCCCCAGCCCAAAGGCCAGGAGACTCAGCCAACGCTGGGAGAGCCTGTCTAGTCTTTCAGGCGAGGAAGAGTTGGGGAAGTGGTTTGAAAGTTGCAGGGCCTACTCCGCCTTATATCCTTCTGTCCAGGTCAGTCCCTTTGGGGAGCTGGCCTACCTCATCAGTTTCAGGACCTAATTCCCAAAGCTCCTCTCCTTGCTCTTTAGTGTCTTCACCCCATCTTTTAAGTTGGGTTCAGAGGTGCCCACCTCTGCAAAGTCTAACTTAGCCAGGGCAAAGCCCAGCTTACCCACAGAGGTCACCCACAGTTTGAGCAACCCCACCATGACCAATAGGGTCAGGGGCCTAGCTTGTTATTTGGCAGGGGGTTAGGCCACCATGCCAAGGATAGGGCTGCCATGAAGGCTAACACCCAGCAGAGGCTGCTGACAGCTGTCAGTGCCCAGAACCACACCTTTAGCTCCTGTCTGGCAAGTGAAGGGGCTATCTTACAGGTTTCTTTGGGTCCTGGCTGTCTGCCTGTTGCTTTAGGGTGGGGGTCACTAAACTTTGTAGTGAGCACCCTTCCTCCACCCTTTGTTCTGCCAGCTGAGGAGCCACCAACTCAGGCTGGACAGTTGCCTGACTAGTCAGGTCTTCTTGTTGGCTAGGGGGGCTTTACCAGGGCCACTTCTGGAGTTTTCCCTCACTGGGATAGAATCTCCCTGGCCCTCTGGGACTGTGGCTAACAGTTGCCCACCTTTCCTACCCTGTTCCTTTTTACTCTTTTGGGGCTCAGCTGCACTGACTGCAGGTTGAGCCCCCCAGGTTTCTTGGGTGAGGCCTGGCATTGGGCCAGTGCCTCTCTTTGGCTCAGGTCCACCTCTAAGTGGTCATTCCCCAGGAGACAATCAAGGGGAGGTCTTTACTGACTACCACCTTTCTCCATCTAAGGGACCCAGCTATGACTAGGGGCACTACAGCCACAGGCCTAACAGTGACTCCCCCTGGGACAGCCCTTACTCTCCTTGATTCCCCTGGGACATACTGGTGTGGGAGTACCAACCTGTCATGCACCACAGTGTGACTGGCACAGGTATCTCTCAGGGCAGTGGCTGGGATTCCATTCACCAGTAGGCGGTGGAAGTGTCTACTCCCCTCTGGGATCTCCAGCTTACCTCTTGGGCCCATTTTCCAGTTGAAAGCTAGGAGGACTTCCTCATCTGAGGACCCTTCCTCCAGAGCTACACTGGCAACTCCTGGGGCTACACTAGTCACCCCTGGGGCTGTACTAGGGATCTTGTTTTTAGGACAGCTAGGGTCCTTGGTGTGGTGTCCTGACTTCTGACAGTTGTGACACCATATTCTGTTGGGATCCCAATTCTTACCTTGGTACCCTGGTTTAGTTTGTGAGGTGTCTTTGGGCCCACCCTCCTGGACAGGTTTTTGGGGGGCTGCCTGGGACTCCTTACTTTTATCCTTAAGGGGTTCACTATCTTTCTTCTGGGGAGGCTTTGTGACCCCTTTCTTTTGGTCACCCCCAGTGGATGTCCTAGTTACCCTTGTTCTGACCCAGTGGTCTGCCTTCTTTCCCAATTCTTGGGGAGAAATTAGACCTAGGTCTACCAAATGCTGATGCAACTTTTCGTTTGTGCAATTACTTAGTATGTGTTCCTTCATAAACAAATTGTAAAGTCCAGGAAAATCCTGCACATTATGTCCAGCTAACCAACCATCCAGTGTCTTTACTGAGTAGTCTACGAAGTCAATCCAGGACTGGGTCTGGGTTTTGTGAGCCCCCTGAATCTAATTCTATACTCCTCAGTAGTGAGCCCAAATCCCTCAATCAGAGTATTCTTCATGAGGTCATAGGACCCTGCATCTGGCCCAGAGAGGGTCAGAAGCCTGTCTCTGCAGTTACCAGAGAACAGTTCCCACAGGAGTGCCCCCCAGAGAGGTTTCTTTACTTTTCTTATTTCACAAGCCCTCTCAAAGGCTGTGAACCATTTGGTGATGTCATCGCCTTCCTCAAATTTAGGGACAATCCCTTTGGGGATTTTAGGATCAGAAGTTTCCTCCCTATCCTTAGTTTTAGTATTGCTGCCACCATTGATGGGTGCTAAACCCATCTCCTGTCTTTCCTTCTCTAGAGCCAGGAGTCTGGTCTCTAGGTCCAGTCTTTTGGCCAACCTTGCTAAAAGGTGGTCCTCCTCACTAAGGCTATCCTCAGTGTCCTCTCTGGGACCTGAACCACCTAGGTGGCCCCTAGGTCCCCAGAGGTTTACTCTTGGAAATAAGGGTGCAGTGACCCTGTCTTCCCTAGGAAGTGGTGGAGGTGGGTTACCATCCCCATCCTCCTCACTCCTTTCCTCCTCTGCGTGGTCATCACCATGCTCAGAGGGGTGGGCCTTAGCATACTCAGCCAGGAGCTCCTGGAGCCCTTGTTTGGTTGGATGCTGGCCCATTGGTATATTTTTAAGTTTACATAAGGACCTTATCTCTTTGAAAGACAAATGAAGATAAGGGGTGAGGTCGAGCTCCTCAACCATGTCCTGTATGTCATTATTATTTTCACTAATAGCTGGGTTGTTTTCTTGAGACATTCTAACAAAAAGTTCTAACCCCTCTACCCTTGACTATAGTGACTTTTTATTTTCTACAATTTTAAAGGGACTTAAGCAAGGCCCTAACAAGACTTTTAGTAATTTGGTAAAAAATGCCAATTTGAAAAAATCAGAATTCTAAAGGCAATTTAAGAGTTCTGTCGTGTGATCAGATGGTAACCAAGTAGTCCAACAATGCAAGTTTGTATCCCACCGCTGATCCACCAATGTAAGAAAGTGGCTCTGTATATACTGCACCAAAGTAAGGTTCAGTGTGCACAGAGTCCACAGTCCCCAGAGGTTTGGCAGAGGCTAAAGTTAGATATAACCTTACTCTCTAAAGTGGTAGCTTGGTCGAGCAGTAAGGCAGTATCAGAGGACAGTGTAAAGCATTTGTTGTACACACTCAGTCAGCAAATGAAGCCACACACTCAAGAACTGAACTCTAGGCCAATGGTTTGTATATAAAAATATAGTTGTTTTATTTTAGAACCAACAATGGGTGTCAAAATATACTTTCTCAGAATGAGATGCTTTAGTTAACTACTGTTCAATTGGCAATAGACTTTTGAATGCAATAGTTACAGTTGTTGCAATATGCAACACAATTTTAAACACAATTATACATTGAGCTCAATGGAAATTTCTGGCTAAATGCAATAGATTACTTTTTGGATTACTTTTTCTAACCACGGGACTGGATCTTGGATTCAGTCCCGGGACACTTCCTGTAAACAGGTGAGAAAAAGTGTTTTGGTTATGGTAGTGATTTTTGAGGAATATTACTGTATTTCAAAAGTTGACACTTAGAAACTTTTCTGGGTAAAATTACCAATGTTATCCTAGGGAAGGAAATACAGTTTGCAAGCAAAGTATGTTTACGTTACTTTTGTAATCCAGTGCTGGACTCCTAGGTTCAGCACTGGGACATTTACTTAAAACAGGTAAGTAATTACGTTTTTGTAGTTTGTACGATTTTTAAAGAATATTTGTATGATTCAGAAATCGACACTTAGAAACTTTTTCAACAAAAAGCAGGCAATGATATCCTATGAGAGGAATTTCCAGTTACTGGTAAGTACGGTAAAAATTACTTTTCATGGTCGGTACTGGACTAAAAGATGCAGTACTGAGGTCTCTCCTGATAGTAGGTGAGTAATTCGGAATTCGTTACTGTTGTGATTTTTAAGCAATATTTTGGTATTTCAAAAGTGGACACTTAGAAGAAATTTCACAGAAAACCAGTCAATGGATCCCTATGTAAGAAAATTCAATTCGCCGGTAAGTTACTTTTAACGTTACTTTTGTAATCCAGTGCTGGACTCCTAGGTTCAGCCCTGGGACATTTACTTAAAACAGGTAAGTAATTACGTTTTGGTAGTCTGTACGATTTTTAAAGAATATTCTTGTTTTCAAAAGTCGACACTTAGAAACTTTTGGAAGAAAAAGTGTCCATGTTATCCTATGAGGAAAAATGAGTTATCGGTCTCGAGGTAAGTAATCGGTCTTTTGAGTTAGGGTTCTGGGGTTAGACTCAGGGGTCTCCCAGGGTCAGTGATGCACTGTTGTTGCACCCTCAGCGGCACTAGGGCGGCCGGGTGCAGAGTGTTGAGGCCCAATGTTATCCTATGGAGGATAGGGGGACTCCGGTTGGTGGCGGCTGGCAAGCAGGCCACGGGGTTGTGGGAGCAAAGCTCCTAGGGTTAAGCTCAGGGCACGTTGGGGACCAAGTTAGCACCAAAGAGGCACCCTCAGCGGCACTAGGGCGGCCGGGTGCAGAGTGCTGTTTTGAGGTCGGGTGCCCTGTTGATTTCAATGGAAATTTTCGGTTTTGGTTTTCAGCTGCAGGCTCGGTCCAGGAAGACTTCCAGGAGGAACAAACAGCTGGGCAGGTAAGTTGGAGGGCTCGGGGACGTAGGTGCACCTCGGGTTCCTTTCTCCAGGGCGCAGGGCGTCTGGATGCAGGGGTGTCTTTTGAGGTCGGATTTCACCTTACCGGGCCACTCGCGGTTGGGGGTTCTCCGTGCAGAGGCTGCAGGCGGACGTCGGGGAGTCCTGGAGGGGTCAACCCACGGTGGACTCGGACTCTGGAGAGCTGGGGGACCTCGCTGGGACCGGTGGGCCACTTGAACTCGGGCTGTAGGCGACGGGTGCAGTGGTGGTTCCAGGCGTCGGGTTTCTTTCTCCTCAGCAGGCTCGGAGTCTTTGTTTGGTGTTTCTTTTGAACAGAGCTGCTGTTCACAGGAGATCCGGTCTTTGTTGAAGGCAGTCAGTCCTCCCTGGGGTTCTGGAGGTCGCTGGCTGCAGGACAAGACTATTTTTGGCGCAGGATCTCTGGAAACTGCAGACGGGCCGGTAGGGCTGGGGCCAAGTCAGTTGTTCTCTGCAGTCTCCTCTGCTGGGCGTCTTCTTTCGTCCTTTTTCTTCTTAGGTTTTTAGGGGCGTTACAGGTAGGTAAAGGGCAGGGACCAATGGGTCCCTGCCCTGGGGTGGGTACACCCCCTATCCTGCCACTCTCCTGTGGGAGGGGGGCAGGAGCCTAGTCCTGATTGGGCAGGGCTCCCCATCTTCAAGATGGCGAGAGCCCGGAGATGTGCTTCACCTCGCCTCCCCCACCTGAGGGGTGGGGTTGGCAGAGGGTGGCACACCCCCTTTCCTCCCTTGGTGTTTCCCTCCAGTCTTCCCACCAGGATGGGGGAGGAACCGGTGGGGACCAGTTGCTGAGTACAGCAAGTGGTCTGGGAAGCTCACAAAGGCGGAATGCCTTTGAAGCTTCCCCTGCCCATCCTGGGGAGGGGGCCTGGCACCTCACCCAGGACGTGCATTGTTGCAGGCCCGGGAGAGCGGATGGCTCTCTACCCAGGGGTCCAGCAACATGTCTGCTGTGTGGCAGCCTAGGCAGCCCCTCAGACAAGACGTGGATTGTAGGTTAGGTTTAGGGGGTAACTCTAAGTTGCCCTCTGACGTGCATTTTACAGTAAATCCCACACTGGCATCAGTGTGGGTGTACTGTGCTGAGGAGTTTGATACCAAACTTCTCAGTCTTCAGTGCAGCCATCATGGTGCTGTGGAGTACGTGCTGACGACCTCCCAGCACCATATACTCGGAATGGCAGCCCTGCACTTACAGTGCCCAGGAATGGGCCTGGGTACTGTAGGGGCACAGGGCTCATGCACCTGTGCCCTCACCACTGGCATAGGGCACCCAGCTAGAGGGGTGACTGAGGTATGCCAGGGCAGTGTGTTGGTGGGCATGGCACACAGGGATGTGTGCCATGTCGACTCTCTGTTTTGTTCTGCACCAAGACACTCAGCCTGCAAGGGCAGTGTGTGTGTGTCAGGGTACAGGGCCTCTAAGGGTGGCACAATAAGTGCTGCAGCCCTTAGGGGTCTTCTCTGGTCACAGTGCCCTGGGTACCTAGGGTACCATTTACCAGGGGCTTACCTGTGGCCAGAGATGCCAATTGGGTTTAGGCTGAGTACAGTTTTTAGGGAAGGAACACAGGCCCTGGGTACCTGATTGGCAGGGATCCAGGGCACACCAAGGAAAAGTGCATCAGTTATCAGGCAAAAAGTGGGGGTTACTGCAACAGAAACCCACTTTCCTACACTGTTCCCACAAGGAACAGGGTCAAGACTGATTTGCATATGGCTGGTTCCAAACTGGGGTGGTGTGGTGATCAAAAGAATGATGGATTTAACCCAGATCCTTGTGACTGGGGGTGAATGTTTGCATTGTCCAGCATTCCGTCCATCAATTGTTTCTTTTGCACTAGACAAGGGGGGGGTGGCATCTTCACCTGTGAGGGAAGCCAGATTTGCATTTCAAAGGCGGTGGCCCTTTAAAGCTCCTCTGCCTTGGAATGCTATTCTGCAGGTCATCCTGTGGGAGTGGGTGTGAACATCCACTCCCCGAGCAGGCTTTGTTCCTGACCTCCTGAGAGCAGATGCCCTCACCTTTGGGGGTCAGAAACTAGTCTCTGGTGCCAGGCTGGCAAAAACCAGTCAGTCAACACACCAGTGGCTGGTAGGTTTTTAGGGGGCACCACTAAGGTGCCATCTGGGTGCATGTATCAATAGATCCAACACTGGAATCAGTGTGGGTTTATTAATACGAGATGTTTGATACCAAACATCCCTGTTTTCTTTGAAGCCAAAGTGTAGCTGGGGAACTTGTTTTCACCAGTGTCCAGGACATGTTTTAAAATGGCTTCCCTGTTCACTTGCACTTGAGTAATGGAACTGACCAGCACAGGGACATATCTGCTCAATGAGATCTGTCCTCACATGTAATATAAGGCACCCTGCCTTAGGCCTGTAAGGCCTGCTGTAGTGGTGACTTACAAATACTGCATGCAGTGTTACGGGACATGGCACACAGGTATGTGTGTCATGTTGTGTTTTCACTTTTGTCTGCACCAAAACACGCAGCCTGCAATGACAGTCTTGCATGAGTTTGGTGAGGAGTCCCTTAGGGTGGCACAATTCGTGCTGCAGCCCTTGGTGACCTTCTTTGGTAACTAAGGCCTTAGGTACCAGTGGTACCATTTACTAGGGACTTACAGAGGGTACTAAAAGTATTGCCAATTGGGGAAACAATTGCACAGTTTTGGGAAAGAGCTCTGGCACTGGGGACCTGGTTAGCAGGAACCCAGTGCACTTCCAGTCAAAATCACATCAAATACCGGGCAAAAAGTGGGTGTGACCATGTCAAAAAGGGGCACTTTCCTACAGTGGCCCTCACCACCTCAGTGCCCCACTTAGTGGTATTACACGCTATATAAATGCTGCAATGCAGTACTATCCATCTCCTTTGATCTACCACCTGAGAATGACTATCCAAGCAGAAATACTAGTTGTCAATCTTTTTCCATTGCCTTTTTCCATGCCCTCTCTTTATGTGCGCCTCTTCTCCATTAGTGCTACTTGGGCCCAATGAGAGTTGGAAAAGAGATAGTAATGTCAAACAGGGGTTACTAAAGTGTTTATTAAGGGGCTGATTTGATACTTTGATACATGATTCTCAGCACATGAAACATGATGCGTCTCTAACTGTTCATTAGACTGTCACATGGTTTTCATGAAATGCTACTGCAAATCGAGGCCATTAATCCACACTGAACCCGTAGAATCCACTATTTAGAATTTAGTATTTCAGCTAAAAACATATGCTTTGTGTGTAGTATGTCTAAAACACTAGAGGTCAATGGCAGCCAATGTGGCAAAATTAACGATAATTATCAAATTTTTTCGACTTCTTTCTCCATTACTTTTTTGGGTGTTGTCCTGATGAATTTAGATGACATGAGATATGTTTGAACTTGAGGAGTCGTATCTTCTTCAATATATTAGTTTTAGCACACTGGAGTATGTGACAAGTAACACTTATTGTTTACGCGGTGCACACTGCTAGATATCTGATTAATAAGAATATTGTACTACTGAGCAATAAGGAATAATACCACTCAACAGTTTGTGGTCTTGATGGCTTGCTTTAGACTAACCTCTTACACTATAGAAAAAAAAGTTCCTTGAATACTCTGCCTCAATGTAAATGATCATGAATCGTATTTCAGTGCTTCTTCCCCTGTTCAGTGCTCCGATGCTCTTGAGGTAGGTCCACGCCTTACAAATACCTACACCAACACATACAGGAACAGTGCAATTGAAGATATCAATATTTAAAACTATTGTTCAACAGTCGGAATATATACCAGTAAATTGTATTGTTAATTTGAATGCTCCAAAACAAATAGCTATTTTGTTTCCTTTTATTTGAAGGTATTCTGTCAGCATATTGACCCAGAAGACAAAGTTAACAGTCTGCTGAATCTTTTTCGGAGAGTGGATCTTTCACAAGATGGTCGATGGTGTGTAAAATGCTTGTGTTTGAATCAAATCGATGTATTGACTTTCTTCCTCTAGGTGGGATATCCCTTTACAATGCCTCCAACAGTGCCCACAAAATGGCTTCTAGTTACTTTTGTCTTTCTGAGCAAGAGCTCCCAACCATTTCTTTGGGCAGTAGATATCGGAAGCCGTGGGTTCTCAGACCATCAGTTGAAGTAAGGAGCAACTGAAAACAGTAGGCTATCCAACATCTGAGCATCCCCTTGCCTGCACCAGTTGACTTCCTGTTATTTTGAACTACTTCCCCATTGTGACCACCGAAGCAGTGGTGTGCAAAAAGTGAGCCGCATAGATTCATTAATTGAGAAGTTTAGCCTGTGTTTCCTCGGACAGTCAGTGGTTACCAAGTAGTATCCATGATCAATAACCACGGTTCACCCAGGATCGGGACCACGCTGTTTGGATTCCCAAGTTACTTCCTTTGAACACTTAACTTTCCAGAGTAGGGCAGTTGCTCAGTCAAAGGCATACTGTAGGAAGCAGGGTCTGGGTTACAATTTCATGTGCAGCATGACATCATAAATAAGGCACAATAAAATGAATGCCTAGTCTGAGCAATTCTATTTAAAACAAATAGGTAGTTATATACATGTAACTATAATAAAGCAGTTAATGTTAAGATATACTCAAAAATAGAAAATATTAGCACCTTCTGGGGCTGAGGTATGACCCTACCTCAATCCTCCACCCCCTCCAAATTCAGGCCTAGCATGTACAGGTTAGATTTTACTTACCTCGAGGCTCCAAGTGCCAGTGGTAAAATGTTGATGATAAAATTTGATGTTGTGCAGTCAGCTGGTATATTTTAAAATCTGATGTTAGAGTCCTTAAAAACACGAAAACCGTCTCATGAAAAGTACTTAATTTGGTATAAAAATGCAAAAGCATAAAGTTTTTCCTAGAAGTCCGCTGCCAAATTCCTGCATTGCCAGACACCAACCACATTGCCTAGATTTGATCCCACTGGAAGTCTTTCTTTCAACACCCCACCCTTCCTATCCCTTTTTTCTCACTCATTGATGTTCTTTTTTCATCACTTTGCTACTGTCTTTCTCTTCTTTCTTTCTGTCTCTCACTCACTCACTCACTCACTCTCACTCACTCACTCTGGCTCAAAGTCTGATGAAGAAAATGAAGTTGCTGTCTCAAAAATATGTGCCAGTGCCCTACCACCTCCAACCACCAGCACAAATTAAGGGCTGCTTATGAACCTTTCACATCATCTAATGATGTTGCAAGAGACAGCAAGCATTTTTTGCTGTTGCTAACCAGAACTTGCAACTGTGGGGAACCTTTTTCAGTAGGGAATGTAGCAAAACTGGAGCTACAAAATGTTGTGGTTTACACTAGATCTAATAGTCTTCATCTTCTCTTTTCTTAGGTACCAGCCACTTGAAAAAGCAACCAACTTACTAATGGAAGGAGAAATGCTACGTCAGAATGACAAGCTAACAAATCAAGTAGTTATGGCGGTGTTGCCTTCCATGGTTATAACCAGCAGTGATGCCACGTCTGCAGAGCAGAAACTAGCAGTCCATCTAGCAAAGTCAGGCCTTTGCTCACTGCATTCATTGCTGAAAGGTTGGCCTGAAGGTAAAGGATTACAGAGCACTTGCAGGGGATGCCCACAAGAAACTGAATAATGGGGCTGTTGCTTAAGGTGGGTAGACATGGTGATGAAAGGCTGGTTATCTGGACATGCAATAGCTAGTTCAGATGAGGATGGGCAAGAGGAATTGGCATTCTCAAGCGCTTTAGCTTTTCTGAGTTCTGAATTAATGCAGGAGTAATTTAAATATGTTCTATTCACTCTTAATGGAGAAATTGCGCAGTTCTTGAACTAAGATAAGAGGTGTTTACTATTTTTGATTTCATTAGGTAGGTCGGAGCTCATTTATAGTAAGCCATGGGCAAGGATAAGAGTCTTTATTTTAAAATGTCCTCATGCTTTTTTGTGGTAATAGTTTTTTTCGGTTTGTTCCCAGGGCTAGTCTAGCGTGTATGTCTTTCATGTAGAAGGGATGTAGTCTAGTGGCCAGACCTGCCGACTTTGGAACTGGGGAACTAGGTACGAATACTGGCCTCAGCCCAACATAATGTGATTCTCTGCAAATCACTTAAACTCCCCATGTCTAAATAAATATGTCTAACATGGGGTAATATGTAAAATGTCTGGTTCTCATTTAAAGCTCCCTAATTTCCTTGGGCCAAGTTCATGCTATACTGCCCAAAAAGAAAAAAAATGTATATATGTTTTGAGACCTCACTATGTAATAATGTCACAATCTCTATCAGCTCCAGTTAGGTTTCTTTAGCAAATCCTTTAGCTCAGTCCAGGGTAGTTGTGACACAGAGCAGTCAGGCTTAGTCAAAGTATAAAGCATTTGAAAGTACCAAAACAGGTAAGTAAGACACTAAACACAATAAAAAACCAACACCAATTTGTAAATATAGAGTGTACGTTTATCTTAAATTAGATACCAAAACAGCCAACATTTATTGCGGGGAACCGGCGATATGTTCTTTAAAAGATAAGCAAATTTGTTTAAGCTCCAATAATTCTTTGTAATCAGCATCACGGTTCCAGACCTGCTGGGCTTGGCTGACTACCAATCCTCTTTTGGACTGGCCAGCTTCCCAGTTTGGTAGCAAGTCACTGAAAACCATTTCGGTCCGGGGAGATAGGTACCTGTTGGGTCCAGCAGTCTCAGAGTCCTCACAGAAGATTTCACCAGTATTGCGGTTCCAGCCAAAAAGTGCTCCTGATGCTTGGGATTCACGATGCTGAGAAGGCGCTAAGGATGCTGGATCTGTGGAAGAGATATGGTGAGTGTTCCTGTGGCCACCTCGGGTCCACAAACTTCAGGGGTCATCTCTGGCCTCAGGACTCAATCTCCCATGATGCCCCAGTGAAGTCCAGTTGCCACTGGCCGACTGGTCTCCTGTTACAGCGATCTTCAGCGGTTGTCCACAGATGAGTGTCTCTTTCTTGCAGACTCAACATTAACGATAGCCACAGGTTCCATGGACTTGGGGATACCTTGAGTAGGTCAGGACTTGGTTTCCCAGCAGGCACTTCAGTGTCCAGCGGCAGGCAGATGATCCTGGGCAGCTGAAGTCTCACAAGTGCAGGTTTCCTTAAGCATTTATGTCCATGGTGCTGAACAGGGAACTAGCCACCTAGCCCTTTGAGTCACTTCTTCTGTCCTGACCCAAGTGGATCCTTTTTCCACAAGTGGCCACTGCAGGGACACTCTTTGCAAGTCCGTCTTGTTCAGCAGGTACAGTCTAGTCTTTGATGCAGCCTCTCTTTGCTGTGTCCAGGGGGCAGGCTGGCAGTCTTCCTTCAGCTGTGGGCACAAGTGGAGTTCTACTTCTAGAAGTGGGCAGAGCAGGCATAGTTCTCTTTGCCAGTCCCTTGAGTTCAGCAGGCGCAGTCCTTCCTCGGTGTAGCCTCCGATTGGATCCAGGGAGCAGCAGGGCAGTCCTCCTTCTGTCTTCTTGCCAGTCCAGAAGTGATCTGAAGACTGTGGGTCTGGGGTGCCACTTTTATGCCATCTTCTCGTTTGTGGGAGGGGAGGACTCACTAGCAAATGGGGCAATAGTTCCCACGAGGCTACCCTTGCCACTTTACATCACTTCCTGGGGGTTTGTCCACCAAACAATCCCAGGATACCCCTCTACTCTAAACTAAGATAGAACAAGCATTGTCCCCTCAAGAGTGTGCACCTGGGCGCCCGTGCACATTCTCATTTACCTTCTGCAGAGACCCCCTCCGTAGTGCGCACTGTAGGAAGCTGTCTCTCTATATAGTACACTAAAACGAAGTACACTGTGTAGAGAGTCCATGCAACCCTTATTGGTTTACAGGGCTTTCTTCAAAAATCCCAAGTTCTCTATTTTGTGGTAGAGCAGCTTAGGCTAATCTAAGGGGAGTGTTGAGCATTTGTTGTACACACACAGTCAATAAATGGCGCACACACACTCAAATTTGACACCAATTTATAAAAATAACACAGATTTTTATATTATTTTAGAGCAGGCATTGTTTCTTCTCTCAGAGAGCGTATGCTCTCACCTGCAGGGGGTCAGAAACCTGTTTGTGGTGGCAGGCTGGTCGGCACCAGTCAGCCAGCACACTAAAGGCTGGTAGGTTTTCAGGGGGCACTTCTAAGGTGCCCTCTGGGTGCATGAATTAATAAATCCACCACTGGAATCATTGTGGGTTTATTAATACAAGGTGTTTGATACCAAACACCATCGATTTCAGTGAAGTCATCATGTAGTTTGGGGAACCCGTTTTTACCAGTGTCCAGCCCATGTACTTAAAAGGGCTTCCCTGTGTACTTGTGATATCTAAGAATTGACTTGGACATCACAGGGTCATATCCGCTCATGCAGTTATGTCCACACATGTAGTATTGTGCATCCTGCCTTAGGGCTCTAGGGCCCTCTGTAGGGGTGACTTACCTATACTGCATGCAGTGTCTGCAGGCATGGCACATAGCGATGCATGCCATGTCGTGTTTTCACTTTTCTCTGCTCCAAGACACGCAGCCTGCAATGGCAGTTTGCATGTTGGTGCTGAGGGGTCCCTTAGGGTGGCAAAATAAATGCTGCAGCCCTTGAGGACCCTCTTTAACCTCCCTCCCCTAGGTAGGTACATGGGGGTACCTCTTATTAGGGACCTACATGGGGTGATAAATTTATTGCCAACTAGGGGAACAATTGTACAGTTTATGGAAAGAAACCTGGCACTGGGGACCTGGATAGTAGGACCCCAGTGCACTTCTGTCAAATTTGCATCAGATACCAGGCAAAAAGGGGGGGTGACCATGTCAAAAAGGGACACTTTCCTACAATACCTACCATGGTCTTGTAAAATCCCTCAACCAGACCATTTGTTTGTGACTTATATGTGATGGTAAACTTATACGTCCACCCACACTCAGCTCACATGGATTTTAGGTATGCAGACATGAAGTTACTACCTCTGTCTGAAACCACTTCCTTAGGAAAGCCCACTCTAGTAAAAATACTTATGAGGGCCTTGGCAACTGCAGGAGCAGTGATAATCCTAAGTGAAATTGTTACAGGATATCACGTGGCATGATCCACTACCAGCAGCACAAATCTGTTTCCTGAGGCTGTTGGTGGGCCAAGGGGACCAACAATGTCAATCCCTACCCTCTCAAAGGGAATCCCAACCACTGGTAGTGGAAATAAGGGTGTCTTTGGTTTGCTACCTGTCTTGCCACTGGCTTGACCGATAACAAAGGAACTGCAAAACTCCTTTACTTTCTGGGACATGTCTGGCCAGTAGAAGTCGGTGACTAACATACTCCAAGTCTTTATCTGGCCAAGATGCCCAGCTAGGGGGAAGTAATGTGCTAGAGAGAGTAGGAACTCTTTATACTGCTGAGGCACTACCACTCTCCTAGTGGTACCAGGTTTGGGGTCTCTGGCCTCGGTATACAGAAGTCCTTCCTCTCAGTAGGTTCAGTGGGAGCCACTGACATTTCCCTTTACCTGGTCAGCAGCTTGCTGTCTCAGGCTCTCAATAGGGGAACATGTCTTCTGTCCCTGGCAAGGATCTTCCCTAGAGTGTCCCCTTTGGCCTGGAAGCTTTGTTGTTTAAGGCCCAAGTTTCTGGGGCTCCGTTCCCTCAAGGGCTGGCAGGTCTTCTCCCTGAGGAGGAGAGACCTGACCTTTTGACGTTGTAGAAGTTGGTTTCCTAGACTTCTTGCGTTTTCTCTTGGAGGGTGGGCCATTATTCCAGGCTCCCACCTCTCTTTTTCGACTGCTAGAATTTTCATACACACCCATTCAGGTATTCCCAGCATGGCTGCATGGGATCTTGGCTCTACCTCAGCCCATGCTGAGGTCTACAGATCATTTCCTAGCAGACATTGTATTGGAATTGCAGATGTCACAACCACTGTTCCCAATAAGCCGCGCGCACACGCGCGCGCGCACCGAAGTCAAATCAAGCGCGCAGTGTGCTGTATTTAGCGCGCACACAACAACATCTGATCTTGCGAGACCGTATTCATGTTAATTGCAGCGCACACGTGCGCTGCAATTAACATGAATACTAACTCAAAGGGTCACAATCAGCCCCGCAGTTGTGCACTGTTAAGAAAAGAAAAACAGGGTCTCAAACACGACGTGTGCTAAAGCACACGCTGTGTTTGAGACTCTGCTTTCTTTTCTTAATTGTGCACAGCTACTGGGCTGATTGTGACCCTTGAGTTAGTATTCATGTTAATTGCAGCGCCCGTGTGCGCTGCAATTAACATGAATACTAACTCAAAGGCCCACAACAATGCTTGTTTCACAGCAACAAGATCCATTTTCTTAAGAGTAGTGACGTCAGAACGCTTGACATTCTTGGCTGTGACAACCAGCCAGCACTGGACTTCCCTATGAGTTCATAAAGGAAACAAAAACACACATTTCTTAGCACTGTGTCCTGGTACCACCAGGAGGGTGAGAAACACAGGGGAAAAGGGGACAGGCCGGGACAGGACTGTACAGAGAATCACCCCTGATAGAAAAACAATGCTGCGCCGCTGCTGCACAATCACTGGTGTCCCAATAGAATGTATTGAACCCATGGCGTTCAGCTTTTAATAAAAGAGGGTTCTTTTTCGTGAAGACACATCATTAGTTCTCGAGCCACATTTTCTAATAGAGGGATTCTGCTTGGTTGTTGCACCGTTCGGTCACAATGTGTGTTTATAAAAGAATAGTTACTTAGAATATGTATGGAGGGAGAGTGCGGAGAGTCAGGGGAAGAATAGCGCAAAAAAAAATTACGAGAAAAAGAAGAAAAAAAAAGAGAAAGAAAATGTGGGAACAAAAATTAGAAAATTACCTACAAAAGCTGTTTTGGAAGGGAGGAGTCAGACGTGGAAACAGCAACAGACGATTTGATACGAATGAGGGTGAGAAACAACATTTTAAATGGAAGAAGGTGAAGCAGGAAAAAGGATGAGCAGAAAAAAAAGCTATTGCAAATATTAGTGAACGGAACATTGCGAGGATATCGGAAGTCACGTCAGTGTTCTGTGACCTTATCAATTTATTTGGACTTTGTTCTCTTGCCTCTGTATGGTGACAGATCACAGTGAAATGCAATATATAACGTGCAGGACAGTATAAATCATAAAGCACAAGACACAAAGTGCATGAAGCGTTTTCCCAAAAATATATATCAGTACTGTAACTAATTCTGGTTTTCTCCATCTTAACTATCAAATTTGTTATGAGGTCCAGTTGCTCAGCTTGGACTCCAGTTCTCAGTACAGTTCCTTGCAGAAAAACTGTTTTACAGTTCAAGTTTTCCTTGTAATAATGCAGGTGGACGTCAACAACACTGTCAGAGCAGAGCCTTCTAAATGTGCATCAAAGAAGCAGCAGTGTGCACAATTCGCTCACTTTAAAATGTCTGATACAAATCAAAACAGATTAATTTTAAGCAGCGCGAGGTATATATGAGCCTTACCAAAAAAAACATACACAGAGATGTGAATGATGTCCAGAAACACCAGCATGTCCAATTAAAACTCCTCAAAGAGCTCGAGATCCACAAAACCTTACTTATGTCAGGAGGCGCCCATGAAAAAACACTGCCTGCACCTGGCAGATAGAGATCGATTTTTAATATTTCTTGCCAGATACCTTTTTATGGCTGGGTGACACACTCTTCACTCAGCCTCTCCGGCAGAAGACTGATTGAGGGAGCGGTGAAAGCCAGAGGGATTTTTCGCCCCCTTGATGCCCTTAACAGGCTTGACCCACAGCAGCCATGTCTGAGCTCACGAAAAAGTTAGCTTTATAAAACCTGATTCCAAAGCAAATCCTTGCGTACCCTGTAGACTGAGCCTATTTATCTAAAATGCATGTTGAATAGAATGGACGAAATTTAAATTACGCAAATGTACTTTGCGTTATTTTGGGAATTTCGTGCTATCCTTGTTATGTAAAATTCCCAAAATGACCGCACTTTGCAAAATTTCCGCACTTTGCAAAATTTCGTGCCATTTGCTGTAAATATGTACTGCAATTGCACAGGAGCAACAGAATGAGAGTGGCTGTTCGCAGTGGTTTTGTTTTTTTGTACGTTTTACCACAAAATGCAAGGGCACATATCACCCAAAATTATTGCACAAATGGGCGAATTCGCATTTCACCTATTTACGCGTAATGTCACGTAGGTTTGCAGAAATGTCATTTAATTACACACATGCAAATTAAATGAATTTTGCACACCCCTAATGTTGACATGCATAATTTACATACACACTTGTTTGTAATATATACCAGTTTGCCTAGTCAACCAAAGTTTTCTGCATGTCTGCTCTAGTGGTTCATTTATTCCCTCAAGGGGCTGTATCACCTATATTGAGCATGGTAAGTGCTGATTTAAAACATGGGGATGGATTACAAAACATTTTTAACTGCCGTTATTACATTACCTTGGTGTTAAATAAGCAGCTGTTGGTGTAAAATACTGGAAGAACAGGGTTGATCATTACTATTGTCAATGGGAAAATGGATACAATTCTACAAACTGTGGGATTTTGCCAAGGTTTTGTGAATTACTGCATTTTAGACCTGTCAGCCTTAGGTTGGTCTTCCCCACAATGTTTCGCCTACTTACCCTCAATTTGTACTGGATTTTTGCTTTTGTTGGCCTTAGGACTCTGCACTTTACCACTGCTAACCAGTGCTAAAGTGCTTGTGATCACTCAGCTAAACATGGTTTAATAGGCATGCAACTAATTGGGAATATTTAGTTTACATATAGCCAATAACTATTCCCCAAGACAGACTACTAATAGCTGTATTTAGTCGAATGTTTTTGGTCAAGCCAGGATCCAGCCGTGTGCAGATAAACTGGCAAGGAGAGGGTAAAAGGACAGACACACTGGCTTCTACGAGAGAAAATCAGGCACTCCATGGTGGTTCAGAGAGAGAAGCGAGAGCAAAGATGCCAATCGCAATGCTTAAGTAACCAAACACTAACTTTGGAGCGAGGGTTAGAAGAATGTTCTGTGATACCAGCCCCAGTTCCCCATCAGAGATGGTTTCACTCACTAACAAGCACGCAGCAGGTTGTTTCTTTATAAAACACACCTTTCTGTAGGTTTTTTCCAAGGAGAGGGTGCATTGCATTGTTTAGAACAGCTGCCATAGCACAAAAAGGATGTTAATTGTACCAAAGGCAATCTCCGAGCCTGTGAATTTATAAGCTCTTTGACACTGGAGGCGGAGGGTTTCTGCACTCAGGATTCTGGGAACTGTGGTCCACAGGGCTCTAGAAGCCGAATGTTCACATTCTGGACATTCTGTGAACGGTAGTTCACTGAGATCTGCTACTAAAAGTATATAGAACCATTGCTGTTGAAAAAAAATGTAGGCAAATATGGTCAGAATTTTAAAATTTCATAATTTAAATGTAAGGAAAGTGCAAATGTGTAACCAATTCATGTCATGGCATGTGTATCTAAATTGAAAACCTGCTTTAAGACCATTTATGTGGCGCTGCATGTGTGGAAATGCACTGTCTTTTCACTTTTTTAAGCAAAAGTTTGGAATGATATTTGGCGCTGCACCCCCACGCGCGGTCTGGTTCCTGGCGCACATAGTCTTGGTTGCAGCGCACAGAGACCTTACTCTGCCGCACACAGAGGAAAAAAATTAGAGGGAACATTGGTCACAACCACCTTCTTTTGGCCAGTAACCCCTCCCCATTCAAAGGTCGCCATTGCCATGGGATGGACCTAGGTATTGTTATCAGTATTGGTGACTGGATACGTTTGTCCAGTTAAGTACTGTTCTGGTAGTATCCGTTTTCCAGTCACCATTGTGACACTTGCACCTGTATCCCTCAGTGCTTGTACTTCAACCCCATTGATATGTGGCCTTCAGCCTGGTCTTTGACCTGGTCAGGGCACATCAAGGATCCCATCTGGAGACTCACCACCCCAGTAGAGACTCGAGGTGCATTAGTGGAAACCTTTTTGGGACAGCAAGAGTCTCCAGTTCTGTGTCCATTGGCTTTACAATTAAAACACCAAGCCTTTTTGGGATCCCATTTCTTACCATGGTCTCCACCCTTTGATTAGGAAGTGTTTCAGGGCTCACAGTCCTGAACAGGGTTTTGGGGGTCTTTTGAAGACTCTTTGGGTTTTTCCTCTCTGTGTCCCACATCTTTCCCGGCGGGGGGTGAGGGGGGGGGGCGATTAGCAACCCCTTTCTTTTGGTCACCCCCTCCTTGGGTTTTTCTGGACACCTTTGTGTTGACCCAATGGTCTACCTACTTCAACAGCTCTTGGGGGAGAGACTAACCCTAGATCCTCTAGGTACTGATGCAGTTCTAATGATGTACCATTACTTAACAAATGCTCTTTCATCAACGTATTGAAAAGCCCTTGATAATATTGCACCTTACTGCCTTTCAACCAGCCACCTAGTGTCTTGTCTGATAGGTCAGCACAATCTACCCAGGACTGACTCCAGGTTTTGTGAGTCTCCCTGCACTTAATCCAGTACTTCTCAGTAGTGAGTCAAAAGCCCTCAACCAGGGTTTCCTTCATGAGGTCATAAGACTCCGCATCTGCCTTATCCAGTGTCACTAGTCTATCCCTGCACTTTCCTGAGAACAACATCCAGAATAGAGAGCCCCAGTATTTCTGGTGTAATCTCCTCATTTTACATGCCCTCTCAAAGGCAGTATCCATTTGGTAATGTTATCACCCTCAACATATTTAGGGACAATCTCTTGGGGATTTGGGGATCAAAGTTTCCTCTCTCACTGTTTACTTTATTGCTGCCACCACTTATGGGCCCCAATCCCTTCTCAGCCCTTTCTCTTTCCGTGGCCAGGATTTTGGCCTCAAGGGATACCTGTTTGGCTAGTCTCACAAGGACGAAGTCCTCTTCATCCAGCACTTCTTCCTGTCCTGAATGGCCTGACCTACCTCGGGTAGGGGCAGACCCTCTAGGTACAGTGTTAGGGTAGAGGTGAGGGATCTCCTCACCACCTGTACCATTGGTATGGGAATAATCCCCATGATTAGAATCCTCTTCACTGACTACTTCCTCTTCAGGAATGTCAGAATTCTCTGCTCTTGCATGGGGTGCATCAAACTCGGCAAGCAACTCCTGGAGTTGTGGCTTGGTTGGAGAACACCCAGGTTTGATTTGACAAGATTTACAGAGGGCCCTTAACTGCTTCACATTAAGTTGCAAATAAGGTGTCGGGTTGAGGTCCTTGACACTCTCCAATGTGCTAGTGTTTGTTTGTGTATTTGGACCTTTTTAGAATTTCAACAAAAAATTCTAATTAGACTTTTAAGACCTAACTACCCAGGGGTACCACTTACTAGGAAGTACTAAAGTGTGTGCCAATTGTGTTACAATTAGACTATTTTACCTTGTTTTTAGGGAAATAGCACTGGTACTGGTGTATGGTTAGTAGGGTGCCTGTGCACATCAGTCAAAAAACATCTGTACCAGTGGCAAAAAGTATGGGTGACCATGACAAAAAGATGCACTTTCCTACACTGGTCGCCTGCCCTTGAGGTGACTTGATTAAAAGAAGCAACATGAGACAATTTCTAGATGATTGTTAGGTTGGAGTTCACTTGAGGGCACTCACACATAGACCATACTGGTCAAAAGCCCACGTGGATCAAAGTATTCAAAGTAATATTCTAGGATAACAAACTGATATAAAAAACCATTTTGTGATTGAGCACAGCCCTTAAAGAGGCAAGTGAATTAAAGGGATGCAGAGCATGGGTCATTTTTGATATTGCAAAATTCAGAGTCCTGATACGACCCACTTGTATAAAAACCTTTTCTGAGATATAAATAGAATTTAAATTGGTCAACACAAAGTACTTCAGATACTTAAAAATCTGACATGCCAGGGAGTCCCTGGATATGCTGTTTGGAAGCTACGAACCACTCACTTGAATCAAGAACATGTATAGAACTATGTTAAACAGTTTTCCCGATTAACATGTAGGGGCTGAACGAGAATTGGTCAGACGACATATTGCAAATTGAGGTTGAGGACTGGGAGGAGACGCAAATGCTCCCATGCTTGCCATTCAGTCCACCACCAGACTTATGCAAGTAAAAGTGTTACAAATAATATATTAGTACTGATTACTATAATACTCTACAGTACTAATAAATACCCCAACATACCTGAGATGCAGAAGAGAAACCCCCACTATATGGGGTGGTGACCTGATCCATACCTTTTGGTCAGCAGTCCATGGGGAAGTGACTAAAATAGTGGAAATCCAGGCACCTTTGACCCACTCCTCCCCCTCAACGTGGCATTCCTAAGTATAAAAGGGAAAATTGACCTTCCCAGGTATACAGAGATTCTTTAGTCCTTGGGTCCTATGTTGGCACACAAGACAGTAGAGTAATGACTTCAGTCCAGGTCTGAATATTTGTAGAAGAGAACTAGACTAGTGCACGGCTATGGAAAAATCTATATACAAGATGAGGGGGTGCCCATAAAAATATGGAGTCTCTGGCGACCAACAATTGATCTTCATCTTTAACATGCTGCTCTCTGAGCCTATTTGGTGGACTCATTATGTTAGCAGTGGGTACGGATGGGAAGGAACGTGCTGCAGACAAAAGATAGACAATGATATGAGATTGTTAGACAATTATGGTATGTGGACTTAAAACCCACAATAGATAAGTAATTTTGTATTCTTTATTCTTCAACTTGTGCCAAGTAAGTATGAGATTGTGGTTATGTTGTCAGTTTGCAAATGTATGGAGAGTTGTTAGTATTGTAATTTTCCCCTTCCTTATTTTTATTGAAACAGCCCTTAATAAAGTGATGAAAGCGTCAAAGCCAGCAGCGTTGGCAGGTGCAGCAAACAGGAAGATGATTCAAGTGCTAGCTGGCAATGTGGCATCACTGGACTCCTCTTCTGTGTTACAAATGGTAGGCCTGTGATGATGTGTTTTTTGGGTATGGGGACAATTTCTGTACATGATTAATAACACAGACAGTTACATTGAAAATGGTGGAAATCTTTTCAAGTAAGTTTGAGCTTTTGTTTACAATAGATTTCTAACTCTTTGGGGCTCAGACATCACCAGGAGTAGTCCTGTAAATCTATTAAGTTTCCAAAGGCTGCTGAAGCACTTTTCCACTAAGGTGGCAATCTAGGAGTAGAGCAGGTGTTTAATATGAATTTTCACATTTGACTTGTATTATTTTTTTTCTTCTCAGAGAATATTTTCTTCTCTATGGAGAAATTCCTTCCCCTAGACACCTTGAAATTTGGAGGTGTTTCTTTTTACTTACTACTCCGAAAATACAGTTACCACAACCTTAATGAGAGTAACTGTGTATTTTCAATTGGAAATGGCCATGGAAAATTCATGTAAATATTCAGAGACATTTAAATTTGTGATTTTTCCATGCCTTTTTCTTACCCACTTGTCACCTGCACTCAGTGCTTAATCTGTGGAGAAAAATATAAGTGACAGGGCCCTTGTTAGGTGGCCACTGCAGCTTTCACCAACCATTACCCCTGCCAGTGCCACCAATGATAGAACCAACACAACTACTAACCATCACACCCTACAAGTGTGACAGTTCTGACTATTCCAGGTCCCCAAACAATGTAAGAATGACTTGAGCAACAGGTATTAGTCATTTTAATGTATATTAAATTAATAAACAGCTGTTGTGTTCATGGCTAATTTAGCCAGACCGTGCCACCATGTGGCAGACTTTCATAAGTGCTGGTGTTGATAATTAAGTGCCAGTGCCTAGCACCAAAAACCACTGGCTCAAATTAAGCACTGCCTGCACTCTTGCTTACATACCATCTTTCCCAGCCCTACCATAGGCTTGTTTTGACTGAAAAGGCCACCCATCAGATTGGTGTGTTTTTCTTCAATATAAGAGCAATTAAAGTTTCTAAAATTCCAATTGTTGTAATTCTTGATATCCTAATCTTGAACTGGGAACAGAAAAATGCCCCTCTGATTAATCTCCAATCTCTGTACAATAATAAGCACCCACTGCTACTTCCTTGGGGTGGACCCAGTTTACCGCTCTTTCCTACCAGTACTGTGAACCATGTAATGTTAATTGTCCAAAGACTGACAGAGTACTCTGAATGAAGAATGGCATTGTTGCCACAAGGAAAACATGAAACCATTTGCATCTGTTGACAAAGAGTAATAATCCATAAGGAGCTGATATGCCAAGGTGCAGTGAATGACATGGGTAACTGGCCTAGCTATCCAGTGATGTCTTTCTCTCTTTGATTTGAAATCTGTCCCACATAATAGTTCCTGGGCAGTAGGGTGTAGTAGAAAGATTAACCCTATCTTTAGTATTAAATCGATTTTATTGGAAGAACACAAAGCAAACAGGACACTGGCGCCTACAACCCAACGGGCCGGCCGACATCTGATCAGGTCGTGGTAACGAGACAATGAAGGAGAACATACCGACTATTAGTTAACACAGCATGTCGCCTACAACCCAAAGAGGGCCGGCCGCGTGTAAAAAGAGTGGGGGAAGAAGAGAGGCGATAACCGCCACCCCGGTGCATGTATAACCAGGTGTTCCAGTATGCTGCCAGACCTACGAGCTGCGGACACCGGCAGCCCGAGACTGACCATAGCTTCATAGCAGTGTTGGTTTTGATAAAAAAAAAACAATAAACAGACCAGAACAATTCCCCTCCCGCCCCCCTACCCCCCTCCCCAGTGAGCAGGAAACAAATGAAAAAGGAAAGAGTTTAATCTGTGAGCACTTTAAGGCGCGGGACCTCCAATAGTCTAAGGGCTAGCGTAACCAACGAGGATCTACCACGCTATGCAGAGGGAGTGCTCTCAGGAATTAGTCTCAGAAGCCGGAGATAGCTAGGACAAGTTAGTTCCCGAAATTCAGTGGAGTGGATGGCTATGAATGGGGCCCAAATCTTGGCGTAGTCTGCGTAAGTCCCTAGTGTGGCCATCGAGAGCCTCTCCATACCTAGGAGATACCAGAGTTGGTGCAGCCATTGTGTATGGTCCGGGATCCTATCCGATTTCCACCCAGCCAGAATCACTCGGTGTGCAGCATTCAGAGCAAGTGCCATCTGTCTCCCTCTCATAGAGCGCAGGGGGAAGGTCAGTGCATTGGGAAGGCCTAGAAGAGTGTAAGCTGGAAGCCTGGGAATGGTGGTGTGGAAGACCTTGTCAATGTCGTCCAGTTTTCTTTCCCAGTAACGTGTAAGCTTTGGGCAATGCCACAGCAAGTGGAGGAGGGTGCCAGGGCTGCCACATCCCCGCCAACAGAGGCCGTCGCAACCAGGTTGCCACTTAGCGAGTCGAGCTGGGGTATAATACCAATAGGACGCAATCTTAAAGGCAGTTTCCGTGTGGCCCATGGAGCGTGCAGCGTGGTGTGTTCGATAAAAAAATATCTTCCCATTCCTTATCGGACAGTGTACGCTCCAGTTCCTCCTCCCAGCGTTTCTGCCCTGCCGTGCGAACTTTAGGAATGCCCATTGCGAGAGAGGAATATATTTCAGAGATGAGCCCCTGATCGTCCTTTTTACGAGTGAGCCATTTCTCGAACGGTCGCATTGGTCGGTGTGCCAGGGGGCGAGTCGCTGGATCTGAAATCCAATGAGTCATCTGGGAATGGAGAAAGAGGTCAGAGCTACGGAGGTCGTAGTCCTCCCACAGGTCCTTAAAGGGGATGAGACCCTGTATGTCGAATAGATGCCCTAAGCGCTTGCAGCCTCCGTCCAACCAACGCACTGCTAGCTTTTTGTCCATCCCAGGTGGGAAGGCGGGGTTGGAAAAACTTGGGGTCCTTGGCGATGGAAACGTGGTCAGATTTGCCCGCGTTGAGACCCTATCCCAGACGAGCATTGCGGGGCGGGTGACAGGTGAAGAGTAAAGCCCCCAGGCGCGCGCAGGGCGCGGAAGCCAGGCGTCACGCCAGATGTGGTGGCTTGCCACCGTCTGGTCCATAAAGACCCAGTGTTTCTCAGTCATAGGGCGGTTCCATTCCACTAGGTACCGTAGCAGTGAAGCTTGGTAGTAACAGGCAATATTAAGGAAGGCGAGGCCGCCCTCCTTCTTAGGGCGTTGTAGCAAAGTCTTTTGTAAGCGGGGGGAAATCGGACCCCACACAAAGTGCTCAATCGCAGTCTGTATATGGCGCAGTGAATGCGGAGGGGGCTCCAGGGGGAGCGTTTAAAAACAAATATAAAGCCCGTGGTAAAACGTTCATTTTAACAGCGGACAGCCTACCAAACCATGTCAAAGGTAGGCGCCGCCAGCGTGCCAGGTCTGCTCGGATACGAGAGAGAAGGGCTGCATAGTTCACAGCCGCCGTTGTCGCGAGGCTTTTGTGAAGGACCAGACCAAGATAGGTGATACCATCAGATACCCAGTCGAAGGCGAAGTTAGCTCGCAAGGCGTCTACCGTCGGTTGGGCAGCGGTGAGGTTGAGTACTTGAGATTTCTGCATATTAATTCTAAAGCCAGAAACCTGGCTAAAGGCCTGTAGATCCTCCACAACGGCCGGCAGTGAGGTCATAGGATGGGCCACCGAAAAAATGACGTCGTCAGCGTAAAGGCTGATAAGATGGTGATCTAAGCCAAATGGGATACCGCACGCCATAGGATTGTCCCGAAGCCATTGGGCAAAGGGCTCCATATAAAGAGCAAAAAGCAAGGGAGAGAGGGGGCAGCCCTGCCGCGTCCCCCTCTCCACTGCGAAACTATCAGAGTATGCCGTTGATCCGCACTGCTGCTGTTAGAGCGCTATAAATGCTCGCAATCCATTGACGAAATTTAGGCCCCAGTCCAAATCGCTCAAGGGTAGCGAATAAATACGGCCAATGCACACGGTCAAAAGCCTTTTCGGCCGCGACCGCTAGCAGTAAGGCTTCTTCTTTGGACCGTTGTACTTTATCAATTTAGTGGCAGAGTCGTTTGGTGTTGTCACCACATTGCCGGCCCGGGATAAAGCCCGATTGATCCGGGTCGACCAGTCCTGGCATATGGGAGTTCAACCTAGAGGCCAAAACGCTAGAGAACAGCTTTGCATCGATATTCAATAGGGAAATCGGACGATAGAAACTGCAGAGTTCCGTATCTTTCCCCGACTTGGGGATGACCGATATAGAGGCCTGTAACATTGAGGCTGTGAGGGACCCTGTATCCACGAAAGAGTTGAACAAGCGAGTAAGCAGCGGGGCCAATTCGACACAAAAGGTTTTATAAAAAAGAGCGCTAAAGCCATCTGGGCCCGGCGCTTTCATGGTCTTCAGTCGAGCGATGGCAGAGATCACCTCCTCGATGCGTATGGGGGCCTCCGCCTCGTGCGTGGGGAGGGGAGTGACCGCCGCTCCTCGAAGGAACTCAGAAGGATCAGTCAACAGGGAATGATCCGCAGTGTAGAGATTCTTATAAAAAGAACGGAATGCCGACATCATTTCGGCGTCGTCCGTTATTGCCGACCCGTCCTCTCCCCGTAGTGCCTTAATGGCCTGTGTCGCCCGTTGACTGCGCAAGCAGTGAGCCAGCATGCGTCCCCCTTTATTTGAGCCCACATAGTATTTATGTTTCAGGCGCACTACTGCGTGCTCGCCCGATCAAGGTCTAACCGCCGAAGCTGAAGGCGTTCCTTTTCCAACTGCTGCCAGATTCTGGGAGCACCAGTGCGCTTGTGAATTGCTTCTAGCTCTCTGACCTTAGCTTCCAGTTCTGCACGCTTGGACTGTCTGGTTTTATTTTCGTAAGCTGATTTGGCAATAAGCGCTCCACGCACAACTAGTTTAAGCGCCTCCCATACCGACGATAGTGGCGTAGAGCCCACATCGTTAGTCGCTAAATAGTCAGTCAGGCAACGCTTAATGTCTGTCACTACAGCTGGGGAGCGGAGCATTGAGTCTCGCAGGCGCCAGTGAGAGGTGGGGGAGGATCTTGCAGCGGGAAGACGCATGGTCAGGGTGATATGTGCATGATCAGACAAGGAGCGGGCCTCAATAGTGGCAGCCATGGTACAGGTCCATGCCGCAGGAGTAACAAGGAAGTGATCTAGACGGGCATAGGTCTTGTGAGCCGCCGAGTAGTATGAAAAGTCCCGCTCTTCCGGATGTAGGCAGCGCCAGGCGTCTCGGATCCCAGCATTGCGTAACCAGTCACCGCCTCCCGCTGACAGGGCCCCCGCGTCCCCGGTTCGTGAGCCTGACCGGTCCAACCCTGCGTCCATCACTAAGTTGAGGTCACCTCCCATCACAACTATGGGGTCGGGTGTGTGCAAGACTTCCGCATATGCATCTAGTAGGAATTTCTCCGGCCGCAGATTGGGGGAATAAATAGAAGCTACAGTGAAGTGTGAATGTCCCACAATAATGCGCAGCGCAAGGAGGCGTCCTTTGATCTCAGCAATGGGTCCCACCACCGAACCCCTGAAACGTTTAGAGAGCAGGACGGCTACCCCACCCCGCTTACTATTCCCAGAGGACCAGAATTGTAAGGGAAAGTGGCTGTGACGCATGCGATGTGTGTCGTTATGGAGTTGGTGGGTTTCTTGAAGGAGACAAACATCCCCGCCGGAGTGTTCAAGCAAGGAGAGAACCGCTTTCCGTTTGACAGGGTTGTTGAGTCCCCGGGCATTGAAGCTAACAATCTTAAGATCCATTTAGAGGGGACAAGTCAAATAGCGGAATGATTGAAGCCCCAATTGAGAGGTTGGAAGGCTGGACCAAAGGAGAGGTCATTGGGGGAAGGAGGAACACCATTGGATAAAAGCAAGCATAAAAGAAAGAGAAGCTCACTGGGGAGACGACCCTCCCGAACCCTGAAAAAAACAAAAAAAAACACCCCAACAACAACCAAGAAAAAAACTTCAACAAATAGGTCATGACCAAAGTTCGTCATAGTAAAGAAAGTCTAAGGGATCGTGGCCGTGGCTAACACCAGCCTGTGGATAGTTCGACAAGCGTTCACCTCAACGTTGAAGGACTATCAAGACTATGAACCAGACAGTGCCTTCCGTCCCTCCGACACCCCTCTGTGGGCCTACCCCAGAGCCATCCGTTGTAAGCCTCACGGGGTAGCAGGGCGATCTGTGGCTTGCGATAGAGAGGAAAGTACAGCCTCTTTCTCCCTGTCTCTCGTAGCTTGATCCGGTTTTGTGACTGGGGACGGCTTGCCCACTCGCCGCCATCCCGATGTGCGGCGTGCACGCTGAGAGTTGGGCTGTCATCGCCCTCCGTGGATGCGGTTTGTTCGAGACCGAGGATCTCCATAGCCTCCTCCAGTGATCTGATCTGCAGCAGCCTGCCCTGGTGTTTGAAGATCAGGCGGAACGGGTGGCCCCAGGAGTAAGGAATGTTGTTCTCGCGCAGGTGCGCAGTCACAGGTTTGAACGCCCGCCTCTTACTCAGAGTAGAGGCCGCCAGATCCTGGAATATAGCTGGTTGGTGTCCGCGAAAGTGTATGGGGTGGGCTTCACGCGCTTTCCGAATAATGCGCTCCTTTAATTGAAAATCGTGAACACACACCAGGATATCTGGTGGGGGCGCTTTATTACCTCGAGGGAGGCCCACACGATGGGCCCGGTCCATTTGAATGTTCAGGGCCTCCTCTTCCCCGAGGATTTGTTGGAAGAGTGCACCGACGTATGCTCTGTGATCGTCCCCTTCCTCCTTCCATGGGATGGCCCTAATTATCACATTATTCCGCCTGGAGCGGTTCTCCAGGTCCTCCGCGTGGACCTGGACATCGATGTTCTGCTCTCTGAGGCGCAGCATGTCTTGCTGTAAGTAGTGGAGTTCTTCATCCCTATTAACGTCGTGCTCTTCAAGGGTCGCCACCCGTTCTCCGATTTCGTCCACCTCGCGCCGCACATCTTTTAGATCCGAGGCCAGTTGGGACCTAAGTTCTTGAATATCGTCTTTTATGGCTGCGAAGAGCTCCACCATAAAGGCCTTGGTCGCTGGGGATTCGTCGCCCTCCATTGTACCGGCCCCTTTCTCACTTTGGGCCAAGGATTGTCCGGGCTGCTTCAGAAGGAGCTCTTTTAGCGATTTCTCTTTACGGGCTCTCGCTGCTGCCATGGCGTGGAGCCGCCTCACAGGCACGACAAGTCACAGTGGTCACTCTGATTAGCAATGCTGGCTTAACTGCACTGGCCCTGCGCGCTTTTCTGAACGATGAAGCCCTGCGTGACCGCCTGCACAGTGTCTCTCAAAGATAAGGCGTCCGCCGAATTGCGGACCGTTAAAGCCTCACAGGGAGCCCAGTCTAATGTTGTTCTGGAGTATTTCCCGTCCTTTCCGGCCACTGCTCAGGTGTGGCTCACCTCTATTCCCCCGCCGGCCGCCGTGCCAGTGCCGGAAACGCAGATCTACCAGGGGCAGGGCGGTGGCACCGTTGCTCTGTCGACACGTACCTCAACCACACCGTGTCCTGTGGATTGCGAACCGTCAGGGACCCAGTCAATGCAGCTCCCATCCGCTGATCCGCGGACTGTCTCGCCCCGGGCTAGGCCCGCCGCCCGCACCACACTTCAGGCTCCGTCAAGGTACACCCTCAGCGGCACTAGGGCGGCAGAGTGCAGGGTGCTGTTTCGACGTCGGGCGCCCTGTTGTTTTCAATGAGGAACCTCCGGTTTGCAAAGGCACTGCAGGCTTGGGGACGAAGGTCTTCTGGGTGCGACCACCACTTCGAGAGGTAAGTTGGGAAGTTTGGGGTTGGTTAGGCACCGTCGGTTTGGGCACACAAGGCCGTGGGGAGTAGGGTGCTGGGTTGCCTTTTGGGGTCGGATCTTCTCACCAGCTCCTGGTCGCGGTTAGGGTAACCTTCTGGATTTAGCCTGCAGGCGTCGGCTGGAGGCTTGAGGCAGGTCAGGGGTCGGCGGATCTCGGGTCAGGATCGTCGGGGTGACCTCCTCGTGGTGTTTGCCCACTCGAGCTCGGGCCGTGGACGGCGGGTGCAGAGTGGGGCGGATCCGCGGTGTCCGGCCGGAGCTAGAGGTTGCAGATGAACAAATCCGGTGTTCACTGGAGACAAAGTCTTTGTGCTTGAAGGCAGGCAGGTCCTCCGGGGTTTTCGAGGTTGCCATTAGTTGGGATTTTCCATTGCAATTCCAAAGACCCCAAACATGGACTGGTTACCAGTTCCCATTTGGAAATTACATATATAAAATGTAATAAGGTAACTCTAGTGTTATCCAATGGGAGAGGTAGGCCTTGCAGCAGTAAAAAATGACTTTAGGAGTTTTTCACTACCAGGACATGTAAAACTTAAAAGTATATGTCCAACATTTTAAATACACTGTACCCTGCCCTCTGGACTGTCCAGAACCAACTATAGGGGTGACTTGTATGTATTAAAAAGGAATGTTTGGGCCTGGCAAAATGTTTTTTTTTTGCCAGGTCGAAATGGCATTTTAAAACTGCACACACACAGGCTGCAATGGCAGGCCTGAGACGTGTTTGAAAGGGCTACTTAAGTGGGTGGCACAATCAGTGCTGCAGGCCCACTAGTAGCATTTAATTTACAGGCCTTGGGTACAGGTAGTGCCATTTTACTAGCGACTTACAGGTTTTTTAAATGTGCAAATTGGGTTTAAGCCAATCTTACCTCTGTTTTAAGCAGAGAGCACAAGCACTTTAAAATTGGTTAGTAGTGGTAAAGTGTGCAGAATCCTAAAGCCAGCAAAAACAAAGTCAGCAAAACAGGAGGTCTAAATACAAAGAATTTGAGGTGAAACCACGTCAAGGATACCAAACACTACTACTCTAGTCTAATCTACAATACAAAAGGCTGCAATAACTACTCTAGCAGAATCTGCAATGTGAAATGCTGCAATAAAGATCTGTTTAAAATATTGTCAGGATTTCACAAGCCTTCGAGCCTCCAAGCACCACTTCCAAACTCTCCGGAGTTTTGAATAATGGGCCGGTCCGCATTACATAGCAGAAACAGGCAGGGTGGATTCATACTCCAAACTCAAAAAACTGTCTGCCTCAGCCCACTGTGTTATCCATCCAAGAGTCACCAATGGCCAATTTCCAGAGCTAGTAGACCAGCCAGCTGACCCTCCGACCCTTTTGCCCCACAAATCTTCCAAAATACGTTCGGTCAACCTCAGGAGCCATCCCAGTCTGAAACCTGATCAACAAGTTGTTGTTAATAGGTGTTTTCCCAGGAAACTTACTAAAGGCATACATATTCCCACTACTAAAGAAAAATGACTTGGATCCTCAAGATGTAAACAATTATAGACCAATAGCAAATGGAAACCATTCCTTGGCAAACTCATGGAAAGAGCTGCTTTCAAACAAATCTCAAATTGCTCAGAAGATAATTCCCTACTCTGGCTTCAAAACTGGATTCTGTCCTGGAAGAAGCACATTCAGTCCTAATCTCTGTCTGGGCTGATCGTAAAAACACTGGACAAAATGAGTCGCTGCACTAGCACTGTTGGATCTTTCAGCAGCATTTCACACTGTTGATCTTGATACCCTTATCCTAAGGTTTGAAGAAGTAGAAATTGTTTTTGGGGGGTACAACTCTCACCTGGATCTCCCAAAATTGTATAATCTCACCTCTGCTTGTCAACATTTTCATGGAATCCTTGCAGGAGTAATCAACACTTTTGATTCTACTTCCTAGAAGTGTGCTGACGATACACAGACAGTACTCCGATTGGAAACCCTCAAGGACATTGCAATATCAGACATGTCAGTTGGCTTATAGCCATTGAACACTGGAAGACATGGAGTCACCTCAGATTAAAATCCTCAAAAAACGAGATACTTACTTGTGGCAATTGTAAAGCCTTTTACCCTCTATGCACCTTGGCAGCCTAACAAGGCCCTTCAACAAGAATATCTAAGGCAGTAGGAAACCTTGGAATTACCATGGACTTCAGACTACCCATAAATGCTCACATCGATAAACTATGCAATCACCTTCCTTTTTTTTTTTTTTAACCGTGAAAACAGTGACGCATCTTTCCATACCTAGGATTCCCTCATAAGTTTCAAGCCGCAATATCCCTTATCCTGTCGAAGTTTAAATATGCTAATGGCATATATCATGGCTCACCTTTACCAATCATGAGGAAATGAGAGTCCAGGCCTCTTCTGCCATACTACTCCTACATGTAAATGCACAAGCCCATATCTCACCCTCCTTGAACTCCCTTCAGTTACTAGAAGATCCACTTTCAAGCTATGTATCCCCCACAAGGCAATAAGGACGAAAGTCACTATATACATCCGACCAAGGTACCTATGCTCTAGATCAGCACCTCATCTGATAATTCTAGCTTAGAAGAACAACAAATGTTGGTGGAATGTCCTCTGTACAAACAGCCAAATTGTACATCTCTTTACAAACTACGATAAGGGCTATGGAGAACCATATAACCTTCAGAAAACTAGTTAAAACATATGTGACTTTGTGTGTGTGTGTATTATATAATATTTTATAAAATCCACATTATGAACCACACCAGTTTTCTGCCACCCACCTTTTCCATGCACTCCCAAGTCTTTGTCCAAGCCTCAGCTTTTTTTCAATTGCCACACTCGTAATGCTTTGAAGCCTTCCATGGACCTTTAATTATCAACATTTCTAGCTTCTCTTAATTTGTTTTGTCCAGCCAACTAACATTTGAGACAAATCGTTCACTAGCTATCACACAAAAATGGAGTAATTGCACGAGATTTGCAAGAACACTAGAAGTAACCTAGTCACTTTACTTGCATAAAAGAATTAGACAAACTAACCCACCGACTTACTTTCACCAACTTTGCATCGAGTTGCAGTCTACTCGAGAACCCAAAGCGCTTCAATGCCTCGCCAGGGGTAGTATGTGTGAAGTAATGCTATTACAGTTACAATTTTAGTTTTTTGAGCTACAACTGCCTTCTTAATGCTGCAGGTTTTGGCAAATTTTACAATTGTATAATGTTTGAACCAATTTGAGTCCATGATGATGCATGCAGAAGTATAACTTCTACTTTTTGTCTTGTCGTTTTGGAGGTTGAGGACCTAATACAGATTGCTGATAACCAGGAAAGAGGTATACAGCAAAAAGTAGCATTTCAAGTAGTGTGCCAAGCTCTTGTCCAGGGCTGCAGCAGTTCCTTTTCTGACGCCAGTCATTCGCAAGCTGTGCAGAGAATTTTCAGTCTGCTGGAACGGAAAATCAAAAAGCTGGAAACTGTTGATTCAGCTGAGGTAAGTCCACTTGTGTATTTTACATTTTTTTGGGATTCCATTTTCTTTTGCTACTATTCTTTTACGTTCTCTAAACTTTGCCCTGCTTCTGCGGTAAAGACGGCTTCCATTGCGCTGTCCCTGTGGAGAAAGGAAAGAGACCCCTGTTTGAAGTCAGGTTATGTGACTTGATCAAGCAAACTGCCCTTTTGCAATTATTGTAGCTGGTTGTTAATCTGACTGTTGCTTTAGATACCACATTTTTTGTTGGGGTCCATTATGAAATGGTTTCTTACTTGTAGGAGTAGTTTTGCAGCTTGAAGAATTTTCAGCATTCAGATGCTGTGGATTATTCGCCCTCTAGTAGTTGGGTCCAGAATTCTCCTTTATACTAGTAGTCCTTCCTGTCTGTTTTATTTTATTTTTTTGGGCAGCGACTGTCCCACCATTTGGTGCTTGATCCAGCCTTCATCTTCTAGAGAAGTGGGTGGGCCGCATGTGAATCGAGAAATTTTACAAGCTACAAAACTACTACTGCAGGTAAGAAACCATTTCGTTCTGCAGTGTGAATGTTTTCTGGATTCACATGCTGTGCATTGATTTTGTGGCGTTTTTTAATCCTTGTGGTGGTTGGGTTGAAGATGATTTTAAACTTGTAAATACATGTTTCAATACTGTGTGACCCACTTGAGTTTCCTTGTTCATTTGTATGTCTATGTGAAGGAAACTGGATTTTTGATGCAGAAGTCCCCCCACTTTTTGCCTGGTATTTGATGCAACTTTGACTGAAGTGCACTGGGTTCCTGCTAACCAGGTCCCCAGTGACAGTGTTCCTTCCCCAAAACAAGACAACTGGTCACTTGATCCTCAATTGACCAGGCATTCAGCACCTCTGTAATCCCTAGCAAGTGGTACCTAGGGCATAGGTCCTAAAGAGGGTTGCTAATAGCTGCAGCATATCTTGTGCCACTCTAAGGGACCCAGCATCAAACTCATACAGACTGCCACTGCAGGCTGCGTGACAAGGTGCTCTTAAAATGAAAACACAACATGCATACACCTGTGCGCCATGTCCCCTAACACTGCATGTAATATTTGTAAGTCACCTCCACAGCCGGCCTTACAGCCCTAAGGCAGGGTGCATTATATTATATGTGAGGACATATCTGCATGAGCAAATATGCCCCTGTGCTGGCCAATTCAATTTCTGACAGTACAAGTGAAGAGGGAAGCCATCTTAAGGTATGTATGTACTGGGCACTGGCCAAAACGAGTTTCCCAGCTGCCTAATGGCTTCACTGAAACCTATGGTGTTTGGTATCAAACACCTCGTATTAATAAACCCACACTGATTCCAGTGATGGATTTATTAATACATGCACCCAGTGGGTACCTTAGCGGTACCTCCTGAACCCTACTAGCCTTCTAGTGTGCTGGCTGACTGGTCTTGTTCAGCCTGCCACCACAGACTTGTTTCTGACCTCCTAGAAGGTGAGAGCAGCACTGTCAGAGGTCAGAAACCATGCCTGCTACAGAGAGAGGTATTCTCACCTCCCCCTCCAGGAAGGCTGGTAAATCAGCATATCAAGGCAGAAGGCTTCAAAGGCCTCTGCTGCCTTTAATATTCGACCCAAGGCTTACTGAGACATAGGAGATGCCACCCCCTGACCTTAGCCCGGCTGGCTTCAGGACAGGCGGGAAAATTAACTATGCAGGAGGCATGTAACACTGCCAGGCTGGACACACCTCTAGGGTGAACAAGCCTGAAGTGAACACCAATCTAGAAATTCCACCATCTTGTGTGTGGTGGAATTAGGGACTCTGGGACAGGGTGATGCCACACCCCAAAGAAGGTGGTGATCTAGGGAGTGTAGTGACCTCTGGGGTAAGTAACCCATTGGCTACTACCCCTCACTCCCCTTAACACCTCTAAATGGAGTATTTAGGGGACCCCCTCATACCAGGACTTCAGATTTCGACGGACAAAAAGAAGTGGACAAAGAAGAAGACTGCTGAACCAAGGAGCTCGACTGAGTTGGCGCCAATTTTGCCTGCTGCACCCAACCCTCGTGGAGCTACCGGCTCATCCTGCCGCTGTGCAGACTCCAAGAATCCCGGACGGCTGTGCCATTGTTTAGCCAATTGCCAAAGAAACTCCTTAGAGTAGAGGAGCTACTCCCCTACAGCTACAGGCACCAAAGAAGCAACGCCTGGCACACCGACCTCCAGCCTGCGGGGACTGCCGACGATGCAGCCGCCCAGCAAGAGGTAGCAGTGCTCCTAGAGGTCAGATCCGTCCTCCCTTCAAGTGTGGAGACACCAGGACCGACCGGAGCTTCACAGTACCAATACTTGAGAGTACTGGACCCCTTGCAGCAGTCAAGGCTTGTTGTGTCTAGTCCGGACACCAATGCCGAGGAAGACCAACCTGCACATCTAGGGTACTACAGAGATAGTGGACTAAAGGTGTCCCCACGTGCCTGAGCATCTCCAGGGTCGAGCCCCCCTGTGGGTTTCCCCAGACTGGCCTCCCAGTCCCTGCTTGCATCCTCTTTCTAACTGGACTTTTCCCCATGGAAGTGAATGGGACACCGGACGGATTTAAAACACCACTGCACCCTAACGCCCCAGAGCCTCCTGAGGTGACCTTTTGGTGTGGCCTTGGACCTTGCCCCATACTCGCCTTAAGTCCCATAGAACAGTCCGTAAGTCGCTGTTAAGTGCCCGAATTTAGTACATGTTTTTCTCCCATAGGATAACATTACTGCACCCAAAAAGTGCACTCACGTTTTGAAAACTGTAAAAATTCATAACTCGGAAAGTACTTGCCTGATTCCGATGATCTTGGTATCTAAATTCATATAAAAGTATGTTATTTTTATAAATTGGATTCAGATTTCTTTATTGAATGTGTCTCACTTACTGCCTTTGTGTGTGCAAAAAATGCTTAGCACTACCCTCTGATATGCCTAACTGCTCGCCCTCACTACCACAAAAAGAGAGCATTTGGGGTGTCACTTGTATCTGTGTAATTCCTTTGGGGCTTGCCTTGACTCTTTGCACAGTGTACCTCTTTTTGGTCTACTATATAAATAGCCAACTTCCTACACTATGTAATAGTGCATTGTGAAAGTGTGCACTGATGACCAAGTAGCTGCCCTGCAAATGTCCTATAATGTTATATTTACATGAAAGGCTATCATTGCTCATTTTTATGGTTTGGTTTGTAGATGTATTCCTGCTGTGGTGAGACACACTTTGATTGTATGTGATCCATCTTAAAATGGTATTTTTTTGTAACTGGTTTCCTTTTATATTGTCTGCGAATGGTTTCCCCTCCTGATTAGTCTAATTTTTCCCATATAGTTCATTATCGTTCTTCTGGCATCCAACGTGTGTAGTGCTCTTTCCGCCTGAGTTTTTGGTTCGTGGAAGAAACTTGGTATTTGAATTGATAGGTTTATATGAAAAAATTATTTAACCTTTGGTAGGAAGTGAGGGCCTATCCTCATGAATATCCTGTCTTTGTGTATTTGCATATGTTGCTTTTGGATTGTGAGCGCTTGTTATTGACTTACTCTGCGAAGAGATGTCTTTGCGATAAGGAAAGCTGTTTTCATTGTGATCATTTTTAAGGATGCCTTGTGAAGTGGTTTAAAGGGTTTCCTCATTAGTTGTGTTAACACTAAGTCAAGTACCACGTTGGAGCTGGCAACTGTCTTGGAGGTGCTAATCTTTTTGCTTCCTCCAGGAATCTTTTGGTTACCGGGGTTGTGAAGTAACTATTTCCTGTTCAACCTCTTGTGTAGGCCATTATTGCTGCCAAATGCACCTTCAATAAAGCATAATTCAGTTTGCAGTCTAGTAGGTGTGTAAGATATCATAGGGCTGTTGTATCCTTTGTAATGTCTTGTAGTAAGCCAGATTTTTGACACTGCGTTTAGTATCTTTCCCACATGGCTGTATAGCATTTTCTTGTTGTTAGTCTTCTTGCTGCCCTGAGAACAGCCATTGAGTTCTCTGTGAGACCTAGATGTCCAAACTATGTCCTCAGGAGCCAAGCTGCTAGACTCAGTGTTTTTCGCTCTGGATGGAGAACTCTTCCCCCCCACCATTGCATGGAGAGTAGATGACTTGCAGACCCAATAGTCTCTGTATGTTGTCTTGGGTTACTTCTATCAGGTTCGAGAACCAAATTTGTCTCTCCCACTGTGGGGTGATGAATATCTGTGTCATTGGTGATTGTTTGCATTTGTTGGTTACCTTGTGTTACAGCGGGATCGGGGGAAAAGCGTAAGCAAATCTCTCTGACCTGTCTAACGACAGAGCATTCCCAGGGTCACTGGAAATATGTGGCAGGAGAGGGCCAAATTATGCTGCAGGGTTGAGTAAATTATGCAGCAAGAAAAGGAAAATTATGTGGCGTAATCCGGTACATTTTTTACTAGCATTACTTCATTATTTTGTACTTTTTACACTTGTTGGCGCTGTCTGGGCATTGGTTACACCTCATTAGTACAAGTTTAATACCCAAATATAGCAATAAGCAACAGAAAGGTGATCAGTCAACCTTTGCAAAAGGTGTTCCACTGCATGACAGCATGTGCCGCTGCGTTTTTAGTAACTTTTGAACCGTTTAAGCTAGAGACAAAAAATGTTTTTGTTAAAATCTGCAGATTATGCAGCAGATGATGGATTTTGTGGCTAATGCGGAAAATCTATAATCATGCAAAAATCTCTGCGGCCGCACAATCGATGAGTTCCAGTGGCCTTGAGCATTCCCCAAGGAGTGGAGGCGTGGACGCCTGGACGTCTGGACGCAAAGTATTGGCATTTTGCGTTCTCTGGTTTTGCAAACAGGTCTATTTCTGGTGTTCCCCATTGCTTGAATATCTGTTTGACTACTGTTTGATTGAGTTTTCACTTGTGCAAGGAGGATGCTTGTCTGCTCAGTCTGTCTGCTTCATCATTGTTCTTCCTTGGAAGATGTATTGTTGTTACATTTATATGTCTCTGGATGGCCTACCTCCAGATCGCTTGCACTAGCTTCAACAATACATAGGATTTTGTTCCAGTCTGTTTGTTGCGATAGAACATTATTGTTGTTTTGTCTGTTTGAATTAGTAATGACTTTCCCCACAGCTGTTTCTGTAAGGCTTTTAAGTCTAGGAACACTGTTTTTAGTTCCAGTACATTGGTATGTTGAACCGCTTTTAGTTCTTTCCAAATTCCTCAGATTTTTGAGTTTTCCCATATGCGAGGCGTCTGTGGTAATGGTTACGGTGGGAGTTGGATCTGAGAATGGTCTCCCAGTTGCTATATTTGTCCTGTTCTACCACGCCATCTCCTCCTGTACTTTTGCATGACAACCACTCGATCTTCCCAACTCCCTGTGGCTTGTGACTATGGAATTTGTACCCTTTCCTGAATCGATGTCATATGTAGCCTTGCATATGGTATGAGTAGTATGCAGGAGACCAATTTCCCTACAGTCCTCACTGTCAGAGACTGGTCCTTCTGGTATTGGTGAGTTTCTTGCAGTAAAGACTGTATTCTTTTATCACAAGGGTACGCTTTTTTCTCTATTGAGTTGATTCTTGCTCCCAGAAACTGCTTTTCTTATTCCGGTTTTGGTGTTTCTGTGCTGTTCCTACTTGTGTAGGGAGTTTGCTTTCACTAGCAAGTCTAAATAAGGAGATAGACGTATTCCTTTCCTTCTTGGATGCGCTGCCACTGCTTCCAGACACTTAGTAAACAATCTGGGTGCTGACTTTATTCCGAACGCTAGTACTTTGAATTGATAGTGTTCTCCGCTTACCACAAAACGCAAGTATTTTTTGTGCCTGTGGTTCATTGGAATATGGAGATATGCAACTTGTAGATCTATTGTTGACAAAAAATCTCTTTGTTGTAGCTGTGGTATGACATCCTGCAGCATTGTCATTTTGAATTTCTGTGTCTTTATGAATTTGTTTAAGAAACGGAGGTCTAGTATTGGATGAAGAGATCCGTCTTGTGTTGGTATTAAGAAATAAGTTGAGTAGTTTTTCTGGTTGGTTTCATCTTTGGCCGCTCTTTCTTTTGAAGCAATTCTTCTAATTCTTGTAATCTGATATTTTCCTCCTTTGGGTGGACGACTTTCTTTGGCCCTTTTAATGGTGGTTTCTTGATTAGTTCTATGCAATATCTAATTCGTATGACGTTGAGTATCCATTTGTCTCATTTTACCTGCTCCCACTCTTGGAAGAAGTCTTTTATTCTCCCTCCCACAGGTGCTGTATGTGCGAGAGGACCCTGTTGTACTATCTGGATTGTGCTGCCGATCCCCTTTGTGGCTGCGGTCTTCCACTTGCTCATCCCCGAAAGGATTGACGTGGTGTTGACTGGGGTTTGTGATTTTCTTGTACTCTGAAACCCTTGATGCGAGGTTGTGCCCTCGAAACTCCTTCTACCTACAGATCTCCTAGTAGGTATGGATCCTCTTCTTAGTTTTCTCATGAATTGTAATGCTCCCATTGACTATACTGTCTCATTGTCCTTTTGTAGCTGTTGCAGTGTTTCATCAACTGCACTGCCAAAGAGTTGTTCCCCATTGGATGGGATGGTGTTGATATTAGCTTGGACCTCTCTCTTGAAGCCAGACACCCTTAGTCAAGCATGTCTTAGGACGGTCCCTGCCACCATCTGTCTACTTGCTGTATCTTCAGCATCTGGTGCTGATGTCAAGCAGGTGTTTGCAATATTCTTTCCCTCCTCTACGAGGGATGCTGCTCTACTTTGATATTGTTCAGATAGATGGTTCAGGAGTTCTGCTATCTCATTCCAGTACTGATAGGCATACCTGTTGAGCAGGGCATTAGAGCTGGCAATGCGCCATTGAGTCGCAGCTCCTCTTTCAAATTTTCTTCCCACCATGTCCATCTTCTTGCTTTCTCTGTCCAACGGTGGTCTGGACGTAGTGGGAACATTTGCTCACTTTCTTGCTGTTGCCCCAATAATAGTCTGCTGGAACGATCCCTTCAATATATGGAGGGTCTTTTGACGAATGTTTGTATTTCTGTTCGGTCCATGGTGTTACAGACCTGCATGTTGCGGGATCCTTGAAGGCCTCTTTCCTGGTTTGCTGTAACTCTTTCCTGGTCCAGCATACTTAGGAGCATGGGGAGGTACTGACTTTTACTTTGTGATGGTTTAATGTCTCTAATAAAAAGCAAGATGAGTTTCTCTTCCTCTAGTTGAATGTTTTACTTATCAGCAGCCCTTTTGATCAGTTGATTATACATGGTCATCTGGAGGTGACGTCCTTGATGGATAAGTGTCTACCCCTCTTCTGTGGAATCCTTCTTGAGGTCCTGCCACTGGGTTTCGAGGTATTCAGACATCTCTGTATCCTGTAACATGCCCTGTGACTCCGGGTCCTCTTCTTCCTCTTCCTCCTCCAGTGGTTCTGGGGTCGTTGAGGGCTCGAGTTCTTCTACGTCCTTGGACTTTTCTGTCTGTTAGGTCAAAGTTTTCAGCAGAATTCTGAACACGCTTTGAGAGGCATCAAACTCTTTACCCTTTTGCAGGATCGCTGCCATTTTGGCTTCAAGACACCTCTTCTTGCGTTCGATTTTGGCAGAACGAACTTCGACTTTGAGCAAGGTGTCTATTTTCTTTTTGACGTCGAGGTGTCACTCAACTGTTTTTTCGCTCTCTCTTGACTTTGGTCGTCCTTTGATGCCGTTGCTTTCTCCGAAGCTCTCCCACCTGAGGTGTCCTTCGAATGGGGATCAAGGGGTTCTTTCGGCTTCTGCTTGCCTTCGGTTGGTGAAATTTTCGACGCCGAGGCCGTTTCTGTGTTTTTGAGTCTGATGCTAGAGACTCACCCCCGTATGTTATCTCAGCGTTACCTACGACTGTTTCTCCTTCGATTTGTGATGTTCCTTCTCAATGTCGATGACCCTCATTTCGACGCTTAAGACCTTTCCTTCAGCTACTATGGCGATGTTGTCTTCCTCCTCGCTCAACAACCCCAGGTTTCTCAGTGACAGAGTCTCCTTCTGTCCTTGCATGGCGTAGTGTGCCTGCCTCTGTTTTTCTCTCACCTTCAAAGTCATTGGTTTAAAGTCTGCACAGGCCTCACAGTCATCGCTTCTGTGGTCTATCAGGAGAAAAAGGTTGCATACCTGGTGGTTGTTCTTCTGAGCAAACTTGTGGTGGCACCTCAGGCAGAATCGAAACGGTGTGTTTTTCCTGTCACATGGAACAGGGTGCCCCCTGCCCAGACATTCTCTGGTCTTCCTTTGCAGTGTGGGCTCTTAATGACTTTAATCCAATGTTTTTTCTGGTGTCTTGTTTTCTTACTTCAATGAAATTTCAACTAAATCTTTTTTCTTTTCGATGCTTGGAGAGCCTTCAGCAATGCTTCCATACCCAACGGCGGAAAAAAAGGATCTGAACATGGCGACCACACGTTGAAGCTTTTAGGGGGGTGGGGTCGTATGACGTTGAGAAGCTGGATCAAGCACAAAATGGTGGGACAGTGGTCACCCCCAAAAAAAAGTAAGAGGAGGAACTACTAGTAAAAAAGGAACTCTGGGCCAGCCGAAAGAAGGCGGAATAATGCACGTCATGTAAATCCTGAAAAGATTTAGGCTGCAGAAATGGTGCTTTACTCTGCAGACTGTCAGTTGGAGAAGGCAAAACCGCCTGATGTCACCTCTGTTACAGTTAAGTTAATTTATATGAAACTGGTATGCAGTTATCCCATTTCCGTAATTTTACTGGTCTCCAGGCCTTTTATTTGGGAACATTGGGCATAGCGTTCTCTGCGAGCTTCCCACAGGATAAGACATGCACACAATGTGTTGGACATGAGACTCCAATTTATCTTTGCAGTGCCTACTTTCAGTAGCGGTGATCTTCTGTTTCCGTCTCTGCGTAGAGATGTTCTGTGTGGGTTTACAACACAAAAGGAGTTTTTTTTTTATCGGTTATGTTTATGGCCAAAATTGTATAAAATAGTAGAACAGAAAGGCAGTGCAAACATCGTCAGAGGAGGCTCATGCTTTACAGCATAATCCACACATACCACATAACATTTAGCACAAGGTAGTCTGGAGCCAATCTTATTCTTCGTCCAGTGCCAATTCTAAAAGCTGTGGACCCCAGATTTGTCGATGTTTAGGGGTACAGCCTCTCCTTTTGTAGCTGAAGGAAAGGTCTCAAGCGTCGAAATGAGGGTCATCGACATTGAGAAGGAACATCGCAAATCAAAGACTGTGTAAACTAACATCATAATACTGAAGAAGCCCTTAAACGCTCTCCCTTTCACCTTGACACCTGGGCTAGATGCCATGGAAGGCGAAACATGGAAGGTTTGATGGGGGAGTAGTGATGGTCACAACATTGTGCAGTTTATGGACACAGACCAAGGTGTGAGTGGAAGGGGAGTAGAGCTGTGAAGGGCCAGGTCAGGAGGGTTAAATCTTAGCCCCTATTTGCCTTTTATGAAGTCAGCAAAGGCCTTTACCAAAACCTGTGGGAAAGAAACAAACCGTGCCTGAATAAAACCTCAGATCCTAATTAATGTGAACTTCGTATTTCCAAAATATTAGAAAAAACTTTGAGATTCAGTCCACTACTTTGGTGTAATGACAATTAAAGGAAGTAAGATTGCATGAGAAACGTCCATGCAGGTGTGTGTCCCTCGTCTGCGACTGTCTTCAATTGCAGGCCTTCACTCGCTGAAAAGTGCACCTGTGTATCCATTTTTCCAGCTGCTTTACTCCTGTTGTGCAGCTACTGCAGGCTTCCACACTCTTCAACCAGAGGCACGCATCACCAGATTAACTCCCATGCTGAAAATAAGACCATCCTTCTGCTGACTTTTTCAGGATTTTTTGTATTAATTGTCTGGGCCATTAGTTAGTGAAACTGTCTTTTGAGGGTCCTGTGCATTGTTGTTGCGCATGTATCCATTTGCAGGAAAGTGGAAAGTTTCTGTTAAATAGTGTAATTAGATTTTTGGAACACAGTGAAATGTACTTGGAAAAAAATTAAGCACTTTAACAATGTAGCAAAACCCTTTGCTGCATGGGTGGGGCAGAAAAAAGTTCTGCACAGCATGATATTTTCAAGGGAGTGCCAAAACCGCTTAAAAATAGATCCCTAGTTCGTATCCATTTTTCTCTTGAATATACTGTACTGGTTGTGGTGCTGTTAGTGTGAGTCGACAGTATTTTGTTTTCTTTTCTTTTAATGTTACTCAATATACAGAGCCCAGAATGTTTACAGCTGCATACTTATGAATACTGAATAATTTAGTATGTGCTTGCTTTGGATAGCATATAGAAAGGGCTTTTCTGTTTTTTGATGTTGAAAGTCGTATTGGAATTTGCAGGCTGACAATAAATCCATCAAACTCAAACTACTTTTGTGCGGTAGCCGAATGAATCTGTGCACGTATGAACCATGCAACAGTTGATTTAAAATGTACTGAAAGCTATAATGAATTTTATTAATAGTTTTGCAGTTAAATAAAAGAAATCCTTGTCTTATTAATGCGCAGTGGCATTAAAAATGCACCACCAAAAATGCCATGCTGTTCCCCCATAGCATCACAATCAAGCAGGCACCAAATGGTCTGCGATATTAGCTTGTGTCCAGTGGTATGGTGACCGCAGCTGTCACATTCTAGGCCAAGTGAAATGATTTAAGTTTAAAAATGTTTTTTTTTATTACTGCTCAAACTGTGTGCCACTATTCCTGGCGGGAGACTTGGCTTCCATAATCCTTGTGCTTTTGTTTTGCGTTCTCTGTATCTTCAGAGGAAGGGAAGGTGTCCCACCCCTAGAAACAAATAGGAAGCAGCTGAAGGTGGTTAGAGGTGGAGCAGCAAGGGGTGGAACTTGCTACTCTGTGTCCCAGCCTCATCCTTTCAATAGCCTTGTATATGTTGTGGAGGTGCTAGGGTTGAGACAGGGATAACAATAACACTAGGTAAACAAGGGTCTGAGTACCCTATTTAAATTTTATCTGCGCTGCTTTATAGCACCAGGGATTCCCACGGGCAAGCCCATACATAGCAGCCGCTTTAATGTCTTCTTGCTCTTTCCCCGATGAGGTCTACGGCTTGGATTGAAACAAAAAAAAATCAATTTCACTCTCCCTTAATGTCTTACTAAACTCAAGTGCTCCTTTAAACCCTTGTTTCCAGTTTGTTGGAATAGTCTTCTCGATTTGTCTCACTTCTATGTCCGTGGCCTTCATCCTTACCTTGCTATGATTCACTAACCTTTGGATTTTTTTCATTTACACTTATTACATGTTTCTCATTTTTCTTTGTCTGATACACGCTGATGTATATGCTAGCAAATTATTGAAGTAAAATATGATCTTAATATTTCCTGCAGGAGATTCCAGAAAAGTGGCACATCATGTCTATTGCCGATAGGCTGCTGCCTGAGGAGCTGCTGACGGTATACATAGAAAAAGTAATCAGAGGCCAAGCGGTTGATGTCGAAGACTCTGCAATTCTTGCGTTTCTCTTAAAAAATTTCATCGAAGTCTTGAAATCACCACCGTCTTTTGTGAAAGGTACTGTAAAGTCACAACTCAAAGTGCCTCTTGCTCCGTTTTAGGGTCTGGAATCTCATTCTCCAGAAGGCACCATCATACAGCTTTGCTTTCCCCTTTACCTTTGATCTTTCCCTCAAATTTTCTTCCTTCCTTTACTTCTAAATTCAAAGAGCCCTTTCATAAATTATTTATATGTTACCCACCCACAGGGGAAGCATGGTGGAATCCAGAAAAAATGGATGAGGCTAGCCAAGATTATGTGCGTCTGCTTTTGGGGCTGTTCAACGTCACCATGTGTGCGGCTGGCGAAGGAAGCAATGCAGTCAACTACAGAGCGTTGATGAGTTTTTTCTTAAAGGTATTTTTATTTAATTTCTTCTTTTGATATCCAACTAATCATTGTTTTTAAGTATTCCATGACCTTAGAGCAAAGGCTAAACTGAGTGAACCTCTAAATATTAGTCAACTAATTATGTTGTGGAGGAAGAAGTCATACTTTATATGTTTAAATTATAGTTCGAATAATACAATAAAACAGGTTTCAAAAACTAAGCCTTAGAACATTTTAAACCGTTAGTATATTAAAATGTACTCCCCATTATTAGATTGAAACATACACCCTATAAGTTAAACTTCCACAGTTTCCACTTGTGGTTGTCTTTGAACCTTCATATAAACATAAAGCTAATAATCAAGCCAAAGGTTATTCCTGTTTTCAAGGGGTTTGTAAGTCTCTTCATATATCCACTAAAGTGACCATGCGATTCGAAAGTTACCTTCCCAGCAAGTAGACTAGTCCTATGCTGCCAATAATTTTCTTTCATACAGGCAAGCTTTAATTAATTAGGACACACTGTATTGTGCTAATGTGGACGAGGGGTGGGGGTTAGCCCAGCCCCAGTAGAGAATACCAGGTGCCAGTGGGGATTTCATTTGTGCGGCGGGGGCTCCTATTTTCACAGACCCCAAACTGACAAGGAACACTAATTTCCCCAGTGAACTGCATACTATACATGCCAAAGTTTGGAGACAGGAAAGAGGGAAGTTTTGAAAAAAAGAGGATAATTAATTTTTCCTCATTGAGTTGCATTGAAGTGGCTGCTATTTTAGGCAAAGATAGTTGAAATAACGCCATTTTTGACATAATAAATCGGGAGTCTCCTGTCTCAACCAGATGTGTTGGCTTGTATGCCATACGTACACAGGTTATAAATAATTGTGCTAGGCACCCCGTTCCCTTTTATAAAACAGGAAAGCAGCCTTTTCTCACTTGGACAAGCAAGTTTCAGCTACCTTGAGTCCTTTTTGAAGCACCCTTTAGCAGTGCCATCTCACTAACCGAGAGAATAAAACATATGCTTCTTATCTACAATATTCAAAATGTGCCTCTACTTAATTTTTCTTAAGTGATTTGTTGCTTCAAGATGTAATGAACAGAGACTATCACACATAATTATGCACTGATGAATAGCGGATCATGAGCAGCACTATCCAAACCTATTTAGCGGAATAGGGTTCTGTTCATTGGAGAACAAAGCCATGTACATTTTGTTAAAATAGATTCATGTGTAAATTCTTTAGAGTTACAAGAGGCACATCTTGAGTCCCTATCACTATTCATATTTGTCTCACTTAATAGCTGCTGTACGTGTTAATATGACTTTCCTGACATTACAGGAGCAAACGGACAGTGCGCCTTTGCTACTTAGCCCTATAGAAATGTCACTGTGCGATACCTGATGGTTGGGTGATGCTATTCTGACTACATTGGAGGGTATACTGATGATGTAGTACCCATTCAGCCCCTCAGAAATGTCATGTATCTCCAGCACCTACTTGGTTCAGCTGTCTGGGGGGGGGGGGTGTTCATCCCCAGGCAATGTTTGCTCCCAAAGACCTCCTTCACTTTGTGCAACATGCTATTTGAATGGTGTGGTACTTTATGGCTGCCATTTTGATTCATTGTAAAATATCAAGACTTGGGCCATTGTTGGTAGGTTTTCAAATTCTTACGCAATAGGCTGTCCTTGGAGTCAGAGGTCGTAGCTAGAGATTGGAGTGAAGATGATACCCAGTCTTTACATTTCAAGCAACAGTCTTACTCTTCACAGCACTACTCTTCACTTCCATCCATAGACTTTCCTGATCATCTTATTCCAGACAGCCAGTTGAGTAACGGGGGAACACACAGCCATGTTCAGACAGCCACCACTTTCTCAGCTGACCCGAATGGACAAATGGTGTTCCACCACTTCCAATCAATGTGTCCTAAACCTTCTTGACATGGTCATATTCTTGAGAATCCTCTAGCAAATAGCCACAGACTGACTCTCCCACCCCCTTAGTTGGAATCTCACCACACCTTTGTGTCCTTCAGAACTAGATCCATTTCATGCTTCTAAAAAGGGCGTTGGAACCTTTATTTAGAACCCCTCTCCAGATCCCAGTGGAACAAAGGATTCTATTCCCGAATTTTACTTGTCAAAAAGAAATCAGGAGAAAATATTTGTTCCACAGTGGTACTCTTTAATAGGTACTGTAGCTTTTTCAAGACACATAGTTTGACATTCTTGGGCATACTCGTTTCTTGCTTTCATATGCCCATTCAACCCAGGTACTGCCAATTCCTGCTGTTTGACGTGACCAGCCTCCATTTGCAATTCAGCGCTTTACCCCTTTTGTGCTCAGATCCACTCAATCGATATTAACAGTATGCTTGTACCTGGTTTCCGCCTTCCTAAGGCAAGGGAATACACGGTATTCCATTACTTGGGGGACTGTTGATTAAGGCTATATTGTGCCACTTAGCAAAACCAAAGGGGATGATGGACGGAGTGTTGAACATTGCAAGCACTCACCCCCAGTCAACTGATCTGGGTTTAATCCATCATCATTCTTTAGCTCACTCCGCCACCCCAGTTCAGACATGGCCATATGCAAATCAGTCTGACCCTGTGCCTCATGGGAACAGTCCAGCCCGAACTGCCAAGCCATGTCTTCCCTGGACCGGAAACAAGCATCCTGGGACCGGTTTCTGGCTTGTTTCCGGTCCAGGGAAGACATGGCTTGGCAGTTCGGGCTGGACTGTTCTCATGAGGCACAGGGTCAGACTGATTTGCATATGGCCATGTCTGAACTGGGGTTGCGGAGTGAGCTAAAGAATGATGATGGATTAAACCCAGATCAGTTGACTGGGGGTGAGTGCTGCAATGTTCAACACTCCGTCCATCATCCCCTTTGGTTTTGCTATGTTCGCCCTAAGTTGGCAGGGTATGCCCAGACGTGGGTCCCTTGCTCACTTTGCCACTGGATTCAAGATAGCCTGGCTGATGACGGTTGTAAGCCAGAAACCGGTCCCAGGATGCTTGTTTCCGGTCCAGGGAAGACATGGCTTGGCAGTTCGGGCTGGACTGTTCCCATGAGGCACAAGGTCAGACTGATTTGTATATGGCCATGTCTGAACTGGGGTGGCGGAGTGAGCTAAAGAATGATGATGGATTAAACCCAGATCAGCTGACTGGGGGTGAGTGCTTGCAATGTTCAACACTCCGTCCATCATCCCCTTTGGTTTTGCTATATTGTGCCACTTGACAGACACATCAGTGAGAGCCCGTGTTCAACTGTTCCTAAGATTGAGTCTGACCTAAATGAAGAGAAGTTTTGCCTACAACTTTCCACATACCTTCAGTTCCTGGGAGAAGCTCTGGACCCTTCCGAAGTATGGATCCCAAGTATTAAGTCAGCTGCATGTTGGGTCCATAACATGGCTAGTACCTCGGTCCGACATTATAAATCACTGCTGGAAATGTTGTCCTGTGGTATTTCTCAGCCCCTATTCTTGTCTCTGAATGCAACCGCTGCAAGACAAATTGGGCAAAGATCTATGCATGAGCTCCATTCCATCAATTCCAAATTTCAGATTCCCTGTCCATCCTGACAGCAGACAAGCTTATAGAGAGCTGGGGTGTCCACCTTAAAGAACTGTCCATGAGGATCACTGGACTCCCCAGGAGACACAACTCCTTCTCAAGTCCTTATTGTGTGAGCCATTAGACAAGTTCAACAGGCGTTCCTGCCAAGGATCCGGATATCGTTAGTACAAAACAAGCTCCATGTTTTAGGTGAACAAACAAGGGGGTATGAGATCTGAAATCTTGTAGGAGGAAGCACAGCTACTCTTTAATGGGGCTATTGATCACCCTATTTTGCTGATTGCAGAACACTTGAGCAATACTGTGAGCTCATGAACAGTGGAGGCTGGTTGTGGTCTTTCCCCATTCCTATCTTCCTGTGGCCACTCTACAAGACCAAGCAAGAAGCATGCTGCATCATCCTTTAGCTCCAGTGTTCTAGTTCATGGACCTACTTCACCTTTCTTGAGGCTTCCTGGAGTCTGAAAGCCTGGCTCCTGAACACCTACAGTTCGCACACCTGGACATACCGCTAGAATGTAGCAAAGTCCTGGCTAAGGGTAGGGTGTTACTTATGATAAAAATATACCACGCCAATTTGAAAAGATTCGGTGTTTGGTGTTACTATCCAGGTCTGTAGGAAAGTGCCCCTTTTTTGACATGGTCACCCCCACTTTGTGTCTAGTATCTGATGCAATTTTGACAGAAGTGCACTGGGTTCCTGCTGTCCAGGTCCCCAGTGCCAGATCTCTTTCCCTAAAACTGTACAATTGTTCCCCCTGTTGGCAATACTTTTAGCATCCCCTGTAAGTCTCTTGTAAATGGTACCCTTGGTACCTAGGGCAAGGAGGCTCAAGAGGGTCTCGAAGGGCTGCAGCATGTATTGTGCCACCCTGAGAGACCCCTCAGCACGAACATGCAGACTGCCATTGCAGGCTTCGTGCCCTTGGAGTAGAGGAGCTACTCCCATGCAGTCCGCAGGCACCAAAACGCAAAGTCCGGTCTACCGAGTTGCCTCTCCCCGGCCAGCCCAACGCAGCAGCCCCCAGGAAGAGGAACCTATGCTCCTGAAGGTCAGATCTGTCCCCCCATCAAGTGAGAGGACACCAGGACCAACCAGAGCCACACAGGACCAAAACCCTGCCTACCGGACCCCTTGCAGCATACGGCGCCCGTGAGTCCAATCCGAACTCCCCCTGCACTGAGACTGAACCGCTGTCGAGGGACGCTGGCTTGGCAGTGACCCACTTTAGAGTCACCCAGCTGTCCTGATTTTGCACCCTCAACCGGCGAAGACCAACAACCGCAAGGCCACAGGACGCACAGAGCTCAGCCGACCTTTCCACTCTGCACCCGAGTGCACCAGCCCGGGTACCGACGAACCGACTGTGTCCCCTTGTTCCCAGGACCCATGTGACCCAATCCCTCCCCCTTGGGAGCCCCCAGATTTGTCCCCAAGTCCCTCTCTGCATCTGTTTCTAGGTGCCCCCCCTTCTTTCCATTGGAGTAGCACACGCAGCTACCAACCCGACCAGCGCCTCTGTACCCAGACACCCCAGGGCAGGTAAAGAGTAACTGCTGGTGGTACTTTGGACCTTGCCACCTACAATCCTAAGTCCCAAAGGAGACCCCCCAAAAACGAATTTCAAATAACTGTATGCAACAAATGCCTTTTCTCCCATAGTTGTGTAAAGATGCATTTCATTGAACCATGTTCTTACCTTTAAAAATTCATATTTAAAAAAAGTATTTACTTGATAACGAAGTTCTTGGTATCAAATTGATATAAAAATGAGTTATTTTTCTAAATTCAAGCTATCCTGGCTGATGAGGGGTGAAACCCTGAAACCGGTCCTAGGATGCTTGTTTCCAGTCCAAGGAGGACCTGGCCTGGCAGTTCGGGCTGGACTGTTCCCATTGGGCACAGGGTCACGACTGATTTTTATATGGATGTGTTCAAACTGGAATGGCATGGGGAGCAAAAAAACGATGGATTTAGGCGCAGATCTCTGTACTGGGGTGAACCTATGACATTGTTCTGCCTTCTGTCCATCAATTGTTCTTTTTGCCTTTGTCACCCCGAGTGGGACGGGTATGCCCAGAGGTGAGTCCTGTGCTCTCCATGCCACTGGAGTCAAGCTATCCTGGCTGATATGGGGTGAAACCCCGAAACCGGTCCTAGGATGCTTGTTTCAAGTCCAGGGAGGACCTGGCCTGGCAGTTCGGGCTGGACTGTTCCCATTGGGCACAGGGTCAAGACTGATTTGCATATGGCTGGGTTCAAACTGGAATGGCATGGGGAGCAAAAAAACGATGGATTTAGGCCCAGATCTCTGAACTGGGGTGAATGTATGACATTGTTCTGCATTCTGTCCATCAATTGTTCTTTTTGCATTCTTCAAAATTGATCTTGGATTTATTATCGAGTATGTCTCGTTTATTGCCTCCGAGTTCAACAAATGCTTAGCAGTTCCCTCTGATAAGCCTAAGTGCTCGCCCACACTACCACAAAAGGGAGCATTTGGGTTATTATTTATACCTCTGTAAACCAATTGGGTTTTGCCTGGACTCTTTACACAGTGTACATCGTTTTGATCCACTATATTAAGTGCCAGCTTCCTATGAGTTCTACTTCTGTGATCGCTACCCATACATCCTTATGTACTGCCTGGCACCAGGCAAAGTCTGAAAACTGTTCTAAGAGAGTTAACCTGGTGGTCTTCTGGTTACTTTGTTCTTTTCTCAGAATTGTGGAGGAATTCCTGTTTAGGACCATCCTGCCTGTGTGCCACCAAATTCCCCCCCCCCCCGTACTACCCACCCCCCATCAGTCAAAAAGGAATATGCCCAAGGTCCCGTTGCAACTTATGGTAAGGCTGTTCTGCCTGTTCTGGGGCAGATCCCAAATATGTCTCTTGGAAACGTGCAATTTTATTAACACTATCATCGTCGTCTCCCCCTCCCCCCCTCCAAATAAGGAGCTTCTTCTTCTCTCTTCCCCCCAAATAAGGATCTTCTTCTTCTTTTTCTCCCTTCTTTCTCCCTTTCCCTTCTTTCTTCTCCCTTCTTTCTTTCTTCTCCCTTCTTTCTTTCTTCTCCCTTCTTTCTTTCTTCTCCCTTCTTTCTTTCTTCTCCCTTCTTTCTTCCTCTTCTTTCTTCTCCCTTCCTTCGTCCCAAATAAGGAGGGCTTCCTTAGGACCCACTAGGACATTCTTGGTACAAACCCACAGCTCATTCTAACGTACCTCACGACTTTCGCATCAAGGTACCAGTAGTGTGAATGTCAAAAATTGTAGGTCATGTGGGGAGCATATCTGTATCTGTTTAGCTCTTGGTTTATCAGCACCTGATTCCCTAAAGGTTTAAAGAATTAATTTAGCAAGTGGAAGAGAGTGAACATGTGTTTTCATAGGCTATTAGCATGATCTACAACAAGGGTGCTCCAATGAACCGCTCTTCCTATTGCCTTTCCTGTGGACACTTGTGCGGGTCTGAGGGCTACCTCCATGGCAACTCTTCAGGACTAATTCTCTGAGGAAACTCGAAAAGAGATACAGCCTAATTCATTGTTCCTTAAATGATGATTACAGCCCTGCTGGTGCTGTCTGTCAAATATAGTTTTCATCTCTGATCTCACTTTGACCAGACTCATCCTGGAATGTTGAATTTTGTGTGCACCGCAGCCCTTTCATATCACCTTGGTGATCATGTGGTCTTTATGCATAACGGGTTGTGGGCCATAGTCTGGATCTGTCTGAAATTTCACTGTTAACCCTCTTAAAGGAAGGCTCAACTGTCATCACTGTCTGTTTCAGATGTAGACTACTAGAATTAGGACACACTTTCCTGAATTTACTGGATTCTTTTTTTCTTCTTATCAACGTTTTGGGTGTGTTGGACTTGGCCCTTTTGGCAGGTTCACCCCTAAACTTTTTGCCTGTTAATATGACCTGATCTTAGTAGTTTTTGGCCTTTGCGCACTTTAGCACTGTGTCCCAGTGTAAAGTGCGTGCGCACTCTGAGTGCATGTGGTGAGATTGTCCTGCCCTCCCATAGGAATGCATGGGGGATATGTGTGTCCATGGTAATTCCTGGTGTGAGAGGAGTGCAGGGGCGAGTTTAGTATGTGCGAACTCGTGAGAATAAATGCTGCGCAATGGTGTGCGCAGATTTATTATGACTGGTGTAGAAATGCCACTTTTAGAAGTTGGCATTTATGTGTGCTCTGTGTCTGCCTGCCTGATGTGAATTGCATGTCTGGCTTTGTGAGTGACAGGGGCTGGGAGGTGTGTGTGGCTCCAGGAGGGGCAGGGTGAGTCAGCACAGTGGTGAATAGGGAGATCTGCATCTAGATGGGAGGGAGGAGTTGCACCTGGGACCTGAATAGGGCTGGGCCTTCCCTCCACAATGCTGGCTCCACCCCCTGTGGTGCGTCTGATGTCCCTAGCCTGTCCTGTGAAAGGAGAGAGGAGCTGAGCAAAACAAAGTGCTCCAAAGCTCCCCCAAACCAGTTCTAACTGGTATCCCCAGCCCTGTGCTGTGTCACAGAAGAAAAATGTCCTATAAATATAGGGGCTGTGACCCCATAAAAAATGTTCTGCTGTTCTTGTGACTGGGGGCTTGTTGCTGTTGCTGGGTTCCAGGAGGAACCGCCACGAGGGACTGCCTCCCTGCTGGAGGGCCCTGTGTGCTGGCCTGCCTGGGCCCAGCCTTTGCCCCCTGGACCTTTGGACTCAGCGCCTCGTGAGCGCTATCTTTGTATTGCCAGCCCAAGAGTGCTGGTGGCCGGCAGCGCGAAGCTGCAACGTGTGGGATTCCCCCACACTGCCCTTTATGTTGCGGGAGCCCACCCCGCAGTTGTGCCCTTTATCGGGAGCCCACTCCGCGTTCTGGCCGCCTTTGAATTTATTTGGTAGGCGGGAGCCCACCCCGCATTGCCGAGATCAAAAGAGGGATCACCGCCGCCAGCCCGATTCCCGTGGAGAAACGTTGCCGGGCCGCTGCAGACGCGACCCGGAAGCCAGGCGGCCTTGCCTGGTTGTGGGCGGGGCCACGTAACACCAGAAGGAAGCAGTCCGGAGCCTCGCAGGCTCCCTACCGAAGTCCCGGTCCCGAGAAGGGGGACCGGGTGAAGCGAGGCGAAGTCGAGGCGGGGCTCCCATGTGACTGAGGAGAGCCCCGCGAGTGCTGCAGTCATCTGCCAATAGAGGCGGAGTGGGCCCGAGGCACATGGTCGGTGCCTGCCCCCGCCGCAGAGGAAGACGTGCTGCCGCCGGAGCCGAGAAGCTCAACAGAGAAGTCCGGAGAGCCTCCGCAGTCTAGCCCGGTGAGTGGGGCAGAGTCGGGAGTCCGGTGGAGGGGGTGTGTGTGAAGGCGCCTTGCCGGTGCCTCCCCCTGCAGTAGTAACGTGGCCGGGGCTCCCGTGGCCTGAGGAGAGCCCCGGGCTCCAGCTTGAGAGTGCCCATTTACCGAGCGGGCCCGCAGGAGAGCGGGCCGCTCCAACGTTGGGGGCAATTGTGTTTAGAGAGCCCCAGAGCGGGGCCCCAGAGTGCCGGTACAATTTCGCCACAGCTGCACAGCGTTCACGGGCAGCTGCAGCGTTTGGGGCAATTGGGATGATTAGAGTCCCAGTGGGGGCTCAGAGGGTACAGTAGTACCAAGGCATTTCCCCCAGCTGCCCCACCTGACAGTGGGCAGCTGCAACGTTGCGCACAATCATTTAGAGACCCCCAGTGGGGGGCCCGAGAGGCACGAGGAGTGCCGGACTTTGTCTGCGCATTTTTGCCAGCTGTCCTGCGAGAGCGCAGGCAGCTGCAACCTTGGGGGCAGGTTCATGTTAAATTGCGAGTCCCAGAGAGGGGCTCAGGGGGCACGCTGGTGCCCGTGTTCATTTTCACAGCTGCCCAGCAAGTAGTGGGCAGCTGCCACGTTTAGGCTTGCGCAATTGCGCACCCTTGACTCCTGCTGCCTAGGCAGCGCCCTGACTCTTGGGACATAGGGCATTTGAGCCCCGGTGAGAGGCCAGTGGGCCTGGGGCCATTGTCAGTGCATTGTGCCCCCGATTGGGGCACCCTGTGTTTATGCTTACGAGGCCTATTGCCTCATGTGATTTATGCCTAATGTGATGTAGGTGTCCCATCTTGTAGGTTACAGGATCTCGTGCTAAGTTCCTACCTGTACCAGTAATTACTGGTTGTGCGCTACATTTATTATTTGCATTTACTTACCTGATCTGATGGTTCTGACCGTGGCCCGATTGGCCTGGTCCTGTATATAATTCCCCTGTGAATATTGCCTAGTGCCAGTTGGCGCACTGTATATTATGTGATTATGTTTCTAAGGTATTTATGATAATACAAAGGCTATTTTTTATATAACCTTGTGTGGAGTTCCTTTTGTGGTGTGCCTAGTGTGTTGCTGCTGTGAGAGTGTGCTGCGCAAATGCTTTACACATTGCCTCCGGGATAAGCCTGACTGCTCGTGCCAAGCTACCAAGGGGGTGAGCAGGGGTTATCTGGGATGTGTAACTCCCTTGCCCTGACTAGAGTGGTGGTCTCTGCCTGGCTTTGGCGCACGCCTTAGCCAACCAGAGATCCCATTTCTAACATTGGTTGTCAGCGGTGGGGATTTGGACTTGCGTTTGCGCAGTACCACAGCGACAACTGGTTGCACTACAAACTCTACATTTAGATAATCACGTGTGTGGGGATTATTGTTCTGAGTTTTGTTTTAATTCTTCTCCTAAAAGTGTCATTTGTAAATTGTATACTCTTGCTTCAGCTCAGAAACCTAGGTCTCCTGTGTTGCACGTGTCCCTGAGCGTCCTGCCAAAATGGAGTCTGCTTTTAATTTTTGTGGTCTGTTTAGATACAGCATGTGGGAGTTGGTGGACTTCTGTAAGGAGAGAGACATAGCAGTGAGTGGGTCAGACACCCAGTCAAAACTGAGGGACAACCTGATCCAATGGCAAAAGGATGAATGGGACTGTGAGCGCAATGAGGAGAAGAGGGCCCTGGCCGCACGCCAAGAGGGTGGTGGGTCTGAGGGGGGCCCTGAGGAGTCTGAAGAGGAGGAAGAAAGTGACAGGACAGGGACGCCAGTAGATAGTGAGGACCCCATAGATAGGGAGTCCCTTGCTGGGTCCAGTGTCGGGGGCAGTGCCCCATCCCTTTCCCTGTCCCCAGAGGAGTGGGTGGATAGGAGGGAAGAAAGGGAGCATCAGCTGGCTGTGGAGAAGCTCAGGTTAGAGCATACCAGGGAGATAGCGCAGCTGAGTATGGAGGAGAAAAAGCTAGAGACCGAGAGGGTCTTAGCGCAGGAGAGGATGGCGGAGGCTGAGAGGGCCTTCGCCAGGGAACCGGGAGGGAGATTATCTCCTGAGGGCCGTTTTAGTTTTCTGGATTCCCCAGTGAGGGTGGAGTCCAGTGGTGGCAGCAATATACAGTCCAGTGCAGGAAGTCCCATTCCCAGTTCCCAGAATATGGTACTTGGCTCCCAGGAAGAGGAGTACAGGTTGAAGTTCAGGGGCAGTAGGAAACTGTCTCACCAGTCTTGGGTGAGGTTTGTCGGATGACTGTCATGATGCACTGGTTGACTGGGTAAAGTGTACCACGGAACAGGATTTTGAAGAACTGTTCAATCTGGTTATTAAAGAGCACCTGCTCAGTTGTTGTTTTCCAGGGTTGCGCCAACACCTGTTGGAGTGTGGGCACCCTGATCCATGGGATCTTGCAGAGGAAGCAGACTTCTGGGTGGAGGCCCAAGGTTCTGAAGAGGCATTGGGGAGTGATCCCAAAAGTAGTGGCTCAGGTATCTTCCCGTCCTGTATGGGGGAAGAGGTTCAGTGTAGCCCAGCTAGGTCCCAGTGTAGTGGGAGGGGTGTAGGGGCTCACGTCCTGTCTCAGTGGAGTAGGAGTGAGTGTGGGACTGAGGGTCCCCAGGTGCCCGAAACCCAGTCTCAGAGCCTGGATGGTTTCTTCAGGGAACACCAGGTTGGGAGCCTAGGCTGTCCTGTTAGTCCATTTGAGGAGGATCTCCTAGTGTCTGGAGAACCTGGAGCATCTGTAAATAGAGCTCCAGTGGGTCTGGTGTCTGGCAGTGCCGCTCCAGTTGGGAGGGTACAGAAGTCCGGATTGAGGGGTGAGAGGGGGATGTGTTCCCCAGTGGGAGAACCAGTGGGTCAGGGGCCAGCCAGAAGGGCTGAGTCTCCTAGAAGTGACCATGGTGACACCACTTCTGTCGTGGGGGATCTCTGCGCACTGTCAGATGGACAGGGGTCGGGAGGTCTGCGCCACGCAGACTGTCACGCAACACATGAGTCATGTGTTACCCTCGGGGGGCTGCTGTGTGCGCCCGCGGAAGTCCTGGTGTGCCAGGCAAATGCTCAGCCGTGGGGTTCAGCCCCAAGGTTGGGAGGCCAGGTTCAGGATCCGCCTGATCTGGAGGAAGGGACATCTGTAATTAGTGTCCTGACCGGTTCATCTTCCAGGGGTACCGCTCCAGTTGGGAGGGTGCAGGACTCTGGAAGGGGGTGCAGAGGGAGGGAGTCCTCGCCTCTGACCCCGGTGCAACCTGAGGGGTTAAACCCTAGGTTGGGAGACCAGTTCTTGGAGAGAGGTCCTGAACTGGTGGGAGAGTTGTGTTCTGAGGGTGCCTCTCCAAGGAGGAGAGTGCGGAGCCCTAGAAGAAGAGGTAGGGGAGGAGAGCCTCACCCGTGACTTCTGGTCCGCCTGAGGGTGCAGACCCTAGGCTGGAGGATCAGTGGCAGTCTAGACCTGCCCTGATGAGGGGAAGAGTGGAGAATGGCTACTATGTGCCAGGGGTTACTACCCCCACTCTGTGGATGGGCAAGGACCAGTGGCATCTGGATGGCCTAGGGCCTGGTCCTGGCCGCGGACAGCTAGGGAGTACCAGTGGGGTAGCCCAGTTGGTCCAGACAGCTTTTTCAGAAGGAACCACATGGGTTCACCGTGGCGTAGAACCGGAGGGTGTCCCTGCAGTTGCGGGCCCGCGTCCGTGTTCTATCGCCCCAAGCAGGGAAGCCCATCACGGTGGTGATTGGTCTGCCCTGCGTTTTGGCTGGAAGGGGGTTGTGTTGGACTTGGCCCTTTTGGCAGGTTCACCCCTAAACTTTTTGCCTAGTTAATATGACCTGATCTTAGTAGTTTTTGGCCTTTGCGCACTTTAGCACTGTGTCCCAGTGTAAAGTGCGTGCGCACTCTGAGTGCATGTGGTGAGATTGTCCTGCCCTCCCATAGGAATGCATGGGGGATATGTGTGTCCATGGTAATTCCTGGTGTGAGAGGAGTGCAGGGGCGAGTTTAGTATGTGCGAACTCGTGAGAATAAATGCTGCGCAATGGTGTGCGCAGATTTATTATGACTGGTGTAGAAATGCCACTTTTAGAAGTTGGCATTTATGTGTGCTCTGTGTCTGCCTGCCTGATGTGAATTGCATGTCTGGCTTTGTGAGTGACAGGGGCTGGGAGGTGTGTGTGGCTCCAGGAGGGGCAGGGTGAGTCAGCACAGTGGTGAATAGGGAGATCTGCATCTAGATGGGAGGGAGGAGTTGCACCTGGGACCTGAATAGGGCTGGGCCTTCCCTCCACAATGCTGGCTCCACCCCTGTGGTGCGTCTGATGTCCCTAGCCTGTCCTGTGAAAGGAGAGAGGAGCTGAGCAAAACAAAGTGCTCCAAAGCTCCCCCAAACCAGTTGCTAACTGGGTATCCCCAAGCCCTGTGCTGTGTGACAGAAGAAAAGTGTCCTATAAATATAGGGGCTGTGACCCCATAAAAAATGTTCTGCTGTTCTTGTGACTGGGGGCTTGTTGCTGTTGCTGGGTTCCAGGAGGAACCGCCACGAGGGACTGCCTCCCTGCTGGAGGGCCCTGTGTGCTGGCCTGCCTGGGCCCAGCCTTTGCCCCCTGGACCTTTGGACTCAGCGCCTCGTGAGCGCTATCTTTGTATTGCCAGCCCAAGAGTGCTGGTGGCCGGCAGCGCGAAGCTGCAACGTGTGGGATTCCCCACACTGCCCTTTATGTTGCGGGAGCCCACCCCGCAGTTGTGCCCTTTAGCGGGAGCCCACTCCGCGTTCTGGCCGCCTTTGAATTTATTTGGTAGGCGGGAGCCCACCCCGCATTGCCGAGATCAAAAGAGGGATCACCGCCGCCAGCCCGATTCCCGTGGAGAAACGTTGCCGGGCCGCTGCAGACGCGACCCGGAAGCCAGGCGGCCTTGCCTGGTTGTGGGCGGGGCCACGTAACACCAGAAGGAAGCAGTCCGGAGCCTCGCAGGCTCCCTACCGAAGTCCCGGTCCCGAGAAGGGGGACCGGGTGAAGCGAGGCGAAGTCGAGGCGGGGCTCCCGTGTGACTGAGGAGAGCCCCGCGAGTGCTGCAGTCATCTGCCAATAGAGGCGGAGTGGGCCCGGGGCACATGGTCGGTGCCTGCCCCCGCCGCAGAGGAAGACGTGCTGCCGCCGGAGCCGAGAAGCTCAACAGAGAAGTCCGGAGAGCCTCCGCAGTCTAGCCCGGTGAGTGGGGCAGAGTCGGGAGTCCGGTGGAGGGGGGGTGTGTGTGAAGGCGCCTTGCCGGTGCCTCCCCTGCAGTAGTAACGTGGCCGGGGCTCCCGTGGCCTGAGGAGAGCCCCGGGCTCCAGCTTGAGAGTGCCCATTTACCGAGCGGGCCCGCAGGAGAGCGGGCCGCTCCAACGTTGGGGGCAATTGTGTTTAGAGAGCCCCAGAGCGGGGCCCCAGAGTGCCGGTACAATTTCGCCACAGCTGCACAGCGTTCACGGGCAGCTGCAGCGTTTGGGGCAATTGGGATGATTAGAGTCCCAGTGGGGGCTCAGAGGGTACAGTAGTACCAAGGCATTTCCCCCAGCTGCCCCACCTGACAGTGGGCAGCTGCAACGTTGCGCACAATCATTTAGAGACCCCCAGTGGGGGGCCCGAGAGGCACGAGGAGTGCCGGACTTTGTCTGCGCATTTTTGCCAGCTGTCCTGCGAGAGCGCAGGCAGCTGCAACCTTGGGGGCAGGTTCATGTTAAATTGCGAGTCCCAGAGAGGGGCTCAGGGGGCACGCTGGTGCCCGTGTTCATTTTCACAGCTGCCCAGCAAGTAGTGGGCAGCTGCCACGTTTAGGCTTGCGCAATTGCGCACCCTTGACTCCTGCTGCCTAGGCAGCGCCCTGACTCTTGGGACATAGGGCATTTGAGCCCCGGTGAGAGGCCAGTGGGCCTGGGGCCATTGTCAGTGCATTGTGCCCCCGGTTGGGGCACCCTGTGTTTATGCTTACGAGGCCTATTGCCTCATGTGATTTATGCCTAATGTGATGTAGGTGTCCCATCTTGTAGGTTACAGGATCTCGTGCTAAGTTCCTACCTGTACCAGTAATTACTGGTTGTGCGCTACATTTATTATTTGCATTTACTTACCTGATCTGATGGTTCTGACGTGGCCCGATTGGCCTGGTCCTGTATATAATTCCCCTGTGAATATTGCCTAGTGCCAGTTGGCGCACTGTATATTATGTGATTATGTTTCTAAGGTATTTATGATAATACAAAGGCTATTTTTTATATAACCTTGTGTGGAGTTCCTTTTGTGGTGTGCCTAGTGTGTTGCTGCTGTGAGAGTGTGCTGCGCAAATGCTTTACACATTGCCTCCGGGATAAGCCTGACTGCTCGTGCCAAGCTACCAAGGGGGTGAGCAGGGGTTATCTGGGATGTGTAACTCCCTTGCCCTGACTAGAGTGGTGGCCTCTGCCTGGCTTTGGCGCAAGCCTTAGCCAACCAGAGATCCCATTTCTAACAGGGTGCAATAATAAATTACTATAAAATTTGTATCGCAACATAAAACGTGCATTGATCTAATGAGTTGAACTAAAGACACTGGAAATTCAAGTGTTCTCATAACATGGTAACGCTTTAAGCAATGTTGGGAGTAATCGTTCATTGTCCCGTGTCTTAATATCATCCAGGTGTCTAACTTAAAATGGCTCAAACTTATTGTAGTATCCCCAATATTTCTGAATTTTATGCATTCCTTCTCTGTTCGATTTCCTTCTTATTTCTCAAGGTGCACCTGGAAGAGCCCAGGGATCTCTTCAACTTCTTTGCCCTCCTGTGGACCTACAACTACAGCCTTTCTGATCCCCTACGCTGCAGCATGAACGCTGTGCTGCAAACACAAGCTCTTTACATTGGCCATGCGCTACTCAACTGCCAGAGTGCACAGAAAAAGAAGCAGCTGGCCTCTGCATCTTCCTCAGGTATGGGGGGGGAGGATGCAGTAGTCTCCTTTGAAAAATTGTCTGTAACATTGATGTTGGATTTAATAATTAAACTGATTTGTGGGGCCGATTGAGAAAGTGCCCTCTTTCTGCATGGTTGCCCCCACTTTTTGCTGAATTGCTGATGTGCTTTGACTGAGTGTGCCCTGGGCTCCTGCTAATCAGGTACCCAGGGCCTATGTTCTTTCCCTAAAACTGCATTGAAGCCTAAACCCAATTGACATCTCTGGCCACAGGTCAGGCCCCGGTAAATGGTACCACAGGTACCCAGGGCACTGTGACCAGAGAAGGCCTCTAAGGGATGCAGCACTTATTGTGCCACCCTTAGAGGTCCTGTATATGTATATATATATATCATCATCAAATAGCTTTATTCGACGTTTTCAGTCACAAAAGCACACAATTATACACAAAACATTAAAAGACAATAAAATACCATTGGATAATGCATAAAATACCATAAAAACATTAAATACAATAATAATTCATGACATTTCTTCAATATATGACAAAGAGAAACTCACGCTGAACATACTATAAATTTCGAGACCCAAAACGTTTTCCTGTCTTTAAAGGCTACAATTATTAAAATATTTACCAAAATACATAGCTTTAGTGGCAACCGACTTTAAGTTCATAATAATATTATTGACCCCCCACGATAAAACTATACAATACAGCCATCCTGCCTATCAATTCAGTATCATTTTCTAAGCCTTCTAAAATCACACATCAATTTTCCCTTGCGAACATGCCCTGATTATCCAAGCCCACCCCAGGAATTTAGCCATTGCTATGGCTATTGCTTCCTTGGTATCACTTCTTAATATTCTGACTGCATGATTCGCACCTCTTGTTCCCAATAACTTGCATATAGGGCGCAACCAGGCCCGGCGTGGGGCATGGTAACCTGCACATTCAAACAAAAAATGGCCCATTGTTTCCTTTTTAATCATACAGACTGGGCACAACTCAATATGTGCATTAGACCACTTGTTTGTGAAAACTCTTATAGGCAAAGTACCTATCCTGAACTGAAAATACAGTTTCCGCTCTAGGGGTTTAAGAATGCAGTCCCAATAATATTCAAACTTCGGCAATGATTTATGCTCTAGAAAAAATCCCGTTAGGGATGAGGGATCAAACCTAGCTTCCGTACAGTTAAGGACCTTTTCCCAGTATTTAACCTTTAAAATCTTTTTGGATGGGAAAACATTATTTTTCGGGTCCTCCCATAATTGGCTCATGCCAAGTTCCACCAAAGATCGTTTTAACTCCCTGAGCCATTTTATCTGGTGCTGCGTGTCTACCTTGATTACGTCTAAAAATCCAGCTGCATAATCTGCTAGTTCTGGGGTGGACCACAGCCTGCGCCAATACAGAAGAGGGCGAATTTTTGCTAGATGTACTATATGCTTCCTCCCCAAATCATACAACAGTGGATATATAGGTGTACTTTGCGGCAGACGAGTAATATGCCTAAAAACTTGTTTTCGGAGATTGAGAGTTTAGATAAATCCTCATATCCCCAGAGCTCAGCACCATACAATGCAGAGCCCATCACCTTCATATTATATATTTCTAGAACTGGACTTATTGGCTTGTGGAAAGAGGAATTAAATTCTCTTTGGAGTGCTCCTGTTAATTGCCGATGTTTTAGGGTTGAGATGTCAAGTTGGTGCGCCCATTTTAGCCCTTCCTGAATGATCACTCCCAGATAGGTAAATTCCTTGACTTGCTCTAGTAGGAGATTACTCATATATATACCTCCCCTAAAAACCCTGTGCGGATTAAAAACCATCATCTTTGTCTTTGACACATTGACCTCCAAGCCACGCCTTGAGCAGAACTCCTCAAAGATGGTAAGTGCTCTTTTGAGTCCGCTTGGAGTCTTGGAAATGATCAATGTGTCATCCGCAAACATTAGTATCGGCACTTTTACTCCTGCTAGAGTGGGGGCATCAGTTAGGGTCGACAGCATGAAATCCACTATCCCGTCAATATATACACTAAATAGTGTTGGGGCCATCACACAACCCTGCCGCACCCCCTTCTCAACTGGGAAGGGTTCTGTGAGCTCTCCCTGTTTACCCCACCTGATCTTGGCAGTATTGGCCTCATGTAACCGGGCCATATATATATATATATATATATATATATATATATATATATATATATATATATATATATATATATATATATATATATATACATATATATATACATACACATACATACACATACACACACACACACATACACACACATACACACACACACACATACACACACATACACACACACACACACACACACGTCACCCCTCTAGCTGGGTGCACTATACCAGTGGTGAGGGTACAGGTGCATTAGCCCTGTACCCCTACAGTGTCTAAGTCCATTCTTAGACATTGTAAGTGCAGTGCTGCCATTAAGAGTATATGGTGCTCAGTTTCTCATTTCGAACTCCACAGAACCGTAATGGCTACACTGAAAACTGAGAAGTTTGGTATCAAACTTCTCAGCACATTAAACCCACACTGATGCCAGTGTGGGATTTAATGAAAAATGCACACAGAGGGCATCTTAGAGATGCCCCCTGAAAACGAACCCACCTCTAGTGTCCTGGCTGAGTGGCTGCTTTCAGCTGCCACCACCAGACATGTTTCTGGACCCCGGGGTCGAGAGCCTGCTGCTCTCTGGGGCCTGAAACAATGCACATCCTGGGACGAGGTGCCAAGCCTCCTCCCCCAGGATGGGCAGGGTTCACGAAGAGGAAGGTTCAAAGGCTTGCCACCTTTGTGAGCTTCCCCAGGCCACTTGCTGCTCTCAGCAACTGGTCCCCACTGGTTCTGACCCCCACTTTGGGCGGGAGAACCGGCGGGAAAAACAAGTGAGGAAGAGAAGTGTGCCCACCTCTGCCAACTCCACCCCTCAGGTGGGGGAGGCGAGGTGAAGCACAACTCTCAGTCCACGCCATTTTGAAGATGGGGGGACTCAGCCAACCAGGGACAGGCTCATGCTCCCCTCCCACTGGAGGGTGGCATAATAGGGGGTGTACCCACCCCAGGGAAGGGACCCATTGGTCCCTGCCTTTGACCTACCTGTAACGCCCCTAAATCTAGTATTTAGGGGCACCCCTGAACCTTGCTTCCTCAGACAAGAACCTGCAACAAGAAAAGAAGAAGGACCGAACAGCTGTGCCGAAGCTAACAAGAGGAAGACGCCCACTGACTTGGCCCCAGCCCTACCGGCCTGTCTGCACCTCGAACCTGCTCCTGCGAAATCCAGGTGTGTCCTGCAGCCAGCAACCTCGAAAACCCCGGAGGACCTGCCTGCCTTCAAGCACAAAGACTTTGTCTCCCGTGAACACCGGATTTGTTCACCTGCAACCTCTGGCTCCGGCCGGACACCGCAAATCCGCCCCACTCTGCACCGCCGTCCACGGCCCGAGCTCGAGTGGGCAAACACCACAAGGAGGTCACCCCGGCGATCCTGACCTGAGATACGGCGACCCCTGACCTGCCTCAAGCCTCCAGCCGATGCCTGCAGCCTAAATCCAGAAGACCCCCCCCCTAACCGCGACCAGGAGCTGGTAAGAAGATCCGACCCCAAAAGGCACCCCTGCACCCGACACCCCACGGCCTTTTGTGCCCAAACCAACGGTGCCTAACCAACCCCTAACTTCCCAACTTACCTCTCGAAGTGGTGGTCGCACCCAGAAGACCTTCGTCCCCGAGCCTGCAGTGCCTTTGCAAACCGGAGGTTCCCCATTGAAACCAACAGGGCGCCCGACGTCGAAACAGCACCCTGCACCCGGCCGCCCTAGTGCCGCGGAGGGTGCACCTTTGGTGCTAATTTGTTTCTCCATTTGCCCTGAGCTAAAGTCCGGGAGCTTTGCTCCCACAACCTAGTGGCCTGCTTGCCAGCAGCCACCAACCGGAGGCCCCCTATCCTCCATTGGATAACATTGGGCCTCAGCACTCTGCACCCGGCCGCCCTAGTGCCGCTGAGGGTGGAACGAGAGTGCATCCTGGACCCTGGGGGAACCCTTGTTCTAACCCCAGAAGCTCAACTCCAAAGACTGATTACCTACCTGGTAACCGTTAACTTCTTTTCTCTCCATAGGAATCCATTGACTGTTTTTCTCTGAAAAATGTTTTAAGTGTGGAGTTGATTTGTATGGAAACCAGAAAAATAATTGTGCAAAACTGATTTTACTTACCTTTTCTCTAGGAAATGTCCCAGTGTGATATCTAGGCATATCACTCTGAGTAGAAAAAGTAATCTCAAAAGTAACGTAAAAGTAACTTACCTGTAATTTTCATTGCAAAGTCGATACAAAGTATATGTACAGCATTTTACAGTATTGCATTACCAGTAATTCAAACTGTAACCATTTCAAAGTACATTTACAATTGCATTTCAAACTGTGTATTTACTGCAAAGTATTTATCAACTTACCTGTGCCAGGCTTGCTTGGTTCTAGAAAATAAAATAACTAAAAGAATATTTTTATACAAAACCAATTGGTCTGAAGTTCAGTCTTTGAGTATGTGAAATCATTTGCTGATTGAGTGGGTACAACAAATGCTTAGCACTGTCCTCTGATACTGCCTTACTGCTCGACCACACTACCACAAATAGAGAGTAAGGTTCTATCTAACTTTGCCTCTGCCTACCTTTGGGGTTCCACTGGACTCTGTGCACACTATACCTCACTTTGGTATAGTATATACAGAGCCAGCTTCCTACAGCCGGGAATTGTATATTAGTTTGTGGGCTGTTCCATACTTGTTCATTGCTAATGAATTGTTCTGTATTTGCACTGTGTGCTTGATTGGAAGTTTTAAGTTAACATGTTTGCTTGCTTTCAAATATGGGAATTGGTATCCTCTGTTCCTAATTCGATCAACTAACCATTCATATCTTGCAATTACGGTTCTCTTTTGAGTTGGAATTTCTGAGTAATTAGCATTGTCACTCTGTGCTTAATATGTTTAAAAAGAAACCAGCACATTTACAAATTTTCTGGGTAATGCAAGATTCAGCCTGCTCGCTGATTTGCTAGCTATCTCCTTACATAGCTTGGCACTCGTACAGAAGGTCATCTAACCTTCCTCTATGGAAGATAAATACAGTTTGTCTGACAGGCGTTGAATGTTTGTTTTTCAATGTTTGTTTGTTTTACTCTTACATCTACAGCACCCCTTCTGTATGCCAACGTGAACAAGAGAGTACAATCCTTAGCAAAAGTGAAAGAATTAACATTGGGCGCCCGATCAGGTTTTCTGTATCTCACTACCTTTTCCCTAAAGATCAAAAGCCCAGCACTGCTGCTCCTCTGAGTTCTCGGGTTTTATCTCGCATCGGTTGGCCTCTTTCCAGAGCTCCCCTTTACACTGCTGATGGTTAATATCAAGGAATGTAGGGCTGCAAAAAATCTGTTCTAGACCTTGGAAACAACCAGTACTTACCTTTTGACCTACTTGCCTCCTTTTTGATTTGCAGCGGGTGCCCCCTACGCCTTTCAAGACTAAATGATGTTTATTAACAGGACCTTGTTCAAACCACAGTGAGAGGCCCAGGGACAAGTGATGAATGTAGTCTAGTTGCATAAATAATGTACACATTTTTATGCAAGTTAAAAGATTTAGTATGGCCATGTAGTGGCAGCATGCAGTCTGGTTCTTCAGGGCGGAGAACACTGCTAGACTGCCTAGACTTTTTGGTGGCGAGGATCCTGGTTTAGTCAGTCCACTCCCTTGCAGTGGGCTGTGTTTGGGATGAGCTACGCTCTGTATAAATAGCTCTAGATTCCTCTTATTCCTACGTCTCATCTGCTATAGGGGAGTAGGCTAGGCCTTTTTGACCTCTTTGAAAGAAAAGCAAGGGTGCCTGTGTGTAATGAGTGAGATACCACTTTCTCATCCTTTCCAGAGCTCTGGAATTTCCCAGGTCTATATGTAAGTAGTCTATCCAGTTCAGGTTTTTCTTTGTATTCTGGGACTTGTAGTCCAGTTTATCTTATTATAAAATCACAACTACAAGTCATAGAATGCAAGTCTGAAACCTATACTGGTTGTGCTGCTCACCCATGTACCTAAGAAATGTGAGCGCTCTCCCTTCCATTAGTACAGACTGTAGGAAGCTGGCTCTGTATATACTATACCAAAATGAGGTATAGTGTGTACAGAGTCCAGTGGAACCCCAAAGGTAGGCAGACGTAAAAGTAGATAGCACCCTACTCTCTATTTGTGGTAGTGTGGGCGAGCAGTAAGGCTTTATCAGAGGGTAGTGTTAAGCATTTGTTGTACACACTCAGGCAGCAAATGATGTCACACACTCAAAGACGGAACTCAGACCAATGTGTTTGTATAACAAACATTTAGGTATATTTATTTTCTAGAACCAAGCAAGCCTCATACAGGTAAGTGTAAATGGTACTTTTCAAGGCAGGTTGAACAATACAAGCAAGCTGAATGACAATGTCTTTGTTCCAGGTTGGTAAATCTTTTCAATACAGTGGAAATTACTGTTAGATTACTTTTGATTACAGATTACTTTTTCTACTCAGCGTGATATGCCTAGATATCACACTGGGACATTTCCTAGAGAAAAGGTAAGTAAAGCAGTTTTTAGTTATTTGCAGTACTTGGTTGTGGGAGTTGGTATTCTGGGGTTAGAACCAGGGTTCCCCCAGGGTCAAGGATGCACTCTTGAAAGACCCTCAGCCCACTAGGGCGGCCGGGTCCAGAGTGCTGAGGCCCAATGTTATCCAATGGGGGATAGGGGGCCTCCGGTCGGTGGCTGATCATGAGCAGGCCACAAGGTTGTGGCAGCAAAGCTCCTGGTGTTAGGCTCAGGGCAAAGGGGGATCCGGGTTAGCACCCAAAGTACACCCGCAGCGGCGCAGGGGCGGCCGGGTGCAGGGTGCTGTTTTTGCGTCTGGTGCCCTGTTAATTTCAATGGGGATTGGCGGTTTTGGTTTTTAGCTGCAGGCTCGGTCCAGGAAGACTTCCGGGAGGAACCAACAACTGGGCAAGTAAGTTGGAGGGCTCAGGGATGTAGGTGCACCTCAGGTTCTCTTTTCCAGTGCGCAGGGTGGCTGGATGCAGGGGTGTCTTTTTAAGTCGGATTTCACCTTACACGGCCACTCGCGGTTGGGGGTGGGGGGTGGGGCGGGGTGTCTCCGTGCAGAGGCTGCAGGCGAAGTCGGGGAGTCATGGAGGTGTCAACCCACGATGGACTCGGACTCTGGAGCACTGGGGGACCTCGCTGGGACGGGTGGGCCACTCGGACTCGGGCCATAGGCGTGGGGTGCAGTGGTGGTTCCAGGCGTCTGGTTTCTTTGACCTCAGCAGGCTCGTAGTCTTTCTTGGCTGTTTCTTTTGAACAGAGCTGCTGTTCACGGGAGATCCGGTCTTTGTTGAAGGCAGTCAGTCCTCCCAGGGGTTCTGGAGGTTGTTGGCCACAGGACAAGGAGGTGACTTTTGGCGCAGGATCTCTGGAAACTGCAGATGGGCCAGTAGGGCTGGGGCCAAGTCAGTTGTTCTCTCAGTCTCCTCTGCTGGGCGTCTTCTTTCGTCCTTCTTCTTCTTAGGTTGCGGGAATCTGACTTCTTGGTTCAGGGCTGCCCCCTAAATACTGTATTTAGGGGTCGTTTTAGGGGTCTCGAGGTCAATAGCCAATGGGCTACTGACCTTAGGGTGACTGCACCCTTGGTGTGCTCACCCCACGTGGGGGAGTGGGCACAATCCCTAATCCTGATTGGGGAGTGCCTGCCATCTGCAAGATGGCGGGCACTGAAGAGTGGGCTTCACCTCGCCTCCCCCACCTGAGGGGTGGAGTTGGCAGAGGTGGGCACACCTTCTGGGCTGGCTAATTTTTCCCACCTGTCTTCCTGCCGAAAAGGAGGGGAGACAGGAAGGGGGCCTGTTCCTGATAGCAGGAGAGGCTGGGGGTCGGCAACGCCTTCGAAGCTCCCCTGCCTCAGATGGCTCTTCCTGACCTGGGGGAGGTGTGACTACCTCTGCCAAGGAAAGGGTTTGTTTCTGTGCTCAGGGAGCAAGGGCTCCCACCCCAGGGGTCCAGAAACGTGTCTTGAGGTGGCAGGCTGGTGTGCACCAGTCAGGGAACCCACCAGAGGCTGGTCGTTTTTCAGGGGGCATCTCTAAGATGCCCTCTGAGTGCATTTTTCATTAAATCCCACACTGGCATCAGTGTGGGTTTAATGTGCTAAGACATTTTATACCAAACTTCCGAGTTTTCAGTAAAGCCATTATGGTGCTGTGGAGTTCGTAATGACAAACTCCCAGCACCATATACTCTTAATGGCATTACTGCATTTACAATGTCTAAGAATTGGTCTTCTAGACACTGTAGGGGTACAGGGCTCATACACCTGTACCCTCACCACTGGTATAGTGTACCCAGCTAGAGGGGTGGCTGATCTATGCCAGGGCAGTGGGTTGTAGGCATGGCACACAGGGATGTGTGCCATGTCGACTCTTCACTTTGTTCTGCACCAAAACACGCAGCCTGCAATGGCAGTGTGTGTGTAAAGGTACAAGGCCTCTAAGGGTGGCACAATAAGTGCTGCAGCCCTTAGAGGCCTTCCCTGGCCACAGTGCCTTGGTACCCATGGTACCTTTTACAAAGGACTGACATGTGGCCATAGATTTGCCAATTGGGGGTACAAGGTACAGTTTTGGGAAAGAACACAGGCCTTGGGAACCTGATTGGCAGGAACCCTATTGGCAGGGACCCAGGACACATCAAGACAAAGTGCATGAGTAGTCTGGCCAAATACACTTCCAGCCCTTCTGAGGACCAGTCAGGTTTCGTTTATCAAACCTTAGCTCAACCATGGGTAGCTGTGGCTTCGAGTAGTCATGCTTCAACAAAAGAACAAGTTAAATAATTAAAAAGTACTGTAGGAAGCTGGCTCTCTGTATAGTGTACCAGAGTGAAGTGCACTGTGTAGAGTCTCCAGGTATCCCTTACTAGTGTACAGGAGCTTGCTTATTCAATCCCACGGTGCCCTATTTGTGGTAGTGTGGTCGAGCAGCCTTAGGCTTATCAGAGGGGACTGTTAGGCATTTGTTGCACACACAGTCAATAAATAAGACACACACTCAATAAGGAAAAATAACACAGATTTTTATGTAATTTTAGACACCAAGATCTTCGGGATCAGCTAAGTACTTTTCGTGTTAGCGATTTTCAGAAACCTAGAAAATACAGATGTCAGATTTGAGGCATGATACTTGAACGTGGTAATGTTATTCTAGTGGAGAAACATACACTGCATAGGGTCACTGGCAAACTAATTACAGGATTGTTTTTCTAAGCTTTAGGTAAGTAGGAATTAAATATATTACATGCAGTGACTTTGGCGTGGCACACAGTGAGTGTGCCATGTCATGTTTTCACTCATGGTTTGCACCATGACATGCAGTCTGCAATGGCAGTCTGCATGCAATTTGTGTGGGGGTCCCTTCGGTTGGCATAAGACCCTCTTTAGTACCCAAGCCCTAGGAACCAGGGGTAACATTTACTAGGGACTTACAGGGGTGCTAAAGTCCATGCCAATTGAGTTACAATTGGACTTTACTTGTTTTAGGGGAAAGAGCACTGAGGTCTGGTTAGCAGGCCTTAGTGCACTGTCAGGGTTGAAAACCAGCATCTAGTAGTTCTACAGTGACAAAAAGTGGGGGGGACAACTGCAACATAATTTCAGTTTCTTACACAGTTTATTCAGTCTTTGGTGGTTTTCTTAACCACAGTGTTGCAGGGAGGGTGTTCATGATCTTTCTGGCACCCTAAAGTACTACTTTGTGTCCCAAGTATGTTCATTTTAATTTTGGCAGTCTGGTACAATCAAAAGGTTGATTTTAGAGATCTGCCTGTCCTGTATCCATTGAACAGTTCTGGGAGGTAGTCAGGCTCTTATTCTAGAACGTTCTGAGTAATGTGAAGATGCTTAACTTGAATATGAATTTCATTTGGGAGCAAACAAGAGCATATAAGAGCCAGATGAAGGTGATTGCAGGGCTTCAGGTTAAAGATGTGTATAGTCTCCTCATTCAGGGCAATTTAGTTAGTTCTCTGCAGGAAACCTAATGCTAGTCTATATAAGACTGAATGCCAAGCGTAGCTCTTTTGTCACTGTTCAAGGCCAACTAGCTCCTCCTATTCATATGTACCAGAATGACCCCGTCATAGTTTTAATTGTAGTCATTAGTAGTCGGGGCTTTCAAGTCCTTTCTCTTCTTCCTTTCTCACTCAAATGATCTGCATACATGTGTAGTTCACAATCAAAGTCCCTGAAGACCCACAAGTTGATTCTTGTTTTTCAGCTGTCAAACACTTTATTATCATTATTAATTTTTAACTGAAGCAGTGATTTTATTTTTGTCTCTTTGTTTTAATGCAGTGGTGGTATCCTTGCTGATTAATTTACGGAGCCCTGTACGTGAAGTGCGCAGAGCTGCCATTGTGTGTCTCCAGTGTTTGAGCGGGGTCAAAGAGTCTCCATTCCATTCACTGGTACAGGGCTTGTTGGAGAAGGCTGAAGAAATCATCGCCGACCCTGGATACGTCTGTCAGGTAAATGCTGGTAACATCTTATCATGCGGGTTACTGAGGATAATGTATAAATCAAGGAGTACAGATGCATGTGTTTTAGTAACATATTTAGACTCTTTTTAGTCAGATTGTTTTAAGACCTTTAATTTTGTACCAAAATACCTAATACTATAAAATACAGGGATAGAGGGAGTACACTTGCGCATCTGTTAAAAAGAGAAATGCACATCTTTTGTAGCACTTAAAAAAATAAATTAAAAAAAAACCTGAATATATAACTATACTCTTGCATGCTATTCGAAAAAGGTTATTTTGACATTGCTAATCAAGGACATCAATAGAAGTCAAGAACATGATTTAAATAGCTAGAATGCCAGTTTCATAAAGCATGTGTAGTTTAAGAACAAGAGCGGAGTGTTTTTTATTATATTTTTTATTTTTTATATAGGGCCCAGTTACTTAGTCAAGGATTCAATTTATCCACCTAAGTTGGAGTGGAGCTCTGCATGGGGGTTCTTTGCACATTTCTGACCTCTGGGCCGAAGTAGACAGCCATTTACATAAATATCCTTGACCTGTTGATTGTTTTCATGGAGCTGAAGTCTTTCCTTCCTGGTTAACATGCTTGCTTATCAACAAAACAGCAGCTGTGTTTTTATGTTTTGGTTTGAGGGAACTCTAGCTGTGGGCAGTTTGTAAGGACATTCAGTTGTTCTGGATTTGAGGAACGATCAAACAGATAAACTAAATAGATGGTTGTACATATGTTGGAGCTTCACAATGAGGTTGTGATGGTTCTTTTTCATTGGCAGGCGTTCTCAAGACGTATCCTTTTGCTATTCCTGGATGAGGAAAGACGCCATATGAAGCAAATGTTGTTCCGTATTTCCTTATTTTTCTCCTTCCCACCCATTTAAAGGGTGGTACTCTTGCTTCACAAGATGTAGGCATCCTGGTGAGAGTCAACGCAATATGATCCTGTGATTTTGGGCTTGCTTGTTTCATTTCTAGAGTTGAATCTTCCTTCTTGACAAGAAGGCCAAATGTAGCCTCCTGGCATGCCTGCTGAGCTTGGTACCAGCATGCAGTGGTCTAGTGGTTAGGTCTTCAAGTTTTTTTATGTTTCTTTTTTTTTTGGGAGCATCGCGGGTCATCGACCAGCTGGTGATTTCTGGTGGTTCAATACCACAAAACCGTAAGGTGTGAGACTCTTAAGTGTTGTTAAGAGAGATTGGCCTGATTTTGTGTATTTTTTTCTTCATTGCATAATTTACTTAACAATTTAATTTCCAAAATCTTGTGATATTGCCTAAATCCGTGACTGCTGAGTGGTATCTTGGCCTTTTCATGTCTGAATCCAAAGTTGGAGTGTTTCTACTTTGTGCAAGAAGTCCAGATTCTAGTTAGCATAGCATTCTCTGTCATAGTGTCTTCTAATTCTGCAAGCTCTCTAGCTTACCCAGATGATGCATGTTCTATTATACATGCAGTTTTATGTGGCCTGGCTGACATTTTCAGGACATCACCAATATTCATGTTTTTTCTCAAAATATTGACTGCATTTTATTTCCTTGTCTACTACAGGCTCTTGGAACCATATTTGAGGAGTTGCAGATGGCAGCTACTCAGAAATCAAAGCAGAAGTTATCAACCATCTTGGAACTTCTACTGAAGAGTATCAAGATGGGTGGAATCCCATCTTATGTTGCAAAAATCTTGATGCAAACTCTTCAGGAGGTCAACAGTGAGGTGAGTGTTAGACTTTTTTTAAATTTTCAGAATACAGATTTTTTTTTAATTTGTCGAAATCTCAGAATTGTTAAATGCATAAATGGAGCTGCTTTTTTCTTTTACATTGAACTCAACGAATGAACCTTGCTAAATTCCTGCAAGGCCAAATAAACGTCTCTTGTGGCCTGCACCAGTGATCACCACTGTATTCGCTATTTATGCATTTGCCACACATTATCTTGGATAATCTGCTGATACATACTCAGATTACAGATCTTCTCCAAGGTTACCCCCATACATCTCACTGTTGATTAAAGGTTAGATGTGTCTCCTTACACATGCAGCATTTCTTAATTTCTGGCTCACATTAAAAGATAAATCATAGTGCTTCCTGTACCTCATTTAATCTTTACACATATCCTTCTCATTTGAGATCTTTGAACCCACAATTTCCCCTTTATCTGGTACATCACCTTAGGGCCATAATAGAACACGTGAGCAAAGATGGAAAATTTAGGAAAATCTCTGGCATGGTTTATCTTTACATTCTCAAATTGATACCATCATAAATGGAGCTTGTGGAACTCCTACTATTCAGAACACCCAAAACAAACCTAATAAAAGCCAATGTCATAGGTTTACCAGATTTTACTAAAATGCTTGCACCCATGTCCTCATGAAACCAACTACAAGAAGTTCTTAATTAAGAGGTAAAGGACTGTAGAAATCGAATCCTGCAAATTACTTCATGGGCTTTTCCAATAAGAAAGAACCACGGAGACTCCTACAAATCAGATGCCCTTAACTTACCCTGTCCACCACCCCTCACACAATTTTGCAAACTTACTGTAAAATCTAACCAGACACTGTAGTAGGTTGTGTGCAGCTTTTCAGACCCCAAATTGTTGTCTAATTAAACACAAGTTAGGAATTGCATCCTAATAGAAGCAGTGTCACAGCTTAACAAGGAACCCTACACATTTTAAAAAATAAGTGAAAATAGCCTTAGTTTGAGGTCTTAGTTAGCAAGGTTCAATTGTATTTATGTTGTAGCTTGTAGAAAATGCATTTTAAACCTCCCTTTCTACCTTTATGATCTATTGCTCTGTTGTTGATCAGACTCTCAATAGTCTGTCAGTCAGATAATAATCGCTTGCTTTTTAACTTGACTTGCTGTTTGTAAATGTCCTTTGTGGGTATATTTCAGATGAATATGCTATGTGACAGTAAGATATAGCAGCTAGTTTAGAGATACTTTTACATACATTGTCCAACTGATATATTTGATTCTATTTCCAGATGGTGCTTTCTGAGCTGCTGCCTGCCATTGATAGACTGTTGGAGAAAGTCTCAAATGAGCCGGCAGCCCTTGTGAAGGATGAATATATGCTGTTGCGCCTTCTTCTTAGCAAGTACAATCAACATTCAGCAGCACTACTTTGCAAGGATCCACACAGTTTGGAAAGGTTTGTGAAAGCATTAAATGCAGGAAAAACACGCCATCAAGGGATGCCATCCTTCCAGATTGTAGCCTTGGAGCAGGTAAGCTTCTTCAAAGACCAGCATTTTGTTTCGTTTCAGCATTTCAGAAAGAATTTTCAAATTGTACACAAAAAATGTGTTAAAATGTGACATTGGTTAAGAAATTGGTAAAAGGAACCTCAGCCCTTCAAAGGTTCTGTTTGATATCCCTGGTTCGCTCAATGCTTCAGGAATTTTGAAGCACCAATCCTCAAAGGCTGCACAAAGTATTTTTTTAGTATGCCACGTGAATATACAAATGGGATTCCCCACCATGTTCATGGTATGTATATCTATATCCTGAAAATTGAAAGTGAAAATCCCTAATCGTACCTGGATTTAGCCCTGGTTGATATTCTGGTGGTTTGAAGATGATGAGCCCCTGCTCTCTGACCTTTCACCTTTTCAGGACATTTCTCTGGGGCCTATGTAACTGGGGAGCAACTGGGCAATCCTTAAAACAAATATTGCTTGTTCTCGAAACCTCAAGAACCTTGTATGATAGTAAGGCCTCTGAATGCTAAGAACCTGCTCTATAGGTTTTGACTGTCTGGGTAAGGGGGACAATCAGTCAAGAGATACTTGAAGTGTGGTATGAGATGGAAACAAAAGTGTAGGTTGCACTTGAATGGTGCACAATAAGTATGTTCAGACAACGTTCTAACTTAAAAGATGTGTAGCTTGTAGTCTAAAGGTTCAGTCGCTCAGTAAAATGTATATGTAGCCTTACAGTACATGAAGTTAAGCGCTTCACCTAATAGGGACAGTCTGGATACTCTGGTGTGTACTAAAAGCATCTGCACCAAACTAGGACAAGGGTTCTTATAGTGCTAAACATGTTTGGCATCTGGTCTGCTGCACAAGGGGAGTGAAAAGGTTCTGCTTTAGGTGTTACTGCAACGTCTTACTTATCTTGCTGGGTGCTGGTCAGTGTTCCTAAGCAATCATTGACACAGACACTAACACTTAGAGCTGTTCAGTTGGCTGTGGCTGAGACCTCTTGAGGTGTGATAGAGTACCAGGATTTGAGTGTCAATGGTCACGGGGGCAAATGCGTCCATGGCAGCTGGGGCATTCGTTGACAGAACAACGGGGAGAATGTCCAGCCTCAAGAGATGATGCTACTTTTATGGTTGGGAGTACTGACCAGGTTCCATGATGAAAAGTGTGGCAAGTCGGCAACAAAGTAGTATGCCTACAATGGGATCTGGGTGCAGATAGCTGAACAGCACCTGGTCCAAACTGTGAAAGTGCCTCTTTTTGCAGGGTTACTCCCCACTTTTTGCCTGGTTTTGATGTGTTTTCAATTGTAGTGCACAGGGTCTCTGCCATCCAGGTCCCCTGTGCCAGTGCTTCTTCCCTAAAAAACATATCCCCAATTGGTACTTTTGCAGCGTGAATCTCTTCTGGATTCACATGCTGTGCATTATTCCGCCATCTAGTGGTTGGGTCCGAAATTGTTGTATTTCTCCTTTTTTAGGTCTCGCCTAGCGACGCAGCGCGAAGCGCTGTCGCTAGCGAGACTTATTGTCGTCGACTTGCTTCGGAAGGGAGACAGGAGATGTGCACGCGCAGGACGGACTGCAATTGTGAACGCGCCCGTGAACACGCACGTACAGACACGCGATGTGCACATCTCCTGTCCCCCTTCCGTCCTCGCCAGCCGCAAAACATGAGGCTGCCCCGCTCCGGTAATGGCGCCTGTGCATCTTATTTTTAAAATGTGTGGCTCGCAATGGTGCCCATGTGTTGTTGTTTTTTTAAATGCAGGTTAAGTTAACAAAATATATATATATTTATTTTTGCAGCGCGGGACGCTTTAATAATAGCGTCCGCGCGCCTTGCTTTTGTTCAGCTTTTAATACGCGCACACTAGGATCCTGCTCTATCCGGTCAGCCCACGCTGCCTCACAGCCCCCCTCCATGCCGATTCCACAACAACAACAGGGCGTGAGGCACAGGGTGTAGCGCGCGTGGCTCTTTCCCTCCAACGAAGGCTGTAGTTCAGTCCCCCCAGCTCTGTCTGGCTCGTTCCCTCCCTGGATCTCACCTCCCTCTCCCCTCATAGCACGCAGTCAGCCCAAGTCTTTGCCGGAATTCCTTCTGAAGGGAGTGCAGACACCGCTGGATGGGAACTGCGTGTCTGTTTTTTTCCTGTTTCTTTTGCTGCCTGTCACAAGATGGGGACCCCTGTGCACAGTCTGTGCCTTCTTCTGTGTACGAAGCCATCTTTGCGTTTGTACACCATATGCATGTAAGCGCGCAAACATTGAGTTTGAATGGTGATTTTCACAATACTTATTTATAAGCAGGATATGTTTACTAAATAAGGTGGCGACTCCTGTTATAAATGCTTACCGTACGCAGTTTATGCAGGGGCGTCCGTATAACGAGTGTGCACAGAGCCTGCGTGTCGAGTGTGCAAGCGGATCTGTGTGTTAAATGTAAGGCTGCTGTGTATATTGTGTGTTTGGCTGTATATCTATGTAGAGTACACAGTCGAATGTGTATACTACATGGGAAACCGTACACAGAGTACTCACACGGTCCATAAACTAAATTAAATATGTGTCTGTATACTGGCTTATATTGAATGTACACAGGGGTATTGTACTAGGGACAGTGTATAAGGGGGTCTGCTGGGCGTGGCCAGCGTGAGGGGAAGTCAGTATTTTACGTGTGCATACGGCTCTGTATTTGTAAGTGTTTCCAGATGTCTGCTGAGCGTGTTCACGTCTGTATTCTAATATACCGATTGTGACTCAGTTTGTATATTGATTTCCACGACGTTCAGTATACTTACTGGATAAACACTCTACACTACCCTTACTGTGTGACGGCAGTTATGTTCAATCAAATTCCTTTTCGCAAACAGGTATATGCCAATTCCAATATATTGGCAGACTTAGCGCAGATAACAAGGGTCAAGCGCAGCTAAGCACATGTAGTTGCATCAAGCAAATTCCAATGGGCAAGTCATTCCCCATAAAACATACAATTTCAAAAACGTTCTCCGTGTACGGTAAAGGTCTACTATCTTAAATGTAAACTGAATCAGATGTTATTCCATCTGAAATGGTTGTACAAGAATACAAAAAGAGATTTTATAGAGAGGCACATTTGCAGATGATAGTGATGGTGATTGAGACCACAGTGTTTGCCAGCTGGGGATTCTCCCACTAAATTCCGATTTTGGTACATATCAAAGGCCACTGTAGGTCCCTGCCATGCCAGGCCATCCGTTCACTGAGTGGCTTAACATTGTTTAAGTGCTCCACCATTCAGGGGTTCAACTCCACCCCTGAGTAAGTATTGCCCTTCATTTACACGACGATTGGTTTTCTTGGAGTGACTGGCATTGAGATGCCTCTTCACTATTATTGTCCTGGCGAAACCCTTTTACCCGGTTGAGGTTCGAAATGTTGTTGATTATTGAACAACAAGCAAACTTCTTTTGATCCCTTGGAACAGTATAATCTGTTCAATTTGTGTTGTAAAGAAACGCACAAAGATTCATGACATTGCACCTGTTTGTTTTCACTGTGGGTTCGTTGTGGTTTTGCATTTGGCACACATTGCACATACACGTTTTTGGACAACGTGAGTTGCTTAGTGGATAATTTAAAGTTTAAAAGATTTATTCTAGACAGCTGTATTGTTGGTGTGTTGCAGGATCTTTGATTTGCGTGAGTTTGAACTATTGGCATTGTAAAGGACAATGCCTTTTATTTATGTGCTGGTTTTTAAAATATAAAAGGTATTGTCATTTACAATGCTAATAGCTTAAACTCTCGCAAATGCGAGACCTATTGCATTGCAAATGCTTGTTTGTTGTTGTTGTTGGTGGGCGTTGACATACCACCATTTGGTGTCCTCTTGTGACGTTTACGTGCTTCCTCTGGAAGCTTCCACCTTTGGTCGCCATCTTCTGATTTTTTTTTTTCCGCCGTTAGGTCTGGAAGGGGCTCCAAGAGTTGGAGTGAAGAATCGACTAAAAATAGGGAAGAAACGTAAAGAACGGCGAATCAAGGTACCGGACTTCGAATCGAATTGCCGGGCGGCACCGAGAGTGGCAACCATAACCTTGTCAACGATTGAAAGGATAATGCGCGTACAGGGGGCTCCCTGTGCGTGGTAATGGACAAAACATCATTCAAGTTTTGCCAAAATTATCATCACAAGTATGCCCAGAAGGACCAGCATCCAGTCTGCAACCTCTGCTTACCGGTCGATCACCAAAGTGAGGATTGCAACGCTTGTTCGGCGTTCACCCCGAAGACGTTGAGGGTAAAAGAGAGGCAGAGAAGAGCAAACTACAACATGCAGGGCCAGAGTGCAGCACCATCGCTACGGGACCTGGGCCTCTCCAGCAAGGAAGAGGACAATGTCACAGAAGGTTCAGAAGGCGACGCAGACATGGACATCCAGGTCGTCGACGTCGAAAAGAAAACTTCGAGAGAGGTAAGAAAACCGTCGTCCTCAAAGAAAGTTGACGAGTCCCGAAAAACGGACTCAAGGGCCTCAAAGGGAACATCGGCGTCCAAGCACTCTACGTCCGCAGTTGTGCCCCAAAAGAAAAACTCCTTAGGATCCTTACACAAGGACTCCATAACGGCTAAGACCCTCGAGAAATCCAAGACGTCAAAAGACGGTCAGGGAAAGGACGCATCGACGTCGAGACAAGAGAGGTCAAAACCCGAAAAACATGGCCCGACGCCCGCGTCAGCGGAGAAGGCACCATCGAAGAGAAGGGCAGAAAGTCTCGAGGCTGAAACGCACGCTTCGGAGATCGAGAAGAAAAAGAAGAGACTGGAAGCAGAAATGGCCAGTATTTTCCAACGCAAGAAAGAGTTCGGCAACAGCTTGAAGCAATTCAAGATACCACTGAAAAGCTCGATGGAAAAATAAAAAATCGTCAAGAATTAGAGCCTTCGGTGACGCCCGAACCTTTAGAGGAACAAGAAGAAGAGTTCTTTTTCGAGGAGGAGGAAGAACAAACCTACCTGGCATCTGAAACCTCCGAGGTTCAAAAACTACAATGGCAAGACCCCGACACAGACTCTCCAGAGGAAGCTGTCGACACCTATCCTTCGAGGCCTTCCCCACCAGACGACATTGGTATGTACAACCAGGTCATCAAGACAGCAGCAGAAACCTATGGAGTGCAGCTGGAAGAAGAGAAACCACAGTCATGTTTTTTGCTCGAGACTTTAATTCCTACACAATCAAGGAACCAATTCCTTCCTATGCTGCCAAGTGTGCTAGACCAGGGAAAGGAGGCATTTAAGGAACCTGCCACATGTAAGGCAGTCACGCCTAGGGGAGAGAACAAATATAAACACTCCTCCAAAGATCCTATTTACATCAAGGGGTCGGTGACAGCTGCCTACATCATAACAGCCACTGCCAGGAAAAGGGCCAATGTACCTACAACTACTGGCCCACCACCGGACAAGGAAAGCAAAAGAATGGACCTTAGGGGGAGAAAGGTCGAGAGAAGTGCAGCAAACCAATGGCGCATCACCAATACTAATGCCTTGCTTAACAGACATGCATACCAACATGGGGAGGAGGTAGGGGACCTACTGAAACACCTACCGGAACAAGACCAGAAGAGAGCAAGCCACTTGGTAGAGGAGGGGAAGAATATAGCAAATACTTGCTTAAAATCTGCCCTAGGTGCCGTGCAAAACATCAAGCAGACAAATGATGATCGGCATCACAGAAAGAAGACGCGCATGGCTGCGGATCTCAGGATTCAAGCCAGAGGTGCAGAACAACATACTGAACGCACCGGTCAATGGGGAACAGCTCTTTGGAAGCGTTGTGGAAGACACGCTGAACCAATTAAAGAAGGACAACGAAACGGCAAGATCTATGGGGGCTCTACAATTCAGAGGTGGCATGTATAGAGGAACCACCCCCTCAAGGAGGCCTGCTGGTAGAGGGAACCATCACCCCACAACTTCGTATCAGACATACCAGCAAGGTTACCAAGGGGGAAACCAAGGGCAACAACAAGGACAGCAACAAAATTGGCAATACCAACAAGGAAGGCAATTCTTTCTGGGACGCCCCCGTGGAAGAGGCCTTCCGCAAAGAGGGGGAGCACCCACAGCATCTAAATGACTGCATTCCAAACACAACACACACTCCAGAAACATCAGAGTGTGTATGCAAAGAGACAAAGACATCAAACAAACAAACAGCTCCTCCAATATTCTACACCAGTAGGAGGCAGACTAAAGAACTTCCTCCAAAAATGGAAAGAGATCACTTAAGACCAATATATCTTAAACATAATACAGTACGGTTATTGCATAGAACTAGTCAAAACGCCTCCAAACAAAGGCCCAAGGAGGAAAGTACATTCTAAAGGAGAAACTACTCTGTTACTCCAAGAAGTACAAGAACTACAAACGAAAGAAGCTATAGAACTTGTTCCATACAAGGAAAGAAACAAGGGAAATTACTCTACGTACTTTCTAATTCCGAAGATAGACGGACCGCTGCGTCCTATCTTAGATCTCAGATTCCTTAATAAGTTCATAAAGATTCAAAAGTTCAAGATGACGACCCTGCAAAAGGTAATACCTATGTTGCAAGAAGGGGACTATATGGCTACTATGGACTTAAAGGATGCCTATTTGCACATCCCCATGAACAACAAACACAAAAAGCTATTAGATTTGTGGTCAATGACACGCACTACCAATTCAGAGTGCTAGCATTCGGTCTAAAGTCAGCACCAAGAGTGTTCACAAAGTGTCTAGCAGCAGTAGCCACACACTTAAGAAGACAAGGAATCCATGTATACCTGTACTTAGATGACTGGTTAGTAAGGGCAAACTCGTACAGAGTCTGCAAACAGCATATACACCAAGTGATACATACACTACTCCAGCTCGGCTTTTCCATACACTGGGAGAAATCTTCACCAGAGCCAGAACAAGAAACTGTTCTTTGGGGCGAGAATAAATGCAGTAGTGGGGAAAGTGTTCCCAAGCGAGAAACTAACAATAGCCCTGCTGAAAGAGACACCGCTATACCGGAAGGGGAAAGCTTTGACAGTGAGGACAGTGGGGAAGCTATTCGGGATGATGGCTTCATGCATTCACTTAATCCCAAACATTCGCCTACACATGAGGCCATTCCAAGAATGGCTTCAAGCACAATGGTCACAAGCAACGGGGAGTTGGGAGGATCTAGTGATGGTCACACAAAAAATACAGGAAGAAATAGCATGGTGGAACAAACAGAACATATCAGAAGGGAGACCTTTCACGCAACCAACTCCAACAGTGACCATAACAGATGCCTCACAGATCGGATGGGGACCTCACATGAACAACCTCAAAGTGAGGGGGCTGTGGACACACCAGGAAGCTCTACAGCACATCAACATCCTAGAATTAAAGACCGTGTTCCTAGCCTTGAAAGCCTTTCAAAAAGAGCTATACGGAAAAACAATTCTGATTGAAACGGACAACACAACCACCATGTTTTACATAAACAAACAAGGAGGAACGTATTCAGTGGCACTTTCGACTCTAGCTCAGCAACTCTGGACGTGGGCAATCCCACAGAAAATAAACATAATAGCAATTCACCTGCCAGGAAAGGACAATGTAGAAGCGGGCAGACTGAGCAGACAAGCTTCGTCATCCCACGAGTGGGAGATGAATCAATAGGAACTCAACAAGATTTTTCACAAATGGGGAACTCCAGAAGACAACCTCTTTGCAACACCCCACAATGCAAAGTGCCAACGCTTTGCATCCAGGAAACCTTGCAATCAGTCCCTAGGGACTCCGCTATGGATAAACTGGTCAGGGATATTTGCTTACGCTTTTCCCCTGATACCACTACTCCACAAAGTGATCAACAAATGCAAGATCAGCCACATGACAATGATTCTCATTGACCCACAATGGGCCAGGCAGACCTGGTTCTCAGAGAAAATGGCGTTATCTCAGGGGTCAATTCACAAATTGCCAAACAGACAAAACTTACTAACCATGCAAGAGGGAAAGGATGCAATTTTGACAGAAGTGCACTGTGTTCCAGCTATCCATGTCCCCAGTGCCAGCTTTCAATCCCTAAACCTGTACAACTGTTCCCCCAACTGGCAATACATTTACCCTTGTAAGTCCCTAGTAAATGGTACCCCTGGTACCTAGGGCAAGCAAGCTATAGAGGGTCCCTAAGGGCTGCAGCATGCATTGTGCCACCCTAAGAGAACCCTCTCCCCCGTAAAGCAAACTGCCATTGCAGGCTGCGTGACATGGTGCAGACAAAACTGAAGATACGACATGGCACACCTCCTGTGTGCTATGCCTACAGACACTGAATGCAATATATGTAAGTCACCCTACCTTACAGCCCTAAGGCAGGGTGCACTATACTCCATGTGTGGACATATGTGCATGAGCTGTCTACGTCGATTCTTAGATGTTGAAAGTGAACAGGGAAGTCATTTTAGATACATTTGCTGGACACTGGTAATTATGAGTTCCCCAGCTACATGATTGCTTCACTGAAACTAGAGATGTTTGGTATCAAACATCTCTTATTAATAAACCCACACTGATTCCAGTGATGTTTCTATGAATGCATGCACCCAGAGTGCCCCTCTGAAAACCTACCAACTACTAGTGTGCTGGCTGACTGGGGTAGACCAGCCTGCCACTACAGACGGGTTCCTGACCCCCTGCAGGTGAGCGTGCGTGCTCTCTGAGGGCAGAAACCATGCCTGCGCTGGCCGGAGCTGTTGTCGCCTCCTCCAAACAGGATGGCTAAGTAATCATCATATCAAGGCAGAAGGCTTCAAAGGCCTCTGCTGCCTTTGATATGCTACTCAAGGCTTCCACAGACAAGGAAACTGCCACCCCCTGGCCTGGGCCCATTTGGCACCAGGACAGGCAGCAAAATTAGCTAGTCAAGAGGCGTGTCCCCCAAGCCCCCTGGAAGAGGACCCCGTGCTCCTGAAGGTCAGATCTGTCCCCCACCAAGTGTGAGGACACGTGAACCAACCGGAGTCGCACAGGTTCAATACCCACCTGGGCTACCTGACCACTTGCAGCAGCCAAGGCCTGTTTAAGTCCAGTTGGGACTCTTAACAGCACAGAGACTGAGCAGCCATCGAGAGACGTTGGCACCACAGAGACCCACTTCCAGAGTGACTTTGCACCCTCAACTGGCGAGATCGTCAACTAGAAGGCCCTAGGCCCAGCGCAGCTGATCTTCCCACTCTGCACCCGAGCGCCCCAGCCCGGGTACCGATGAACTGACTGTGCCCCCTTGTTCCAAGGACCTTGGTGACCCAAGCCCCCCATTGGGATCTCCCGTACTTGTCCCCAAGTCGCTCTCTTCAGCCTGTTTTTAGGTGACTCCTCTTCTTTCCACTGGCATAGCGCGCAGTGCTACCATCCCGACCAGCACCTCTGCATCCAGACGCCCCAGAGCAGGTAACGAGTAACTGCTAGTAGTACTTTGGACCTTGGCCCCCTACGACCCTAACTCCCGAAGGAGACCTCCAGAAACTGCCCTTACATAACTGTATGCAACATATGCCTTTTCTTCCTGAAATACAAATAGAACGGGGATTGAGGCAAAGAAAATTGCACCTATCCTTAGTGGAATAATTTGTCTAGACATGCAAGGTGCTAAGGACCTGAGATCCAATACCCCTAGATCTCCTAAGACACAAAGTGTCTCAAATTTCCATAAATAGCACAATGGTCCAGCACACTAATTTCAATTAAAGTTTACAGAAAGTGATTGATCTAATATGACCATTTATAATTCACATTTCAAACACAAGAATAGCAATTCAGCAGAGTTGTTCCTTCAAATTCTTTATTGATGACTTCTTTTTCCGATGAGATAAAAAGACCGTAGCCAACGCGTTTCGTCCTCTCGGACTTCTTCAGGGCAGAAAACACATTATCAGGAAATCTTAACTGTATCCTTTCGCTTATATGGTTTTCTCCTTCTAAAATCTGGTATGATATACTTGTATCTATTGGCTTATCTTTCATGTAAATTGTAAGGTGTTAGTCTATCCTCCTTTACCGAATTAACACAGTTGGTAGTCAACCAATACCGAGTCAAAAACGTCCTCTATATTGTTTCATGAGCAGTTCAGACAATCAATCAGCCGGCATGGTAGCGTGGCGTCCGTGTGCATGTGACGCCACGCTACCATGCCGGCTGACTGATTGTGAAATGTGAATTATAAATGGTCATATTAGATCAATCACTTTCTGTAAACTTTAATTGAAATTAGTGTGCTGGACCATTGTGCTATATATGCCTTTTCTTCCATAGGGAAGCATTGCTGCGTAAAAACGCATTTAAGTGTCCTGTTTATTTACCTGTGAAATCAATTATTTTAAAAAGTACTTACTTGATAACAAAGTTCTTGGTATCAAAATTTGTATGAAAATACAACGTATTTTTCTAAATTGGTCTCAGATTTATTCTTGTGTGTCTCATTTATTGCCACTTGGAGTACAAGAAATGCTTAGCACTACCCTCTGATGAGCCTGAACTGCTCGCCCCCACTACCACAAAAGAGAACATTTAGTGTTATAATTTTTGCCTCTGAACCAGTAAGGGTTGCCTGGACTTTTTACACTGTGTACCTCGTTTTGGTCCACTATACAAAGAACAAGCTTCCAACACAACCCAACAAATATTTGTGCTTCTAAATGTAGGAACCCTTGTGCCCTTCCTCCAGGAGTGGTTTATGATGTGAACTTAAATGTCCTCCCCCATATTCCTTCATTTGCTAAATTCATTGGCTTTGTCATTGATCTAACATTGTCCTTCAAGGACCATATCTAGAAATAAGCACAGGCAGCCTGTTTACTTTCCGGCTTACATTATGGTACAAAATCAAGCCCATCCTCGCTCAAACGAACTGCAATCCATGCTCCATGCCCTCCTATCATATCACATCGATGAAGACCTTGGTTTCCCAAGTCCTAATTGACCCTAATCTTCATAAGTTGGCTTGACTAATCGTCAACCAAAATAAGTTCAAGCACATCTCCCCTAGCCTGAAAGAACTGCATTGGCTACTTCTCCGAGCCAGAATCCGCTAACAAGCCTGCAGTGTTATGTGATCTATAAGGCACTCCTGCATCTGATTACTTTGCTCTATCCTCAACTTGTTCTGTCAGACTCTCACTACTAGGAGCTTTTCCTGGGCAGTTTGAAAATCCAAAAGATTTGCAAGGGACACACAGTTGCAACCAGCATTTCTGCAGATGGACTAAGACTTTAGACGACCTCCATTTGCACCTTGGACTTGCTTATACTTAGTGGCAGCTCCGAAATTGCCTCAAAACCCACCTCTTCACAATCTTAGTATCATCTTAGTATCATCCTAGACTGCATTTGTTTACTCTCCCACCTTGCCCTAATGTGATGCTGTGAGTTGGATCTCTTCTCTATTATTAAGCAGTTGTGCTTCGTTCTCACTGTAAATGTGTCTGCTGTGTTACTCTCTGCATCCCAAAGTAATGGCTGTGTATCAGTACATAGCTTAAAGATATTTAAAAAAAATATGCTGGGCATGTTACACCTGTACTAATACCATGGTGAGAGTGATAAAGATAGGCAGTGCATTTGCAACAAGAACATCAACTTATAACTAAATAATTTGGTCTGGTAAGGTGGATTAATACACCTCCAGAGAAGAATTTGGGCCGTGTTTGTAAGTATGACTCAGGTTAGGTAGTGACTCTGCTACATCACAAAGCTGGGCAGAATGCTTGCAGTAAGTCTAACCACTGGCAGTTGCTCCAGGTAGCATTCAAACCCATTGTTCTTTTGCCCACCATGTCACCTCAGTTTGGACCCAGCCGTATGCAAATCAGTCCTGACCCTGCTCCAATGGGAACAGTCCAACCCAAACTGCCAGGCTGGAATGCCTGGTTGGAGCTCTAACCTGAGCAAATGCCAGGGGTTAGACTAATAGGAAGTATTCTTCCCATCCCCTTTTGCGTGTTTGCTGTGGTTCAGCAGGCAGTAGGAATTGGCTAACAGGGTTGTCCTTTAGCACTGGTATTAGCCCACAACATTTCACAGATGTGAACAACTCAAAAGAGTAGCCCATACACACATTGGCATTTATTTATTACCCCACACTCACTGTGAGCTCACCACCCTCTTCACCCACAGCCCATTCTATCCGAGCCAGCACTGCAAAGTTTTACCGGGCTACTCACTTTTTTTTTAAGCTCCTGCTCACTTTATTTCTGTTATTTTGATTTTGCCAGACTGAAATAGCGGTCTGCCATGTTGAATGACACACACAGTGTGACTGCAGTCCTGTATCAATGCAGCTAATGTACACTACAAATCCTAATAATATTTCACTCTTTCCAGTGCCAACTTGAAAACCAGCCAAAGTGTAAGGCACATTTTTATGTCAACAGTGGGTGGCACTGGAGTGTAAGGCAGTGCTGTTTCACCCTGAAGATATTGGTGCCGAGGTCTCCTGGCAGACTTTGGGCATCAGCAGAGGTTAAAAAAAGAGTATACTAATGCAAAGAGTTGGGTGTACATCTGGTTTAGATTGGATTTCTTTAAGTGTGCTGCTGGAAACAACCAATTAACACGATTCAGCAAAGGGGATGTGAGGGGGGTGCCAATGGCTGCTGCAGTTGTAATGTATTGAACTCTTTGAATTCCAATTGTTTTTTGCAGATCACAAAACCATTTTTTGCTGCAATAGCTGATGGAAAAGTGCAGCAGAGAATACTGGGTGTGCTCTTTGACCTACTACTGAACTGTAAGAATCCACTCTGTGCCCAGGTGGCCACCAATGCCTTCAAATCGGTGAGTGAGCATGCATGGCTTATTATTTGTCATTGGGAGCTGAGCATCATAAGTTCTGCAGAGCATTTACCCCAATCAACAGCACTGGCCTTGTATTTCATGGCTTGCATCTCCATTTCATCCACTCACGTTCAATTTACCTGCTCATTAACTGTATCTCTCTGACTGTTGCTAGGAAAAAGGGTGCTACTCTAAAGTCATTGTCGGAAAGCCAACACCGAGGCATCAAGCTGCAGCTATTCAGGCCAGCCTCTACTAATTCCAGTTGAAGATCCTACACATAAGAATAGGTTGTAGAAGATGGGTCTAGCGGAGCATGGTGCATGCCCAAGTGTAAGGAGGGCGAGGGTACGATCTTGCATACAATACAGTATGGGAGCTCAGAATCACAAACATTCTGGAAGGAGGTAGGCGACGTTCTTTTCAGCATATTGGGTGTGAGGATTACTTTAATAACGCAATTTGTGATCTTAGGCTTCTCAAAAGATGTAGATCTGGTAGGAAGCAAGCTAATTCTTTGCTCCCTATTGTTAATAGTCTCTTAGCTTGATATGTCACATGCCTGGGGTAATGTAGAATGCTTAAGTATACAAAGACTGGACCAATGTCTGAGGATAGAGAAAATTATTTTTCTAAAGCAGAGAGTGCCCAAAGGAGCACCCAAAATATGGGGACCCTGGATACTGCATTATGAGCTACATGACAATATTTTAGAAATGGCTTCTGAACGTGATGCCACTTAGGTTCCCCTATAGCTCAGTGCTACATACAAGTCTGTTGCCTCATGTGGATGTGAATACAGCAAATATGTTTTCTGTAGCAGTACTTCTCTGTTAGCTTGGGTGATACTGCACTTTGTAGCTCTACTGGGAGGTCAGATTTAAGTGTGCTGAAAGCTCAAGAGGGTCCTGTGGATTGTATTACAGAATTAATGCACATTTGTCACATTTTTCACTGCACCATCCATGGTTCCCCAAATGGAAAACAGGGGAAGAGAAGTAGACTCTAGTTATTATAGAGGAGTAAACACATTTTTAGAATAAAGAGTGACGTATTGGAAGAACACAGATCAGAAAGGGAGGGTGGAGAAGTGAAATTGAGTTTACTCATGGGCACATATCTATAGTCTATTTTTGTTTATTATAGTTCAAAAACGGTTTAATGCAAGACAAATAAAATGCTGAAAATATAGGCTTATAGCGGCCAGTATGCCGGAATCCTAAAAAGGGACCATTTTATATAAGCTTATGTGAATCTTCTCCCACTTCTAATTTGGAGCTGGCAGATTATTGTGTAGGGTTCTATAAGTAGCTGAAACTCCTCCTGTAGCAAGGTCTTCCATCTGACTCTGCCTTTGAAGGAGGCAGCCTCAGGTATCTCTTTCTGGGCCAGTGAGCTTGTTGCAATTGCTTGGAGTAGCTGTCCTTTATTTGAAGTGTTTTGTAAGTGCAAGTTCTTATTCTGTTTGTGATAAAGCTAACATTTCCTTTCCGCTCCCTTCTGCCAACACTTCCAGTTTGGAGATGGCTGGAGCAAGCTGATTTCGGTGCTGTAGCCTTTCTGAAGCCTGATTTAAAATCCTCTAAAAAGCCATTATCTGAAGTATTTAATGCAAATTGCACTGCAACACCATGTTTGATAACTTTAGTAAGAAATGATAGTCCTGAAACAGTACGAAAAATACTGATATGCCTCACATCTGCTGAGGATTTCTTCAGTAGAGGAGTGACTTGCAAATTTTAAGGCAGTCTGTGACCACTCCTTGTGCAAGGGATGGATTCACTAATTTGGACCAGTGTGACAGGAGCTGGTAAGACGGGTCTTTAGCAATACTCACTTACACCAGTTCCATGAAATGGTTTCTATTTAGGTATGATTTGTTACAGTGCATCTTCCAATATTTCATTAAAATGAAGCTAATTGACTTTGGATTTACACATGAGATTAAGTCCTTCAATGAATAGGGAAGATGGCGACACAATAGTTCAATGGAGTTTACTTTTTGATCAAAGAACTTAGCAAATCCATAAGATTTACCAGCTCTTGGGGAAGATTATTCTCTAATCTAACTATTTCAAAAAGTTGTCTTGGACGATTTTGGATGTGTTACTTAGAAATTTAATGTGGGTATTCTTCATATTGAAATTATTTCCCTCGATTGGAAGAGAAGGCCGATGATTTCCACTTATTCAATGTTCTCAAAACATTTCTTTCTTCAAGGAGAATTTTAATAGGGGTTAAGCTTTTTTCCTTTTACTGTGGAGAGTAGCTAAATCGTCAAAGATTTCAGTCATGCGCTCATTATATCTGGTGATGAGGACATTAGCATTATCATAGGAATGGATGCAAAAGAGGTTGTTCGAGGCAAACTCTGCAAAATTGATAATGTCAATATTTTTGGTGCCTCGAAACCAGATTGTCCAAATGATTTGGTGTGTGTGAAAATCAACAAAAAACAAATATGGATATGCTTGAACCAATGTAGAAGGATGTAGTCTCCAGAGATAAAAAAAATCATCTTTGAGATGAGGCCCAGGAACTAGCTTTTCATTAGCCGGCAGAGCTACCACCGTACAGCCACTCTCTTAAGCTACATACCCACAAGAAGACCATTTGAACTGCCATGCAGAGACGACCCACCATACACTACCACTAATAGGGTTGGCAGGTCACAAGACCCACTCTGGCCTCCTTATTGGACACTGGCATAAGGAAAGCCCTCGCTCTCTAAACCACCCACCTACACCAAGTTGACTCGGGAGCAATCTATCCCCAGAAGGAAACTTTTGGTGGATGAATAACAACTACAAACCTTTCTGTAAAAAAGGCCTTGTGATTTGTGAATGCTGCGATAAAGGATTTTTAGCAACAGTTTATAACATACGTTTTGTACTATGTCAAGAGCTTGAGTGCTATGTCAAATGTTTTTTTAGTGCATTTTAACAGCATAATATGAGGTTTGGTCTTATTGATGTTTCCTGTGTTCGAATACAGATTGTGGTTGATGCTGAACAGATTAGTTTGGAGCTGGAGTCTCAGGAGAAAAGCAAGAGTCTGGGGACTGTGCGGCAGACCAGACGACTGAAAATGTTGGAGCACCAGCAGAGGTAAGGCATGGGTAGTTTTTGCAGTCTATGGGATATGGACGTCTGTTCATATATTTTAAGAGAAGCCTGTCACAGCATTTTTCAGGTATGTTGAGGTGTAAAACCCTAAGCCAATTCTTGTTCATGTATTTAAAAGCAGTAAATGCTGTCTTACTTACTTACGCCTTCTACCCCTCCTGGGGTATAGGCCATCAACCAGGACTCTCCAGCCATCACTGTCCTGGGCTTCTCTTTCAGTCTGACTCCAGGTGTAACCCATCTCCTTGCAGTCTGCCTCGAGACCTCGATACCAGGTGTCGCTTGGCCTTCCTCTTTTCCTTTTCCCTTGAGGGTTCCAGGTGAGGGCTTGTCTGGTAGTGTTTGTTGAGGACTTGCAGAGGGTGTGACCTATCCAGCCCTAGCGTCTTTTCATGATTTCTTCATGAGCAGGGAGTTGTAAAGTCTGCTGCAATAGGTCGTTGTTGCTGATGGTGTTTGGCCAGCGAATTTGAAGGATTTTCCACAGACAAGTGTTGATGAAGGTGTGGACTTTATCTGGCCTGAACATATTTTTTACATGTTTATTATTTATAAATCTATATGAAATATAGAAAACATTATAGTTTTCCGCAACTTAATAGTCGTCAACCTTTAAGGCAAGATTCACTATTATAATATATTTCTGTCTAGAAGGGGGGAGAGATTCAGTGTACAATTGTGTCTTAATAATACAGCTTATTTGACCGAGCACCATACATTCTAAATCAGTTGGGTTAAATGACCTGCCCAAGCCACTCAGTTAATTATTTGTATTCCTTGCCATTGTTCATGTTCCATAAACTGGTGGTGTGAGTTCCTGCTCCATGCCATATCCTTTCTTCTTCCAAATCCATGGAGTCCCGGATGGCTCACCACATCCTATGCCTCAGGTAATTATCTTTTCATCTTCGATTATTCTGCAGACTCTTCCACTGACTTTTCGTCCCTTCTAACAGCCTTCATATGTGATTCTTTATTAAGGCCTATTTCAATAAATCTTTTTTCCAGGACTTGTTGGGCAAAGGGGGCCATAGGGATGTAGCCATGGAATGCTTTTCAGGTCTTTGCCTACACTATCCCCAGGATTACAAATGTATTCTCATCTTTCCCTCTGCGGGCTTTGGGATGATTTAGAGCGATTAGTGTTTGACTGAGAACTCAGGCGAAATTACAGTCCCCAGCACACGTCTTCAAGTTTTAGGAAAACACACAGTAATATGCGATAGTACATGCAATTTCAGAAACACAGTAGTCAAATTCTTCCTTTCTTTATTCTTTTCCTCTTTTTTTCTTTTATTCAAAAAAGTTCTTAGCCAGCCAACAGGAAAAGAATAAAAGAAAGGAAGAATTTGACTACTGTGTTTCTGAAATTACGTGTACTATCGCATGTGTGTTTTCCTAAAACTTGAAGACGTGTGCTGGGGACTGTAATTACGTCTTGTGTTGGCCTAGGCCACAATTTTGGGAGGCTTGTGGTTCTCTTCACCTTGCAGCACCGTTGTCTGATACAGTTCTATTTGTAGATACTTATGTGACGTCACCTGAGTGGCGCCAGCTCACCTATCATTATACCACCGACCTTTGGAATCTTGAGAACTCAGGCATGTTACCCGTTATTGGGCGCAGCCTATCCACCACTCATCTGCTGCATTCTCCTGTCATTCCACAGGACCAGGTCATGTGTATTAAAGATGACGCAAACTCTCCACATCTCGGACAGGCAGAGGATTTCTCCTAGTATATTCTATTAAGCTTTTGCGGTGTCAAATAAATATGATGCAGAAAGTTCGAGTGTGTTATTTTAAATCTAGTATTGCTCACAGTTTTCTTAGCCTGGGAGCTTACTATCTCTGATTTGCCAGAGAGGGGGTCCAGTAAGTCCTCCTACCATTGCTACCCTACCTTAAGAGGGGTGTGCTTTTCCTTCCAACTTTTAAGACTTCATACAGTTGGAAGACCAGCCTATGCCGCCTACCCAATTCTAGACGGCAGTGGTTTGTGGCAGGGGTGCCCTCTGGAATTTGATGTTTCCCTGTCTCTGGTAGCTGAAGAAACTGACTTGGTCTGACCCCAACTGCTTCTTGAACCTCAATGAATGTCATGAGTGTCCCTCCAGGACACAAATCTACCAGAGTACCATACCCATACTCTCTCCATCTTCACACCGACATTCTCTAGCTTATGTCTGAAAGGCTGCAAAGACTAGGTCTCCTAACAGCCTTGTAAATAAGGGGGGGGGGTCCTCAAAATATCTAAATTCCCTCTTTATTGCAACTTACAATGCCATCACCATTAACCATATTATATATGCATGGTGATTTGGAATTGCCCTGCCTTTCATGAGCAATTCTGCCAAGTTCTTACTCCCCTATGCCTCTTTCACCAGTCTCTTGACCCATTTTTCCTCCTACTCTGGCCATCTCATTACATGTTCCAGTTTTGAGGCTATAGTGGCCTGAATATATCACCCATTATTTCAAGTAACTGTCCAAAAATGTTCTATTGCATTATGGTGGGGCAGTTATGATTACTCCTATCAAAAGAAGGGAATAGGTGGTCTCCCCATCAGGGACAATAGAGCAGAGCTCATGGAGAATAGCTATGTTTGCATACTAATGCAAAGTGACCCCTTTTTGGGTGGTCACACCCTCCGGTTTTTCTTTTTTGTGGGGGACTTACCTGCTGGTAATCTTGAACTCTGACACTGCAATCCATTTCCCTGTGTGTGTATGCTGTGACCCATAAAATAAGTCAAAATTGACTTACAACTTGATTGCCACATTTAACTTTCTTATAAAGTCATAGCTAATAGTGCAGAAGTACACCCATCTTGACACGTGACAAGGGTGGTCACATATTCAACCAGAGAAAAATGGACAGATTTGCCAAGGTGGTTCTGCTGCCTGAACAGCTAGTGGTGGCTGACCGTACGGGCCACCACGAGAACATGCGGCTTGTGAATAGATTGTTCACCATAACAGATTAATAAGGCCACTACGGGCTCCATATCCTCCCTAGAAGAGAAAATAGGCAAATTAGGTGTATATGTTGCCCTATCGAAAAAGGATAGCCTTGCTTTTGTTATGCAACTGAGACTGAAGGTCGTATGTTAAAGCTAGAAGGCACAGTCCGAATATTGAAGACAACAATTGTGCAGCTTGTTGGCTCCTTCCGCAACCTAGACGAAAGATTAGTCAATGCCAAAGGCCATGGATAAATAAACAATTTCTGAATAGTAGTGATCCTCCATGGAGCAGAATAGGCTGTGCAAGCTTTCTCCTGAGGAACAGTCATCCTGTGTTTTTATTTATTTATTTATAAAGGTTTATATAGCGCGAACATGACCCTAGAGGGTATCAGAGCGCTTTACATTACAACGTACGGAAAAGAGGTAGACAGTAGTATATGAGATAACATAAGTTGCTAACAGTGACATAAGGTTTAACGATTTAGGGAATTCATTTGTTCATTAGAAGCGTTTTCACTTCTTTTTTGAAGGAGGAGGAGGAAGGTATTCTGCGAACATCAGGAGGTAAAGAGTTCCAAATCTTCGGTGCAATACCAGAGAAGGTTCTGCAACACGTACTCTTTTTGTGGAAGGATTGCAGTTTCAGTAGTAGTGATCTCACGCTTCGGGATTCTCTGCACCCTCCAGAAGGCACTAACTTTTGTGCTAAGTAGCTAGGGGTTTTGAGGTGAAGGGCCTTGTGTGTCATGCAGGCGATCTTTAGTTGTATTCTTGCCTCATATGGTAGCCAATTCAGTTCTTTTAAGGCCGGAGAAATGTGGGTATTTCTTTTTGTACCGGAGATGAGCATGGCCGCAGCATTAAAAGAGGCCCTCAGCGGGGCCAACTTGTGTTTGGGGAGTCCGCATAGAGTGGTACTACCGTAGTCCAATCTTGGCAGCACTAGGGCTTGTACCGCCATTTTTAAGTCGGCCTGTGGAAGGAAGAGTTTAAGTTTCCTTAGGATACTCAGCTGATGATTAGCTCCTTTGGCGCCATTACTGATATGCGCCTGCATATTCAAGTGTTTGTCTAGGATGATTCCCAAGGATTTAGTGGAGTCAATGATGTGGGGGAGAGCAGTCAAAGGTAGTTAGATGCTTCAGCCAGAGGTCTATCTTGGGTGTGTGGTTGGGAGGGGAGATGAGGAGGAATTCCATTTTTTTGGTGTTTAGCGTGAGGTGGTTGTCAGTGAGCCAACTTTGAGTCTTATGCAAGATAGCGTTGAGGGAGATGAAGTCTTCTGCTGAGGAGATTTTCATACACAGTTGCGTATTGTCTGCATACAGGTGCTAAAGAATGTTCGCAGACTTTAGTGCGTTTGCCAGGGGCTCCATGAGTAGATTGAAGAGAATGGGTGATAGTGCTGAGCCCTGTGGAACACCTAGGGTGACCAAGGAAGGTTGAGAGAGAGATTGCTTCATCTTGATTCGTTGGGTTCTGTTGTTAAGGAAAGAGGTAAACCATTGTAGCACGGTACCAGAAAGGCCCATCCTTCGTTCCAGAAGGGATAGAAGGTTGTCATGCTTAACCGTGTCGAAGGCGGAGGATAAGTCAAGAAGTATCAAGAGGCATGATTCATTCTGGTCTAGCATTTTTAGTATATCGTCCATTATGTGAGTGAGTGCTGATTCAGTGCTGTGTCCTTGACGGAATCCGGATTGGTGTTGGTCTTCTCAATGTGGTTGCATAATTGAGTTTGTACACATTTTTCTATTAGTTTCGCCAGGGTGGGGATGTTGGATATAGGACGGTAGTTGTTGAGATCAGAGGAGAGGGAGTTGACTTTCTTTAGTATGGGTGTTACCTGCCCTACTTTAAGGCTTTCAGGTATGGTGCCTTGCCTGAGAGAGGCGTTTACAATCTTTGTCCATAAGGAGAGAATAGAAGATTTTATCGTGTTGAATAGGGAGGGAGGTAGTGGATCAGTGAAGTGATTGGAAGGGTTAATCGCAAGAAGAGTGATGTAGATGTCGTTTTCAGAGTAGGGCGTGAAGGAGTGCCAAGAGGCATTGTTTTTAGGTCTCGCCTGGCGTGGCAGCGCATGCGCTGCTCGCCCGGCGAGATATATTGTAAATGAGGACTTTGAGAAGGGGGCTTGAAGCCCCGCCCCTCATTTCTATTGGCTGGCGTCACAGTTTATGCTAAACGGTGGCCTGCCATTGGAAATGAGCTGTTGGCTTTGCCTCCCTTTCGCCTTTTGGTCCGGCCCATCCGGACTGGATCGCCTGCTTCACGGTTGTCGTGAAGCAGTTTCTTATCTCAAGGAGGCGTGTTGTATAAACAAGCCCTGAGATCCAGTCCAGATGGGCCGTCTCAAAAGGAGACAGGGCGCCGCGTGTTTATTTTTGCTTCGCGCTTTCACTTTAAAGTGAAAGCGCGATGCAAAAATAAACAGCGCTGCCTTCCCGCAATTTCGAGCGCTTGTTTCCTTCGTTCTACCACATCTCTCATCTTATATTCTCAGTCCTTATTCCCTCTACTTAATTATCCCAGTCCCATCCGCTATCCTTCTCCCGCACTTCATCCTGTACTCACCTCCCGTCACGCCGTCCCCCCTTTCCGTCGCCACCATTTCTTCTCCTTCATCCTCCTTCCTCATTCTTTTTCAGCTTTTCTCCGTATGGTTTCGGTCACGTTCATCATTCATGCTGTCAAGCCGCCCACTCCCTTTACCAACTTCGTTATACTCCTCATCCCGATTTTTCTCTCTCCCAAACCATTGCCCTCCCTCTCCCATCAACCGCCCATGACCCACTCTTTCATCCTTACCCTCTCATCCCTTCTTCTCTTCCTTCATCCTCCGACTCCTCCCCGCCCACTCTTCCTACTCAGTCTTCTTCCCTTCTCACCATCCTACGCATCCTTTTCCTTCACCCTCCTCTACATTTGTCGTCCCCTCTCACTTCAGAGCGGGTGAAATGAGGACTCAATGATATTTTACCCATTACAGCCCCCCCCCCCATGTGCTCTCTATCCTTCACGTCATACTCTGTCGGTTTCCTTTTTTTTCCGCCTTTGTGCTCAGTTCTTTTGTTACCGTTGAACTTTGTTCGATTTACATTGACATAGCCCTATACACCCATCATAGCCACCTTAATCTCCCCGTCATTCACTCTCCCTCCAACCCTCCCCCTCCTCCCTCCTCCTCTCTCTTACAACCTCCCTCTCAGCGGAGAGGGAAGATGAAAGGTTCCCCTCAACCCAGGACCAGCGTCCATCCTCCTCTCACACCCCCTCACCTTCGTTTTATCCCCGCACTAGCTCATGCTTTCCCTTTCCCTACATCCTCTCTTCCCATGCACTCTTTACGACATTCATTCTCGCGGACAGTCACACCCACCCTGTCCCTATCGATCTCCCCATTCCCTTTAATCCCCATCCCCACCCTTCGCCGTTATCCTACCCAATCTTCACCCAGTTACAACATTGTTTTCGTTGTAACATTCTCATATGCCTCTTGCCCCCACCCTGATTGTCCCATATCTTCTCCTCGATTATCCATTTAGTAGCCGATATCTAGTCTGGTGCTGCCAAAGAAACAGTTAAAGTCAATGCACACCATTTCCGCATCGTTTTAGGAAATTTAGTATTTGGATTTATCCAAACGTACATGACTTTTAAGGTTGATAAGACGTCACACAAATGGTCACAACGTTAGTACTATTGTGTTATCGTCCACAAAGTTCCCTTTTAATCCACATTCTCTCTAAATCTCCCCGCTTTAAGATTTGGGCCACTTCCTTTATTGTCACCATGCACGCTTTTTCCAGTATTGGAATTTTCACCAAGTGATCGCTATGGTACTTCTTAGTCGCATTAGGAACAGGAAAGCAAAAAAAACTACAACTTCCAGAAGGCGTTATATTGCCACTCATAAATCCCGCACTGGACACTGTGTCTGTGGAGACATGGAGTGAGGTGAACAATCTGATTATACCACGCCATTTTCCCATTAGCCTACTAAATGAGTTTGGGTTGGCCATTTGAGGTATTCTATGAAGCTGTTTTAATAATATTACTTTGGACTGCCTTCACATTTTACATTGTGCGAGTTGGCACTGCAGAAATTTCACCCATTCCAAGATGGCCGCATAATTCAACCAATCTGGTGACTCCCCGGTAGCACGTGACACTGGATGCTGTAAAGGGAGAGGCTCGCAACGCATGCAGATTTGGCGTGTTATCAGGAAGGTGTTTCGGGTGAGTGCTTTTGAAGGCGAAGCGCGAGTGTGCAACGTCTCTCCACGCAATTTTTTGGGAGGGTAGAGGTGTTCAAAATCACCACTCTCAGGAAATTTTAATCTGACAAGCATTTGCAATGCAATAGGTCTCGCATTTACGCGAGTTTGAGCTATTGACATTGCAAATAACAATGCCTTTTATTTTTGTTTTTGTTTTTAAAACATAAAGAAAAGGCATTGTCATTTACAATGCCAATAGCTTAAACTTGCGTAAATGCGAGACCGATTGCATTGCATATGCTTGTTTGTGGTTCCCGTTGGTGTACTAAACTGATCCTTGATCACGGACTAAAATGTAGATTCGTGGTCGGTAGATGGAGGAGGGGCCTTCTTAGATTGTATGTCGTATTCAATGGTTTTAGTTTTTTCTACGAAGAAATTGGCAAGCTCCTTGCAGCTAGGGGTAGCCGACTCTCTAAGTTCAGTAGAATTTGGCGTGTTGAGCGATTATTGTTTGATTATTTCAAATAGTTTTTTGGGACGGTTGATGGCATGGTTCAGCTGGGTTCTAAAGAAGTCCGCCTCAGCCTTTAGGATTCTCCTGTTGTAAGTTTCCCTCAATGCTCTAAGGTCATTTAGGTGTTCTATGGAGGGTCTCGATCTCCAAATTCGTTCAGCTGATCTTAGCTTGCGCCGGTCCGAGTTCAGAATCTCGTTGAACCAGGGTTTGGATATTTTGGTGGAGACGTTTTTTTGTTAGAGGGGGGCTGTTGAGTCAAGTATTTCAAGAATAGTGGAGTTGTAAAAGACTATGAGGTCATGAACGTCTGTCATGCTGGTCAGGGGGATCCGGTCGGTTTGCTTGGTCGATAGGGTTGATATTTTGGATATTCCTTTTCCATTGTTTTGTTTTTGTTGGTTGGCATCTTTTCGGACTCACCTCAATAGTGATAGAGAAGAGTGTGCTGTAATGGTCAGACCAATCACAGGGGATAATGGAGTCTAGTGATATGATGTTCGTTTTTGCTATGATGAGGTCTAATGTCTCTCCCTTGTTGTGGGTTGGACTGTCACAAAATTGGGTCAAGTCCTGGTCAGACAAGAAGGATTTGAAACAGCTTACCGCATGATCTTTCGTATTAATCCAATGAAGGTTGAAGTCTCCTAGAAAAACCTGCGACACTTGTGAATTGTCATTGGATGTAATAAGTTCCATTATCTGTTCAATGAATGGCAGATTATCACCGGGGGTGGTATATTATGTGAAGTTTGCTAATGAGGCAATTGTTGTGCGTGATGTTGATGCAAAGATATTCAGTGTTGTCTTGGATCATATTGTCATTCCTACAGCATCGTCCTCCTCAGTTGACTCTACTATGCACCCTCTCCGAGTTACTTAACTACAAAGTTGCGGATGCTAAGATGTGAAGAAGATGCGTTATTGAACAGTTGAACGAGGATGCAGCTAAAATGGGTTCAGCCAAACCACACTCCAGTACCCACTTAGTGCCCTCTGCACCTAGATACTCAAAACATAAGGCATCACACAGCGGTGCAAAACTCATGTTCAGCCTAGAGCTCTCTGATTTCTCACTGGGAATAGTGTGGGCAAAGCAGGAGCAAATTGTTCTGTGATGAACTCCTTGTTTGGTTTTTGCGTCTAGTTAAGTTTTTATTTACTCCCGCTTTTAGACTTCTGTGCTTGTTTTCTTGGCCATAAAGTTAAAGATCATATGTGGCCACTTCCCAGATTAGTGAACTAGAGAACAGTGCAGATTTGATGTCTCAGATCAACCTTTTAAGAAGTAATATGTGTGTGATGGTTGTTTGGCATTATGTTTTTTTTTTTACTCTCCATGCACCCCCCATTACCCTCCTATAGCGACAGGCCTTGTGAGTGTTCCTATAATGGTACTCCCTTTATTTGGCCCACATCACTCTCTGTTTTACTTCCCAATCATCTAGAAAATCACTCATACTACCAGTTGCACCAGAGAAAACCATGAAGCACTTTTAACCAAAAAAAGGTGAAAATGGAGTGCAGAAGTTGCAATCACCCAGAACCCGTCCTTGTGGACCAGCGAAGACTGCAGCAGCTACACCTCCTTTGTGTTTTTAGTTTCAAGCCATTGTTGCTTTTTAAAAACAGATTATACTATAGGCCAGTCTGTATTCATTTGATGTGTGTTCTGTAGACTAAAATATAACAGTATATCTTTGTTTTTCCTCAGAAAGACTCCGGATCCAGAAGGGACTCAAGAAGATGTTAGTGCATACTGGCAGCGGGTCACACTCATCTTAGAATTACTGCAGCACAAGAAGAAGCTGAAGCGGCCTGAGGTGTTAGTCCCTGTCCTGTTCAACTTACTGTCCAGGTGAGGGTGCTTACTTTTTTGTTCCTGCTTTTCCTTTTGTTTGAGGTTAGTAACGTTCACAAACAGGAGGTGTAGGAAGTTGGCTCTTTATATAATATATCAAAATTAGATATATCGTGCTGAGTCCAGGGGTTCCCTTATAATTGGACAGGGGCTTGCTCTAACAATCCCGAGGTGCTCTTCTAGGGTGTAGTGTGGTCAAGCAGCCCTAGGCTTATCAGAGGGGAGTGTTAGACATTCACAAATACGCACAATAGTCAGTAAGTGAGACACATGAATCAGGATTCACACCAGTTTATAAAAATAACATGTATCTTTATATAGATATATGCTGCAGCAACAAATGATGGACGGGACTTTTATATATATTTAGGCACGAGAAGCGATTTGTTCAGGTAAGTATGCTTTTCAAGAGAAATACTTTTTTATTTCAAAAGTCGACAGTGCAATTTGCAGAAGCTGCAATGTTATCCTATGGGAGGAAAAGCAAGTGTGGCATTCAGGTACAGTACTGCTACTTACAGGACCAGTCTCAAGGAGTTAAGGTGAGTGGTGGGCAAGGTCCAAAGCAGCACCAGCAGAACACCGCCAGTGGCACTAGGGCAGCCGGGTGCAGGGGTGTACAAAACGGCTTCGGGTGCCCAATATTTCTCTATGGGGATCAGTCTTTGTGGAAAGAGGCTGCAGGCTTTGACTGGGAGGTCAGTTGGCTGAACCAACAGGGGGACTCAGGCCTCACGATGCTCGGGACGTAGGGACACCTTTGGTCCTATTCTCCACAGCCCTGAGGCGATGGGTGCAGAGGTGTCTTTAGGCATCGGGTTTTCCTTACCGGGAGCAGTCGCGGTAGAGGGGGTCTGCGTGCAGAGGCTGCAGACAATATTTGAGAGTTCACTGGGGGCAAAACCACAGTGTACTCTGTCTCTGGAGGACCCTGATGACACCTTTGGCCCACTTCAACTCAGCTTGGAGCGATGGGTGCAGTGGTGTCTTCAGGCGTCGGGTTTCTGTGGTCTCGGAGTCCTCTCAGGAGTCTTTGGTTGCCTGCAGGATGCAGGGAAGCAGGTCCGCTACATCTCAGGAGTTCTTGGTTCCTGGGTAAAGTGCTGGCAGGTCTCCTGGGCTTTGGGGACTCAGCAGCTGCAGGACAAGTTGTCTTTTGGCACAGTCTTCGAAGGCAGCAGGCAGGCCGGCAGGGTTGGTGCCAAGTCAGTAGCTGGGGCTTCAGTTCTTGCTCTTTGCGACTCTTCACGTCCATTGTCTTCTTTCAGGTTGGCAGGATCCATTCTCTCTGGTGCAGGGGCTTACCCTGGGAGGTCAGAAATCTGTCTCGGTGGCTGGCTGGCAGAGACCAATCAGACAACACACCAGAGGCTGGTAGGTTTTCAGGGGGCACCTCTAAGGTGCCCTCTGTATGCATGTATTCACAAATCCACCACTGGAATCAGGGTGGGTTTATGAATACGAGATGCCTGATGCCAAACATTCCTATTTTCAGTGAAGCTATCATGTAGCTGGGGTACTCGTTTTCACCAGTGTCCAACACGAGGGTTAAAATGGCTTCCCTTATTACTTGTACTGGCAGCAATGGAACTGACCAGCACAGGGGCATATCTACTCATACAGATATGTCCTCACATGTAATATAAGGCACCCTAGCTTAGGGCTGTAAGGCCTGCTGTAGGGGTGACTAACAAATATTACATGCAGTGCTAGGGGGCATGACACACGGGGATGTGTGTCATGTCGTGTTTTCACTTTTGTCTGCACCAGAACACGCAGCCTGAGATGGCAGCCGTGCATGAGTTTGGTGAGGTCAGGCCCTAGGTACCAGGGGTACCATTACTAGAGACTTACAGAGAGTGTTAAAGGTATTGCCAACTGGGTACACAATTGTACAGTTTTGCGGAAAGAGATCTAGCACTGGGGACCTGGTTAGCAGGAATCCAATGCACTTCCAGGCGAAATCACATCATGTACCAGGCAAAAAGTGGGGGTGTCCATGTCAAAAAGGGGCACTTTCCTACAGGAGGGTTGTATAGTTTTGTACTGTTGATTTATCCATGATGTGACCAAAACATGCAGTCTTCTTTCCGTTCAGCAGCAAGTCAGTGTAAGGTGAGAACCCTGATTTCTGAGTATGTGAAATCTACGTGTCTTGGAAAGACAGCTGGCAGCTTTGGTACAGAAACCTTTGAGAGGGCATGAGAATTAACCAATGACAGTGCCTACATTAACCTGTTTGCAGAAAACAAAAGTATTTGTAGTTATAAGACTTGATACTCCACATTCCAGGTATTATATACAGAGTGATCCAAGGATCTGTCGTCATTCATGAAAAATGCAAGGTTTGTATTGTGTACTTGGCTGATGAAATTGAGCCACAAATCTAAGCAATTGAAGAACATCTCCTCCAAGGGCTCGAGCTGCAGGACCTTCATTTCTCATTCATTCCTCTACCTTTGTAGGTCTGTGCCTTTTTCAATGGCTCGCAGCTTTTGCATTTATTTTTACCATCTTTTCCGAGTTTTAGAGACTCTTGAGAAGGTGTTTGCAGCATGATAAAGTGACCCAAATCTTGCATATGTGGCACATTATACCAAAAAATAAGAATATAGAGATGCTCAACCACGAAGAAGTCCAGGAAATCTAATCTTTTGCAATAGCATGCAATTGGATCAAACCTGGTTTTTCTTCTCGCCTTTTACTGGCACATAAGTCCATGTAGGTTAAAGGTAAAACAGCCTGTTCTTAACAGTTAAAAATAAAATTATGGGTGTGCCCCCTCAAAAACTTGAAGTTTCTTATCTTTCAAGGTTATTGTATGAAAGAAATATATGTTGTGCTGATGATGTGCACTGTTATTCAATACAGAAGTGTTCTATACTGATGGTTTCTATGATACTAACCATATTATGTTCTATTAAGGTAGAAGTCTGCTGCCCCAACAGCTGCAGTATGGCATAGTGTATGAAGCCGACTCTTTATATAGTGGATCAAAAAGAGGTACACTGTGTAAAGAGTCCAAGCAAACCCTAAAGGAATTAGAGGCACAAATGACTACCCAAATGCCCTCTTTTGTGGTATTGGGCGAGCAGTTAGGCATATCAGAGGGTAGTGCTAAGCATATACCTACACAAAGGCAGTAAATGAGATACATACTCAATAAAGAAATCCAACACCTATTTATAAAGATAACACCTACTTTTATATAAATTTATATACCAAGATCACCAGAATCAGGTAAGTACTTCTCGAGTTATGCATTTTCACAGTTTTCAAAAATGGACACTGTGCAATTTCTGGGTCGGTAATATTATCCTATGGTAGAAAAACATATTGCTTTTGGGCACTTAGCAGCGACTTACGGGACTGTTCTTCAGGGCTTATGGTGAATATGGGGCAAGGTCCATGGCCATACCAATAGGTCACCTCGTAAGGCTCTGGGGCGTCCGGGTGCAGAGGTGTGTCACGGCGTTGCGTGTCCCATTCACTTCAATGGGAGAACGGTCCGGTTACAAAGAGGCTGCAAGCAGGGACTGGTAGACCAGTCTGGGGGAACCCACAAACGGGCTCGACCCTTGAGATCCTCTGGCATGTCGGGACACATTTAGTCCACTTCTCCTTGGGCTGTGGGGCTCGGGTGCAGTGGTGTCTTTTGGCATCTGATCTGGTGCTGGAGTCTCTCCCATTGGACGGGGCCTGCAGAAAGAGGCTGCAGGCGGCGACTGGAAGTCCAGTCTGAGCAAACCCAAGGATGGGCTAAGGTTTTGTGGGTCTGGGACCCCGTAGCATGGTCACCTTCCTTGGACTCTGGCTCTGGAGCGTGGGTGCATTGGTGCTGTGAGGCGTCGGGTGGTGGTCACAGATTCACTCTTGGTCTTTGTTTCTTCTGCAAAGGGGCAAACAGGACAGCTGGGCCACTTTTGATGTGAGTCTCACTGTCCCTGAAGTCTCTTGACATGCAGGTCGGTCTTCCGCGTTATTGGTGTCCGGTCTGTGCACAACAAACCTTGGCTGCTGCAAGGGCTCCAGTACCCCAGGGATTGGTACTGTGCGGCTCTGGTCGGTCCTGGCATCCCCACACTTGGAGGAAGGACGGATCTGACCTGTGCAGGAGCTCTTCTACCTCTTCCTGGGCGGCTGGTGTGTCAGTAGTCCCCGTAGGCGGTAACTCGGTGTACCAGATTTTGCTCTTTGGTGCCTGTGGCTGCAGGGGAGTAACTCCTCAACTCCAAGGGAGCTTCTCTGGTGATTTGCGAAGCACTGGCAGCCCTCCAGGTTTCTTGGAGTCTACACAGTCGCAGGCCAGTCGGTTGCTCCATTAAGGTCTGTTGCAGCACGCAGGCTGGCAGGTTTGACGGCAAGTCAGTCATGCTCCTCGATTCTCGGGTCAGCAGTCTTCTTAATCCTCACATGTAATATTCAGCACCCTGCCTAAGGGCTGTCAGGCCCGCTGTAGGGGTGACTTACAAATATTACATGCATTGTTAGGGGACATGGCACACAGGGATGTGTGACATGTCGTGTTTTCAGTTTTGTCTGCATCAAGATATGCAGCCAGCAATGGCAGCCTTGCATGTGCTTGGTGAGGGGTCCCTTAGGGTGGCACAATTTGTGCTGCTGCCCTGAGGGACCCTCTACAGTACCTCACGCCCTAGATACCAGGGGTGCAATTTTCTAGGGACTTGCAGACAGTGCTAAAGGTGTTACCAATTGGGGAAACAATTGTACAGTTTTGGGAAAGAGCTCTGAACCTGGGACCTGGTTAGCAGGAATCCAGTGCACTTCCAGTCGAAATCACATCAGTTACCAGCCAAAAAGTGGGGGTGACCATGTCAAAAAGGGCTACTTTACAACATCACGGGACTGTTCTTCACGACATAAGGTGAGTATGGGGAAATGTCCAAGCAACACCAGCAGGTCACCTCGGGAGGCTCTGGGGCGTCCAGGTGCAGAGCTGTCTCTCAGCGCGGTGTTCCATTCACTTCAATGGGAGAACGGTCCGGTTACAAAGAGGCTGCAAGCAGGGACTGGAAGACCAGTCCGGGGGAACTTAGAGAGTGGCTCGACCCTTTAGATCCTCGGGCACATGGGGACACCTTTGGTCCACTTCTCGGGCTGTTTAGCTCGGGTACCGGGGTCTCTTTTGGCGTCGAATCCGGTGCTTGAGTCTCTCGCGGTTGGAGCGGGCCTGTAGAAAGAGGCTGCAGGCTGTGATTGGAAGTCCAGTCTGGGCAATCCCAAGGATGGGTTTAGCTTTTGTAGGTTTCGGGACCCCGTTGGCACAGTCACCTCACTTGGACTTGGGCTCTGGAGCGCGGGTGCATAGGTGCTTTGAGGTATCAGTGGTCGCAGATTGTAGGGAACTGGGCTTTTGTTGCAGTTACCCCTCTACCTTTTGCCCCTATTTTTAGCTACTAGATGCCGATTTTCGACTCCGACAGTGCACTGAGGCCTGCTAGCCAGACCTCAGTGCCAGTGCTCCTTTCCTAAAACAAGGTAAGGTCTAATTGCGCTACAATTGGCTAAGGACTTTAGCACCCCTGTAAGTCCCTAGTAAATGGTACTCCAGGTACCTAGGGCAGGGGTACTAAAGAGGGTCCCTGAGGGCTGCAGCATATTTTATGCCACCCTAAGGGACCCACATAGAAATTCCACACAGGCTGCCATTGCAGGCTGCATGACATGGTACAAACCGTGAGTGAAAACATGACATGACACACTCCTGTGTGTCATGCCAAAGTTACTGCATCTAATATATACAAGTCACCCCTACAGCAGACCCTTGAGCCCTAAGGCAGGGTGCATTATATTTTATGTAAAGACACATCTGCCGGAGCAGGTGTGCCTATGTGATATCTAGTTCTATTTACTAGATTTTGCAAGTGATCAGAGAAGCCATTTTAAAAGCATGTGCTGGAAACTGGTGAAAACGAGTTCCCCAGCTACATGAAGGCTTCACTACAAATAGGGGTGCTTGGTATCAAACAACTCGTATTAATGAACCCACACTGAAGACAATATTGGATGTATTAATAGATGCACACAAAAGGGACCTTAGAGGTGGCCCGCTGAAAACCTACCAGCTTTTGGTGTGTTGACTGGCTGGTTCTTGCTGGCATGCTGCCAGAGATGAGTTTCTGACCACCCCCCCAAGAGTGAGGGCATTTGTTCTCAGGAGGTCAGAAACGAAGCCTGCTTGGGAAGGGGGTGTTCACACACCCTCCCACTGGATGACCTGATAATTAGCCTTCCTAGGCTGGCAAGCTTCAAAGAGCTGCCGCCTTTGAAATGCAAATGTGGCTCCCCCTCACTGGAGAGGATCCGACCCTCTTGTCCAGAGTCCCCTTTGGCACCTGGGCAGGCAGGAAAATTAGCTAATCGGGTAGGTGTGCCACCCCCAGGCTAATACCACCACTAAGGTGGTCTAAACTGAGGTGGACACGATTATTCAGAAGTAGCCATCTTTGTGAGGGCATACTTAAGGATTCTGGGACAGGGTTATGCCCACTTCCAACAGGAAACGGTCATATAGGGGGAGTAGTGACCCCAAGGTTCAGTAGTCCATTTGCACTACCCTACACTCCCCTAAGGCCCCTAGATTCAGTATTTAGGGGAGCCCCTGGCACCAGAAGAGCAGATCCTGACAAGCTGAAGAAAGAAGACAGACGATAAGAGTCGCAAAGCAAGTACAGAAGACCTAGCAACTGACTTGGCGCCAACTCTGCCGGTCTGCCTGCTGACTTCACCTATTGCACAAGAAGTCAACTTGTCCTGCAGCTGCTGAGTCCCGAAAGCCTGCAAGACCTGTCCGCTTTTGCCCAGGAACCAAGACCTCCCGCGGACAGCAGAACTGTCCCCTGCATCCTGCAGTCAAGCAAAGAAAGACCAAGAGGACTCCGGCCCGCAAAACCTGACGCCACCAAGCACCACTGCACCCAAACTCCCCAGCCCGTGTCAAAGTGGGCCAGCCGCGTCAGCGTGGTCCTCAAGGTACCAAGTCCACTGTGGAGTGACTCCTCGTGGCCTCCCAGACGTCGCACGCATCCTCTGTTGGCAGGCCCCCTCAACCCTGAGTGTTGCTCGATCGAGAAACCGGACACCCCAAAGACCCTCTGCACCCAGACCCCTGTCCAGAGGAGAAGAGGACCAAAGCTGTCACCACGTCACCCAACACTGCAAGAACCGAAGCCACCCGTTGGTTTCACCGGACTAGTCACATAGTCTTCTCCTGCTGCCTCTTTATACTGCAACCGTTCTCCATAGAATAACAGTGGGCACCTGACACGGTTTTGCACCTCTGCACGCAGTCGCCCTAGTGCCGCCGGTGGTGTTCTGCTGATGCTGCCAATACTGGGGACCACCAATCCCCCTACCGCTTTTGATAGGATCATGAGTTTCTGTGGAAGTCTCTGGGCCTTACCCAAGGCCATGAGTTTTTGTTGATTATGCTGTAGATAAGTGGTGTCTAGCCATTTCGGGGAAAGCCTGGAACATGTAAAGGGGGCGCCAAAGTATATTCATTTTAATTGTTTTAATTCTTCCAAACTAGGACAGCATTGGGTTCCCCCATGAATGTAAGTCTTTCGCGATGGGCTCGATCAAGGTGTGGGAGTTATTTGACTTCAAAGAGTTCTGCGACATGCTGTGTTAGCCGAACGCCTAGATATTTAATTGAGGAGTTGGCCAATCTAAATTGAAAGCGAGACAACAGTCCAGCCACCTACTCTGCCGCAAATGTCAGATTTAGGATTTTTGATTTGTTGTAGTTAACTTAAATTCTGATGGTATCTGAAAGTCCTCCAGTATACCTACAACTGCTGAGATTGAAGTGCTTGGGGCTCTCAGTGTCAAGAGTACATCATCTGTATAACAGGAAATTTTGATTTCTCTTGGTTCAAATCTAATCCTGGTCACTGCATCTGTTTGTTGAATGAGGCATGCTATGGGTTCTATGAATGAGGCAAAAATAAGCAGCGACAATAGGCATCCCTGCTTCTTCCCTCTAGAGAGTAGGAAGGACCTCAAAAGGTGTCTGTTGAGGGTAAATCTGGTGCTAGGGATAGCGTAGTGTGAAAAGATAATCTGTAGGAATGTAGGGCCTAGGCCCATTTTCTGGAGAGTGATATGTAGAAAGTTCCAATCCACCCTGTTGAAGGCCTCCTCTGCATCCAGGGAGAGCAGGACTACAGATATATTTTTAAGCAAGGTCTTCTGTTTAAGGTGGATGGCTGTCCGTACGTTATCCTGGGCCTGACTTCCTTGGATTAAAGCGTTCTGGTTGGGATGTACTAAACTAGGGAGCACTTCATGGAGGCGAGTGGCTAGGATCTTTGTGTAAAGCTTTGCATCAATGTTTAGCAGAGCTATAGGTCGGTAGGATGTACAAAGTCTGACGTCTTTGTTGGGGTTTGGGATCACTGTTATAACTGCCTTTCGCATTGTCTGGGCTGTGGTTAAACAGGGTAGTAAGTTTCAGAACCAGGCGGGATGCATATAGTTTGTGGAATAGTGCCGACAGGCCTGAGTGTCTTATTCGGTCTAACGGTTTTAATACCTCCAGGGACTACCTTGGGCTGTCTGTGAGGCTTGCGACTTGTATTTTATCTAGGAGGGCCTCTTTCGGTGGGTGGGATGTCCCTCTATAGAGGCTGTCATAGAAGGTCTGGAATTCTTCAACCTTCCCTACATCTTCTGCTATTGTGTTTCCTGCAGGGGCGGCAACTTCTTTAACATATTCTCTCTCTTGTTTGCCCCATAAGGTGCAGGCCAGGAGGATACCTACTTTATCTCCTGCAACGCAAGAACGATTGTTAAGGTGAATCGAAGAGTGTTCTGCCTTATTGAAGTTCATTCGCAATTGTCCTCTGGCCGTTGTGAGTGTTCGGGTGATGTGATCTGTTGCCCTATCTCGTTTTTAGTAGCGGGGTCAATAAGTAGGGATGGGTGGAGCCTCCAATTCCCACGGGGGGGTCTTCTCACCCGCAGTTCAAGCTGGACTGTAATAGTTGCTGAGTCGGATACCGATAGGGGTCCAATCTCTGCAGCTCAGGTCACTCCTATAAGCAGGTTGCTTGATCGTATATAATCAATCCATAAGTGTGTGCGGTGCACATTGGAGTAAAAGGTAAAGGCTGCTGTTGCATATTAAGTTCTCGCCATGCATCTCATAGACCCACTTCCTCTAGGGTAATTTTCAGTTTTTTGGAGGAGGCCCCTGTGTGGGAATTCCACCGCCCCCTACACCCGCCACCTCTCTCAGGGGTCCTAGACCATATTGAGGTCCCCTGACAGTACAGTGTCCCCCTGGGCCACTCTCTGGAGTCTTGGGCAGAGTTAGGTACATATATAGTAGCTATGGTGATGGGTCGACCGTCCAGTCTCCCGACTAGAGTGAGGTATCTGCCCTCACTATCTGTATGGTTGCATGAAGCTGTCATGGATAAGTTCTGTCGCAGTTATATTGCTGCCACTCTTTAATTGTTGCAAAAGAAACAATTGATGGACGGAATGCTGGACAATGCAAACATTCACCCCCAGTCACAAGGATCTGGGTTAAATCCATCATTCTTTTGCTCACCACACCACCCCAGTTTGGACCCAGCCATATGCAAATCAGTCTTGACCCTGTTCCTTGTGGGAACAGTCCAGCCCGAACTGCCAAGCCAGGTCCTCCCTGGACCGGAAACAAGCATCCTGGGACCGGTTTCAGGGCATCACCCTTCTTCAGCCAGGCTAGCTTGAATCCAGTGGTGTAGTGAGCACGGGACCCACGTCTGGGCATACCCTTCCCCCTTAGGGCGACAAATGCAAAAGAAACAATTGATGGACGGAATGCTGGACAATGCAAACATTCACCCCCAGTCACAAGGATCTGGGTTAAATCCATCAATCTTTTGCTCACCACACCACCCCAGTGAATGTATGGCATTGTTCTGCATTCTGTCCATCAACTGTTGTTTTTGCATTTGTCACCCCGAGTGGGACGGGTATGCCCAGACGTGGGTCCCGTGCTCTCCATGCCACTGGAATCAAGCTATCCTGGCTGAAGAGGGGTGAAACCCCGAAACCGGTCCTAGGATGCTTGTTTCCAGTCCAGGGAGGACCTGGCTTGGCAGTTCGGGCTGCACTGTTCCCATGAGGCACAGGATCAAGACTGATTTGCATATGGCTGGGTTCAAACTGGAATGGCATGGTGAGCAAAAAAACGATGGATTTAGGCCCAGATCTCTGTACTGGGGTGAATGTATGACGTTGTTCTGCATTCTGTCCGTCAACTGTTGTTTTTACTCTTTAATTGTTAGCAGAGGAATGGTATCCTGCGTGGTTAGCCACATGTTTCAGCTTGCCCTCGTGCATCTCAGTTATTTGGTGAATTCAGCCGTCGTGTGTTAAGGGAGGTAATTTGAATCATTGCGGAGTAGGGTTCAATCATATGCTGACGTGATATGGATCAAAGGCTGTCATGGAAATTCAGTGTGGTGGACCCAGTGGTGTTCTCCCCCCCCTCCTTAATTCCCAACTTCCCTTCATCAATTCCTAAACAGGAAAAATAAAAACCAACTTGAACAGAAAAGCAAATGCCATGATTAACATACAGCCAGGGGTGACTACTAGTCACTCCCTCTGGTCTGTGGATGAGGGTTATAGTCACCCCCATCGTCACTGTGTACTGGAGATTGAGGCCCTTCTCTACCTGTGAACCAGCTCCCCCGACCAGAACAGTTCCGGTCGGACCAAGCCAATCCACCCCCGAGAATTATGTGAGTCTCCCTCTCGCTCTGCCATGTTACTTTTGTGTTCACACAATTTCCGTGTCCATTGCACAAGGCAATCCTCTTTAGGAGCAGAGGCCGCCAATCCCCCCTGTATGCACTATTGGAGAACCCTCCTTTCCCGGGTACTTACTTGCCTCTCAATTGGGCCGCTCGACGCTGTGTGAGACCTTTTCTGTATTTAGGCCTCTCTTCAGCAACAGTCCACTTGGTTGAGTACTGTGGGTCTCTATTGTCAGGGCAATACACATGGCATTTCAATTTGTTTGGCTGGGTCCCAGTTGTGCCGCAGCTGTTCTTGATCCCCTGGAGAGCCCACTCTGGTCTCACCTTCGGCCTTTTGTCAGGTGGCTCTGAGCGGTAATCCGTGAACTCACTGGGTTCCTTCCGGCTCTCGGTCTCTGTCCCCACCAGATTGGTATTGATCAGTCCTCAATCGCGTGTGGGGATTGCTCTCCTGTTGTCCTCAGAAGGGTCCAGGTTCTGAGGCTTTTGGGTCTGGACTGTCTGTGTAGTAGAAATGGTAATGGCCAGTAGTGAGGCTGCTCGCTGGACCTCCGTGACAGTGTGGTGCTTGTCGCCTAGCTCAGACGAGTCCAAAGGGATACGTTCATCTGATAGTTTCTTCGTTATGGGCCCAAATGCTGCTTTCTCTGCAGCATTGACTGGGAAAGATCTCATAAGACGATGCATGAGTAGTTACAGAAGCGCACCTCTCCCCCTTTTCTAACTTGCTCATGAACCTTCTCCGACTAGTAATGGAATTTAATAAGCATATCTCTGGGTTGCTGCTATTGGGATTGTCTCTTGGGGCCTGTCTGATGCGCCCTGTTGATTGTTATTTCTGCTAGGGTGTCCCCCAGCAAAGAAGAGAGCATCCCTGCCACAAAGGCTTCACGGTTAGTGTCCAGAATCTCTTCGCTTAAGCCCGTAAGCTGGAAGTTTTCTTGTCTTGAGCGATTTTCGAGGTACTCAAGTTTCTCCATGGCGCTGTTTAGTTGGTCCTCCAATGCTATACATTTCTTTACCGTAGCGGAGTGGGTCGTCACCACTGTTTCCAGGCATGCCCCGTCTCTATAATTCGTTGCCCCACTCAATCCACATCCTTTCTGAGGGCCGCTAGTTGAGTACCTAAATTGGAGCACAGGTCCCCAAGGCTCTTTGTAAGATCTTGCCTAAGTTCATCACAGAGTTCCGCTTTGAAGGCGTGGAGGCTGTCAAGCAGGACCGACTTGGTTAGCGCCATTGCGGGATCAGAGGCGTTGCTCTGCGGGGCCACCGCTTCACCCCAGGGAGCACCCGATACACCATAAGTGCGCTGCATGCTTGCTTCGGTTTTCCTTTTAGGTGGCATGGAGGGAGTCCCCTCAGTTGACATGTACTGATGTGTCCGATCCTGAGCGTCTACCGCTCAAAGGTCTCGGTCCACCAAAGGTAATGGGTTGCTTTGAGTATCTTACAGCTCTTCCAGTCCCAATCGCTTCCTCTCTCAAGGACCTAGTCCCACTGGGCCAACTCAGTCTCCCACCTCTGATTTGTGTACGCGTATCTCCTCCGGACCGGCCCATGCCCTCCGGGTGCTTAACTGCCATTGAGGGCCTGCCTTTGCTGAAGTCATAACCCTATTGCTGTCCTGGAGACCCCTCATACCCACATGTGTCTTCAGCGGCCCCAAACCAGCAGTTCAGTGTTGGGGGGGTCCCAGAGTACCATCCAGCTGATCCAGTCACAGGGCGCAGCCACTGCCTACCTTCTTTGCAGCTCCAGGGCTCCATGGTCCCGCCAGGTGTCAAGAATCAATCAAGTGTATGGAGGCCCAGGTGCTCCGCTCGCCATTTTGCATTGTGCAGGAGCAGGCCGCACGGGCCATCTGACTACTGACCCTCTCTCCAGCGACTGTCCCAGGATCCTCGCCTCACTCAGTGTGCATCAGCCAGTGCAGCGGCGGACACCAGCTGTTGTATTGGAGTCCCGTCTCCCTCTACGTAGGGCAGGGCTCCAGTACCTCTGTCTTTGCAGCTGCGCGCCCAGGGCTGCCATCGTGCCCCGCAGCAAGCCCCTTCAGCCGTATTGTGTGCCCGGCAATGCTCATTCAAATTTCCCAGGGAGGAATGCAAGTCCCCTGTTCCTCCGAGAGGCAGTGGCTATGCTTTTCTACCTAACTGGACATGGAAAACATTGTAAAAAACAGATGGCCGGTGGGAGTTATAGTGAAGAGCATCTCACCTCCCCGCCATCTTGGCCACACCCCAGATATTGTATTTTATTTATATTTGTACTGCGCTTTTCTAACCATTTCAAGGCCTAGAATCTAGATTGAAAAGCTAATTGGTTAGCATTATTTATACAGGACTTCTTACCCAATACCCTTCTCTAATTTGCATGTTTCATGGGCACTCGTCTTGTGCATGTTTGAAAGGGTTTTTATTGTAGTTTTACCTTTATGAAAACAGTTAAATCCAAAAGGTTTAAAATTCCGGTATAAGCATGGCGCATTGAACTTCTCTGCGTATAAGCATGGGCTGTCGCAGAGAGTGAGAGAGCAGATGCAACCGTGCAGGCAGGTACTCTACATTTTTAGTGTGCATTGTGTCAACTGTAGAAACTGATGAGCAGGGAAAATACTGTGTGGAATACACACTGCAGAGACGGGCTAACCCACTGTAGACTCTTTCACAGTCCCCAACACAGCACTGTATAAATGCTAAATAAAACTGATGGTGCCTAAACGCACTGGAAGTACTGTGCTCAGGAGTATTGCCTGGAATCCACCCAACAATGAAAGGACCAAGCCCGCTGGAGATATGATTGAATTATACAGTACACTTTAATGGCTTCTTATAGACTTGGTCAGTTGAGTAATATTTTAAGGAAAGCCAAATCTTTATAGCTTTTCCTAAAGCTAGTTTCTTACAATTTACCCTTTTTTTTCTTAGGTAGGGTGTTCCACAGTTAGCAAGTTTGAACAGAAAAGAAGCTTCCACTTTTTCTGGTTCTTCTGAAAGGCAGAACAATTCGGAATGGCACTATCCAAGTCTGGACTATTGAAAGAATGCGGCAGCACTGTAGATTGCCTGGTGGGTGATGCTGAGAGCTTTGAAAGAAATTGCTCTTGACACTGGTCGCCAGCGTGGGACATTAAGGGCAGCAGTGATACTGTTACTTTTCTATTCAGGATGAGAACTTGTTAGAAAGCAGAATTCTGGATTTGTTTAAGACCATTGATTATACACTTTGTGAACCTGATGTGGAACCCATTGGCAGAAACTAGGCATGAGAGCACTAGAGCTGCTGAGGCCTGAACCCTGGGGTGGAAACCCAGTTAGGGAAAGGTATGTTAATATGTTCTCATAGTGTTGAAAACAACTTTGGTCACTTGGTTTACTTGACTTTGGAGTCGGTTTGTAATCCATAATTGCACCTAAATGACTTTTTTATGTCTATGTGGTACGGGGAGGTTGTCTCTAGGCCAGTCTGACATGTGGTTACATGTTTTTCGCAACCCGAATGCAAGGATTCCTGTTTTTGAGTGGTTCAATTTCATGTGAATTTGTAACAACCAGTTGTCGAGTGACTCTTTGTATTGGCAGAGACCAGATGTGTTGCGGTCTGAAGGCTTTTCCAGTTTCAGGATAATCTTTATATCATTGTTGTAACAGGAAAATTTGCTCTTGTCGCTTTTGAGAAAGAATGGCATGTTCTGGAACCATTCTTACTAAGGGCATCTCATGCAGTCACACAACTGTCATTTATCCACCTATTTCAGTGGTTGAAAATGTAATGTAAACTTTTATTCAGAACTACTACCATGGCCTCTATCTTTGCCTTAAAGTCTTGGGGATTAGCAAAGCTGCTGCTTCACCATGAATTTTCCTAAAGGCCGCTGTTGCCTTTGCTACAATGTGCTGCACTGTGGTCAAACCATAAAAACGTGCCCTGTCAGGGCACAATTTAATTTCCTGTCTTTTCAACTCACATTTTTTGCCACTCTTAGATGCTTGGAGTGTTTGCCGTCTGAGCAAGGAAGCCTGGAATACACAAAGCAACTTATTCTGAGTTGTCTGCTCAACATTTGTCAAAAACTATCCCCAGATGGAGGCAGGATCCCTGCAGGTAATGATCAAACGAATTGTGAGAATTCTTTGTGTTTTATATTTTCATGATTAGTGCGGTGGAATGTGGTTGAGAGGGCTCCATAAGCATTCATTGACTTTATTGAGACAATGAAGTTCACTACAATATTTGATTCATGAAGGACAAATAAAATATTTATGCAAATTTATTTCATGATTGAAGATTGTGATCATTTAAAGGCATTCCTAAGCTTCCGAACTAGCTAGGTAACAAATGCTCTATAATATGTTGCCTGTAGACTCGATAGTTTTGCAGCGTTTGACATTTTAAGTTCTCTAACTGTTGAAGTAATTTCCTTCTTTTAAATGCGACTGTTTTGTTGTTTGCTGTGAAATGGAAAGCTGACACAGATAATTACCTATTTTTGCAGGTTTTGCACTCCATCCTCTGGAAAAATACACTGATACGTCCCAAGACCCTATTCTTTCAAACATCTGGGATATCTTTTTACTTTAGGCAAAAGAATGAGAACATCTTCCATAGCATCAGGGGGCCCAAACACGTGATTGGCTTTGTTCTGTCCCCATGTACATGCACACTCTGTCATCCCATCCTCTTTTTCTCCTCAAAAGGGATCAGAGATAGCCAACTAATTCTACTCTGGCACATTGCACAGTGTGCAGCATGCATTTTGAAATGATTTTAATTTTTTTCTGCTTCCAGACTTTTCTCTAATTTTGGAAGATTCTTGTGCTACATAACACTGGCTTCGACTAATACTGTTTTAAGATTCCAGAAAGTTAACCTCACATGCAAACTGTTCAGTTATTTCTCATACTCTTGGATGGATGCTAATGCGTCCAGTCACTGGGATCTTCCAAGATTCTGGTATAACCAAACAGCAGTGAATGCTCTGGTGGCTCTCCAAGTCCAGTATGGCTGAGCACATCGATCATAACAGCTCTTGGCTTTGACCTAAAAGGTGCTTGGAAAGCACACATCAGACTTGAGCTCTTTCCTGTCCTCGCCACTTTATTTGTGTTGAAGGTTACACTGATCTGGCTTTTGCAGGATGTAAGGGATGAGTCTAAGAGTGCTGCTGTGCTGTACTGGCAAGGACCATGAAGCCTGATGCAGATGCCTCTAAATCACCTTTTGAGGTGGGACTGCAGATTGGTTCTTCTTGGCCCAAATAGTGCATTGTGTGTACAATTAGACGCCTATTTCAAGTAGTTATCAAAGCCCTGCAAGACCATTGGTTCTGTATCAGGGCAGTTCCCGGTTGAGTTGAAGCCAAGAAGCAATGTTTATTGGCTTCTGAAACACAACACTATGCTTGAGGAGGTCTCCACAGTCATAGGCCATCAATAGAATTTTGTTCTGAACACAAACCGTTTTGGCGGAAAAGGAAGATGTGTTTTTTAATCATTTCTCCCCTTCCAGTTCCCAAGCGTTTTGATGGGTGTTCTACGCTGCAAAGGTAGGTCTCTCTCTTGAGGTTCCTAGCCCCTAAAACCTACTGGGCCTTGGAAAATCTTTCTCTCATGCTCCTGTACTGGGATCCACTTAGGGGATCGTACCATGGAGTTTCAAGTTAACCTCATCTACAGTCCACTTCTGGATCTGTTGCATATTCTGACTTCCCCATATGTCTTCTCATAGACATTTGCTGTCTCCAGCTCTGAGGCAAGGGCCTCCATGCCCTTAGTCTTAGACCTAGCCATCCAGCTTAGTCATCCAAGCCTCCAGTCTTCTCCTCTATACAACCTTTGGTTCTGTATTTGTATGGACATAGTTTGCCTTCTTGAAATCCGTAAACTTTGTGGATGCACCCTGCCATCCACATAACTTATTCGATAGTCTCTGCTTATGCAACCTAGGACTCCCATCTCCACATATGTTGACACAGGTTCCAGTCATTCCTATGGATGTCACAGAGACAGTGTGGTGGGTGAATAAGTGTATCCAGATTGTCCACACTTTTTTTGCCCCATCACTGCAAGCTTTCAGAAACCTGATTCTTTTCCAAAGAAGAAAAATGTGCTTGCTCCTAGGCTTCCAGCGGAAAGCTTTCTAGTTACCCACTTTCTATACAGTTGATTATTTTGAAATTAAAGAAGCAATTTCCAAGAAGCTTGATTCTTATGGTTTCTTCTTCCTGTAGATTCATCACCTTTTGAATACTACAGGCTCTAGACTGAATGCAGAAACTTCTGACATAACTCTTCCACGCCAGTAGAAGGCACTGGATCCATCTTGAAATCGGAAGTGAGGCCATGATGATATCACTGGAGCCATATAGTTCCCATCCCAGTTCCCTGAGTTCAGTGCCTTTGTATGCACACTACATGGGGATCCAGTACTTCTATACTCCAAATCTTTGCTTCAGCAGTTCTTATCTGAAGAATGTTCTGCCCTAACTTTGTTCAGTGCAGTGCCTTGGGGATCTCACCCCTTAAAAAGTCCAGGTTTAAGCCCGGTCATTACCACCAGCAAATGGCAACCACATTCCCTCATGGTAACTGCCTTTTGGTGTTTAGGCTCTAGACACAGCTATTAATCTTGCGACTAGTGCCATACTATGAACCCGAATGAGAACACAAGGCCAAGCTTTTTATGGCTCCCGCCTGCGACGACCGAGGTAGAGGAGAAGTGTGGATTCTCCCCATTGATGATCCAAATGTAGGGGTAACGTCCAAGTAACATACCCCTCCTCCAGCAGATTCCTAGTCTGAGCTGGAGCTGGTGGACTTTACCTCACCTCAAAGACTCCTCTGGCCCTGCAGGTTCCCGCTCTGGTGCCTCCTTCAGACCCACCATCCTCCGTGTCCTTCATAGTGCTAACAGCAGACTACCCTGAGTTCCCGCCGATAGGGGTTGACCCTGCCCTATTCCTCCATGCTACTGGGATGATGTTCCAGCTGGTCTTGGTCTCCCACCTGGAGCACCATTAGGCCTCATGGGACTGTTGGGGGTCCCCATGGGGTTTCGCTGGCAGGTTCTCTCTGTGCAGAGAATCCCCTTTGTTCCATTAGAAACCCTTCCAGCAGGTCAGGAGCTGTACTGATGCCCAGGCCCTTGCTGATTGCCCATCCTGGTGCTTATACCAACCCTGTCGCCGCCCCCATATCGCCCCATCACCACCAACACTAGGCTCCCTCCGGACATACCACTGCCACTATTTAAAACATTATGCTCCAGAAGGGAGGCTGAAAGACTATTTGCTAGAAGAGTAATGCTCCAAGGAGATCATGCCTGAAGGGCAACAGGACACAGAAAACAGTAGTGAGACATGACTCTTAGTATCTCTGACACAGCCAAATTCCTGAGACTGCAAAATGCCAGTGGTTTGTATCCATCCCCACATATTTTCATTGACTCGTCCCCAGGTCCGGCCCTAGTAGAGATTGCATGATACCACGCGGTCCTTAAAAAAGCAGACGAGGTTCTTGAATTGCCCCTTCCCTCCATGGAATTCAAGTTGAACATTCTCACTGAGGTTCTCTTATCCTCTATCACGTCAGCGGAATATCTGCTATCATTTAACAAGATCCTAATGGAGCCTTAAAAAAAATGCCTGTGAGAAACCAGCACTAACAGTACATTCAGCAGTTTCTAGGCTATAACAGACCAGCACCCATTGGCTACCTACCGCATCCTGCCCTGAGGGGACTTTACGAGCATAAAGGGGGCACCCCTGGCACCCAGACCTCAGATCTCGACCTACTTTGAAGAAGGACTGCCCTGCTGCACTGAGGGACCAGGAAAGAAAGGTTGCACCGTCGATGACTGCACCTGCTGCACCTGGTGGCTAGCGAAGGGAGGGAATGTGCCTGAATATCCTGCTCAAGGAGAACCTGTCTTCAGGGCCCAGTCAAGCCAAGAGACTCCAAGGGCCAGCTGACTGGCCTCCTGTTCGCAGCACATGGACACAAAAGCTGAAGAAGCCTGCTGGGGCAAGTTGGTAGCCCCAAGTCTGCAAGCTGCTACCACCGCCACTGTGCAGCACCGAGGACCAAGACACAACGCACAGAGTTTTTACCTGGGTTCACTGAGCCTGCTAGAGTTTCTGGGACTCTCAGAAGGCGAGTTACCTACTCATGAAGGATTGGCCTGTAAATGCGACAATGTGCGGCTGGTCGTCCTGTGGTGACTGAACATCGGCCAGACTGTAGAGGACTTTGTGGGGCGCCAACCCTGCTTCCAGGACCCCCTCACCATCGTTGTGGACCGAGGAATCCCTATAGGAAGACCCCTTTCGACCGTGTTGCATCCACAGAATCTTTAGAGCATCTTCAACATCCTTCAGCCCTTGCATCAGGACCACTCCATAGAAATCCATTGCAACGCGAAAGAAGTGCCTGGAACTGCTGAAGGACTGCTTCAGTGAAGGTAACTGTTCTGGAGGACCTTGCTGGCCCACTTGACTAGCTCCCTGCTGGAGTTGGTCGTCCCAAGTACTTCTAACCAACAGCATTGACACTTACCTAAGTTTCAAAAGTTTCAAAGTGTCCAATTTGTTGCCTTTGCCAAGGCTTGTTGGCGGTTGAGTGAAATTGCTTTGATTTATTATTGCTTGTAAAATCTATATCTCTGGACCCCTCTCGTGGATCTTTTTTGTTCTAGTGTCTAAATTCTTATAAAAATGCTGCCGATTTTTATGAATTGATGTCGGTTTTCTTGAGTGTCGGGTCGATTCCTTCAATTGTTTTGGTGCGGTTTAAATGCTTAACACTTGTTCATCCGTGTAAGCCTTGCTGATCACTGCCACAGCTACCCAGGGTTGAGCTGAGGGTTGTGCAGACGAAACCTACTGAACCTAAAGGGGTTGGTAAGTGTATCACACGGTGAGGTTGCACTACCACACCGTATAATATACCCCATTTCCTCACAATTGCATCGAAGGAGCATGTTTAGCCCTTAAAGAATGAGTATCTTCCATTCTACATGCCTGGAAGTCCATCACGTCGGACCAACGGGTCCTCCAGATTGGAGAAAGGGTTTATGCCCCACGCTTCCAACAGTCTTCTCCCCACATCCCACGCTAATATTTCCTTCAGTTAGAGGACTGTCTGTGAATGCTGTATAAGGGGGTGGGACCTCTACTAAAGGAACAGTGGAGTTGGTACTAGCGCTGGAATTTTGGCTGGGGTGCTCCCCTTGGTACTTCCTAGTTCCCAAGAAGGAGGGCGGTCTTTGTTCGTTCCTAGACCTCAAGCTCTTGAACTTTTACTTGTGCAAGGAAAAATTCAAGTTGCATTCCCTTGCTCAAGTTGTTTTGGTGCTGGAAGCGGAAGGCTGGTTTGTATCCCTCGACTTGCAGGATGTGTATTGCCATACACCAATGCTGCTTTCACACTGGAGCTACCTGTAGACCAGGGTCCACCCACTACGCGTTCACGCTTTTCACATTTGGATCGACATCGGCACCTCAAGTCTTCACAAAGGTGATGGCTCTGGCCATGGCACATTTCAGGAAGTCTGCAACCTCCTTATTCATTTACCTGGATGATTGGGGGGGTTATTGTGGAACTTTTCACTTCAATGTGTGTTCCATCCCATACCTTTAATTTCTGCGATTCTGACTAAGATTAGCCAGGGCTGGCCTCAAGTCATCTTCATTGCCCCAAACTGGCCGAGAAGGGTGTGGTACTCTGACCTCCAGCACCTCTTCCTCTGTCCCCTGTTCAGTCTTCATCACAGTGTGGACCTCCTCTCCCAGTTGTTGCAGCAGATTCTGCACCCCCAACGTCCACAGCCTACACCTTCATGGCTGCAGATTGAGCGGGGACACTTGAGCTTCGACTGACACTGAAGGTGGTCAACATAATTTTATCTGCTCATCGTCCTTCCAGCAAGTCTATATGTTCCAGCAGGTGGAATAGGTTTGTCACATGGTGTGCTTTAAAGGACGTGGATCCCGTGAGGCCTCGCCTGTCTGAAGTCTTCGGATTTGAACTCTTGCTGATCCAGCAGGGATGCACAGTGGGCACCGTCAAGGGATACATGGCAGACTTAATGGTCTTCCTCTGCTTCCCGTAGTAGCCATCCCTCTTCAAATTGCCTAAAATGATGAGGTTTCTGAAGAAACTCTCAAATGTTTCCTCCATATTCTTTGCTCCAATGGGACCTAAACCTGGTTTAGAATTTATTGATAGTTACTCCCTTTGAGCTCAGTCACAGTTGTCAGCTGCATTAGCATCAGTAAGTCATGGGCACAGAGCGTCTGCCCGCGATTCACATCTTCTTCCCGGACAAGATTGTTCTCAGAACTAAAGCGACTGGTAACACCTTTCCATCTGGGGCTATCAATTACCATTCCTGTCATTTACCCTCCGCCCCATTCCACCAAGGAGGAGAACCTTGGGGGCGGTCAGCTATTACTTGGACAGCACAAAGGGCAGAGATACACTTACATCAAGAAGGGTAAAGCAATCCAGAAGAGGACTTTGTCCCACTGGATAATTTTGTGTCAAAATGTGCTATTCCCTTGCAAAAAGGAATGGCTAGAGAAAACCAAGCCCAATTTACCGGGGCAAAGTCTTCCACCTCTGCATTGGCCATGGGCTTTCCCCATGGCCAATGCCATGATGCTGGGTGACGTCCTTTACCAAGCTTTATTGATTAGACCCAGAGATTAGGGGTGGCCATTTTGTATGCTCAGTCCAAAAGCTTTCCTCATCTGACCATCTGTTAGATCCACCACCTAGGGGGAGTGTACTGTTTTGAAATCTGTTCGAAAGGTGAGGAATCTGAAAGTAGAAGAATCCATCAGAAGAAAAGGTTAATTTCATTCAGTAATGATCTTTCTGCTAGATAGTCTGTCTACCTGCAGATTTGTCACTGCCCACCTCACCATTCTGAAGGATGGTGATTGGTATCCGGAATAACGTTCAATATTAGTTAGTTACACTGCACTGTCCCATCAATTGATACTTGTCTCTGCATGTAAGGGCATGGAAAAAGAGGACAGACACTGACATCTGAGCACTTGGGTGGCTGTTGTATGGCTCCAATGATATCAACATTTCCTTGCTTCCGGCATCGAGATTGAGCCAGCATTCCCTATTTATGCAGGAGAGCTGTAACAGAGGTTTCTGGTTCCAGTTTAGCACCTGGTATATTTATTAGGTGAAGAATCTGCAGGTAGATGGTGTAGCCACCAGAAAGATTACTACTGAAGGTAACTTTTCTTTCAGTGATGGCCAGGTCTAAATTGGCTCAAGGATCCAAAGTTTGCAGGTGTTCCACTCACTCAGCTGCCCAACCATTTCTAGTATCAGTAGAATAAGCAGTCACAACGGTCCACGAGTCTCTTCATCTCCTCTTTTGTGGCGAAGTCTATTAGATAAGCTATTTGATGGCCCTGAGGTGTATACATACCAAATTAGGTCTATTTGAGACTCAGTAGACAGTGATTGTTAATCAGGATCTACATAGCAACTCATCTAATGGTAAGCCATGAAGGTATACTATTTTTCATTCACTGGAAATTCACTTGCCTTCAAAACCGAAGGTTAAGGAAGACAAAATATATTTACTTCAATTCTGCACAATGCTGGGATGATACGAAAAAGACCAACGATAGTGGGATGTGAAAAAAAATGAAACAGTCGTTGGTGCCCAAAATGATCTCTATATCTATACTTACATGTAGTCAAATATACCAAAAATGGCAAACAGACTGTATAAATGGAGCTGTCAGCACATGATTTTCAAAGTATTACTGTATTTAACAGATGATCGGCTGTTGGTTGGTCTTTTTTTGAGTTTGGCCATGGAGGATGTTTTGCATAAAATTGTACGCAGGGTCTGGCTACGCACCATAAGCAGATGACCCTTGCAGTAACGTGCTGTACAATGAACAGTTAAGAAGATACTGGTCTTTAGATGTTGTGCTGCAAACAAAATTGGCACACAGTACCTGCTGTGCTCCACTGAAGAGCTCATAAAATACCAAACACGTCTGGGACCTATAAAAAATGAAATATTGTAAGAAATTAATAGCTATTAACTTTCCTTTACTGGAATAACTGCATCTTTGCAAAGGTGGACCACATTGACCATAATACACTGGGGGTGCTACTGAGTCGTATTTTTTTTGCAGCCCACAGCGGAAGGCCATTGGCGAGTGCTAATCCAATTTGGAGCACGGCCACACACAGGTTGTTTCAAACCCTAAAGGAGTTCAACATGAAATTATGATAGTCCTGGTCTCTGTTTATCAGATTGTCACTAAGCATAGGACAGTAGTAGCAGTCTGTTTCTTTAGCTACCATCTTGTCCAAGCAACCTTAATGCAATTTCTCCATCATTCCTTACAAGTAGTAAATCAGTTCAATCTTTTATAGGTTTGTTGTGGCCTCTCTGTTGCCTATAGTGAAAAATGTACATGACTGCTATTTGGTTTCATTCCCTGTCAGATGTGCTTGATGAAGAAAGGTTTAACGTTGAGCTGATTGTCCAGTGTGTCCGGATGTCGAACATGCCTCAGACCCATCACCATGCACTGCTCCTCCTGGGTGCTGCAGCTGGAATGTTTCCCGTGAGTGATGTTTTCACCTTATGTTTATAAAGGCAACTCTCAAATTTTAAAACTTTGTTTCTCTAAGAAGTGCACACCTCTGAAAGCACAGTCAGAAACATCTTTTTAGATTTGTTTATATGTTGTATTTCAGTTCTAGATTTATTCTCCATTTCTGTACCTCACCCTTTTCACCACCAATCATCCCTCTAGTACTTGTGCTCACAAGTTTCATGCTTTTGCTAGAAATCAGATCACCTTTTGCTGCAACTTCATTCTCAGCCTACTTTGTATAGTTCAGAAGTAAAAAAAAAAATATGCCTTTGCCATGATAGAAAGGCGGTATATGTCTGCGCCTAAAACCTGGATAGGTCCTTTACCAGTGTAGGGGCCTGATGTACAAAGATTCCTAATAAGAAATCATAAATTGCATCAAATAACTTTTTGCGATTTCTTTATTTTTTTATTAGGAATCTACAAAAATTTACTAAGATGGATTGTGTAGAAGTGGGTGCAAATTGCTGAATGCATTGGTATTTTGTGAACCAACCTAGGTATCAATACAAGATACCTATTAGTAGAGGGTCACAATTCGACCTACCGCATTAATATGCATGAGGGAGGTTGCAAATTGAGACCCATTAAAATTGGTTGCTACAACACTCTTCGGTTAAACATTTATAATGTATGAATGTCTTAAAAGCGTTTAGTGTTTACCTGTGTAGAATCAGGTGCAGAGGCCGACGAAGAAGCTTTGAGTGAGTGGTCGGTGGTGATATGCATGGGACATTTGTGAGACTCTAGAAACCCAAAGTCAAGAGGTCAGTGCTCCAAAAACAATTTAATCTTCAAACTGTTTAGAATGTTGTGCTTCCCTTTTGGAGATGTTGTTTTAATTGGCAGAGGCTTCTTCACCAAAATGCTCGAACTGTGCATCTTGGCTCCAAGTTCCATTTTAATACTATGCAGGAAGCTACTAAATTAAAAAGATTCACTTCCCCTTCAGAGCTCTTTACTAGTGACTGTTGTTTTCTCCTGAAAAACACTCGGCGTTCCTACGTACTAAAGTGCCATAAACTTACATTTTATATAATTGTAATACTTTACAGACTCCCATTGTAGGCTGGTTCTCTTTTCAAACAGTGCTCTCCTTTCACACTACTTGCCTCATAAATATTCCCTGTGCTTGCAAATGCACCTCATGTGTTATGCCGACTGTGCATGTAAGTGTATTCAAAGCATTTATGAATGATTGGATGGTAGACTGCCACCTGTTTCCTCCTGTAAGATATGAAAACCTCCAAATTGATGTGATTAGTAGGGCTTCAAATGTAAAATCCCGGATACAGTCAGAATTGGGCAAATATCTTATCACAGAGGATATTGACAATTATTATTTTGTCTTGAATATCTGTAATGCAATTGAAGAAAACCTTTGTTTCAGTAGGTTCTTATTTAAGCTACAACTGTGTCTGTTTTCAGGATAAAGTTCTCCACAATATTATGCCAATTTTTACCTTTATGGGAGCAAATATAATGCGTCTGGATGATACCTACAGTTTCCAAGTCATCAACAAGACTGTACAGACTGTCATCCCAGCTCTTATACAGGTATGTAGTTTAAAAGACAGGTTAAAGTACATACACAAACTAAGAATTTTTATTTTATGCATTTTAATTTTGACCACATATGCTCTTTTTCTGCTTGTATAGTCTGGTGTCCTGTCCCACATTTCCTCTTTTATGGTGTTATGGTTTTATTTTTACTGGGATATGGACACCCTATTATTTTAACCTCTCTTTGATGCTTTAGGGGCACATGCATCAAGCTAGGCAATTGCGATTCCTTAATAGAGATTATTAAGGAATCGCTATTAAGGAATCGCAATTGCCTGTGCATGTAGGTTTCGCTACAATATTAGCGATTCCTACAAATTCCTTAATTGCGATTCGCAAATTGCGAATCGCAATTAAGGAATTGCTTCCCATTCATTCCTATGGGCCTAGAAGCCCATAGGAATGAATGGAAATTGCATGCACAATTTGCGAGTGCCAAATAGGTACTCGCAAATTGCGCTTGCAATTGCAAGGGTGCCAAAAGGTCACCCGGATGCACCCCTGAAATTGGCATGTGGCCACATGTTGCACACACACACATGCCCCAAGGGCATGTATGTGTGCAATATGGAACTTTGAAAAATGCACTTTTGTGCATTTTTCAAAGTTTTAGCAAATTACCATAAACTTGGAATTGATGGTAATTTGCGATTCTTATTTGCGAAATCGCTAATTTTTGGGAGATAATGCATTGCATTTAAGGAATCGCAATTTGCGATTCCTTAAATGCAATCACAATTTAAGTAATCGCAAATTTTGCGATTACTTAAATTGCGATTTTTGCATTTGGGATGATGCATCCCAAATGCAAAAATACCGGTCGCAAAGGGGCCGATTCTGCGAATCTGCCCGTTTGCGAACTTTTTTTTGTTGATGCGTGTGGCCCTTAGTCTCTACTGATTTAATATGTCTAAGTTATTAATGCCCGATTGGCAAACGTTTGTAAAAATGTATGACATTGTTTTTTGCAGGAGACCTGGGAAACTAGATAGTATTTGACAGTTTCATGTGTTTTAGTCTTCCCGCTATCCCATCTCACTCTGGCAGATCCTCTGATGCAGTGTCTATATGGATGAATCTTTTGATAGGTGGCTGAGTCTATAAGCACCCCGGGCTCTGATTTACAAGCTGTTGCTTACAAGGGGGTCCTGACGCTATTTTTGATTTTTACAACAATGATTGCGAGTATGCCCTATCAAAATTTTCTTGGCTTATTCTCATACATCTTTACACTAGTGGAGGCCAAATCTCAACAAGGCCAGCAATGATATCTCTGTCTGGGGTGTGATTTTAATACTAGGTTGCTACGTCAGGAGCCAGGGGGGTTTTAGCTGCTGTCACTAAACCCAATGAACAGGGGAAAGAACTGCTGGATTTAATTAATCTGCTGACATGTATAATCCTATGGATGAGGTCAGCAAGGACACACAGGGTTTGTGCACCTTCAGAGGTGGGAATTGCCCCTCAATTATAGACTACATCTTTCTTTCTCATATTTTGAGGGACATGTTGCTGGATGGTGCAATTGTTGATGGGGATCATAACCCGATCGAAATAGTGCTGAAGGCACCATACAAAGAGACTTACCAAGAGATGCCAGCCTTAGATAATGTAACTGCATCCCCTGTTATCCTTAGGCTATGTTGGAAGCTGCATGATCCATCTAAATTCTTCAAAGGGTTAGTAGCTGCAAACTTGCAGATGGTTTTGAACTGCCTTCGAGAGAATGATACTGGTGGAGCAACTGTTGCCTCCTTTGTTGCCCTATGTGAGAAGATAAGTCTCTCTCGCTCCAAACCTATCAGATCGCAGTCTGGATCCCCCCGATGGTTTGATCGTGGTTGTTCACGGGCAGACCGACTCCTCTGAAGGACTTTAAATACACAGCCTCGTAACCGCAGCTTAGTGGCCTTTCAGCGTAAAGCCTATAAATTAACTATAAACAGGAGGAGGAATTAAGTTATTTCCCAGCAGTGTTCTCTTCTCTGTGACACTGCTCACACAAAGTTCAGCAAGTCATTCTGGAAGGCCGTTTCCTGTATGCCGATCTAGATCAAGGTGGATCAGTGGTTAGTTGTCACATAACTGGGGAGGACTGGGTGGCAGACTTTCGAAAAATGTATTCTGATGTTAGCCAGGTCGATCTGCTGCTATGGCCTGGGGGTCCTCCATCAGTCCCATCCATTTCACTGCAGGAAGTGAAGGCCACTGTTCAGGAGAGTGCTGGAGGGAAAGCACCTGGGCCAGCTGGCGTCCCAATTGACATTATTAAGAGCAACTTAGACCTCTGTGCCCCATTGTTGACAAATGTTTATAACAGCCTGAACAGGTTGCTGATTCCCTGCTCTTGGGCTTTCTCAGTCATTGTTCCAATTTTTAAAAAGGGCAACAGGGCGTTGCCTAAATGTTACTGCCCGTTCTCCCTGCTAGACATACCAGCCAAAATCTTAGGCAGGGTTTTGTACAATAGAGTTGTAGAATGGGTCACTGAAAGAAATGTGTTAAATAAATGCAAATCTGGATTTTGAAGTGGCATAGGCACGATCGACCAATGCCTCAACCTAAACCTGATTATCAGGAAATACACAATGGCCAAGCAGTCTGTACTTTATTTAGCCTTTATGGACTTGACAATGGCCTTTGACTGTGTTAATCGGGCTAAGTTGTGGCAATCTCTTATTAACTTGCATATGGATCCAACCTTAGTCCACCCGTTGGTCTGCTTGCGTACTGACACTAAGGCTTAAGTCAGGTTTGGTAACAAAGGAGAAGTCACTGATTAATTTAGTATCGGTCGGGGGTTCGCCAGTGGTGCGTTTTAGCCCCTCTCCTTTATATTTTGTATATTAATGATCTCAGTAGGTGTAGGAAGCTGCCTCTGTATATACTACACCAAAGTGAGGTATCGTGTGCACAGAGTCCAGTGGAACCCCAAAGGTAGGCAGAGATAAAGTTAGATAGCACCTCACTCTCTATTTGTGGTAGTGTGGTCGAGCAGTAAGGCAGTATCAGAGGACAGTGTTAAGCATTTGTTGTACACACTGTCAGCAAATGAATTCACACACTCAAAGACTGAACTTCAGACCAATTGTTTTTGTATGAAAATATTCTTGTAGTTATTTTGTTTTCTAGAACCAAGCAAGCCTGGCACAGGTAAGCAATAAATACTTTACAGTATTAATGCAGTTTGTAAACAGTTTGAATTGAAATTGTATATGCACTTTGTTTTGACTTACAGTATGGTTTCAGAGAAATGCAATACTTTGTAAATACAGTACATAGACTTGAATGGGCTTTTCAGTAAAATTACAGGTAAGTTACTTTTGAGATTACTTTTCTTACTCAGGGTAGTATACCTGGATACTACTCTGGGACATTTCCTGCAAACAGGTAAGTAAACTCGTTTTTGTTAGTTAGTGCAATTTTAAAGAATTTCTTTAGGTTTTCAAACTCCACACTTAAAAACTTTTCCAAGAAAAACAGTCAATGTTATCCTATGGAGGAAAATAGTGTTTTCGGTTTTGAGGTAAGTATTTGGTAGTGGGAGTTGAGGTTCTGGGGGCAGACTCAGGGGTCCCCCAGGGTCAAGGATGCACTCTAGTTACACCCTCAGCGGCACTAGGGCGGCCGGGTGCAGAGTGCTGAGGCCCAATGTTATCCAATCCGGTTGGTGGCTACTGGCAAGCAGGCCACTTGGTTGTGGGAGCAAAGCTCCTGGACTTTAGCTCAGGGCAAATGGGGAAACAAAGTAGCACCAAAGATGCACCCTCAGCGGCACAAGGGCGGCCGGGTGCAGGGTGCTGTTTCGACATCGAGTGCCCTGTTGGTTTCAATGGGGAACCTCCGGTTTGCAAAGGCACTGCAGGCTTGGGGACGAAGGTCTTCTGGGTGGGACCACCACTTTGAGAGGTAAGTTGGGAAGTTAGGGGTTGGTTAGGCACCGTCGGTTTGGGCACCCAAGGCCGTGGGACGTCGGGTGCAGGGGTGCCTTTTGGGGTTGGATCTTCTTACCAGCTCCTGGTCGCGTTTGGGGGGACCTTCTGGATTTAGGCTGCAGGCGTTGGCTTGAGGCAGGTTAGGGGTCGCCGGATCTCGGGTCAGGATCGCAGGGGTGACCTCCTCGTGGTGTTTGCCCACTCGAGCTCGGGCCGTGGACGGTGGGTGCAGAGTGGGGCAGATTCGCGGTGTACGGCCGGAGCCAGAGGTTGCAGATGAACAAATCCGGTGTTCACGGGAGACAAAGTCTTTGTGCTTGAAGGCAGGCAGGTCCTCCGGGGTTTTCGAGGTTGCTGGCTGCAGGACACACCGGGATTTCTCAGGAGCAGGTACGAGGTTGAGACAGGCCGGTAGGGCTGGGACAAAGTCAGTGGGCGTCTTCCTCTTGTTAGCTGCTGCACGGCTGTTCGGTCCTTCTTCTTCTTCTTGTAGTTTCTTCCTGTCTGAGGAAGCAAGGTTCAGGGGTGCCCCTAAATACTAGATTATGGGGTGTTACAGGTAGGTTAAAGGCAGGGACCAATGGGTCCCCTCCCTGGGGTGGGTACACCCCTTATTATGCCACCCTCCAGTGGGAGGGAGGCATGAGCCTGTCCCTGGTTGGCTGAGTCCCCCCATCTGCAAGATGGCGGGGACTGAGAGTTGTGCTTCACCTCGCCTCCCCCACCTGAGGGGTGGAGTTGGCAGAGGTGGGCACCCCTCTCTTCCTCACTTGTTTTTCCCGCTGGTTCTCCCACCCAAAGTGGGGGTCAGAACCAGTGGGGACCAGTTGCTGAAAGCAGCAAGTGGCCTGGGGAAGCTCATAAAGGCGGCAAGCCTTTGAAGCTTTCCCTTCGTGAACCTCGCCCATCCTGGGGGAGGAGGCTTGGCACCTCGTCCTAGGATGTGCATTGTTTCAGGCCCCAGAGAGCAGCAGGCTCTCGACCCAGGGGTCCAGAAACACGTCTGGTGGTGGCAGCTGAAAGCAGCCACTCAGCCTTGACACTAGTGGTAGGTTAGTTTTCAGGGGGCATCTCTAAGATGCCCTCTGTGTGCATTTTTCATTAAATCCCACACTGGCATCAGTGTGGGTTTAATGTGCTGAGAAGTTTGATACCAAACTTCTCAGTTTTCAGTGTAGCCATTATGGTGCTGTGGAGTTCGTAATGACAAACTCCCAGCACCATATACTCTTAATGACAGCACTGCCCTTACAATGTCTAAGAATGGCCTTAGACACTGTAGGGGTATAGGGCTCATGCACCTGTACCCTCACCACTGGTACAGTGCACCCAGCTAGAGCGGTGACTGATCTTTGCCAGGGCAGTGGGTTGTAGGCATGGCACACAGAGATGTGTGCCACGTCGACTCTTCACTTTGTTCTGCACCAAAACACGCAGCCTACAAAGGCAGTGTGTGAGTGTAAGGATACAGGACCTCTAAGAGTGGCACAATAAGTGCTACAGCCCTTAGAGGCCTTCTCTGGTCACAGTGCCCTGGGTACCTGTGGTACCATTTACCAGGGGCTGACCTTTGGCCAGAGATGCCAATTGGGTTTAGGCTTCAATGCAGTTTTAGGGGAAGAACATAGGCCCTGGGTACCTGATTAGCAGGAACCCATGGCACACTCAGTCAAAGTACATCAGCAATTCAGCAATTCGTGGGGCAACCATGCAGAAAGAGGGCACTTTTTCACAGTAGGGAGCTTAGTAAGTGCACCCCAGCTGTTGAATGGCGCCCCCATTCCAGCATTATTATATGCGGATGGCGCAGTAGTAATTGCTCGTACCTCCAAGGCTAGGCGTCATCTAGTGCACTCTTTTGTTAATTTTATGGCCAGGCTGGATTTATTAACTAATTTTACTAAGTCTTTTATAATGATCTGTGGCCCAAAACCCGCAAGACCCTTGACTATTACGGTGGGTAAGGAAGTATTATTAAGCTTTAGTTCCTTCTCTTACCTGAGGGTCACTCTCCGTTCATCTGGGACATGGTCTGCACATATCACACAAAGTAGGACCAAGTTCCCCAGTGCCGTTGGCTCTCTGTTAAGTCACCTGTCACCCAAGGGAGAGAGGGCTCTTACGCCCCTCTTGCAAATATATTCAGCACAATGTGTTCCCATAACTTATGGGGCAAGTATATGGGGCTTGTGTGATTTGACTACCCTCCAAAGGGAGGAAAACCGATTCTGTCGGAGAGTCCCATCAGCCCCCGGGTCAACCTCTAGCTTTCTTTGCCACAATGAACTAGGATTAGACTTTGTGAGCGATTTTATTTGTAGTCTGCCAATTCTCCTGTGGCTATCTGTCTGGAGCTCAGAAGAAGCAAAACTGACTAGAGAGATAATTTTAGACTGTTTAGCATGTGATAAGAGTCTTCTGATCCCCTGGGTAGCGTATGTCAAGAAATCTCTGGAAGCCATTGGATTGGCTGATATGTTTTTAGACGGAACGCCGGGGGCAGCCTCTGTTACAAAGCAAGTGCAAGTTTTGCTGCTAGAGTGAGCCAAAGAAGAGAGGTTGAGGGATGAAAGACAAAAATTAAGTGTTAGTATTATTTATATCTTAATCCCGGGGCTATTTCTACCAACTATTTACAGTATATCAATAAGAGTTGGGACAAGCTTTTATTGTCTAGTTTCCGGGCTGGTACAGTGAAATACTTTCTTTGTTTTCCGGCAGGATACCAACCTCCGCTCGACTCTAGAGAACTCCCATGTACTATCTTGCACAAACAAGCTATGCTACATTTTCTCTTCTTTTGTGAATACTATAAAATGTATACTAAAAAAGTTCTCATACCATTTTTGAGGCTTAGGAATATATGGCTTTGTATGCAATCATACAATTTTTTACTGGCATTACCAGATGACGAAACGTGTGGAAATGTGATTAGGTTTCTTAAAGCTTCAGTCCGCTCCAAGAGGTCGATGTTTTTAGATCAATTTTAGTAGAGTGATGAATTTGCACCCGTCTCCGTTTTAAGTTTTGTTTTGTTTATCCCAGCCTGTTTTATTTTGATTGTTGGGCATTAATATTACCGAACTTGATGATTTTATGTATTCTCTTTGCGTGCTTATAATAATTTGTATGTATTTCATTGCTATTTTGCACATAACTTGCATGCTTTTATGGCTGTTTACAGCCGAATAAAGAGAATTCTGATTCTGATTTAATGTCTTGTTTTCCCTGTAGGTATTTGCTTACTGCATCAGATGTCTTGGTTTTGTTTACCTCCTATAACATTTTAGTGGTCTTTCTTAGACCCAGTCCTCTCTTGACTATTCTTTATTGCTTATTTTCTATTGTTGTCCGTGCCAAGAAGCCAAGATTGGAGAGAATTTTCTGATTTGTTACCCCTTATTGTGATTGTAGGAAAGTGCACTTTTTTGTCATAGTCACTCCCACTTTTTGACACTGGTACTGATGTTTTTCGACTGATATGCACCGGGATCGTGCTAACCAGGCGCCAGTGCCAGTGCTCTTTCCCTAAAACCAGGTAAAGTCGTGGCCGGACTGGCAAGCCGGGCAAGCAGCCAATCCCCCAGGAGGCTGGAGCCCCAGGAGGCCGGCATTGACTCTTGGAGACCAGTTACTGCCTACAGGAGTGGTGGTGCACATTGCGCAATCCCGGCGGCAACCTGAAAGAGGTGCTTTGGTTCTAGCTCGCATTAGCACGTCTTCACATGGGGGCTGAAGTTATAATTTTTGTCAGGGCTGTTCTAAGTGCCCAGTCCGGCCCTGGGTAAAATGGTCTAAGTTGTCACGCAATTGGCACACACTTTTGCACTCCTGTAAGTGGTACCCTAGGGCATGAGTACTAAAGAGGGTCCCTAAAGGCTGCAGCATGTATTATGCCACCCTAAGGGACCCCCATACAAATTGTATGCAGCCTGCCATTGCATACTGCATGTCACGTTGCAAACCATGACTGAAAACACGGCATGGCACACTCACTGTGTGCCATGCCAAAGTCACTGCATGTGATCAATGTAGGTCACTTCTACAGCAGGCCTTGTAGCCTTATGGCAGGGTGCATTATATTACATGAGGACATGTCTGCATGAGCAGATATGCCCCTGTGCTCTCTAGTTCAATTATTAGATGGTACAAGTGAACAGGAAAGCCAACATAAGTATATGTACTGGGCACTGGTCGTTACGAGTTCCCCAGCAACATGATGGCTTCGCTTAAACCTATGATGTTTGGTATTTAACACCTTGTCTTAATAAATCCATACTGATTCCAGTATTTGATTCATTATGACCTGCACTTCGAGGGCACTTTAGAGGAGCCCTCCTTAAACCGACTTGTCCTTTAGTGTGCTGACTGACTGGTATTGTCCAGCCTGCCAGCACAGACAAGTTTCTGACCTCTTGCAGGTGAGAGGCCACGCTCTCTGAGGCCAGAAACAATGCCTGCTTCGGAGGAAGGTGTTCACACCTCCTCCAGCAGGATGGCTAGTGATTTAGCATATCAAGGCCAGGGACTTGAAAGTCCCGGCCTCCTTTGATATACGACCCTGGCTTCCCCCAGACCGAGGAGATGCCATGCCCTGCCCTGAGGCCCAATTGGCACACAGGACAGGTGGTAAATTAGCTATGCAGTAGGCTTGTTGCACCACCAGGCTAGTCACACCCCTAAGGTGGGCTACCTGATGTGTTCCACGAAAGAAGGATTCCACCATGTTGTTTTTGGTGGAATTAGGTACTCTGATAGAGGGTTATGCCCACTCCCCACAGGAAGTGGTCATATAGGGGGTGTTGTAACCCCAAGGGTAAGTAGCCCATTGGCTACTACCCTTCACTCCCCTAAATTCAGTATTTAGGTGGCTCCCTAACACCAGGTAGTCCGATTCACCTGACTAAAGAAGAAGGACAAAGAAGAAACGAAGACCGCAAGAACTGAAGACTAGCTGTGGACGTGATGCCAAAGCCTGCCTGCTTCTCTCTTGACAATTGCAAAGACCCGACTTGTTCTGCAGCTGTACATTCTCCAAAAGCCTCTGAGGGCTGCTAGCACTTCGCCAACCTGTAATCATCTCCCCTGAAGTGGACGATCCAATTCCCTGCAGGCACTGACCGCAACGTCCGGTTCACCGATTTGCTGACCACCGGGTCCAGCCAACGCAGCAGCTGCCCAGGAGAAGTTCACCGTGCTCCAGGAGATCGGGTCCATCTCCCCACCAAGTTTAGAGACCCCAGGACCCCCAGAAGCCGCACTGCACCAATACCCGCGGTACCGGACCCCTTGCAGCAGCCAAGGTTTGTTCAGTGTCCAGCCTGGACACAAACACCGCCAAGACCGACTTACTGACGGGGGACGTCAGCACCAGAAAGGCCATCATCGTGAGTGGCCCTGCTGTCCACTTTTGTCCAGGTCGACCCCAAAAGTGAGATCCTCCAACGCGAACGACCCGCCAGACAAAACACCTCTGCACCCGAGTTACCCACCCCAGTTCGAGCCTACCGACGGTGCAACTGTGCTCCAGAGACCCTGAAGAACTGAGCCCCCCCCCTTTGGGTTCTGGCACACTTGTCCCCAAGTCCCCACTTGCAGCCTTTTTCTGATTCTGGTTTTCTCCATAGACTTCAGCAGTAGCGTACCCTTGCGACCAGCACATCTGCACCTGGACACACCAGGGCAGGAAACCCAAAACTGCTGGTGGTTCTAAGGACCATGGCCCCTACTTACCTTCCAAAAGAGCTACCCTGTATGCAGTGTATGTTTCTCCCATAGGTTAACATTTTTGCGTTCGAGGCTCCTGCCTCAAATCTGACAGCTGTATTTTCTGTAATAGGTGAAAATCGCTAACTCGAAAAGTACTTACCTAATCTCGAGCTTGGTGTCTAAATTAATATAAAAATCTGTTTTTTTTCTAATTTGGTGTTGGATTTCCTTATTGAGTGTGTTTCTCATTTATGGACTCTGTGCGTGCAACAAATGCCTAACACTTCCCTCTGATAAGCCTAAGGCGGCTCTACCATGCTACCACAAATAGAGCACTTAGGAATTGCTGGAGGAAGCCCCTGTATAATAATAAGGGATACCTGAACTCCCTGCACAGTGATCCTCATTTTTGTACACTATATAGAGAGCCAGCTTCCTACAGTGATCAAAAATTCCACCCTTGAGATATATGTATCCCTTGGACTTACCATGGTGTCATTACACACATACCATCCTTTACCTCCTGTGCAATTTTTGTTGACTGTCCTTCAGGATGAGGGGCTTTTGACATGTTAATCAGCTGTGGCTACCTGTCGAAATTTGTTCTGCTTGGTGTGCTGATGGATATTTCCACTTGCATATTCTTTAACTCTCGAATCTCGCCAGGTGCCAAGCTTGATCCAGAAAAGTTGAAATGGCTCTCTTGCGATGGGAGGTAGTGCCATGACTCAGAAATTACTCGCCATCTCCCAAGACATGATGTGCACCCCATGGGGTTAATATCAGTCCCTTTTTTTCTGCACACTTTTACGCTAATCAGAGTTTGCTGTCTTTGGTGTTTTTCTCCAAAAAATTCACTTTTTGCAGTGTTTTTAGTAACCTGTTACCATCTAAAATGTGAGAGATGTGGATCCTGCCACAAGCAGATATCCATTTCGGCTCCACATGACATCTGCCTCTATTCCCTGGGTCATAGGCATGAATTCAATTCCAGCAACAAGTGTAGCTCCCATGCGTGCCAAAGCCATGAAGTAAGGGGATGTCCCGCAGTGATTGTCGGCTGTCACAGATCTAGATTTTGCTAGAGGTCTAGGTTCCTTCCCCCATCACACCTAAGTCTTAGGAATGAGATCCCCCAAGAGAAAAGCCCACTCACAAGAAGCATAAAAAAGCATCTAACAGTATTCTCTCCCTCCCTGCACCATTTCCATTCACAGAATAAGTCTTAAAGATGGCAGCGCCATTCCTCAACTCTGGCTTGATTTTATCCTGTGTATCTGATCCCCGCCTTAAATGAAGTGCACCTGGTGCTTGGCTCTGTTCGGTTCTGTGTCCGGAGCTTCCCAATAACCTGCGAGGTTTCCAGCTTCTTGCACCAATGCATTTAAGGTTGTAACCTTCACTAAGGCCTTGCTCGCCATGTTCTACCCTCTTCTGGCTCCCTCTGGTGCACATTTGAGCCCCATGCAGCCAATGAAACCTTCAACTGTGCCTATGCTAGCAGGCTGTTGCCCAATGCCATTCAGCTTTGACTCTACGAACCATGGTCCTCACCCAGAGGCCTTGCCAGTTTCTTGAGCCCTGGTGCCAAAGTCTGCGCCACAGTTGGAACCGTAATTGTATCCGGTCTTGAAGCCTCTTAGAACCAGGAAGAAATGTTGACCTTTTTAGGTCTCGCCTAGGCAGCGCGTATGCGCTGCTCTAGGAGATGACCTTTTGGAATTGGTCTACCCTTTTCAAGCACTCATGCTTGTGCTGGCATCCACCTTGCGGGAGCGAGCAGCGGCGCGCAGGCGCCATCTATTTTCAATCAGCATGGCCGCGCGCGCGCTTTTTTCTTATTCTTTGTTGTGGCTATTGAGCTGCGCTTGCATGTCTCTGATAGCAGCCTTTGCTTTTTAGCAGAGTCAGTTGCAGCCTTTCTCTTATGCGTGATGCACTGATACAGGCATTTTGGAAATAAAAACATTAGATGTTTTGACATTTTTTAACATTGCATGTATAACGTGTAGATTCCAGTTACAGATTTAAGTTTTTTATGCATGCGTTGTGATTGGCTTCTGGAGTCGTTTCACGCTCCTATGTGATACGGGCACAAAAATAATGTTATTTATACTTGGCTGCCCTTGATAGCCCCGGCTATGATGTTATCTTTCACGTGAAAGGTCAAGCAGAAAAACTGCACAGTTTTAGTTGAGAGAAAGTCGCTGGGGATTAAAGGGATCCCGTGAGCAGCAGTTCGCCGTAACAGGGCCATGTATCCTGCTCAGTTTATTAAGAGGGCAGCTCCCAGGCAGTTGGAGAGCTGAAGGCCACGCGCATCCATCATTGTTATCTTGCTGAGAGGTACACAGGGTTGGCCAGGATACCTCTGTGAATTGCTGTCAACTTTATCAGACGGCCCAGCGCGGGGGGCTCAGGATCTCAGCAGTGCAGTAATGGGACCTCACCCTGGCTGAGCGAGATTGTGAATGCCTCTTTCTCATTGTCTGGGAGGCTGTTGCAAAAGCCATTTTAAATGAAATTTCCATTTGTGACATTTAAAAAAACGAAATCATAAAGAGGCATCTTTGTGCAGGAGGAGGAAATTGGAGTCATTTTGGCTGTGGGGTGGTATTTCGAGAAAATAAAAACCCATCTGACAAGCGTTTATTTCATGCATTGAACATTATTTGAGCTAACAGCGGTTTTCTCATGCAATTTCCTTGAATTAAAATACCATCAATGCGATCAGACTGTACCTGCAGGTCTCTTGCTGATTTTGACCTGCCTGGCCGCCTCTAAATGCAGTTCACTCCACCCTGGCTTGGATGTCGGGATTGTTTCTGGTCTCTGATGAGAATTTTCTTTAGAAATTTATGACACCCTTCTATCCAGCTCTGCTGAATCCCTTATCAGGACATTTATCACTGGCTCACTCAACAAGCATTTGCGATGCAATCGGCCTCGTCTTTGGGACCTTGTATGTATTTAGCTATGCAGCACATTAGCCTGGGTGCTGAAACATCTACTGTTTAACATGGAGGGAAAGTAAGCACCAAACTGCATGACACACCAGGTATTATTTTTGTTTTTTAAAACCTAAATAAAAGGCATTGTCAATTACAATGCCAATAGCTTAAACTCGCTTAAATGCGAGACCTATTGCATTGCAAATGCTTTTTTTTTTTTTTTTTTTTTACAGAGTTTTATATAGCGCAAACTTGACCCGAATCGGGTATCAGAGCACTTTACATAGCACCAGTTGCATTACATGAGGACACATTCATTTTTTTGTTAGGCACGGGAGATTAAGTAATTTGCCCAGAATCACAGGATGTTCAGCGTCATTGCCGAGACTCGAACCCAGTTCCCCAGATTCGAGGTCGACCGCCCTAGCCGTTAGGCCAACTCCTCTCCCTGACCTTTTTCAGGGTAATACGAATCTTGGTGAGCCCCTGCCTCGGGCTCAGCACTTTTCATGCCTTGATGAGATCTTTGGGTCTGATGTGGAATTATTCAGATACCAAACATCATTTGCCGTGTTGAGGATGTCGGCAGTGTTGCAAACAACCTTCTGGTAATGATGGGGGTGTTTAGTTGACTTTTCAAAGTGTCAGTGGCCTGAATACTTCAGCTGAGGTGGTCTTTTACTGTCCATGCTCACCCATGGAGGAACTCTCCATCCATCAATCTGTAATCTTATAAAGCACAACTACTCACCCGTGAGGGTCTCGAAGTGCTGAGTGGAGTAGGGGGTCTGGGGTTCAGTCGAAGAGCCAGCTCTTGCGGTCTTTCCTGAATTGCGGCAGCTGTGGTGATTGCCTGGTGTGCAGAGGCAGCGAGTTACAGCACTGCGCAGCGAGGTAGGAGAAGTATCTTTCTCCGGCCGTGGTCTTGGGGATCCGTGGGATGGTAGCCAGGGCCAGTTGGGCGGAGCGGAGATGCTTGGTGGGAGCATAGAAAGAGAGGAGGTTGTTGAGGTACGCAGGTCTGGCGTTGTGGAGGAAGGCTTTGTAGGCGTGGGTGAGAAGCTTGAAGGTGATTCTTTTGTTGACAGTTAGCCAGTGAAGGTCTCTTGGGTGGCTGGTGATGTTCAGGATGAGTCTGGCGGAGGCGCTCTGGATGGTCTGCAGTTTTTTGTTTTTTTAGAGAGTTTCTGGGTATAGTGCGTTGCCGTAGTAGTCTTCTGCTGACAAGCGCATGGGTGACCGTTTTACTGGGCTCTGTGGGGATCCACTTGAAGATCTTACAAAAAAGACTAAGCGTGTGGAAGCAGGAGGACGAAACTACGTTGATTTGGCGGTTCATTGAGAGCGAGCAGTCCAGGATGATGCAGAGGCTTTGTGCGTAGTCCGTGGGTGTGGGGGGGATTATGAGCGCTGCGGCCACCAAGAGTCTTCCAAGGGGGAGGATCCCAGGATGAGGACTTCGGCCTTGTCAGAGTTGAGCTTGAGACAGCTGTCCTTCATCCATGTGGCGACTGCCTTCATCCCGTTGTGGAAGTTGCTCTTGGCCGCAGCTGTGGATTTGTCTGTGAGGGAGAGAATCACCTGGGTGTCGACGGCGTAGGAGACGATGTGGAGTCCGTGGTTTCTGATGATGGCTGCAAGTGGGGCCATGTAGATGTTGCAGAGAGTGGGGCTCAGGGAGGATCCCTGAGGCACTCCGCAGCTGATCTCTGTGGGTTCTGAGTTGAACATTCGAAGTCGGACTCTTTGCATTTGGCCGATGAGGAATGAGCAGATCCATTCTAGGGCTTGGTCGCGGATACCGGCGTCGTGGAGTCTTGCGCAGAGGGTGTGGTGGGAGACTGTGTTGAAGGCGGCTGAGAGGTCCAGGGTGATGAGGGCTGCAGTCTCGCCTCAATCAAGGAGGGTGTGGATGTCTTCTATAGCGGCGAGGACAGCGGTCTTGGTGCTGTGGTTGCTCCTGAAGCCGAATTGGGAGAGGTGGTGTTAGTTTCAATGAAATCGGAGAGTTGAGGGTTGATGACTTTCTCAATGACTTTCTCAATGACTTTGGCTGGGAAGGGGAGCAGAGAGATGGGTCTGAAGTTCTTGAGGTCCGTCGGGTCGGCAGAAAGTTTCTTCAACAGGGGGTCGATCTCTGCTTTCTTCTAGTCTTTCAGGAAGGTAGCGAACCCAATGGAGCAGTTGATGGTGCTGCAGAGTTTGGGTGTGATGGAGGTGCCGGCTCTGCTGAAGATGTGGTGAGGGCAGGAATCCGAGGGGGCTCCGGAGTGGATGCTCTTCATTTTGTTTAAATTTGTTTATTGCTTTTCACATTTTGTATATAGTACACAACCGTTCAGGTATTACAAAACTGTGTAGGGGTTCCTTGCCCCTCTTCCGATTTTACTTATATGCTTTACAGCAATAAACAGACCGAGCGGTCGTGCATATCAATATTTGTCCGTGAGAAAAAAAATGTGTGTTCTCGTTTTTTGATAACTGCGTGCAACAGCACATAACTGCAAACAGGGTGTGTAACATATTTCTCTCCTCTCATGTAAATAACTGAAGGTCTGTAGGTTGGGGGGGGGGCATCGTTCCACACTGCACCCTCCTAACTACTGGTTGTCGATCTGCACGCATGTATAATGGACATAGCTGTGCTGTGCGCGTCTGCCAAACTACGCATTGCCGCATTAAAAAGTTATTCTGCTACATGTTATTGTACCTGGATGCGTGCCCGCGGGGGGGGGGGAAGGGACAGAAGGAGGGGGCCTCATAAGTGGATGCTCTTCATGATCTTGAGGGGGTCTTCAGAGGTGAGCGTAGTCCAGCTGGTCAAGGTCTGCTGGGGGCTGGAGCCATTGGGTGTGGTGGTTGGGGATGGGGTGGGTGAGTCTTGGGTTGCAGAGTTGTCATGGATCTCCTTGATCTTGCAGTGGAAGAAGGTGGCGAGGTTGTCACAGAGGTTTTGAGATGGGGGATGTCGGCTGTCTCTGTGCTGAGTTTAGCACATTTTTTGACCACGGCAAAGAGTTCTTTGCTGTTTGCGTTGATGCGTTCCTCAGTGGTTGCTTTCTTTGTTGCTCTGATGAGGCGTGGTGGTGGATTTGAAGGCTGCATGGTCTGCCGTGATCTTGCTGCTCCTCCATCTTTTCTCGAGCTGTCTGCAGGTGTGCCTGGACTCTTAGAGTTGGCTTCCTTGGAGAGCTGCTTGTCTGAGAGTTTCCTGACAGGGGCCAGTGTGTTGGCGCAGTCTGAGATCCAGCATTGGAGGTTGCGTGCTGAGGTGTTGGCGTCCATGGATGTCTGTGGTGGGGTCTTGCTGAGGGAGTTGGTGAGCTGGTCTTGGGTGACCTTGTTCCAGCTTCTGCAAGGATTGTGGTGAGCATGGTGGCGTACGGTGGGGTTAGTGAAGAACTGGACGCAGTGGTGGTCGGTCCAGTGTGGCTTGGAGGTGTGACTGACAGAGATGTTGTTGTTTGCGGAGAAGATGGGGTCGAGTGTGTGTCCTGCTGAGTGGGTTGGTGTTGTTACTAGTTGTTTGAGTCCAATGGTGGCGAGGTTCTCCAGTAGGGATGAGGTGTTGTGGTCTTCGAGGTTGTCCAGGTGGAAATTGGGGTCACCGAGGAGTATGTGGTGAGCGATGAAGTTGGTTATAGCTTCGCTGAAGGGGGGGCGGGGTCCGGGTGCTCTGTAGATGAGGGTGCCGTGGAGGGCGGCATTCGGGTTGGTGTGGATCTGGAAGTGGAGGTGCTCCATGTTGAGTGAGTGGCCGTCGGAGCTGGTTGTGAGGCGGAGGGTGTCTTTGTGTACAATGGCAGTGCCTCCTCTCTGTTGGTTGACGTGTCCTTGTGAATGATTTTGTATCCGTCGGCGATGGCAGTTATGATGTCCGGGGCTGAGCTGGAGTTCATCCAGGTTTCTGTGGAGAAGGCGACTTCGGGGGAGACGGAGTCTTTACAGCAGTCCTGCGAAAGACAGCCAAAGTCCTTGAACTGCCCTTTTATGTAGAGGAAAATAAGTCTAACACCCATTCAGAGATCTTACAGCCTTCGTCCTTCCCCTTGAAACCATTACTGCCCTTCAGTGAGGCACTTATGGATCCCATCTGGAGTGCATGGGGCAAAAGGGTCTCCTGAACCCACCCTTCCTGTCAGTGGTGAGTCGCCAAGTCATTCATCAGCATCGTCTGATCCTGGGAGACACCAAGTTCTTGTTGACTCATCCTTCACCTGGAAGCTGGGTGGCTCAAACCTCCTCTTGCTGAAAATGTAACCCAAGTCCTTTCATTAATCTGCTCGACACAGGGAGTCCAAACGTATTGAGGCAATGGGCAGCAAAGTATCGTCATCAGGAAGCCTGGCTCTTCGCTCGTCTAATACCAGTTGGCCTGTTACTCTAGTGCCATTTAGGAGATGACCCAATTGGTAATTTCTAATCTTCCACATCATCTGCATGGTCAATTCAATGATATGGTGCATGATGGGCAAGCTGCGGTTAAGCAGGTCCTCCACTCTGGCTTTGTAATTTAGTACAAGACGACAAATTATCCGCGAGTCTGGCGAGCTTACAAAAGCTCTATAGACATGTACCCCAAGTAGAGACCCTCAGTCATACAAAGGGGAATCCTTTAAAGAGGACAGAATCCCATCACGCACCAAAGTGGCATGCTTCATCATCTGGGATCTCCTCTTGGTTGCAATACCTAGTGCAGCCAAGTGCTACAACCCCCTCACTGTGAGGGAGGAGCTCAGGGATGTTTTTTGGTGATATTGTTCAGTTATAGGATTTCCTAAGATCCATCAGATGTAAAGTGTTTTAATTTTAAGAGTGATGGGCGCAGTGCACTAATGTGAAAAGTGATATGTGATCTAAAATTGGCTAACAGGAGGAAAAAAACTTTTATTCATTATCTCCTGATGTCAAAGTTAAAAAACAGTGCAGATGCAGTTACTAAATATTGACTGCATTTGTCCAGAAAACAGGTCTACATGTTTCGGCCATGGTGATCTCAGTGGGATAGTGGCCTTCCTCAGGACCTAGATGTACTATGCTACTGCGTATCTGTGAATGAGTGAAGTGTTTATCAAGATCTATTGTTTAGAACGTATACAACTTACAAAGACTTATTGTCTCGATTTCAGTTGATTACGGTATGTTGATAACACCTGAAAAGAAAAAGTGTAACATAAGAATAATGATTACAACAGAGAGATCGAATACTTGTGCTTAATAGTCTAGCAATCACGTGGGTCATAAGTACCCATCGTAATGTGTACCTTTAAAATGTACTCAAAATATTGATTTGTGACGTTTGCTTACCCGTTGATTACGAGAAAACAGCCTCACCTCACCTGGCTACAGCTCAGGGCGTGAGGCCCCGCCCTAAAAGGAAAAAAGTGTGGGTAATAATCAGACGTGGAAACTAACATAGAGTCTTTCATACCTGCACTTCAGATATTATATGATTCAATTCAGTGTAAAAGGATATGCAATCTTTGTGAAAAACACCGAAGTGTAAGCTGACTATTTGAGTATATTTGTCTTTAAACCATGAAAGAATTTGTAAATGTCAAAGAAAATTTGAAAAAGTGCTCATACAGTGGAATTTATTGGTATGTGGACCACTGAGTAGAGCACAAAAGAATATCTCACTTGAGACTGTCCTCAGGGGGGCTCACTGTACCACATGTTGTGAGAACAAAGACTGCCACTACAGCAAACGGTAATTTAGTAGCCAGGCTATGGGTACTTCTGTGGCTATATGCTGGTTTTTGTGAGGACGTCCAAGCCAACCGCATAGTTATGCTCTTCGATTACTCCATTTTGTTCAGTGATGAGGCCAACTCAACCATCAAAAGTTTTAAGCAAAGTCGTGCCATGGCTCATTCCCTGGGTTTGATTTCTACAATTCGCCAACTCCACCAGCAATACCAGACGTTCAGGATAATTTCCAGGAGCCAGCCTTATGAGACACACCAGTCTTCACTCTCTATCGGCTCTTCAGTGGCGCATCTACATTTAGTAGGCCAAGTACCGGGAAGTTGTGACAGAATCCATTCATATCTTCTTCGAAGCTGCTCAGATTCTGAGCTGGTGGCTGGTGATGAAACATCTGCCTTGCAGAAGGGCAGTTTTGCCCCCTCCATGTTTCCTCAGCGCCATGGAGGTCAGGGCAATGGTCTCTCTGCATGACTGAGATCAGAGGACTGTGGTTGAATATGGAGCAGAGACTTCCTGTAAACGTGCTTGAGCTGCGGTAGATATGCATAGACTTCAAGGCATTCATGCGATGTGATCAGTTGGTTTAAGTCCTGATGGACAACATTATCGCAATATTATACACAAACATGAAGGATGATGTAGCTTGTGTACCCTATGTCTGGAAGTGTTAAAGCTGTGGCATTTGGCCCCAATTTCATGATGTCTGGCTGAAAATCAGTCGCCTGCCTGCCTCCCTGAACATCTGAGTGGACGACCTCTGGTGTCATCACCTTGCCGACTAGGAGTGGAATCTTCACTTGGAAGTGGTCTAGTCTATCTTCATCCTCAAAGGCACTCATTAAGTGGACCCTTTTCACCACCCCCGATAATGGTCATAGCCTGCTGTTCTGTGCCTTCCAGCTTCCAATGCTAGGGGCTCTAGGTGACGCATTGTGACAGAGATGGGACTTCCAGTTTTATTACGCATGTTCTCCCATTCCTGAAATTCCTTATGTTCTGAGGACGCAGCGCCAGGATCACGCATAGATGATCTTGATCGTGCCAAGCTGGCCTAGGATAGTCATTGGGGCAGGCCCTTTAATAGTAGCTATGGGGAATGAACATCTGTGCTCAAGCTGAAGAGGAAGTGTATGTGAACAGGGGATGTCCACATAAACTATTTCAGTGGAAAGTGTGTCTAACTGAAGCAAGGCTAGTGTGAGGAGAGGGGGAGAGGAGTAGGGTGAATGTAATGGTAGAAACTAATCGTCAAACAGTGTATGAGCAACTCTGTATTTTGAAATGACAGATGGTATACACAAATCCAATAAGGGGAACTGAAGATATTATTTTTTAAAGATTTAAGCAAAAATAGTGGCAAAAAGCAGAAAGCGCCAGTGATAGTCAATCGTTGAGGAAGACCGGGACCTAGGTGCGATTTGAGACGGACTGAGATAGAGCCTTGGTTAGATACAAGTGGATTGGTCCCTGTGAAAATTTGGATTCAATAAATTTGAAAACGTTTCTAAGTACCGTTTCAGAAAGGGGCTTTGTCACTTTTGTGTTGAAATTTCTTCTGAGTACCAATTCGTTTTTTCAGAGGTGCCTTCAGCGGTATGAAGCTGAAATTTAATCCAACACCATGGAACTGACAGTTGGATATTTTTTCCCGCAGGTCCCTCTAGAGGTCTGGAGGAAAAGTTTACAAGAGTTTCCAAACTTTCTTATGAAGCGCAATCAACCACAAGAGTACACCTCTAAGGAACCTAAGGTCTTGGGGCGGGGGAGGTGGGGGTCAGGGGACTCTCTGGCCATCATGCAGAGGCCAACAGCAAAGTCCACTCAAGGTCCAGTTATCCACTGGTCAGCTCAGCACATCAGGGAAAACGTTTCTTGCAGCTTGTGCCCCTTTAGCCACACAAGAGGTCAAGCAGCTGAACATTGGAGTCCACTTCTTTGTCCTGTGAACAAGAGGACATAGACCTAGTCCTTCAGGATTCCTCTCGGGTCACAGACAGCAGGTTCAGACATCTTCTGATCTTCGGCAGGTCTGGTACGTGTCTTAAGGAGGGTGTTTGGGATGCCACATTTATGCCTGAAACTAGCTAGTGGGTGTTAGTGACTCGTGGGCATTCCCTAACCAAAGAGCGAAAGGTTCCCAGGGCAACTAGACCCATTTTTTCAGACCTCCGTGCCAGTGTTCTAACCCTATACAAAAGTTATGTGAATTCGATGCACCCAGTTGTCAAGTACTAATTTACTTATATGTCCCTAGTTTATGGTTCCCAGGGCATGTAAGGCAGCTTCCACCCAGGGCTGCAGCACTGTTTGTGCCACCCTGAATGTGATAAGGACAAAATGGACCTCAGCCTGCCACTGCAGACTGAAAGGGCGGTGTTTACACTACTAGCTCGACTTTGCCATTACAACTAATGACAAAACCCCCACTTCCCTTAATGATATATGTAGGTCTCCCCTAACGAAGGCCTATGGATCCCTATGGCAGGGAGCTATATATTATTAAGTAGAACATACAATTTACATATGTCCTAACAGCAACACTTCCAGATTGTCGTTTTGCTGGGGTAGGTTAGTAGCCCCATTGACTAACACAAGGTTACTGGCTGGCACCCCAACCTGGCTAATCTCTGAATGGGACTACTCAACAGGGTCGAGTAAGGTAACAAATTAATCGTGACATTAAATCGGACCTGAAGCCCAGGTCGAATTTAAAGTCACTATTAAAGTAAGCAACTTTTATAAAGTTGCCACTCAACACTCCAACTAGTCTAGTGGCCTCACAAAGGCCCTGGCGCACAGAAAGATGTCTGACCACCTCAGGAGATGTGTAAATGACTCTCCGGCCCGGGAACAAAGGCAGTTGCCACAGAGCGAGGTGTAACCTTCTCTCCCGGATGGCAACTTGGGGTGTTAGCCCAAGAGTTGAGCTTTAAAGGAAAATCTGCTTTTGATTGCCGACTGTAACAACACCCCTGAGCAGGATGCCTTTTGTTCCTGCAGACAGTTAGGAGACAGAGCCAGGGAGGGAAAACCCGTTCCCAAACCGGTTTTCCCATGGGCGTGTAGTTCACTGGTAGCCACATCTCTAGGATGGGCTACCGTGCTCCTGATGACCAAGGAAGGAGCATGCCATTTTAAGAGGTGCAAGCATGGGGTAATCTGGGATAAGTAGTTGCCACACATTGTAGGAAACTCATCTCTAGGAAGGAGGGGAACCAGTAGCCCATTGGCTTGTGTCTGTTGGTCCCCTCTGGACTCTTTCCTGGGATACATGTAGTACCCCTGGCACCCTGCCCCCTCAGATGATGCTGGAATCGGAGAAAGGACTGAAAGACTGCCCTGCTGCCCTTGAAACCGCACAAAGAGAGGCTGCACAGTTGGAAGGAGTGCACTTGCTGCACTGTGGGCTTGCAAAGTTTGGGTTGTGCCTAAGGCTTCTGGCTCGGGGAAAAGTTGATTCCTAGCCCCAACCTACAGCAGTGATTCCACGGATCAGTTGGCTGATTCCCTTGAACCAGCTCCCAGGGCACAGGAGCTGAAGAATCCCAAACTGACACTTTGGTAGCCACCGCAAACGTTTAGCTGCTGCCAGTTACCGGGCACACAAAAGAACACATCTGAGAAAGCCAAAAGTTGCACCCATGTCTGCTGGACAATGGAGTGCTATCAAAGTCTGGATTCATCGTACCTAAGGGTCACTAGCCCCCACGTAAAGATTTCGCCCCAACCGCGGTGTAAGTAGACCAGTAGCCGTGCATTGGCTGGCTTACTGCTGCAAAGTAGAGGACTTCGAGGGAACCCCCGATCTCTGTGGCCTGAGTCGCCCCATATCATCCGTGGACCAGGGGACCGCCACAAAGACTCCCCCGTTGGCCGCATCTCAACTGGTGCATCCTTTGAACATCATTTGCCTGTATCCTCAGCGTCAGGACCACTCTATTGATGTCTATGGCGGTCGTCCTGTAAAGTTTGAAACTTGCCTTAAAAACGCCCAGGTGGGCAAAGTAACTGTTCAAAGTATTCTCTCAGCCCCTCCCCCCCCCCGACCTTTTTCCTGCTGTGTTTGGTCGCCCAACCCGGGCCAGAATACCCGCACTACCTCTTTCAAACTTTAGAAAAGTTTGCAAACCTTTGTTGACCAATGCTTGTTTGTGGTTGCATTTAAGAGTGATAAAAGCTTCTAAAATCTGCATCTGCGAAACCCTCTAAAAATTAATAAAAATGCCCACTCTTTTTATAAATTGTTGTTGTGGATCTTTCTTATTGTGTGACTTATCTTATTTCGTTGTTTGGTTCTGTTAAGTGCTTTACACTAAGTTCCTTTGCCAAGCCTTACTGCTCACAGCCACAGCTACTCAGGGCTGAGATAAGGTTAAGTAAACAAGACTGACTGGACCCAAGACGGTATTTGCAAGTGTACTCCACAATAAAGCCCCACAGCCATATTATATAGTACACCCAAATCCTCACACGTTTTCATTGCTACTGTAGTGAATGGCACAATAGATGCTGCAGTCCACTAATGACATTTAACTTTCTGTTCCATGGGTTTATTCCTGCACCATATACTATGGCCTTATATTAAAGTTAAATGTCAGGCTTTAAGCCACTTTTTACGTGTGTTATAGGTCAGAGCACATACACTGGGCACCAGAAAGCAGTTTCCTAATGTTAGAGCTCAAGTTTACAAGAGGTGAGTCCCAAAAAAATGAAAAACTGGGATGACCATTGAAAACGGGGTCACTTTGCCATAGGGACAATCCAACTCCTACGTTATTGTTCCGACGAAACTCCCCATACCTGGGCATCACGCATTATCCAGCGGCCCAGCAGCTCGATGACCTGAGCGAACAATAATAGGGACACTGAGCGCCTCTGTCTAGTACCCCACACTGCTAGGATGGGTGAAGCGAGAACTCTTTGACCTGAACCTGGGCCCATGTGGATGCATAACACACCTCTACATATCTACAAAAATGGGTACCAAAGTTCTTCTTCCTTAGTACCTGACTTTTGGATGGCCAGTGCACTGAATTAAAGGCCTTTTCAATTTCTACTTTGATGAGGGCACTAGCACCCTCAAGCTCATCAGTTATACCCATAATTAGGTGCCGTTTTCTCAGATAGGGGTGACTGCGGTGTCCTAACATGACTCCATTTTGATCTCTATGATCTGGATTATCCACTCCCTTGCCCAGCCTCTTGGCCAAAGTTTAGCCAATACCATAACCTAGATATTTATTAAAGATATAGTCTGGTACGATGCACATTCCACCTGTGATTTTCCAAGCTTCAGGATAACGGGGATGAGCCAACTTCTTGTAAATCCACTGGAAAGGAACCTGGTGGGGCAGGGAAGGAAGCCAGGAAGTGAGTGGCCATAAGAGTCAAATTTCTTGTAGCATTCCTCCTGGAATCCATTAGGTCCTGGCACCTTCCCTGTTGTAAAACTCTAATTGTTTCAATAATTGCTTCTTCAGTGAGGGGAAGGTCTAGGGCCTCCCAATCTGCATTATTTAGAGCGCTCACATTTAAATTGGATATAATAGGATTCTCCTTTTGTGCACGGCTGCATACAATTCCTTATAGTAGGCAGCAGATGTATTTGCTATAGTAAAGGTTCTCGCTGTCTGGCTAGCTATAGAATCATTTGTGGTTGGGACTGTTCTGAGCGCCATGTCCTTGGTCACCAGCCAATATAATAATTTGCCAGCCTTGTTCCCAGTTTTGTAGGCTCTATACAGGGAAGTCATCAACTCTTTCCATGCAGCATCAGTGGACACCTGCTGGAATTTGAGCTTCATCACTTCCAGTCTCTTGAGGCCTGTGATGCTAAGTACTGTTGCTCTACGCTATTTGTCCCTTTCCAATTGCTTCAGAGCTAAATCCCGCTCCTTGTTCCTGCCGTGTACCCAAGCCATAACTTTTCCTCGGATAGTGGCCTTGTAAGCTTTCCAGAGCAGGGATACTGAATGAACCAAACCTTGGTTTAGTTGGAAGTAAGTCTCTGTCCCCGCCCCAGTTTGCTCTGCAAAGCTGTTGTTCTGGAGCCACCATGTGCTTAGGCGGCACACTCCTTGATTGTCACCCTTGGCGCTACTCATTCTCATCTCAAATGGTGAGTGGTCTGAATGACCCCATGGGAATATTTGTATCCCAGTCACCTCACCCAGGTCAACCTAGAGGTGGACAATGCTGGGCTGAGTGAAAGGTATACATCTTCTCTTCCTTATGCCATAGTGTAAGGAAATGCCTCTTTTTGTATGGTGACCTCCAAGTTTTTCGACTGATGCTTCTGGTTTTTCAACTCGGAGTGCACTGAGGTCTGCTAACCACACCTCCGTGCCAGTGCCCTGACCCTAAAAGTGTATGTCAAATTGGCTATACCCAATTGGAACTGACTAACTTACCTTTGAGTCCCTAGTAAATGGTATCCTGGTACCCAGGGCATATAAGTTAGAGGCAAAACCCGAGGGCTTGCAGCACTGATTGTGCCACCCTGGAGGTCCCCCAAGTAAAACAAGTTCCCCAGTCTGCCACTGCAGACTGGTAGAGCAGTAGTGCATTGCTATCCCGACTTCACCATTGAATGCAATGGCAAAACCACCACTCCTACTACACATGTGTGCAAGTCACCCCTTTTTATTGATATTCAATGCGCTTGAAGCTGTCTTTAAACCAAGATTGTTATTTGCCCTTCGAAGTTAATGAAACAAACTTTCTCATGTTTGTATTATAATGAAATGAATTCGTTTTGTATGCTCGGGTCTCTTTGGGAAATAAAAAAAAAAGCAATGGCAAAGCCACCACTTCCCCAGGACATGTGTGTAAGTTACCCCTCTGCCAGGCTTACCGAGCCCTAAAGGCAGGGTGCAACATATGACACAAGCGGGACATGTACTTTACATGTCCTTACCGTGAAACTGTGGAAAGACTACATTGACCAATTGGCGAGTACAGGGATACACGCTGAACCCCTCAGCTGTGCTAACTCCAGAACGTTGCAACCAAAGTGGGCACTGTAAGGTATCAAACAACTTGTTACATTAAGCTTGACTTGTATGTCTAGTCGAAATTAATGTAACTTGTTGCAGTGTGCAGCTTTAGCAAAGCTGCCTTTTTATTGCCTTTAAAACTCCTGTGCCATCCCGGGTATACATGGAGTCTGCTCCATGAGACCCTTTCTGCCCTCCTGGAGAAACGTGCTAATGACTCTCAGGAAGGAGAACAATGAGGGATTGCAGGCGAGGGAGGTGCCACCTCCCTCCTGCAGGAAGCAACTTGGGTGTTAGTCCCAAAAGACAGGCTTCCAAGGTGAGGCTGTCTTTGAAGGGCAGATATGTAGCACCACGGGGAGGGGTGCCCCAATGTTGAGGTAGACAGGCTGACACAGTAGGCAGAGAGGGGAAACCAGTTGCCACACTGGTTTCCCCAGGGTCTTGTAGCCCTGAGGTAGCCACACCCTGAGGGTGGGCTAGGTAGGTCTGTACACCAGGAGAGGGGTCTCGTCATCTTGAGAGTGGGCAGAATGGTGTATCCTGGGATAGCCAGATGCCACACACCACTAGAAGTGGGTATTAGGAGGAAGGGAACCTGGTAGCTCTTTGGCTACCAACTGCATCCTGCCCTGAGGGACTTTTCTGAGCATAAGAGGGGCATCCCTGGCACCCTGACCTCGGCTCTCAAATGACTCATTAGAAGGACAGAAGCAGGACTGCCCTGCTGCACCGAGGGACCAGTAAAGATAAGCTGCACCAACAAGGACTGCACCTGGTAGATAGCGAAGCGAGGGACTGTGCCTGCTGTGTCCTGCTACAGGAGAAGCCGTCTCCAGAGTCCAGTCAAGCCAAGAGAACTCCAAGGGCCAGCTGACTGGCCTCCTGTTGGCAGCACAGGGACACAACAGCTGAAGAAGCCTGGTGGGGCAAGTTGGTAGACCAAAGTCTTCAAGCTGCTACCACCGCTGCTGTGCAGTACCGAGGACCAAGACCCAATGCACAGAGTTGCACCAGAGTTCGCTGAGCCCGGAAGTGCTGTCGGAGAGTTGCTGGGCCCTCAGAAGGCGAGTTATAGTCTCAGGAAAGATTAGCCTGGGATCCCGACAGCCATTTAGTGATTGTACAGATGTAGATAGACAACAGGTAATTCAGTAAGTGTGTGCTATGTCTGCAACTTAAATTTGGTTCCAAAACAACAGTAACATCCCTAATTCCCTTCCCCCTTCATTTCCATCCCAGAAGCATCTGCTGCCCATTGCTGTAAACAGAGCTAAACTTTATACTACAATGCCCCTCTACCTCCGTTCCATCCTAGTTTAAGGTGATAGGCAAAAGAAAATATATATGCCCTGCCCCAGAGATTACCAAATTACATTCAGGCTTAAACCACATTACTGTCACAAGGTTGGAATTACTCAGCCCGTATTATGAGACTGGTGAAAAATCTGTTCTGCTCTGAGAGTCTGGGTCAGGCCTGGGACCAGTAGGAGTACACTCAGAGCCCTACTCCGACCAACCATTCTCATCTCCATTGCTACTGTGAGCGGGACTAACAGTTTGGTTCTATCTGCATCAACTACTGCGTTTCTCCTGTGGTCCTCTCTCCAGTCTCGTGGAGTCAGGTTGGCGGGGCAAGCCTACATGTTCCAACTTTCTTACCTGGTATTCCCTTGGCTCCAGGTAGTCCCAGGCCACCTCCAGGGATTCAAAGAAATCAGCTTTTCCTTAAAATTGACCCTCAGTTTTGCAGGGAACAGAAGAGCGTAGTCCAGCTGTAACACCTCTGTGAGAAAATGCCTCGTTTGACATGGTTAGCCCCCCACTTTTTGCCTGGTTTTGAAGTGGTTTCGATTGTAGTGCACAGGGTCCCTGCTAACTGGGTCCCCTGTGCCAGTGCTTCTTCCCTAAAACCTACCCACAATTGGTACTTCTGCCCCCCTGTAAGACCCTAGTAAATGATCCCCTGGGACCCCCTCACTAGGACCCTGCCACTGCCGTTACAGCTGGCATGCCCCTGTGAGGTGAAAAACAACAGTCGACATGGAAACCTGCCTGGGTGCCATGCCAGCCAGCAGTACCTGAAGTTATAGGTAAGTCGCCCCTCTAGCAGGCTTTGCATCCCTAAGGCAGGGTGCACTATACTCCAGGTGAGGGCCTGTCTGCATAAGTAGATATGCCCCTACAATACTTAAGTCCATTCTTAAATATTGTAAGTGCCAGGGAAGCCATGAAGAGTACATGGGCTAGGAACTCGACTACTTGAGTTCCTCAGCACCATGATGGCATCACTGAAACCAGGAGTGTTTGGTACCAAAACAACTCCTCGTAATAAATCCACACTGATGCTACTGTGGGATTGATTGCAATGTGTACTCAGAGGCCACCTCAGAGGTGCCCCCTGAAAACCTACTGACCCTGGTGTGGGCACGTACTGGCTTTAGACAGCCTGCCACACACATGTTTCTGGGCCCCTAGGTGGAGAGCCCATGCTTTCTGGGACCAGAAACAATGCACATCCTCTTCAAAGGTCTGCCGCCTTTGTAATGCAACCCCCAGCCTCTGCTGCTAGCAGCAGATGGCAGCCCCCGGTTTACACCCACACTTTGGGCAGGAAAACCTAAAAGAATAGGTGTGCCCTCCTCTGCCAACTCCAACCCTAAGGTGGGGGAGGCGAGGTGAAGCACATCTTTCAGTCCCTGCCATCTTGAAGATGGGCAGACCCCTCTAATCGGGGCTAGGGCTATGCCCCCTCCCACAGGAGGGTGACATAATTGAGGGTATAATCACCCCAGGTATGGTGCCCATTGGCCCTACCTGCTACTCCCCTAAAACGCCCCTAAATTTAGTATTTAGGTAACTCCCCAGACCAAAAAACTAGATCTGCGACGACCTAAAAAAGAAGACATCCCTGCAGAGAAGACTGAAGACGACGATTGCCTTGGCCCCAGCCCTACTGGCCGGTCTCCAGCTTCGACGAACCTGCGACCTGTCTTGCAGCCAGCGACCTCTGAAAACCCTGGGAGGACTGCTGCCATCAAAAAAGACTCCAATCTCTTGAGGACAGCTGCCCTGTCCAGAAGAATCCAACTACATGGACTCCTGATCCAGGCGGATCCGTGTCTTCTGCCCACTCTGCACCAGACACCCATGGCCCGAGTCTGAGTGGCTCACCTGTGCAGTGAAGTCTCCCCAGCGATCCTGACCTCATGTCCAGCCTTGGCTGAGCTCTCCTGATCCCCACGACGGCGCCTGCAGTGTGAATCCAGAGGTTCCCCCGAACCGCGACCGGCTCTGGTAAGAAGACTTCGTCGTCTAAAGGCACCCCTGCACTGGAGCCCCTGCGCCTTGGTGAGCTGAATCGACGGTGCCCCTATGACCCCCTACAACTCTAATTACCTCTGCTGTAGTTGGTCTCCCTCCTGCATACTCCAGTGCTACGCCTGCAGCCTGTTTGTCGAAAACAGAATCCTCATTGAAAAGCATTGGGCGCCCGATGCTGAAATTGCACCCTGCACCCACCGCCCCTGTGCTGCTGGTGGTGTATGTTTGGTGCTGCTTTGTGGGCCCCCTCCCCCCTGTGCTGGTCCTTACCCACAAAGCTTGGCCCCTACTACCGATTTACCTACCTGCAAGCAGTGTGGCTCTGAGCAACCCCAGTCTCCATTGAAATGCAATGGGCCGAACTCCGATTTTGACCTCTGCACATGGCCACCCCTGTGCCGCTGGTGGTGCAGTTTTGATGCTTACCTGACCCCTGCCCCATGCTGACCTTTGGTCCCGAAGACTGGAATTGCAAGTGTTGTACTTATCTGTTAAACCGCATTATTGTTTTCCTCCATAGGATAACATTTAAATGTGCAGAAATTGTTCTGTGTCGACTTTTGAAAGTGAAAAGTACTTATATTTAAAAACTTACTTACCTTATTGCGAATATCTTGGTCTTAAAATAAAATACAAACAAAGCTTATTTTTCTGAAATTGGTGTGGATCTCCTTTTTGAGTTGTGTCTCCATTATTGGTCAAGGTTGTGCAATAAATGTCTTGCACTCCTCTGTTAGGTCTAAGGCTGCTCGCCCACACTACCACTAATAGAGCGCTTTGGGTTTTACATTGAGCTCTGTACACTTTTGGGGAACCCCTGGACTCTGTGCACGTTATAACCACCTAATGGAATACCGTATAGAGAGCCCCCATATTCTCCATATCCTCCATATTCCCTTTGATCGCATTTAAGGATCGGTTTTGTTCCATCTTGCTCTCTCTTCCTTTCTGCACTGCTTTAGGTATCATTTCTTTGGCCAAGTAATTAAAGAGGCGCATGATGATTGGACGGGAAGGAGCTCAAGAGGGATGGCCAAGATTTCGGGGCCTCTTTAGGCTTCAGTCACTGCACCTCCTGCTGCACCGTTCCCGAATCTACATGTGCCTCCCCTCCTTGTTTAAAGACGTGTCGTGGGCCTTGGCCCAGGCGTGCTTGTCCGACATGGTATGGCCTGGCCGAACAGGCACCCGCATGCACAGCTCCCCTGATGTTGTGCTCACAAGACCCCTCCCTTGCCTCCTTCCACCCCCCAACCCCCACCGCCCACGGGAGAAGTCGCTCTCCCAGGGACAACACTGCAGAGGGTGCAGTGCGGACAGTACTGCAGCTTGATCCAGAGTCAGTAAGGTCACAGATTGAAGGGGCTTCAGGAAAGAGACCCTTTACAGCCCAACCTCCATTGTGCCATGCTGACACCCCCCCCCCCCCCCACCACTCAAGGGCCAAGATAGATTTAGTTGATTTGAAACCTATTGTGCTCACCATGTAAGTCTGGAACTTTCTTGCTAACCAGATCTCCTGTTGCAGCTGTAGGGTGCATACCTTCCTTCCCCTTCTGATGTTCATATTTTGCTTCCTGACAAATTGCTATATGCTCGTATGGATTTGTCAGAAAGTAGCATTGCTATTATGTTGACAGTCGGGAACCACTCCATTAGGCAACAGCATGTGAGCAAATTGCTTTACTTTTGTCACTGTACTGCTGTACATTGCCCTAACTCCTTACAGGCTTCATTAGATTTCTTGACTTCTAATACTTATCTAGTGCATTTCAGAATCCTAGTTGATTCCTGTGAATATAACCTGTCTGCCAATGTTGCCTACCTTAGTATGCATTGTTAGGGCAATATTCCTCCGTGTGGCTTTGTAACGCTGTACCATCCTGCACTTGTAAGTTTCTGGACAGCCCCATATGTTATGGGCATTTGAAAAGTGGAGACACCTCTAACTACCCAGACCTTGAACCAGTGGTACCAAGAGTACTAACCCTCATCAGCCAATATTTTGTTTAAAGATTCTATTTTTCACCAAGGAGTTTTTGTGTACTTGCATCAGGAGTGAAGGCTCCGAAGAGCTAGGAATGAAACCATAGGAGGGTTGCCATTCTCCTTCCAGACTAGCCCCATGTTTGGTAAACTTTTGGGACTTCCTTGCTGCTGGAGCTTTCAAGGCTTTGATTTACAATGGCAATATTGTATATGGATACAGGTAGTTACTGACCATTAGTGGGTTACCTGGCTCTCCCTGAGCTCTTCATCTCCACCCCGGTCAATAACTAAGTGTTGCCTCCTCCTTAGGTAGTATTGCCTAGTTCACCCACGGCTGCAAAAATAAAGATAGGATGCAAGGCACATGCACAACATAACATAGCATAGTATAATGAATGCATGTTAAAGGACTTGGGGACACATGCATCAAGGTAGGCTTTTGCGATTCCATAATTGCGATTATTAAGGAATCGCAATTATGGAATCGCAAAAGCCTATGCATGTAGGAATCGCTAAAAAAAATAGCGATTCCAAACATTCCTTAATTGCGACTCGCAAATTGCGAGTCGCAATTAAGGAATGGCCTCCCATTCATTCCTATGGGCCTACAGGCCCATGGGAATGAACGGGAATTGCATGCGCAATTTGCGAGTACCAAATAGGTACTCGCAAATTGCGCATGCACTTTCAAGGGTGCCAGAAAGACACCCTGTTGCACCCATGAAATTGTAATGTGCACCCATCTTGCGCACACACATGCCCCAAGGACGTGTGTGTGTAACATGTAACTTTGAAAAATGCACTTTAGTGCATTTTTCAATGTTTTGCAAATTACCGACCATTTATATTTTCGGTAAATTGTGACCCCTATTAGCAAAATCGCTATTTTAAATTGCTTCTAGCATTGCATTTAAAGAATCGCAATTTGCGATTCCTTAAATGCGATCGCAATTAAAGTAATCGCAAATTTTGCGATTCCTTATTTAGCGATTTTTGCATTTGGGATGATGCATCCCAAATGCAAAAATACCGGTCGCAAAGGGGCAGATTCTGCGAATCTGCCCGTTTGCGACCGGTATTTTGTTTGATGCATGTGCCCCATAATCTATAAATCATGGTCTGAGAATTAACTTTAATTTTGTTGCACATATGGACTGAGCATGACTTCAGAAATTTTTGTGTACCTTTTTTATGGTGTGTTCTAATTGTAAGTTTTTAAAAGTTATCCGCCAAGATATTGTTCCATGATAGGACACAGCATGATCGAGGAGTCCTTGAATAATGTACTAAAACTGCTATTGCTGTGCTTTGCAATAACAGAAATTGCAATTTCCCTGTTCTGTCAGCTTACATCCTTCAGAAAGTGAGATTTTCTAAATGGTAGTGTGGTAATCACTGGTGCATTGTTGATTCCTTATTTCCCTAACTTAATTTGTTCTTTCCAGGCAAATGAAGGAGATTCTGCTAAAACCACAGGAGATGTGGAGAAGGTGGTCAGTAAAGTTATCCATGTATTTGTTGATGCCCTCCCTCATGTGCCTGAGCACCGTCGCGTACCCATCCTTGCCCAGCTGATTGACACTGTGGGAGCTGAACGGTTCCTCTGGGTCCTGCTAGTGCTGCTCTTTGAACAGCATGTCACCAAAACCGTGACTGCAGCAAGTAATGGAGAGAAGGTGAGATTATTAAGGTGTGATGCAATATTTTTATTTATTTGATTCACACGAGGGACCAAACCTCTTGGGTGAGGCTTATGATTGTGGAGACTGTCAGCATAGATTGGATGCCAAATCCATTCTGGTTCACTTTATGAAAACCCTATTTTTGCCAAATTAAGATTTTATTGGTTTAAGGGGCCTCCAAATTTCCAGTTTCAGCCAGTTGCCATTGTGCAGCAATTATGTTTTTTTGTTGAACACCCTTATAGGTTACTGGGTCCATAAGTGCCAACAAATACTACTTACTCCTGTCAAGGGCAGATGCTAGATAATCTATAACCTCCAAAGAGGTTCATTTTTGTGCTGCAGAGTCACTCTGTGATGGCTACACACAGGCCTAAAGATTATACTTTTAAAATGTAATCTGGTGGCTCGATTCACAGAGCTTTGTCAAATCATTAATGCAAGTAGTGACAGTCTGAAGGTTTTGTTTATCAGCCATTTATCATTATTTTCAGTGGCTTAGATAGAAGTGGCAGGAGAACATCTGCCTCCACTTTAACATGGGATTAGGGTATTTCTGCCTAGCCTACTTAAAGTGCATATGGAATGCTACAGGCTGCAGCTACACAAGACACCACAACAGACCACATCACACCAGGATATATCTATATTCGAGGACTGTAATGGAATGTGCATTTATTATTTTAACTCCATGCTGTTCTTGATACTGGGGTATTTTATACAGTGCACCAAGCAAATATAAGTTCATTTTTAGGTTTTTGATGCATTTCCTTGAAAGTACCTAAATAGATTATATTCGTAACATGTGTTGGCCATAGATACATATGCTTAGAATACTACTGCCATCTAGTGTTGGGCTTGGACGTTTGCAACTTGTTTTTCTTTGATGAAGTCTTTTGAGTCACAAGGTATGCTGACTCCTTCTATAGTCTGTATTGCGCATGGTCATTGGCTCCATTGTTTGTTTTTCTCCGCCATCGGGTTTGGCTATGGACATCCATCTTGGAGCACTGGGATTGAAGCTTCGACACATTCTTGTGGCCTCCTTCAGCGGCTGACTTATCAACCTTGGACGGATAATACAGAAAAAACAGCAACTACTGTACTTTTCGACACCCTTTGTTCCGCCCGTCCGGGTCGGGCCCGGTTTTCAACTTCAGTTTCCAACTTTGTCGCTATCTTCTTTCACTCAATGCACACGGAGTGATGGAAAAGACTCTCTTCAGCTTCTGCCCCAAGTGCCACGCCAGATACCCCAAACTGCAACCTTTGCCTATTTCCAGAACACACACACTGCAACGCAGACAACTCGAGCTGACGGTGCACCCGATATCCTCCGGGACCAACCGCAAACCCTCCATGCTGAGGAGGATGTTGAGGAAGAGACAGAAGCCCAGGGGGCGCCAATGGACACTCCCATCCTCCTCACCAGCAGTAGAGACGGTTCCGAGTCAGACTACGAGCCTGAAGACTCTGGGCATGTGAATACACTGATGTAAGCCTCCCACGCCCAAACAAAACCGCACACACTGGCTCACGGAACCTCACTGCCCTCGGGCCATGGAGGTTTCCAGCACAAAGCAAAGGAGCAAACACTTGTCCCTCAGCCTAAACAGACCTCTAAAGGCACCAAAAAGGCAAAGGCACCGTCCAGTAAACAGTACAAGCCCCTTTTGGAGCCGGTGCCAAAAATGCATACATCAACTCCTGAAAAGCCTTCCAGTCCTTCGGAGCCGAAATCGCTGCCACAAAAACTTGGGATGCCCTCCGAGCCGAAAACGCCCTCAGTGCCCAAAACATCTCTCCATGCCAAGTCCACTTGAGCACCGAAAACATCTTCGGTATCCAAACCACTTTTGATGTCGAAACCTGCAAAGACCTCCACAGAGCCAAAGAAATGGCTGGTTGAGCCTGTCCTCACCAGATTGCAAGAACACCTCAAAACTAAGCAAAAGACCCTGTTCATTAACCCGGACGCAGGAAGAGTGGTTACCAAACCACCTACAAAGACACCCCCAAAGAGGAAAAAGTATTTTGAAGAGGAGATCATGGGGCCTCAACTACCAAATCCTCCGCGCAAAAAGCGAAAGGACAGGGGCACTAGCCCTATAAAATTTCCTCCAGAAATACCACCTCTTCCCCACCTGCTCCATTACCTTTACTCACTCCACCTCCTCCTCTTCCACTAATGTCAACTCCTCCAGTTCGTCAAACATCACCACGGTGCTCCCCTCAACCACAAGGGTCACCCACAACATCATCCTTGGGGGAACATATATAGATCATCAAATTGACCCCTATGATGCACCTTCATTTTCCCCGATCCTCAAGGTGACTCCGGGGATATTGATCAGCCTTGGGAAGACTATGATTTTGATTCTCAGGGGAATATAGACCCAGTCCTATATCCTTCTAAACCTTCCCCACTGGATGACTCTACTACATACCATGAGGTTCTGCTCACGGCTGCACAATACCATGAGTTAGACTTGCATGCCCTCCAAGATGAGGAAGATTTTCTTGTTGAAACCCTCTCAAAATCCCAGCACAATGAGTTCTTGCCAATGTTAAAGGGTATGCTTAAACCCACAGCAGAAATCTTTAAGCAACCCATAAAATCAAGGGTTAGAACACCATGGGTTGACAAAAAGTACAAACCCTCACCAATTGACCCGACTTACATCAAGGGGCATGTCCCTCCAAACTCACTGGTAGTGCATACAGCTAGGAAAAGGGCCAAATCGCAAGGTACTGGTGATGCCCCTCCCACCAATAAGGAGAGCAAAAAGTATGATGCAGCGGGTAAATGTGTGGCAGCCCAAGAAGCCAACCACCTTAGAATTGCTAACTCCGTGGGACTCCTATCTAGATATAACAGGGCGCAATGGGATGAAATGTATGATTTACTCCAACATCTCCGTGATCAATATAAACAACGAGGGTAAGAACTAGTAGAAGAAGGGAAAATAATATCCAATGCCACAATTCAATGCCAATTAGATGCAGCAGACACCAGCGAAAGGGAGGTAAAAACCAGCATTATTATTAGGCACTGTGCTTGGCTCAGAGTATCATGTTTTAAGCCTGATGTCCAGCAATATCTATTAATCCTACCATTTGATGGGGAACACCAATTTGGCCCACAAGTAGATAAAATGCTAGAGAAAATAAAAAAGGACACCGATACCGCAAAAGCTATGGGTGCCTTTCAAATCTACCTACATAAAAGTTCCTTTCGGAAGTGCCAATACAGAGGGGTACCCAAAACACCCACCTCCACAGACCCGTCCAACCCCCAAAACAAACAAACCCCCATCACTCTCAATACACTAGAGGGTGTTACTATAGATCACACTGCAGGGGTAACAAAGGCTGAAGTCGTGGATCCACTTGCAAAGGGGCCACTTCCATTAAACAGACGGTGACTCTCTTCGCCTCCCCCCTCCACACTTAACACCAGTAGGGGGACGACTACAGGACTACCACAGACAATGGGTACAGATTACATCAGATCAGTGAGTCCTTTCAATCATAAAATACGGATATTGTCTCAAACTTATATCTCATCCTCCCAATATCCTACCTCGAACACAAATTGTCAACAGAACACCTCTCACTCTTACAAGAGAAGGTTCAAGCTCTGCTTCAAAAGGGGACCATAGAGCCTGTCACAAAACACCTGTAAACACCTCCTGCCAGAGCAGGGACTGTTTCTTAGCTCTGAGTGCTGGGCTGTCACCCCCTAGGGATTCTGAAACTAGTCTGTGGTGGCAGGTTGTACAAGACCAGTCAGCCAGCACACTAGATGACTAGTAGGGTTCATGGGGTACCTCTAAGGTACCTTCTGGGTGCATGTATTAATAAATCCATCACTCGAATCAGTGCAGGTTTATGAGTACAAGGTGTTGGATACCAAACACCATATGTTTCAGAGAAGCCATTATGTAGTTGGGTAACTAGTTTTGACCAGTACCCAGTACATACCTTAAGATGGCTTCCCTGTTCATTTGCAATATCAAGTAATTGAACGAGACAGCACAAGGGCATATCTTCTCGTGGAAATATGTCCTCACATAAAAAATAATGCACCCTGCCTTAGGGCTCAAAGGCCTTCTGTAGGGGTGACTTACATATATTGCATGCAGTGTCTTTGGGCATAGCACTCAGGGTGTGTGCCATGTCGTGTTTTCAAAATGGTTTGCGCCATTCCACGCATCCTGCAATGGCAGTCAGCATGTTTGTGTGTGGGTCCCTTAGGGTGGCACAATACATGCTACAGCCCTTAGGGTCCCTCTTCAGTATCCATGCCCTAGGTACCAGGGGGTACCATTTACTAGGGACTTGCAGGGTTGCTAATGTCCATTACAATTGGTGGACAATTGAACATTTTACCTTGTTTTAGGGAAGAGCACTGGCACTGGGGACCTGGTTAGCAGGATCCCAGTGCACCTTCAGTCCAAGCTGCATCAGTACCAGGCAAAAAGTGTGTGGGGGGGACCATGGTGAAAAGAGGCCCTTTCCGACAGCAGCTATTCGTAGTGTGTAGTGCCGTAGAATCATATACACCCACCCTCCTCCCCGGAAGCTAATGGTTCACATACACAGTATTCTTATTAAACTATATCTTGCATGTTCATCTTTACCATCTCTTTACTGCTCCTATACCAAGCTCACCCGATGAGTCAAAAACAATCAAACAGTGGAGCTGATGACCATGAACAATGCAGACTATAGGAGGAGTCCCCCATACCTTGTGGCTGGAAAGACTTCTTCGAAGAAAAACAAGTTGCAAACGTCAGAGCCCAACACTAGATGGCAGAGTATGCTAAGCATATAAATCTACGGCACTACACTCTACGAATAGATGCTTACAGGGTAAGTAACTTATTCCTTACCAACACTGTGAGGACAAGCTTGGTCCCTATAGTGTGTGTTTAAAAACACAAGCACGCACACTCTCAAACACATTCTCTCTCACTTACTCACCCTTTCCTAGCCAGTACAGGTTTACTGTTTGCTATGGATGCAGTTTGCAAATTGCTCCTGCAAGTGCCCATTAGACCGAGGTTCCAAGTCCAAGTCCTGGAACTCTATTCTGGAAGAAGTCAATTGGAGCATTCAGGACATTTTATCACCAGCAGTAGGTAACAAGCAATTGCTTTTGATCCCGCTGTAAAGTAGTATTGAAATCTTATAAAGTTTTGATTACAGACCTAATGTGCCTACAATTATGCAATTTGCTTATAATTTTTCAAAAAGTTTTTTTAAGGAGAACCTCCAAACATCTGTAAATAATTCTTTAAGTCCTACAAGGCTGACCAAGATTACTGGCTTCATTTGCCAAAAAGTGCACGGATTGCTTCTACATTTGCCCAGACATATTATGCCTACAGCTACTGCCTACCTGGACCACCCTGCCATTAAGAGCTGACCTCACATTCTCTCCTCCCACATTCTCCCTACCTCCATCTATTATCCACCTGCTCCCACCATGCCTGTTCCATCTTAGAAATGTTCTAATTGCTGGGAGGGGTTGGTATTCAGAACTCATGCATTCTCAATACTTATTGAAGGAGGTCCAAGGTTATCAAAGTAGATTTGACAATTTTCTAAGGACAAGGGCCTCTTTAAAAATGTACACATGGACCAGGCTACTTTTAATTTTTTTGAACAACACTCCCCAGTAGATTGCCTGTTTTATATGATTTTTTTCCACTGTAAATATTACATCTTTGTCATATTTCATATATAAATGTAATAGATAGTGTTTCCTTGGTGATAGGTAATTTAATACATTGGTTTGACATTGTTGGTGTCTTTGCCAATTTCTTTTGCCATAAAAGCTTCATTTTTTCTATTCTTTTCCTCCAAAATGTGTTTTCTATAAAAAAGAAAAAAAAAGTGAGTCTTATTTGGTACCCACTTTTTTTCTATAACAGGATGCAGTATTGGAGCTGGACACCGAGTTTTGGATTTCTGTGTGCTGTGATTTCAGTGTGCAGGATCAACTACAAAGCTTGATAAGGATACTGCAGTATCTGACAAAGCTGCCAAAAAATAAGGATGAAGGTAACAATAGAATTAGATCCTGCTGTAGATCATAATTCTTGCAAGGTTATGGTATAATAAATGTATGATGTTATAAACATATCTACATTTACACTATCTTCACTATAATGTGCCTATCCGATTGTCGGAGTCATTATGAATTGTCTTAACCAGGATCAACGCTGTAGGAAGCTGGCACTTTATTTAGTGCAGGGGTGTGGAATTTAATAAAATATCTACTTGTCCATGGGGCAGGTTGCTTCATAAATCTACTTGTCCTGTAACAAAATCCACTTGCCCCTTTGGTGCCACGTAGTGCAGCGACAAATTATGGCAGCAATCTCATTATATAAGGTCTCTGATATAGCCTCTCTGATTATGCCAGGGCTCATACCATAGTAGTGTTTGAATACTTGTAATCCCCTTATGTTGCCACGGTTCCGCAGATCTACATACTGGGGCTGAAGGTAGTGGGAAGCAATAGTTCCAGGGTTAGAATGCCTTTTTGAGTCTGTGCAAACCTACTAACTTGCATGTTTTAAGGGTTTTCAACCACTCTTCTATAATCTTTTCCCATACTGAGAAATGTTGGAAATTTACTCCTGACAATGGCAGACGTAAACCTTCTTCCAGAGTTGGGGAAAAAAGTGGTTGGAGGGAAAGTGAACTTGGAAACACTCAGATTTTCGCATGAGCAAATCTACACATGCATATTTGCTCATGCTAAAATGCGTTTCACAAATATTTTCTAGCAGTACTATTTCTTGTCCTACTTCTGTAAATTCTTGGGAATTCACAAAAGCCGTATAGCTGTACTTAATGCAAGGACATATACTGTGGGTGCACTTTTGAGACTTTTTAAATAATTGGGTCCCTAATTTGGTCTGACGTTGATCGTGACCTGTTGTGTTTATTAAATTTCTGTCTGTCTCTGTATCGGCTGGCTTCACTATGAGTGACAGCATTCTGCGCTTTCACAAGGAGCATATCGGCACACAAAGTAGTTTTGTTCAGTGCCAGTAACTACTGTGGGAGTGTGTGCTTTTTGAGACCAAAAAACAACTTTTGCTAATGTTTGTTATAATGGTGAGGGCTCAGCAGCTCCCACACCAATAAGGTTTTACAAAAACCATGCCAAAACAAGTCCCACGTTGACAAAACTAAAAAGCTGACCACCAATTTCAGACCTGCTGGCTTTGCCAATGCTTGTTTATTTTTGTTTCCCATAATCTTATTGAAACTGGTTACAATGATTTTCCATTATGAATATTTTGGGAAATACTAGCATGCACCAACACATGTTACTAAATGATGCTGCAAAGAAATGGTACCTCAAATTTCACTGTAGTTTAGCAAAATGTTTTTTTTTCCTACTTTCATTTTTTTATGAACATTTTATTTTGAAAGCAAAGAATCATCAATCTTGCTTTCAAGCTTCTGCAAATATTTGCTTCAAATCAGGGAGCATTCAGGGAGCATTATACATAGTCTCATATTGCTAAACATTGTGGGCGAGTAGTTTAGGCTTATCAGAGGGTCGTGCTAAGCATTTGTTGTACTCACAGAGGTAATATATGAGACACACACACTGGAATAAATCTGAGACCAATGTAGAAAAATAAGTAGTATTTTTATGTACATTTTGATACCAAGAACTTTCTTATTAAGTAAGTACTTTTTTTAAATATTGAATTTCAGAGGTGAGTAAATAGTTGCTCAGCTGCAGGGCGAGTCACTCGGTCACGATTGTCGAGACTGGTGCAGGCAGGCAGGGTTTGGCACCAAAAGTCCACAGCAAGTCTTCAATTCTCGTTCTCTCATGGCTCTTCTTCGTCCTCTTCTGGATCCGTCGAAATCTAAGTTCATGCCATAGGGGTGCCCCTAAATACTCAATTTAAGGACGTTAAGGGAAGTGACAGGTAGTAGAGCCAATGGGCTACTTACCTTTACGGTGACTACACCCTCTATATGCCCACTTCCTGTTGCAAGTGGGCGTAACCCTGTTCCAGTGAGCCTATTTCCACCAAAAACCAAGATGGTGGAATTCTAGTTTTAATGTTCACATTAGGTAGCCCACCTTAGGGTTAGAACTAGCCTGATGGGTAACACAACTCCCGACTAGCTAAATTTGTTTCCTGTCCTAGTGCCAAATGGGCCCGGGGCAGGGGGTGGCATTTCCCATTTCTGGGGGAAGTCTGGATCGCATATTAAAGACAGCAGAGGCCTTTGAAGCCTCCTGCCTTGATATGCTGAATACTTAGCCATCTTGCTTGGAGGAGGTGACCAAACCTCCAGCCAGAGCAGGCATTGTTTCTGCCCTCAGAGAGCATGGGCTGTCACCTGCAGGGGTTCAGAAACCTGTCTGTGGTAGCAGGCTGGTCTAGTCCAGTCAGCCAATGCACGAAGGTTGGCAGGTTTTCAGGGGGCACTTCTAAGATGCCCTCTGGGTGCATGTATTGTTAAATCTATCGCTGGAATTAGTGTGTGCTTATTAATATGAGATGTTTGATGCCAACCATCTTTAGTTTCAGTGGAGCCATCATGTAGCTGAGGAACTTGTAATCACCAGTGCCCAGTACATATGCTCAAGATGGCTTCCCTGTTTACTGGCAATGTCCAAGAATTGACATGGACATCACAAGGGCATACCTGCTCAAGCAGATGGGTCTTCACATGTAATATAATGCACCCTGCTGTAGAGATGAATGTAGGAAGCTGGCTCTGTATATAATATTGCCACTAGGTGGTAATACCATGCACAGAGTCCAGGGGTTCCCCAAAAGTGTACAGGGCTCAATGCAAAAGCCAAAGTGCTCTATTAGTGGTAGTGTCAGCGAGCAGCCTTAGGCCTAACACAGAGCTGGCTTCGACTGCAGGGTGTCTTCTTTCTTCTTAGGTCATCGCAGATCTGCTTTCTAGATCTGGGGGAGACCTAAATACTAGATTTAGGAGCGTTTTAGGGGATTAGCAGGTAGGGCCAAAGGGCACAGTACCTGGGGTGACTACACCCTCTATTATGCCACCCTTCTGTAGGAGGGGGCATAGACCTGCCTTGATGGGAGGGGTCCCCTCATCTTAAAGATGGAGGGGACTGAAAGATGTGCTTCACCTCGCCTCCCCCACCTTAGAGGTGGAGTTGACAGAGGTGGGTACACCTCCTATTCTTCTAAGTTTTTCCGCCGGTTTTCCCGCCCAAATTGGGGAAAGTAAACCAGGGGCTGCCATCTGCTGCTAGCATGGGGTAGTGTGGACGAGCAGCCTTTGGCTTATCAGAGGGGAGTGTTGGGCATTTGTTGCACACACAGAGTCAGTAAATGAGACACACACTCAAGGAAATCAGACACCAATTTAGAAAAATAACAGATTTTTATATTAATTTAGACACCAAGATCTTCGAGATTAGGGAAGTACTTTTCAAGTTAGCGATTTTTAGAAGCACAGAAAATACAGCTGTCAGATTTGAGGCATGAGCTTCAAACGCCCTAGTTATTTAATGGGAGAAACATACACTGCATAGGGGTACTTGTAATAGAGTTACAGGGTTGTTCTTCTGGACTTAAGGTGAGTGGGGTCGAAGGTCCTTAGAACAACCAGCAGTTTCGATTTACCTCCCCTGGTGTGTCTGGGTGCAGAGGTGCTGTTAGCAAGGGTAGCCTCGAACGCTACAACTGAAGTCAATGGGAAAACATGTAACAAGAAAACAACTGCAAGTGGGGACTGGGGGACCAGTACGGCAGAAGCCAAAGGGAGGCTCGGCTCTTGAGGGTCTCTGGAGAAAGGGTGCACCATCGGTAGGCTTGGATTTGGGCTGTGGGGCTCAGGTGCAGAGGTGCTTCGTCAGGCGGGTTGCTTACATTGGAGGCTCTCACCTTTTAGGTCAACATGGAGATGGGGACAAAAGGGGACAACAAGGCCATTCTCAATGATGGCCTCTCTGATGCTGAGTCCCAGCAGTGTTGGTATCTGGGCTGGACACTAAACAAGCCTTGGCTGCTGCAAGGGGACCTGTACCCCCGGGTATTGGTGCAGGGCAGCCCCTTGGGGTCCTGGTGTCTCCAAACTTGGTAAGGAGATGTATCTGACCTCCTGAACCACCGATACCTACTCCTGGGATGCTGCTTCCTTGGTGGACCCGAGGGTCAGCAGAATGATGAACTGGGTTGATGCGGTCGGTGCCTGCAGGGTGTGCAGGGAAGTGGCTCCTCCGCATCAAAGGAGATGCTGGCTGGATGGCAAAGTGCTCACAGCCCTCTGAGACTTTTGGAGGATGCAGAGCTGCAGGATGGGTCAAGTCTTTGCAATTGTCGAGACAGGAGCAAGCAAGCAGGCAGGGTTTGGCGCTAAGTCCACAGCTAGTCCACAGTTTTTGCGCTCCTCTTTGTCCTTCTTCTCTACTAAAGCGAATCTGAGTTTCTGGTGCCAGGGGATCACCTAAATATGCAATTTAGGGGCTTTAAGGGGAGTGAAGGGTAGTAGCCAATGTGCTACTTAACCTTGGGGTCACTCCCCCCTCCCATATGACCACTTCTTGTGGGGAGTGGGCATAACCCTGTCCCAGAGTTCCTAATTCCACCTAAAACAAGATGGTGGAATCCTTCTTTCATGAATAACATCAGGTAGCCCTCCTGACTAGCCTGGTGGTGCAGCACGCCTACTGCATAGCTAATTTCCCGCCTATCCTTTTGCCAAATAGGCATCAGGGCAGGGAGTGGCATCTCCCTGGTCTGGGGGAGGCTATGGTCTCATTTCAAAGGCGGCAGAGGGTTTGAAGCCCTTGGCCTTGATATGCTAAATCACTAGTCATCCTGCTGGAGGAGGTGTGAACACTTTACCACAGAGCAGGCTTTGTTTCTGGCCTCCGAGAGCATGGGCTCTCACCTGCAGGGGGTCAGAAACTCATTTTTGGTGGCAGGCTGGTCGATACTGGCAACAGTAGGGATTTATTAAGACAAGGTGTTTGATACCAAACATCGTAGGTTTCAGTAAAGACATCATGTAGCTTGGGAACTCGTAATGACCAGTGCCCAGTACATATACTTAAGATGGCTTCTGTGTTCACTAGTACCATCTAGTAATTTAACTAGACAGCACAGGGACATATCTGCTCATGTAGATATGTCCTCACATGTAATATAATGCACCCTGCCTTAGGGCTACAGTGCCTGCTGTAGGGGTTACTTACATACATTTCATGCAGTGACTTTGGCATAGCACAGTGTGCCATTTCATGTTTTCACTCATGGGTTGCACCATGACACGCAGTCTGCAATGGCAGGCTACATGCAATTTGTATGGTGGTCCCTCAGGGTGGCATAATAAATGCTGCAGCCCTTAGGGACCCTCTTTAGTAACCGTGCCCCTAGGTACCAGGGGTGCCATTTACTAGGGACTTACAGGGGTGCTAAAGTTTGTGCCAATTGTGTTACAATTGGCTCGGCCCAAGGCACAAGCCTCCTGAGTCTCCTGGTAGGAGACAAATCGCACTCCAGGCTATAGATCCCCCAGCAATCTGCTGCCACTAAGCTATGAACATAGTGGACCCAATATCTTTAAACTTTTTCAGCACGCATAAATCTAAGTCCCTGCAGAAGGGCGGTCTTCGAAGCACCCTTGAAATTCCATTCCCAGACTCGAGCAGTATGTTGCACCAGGAAGGAAAAGTCCTCCCCTAGACTGGCGCCCCTTAGTAATACTTCTAGCAGGAGAATGTCCATATGCATCCACCGCAATAGTCTTCTTTCTCTATTGTCCTATTCTGCTATCCATTTAGCTGCACACTAAATGTGTTCTGGGTAATAATAGAGTTCAGTATCTGGCAAACTCCGCCCCCCTTCCCTCTCCTGGTGATTCAGTTTCAACATATCGAGCGCTCCCGACTTCTTCTGCCCACCCATGCTAGTGAGCTGAAAAGGCTATTTAGCTGCCTGAATGCAGCTCGTGGGCTGGGAGACGAGGTCCTCTGGATTGTATTGCGGCATCAGGGAAGAAACACCATATCTGAAAGAAACAGTTAGTTATAGATTCCTTACCTTAGAATTACCCCCAGGCGTCAGACTGGATCTGGAAAGTTTTTCGTCAGCAGTACCTCTGCGCGTCGAAAGGTGGCGTCGGTCGGCTCCGTGTCCGTCGTGGTCGCCGGGATGACGTTGCGGTAGCTACTTAGACGCCGCCTTCGCGCGCTGACGTCAGTTCTTTCTTTTTCCGCGCCAGCCAGGGCAGATCTGGAGAGAGCAGTACCTCCAGTCACTTTTTGACTGACTTTTTGACGACTTTTGTCGACACCCTTTTTTGAGTTCTCACGACTCCTGTTGCACAGGGATGCCCGGCTTCAAGGCTTGCGGTTCCTGTAACCGACTGATGTCAGTGACGGATCCGCACCACATGTGCCTCTTTTGCCTGGAGCGCGAGCACGACCCCAAGTCGTGCTCCGACTGCCGGTCCATGGCTCCGAAGGCTTTGCGAGAGCGGTCCCGAAAGCTTCTTGAGCGCCGGTAGGCGGCTCAGCGCCGTTCGAGGTCCCGGTCGCTAGGGAGGTCGAGGGACCGGTCGCGGAGCCATCACCACTCGTCAAAGTCTTCTAAGTCTTCGCACTCGGGGTCAGGTAAGTCGAAGAAGAAGTCGAAGAAGCATTGTCGCTCTTCGACTTCTCCCCGTCGGTTGGCTGATGCGACGAGGGATGCGGACGGTGCCCCTCCCGCGGCTCCGTATGCGGAGCCTGAAGAGCCGACTCAGAGTTTCCCTCCCTTCCCGGGACCCGGAGCAACTCCTACCCAGCTTCGTAAGTTCTACGAGGCGATGCACGCCATCTTTGGGCAGCCCGAACCCGCTGGCGCGCCTTTGGGCCCTGCGGACTCGGTTGGGGGGCCTAGGCCTTCTCCTCCGGCGCCGCAGGCCCCCCTTGGATCCAGGCCTGGATCCGGATCGCTTCCTCCGGCACCGCGTCCGCATTCGACGCCGGTCGGCCCCCCGGCCGGCGTCGACCTCGGCCTCCATCCTGATGTGGACACTGAGCCGGACCGGCGACGCCGGATCTGGCGCCGAGCGGGGTTTTTGTGCCCCTGTTCACTCCTGGGGTCTCTTTTAGACCTGATTGGCACCCAGAGGACGAGGACGAGGACTAGGAGGGGTCAGGTGACCCTCTGACCAACCAGTTGAAGTATGACCCGGACTGGAGAGAGGGCCTGGGGGATGCCAGTGGTCTTGCTACATCTCCTGACCTTGGCATGTTGTTTCCTCCTACCGTGGCTACAGAGGAGGGAGCGTCATACGCAGTGGTGTTGCGTAGGGCAGCCGAGGCTCTCAACCTCGAGCTTCCTACCGTGGCAGTCAGGACTAACCTCCTGGCAGAGGTGCTTCAACCGCAAGCGAGCTCTTCGGAGCCCCTGCTTCCGTTTAATGATCGCCCGATGCCACCGCCCGGCACCGGGCGACCCCACCTTCCTCTCCCAACACCCCACCCCTGAGAGCTTGGTGGTCTAAGCCTCTACTTCCAAGGGCGCATTCCCTAACGCTCCACCAGATAGGGAATCCAAGAAGCGGGATCATCTTGGAAAGAAGATTTTTTCTTCTGCCAGCTTGGGACTGCGGTCGGTAAACACCGCATGTCTATTGGGCCGTTACTCCCACTCTGTGTGGGACACGGTTGCGCAAGTGCTGCCTCAGTGCCCGGAGGAGGCCCGGACACTTTTCTCCTAGGCTGTCGCCGCCGGGAGGGACGGGGCCAAGCTTACCATCCGTTGTGGGCTGGATACCGCCGACTCTCTAGGCAGGACAATTTCCACGTCTGTAGCCCTTCAACGCTACGCCTGGATGAGATCGACTGGCTTTTCGGGGGATGTCCAGAATACTCTCATGGACATGCCTTTTGATGGCCGTCGCCTTTTTGGTGACAAAGCAGACAACGCTCTAGAGCTTTTCAAGGACTCAGGCTACGGCCAAGTCCTTGGGCCTCTCCAGCCGTCCTGCGCAGTCTGCTTTTCGCCTCTTTCGTGGCTATGGAAGGGGTGCCCCACTACGTCCCGCCCAGAGCTACAGGCCGGAGCAAGCTCCCCAACCTTCGCGTGGCCGGGGACGTGGGAACTACCGTCGGGGTTCAGGGGGCCAGTGGGCGGGCCAGTCCACCAACCCCGCCTCTGCAGCAGCCTCCAAACCTTCCTAGTCCGACATTTCAGGCCCATCAAAAGCCAGTGGGCGGCAGGATCCGCCATCACCTCCCCCACTGGCGCACCATCACGTCGGACAGGTGGGTTTTGCAGATAGTCCGAAGGGGCTACTCCCACCCCTTCGAGGCTACCCCTCCAGCCATGCCACCTCGGTACCATCGTATGTCGGAAGATCATTTGGGCCTTCTCAACAGGAAGTTAAGGCTCTCTTGGCCAAGGGAGCCATCGGGCGCGTTCCTGCCCCAGAAGTAGGTCGTGGTTGTTACTCCCACTACTTTCTGGTACCCAAGAAGGACAAGGGCCTGCGTCCTATCTTGGATCTCAGGAACGTCAACCGCTTCCTCCGGAAGGAGAAGTTCAAGATGGTGACGCTCGCTCAGGTCTTGTCTGCCCTCGACCCTGGAGACTGGTTGGTAGCGTTGGACTTGCAGGACGCTTACTTTCACATCCCTGTCCTACCGGCCCACCGGCGTTACCTGCGGTTCACGGTAGGCCAGGAGCACTTTCAGTTTACTGTGCTCCCCTTTGGCCTTACCAGCGCCCCTCGGGTGTTCACGAAAGTGATGGCGGTGGTCGCAGCTCATCTGCGCAGATCAGGGGTTCCAGTCTTCCCCTATCTCGACGACCGGCTGTTGAAGGCGGGCTCGCCCCAGGCTGTCGTCTCCCACCTCCAGACTACGGCCGACCTCCTGCATTCGCTGGGGTTCTCCATCAACGTGCCGAAGTCACACCTGATCCCCTCTCAGAAGCTCCTCTTCATCGGAGCGGTTCTGGACATGGCGCGGTTTCGGGTTTATCCTCCCGAACAGCGAGTCCTGGATATTCGGGCTATGATTCCGATCTTTCAGCCTCTATCCTGGGTTTCGGTCAGGATGACCCTGAGGCTGCTAGGCCTCATGGCCTCCTGCATCCTGCTGGTCGATCATGCCAGGTGGCATATGCGGGCTCTGCAGTGGGACCTGAAGTTTCAGTGGGCGCAGCATCAGGGCAATCTGTCCGATTGCGTCCAGATCTCGGAGGGCACTGCACATCAATTGCAGTGGTGGCTCACGAACCTGGATTGGGTCAACTGCAGATCCCTCTCCCTTCCCCAACCAGACCACACAGTGGTGACGGACGCATCCCTTCTGGGATGGAGCGGCCACATGGGAGAGGCGGAGATCAGAGGCCTCTGGTCTCCGGCGGAGTCCGAGCTCCACATCAGCCTTCTGGAACTTCGGGCGATTCGTCTTGCACTCAAGGCATTCCTTCCCTCTGTCTGGGGAAGAGTAGTGCAGGTGTTCACGGACAACACCACTGCCATGTGGTACTGCAACAAACAAGGCGGGGTGAGGTCGTGGACCCTATGTCAAGAGGCCCTCTGCCTCTGGACATGGCTGGAACATCAGGGCATATCCCTGGTGGTTCAACACCTGGCAGGTTCACTGAACGCCAGGGCGGACGAACTCAGCTGCAGGTGCATGATGGATCACGAATGGCGTCTTCACTCGGAGGTGGTGCAAGGTCTCTTTCAGCAGTGGGGAGAGCCTTGGTTAGATCTATTCACCACCGAAGAGAACGCGCAATGTCAGCAATTCTGCGCGTTGGAATTTCCAAGGCGGCACTCGCTAGGCGACGCTTTTCGTCGCGAGTGGAGTTGCGGTTTTCTATACGCCTTTCCGCCTATACCACTTCTGCCCAGAGTGCTGAAGAAGATCAAGCGCGACCGGGGCCAAGTCATTCTTGTGGCTCCGGATTGGACACGAAGAGTCTGGTATCCCGAGCTGCTCAACATGGCCATCGATCCTCCGATCAGACTGCCTCTGCGGGAGGATCTTCTGTCGCAGCAGCAGGGGACGGTCCTCCACCCAAACCTGTCCAGCCTCCACCTCCTTGCATGGAGATTGAGCTGCGGCAGTTGACGTCATTTGACTTGCCTCCCGAAGTATGTGATGTAATCTTGGCAGCCAGGCGTCCCTCTACTAAGACGGTATACGCCTGCCGATGGAACAAATTTGTGGCATGGTGCACAGCAAAGGCTGTGGACCCCCTTTCTGCCCATCTGTCTGAGGTTCTCTTGTTCCTCCTTTCTTTGGCCCAGCAGGGCTCTGCTCTGGGCACTATCAAGGGCTATCTTTCAGCCATTTCTGCCTTTCTAAGGCTTCCTGATCAGCCTTCTCTCTTCAAGTCCCTGGTTGTAAATCGTTTCTTAAAAGGCATAACTCATCTCTTTCCTCCTATTCCCTTCGTTATGCCTCAGTGGGACTTTAATCTAGTCTTAACATATTTGATGTGCGCTCCCTTTGAGCCACTTCACAACTGTCCTTTAAGACTTTTAACTCTTAAAACTGCTTTCCTGGTAGCCATCACATCTGCCAGAAGAGTGAGTGAGCTCCAGGCTCTCTCATCTAAACCTCCTTTTCTGGCTGTACATCCGGACAAAGTTGTCCTACGAACTCGTCCATCCTTTCGTCCCAAGGTGGTCACTTCTTTTCACATCGGGCAAACCATGACTTTGCCCGCCTTCTTTCCGCCTCTGCATCCTTCTAAAGAGGAAGAGAGGCTCCACCGTCTGGACCCAAAACGTGCGCTTTCCTTCTACCTGGATTGCACAAAACAGTTCCGGGTGGATGACCAACTCTTTGTTGGCTACGTAGGCGCCAAGAAAGGTCAGGCCGTACACAAGCGGACCATCTCTAGATGGGTCGTTTTGCGTATTAAAGCGTGCTATTCTTTGGCTAAAAAGGAGCCTCCAGTGGGGCTACGCGCCCATTCCACCAAGGCGACGGCAGCCACTACTGCTTTGGGACGAGGAGTTCCTCTGAATGACATCTGTCAGGCAGCTACGTGGGCATCGCTGAACACGTTCACCAAACACTACTACCTGGACAGCCAAGTCCGGAGAGACGGCTTCTTTGGCCGTTCTGTTCTCCAGGACTTTCTGGTTTGACATTGGTTTGCAGACCCACCTCCGGGGTTGGTATTGCTGGGGTATCTATTCTAAGGTAAGGAATCTATAACTGTTTCTTTCAGATGAACAAGTTACTTACCTTCGGTAACAATATATCTGTAAGAAACATAGGTTAGTTATAGATTCCTTACCGCCCCACCCATCCTCCCCGTTCTGTGAACTAACTCCTAGGGTTAAGGACATCCTTTCAGGGCCCTAGTTTTGTGCACCAGTGGTCAGTGTCTTGCATGGCTCTGTGTTTCTGGCGCGGAAAGTCGTGTACTGAACTGTCGTCCGCGCGTGAGGGCGGCGTCTATGTAGCTACCGCAACGTCATCCCGGCGACCGCAACGACGAACGCGGAGCCGACCGCAGCCACCTTTCGACGCGCAGAGGTACTGTTGACGAAAAACTTTCCGGATCCAGTCTGATGCCTGGGGGTAATTCTAAGGTAAAGAATCTATAACTAACCTATGTTTCATACAGATATATCGTTACCGAATATAAGTAACTTGTTCTTTAGCTATAGCCACTCTCCCCATAGTGGATAGGGGCACGCCAGCCCAGAACCGAATAGACGAGTGTAATCCCTTGAACATTCTCTCCACATTATAGGTGTATTGCGATACCGGCGTCGCCACCTCTAGGATGCCAAGGTATTTGCATTTGTCTGTTTCCCTCAGAAGGCCGAGGGCAGGGAGGCGGTCCACTGGGGTCTGTGTCAAAGCACCCAGGGGAAACAAAGTACTGTTATTCCTATTGGTTTTCAGCCCTGCCACTTCAAACCCATCCAGGTGGGTCATCCGCACAGGGACAGAGTCCTCCGGTCTCTGTAGGTAGAATAAGGGATCATCAGCGTACAGTAAGAGCATATATGTGGTATCTCCTAAGCAGATCCCCCAGATCACCAGCGCCTGCTGAAGCTTATTAGCAAGCGGCTCCAGGGCCAGGGCGAACAGAAGCAAGGACCCTGTCTGGTGCCACGCTGTGTCCCAAAGGTTTCCAACACCACCCTGCCATTTCGAACTCGAGCCCGTGGGTTCATTTATTTATTTATAGCATTTTTAAAGCACTAACATTCATCCCCAAAGGGATATCCGGGCGCTAAGACAGCCAAATGTTATAGTCGACAGGGTAGCGGCTGGAGGCGGAGGAAGCAAGTGCATCAGTTCAGGAAGAGCCATTTTTTCTGTTTTTTCCTCAACACCAGGTAATCATTTGTGAGACGAAGGTCCAAAGGGAGAGCATACCAGTGAGAAGCTGCAAGATGGGTAACCGAGCGACCACCTGCTCTGGCCTTCTTGAACCTCTTTGCTTTGGCCAGGGCATGCTTTGTTGATCTTAAATTTCTCGAGGGTTGATCAAATTCAACCTTCTGCCTAAGAAGCAATGGGCCAGAGTTGTGCAGAGCTCTGTGAGTATGACAGGGTAGTTTAAACTTACTTACCTCGTTTGCGTGTAAGCAACCAGTGAAGAGCTTTTAGACAGGAAGTGGTGGAGCTATATCTGTCCTTATTGCAGATAAGTTTTGCTGCGGCGTTTTGAATTGTCTGTAGACGCATGAACAGATAATCCGCCAGTTCCACATACGAGGCATTGCCGTAGTCCAAATGGCTAACAAGCAAGGCCTGGACTACTGTATGACGCCAGTCGATCGGGATCCATCGGAATAGTTGTTTAAGCAATTTTAACAGACCGAAACATTTACTACTTGTGGATAGCACCTCGTCTTGCATGGATAGGGAGCGGTCAATGATAACTCTTATGTTTTTTGCAGTCATTTTGGGTTCCGGGGCAGTACCTAACAAGGGGGGCAACCAAGAATCATCTCAAATGTATTCCGCTCCACCAAATATTAGAATCTCTGTTTTATCTGCATTGAGTTTTAGGCAGTGCACTGTCATCCAGCTGGCTACTTCCGAGAGACCGCCCCCTGAGTTTTTCTTTGTCTCAGTCTGCTTTTCACCCAAAAAAATTATCAGCTGGGTGTCATCAGGGAAGAGCAAATGTCGAAGCCACAGTTTTTGACCAAAGTGGCGAGGGCAGCAACATAAACACTAAAAAGTGTAGGGCTCAGAGAGCAGCCCTGGGGGACGCCACATTTTGCGCTGTAGGGGGGCGATCTAAAAGTGTTCAGCTGAACGCATTGGGATCTGTTACATAGGAAGAAACCAAACCATTAGAGAGTAGTGGAGTGGAGTCCTAGCTCATGCAGTCTCTTAATCAGACTATGAGAGTCCATGTCGAATGCCTGGGTTCATGTAAAGTAAGTTAACCCAGGCAAGCAGTTCCTTCCGAATTCCATTCGGTTTAACTCTTTCGTTTGTGATATGGCCATTCCAAAGTATCAAAGGCTCTGGCAGTGTCCACCGATGCCAAGACCAACTCCTTGCTACTGTTCCACGCCAAGTGCCACATGTGTTAGACACCTCAGATTGAGAGCTGTGCTGCAACCAGGTATGAATCCACACTGTTCTTCATGGACCAACTGGCCAATCACCCGTTGCAGTCACATTGCCAAAGCCTTCCAAAGGACCTTGGCATCAAAGTTAATTATGGTTAAAGGCCAGCAGGATGTGACCTCTGGTGGTTCCCCCCTGGCTTCAGTTCATGTGTACAAGGCCCTCCTTCATAGATGGCAGAGCTGTCCCCGGGCCCCTGCCTCCACAAAGACCTCCGACAGCTTCTCAGACAATAGGGATGTAAATGATTGGTAAAAGTCTATTGGAAAGCCATCTCTCCCAGGAGCTTTGTTTGGACAGTGCTCACATGGCTTCCCGCAATTTCTCCAAAGAGATGTTCACCTCCAGTTCCTGTCGGAGTGCCTATCTTCCAGGGTCGTGGACGCAACACTCCGGAATTCCGCACTTAGAGGTGGTCCTGGAACACTAAGCTGATTGCGGCCTGTGTGGTTGCTCTACTCCTGTCCGGTCGCGGCAGGACCAGCAATAGAGTGCCCCTTTCTCTCTGTTTAGTATCCAGGCAAGTAGCCTGCCAGCCTTATCTCCCTCCCTGTGCAACCATTTCCTATATTCCCTTTGTGACAATCTGTCTAGTCTTTTGGCCGTTTCCCCCAAGGACCTTCTCGCCGCTCAGTGTCCTCCACCCTTTCATCTAGTGTTTTCATCACTGCCATCATTATGGACATTTGATCCTTGAGGGTTTTAACTTCCTGTTGCACAGTGCCTATGGATTGCTTTGCAGTTTTGACTTTATCGGTTACCATGTGTAAGTTTGTGTGAAGCAAACTGACCTCAATTTCGACAGAGGCAATCTTCCCCTCCAGTACAGCGAGGGAGCCGAGCCCGGTATGGCTGCCATCCGTTCCAGTTTATGTTATATTTAAGATTGTTTTGTTCTGAAACATCTCTTCAGCCCATAGGCCTCTGGCTGTCTTACTAGAGATTTTCTATTTGACTTCACTCAATATAACATGACTGTTTATGGAAGAAAACTTTTAAACACAATATGTACTTTGCCACTTTAGATGAACCTCTAACAGGTTAATTCCCATTTTAGTTTGTAGCAGAATTTTAAAATATAACTCTTTAAAAAAGTGCAGGATTAGACTTCCCCTTCTTTCTTGGCCCATCTGGCTCCATCTACCACTGTTACTCAAAAGCTTCATCACACAGAGAATGTGCATGAGTGAAATATTTATTAATTTGTATTAGGCATACTCCATAGCAATTAGATATATATTCTGCATGTGTTTACTTCTAAAGTATAGATTGTGACCATCTCTAGCACACTACTAGAATTGCATATCTTATGGTTTGCAGCCAATGTTTAGAAATAATTCCTTATTTTCCGATTGATTTTGCAGTTGATTCTGAAAAGAAAAAGTCAAAATTGCGTAAATCCAAACCGCAGGAGCCTGAGCAGCACCTCTTCAATGTGGAATCTCACTCTGGCAAGCAGTTGCGTCACTTCAAGTTCCTTTCTATCTCTTTCATGGCGCAGCTCCTGGCATCACAGCGCTTTGTTGGAAAGGTGAGCATTATTCGTACATCCAGTGAGTGCTTGGCTTGACCTTTTGTTTTCATACCTTGTTTGCTCCCACAGTTTTACTTCCTCGTTGCTGAGATAATGGAAAGTGGGACTAATTATTTCTTAATTCACAATAAAAGCTCAGTATGGCACTCGTTCTGAAGGGACAGGAATACCACTTGCAAAATTGCTGATACTGTGAATAGCTGTAATTCTGGGATGCAGCAATATTGCAGTAATACAAGTTGTACCCTGTGGGTACCATTTGTAATCTGGATTTACTGCTGGAGTCACTATTTCCATACCTGATTCCAGTGGTAATTTCCCTTTTTAGCTGGTTTTCCACCAGAAATGTCAAATGTTTGTTGAAGAGCGGTGATGGGTTAACACTAGGAATAAAGTTTTCTTGCATTAGATCTTCTACTACACCAAATAGGGATTACCCTTGAACTCAGAGGGGTGGCGTGTGTTTGTGGGTGCAGAAATGGGGGTGCCAAAGATAAAATGTTTGATATTCCCAATCTGTTGCTTTGACATTTTATGCACTATGGGGCAATAGAGCTATGAATCCGTTCAAAGTCGAAATATTTATTTAATTTTATGAAACTGAAAACAAAATTGCAGTTTAGACGTGTGCAGACCATATATCCTCATAAGGAAATGTGCAGCAGTTAATAGTACAGTGACCACTGAACAGGAAGGAGATGAGGTGTCTGGTACTGTCAACCTCCACTGTGTTTTGGCGATCTAGATATGTTTTGGAATTATCTTGCAGTACCAGCTGTATTTTCTTGGATATTTAGTGACTAATCCTTTCACAGTGATAAAGCTGTTCCCTTGAGAAGGTTTTTTTTATAGATTATTTAGAAATCAATGCTGCCTTCAATATGGCTGTTAATTGAGCTATACAGATTTATCTTTGTAACAAACTTTTTTCCTCCAAAGTTGCTCAACTATGCAACATGTTTTCCCCTTTATGCTTTTTACCTGTTTTTTAAAAGCTTCTCCTTCTCAACCAATGCTTTTCTTTGATTTTGTTTGTTGTTGCTGATTTTCTTTACATTTGTCTGTCGTTTTTGTGTGTACTCTGGCTTGCTTTCTTTCATTCAAAAGCCTGAATACAAGGACCGTGGAAACTGTGGGAGTATTATGTCCTTTCATCTGTCAATCTGTTTTTAGCAACTGTCTCAATTACCACCTCTGGTAGGCGACTCTTTTAGAAAAGTACAACTGGAATTTGTGGAATGCCAGAAACAGTTGTAGGTCAAACATTAGGTATTGAATATTGTATTTTCCTACAAATTTCCATGGTTAATGCACATTTGACATTCCAAAGGCTGCAGGTTTGAGTGTAAGCCACAACTGTAGACTTGAACATTCAGAAGTATAGACTTAATTTTCTTTTGATTCTCTTTGTTCACATCACAGATAATCATAATAAGTGGAAAAATCGGTGCTGCCACATCCAGTGCTTTTACTCAATGAAGCCCCCTTATTGCTTATTGTGGCTAGCTCATCAAGTTTCAAAAGCCATGTAATCAAAACCGTCCCGTTCTTGAAAAAAGTTCTTGTGGTATCTATGAAGGTCCTTTCCTTCGGCTAGCCATAGGCAAGGCCTTTTCTGGGGCGTGACCACTTCCAAAATTATGATTAGAGAGCACACCATCCTCTTATTAGGGTACTTTACCTCCCCCCAACATTACAGCTTTGGGTTCAGTCAAGACACTCCAGCATGGTTGCAGACTTCGCATTTCATGGTGCTAAAATGCTTATTTACTAGCATCCTATGAAAACGTCTCTGAGATTCAGGATCGAAAGATTCTTCTTACTTAATCATAGTGCCACCCAAGAGAATGGAAGCTAAACCACCTAACTTTGATTTGCTAATGCTGAAAAAATGTGTACAACTGAAATATCAAAATTGTAACTGGCCGTAGAAATAATGTTTTCAATTTGTTTTTAGGGGGAGGGGGGCGACCTGTTGCTCAAATTCAGTTTTCTTTCAATGTTCGCGAAGGAAATTAGACTTTGCGTGGAGGAGTAATTAATCGAGACTAATCTGATATGACAGTCACTGTAACATAAATATGGATACCCCTTGAACCTAGGTTTCTCAGGCAAGCGGCAAAGCTTTCATGGAAGCTATCTTTCTGACTTTAGCTCATTTTAGCAGTCGCTGTCTCTGACATTGCATCCTTTTCCGTTACTAACTGTAGTGAGTCCGTCATAGCAGCATAAATTCGTTATTGGGAGGGCACTGTAATTATGCGACATTAGAGGACCAAATTATGCAACTGGGTTGTCAAAATTATGTGGCAAGAAAAGACCGGTTATGTGACGTAATGCAGCACACCTCATTATTTTGTCGTTTTTACATGGTAGCACTGTACAGGCAACGGTTTCGCCTTATTAATATCAGTTTGAAACCCAAGTGCAGTAGTAAGCTACCAGGCTACCCTTTTAAGGGCTTTGCACTTTGCGGCAACACGTTACTGCGTTTTTAGTAACCTTTGATCCATTTGAGCTAGGAACGCATTTCTTTTAAAATCTGCAGATTATGCAGCAGTTGATGGAGAATGTGGCAAATACGACAAATGCATAATTATGCAAAAAACGCATAATTCCTGTGATCCTGGGCAGTAATGACACATGCTATTTAGAGTACGTAGAAAGAGCTGTAATGCAAAATGAAGCACCATATAAAAATGTTCTTATTATTGCTATTACGATTGTTATCGTCAATAACACTATGGCTCCTTTCTTTGTTTTTCTGTGACCCTTGGTCCCTCTAAGTTAAGTTAGGAAATAATACATTTTGCCCACCAAGGTGATTCATGTACTAGTGCTTACTTAAACCCCCACCTTCATTCAGACAACCCTTCTGCAATCTGTTGCTCAGTGTCGTTGTGCGCATGCATGCCATTTATGCACCTTGACTCTCATGTTGCTTTTTGAAAATGCTGTGCCAAAGTGCACAGATTCGCTCCATTACTGGTAAGGTCCCATAATTCTTCAGGAAAAATGTGCTAATGTGAATACTAAAGTTACACTCTCTTTTACTCAAAATACTGCCTTCCTCCAGGCCATCACTTCAGTTACTCAAGTTAGAAAATCCATGCACCCTGTCCTTTAGTACTGTAAGTTGTTTCATCAAGACAGTGTGGCATTACTTAGACACACATTATAACTCTATTGATCATTTGCATTGCTCTAGCAAGAGCTTGCTGTGTTTTTCTTCCTGTCATGTTTCTGAAACCAAAGAAGCACTGCAGTACCCAGAAATGAACAGTTATTTGATATTCTACTGTAACCGCACCAAGGAGCTAATACACTGTCCCCATCTGCCCCCGCCCCCCCACCCCCCCCTCCTCACTGCCCCAGCTGAGCCACAGTGGTCGGATATCTAACCCCCAGTGCTAGGACTTAGTTCAACGCACCAACACCCATTAGAAAAACAATTGGACTGCAACCGGTGCGCAACTCACTGAGCAGCACTGTGCGGGTGGTGTTTTCTGGTCACGATTAGTCCCTTTAGATGGGTTCAGGGACACAGCGGAACTCCTAACCCCGTTTCATAAATGAATAACACACTTAAAATAACCCTAAGTGTAGGAAGCTGGCTTTTTATGTAGTGTACCAAGACGAGGTACACTATGTAGAAAGTCCAGAAGACTCTTATTGGTTTAAGAGCTTAAATTAATAATCCCAAAGGCTCTCTACTGTGGTAGTGTGGCAAGCAGTTTAGACTTATCAGAGGGTAGTGTTAAGCATTTGTTGAACAGATAGTCAATAAATGAGAGTACACTCAAGAAGAAACTCGAAACCCAATGAGAAAAATAACAAGTATTTTCATATGTATTTTAACACTAAAAACTTCATAATTGGTTTAGTACTTTTCAAGATATCAATTTTTACAGGCAAGTAAGAATGTAACAAATGCATTGTTACGCAGTAATGTTTTGCTATGGAGAAAGAAACATACTGCATACAAGGACTTGCAATTCGTATTTTGGGGGACCCCTTGAGGACTTAAGGTGCTAGGGGCCCAAGATCCAAAGAACAACCAGCAGTTTGGGTTTACCTGCCCTGGAGTGTCCAGGTGCAGAGGGGCTGAAATAGTTGGTAGCCTTGCGTGCTTCACCGTAGGCAAATAAGGGGGACCACTTAGAAACATGCTGCAGAGGGGAACTTGGCGACAAGTTCGGGAGCTCCCAATGGGAGGCTCAGCATGTGAGGGTCCTGGGAGCAGGGAGGCTCAATCGGTTGTTGTGAACCTGGGCCGGGGAGCTCGGGTGCAGAGAGTTTTGGTCGGCTGGGACCGTGCGTCAAAGGCACTCGCGATTCGCGGTCGACCTGCAAAGGGGTACAAAATAGGACAGCTGGGCAACTCTCAGTGCTGACGTCCCTTGTTGGCTGGTCAGCCTTTGCGGCGTTGGAGTATGGATTGGATTTCAAACAAGCTTTGGTTGCTGCAAGGGTCTGGTACCCCGGGTATTGGTGCAGGGCAGCTCCTGGGGGTCCTGACGTCTTCACACATGGTGGGGAGACGGATCAGACCTCTTGGAGTACAGTGACCTCCTTCTGGGCAGTTGCGTCGGTGGACCCGGTGGTCAACAGAACAATGAACGGTACGTTGCGGTCAGTTCCCGCAGGTTGCAGAGAAGTGGCTCCTCCACTTCAAGAGAAATGCTGAAGGCTTGGTGAATTGCTGGTGGCCTTCTGAGGCTTTTGGAGGATGCATCTGCAGGACGAGTCGGATTGTCGCGATTGTGGAGACAGGAGCAGGTAGGCAGGCAGGGTTTGGCACTGAAGTCCACCGGTAGTCCGCAGTTCTCGCTTCTTGGGCTCTTCTTGGTCCTCCTTCTTTTTGTCCGGTGAATCTGAGTTCCTAGTGTCAGGAGGCCACCTAAATAGTTAAATTAGGGGCGTTTAGTGGAGTGAAGGGTAGTAGCCAATGGGCTACTTAGCCTTGAGGTCACTACACCCACTATATTACCACTTCCTTGCTGATTTTTATCTCACGTTCGGAAGTTTGGCAACACTAAAGTCCCGACAAAACAAAATAAATATAGCGATAAATGCATGATCTTGATTCACATATCTGAAAGAGACACGTTAGTGATAGATTCCTTACCTTAGAATATCCCCAGGCGTCAGGCTGGATCCGGAAAAGTTTTGCGTAGCAGTACCCTTGCGCGTCGGTAGGCGGCGTCGTGCGGCTCCGCGTCCGTCGTCGGCGTCGTGATCGCCGGGATGACGTCGCGGGCAGCACTTAGGCGCCGCCCCTGCGCGCTGACGTCAGTTCTTCTTTTTCCGCGCCAGCAAGCGCAGATCCGGGAAGAGCAGTGCCCTGGTCAATTTTTGACCATACTTTTTGGTGATTTTTCACTGGTTTTTCCAACTTTAAGGTGTCGTAGGGATGCCCGGCTTCAAGCGATGCGGCGCCTGTGCGCGGATGATGTCCGTCACCGACCCGCATTGGGAGTGTCTCTTCTGCCTCGGCCGAGGCCACGACACCGAGTCTTGTCCCGAATGCCAGGCCCTCAACCCGAAGGCTTTGCGAGAGCGGTCTCGAAAGCTCCTCGAGGCCCGGCATTCGGCTCCGCGGAAGCCCCGGTCGCGTGAGAGGTCCAGGGGTCGCTCGCGGAGTGCACACCGGTCGTCGACTTCTTCGTCCGGTAAGTCTAAGCACAAGAAGTCCAAGAAGCATCGTCGCTCTCGGACTTCGCCTCGCCGATCTCGCGACTCGGCTGAGGCCCCTCCCGGCACCGTCCCCGCCCCGCGGCCCCGGACTTGCCTGTGGAGTCGCCCCCGTCATACCCGCCCTTCCCGGGTTCGGGGGCGGATCCGGCCAAGGTACAGGAGTTCCTGTCGGCCATGGCCCGCCTCTTCGGGCCTTCAGGCCCCTCCGGTGCGCCTTCGGGCCCCGCGGGCCTGATGGGGTTGCTCCGGCGTCGCCGGCGGCTCCGGCCCCGGCGTCGCCCGAGCCTCCAGCCTCGATCCCGGCTCCGGCTTCGGCCCGGCCTCGATCCCGGCTCCACAACCCCCATCGGCGCCGGTCGACCTCACGACACCTCCGCCGGCGCCGATGTCTCCGGTGCCGTTCTCGGCGCCGCCCTGGGCTCCGGGCGGCGTCGTCCCCAGTTCCTTCCGGCTCCGGACATGGACCCGGAGCGACGTCGCTCGGCGCCGGCTCCGGCGCCGATGGGACCTTGGGTCCCAAATGTCCCTCCTCCTCCTTATTTTGACCCAGAGGAGGACCAGGAGGACTGGGAGGGGTCTGATGACCCTCTGACACGCAACTGTCAGTATGATGAGGACTGGACAGAGAGTCTAGGGAGGCCAGTGGTCTGGATACTTCTCCTGACACTGGCATGCTGTCTCCTCCCGTGGCTACGGAGGAGGGGGCCAATTTCGAGTACGGTGTTGCGTAGGGCTGCTGGGGCCTTACGTCTCCAGCTCCCTACTTTGACGGTCAAGACTAACATCTTGACAGAGGTGCTTCAGCCGGCAGCCTCCTCTGCGGAGACTGTGCTGCCGTTTAACGACGCCCTCACTGACGTTCTTTTGGGCGCCTGGTCCAAGCCCAACACAGGGGCTCCTGTGGATCGGAACGTGTCACGACGCCATCGCCCCGCTCCGGGCGACCCCCTGTTTCTTTCTGTCCACCCCACTCCTGAGAGCTTGGTTGTCCAAGCCTCCGCTTCCCAAACCGCCTTCCCTACCGCTCCTCCGGATAGGGAATCCAAACGCCTGGATCAGTTTGGGAAGAAAGGTTTTCTTCCTCCAGTGCTGGCTTGCGGTCCGTTAACACCGCTTGTCTTTTGGGCCGATATACCCACTCCCTGTGGGATTCGGTGGCGGATGTTTTGCCCCAGTGCCCTGAGGAGGTCCAGGCACTGCTTTCCCGCGCCATTGCGGAAGGAAGGGATGCGGCCAAATACACTATCCGTTGTGGCCTTGACACCGCCGACTCGCTGGGCAGGTCGATTGCAACGACGGTGGCGCTCCGGCGCCACGCCTGGCTGAGAACCACTGGTTTTTCAGGGGATGTCCAGAATACTCTCATGGACATGCCCTTTGATGGAGTCGGTCTTTTTGGGTCCAAAGCAGACCATGCGTTGGAGCGCTTTAAGGACTCACGGGCTACTGCAAAGTCCCTGGGCCTTTCTGCTACACGCCCTCCGCTACCTTCTGCTTTTCGCCCCTATCGTGGCCACGGTAGGGGCGCCCCTTCACGTCAGCAGCCCAGCCACCGGCCCGCGCAGCAGCGTCTTCGCGTGGCCGAGGGCGTGGATTCCGCCGTGGCGGATCGGGCAACCAGCGTGCGGGTCAGGCCACCACCTCCAACCCGTCCGCGGCCTCCAAGCCCTCCTAGTCCCTCCTTTCAGGTGCACGGCACGCCAGTAGGGGGCAGGGTCCGCCATCACCTTCCCCACTGGCGCACCATCACCTCGGACAGGTGGGTCTTGGACATTGTCCCGAAGGGCTACTCCCTCCCCTTCGAGACCACCCCCCAGCCATGCCACCTCAATTCCACCGCATGTCAGGGGATCACTTGGTGCTTCTACGGAAGGAAGTCACGGCCCTCTTGACCAAGAGGGCCATCGAGCATGTTCCGACCCCAGAAGTAGGGCGTGGTTGCTACTCCCACTACTTTCTGGTGCCCAAAAGGACAAGGAGGACATGCGTCCTATCTTGGACCTCCGGAACGTCAATCGCTTCCTCCGGAAGGAGAAGTTCAAGATGCTCACCCTAGCTCAGGTCTTGACTGCCCTCGACCCTGGAGACTGGTTGGTAGCGTTGGACTTGCAGGACGCGTATTTCCACATCCCCGTCCTGCCGGCCCACCGGCGTTACCTTCGGTTCACGGTAGGCCCCGAGCATTTTCAGTTCACCGTGCTCCCCTTTGGCCTTACAAGTGCCCCTCGGGTGTTCACGAAAGTGATGGCGGTGGTCGCAGCTCATCTGCGCCGGGCAGGGGTTTCAGTCTTCCCCTACCTCGACGACTGGCTGCTGAAGGCGGGCTCGTCCCAGGCAGTCGTCTCCCACCTCCAGACTACGGCCGAACTCCTGCACTCGCTGGGGTTCTCCATCAATGTGCCGAAGTCGCATCTAATTCCTTCTCCACAGCTCCTTTTCATCGGAGCAGTTCTGGACACGACGCAGTTTCGGGCCTATCCTCCCGAACGGCGAGTCCGGGATATTCAGGCTATGATTCCAATCTTTCGGCCTTTATCCTGGGTTTCGGTACGGATGACCCTGAGGCTGCTGGGCCTCATGGCCTCCTGCATCCTGCTGGTCAATCATGCCAGATGGCATATGCGGGCTCTGCAGTGGGACCTGAAGTTCCAGTGGGCGCAGCACCAGGGCAACCTGTCCGATCACGTCCAGATCTCGGAGGGGACTGCAAAACAGTTGCAGTGGTGGCTCTCGAACCGGCAATGGGTCATGGGCAGATCCCTCTCCCTTCCCCAGCCAGAGCATACAGTTGTGACGGACGCGTCCCTTCTGGGATGGGGCGGTCACATGGGAGAGGCGGAGATCAGAGGCCTCTGGTCTCCGGCGGAGTCCCGGCTCCATATCAACCTTCTGGAGCTCCGGGCGATCCGGCTTGCACTCAAGGCATTCCTTCCCTCTGTCAAAGGGAAGGTAGTGCAGGTGTTCACAGACAACACCACCGCCATGTGGTACTGCAACAAACAGGGCGGGGTGGGGTCTTGGACCCTTTGTCCAGGAGGCTCTGCGCCTCTGGACATGGCTGGAACATCAGGGCATGTTCCTGATGGTTCAACACCTGGCAGGTTCTCTGAACGCCAGGGCGGACGAACTCAGCCGCAGGTGCATGATGGATCACGAATGGCGTCTTCACTCGGAAGTGGCGCAAGGACTCTTTCTACAGTGGGGAGAGCCTTGGTTAGATCTATTCGCCACCGAAGAGAACGCGCAATGTCATCAGTTCTGCGCGTTGGAATTTCCAAGGCGGCACTCGCTCGGCGGCGCTTTTCGTCGCGAGTGGAGTTGCGGTCTGTTGTACGCCTTTCCGCCTATACCACTTCTACCCAGAGTGTTGAAGAAGATTCGGCACGACCGGGCCCAAGTCATTCTTGTGGTTCCGGACTGGGCTCGAAGAGTTTGGTATCCCGAGCTACTCAATATGAGCATAGATCCCCCGATCCGTCTGCCTCTTCGGGAGGATCTTCTGTCGCAGCAGCAGGGGACGGTCCTCCACCCGAACCTGTCCAGTCTACACCTGCTTGCGTGGAGATTGAGCGGCGGCAGTTGATTCCTTTCGACTTGCCTCCCGAAGTTTGTGATGTGATTCTGGCAGCCAGGCGTCCCTCCACTAAGGTGGTATACGCCTGCAGGTGGAACAAATTTGTGGCGTGGTGCACAGCAAAGGCTGTGAATCCCCTTTCTGCCCCTCTTTCTGAGGTCCTTCTGTTCCTTCTCTCTCTGGCCCAACAGGGTTCTGCCCTGGGTACCATCAAGGGTTATCTTTGTGCTATCTCGGCCTTCCTCAGGCTCCCTGATCAGCCCTCCCTTTTCCAGTCCCCTGTTGTTAACAGGTTCTTAAAGAGCATTACTCACCTCTTCCCTCCTGTTCCGTTTGTAATGCCTCAGTGGGACTTGAACTTGGTTCTTACCTTTTTAATGTGCGCTCCCTTTGAGCCTCTGCATAACTGTCCTCTTCGTCTTCTGACTCTGAAGACTGCCTTTCTGGTGGCCATCACCTCCGCTCGGCGGGTGAGTGAGCTCAGGCTCTATCTTGCAAACCTCCCTTTCTGTCTGTTCATCCAGACAAGGTTGTTCTTCGGACGCGTCCGTCCTTCTTGCCAAAGGTGGTTACTGCTTTCCACATTGGGCAGACCATCACTTTGCCCACCTTCTTTCCGCCTCCGCATCCTTCCAGAGAGGAAGAGAGGCTCCACCGTCTGGACCCAAAACGTGCGCTCTCCTTCTATATCGACCGCACAAAACACTTCCGGGTGGATGACCAGCTCTTTGTTGGCTACGTGGGCGCCAAAAAGGTCGGGCGGTGCACAAGAGGACCGTCTCCCGCTGGGTTACCTTGTGCATCAAGACCTGCTATTCTTTGGCCAAGAAGGAGCCTCCTGTTGGGCTGCGTGCCCATTCCACCAGGGCAACGGCTGCTACCACGGCCTTGGGCCGCGGTGTTCCGCTGCCGGTTATCTGTCAGGCAGCTACGTGGGCCTCGCTGCACACGTTTACTAAGCATTACTGCCTTGACAGTCAGGTCCGGAGGGACGGCTTCTTTGGCCGTTCTGTCCTCCAGGACTTCCTTGTCTGATCTTTGTTCGCAGACCCACCACCGGGGTTGGTATTGCTGGGGTATCTATTCTAAGGTAAGGAATCTATCACTAACGTGTCTCTTTCAGATGCACAAGTTACTAACTTGTGTAACGATATATCTGTAAGAGACAGTAGTTAGTGATAGATTCCCTACCGCCACCCATCCTCCCGTTCTGCGAACTGATTTCTAGGGTTAAGGACATCCCTTTCAGGGCCCTAGTATTTTTCGGACACCTGTGTCAGCTTCTTGCATGGCTCTGCGTTCCTGGCGCGGAAAGTCGTGTACAGAACTGACGTCAGCGCGCAGGGCGGCGCCTAAGTGCTGCCCGCGACGTCATCCCGGCGATCACGACGCCGACGACGGACGCGGAGCCGCACGGCGCCGCCTACCGGCAGCGCAAGGGTACTGCTACGCAAAACTTTCCGGATCCAGCCTGACGCCTGGGGATATTCTAAGGTAAGGAATCTATCACTAACTACTGTCTCTTACAGATATATCGTTACACAAGTTAGTAACTTGTGCATTAACATTTTAGCCTCCACTGTAAGTGTCCATATTAACATGGCAGCGACCATATCTTAAACAACGAAAGTATGTCAGCCTTGATAGGAGGCAGACATGATGCTAACATTTCTGTGCAGGACTAAGCTTCCCATTCTCTAATTGAAGGAGGTAAAGAGTATGCAGGCAAGCATATGATAAAAATGGAATAGAAGAAGCGATAAACAATAGGGTTTTGACCGGGCCCTGTTAAAGTGTTCATGACAAAGCCTTTTGAGAGTTGGTGAAATCTAAGGAGAAAAATTGTCATTTGTTATATACTGTGCTCCTCTCTGATACACATATGTGTTTGCTTTGTTGGTGTTGCAGGTGGTTGAATGCGGTGAATCAGAAGAGTTACAAGTCCTGGAGCAGAAGTAAATATGTTTTTTCTATTTTCCTTGTGAATAAGAAAAGTGTTTGTGCTGTGTAACCTAAAGTTAAGCGCATTATATTTGCAATTTGTGTATGAGCAATAGACTGTAGTTACTAAGTCTTGATTTATCAAGGGATGCCTTAAAGTGCATGGAAAGGAACTCTCTCCTATTCCATACTGTCAGGGGTTAAGACACAACCTTCTTTCACTGCATGAAATATTGTTCTAAATAACCTTTTAGCAAAATGCCTTTTAAAGAGCAGTCATTAATTAATAATGTGTGCTTTGACTGTGACATGCATGTTAAATGGTGTGTATATTTGTATATCTGAGAAATGTTTAAATTTCTCAGGAACTACTGAACGGATTTACACCATTCAACAAAAACATTGTACTCTGGACCAGGAGCTACCTTTCTGCCAAATTTGGTGTAATTCCGTTCAGCAGTTCGGGCTGTAGCTGAGTCAACAGTTTCCTATGGAAATTAAAATGGAGAAAAAGCATTTTGGGACCCCTCCTTTTTCTCGGCCCCTGCTTGATGGATCACCCTGACATTTTCAAGACAGCAGCTGAAGTGAGCGTCATACTAGTTTTGCGAGGATTCGGTAAACGGCGCCAAAGATATTGGCAAAAGAAAAAACGCTTTTTGAATAGAAACAAGGTCCTAACTACAACTACCTATATATATATCTCACCGTGACGTTCGGTATCTTCTTCAACAAACGGAGCCGACTCCAATGCGTTTTTTAAAATATTTAATTAGCGCAAGCCAGAACGCGTTTCAGCCGGCACGGCGGCCTTGTTCACACACAGTTGGCCTGCAGATCACTGGCCTTATCATTGCGGAGTTCAGACTGCAAACAAGGAAAGACTACCCGTTTTTGCTTATTTAGCAGGTACTGTCTTCCTTTGCGAGTTTACATTCACTCGCTATTACATTTCAGATGATGGCATCATATTGTTTATGCTACGTGTCAGTTGTGATTTAAACATTTTAAGACAGTGTGCACAATAACTCATAAAAAAATTCCAAAATTATTCAAATGGATCATTGATTGAGATTCCACATATATAAACAAAAGACAAGTGTCACATTTATTACATGATGCTGTGCATTTTTTTCTCCAATTGCCCTAGTTGTGTAAAACATTCAAAATTGCAGGCTAGTGCCCGATTACTCAGTTCATCACACCAACTATATATATATATATATATATATATATATATATATATATATATATATATATATATATATTTATATATATAAAATCAGTAAGTAGTTATAGTTAGGATGAAGTTTCCATAGGAAGGGCGTTTTTCATTTGCTAATAACTTTGGCGTCGTTTGACAAATCCTCGCAAAATTTTCAAAACTAGTATGAGGCTCACTTCAGCTCACTTCAACTGCTGTCTTGAAGGTTTTGGGGTGATCTGTCAAGCAGGGGCTGAGAAAAAAGGTGGGGGTTCTTAAAACGTGTTTTCCACATGTTAATTCCCATAGAGATTTTGGAAACAACTACAGCCCGAACTGCTGAACAGAATTACACCAAATTTGGCAAAAAGGTAGCTGTTGGTCCAGAAAGTGACCTTTTTGTAATTGGCGTGAATCCATTCAGTAGTGTTTGAAATATTATGGAAAGTCCAAATTTGGATATATAGGGACGTGGACGGTCCACGACCCCTCCTGATCTCGTGCTGATATCCGATTGGCTGCCAACACTACAAACCAGGAGGTGTTGACAGCCATCTTGGGACTCTGCTTGAGCCGAGTCCCAGAAAAAATGTTAAAAAGGGGGAAGGGTAGAAAAACCTTATATAGGCCTCTTGGAGGAGATGGGGGGGATCCCACAGAGACCCCGCAGGGCCAAAAAAGCAGGTTTTGTACGAGTGAAATCTGAGCCTAACTAGAACGTCTCTGTAACCTTAGGTTTTTTTTTAGAGAATATATATACGTATATATATTCTCTGAGGAAAACAATAGTTAAAGTAAAGATTTGGTTACAAAACCTAAAAACCACTGTAATCCATCAGTTATGGTTTGGTAAACCATAACGGTCTCCCCCATCATGCACTTCATATGAACTTACATACAACATCGCTCTTGGTATGTTAAATAGCATCATTGCTGACTTCTTTAAACGTAAGTTTACACCAGAATTTTCCGCCATTACATTTGCCAGGCATTCACAAAGGGATTCCTGGCAGGCTTAAACCTTTTTATGCATGTGGAGCTCTCCCCACCTGCAGGTCCAACTTAAGGGATGAGATTGAGGGCGCTCCAGCGTGTCGTTAGTCTTAGATGTTTGTGAGCTCCTGCAAACAAGTAAGCTTGTTGGCATTCACAAACTACTACTGTTCCCCGTTCCAGTCTGGAAAGGGTATTACTTCAGCAAAGTTCTGCCATCAATACCCTTTCCGAGCGTGAAAGGAAAATGGAGCATCGTCGATTTTAACACGGTTGTAGTGCATGGTTTTTTATCCGTAGGAAAAAATATTTCCCTGCAGAGAAAAGTGTTTGCACGCAGAAATCCATCCACTTTGTGTGGAGTGCTCTATGACTGAAAACACCGGGCAGAGGGAATGTATTGTCAACAAAGAAATTACATGAATTCTCCAAGAATCTGCATGAAAATCTACATCAGGTGCAGCATTCCCTGTTAATTCCAAGAGGGGTTTGTGGAAATCTAGACTTGGACATGATTAAATGTAGATTTATTACTTTTTTGGGTGAGTAGGCCCCTAAAGTGTGTAAGAGCTGGGTACAAGCGGGACAGTTATGCCATGCAGCTCAGCATTTTTTAAATGAGCCAGTTCACTCTCATTCCCTATTCACATGGTGGTATATTTTTCCCACAAGTTGGTCAGGTGGGATAGTTTATAGACCTGGTGTATCAGTGTTACTTCAGAAAGGAAACTTTTCTTTTTCCATACATGTATGTATACATTCTTGTTTGTGTTTGAGATTCCGTTGTAGCAATTGTATACCTTTGTAAACATGCAACAGGGGGAAAAAAAACAATTTGATTGTTTACGTACAATGATCTGTGGCACACCACCCGTTGTGTCTTCTTCGTGAGTACGTTTGTGCTACCGTGTGCATAGGTTATCAAGCTTCATGCTGTTTTTCAGGTTGTTGGAAGAGGTTCTCTGCTATATCAACTTAGTCGCAAGTTCAGTGGAAGAGAATGCAGATAAACCAACGGCGAAGTTCTGGAGGGCCCTGCTCAGCAAGTCCTATGAGATGCTAGATAAGGTAGACTTTGTGTGTTCTACTAGGCTTTGTGATATGCTTTCAATAGGCTTTTATTCACTCTATGAAGACAGACTGGCATCGATGCATTTCCAGAAGTAAACAGTTGGAAGCTTAGCACAGTTTGGTAAAAGAGATATTTAATTGAAACTGTCCTGTCTAAGTCCTTGAATGTGATGTGTGTAGCAGAAACACGAATAGTGCATTTCAGCAGGAGCAGTGCTATAATACTATTCTCTTGCTGATATATAGTACAGAGGTTAAGGTGTGACTAGGGTTTTTTTGTTAAGAAGCTGAAAGGAACAATGGCTGAGGAACTAGGAAGAAAGGACCTATTGGAATTTCACTGTACAAGGAATGTTTTGTGTTTGATCTTATATTGCTAGCATATGTCCAATGATTTGTTAACTACTTGGTTTCAGTTTAAATGCAGTGTGAAAGCCAGAAAGATCTGTCCCAGGCAACCAGAGATCGCCCCTTCCCAATTTAGCTAAAGAGGTTCAGACTAAAATGATACTGGTAGTCAGTGATGGAGCCTTATTGCAGCCAACGTGTTGATGCAACGAGAAAAATTGATTCAAGCGAGCCATATTTTTATCGTACAAAATGAAGTGGTACAAAAAAGTTGTATTTTGCAATGACTCCAAAATTATCGAAATACTGAACAGGTCCCTCTGAAATGTGGGTTTCATTGTCATACTGATAATCCAAAACCAGTTTGCAGAGCTTTCCAATCAACATTCTATTCATGAAAGATGAGTAGAAGTTGAACATTCTAAATCAGTCAGTGCCCATTTTTAACTGCGCCTGAAGAGAACAGTGTCGGCATATAGAATTATAGATGGATAACATTGAATAATGGCAATGTTTTTGATAGAGGGGTTCGAAGTGACATCAAATAGGCAACAAGAGCGAAGTTTGAGTTGTCTGTTATGTCACTCAGAACCCGAGGTGAAAGAGATCGCCATTATTCACTTTTTACCCATCTTTAATTTTATGTTGTGTATAGCCCTCAAAATCATCTACCCCTGCTTTCAACTTCTACACATGGGCAAAGGAGTAACAGGGGAGCCATGCATAACATGGCCTCTCCTCCCTGTCCCAAATGTAAAAAAATAATAATGCCTGGCCTCCTGCCAATCACCCCCACCACCCTGTACCTTCCCCCCCTCCTCCTTTCTCAGAGCTGTGCTCTCAGAATTCCATTGGATCAGAAAGCCAGCAGTGCACTGAAAGGCTCTCAAATGTGAAATTCCTTTATGACGTAGCAACAGTGCGAAACAACTTTTGTGTCCCTCTGTTGCTACATCATTGCAGTGAATTACCAGATTTGAAGTATGGTATTCACGTCAGTGGCCCTCACTGCGAGCCAGATATAACAATCTCTTCCTTCTACGGACAGTCCTTGTTTTTAAAATTCTACATTCTTAACTACGTAATGAAGCTAAACAGTATAGTCTTGTATTACATTTATTGGTTTCTATAAGCCTTTCACTGTTAAAAAAAACAACATGTAATATAAAAAAATACTTAATGTGTAATGTTATCCATTATGTATTGGTGTGGTATGGCTTAAACAATACACGCAGATCGCAGAGTGTAATATGCTATTTATCATCATTGAGAGAAGTATCATGATCCAGTTGAGGATTCGCCTCTCATGAGTTATGGCACTGCCACACATGCAATAACAACAAGGTGATAGATGAAATGCTTGAATTAATCTCAGCCACTGGCAAACGCTCAGGCCTTATTTGAATCCATCCTGTTTGGCCCACCATGCCACTTTAGACAAAAGTCCACCTTTTGTAAATCAGTACCGACCCTGCTCCTCATGAGAACAGTTTGTTCCGACTGAAGGGACCTAAGCAATCCCATGCCGGTTTCTTCCTGCTTTTGACTCGTCAGTAAGGTGCAACTGGAGTCCTATGGCACAGTGAGCATGGGACGCACGACCAACCTGCTGCAGGCAGCCAACCTCTGCTGCACGTAAGGGGATGGCTCACTGAGTTTAGCCTTTGGCCAAGCCCTGTGGGGTTTTTTTTCTCTTAGATTTGGGGATCCTAGTTTGGTATCACAAACCTAGTGTAAGCTTTGAATCCAGGTACCACATACCCATGGCAAGCTTCTCTGACCCGTGCCTCTCCTTCTGGGAGTTCACTGGTCCGAATCTATAACCATGCACCCCTGAATGGTGATGCATGGGTTGGTGAAGCTTGCCGTGGGTTTGTGGTACTCGTGCATAAAGCTTGCCCTTTGAGATCCTTTTCAGGATTCACACTACCCCGACACTTGCAATGGCACCTGTCTTGTTACTGCTGCCCCAGCTGCCATTCTAGGTGTCGGGGTACCTCGAATCCTAAAAATGACCCGCTGATTCTGCAACTTTTTTAAAAAGAATTTTCTTTTGCTTCCAGCCTATTTGAGCATTTGGATATGACCACTTTGGAACATCTAATCCAAAAGGGGCGACGGGGAAAGAGACGAAATCACCCATTCAGATTCCTTTATTTTATTAACTTTGGGTCTGTGGATGCCCACGGATGAGCTCTGCAAATCCTCTGCAAGTAAAATGACCAAGCTATACAAAAGTGTTACCTATTTAAAGCCTGTTCTGCAACTTTTTAAGAACATATTTCAAAAACTACTGAACAGAAAAACACCCAATAAATAAAATGACACTTTCTGAGTAAGGTTCTACTTTGATGACAAGTTTGTTGTAAATCCATTCAGCAATTTTGGCTGAGATGCAAGAAATATGTCTTATTTTGTTGGGTGTGAGGTGGGGAATCCGGGGACAAGAGGATTCCCCCAAGATTACATTTTCATTAAAAAAAATATATATATATTATCTCTGGGTTCGGAACCGCATGAACAAGTTCACAGCATTTCAAACTCTTCCTTTTTCGGTTTGTGGACACCACCCTAAGGTCCACTAACCCCCAAAAAACTACTGAGTCGATATGTGTTTGTCATTACTATTTGAGATAATGTTTTATTTCCTTAATGTGCTTCAGGTGAATGCCTTGCTGCCCACTGAAGCTTTTATCCCAGTAATCAGAGGACTTATGGCCAATCAACTGGCTTCTGTGCGGCGAAAGGCTATGGATCTACTCAACAACAAGCTACAGCACCGTGTGCAGTGGCAGGTGGAGCAGGTCAGTTCTAAACCAAATGGCATTCTGCTTTGCTTTTCTCTGTCTGAGATGTAAGTTAGTCTTGCTTGATCTTCACCATTTGACAGCATAGGTTGTGCTTATTTTATCTCTTGTATTGCCTTCAGTACTTGCAGTCACAAATGCAATCTGTGTGCCAAACTGTGAGCTTCACGTATTTGCTTGTTGCTTTTACTTGACTGTATTGGGAACCTACAGAGTGCACAGGGGCATCATAATACCACTGCTGATGCACATAAAGACCATTAAAGGAACAACAGACTTGAGGCACCCATAGCACACTGTCTGTGTGAGAGCCTGCAGTGTACCTGGTCTGGTTGTGAAGCAATGTGCTGTAATGGCCTAAAACTGTTGCTAGTGCACTGCTGAACCATGGACACCATATATTCGGATGGCTTATCATGGCCTGACACTTATCAACATCAGTTATTTACTGAAACTATGGCCTTTGAATTGAAGTGCTTTCACTCATAATCCTTTCAACTTTTATTACCTCCAACATACCATTCAGCTTAGCAGACGAAATATTTAATTTTGCACCATTCAGTAAATCGACAATATATAAATGACTGCTTTAACTGGGTACTATATGAACAAATAACCATTTTTTATTCAGTCTACTGTTTGTTCTCAGCCTTGATAAAGTCTGACAGGACAAAACATGTGTCGGCTGCACTGATCGTTTTATGTAATCAAGTCTTCCTCCACAATGACTATACAAGTGTGACCACCTGCGATGAAGAACAAATAAATGAAATTGATGCACTGAGCTACATGCCTATCATAGACTTCATGTGATTGTGTGTGTGCTCCAACTTTTTTTCTCATAGTCCAGGATCTTTACCTGCTTCCCATTCCTGGATTTTATTCTTAGGTCTTGCGTCTTACCAGCTCAAAGAACTCTGTATAGGGCCTTCATTGTCATTTTCCACAGGCAGTTCTGCACGCTTGTAGCAGTTTTATGCGGTACTGTTTAGGGAATTTACTAAGGGTGTCTACGTACACTGTTGGTAGTGTTGGCATCATGTGAAGCCATGCTCCTGCAAAGGCATTTACATCTGGACTGTAGGAAAGTGCTTCCTACAAGGACAGTGAACACACACTTTGGTCCTTGATACTGTCAAGTTCTGGCAGTTGGATAGAGAGGCACACCCAATTTCCTCCCTTTTCAATTGCTTGACCTGGTGTACCTTCTTACCATATTCCCCAACTAGGAAACTAATTGGGTAAATAATGTCATATTTTATTTATATTTCACAAATTTTCCAAAAGAGATTCTTTGTATGGGTTAATTTTTTTAAAGATAGCATTTATTTGCTCTTGGCTCTCTTTGGTGTAGTCCTTTGTTTTGGGAATTTTCTGTCATTCTACAAGACCAGAAACTGCTCTCGCAGCTGTCCAAATTGAAGCATGTTTGCAGACATTTCCCCCTTATTATCTGCTTTCCTAATGACCTTCTTTTTCACATGTTTGACTTCTTGGGGTCTTTTTTCCCTTATCTTCTAGATGGAGCTGCTGTTGGGGCTCATCGGAGAGCTTCTTTCGATTGCACGCCGAAAAGCCAAGGAGCAGGAAGAAGAGGAGCAAGCCATCAATCGACAGACGGCCCTCTACAGTCTGAAACTTCTGTGTAAATGCTTTGGACCACAAAATCAGGAAGCATTTGTGCCGGTTTTGACTGCCACCATCGACCTAATAGCATTTGAAGGGGCTGAAGAGCGGAATGTGATGGGTAGTGCTCTGCTGTGTATTGCAGAAGTCACCAGCACCATTAAAGCCCTTGCCATACCACACCTGCCCAGGTATTGGCTTACACAAAATAGTGTTGCAGGATTAAAAGCGTCAAGCTTTGCTCTCCATTGCCGGTATTTGTGTTTATGACTATCGTAGGAATGCTGTATTGCACCATAATGTCTGCACTATTAATCTGAAATACATAATATTCAACTTAATGATATTTTATATCATAACAGAAACTAATTCCATCTCTGGACACTTTATTTGTGGCAATACGTAGATCTTCCAAGAGTATAGCAGAACCGTATGGCTAAGCCAGAAAGCTTACCCCATTACAATGTCCTTTTAATGCCGAAACTCATTGAGCTGCCTCAGTACCACCATGAATCCAAGCTCTGTATGGAAGAGCAAGTATTGCAATCTTTACACCTTACATTCTTGGCGTGGTATTCTCCAAACATTTTCCTTCACCCCTCATGTTTTGCTGAATTTGTTTATGTCTGCTTTAGGACTCTGTGCACTTTACCACTGCTAACCAGTGCTAAGGTGCTTGTGCTTTCTCTTTACAACATGGTAAAAGTGGCCTACACCTGATTGGCACATTAAATGTACTTGTAAGACTCTAGTAAATGGTACTAACTGTATCCAGGGCCAGTAAATTAAATGCTGCTAGTAGACCTGCAGCACTCATTCTGCCAATCACTAAAGTCGCACTTTAAAACATAACTCGGGTCTGCCACTGCAACCTGTAGTGAGGTTTTAACCTGTAGTGCATTTTAAACTGCCATTTCTACCTAGCTAAATAAAACTTTTGCCAGGCCTAAACCTTCCTTTTAAATACATGTAAGTTATCCTTAAGGTAATCCTTAACAATTCCTAGGGCAGGGTGCATAGTATTTGAAAAATAGAAAATGTGTACATAAGTTTTACACGTCCTGGCAGTGAAGAACTCCTAAAGTCGTTTTTCACTTTGGTAAGGCCTATCTCTCCCATTGACTAACACTGGGTTACCTTATTACAATCAATAAGTGCTAAATTTGCATTGGAAGCAGATATTGATATGCTGCTTAGACTCAATTGTAATTTAAAGTCCACATTAATGGTAAAGTCCGATATCTGAAAGAAACAGTTAGTTATAGATTCCTTACCTTAGAATTACCCCCAGGCGTCAGACTGGATCCGGAGAATTTTTTCGTCAGCAGTACACCTGCGCGTCGAAAGGTGGCGTCGGTCAGCTCCGCGTTTGTCGTTGGCGTCGTGGTCGCCGGGATGACGTTGCAGTAGCTACTTAGACACCGCCCTCGCGCGCTGACGTCAGTTCTTTCTTTTTTTGCGCCCGCCAGCGCAGATCCGGAGAGAGCGGTACCTCCAGTCACTTTTTGACTGACTTCTTGTCGACTTTTGTCGACGCCGTTTTTGAGTCTTCGACTCCTGGTGCACGAGGGATGCCAGGTTTCAAGGCCTGCGGCTCCTGTAGCCGACTGATGTCGGTGACGAATCCGCACCGCGTGTGCCTCTTCTGCCTGGAGTGCGACCACGATCCCAAGTCGTGCTCCGACTGCCGGACCATGAATCCGAAGTCTTTGCGGGAGCGGTCCCGAAAGCTTCTCGAGGCCCGCCAGTCGGGTCAGCGCCGTTCGAGGTCCCGGTCGCGTGGGATTTGAGGGACCGGTCGCGGAGCCACCACCACCAGTCTTCTTCCAAGTCTTCGCACTCCTCAGGTAAGTCGAAGCACAAGAAGAAGTCGAAGAAGCATCGTCGCTCTTCGACTTTTCCCAGTCGGTCGGCCGACGCGACGAGCGATGCAGGTGGTGCCCCTCCCGCGGCTCTGTGTGCGGAGCCCGAAGGGTCGACTCCAAGTTTCCCTCCATTCCCGGGACCCGGAGCGACCCCGGCCCAGCTTCGCCAATTTTATGAAGCGATGCATGCCATCTTTGGGCAGTCCAACTACGCCGGCGCGCCTTCGGGCCCCGCAGACTCGGCTGGGGGCCCTGGGGCTTTGACGCTGGCGGCTCCGGCCCCGGCACCGCAGGGTCCCCTTGGATCCAGGCCTGGATCTGGATCCACCGGCACCACGTCCACAGCCGACCAACGCCGGATCCAGCGCCGACGGGTACTTTTGTGCCCTTGTTCTACCCTGGCTCTTTTAGTCCGGATTGGCAGCCAGAGGACTGGGAGGGGTCTGGAGACCCTTTAACCGACCAGTTGGGTTATGAACCGGACTGGAGAGAGGAACTGGGGGAAGCCAGTGGTCTGGATATAACACCAGACCTTGGCATGTTGTCTCCTCCTACCGTGGCTACGGAGGAGGGAGCGTCTTACGCTGTGGTGTTGCGTAGAGCGGCCGAGGCTCTCAACCTTGAGCTTCCTACGGTGTCAGTCAGGACTAACCTCCTGACAGAGGTGCTTCGACCGGCAGCGAGCTCTTTGGAGCCCCTGCTACTGTTTAATGAAGCCCTCACCGACATCCTTTTGGGCACCTGGTCCAGGCTCAACACAGGGGCTCTTGTGGATAGGATGATTGCCCACCGCCCGGCCCGGGCGACCCCACTTTCCTCTCCCAACACCCCACCCCTGAGAGCTTGGTGGTCCAAGCCTCCACCTCCAAAGGCGCATTCCCTAACGCACCACCTGATAGGGAATCCAAAAAGCTGGACCATCTTGGGAAGAAGATGTTTTCTTCCTCCAGCTTGGGACTGCGGTCGGTAAACACCGCATGTCTGTTGGGCCGTTACACCCACTCTGTGTGGAATACGGTTGCGCAAGTGCTGCCCCAGTGCCCAGAGGAGGCCCAGGCCGTACTCTCCCGTGCAGTTGCCGAAGGGAGAGACGCAGCAAAGTTTACCATCCGCTGTGGGCTGGATACCGCCGACTCACTAGGCAGAACAATTTCCACGTCGATAGCCCTTCGACGCTACGCCTGGTTGAGGTTGACTGATTTTTCCGTGGATGTCCAATCCACTCTTATGGACATGCCCTTTGGCGACAAGGCAGACAACGTGCTGGAGTGCTTTAAGGACTCTCTGGCTACGGCCAGGTCCTTGGGCCTCTCCACCTCCCGCCCTGTGCAGTCTGCTTTTCACCCCTTTCGTGGCTATGGAAGGGGTGCCCTGCCACATCCTGCCCAGTGCCACAGGCCAGCGCAAGCTATGCAGCCCCTGCGCGGCCAGGGGCGTGGGAACCACCGCCGTGTTTCTGGGGGCCAGCGGGCAGGCCAGTCCACTACAGCCCCCCCTGCAGCAGCCTCCAAACCCTCCTAGTCCAACCTTTCAGGGCCACCAATCGCCAGTGGGCGGCAGGATTCGCCATCACCTCCCCCACTGGTGCACCATCATGTCCGACAGGTGGGTTTTGCAAATAGTCCGAAAGGGCTACTCCCTCCCCTTCGAGACTACCCCTCCATCCATGCCACCTCAGTACCATCGCATGTCAGGATCATCTGGCCCTTCTCCAACAGGAAGTTTCGGCACTCTTGGCCAAGGGAGCCATCGAGCGAGTTCCTATGCCAGAAGTAGGTTGTGGTTGCTATTCCCACTACTTTCTGGTGCCCAAGAAGGACAAAGGCCTGAATCCTATCTTGGATCTCTGTAACGTCAACTGCTTCCTCCGGAAGAAGAAGTTCAAAATGTTGACGCTAGCTCAGGTCCTGTCAGCCCTCGACCCTAGAGACCGGATGGTAGCGTTGGACTTGCAGGACACTTATTTTCACATCCCCGTCCTGCCGGCCCACCGGCGTTACCTGCGGTTCACGGTAGGCCACGAGCACTTTCAGTTTACTGTGCTCCCCTTTGGCCTTACCAGCGCCCATCGGGCGCAGGTACGGCGGTGGTCGCAGCTCATCTGCGCAGATCAGGGATTCCAGTCTTCCCCTATCTCGACGACTGGCTGTTAAAGGCGGGCTCGCCCCAGGCTGTCATCTCCCACCTCCAGACTACGGCCAACCTCCTGCAATCGCTGGGGTTCTCCATCAACGTGCCAAAGTCGCACCTGACTCCCTCTCAGAAGCTCCTCTTCATCGGATCGGTCTGGACACGGCGCAGTTTCGGTCTATCCCCCCGAACAGCGAGTCCGGGATATTCGGGCTATGATTCCGATCTTTCAGCCTCTATCCCGGGTTTCGGTCAGGATGACCCTCAGGCTACTGGGCCTGATGGCCTCCTGCTGGTGGACCTTGCCAGATGGCATATGCGGGCTCTGCAGTGGGACCTAAAGTTCCAGTGGGCTCAACATCAGGGGAACCTGTCCGATTGCATCTACCAATTGCAGTGGTGGCTAACGAACCAGGATTGGGTCGACGGCAGGTCCCTCTCCCTTCCCCAACCAGAGTTCACAGTGGTGACCGATGCATCACTTCTGCGATGGGGGCGGTCATATGGGGGAGGCGGAGATCAGAGGCCTCCAGTCTCCGGCGGAGTCCGAGCTCTACATCAACCTTCTGGAGCTTTGGGCGATCCGTCTTGAACTGAAAGCATTCCTTCCCTCTGTCCGGGGGAGAGTAGTGCAGGTGTTCACCGACAACACCACCGCCATGTGGTACTGCAGCAAACAGGGCGGGGTGGGGTCGTGGATCCTATGTCAAGAGGCGCTCCGTCTCTTGACATGGCTGGAACATCAGGGCATATCCCTGGTGGTTCAACACCTGGCAGGTTCCCTGAACGCCAGTGTGGACGAACTCAACCGCAGGTGCATGATGGATCACGAATGGCATCTTCCCTCGCAGGTGACGCACGGTCTCTTTCAGCAGTGGGGAGAGCCTTGGTTAGATCTATTCGCCACCGAAGAGAACGCGCAATGTCAGCAGTTCTGCGCGTTGGAATTTCCAAGGCGGCACTCGCTAGGCGACGCTTTTCATCGCGAGTGGAGTTGCGGTCTTCTATATGCCTTTCCGCCTATACCACTTCTGCCCAGAGTGCTGAAGAAGATCAAGCGCGACCGGGCCCAAGTCATTCTTGTGGCTCCGGATTGGGCACGAAGAGTCTGGTATCCCGAGCTGCTACACATGGCCATCGATCCTCCGATCAGACTGCCTCTTCGGGAGGATATTCTGTCGCAGCAGCAGGGGACGGTCCTCCACCCAAACCTGTCCAGCCTCCACCTTCTTGCGTGGAGATTGAGCGGCGGCAGTTGACGTCGTTTGACTTGCCTCCCGAAGTCTGTGATGTTATCTTGGCATACAGGCGTCCCTCCACTAAGACGGTATACGCCTGTAGATGGAACAAATTTGTGGCATGGTGCACAGCAAAGGCTGTGGATCCCCTTTCTGCCCCTCTTTCTCTTGGTCCTTCTTTCTTTGGCCCAGCAGGGCTCTGCTCTGGGCACTCTTAACGGCTACCTCTCGCCATCTCAGCCTTTCTTAGGCTTCCTGATCAGCCTTCTTTTTTCAAGTCCCCTTTGTAATGCCTCAGTGGGACTTGAACTTGGTTCTGACTTACCTTATGTGCGCTCCCTTTGAGCCACTTCATAACTGTCCTCTTCGTCTTCTTACCTTAAAGACTGCTTTTCTGGTTGCCATCACCTCTGCTCGCAGGGTGAGTGAGCTCCAGGCTCTTTCTTCAAAACCTCCTTTCCTGGCTGTTCATCCGGACAAGGTTGTACTAAGAACCAGACCTTCCTTTCTTCCCAAGGTGGTTACTTCTTCCCACATTGGCCAAACCATCACTTTGCCCACCTTCTTTCCGCATCCTTCAAAAGAAGAAGAGAGGCTCCACCGTCTGGATCCAAAACGGGCGCTTTCCTTTTATTTGGATCGCACCAAACAATTCCGGGTGGATGACCAGCTCTTTGTGGGCTACGTGGGTGCCAAGAAAGGTCAGGCCGTGCACAAACGGACCATCTCTAGGTGGATCGTTTTTTGCATTAAGGCTTGCTATTCCTTGGCAAAGAAGGAGCCTCCAGCGGGGCTGCGCGCCCATTCCACCAGGTCGACGGCAGCTACTACTGCTTTGGGACGAGGAGTCCCCCCTCAATGACCTCTGTCAGGCAGCTACATGGGCATCTCTGCACACGTTCACTAGACACTACTGCCTGGACAGCCAAGTCAGGAGAGACGACTTTTTTGGCCATTCTGTTCTCCAGGACTTTCTGGTGTGAACTTGGTTCGCAGACCCACCTCCGGGGTTGGTATTGCTGGGGTATCTATTCTAAGGTAAGGAATCTATAACTAACTGTTTCTTTCAGATGAACAAGTTACTTACCTTTGGTAACAATATATCTGTAAGAAACATAGGTTAGTTATTGATTTCTTACCGCCCCAACCATCCTCCCCATTCTGCGAACTGACTTCTAGGGTCAGGGAATCCCTTTCAGGGCCCTAGTTTTGTGCACCAGTGGTCAGTGTCTTGCATGGCTCTGCGCTTCTGGCGTGGAATGTCGTGTAAAAGAACTGACGTCAGCACGCGAGGGCGGTGTCTCAGTAGCTACCGCAACGTCATCCCGGCGACCACGACGCCAACGACGAACGCGGAGCCGACCGACGCCACCTTTCGACGCGCAGGGGTACTGCTGACGAAAAAATTCTCCGGATCCAGTCTGACGCCTGGGGGTAATTCTAAGGTAAGGAATCTATAACTAACCTATGTTTCTTACAGATATATCGTTACCGAAGGTAAGTAACTTGTTCTTTAAGTCACAATTACATAACGCCGCACTCCTTTTGTTAGATCTCTAGTCAACTTGCGACACTGTTCCCCATAACATCCTCTTGCAGCGGCTGTTTGACTGTGGTGTCAGGAAAACCGCGCTCGATTGGCGACCTCGTTCCTTTTAAAGCGAGAACAGTCACTCTGGACAAAACCTCATCTCTCCAAGGCAAACCTAAAAAATGTGGGGTTTCCCAGGGCTCCACGCTTAGCCCAACATTGTTTAATGTGTACATGTCGTCATTGGCCATCCTGGTTTAGTCATTCGGCATCACAATAGTTTATTATGCCGACGACATCCAGCTGGTCTTTTCCTACGAAGGCAGCTCAACCTGTAAAGAAACCTTCTTAAATTGTATGAGAGCAGTCTTAGGTTGGCTCAAAGAAAGCCAACTACAATGCAACCCAGATAAAACAGAAATCATAATTTTGGGAATTAACCCTAATCCGGGTTGAGATGGCACCTGGCTCAAAGATAGACGTATTATTCTTTCCCCCATCTTGGGAGATAGAAACCTAGGAGTCATTTTTGATGATTTTTTCTTTAAGACTCGGATCCACTCAGTTTCAGAAACTGTATGTGGATCGTCAAGGCTCTCAGGAAATTCCTCCATATGGGAAGCACGCAAAACCGTAGTTCGAGCTACGATTCTCCCTCGACTGGACTTCGCAAATGCCTTGTATCTAGATCTACCTGCATATTTAATCTGGCGACTACAGGTGGTTCAAAATACAGCAGCTCACCTTCTTTTTAATTTGCGAAAATGCACCCTCACTTCACCCTTACTCACTAAATTGCACTGGCTCTCTAACACTAAAAGGATCGCCTTTAAAGCACTTACACTAGTACACAGGACCTTGCATAACAACGGTACTAGTTATCTGAACTATAGAATTTCGGAGTACCAGACCAGCAGAAATCTACGTTCCAGTAATCTGTACAGCCAATAATTCCCTATGTCACTCTCTCTTCTTTATTTCTCCTCGTGGCAGCACCAGGACACTCAATTTTGAGTAATTCATTCATTCATCATAACTACTTGTGCTTTCTGCCAGTGTACTGGGTCACTTGACTGTGACTGGCTCTGCTGTTGTGGGTTGTGTATTGCTGCCAGACAATGAGACAAAGGGGTCTAGGTGTGAACAGCACAGGCCATCCTGCGAGGATGGCTGGGGGCAGAGCTGTACCCTGCCTCCCTTATACTTTAGAAGGGCTTTGCCTCCAGCACACACAAAGGGTCTGAAACCAGCCTTTTGTCAACCCAGACAGTTTAGAGCCTTGCCAGGCGAAGGGGAGGAGCTTTCAAGACACAGAAGTAGGGTTAGGCCAGTGAGCCTGCTCACACAAAGGATGACACCGGGTATAAGTTTTGGTCCCCCAGAACCACTCTTCGGATGAACTTCTGGACCTGTGGAAGCCTCAGAAAAAGGACTGCCCTGCTGCTGGAAGGACAGTCCTGTTGCCTAAGGAAGGATGATTGGAGCTGCTCCTTGAACTCAGGACTGCTAGAGTGACTCCAAGGGTTAGCTGGCTGGCCTCCTTTGTGTGCTACAGGGACCGAACAAGCTCCAGAGACCCTGCAACCTCCCTACTTGCTTGCTGCTGCAGGTCCCTGTTGGAGTGAGCCCTAACCCCCAGGTTGTGGCCCCCCCCCCGGTCCTGGACCTTTGGTGTGGTGCTAGAGTTACCTTTTCATACCAAAATCCAAAACTTTGGACTTAACCGCTTGACCGCATTAAACCGAATTAAAGAGTGGGCGGGGCTGCGTCGGCCAACGGACGTGCGCAGCACCAGCGAGGTAGTGCTTGCGTCGGCCGTTGGCCGAGGCAAGCACGGAACGGGTTAAATAATTTTCAACAAAAACTGCTCTGAGATCCGACCGAAGATCAGTACCTACTTGCCAGCCAATCTGACGAAGGCGCATCGCAGGTGGGATTGACTTTGCCGCAGCTCCCACTACGTTCTTCTCTGCTGCAGCAAATCCTCTTCAGCTGGACCTCTTGATAGCAGTATCTGGCCTCGTGAACCCCTCTTCAGCTACAGTGTGCAGCCTTGTCCTCCTGAAGGAATCCGAGCTCCAGAAAAACTTTTAAGTCCAATGGTGGAAATCTTCACCATGCCCGATGACAACCAGCATCCCATCGACAAACAACCATCTCTTTGGCCTGAAAATCCAGCGTTTTCCATTTGAAGCATTCCCTGTAATCGTCGATTGCTTCAGCAAGACTTTGTCCAGCGCTGCTCATCATCGGTGACCTCCTCTCGTCTACAGCCTGGCTCCGCTGAGGGCTCTACCTTTTCCAGGAAATCTTCAAAATGTCTTCTAATGTAACTCTTGACTGGGAAGACTGGTGACTATCCTACTGCAGTCAATCCTTAACTTGTGACTTGGTCTTGATCTTGCATGACCTGATACCTACGGTTGGAACTTTGCTCTTTTTGCTGCTATTTTTCCCTAAATTATTTAAAATTCATAACTCTGGTTCTACTGATTGGATTATCTCCATATTCGATTTTGAGAGTGAGGGGCATTGTGGGGCTTGTTTTGTAGTAGGACAAATGGGAACTGTAAGGTTACCCGATGGAACATTTATCCTATTGACTAGAGGGGAGCCAGGAGTCACCCCCACCCACTAGCGGGTGCAGAACATAAATGTGGCAACCCTAGATACCCTCCTCAGAACATCTTCTGGACCTGTGGAAGAACAGAAGAGGTCTGGGCCTGCTGTCTGTGACCAGAGAGAAGACCTGAAGGACTGGACCTTCTTCTCATTTTACCCAGAACAAAGAAGCAGACTCCAGAGGTCAGTTGGTTGACCACCTATGTTAGAATGTACCCGACCTCATTTAACTCATTGTCGAATACAGCCTTTGTCCTTGCCTCACTGGAGGATTCAGAGCTCTGAAAAAGAGACTAAGTCCAGTGTAACACTCTTGACCAGGCAAAGGTGCCTTAAGTATCTGACCGGCAAGGAGACTTCCATGGGCATGAAATTTGAACTTTTCCTGCCTAAACCAAAGGCTTCAGCAGGACCTCGTCTAACACTTACAGCCTGCTGCTTTGCCATGCTTAAGGATTTTTGCTTGCATTTCAGAGAAGTATCAAGGTAAAACCTCAGACCAAGTTAAACTTGGTTGGTCTAGCTGACCTGCGCTCCATCAGGATTGGCTAAAATTGCACTTATGTCCTGGTCTACCGCAACCCATGACTATCATTGGCGCTTTGTGACTTTTGGTACTATTTTGCCTTAAATCTTTAATAATTCATATCGCCTATCTTATTGGATTTTTGTCATTTGGGTGTAATTTTATTGATTACATTTTGCTCTGTTTTTCTAATTCTGTTCAAGATTTTTTTTATTGCTTGGTGTTTTGACTTTAAATCTGTTTTGATACTGCATGAATAATATACACATTGCCCTAAGTTAAGCCTCTCTGCTCTGTGCCATGGCTACCGTGGGGTTGAGCTCAGGTTAATTTAGTGACTTTAAGGGTTTGCCCTGACAAGAGTTGTGATTATCCCTTGAGGCGGGCTGTTGCCCACCCGAAATCATACTCCAGTTTCTTGCAGTGCCCCCTTGGCGCTCGTAGGAAGCTGGCTCTTTATATTGTATTCCAAAAAGAGATATGCTGAGTAAAGAGTCTAGGTATCCTTATGAGTGGACAGGGGCTTGCACTAGCAATCCCTAGGTTCTCAATCTAGGATAGTGTGGTTGAGCAGCCTTTGGCTTATCACAGAGGAGTGTTAGACATTTGTTGCACACACGGAGTCAATAAATGACGCACACACTCAAAAAGGAGATACAAAAACAGGACAGTCAGGCAACTCTCGGTGCTGGCCACTGCAGTGCTGATGTCCCTCATCAGCTGGTCATCAGTGAGGTCACTGGAGTCGGACTGGACTTTCAACAAGCTTTGGACGCAGTAAAGTGTCCGGTACCCAGAGTATTGGTGCAGGAGGACTCGTTGAGGTCCTGGTGTCTTCAGGCTGGGCAGGAAGACGGATTGGACCTCTGAGTGTGTTGACCTTCTCCTGGGCAGCTACTACTCGGTGCACCCGGTGAACAGCAGCTTCTTTAATCCGGACGTCACGTCTGTGCCTGCAGGCTGCAGGAGAGTAGCTCCTCTACTCCAAGAGAGATGCTGGCTGCTGGGCGAAGTGCAGGCAACCCTCCGGGGTTTGTGGAGGATGCAGTGCCGCACGACAAGTCTGGTCTTTGCAATTGTCGAGTCTCTCTGCGACAGGCAGGGTTTGGCACCAAAAGTCCACTGCATCTTTAGTTGTAGTAGACTTTAGGGGTACCTCAAAAGGTACCCACTGGGTGCATGTATTAATAAATCCATCACTGAAATCAGTGCGGGTTTACGAGATGTTTGATGCCAAACATCTTTGGTTTCAGGGAAGCCATCATGTAGCTGGGGAACTCGTAATCACCAGTTCCCAGTACAAGATGGCTTCCCTGCTCACTTGCAATGTCCAAGAATCAACTTCTACATATCTGCTTATGCAGATATGTCCAAACATGTCATATAATGCACCCTGCCTTAGGTCTGTAAGGCCTGCTGTAGGGGTGACTTGGATATATTGCATGCAGTGTCTGTAGGAATGGCACACAGGAGGTGTGCCATGTCGTATCTTCAGTTTTGTCTGCCCTATGTCACGCAGCCTGCAATGGCAGTTTGCTTGAGTGTGGAGAGGGCTCCCTTAGGGTGGCCCAATATATGCTGCAGCCTTTAGGGACCATGTTGAGCCTCCCTGCTCTATGTACCAGGGGTACCATTTACTAGGGACTTATAGGAGGGCTAAAGGTATTGCCAATTGGGGGAACAATTGTACAGTTTTAGTGAAAGAGATGTGGTACTGGGGACCTGGATAGCAGGAACCCAGTACACGTCTGTCAAAATTGCATCAATTGCCAGGCAAAAGGTGGGAAATGAAACTGGGCGTTTGTTGCAGTTATCCAGGAGAGACTAGCAAAGTAAGGGTTGTCCCAGAGGAGGTGACTGTTAGACCTGTTGTAGTCCCCCTAAAGATAGCTAGGTCACTTAGTTGGCAGAGGGTGGTAGTCGGTTCAGACCTACCCCTTGATTGTCTCCTTGAAAATTACCTCACAGAGGTTGTGCTGAGCCCAAAAGAGGTGCTGGTCCACTGCCAGACCTCGCCCAAGGATTCTAAAGTTGTTTAACCTATAGGTAGTAAAGGTAGGCCCCAAAGGAAAGACAGGCGGAAAAGGAATAGGATAGGTGGGATACTTTTAGAAAACAATCTAGTGTGCCAAGGAGGTTCTACTCCGGTAAAGAACAACTCCAGAGTTGGCACTGGTGAAGCCTTACCTGCCTCACTAGAAGTCCTGACTAGTCAGGCAACTGTTCAGCAGGAGGTTGTGGCCCCTCAACTGACAGAAGAGAGAGTGGAAGGAGGGTGTCTGCTACAAGTTGTAGTATCCCCCACTCACAAATTGCAGGAGGACCTCCTGAACCCAAGGAAGCCTATGTGATAGCCCTTCCACCTTTCATTGGAAAGTGAAAGGTGTGGTTCTGGGCACTGACAGCTGTCAGTAGTCTCTGCTGGGTGTTAGCCTTTATGGCTGCACTGTCCTTGGCATGGTGGTCTGACCCAATGTCAAATAGCAAGTTAGACCCCTGACCCTGCTGGTCTTGGTGGGGTTACTCCAGTTGTGGATAACCTCTTTGGGTAAGCTGAGGAGTTGCCCTGGTTAAGGTAGAGTTAGCAGTTGTAGCTACCTCTATCCCCAAGGAAAGCAGAAAAAGTCAAACCAATCTAGTGCAGTTTAAAATGGGTCCTGTTACTATTGGAATAGGTCAGCTGCCCAGAGGCAGTGACCTGCACAGAAGGATGAAAGGCAGAATAGGCCCTGCAACAATGCAGCCTGTTCCTTACTCTCTTCCTTGCCTGACCGACTAGGAAGACTCTCCTAGATTGTTGCTGATCCTGGCCTGTTAGCTCGGGGGGGGGGGTTGTTTGTGTAGGAAACTGGGCTTTTGTTGCAGTTATCCTTCCACTTTTTGCCCCTTTTTTAGCTACTAGATGCTGATTTTCGACGAGGCCTGCTAACAAGACCTCTGTGCCAGTACTCCTTCCCCAAAGCAAGGTATTGTCTAGTTGTACTACAATTGGCTATGGACTTTAGCACCCCTGTTTGTCCCTACTAAATGGTACCCAAGATACCTAGGGCATGAGTGCTAAAGAGGGTCCCAGAGGGCTGCAGCATATCCTATGCCACACTAAAGGACCCACACACAAATTCCATGCAGACTGCCATTGCAGGCTGCATGACATGGTGCAAATCATGAGTGAAAACATGACATGGCATACTCCTGTGTGTCATGCCAAAGTCACTCATGTAAGTCATCCCTACAGCAGGCCTTTTGAGCCCTAAGACAGGGTGCATTATATTTTATGTGAGGACATATCTGAATGAGCAGATTTGCCCCTGTGATGTCTGTTTCTATTACTGGATATTGCAAGTGAGCCGGGAAGCCATCTTAAGGGCACTGGTCAAAATGAGTTCCCCAGCAACATACTGGCTTCACCGAAACTTATGGTGTTTAGTATTAATAAACTGTAGGAGGCTGGCTCTCTGTGATATATCAGTAATCTGAAATACGGTGTAAAGAGTCCAGGGGTTCCCTTAAAAGTGTACAGGGGCTTCCTCAAGCAATCCCAAGGTGCTCCATTAGGGGTAGTGTGGTCGAGCAGTCTTAGGCTTAATACAGAGGAGTGTAAGAGATGTGCAAATACACACAATGATCAATAAATGACACACACGACTCAAGAAGGAGAGCCACACCAATTTATAAAAATAGTAAGTATCTTTATCTATGTGTAGGCATCAGAGAAAAAACGTTCAGGTAAGTACATTTTTAAATATGAACTCTTTTCAGTTCAAAAAGTGGAGACACTGCAATTTTTGAGTTCTGCAATGTTATCCTATGGAAGGAAGAACACGTTCTGCAAACAGGTATAGTACAGTGACTTAAGGGACCAATCTGCAGGAGTTAAGGTGAGTGGTGGGCAAAGTCCAAGGCAGCACCAACAGTAAACCATCAGTGGCACGAGGGCAGGGTGCAAAACCGCATATGGAGCCCAATGTTATTCTATGGAGTTTTGTCTCTGAGAAAATTGGCTGCAGGCTCTGACTAGGAGGCAATTCAGGGTGAACCACCTGGGGGGCTCAGGCCTCACGATGCCCAGGGACGTAGGGTCACCTTTGGTCCTCTTCTTATCGGCCCAAGGGCGAAGGGTGCAGAGGTGTCCCTAGTTGTCAGGGTTTTCCTTTCCGGAGCAGTCGCGGTAGACTGGGCGTGCATGCGGAGGCTGCAAGCAACATCAGAGGGTCCACAAGGCCACACCAAGGAGCCCATCGCCTTTGGTATGCGAATCTCACTTCCCTAGAGGTAAGGGGATGCCAACCCCCCCTGACCAGGGCCCATTTGGCACCAGGACAGGCAGGAAAATAAGTACTCCTAGAGGCATGTCCACCCTCAGGCTGGTTCCACCTCTAAGGTGGACTACCTGATGTGGATACGAAATTTAAGTCTGCCATCTTGGTGATGGCAGAATTAGGAACTCTGGGACAGGGTTATGCCCACTTCCCACAGGAAGTGGTCATATAGGGGGCGTAGTGACCCCAGGGGTAAGTATCCCATTGGCTACTACCCTACACTACCCTAATGCCCCAAAATATAGTATTTAAAGGAGCCTCTAGCACCAGGAAATCCGATTCCTGACGACTTAAGAAGGACACCGAAGAGCCATGAAAAGCAAGGACTGTGGAGAAACAACTGACTTGGCCCCAACCCTGCCGGTCTGCCTGATGTTCCCGCCAGATTGCGCTAAAACCGTCTCGTCCTACAGCTGCTGTGCCTCCAAAAGTCAGGGAGGACTGCCTACCTTCAACAAAGAATCAGGAAATCCCTTGGAGTATCGATTGCGCAGATCAGTTAAAGTACCAGGTACATATGGTGTGATAGCCATAGACCGTCAGCTGACGACCGCTTCGGAGGCCGAGTCACGCCGGTCTGTACTCTGTTTAAATACACTAGTCTGGTTGGATAGTCTCCATCAGCATGTGCTAGTCCTTAATTGAACTCGCACGTCTATCATCGGTCTATGGCTATCACACCATATGTACCTGGTACTTTAACTGATCTGCGCAATCTATCGCGTCAAACAGCCTGTTCCAGCTTGGCTTGGATTATTAGTTTGATACTTTGAACAGAAGCCATACTGAGAGTTTAGCTCAAGACATTGCTTGCAAGCTGATCCGAATTCAGTGAATCGGGTGTCGCCTTGAATTAACATTGCCCTGAAGAAGTCCTATGTAAAAAGGACGAAACACGTTGGCTGATGGTTTTGTACGAATTGAAAAATAAAGAGAAACATCATATAATTTGCATTAGCAGCGACTTTCTTTTTCGAATCAGGATTTTGCAATATTTATGGATAATGTGTTATGGACTTTATCTATAAGTGGTGGTGCAGTTCCAATTTAGTTTTTTCGTTTCCACATACCCTGTGAAGGGGAAGTGCCTCTGGACAGGGGGGCACATTTGTGAACTTGCACACAAAAATTGTTTTCTATTTAAAATAACTTGGTAATTTACGGTACTGGTGCTGCACATGTGTTTCATGGTCCACTGTCCTTTGCTCGAGTTTTCTACTCCAAAAAAATTGTGAGGACTCCGGACCTCCGCAAACCTGACACTGGAAAGCACCACTGCACCCGTACCCTTAGCCTGAGTTAAAGTCAGCCAACGGTGCCAGTGTGGTCCCCAACCCTCCAGAGTTAAAGCCCACCTTAGGTTTCCCAGAGTAGAGACACTGACGGCGCCTGCAGCCTCTTTGTGCAGGCCCCTTCTACCACAAGTGTCTCCGCTGGCTATAACCTGACGCCTCAGAACACCTCTGCACCTGACTGCCCTGGCCTGAGGAAAAGAGGACCAAAGGTGTCCCCACGTCCCAGAGCCCCTTGAGACCGGAGCCCCCTTGTTAGTTCAGCCTGACTGATCTCCCAGTCCCAGCTTCCAACCTCTTTGTAATCAAACCATTCCCCGTTAAAGTGAATGGGAGACCCAACGCCATAACACACCTCTGCTCCTGGATGCCCCAGACCCTCTCGAGGTGACCTGTTGGTGTGGCCTTGGACCTTGCCCCATACTCGCCTAAAGTCCTGAAGATATGTTCCGAAATACGCCGTGAAGTGTCCGAAAGCAGTTCATGTTTTTCCGCCATAGGATAACATTCGGCACCCGAGCTGAAAAGCACCTCTGCACCTGGCCCCCCCAGTCCCGCCCGAGGTGACCTGTTGGTACTGCCTTGGACCTTGCCCCATACTTAGCTTAAGTCCAGGAGATTGGTCCTGTAAGTCGCTGTGAGGTACCTGTCTGTAGTGTATGTCTTTGATTCATAGGATAACATTACCGCTTCAGAAATTGTAGTGTCCGTTTTTTAAAACTGTAAACATTTATAACTCGAAAAGTACTTACCTGATTCAGATGATCTTGGTATCTAAATTCATGTAAAAATGTGTTATTTTAAGAAATTGGTGTCAGATGTCTTTATTGAGTGTCTCACTTACTGCCTTTGTGCGTGTAATAAATGCTCAGCACTACCTTCTGACATGTGTAACTGCTCTCCCACACTACCACAAAAGAGAGCATTTGGGGTGTCATTTGTGCCTCTGTATTACCTTTGGGGTTTGCCTGGACCCTTTACACAGTGTACCTATTTTTGGTCAACTATATAAAGAGCCTACTTTCTACTGTGACCATGTCAAAAAGGGACACTTTCCTACAGTGCAGTATCACTGGTTGTCTGCTTCAGGTTCATATAGTATAGTATGTTTTGTCCTCGTTAGAGCTGTGTGATTCCAGTACAGGGAGGTGAAGTCTTTGGAATGTAGGCTCAAAGTACTGTCATTTGGCTCTATGGCTCCCGTATAAGAGAGAGGCTAGACATCACAAAGAGATTTGATGCAACTTGTCTCACGAATAACATGCATGTGTTTGATTGCTTGCAGGTTGATGCCATCTGTGCTGAAGGCGCTTCAGCACAGGAAAGAGCTGGTCTCCAGTGAAATTTACTTGTTGAGCGCAGTTACTGCTCTGCAGAAAGTTGTTGAGACCCTTCCACATTTCCTCAGCCCGTATTTAAAGGACATCTTGTTGCAGGTGAGTTGGGTAGAAAGGAAAAATTTAATGATGGCTTTGTAGGACTTGTACAAGATTCCCACAAGATTAGTAGAAGTTCAGCAGTTCAATCAGTGACAGAAAATAGAATACAGAAAATTATAATTTGCTGATCTATTAAGCTGCCAAACGGTTAAAGTGTAAATGCATAAGACTTAAAGGCTAGGTCACCCTTCCAATAGAATAGCCCATACAAGAAAGCAGAATTCACAACGGTCATGGGCGCAGGATTGGCCATTCTTTCTTTTAATGGTGCCAGTATTTATTCCCTGCATGGAGTTGAAACTTTTCTGAAGTTTGTAATATCGGCATCTATCATCTTATTATACCTTCTCTTTTTCCTATCTCGGCCGCACCATCATCAAAGGAGAACACATTAGAAGACCTTATTAATGATAACTCTTAAATGAATAAGTGTATGATTGCAATAAAGTTTCAGATAACCAGCTTCAGATCTCTTAGTACAGTAATTTAGGTACTAACATCATTTCCGATTTAGCTTGATGACATCATACTGATTGGTAGAAGTTGGACACGAGGGAAATGCTGATTTGTGAATTGAACCTAAGTGACAGGTTTGCAAAGAAGACTTTAACTCTTGGTCATGTTGGTCATTTTAGCGCTAGCTGCAGACCAGCTCACTTTGTGATAGGCTTGAAAGTTACAGTATACATTAATTTGGTCTTTGGAGATAAAGCCATCCTTTAATGTTCTGTATTTTGTATATGGGATGATTTGTATTGCATGCTTCAGACATGCAAGATCATTTTGCATACTCTTTTCTTTTAATTATTTGCTCCAAAAACTGGGAGCCAGTGGCTTGTTGGTAATATATTAACCATATTTCTGATATCTCATCTTCCCTGGAAATCATTGAGAAGAAGAATAAATGAAGAAATAATTTTGTACAGTGCTCCCATTTGGTTGTATGCTTTCTTTTCACTTTTGTCAATTTCACCTAGGTTGCTCGTCTGGAAAAGATTGGTGGCCAAGTCGGTCCAACATCCCAACTTTATCTGCGAATATCATCACTGAAAACCACACTGGCAACTAAGTTGGCTTCCAGAGTCATATTGCCAACTATCACAAAATGCTACTGTGACCTGCAGGACACTCGACAAGTGAGCAGATATCAGTCATGCAGTGGCGCAATGTTTTTGTGTGCATGAGTGGGATGATGAGCATATACTGTTAATGGGGGATGTGTGGATGCAGTCTTTGTTATATTCAAGCAGGTATTTGAGCCAAGGAATTAGCCATGAATAGATTCAATTCATGCAGTGAGGTCCATTGAATTTAAGTTTATTGAAGAAAAGATTATTCCCTTTATCATCTGTTCTAAGTCAGGCTGGCAGGATCAGGGCCTAAGGTATGTCCTCTCTCAATTTTCCTCTCCACCCCATTACATGTCCTAAGAAACTTGTAGGTATTGTAACAAATCCTTTTGTCATTGTATGTATTGGTTTCTTGCTTTCGACCCTCTAAATAGAATCCTGACCATATCTCTGCAAGCATATAATGTTTCGGGGCATAGATCCCAGTGCTTGGTGATACATAAATGTGTGGTGTGGCTGAACTACCTCTAAGTGTTACAAAACAATTTAGGGTGGAATTTTGCCAGAAATCACGCCATGCTGCCTTTCTCGGTTCCTTCTGCCGGCCCACCATGCTAATGATATTTCTTCAAGAATCCTTTTCCATGTAGTTAGCTTTGAGGCTTGTCTCTTAAGTTCCTTTTACATTACCTCAATGTTGCTTGAATAGTTGCAGTGTTCTCCACTGCCCCAAATATGCACTCAGCTAACACAGTGCGTTGCTGCAGTTGCTCAATGTCCTGCCTGATAATAGAGACATTTTGTGGCACTGTAGCCTCATACTAAAACGCTTTGTGCATTTCAGAATGAGATTTCACAATTCCAAATTAAAGGGTATCTTATGGTCTATAGGTTATTATTTGACATTATTCTCCACAAAGACCAATTTTGCTGCATCCATCTTGTTTGTTTGAAAAGCTTTCATTGGTGGTTCAGTTTACACCCAGAACCTCTTGCCTCTGTTCGTGTCACTCCTCGATTATGATTACATGGGCTCCTGCTATGAGGTCCTGTGCCACCACAGAAACCAGCAGCCTGATAAAACCTAGGCCTCCACTGCAGGTCTCTGACGATGAAAGATTCAGGTATTTCTGCAATTCAAGGCTTTCTTTCTGTGAGAGACATTCTACAGTTCACCTAGGGTTACCTCACCCAAACCACTATCACTTGAGGTGGAATTGCCATCATGCCACAAACTTGATATTAGAAAGCAGAGACTTACACACCAACAGCACCAGGCACTTAGGCAGCAAAGCAATGGGCCTCCTATACACTGTGCAGCTTTTCAAACCCCCTGGTATCACACCACATTTGTTTTCAATATATAAAAAACAACCTTGCTACCAGCACCACTATCGCATATTTTTGCTTACATGGGAAAACGTCCTCTCCCAAGATGTCCGGTACGGTCCCTGCAAAGCCCTTATTTTATTTTCAGTGAGGCTCACTTCTTATTTTTAGGCAAAGCTCAAATAGTAGCATTCAGCTGGCTGGCACAATGATGTCAAGCAGCCCTTCTTGGGCCATGGGTAAGGCAGACCTTTGCTGTCCCAGTGTCATGCACTCTCTACATTTCATGAATAAAACAAGTGACTTATACCATCTCTTGGCTGCCATACCACCACTGGCGGGAGCATCCACACTTTGGACAGATGATTGTGTTCTCCTGCGCACTCACCCATCTTCTTCTTGTATACTCGGCAGCATCAGGCCAGGTCAGTAAATCGTCTCACAGGTAAAAAAGAAAAAAAAAACAAGCACTCATGTTGAACACTCAACTCACTTGTTGGGAGAAGGTTTCCTGATTACTTTAGCACCCTTGTTGTTCAGAATGCAGCCTACCAGCTGCACAGCAGTTTCTGCTTAGTCCCTGTTGTCAGTCATTGAACAATATTCACACTGTCGTGTGTGCATCTCAGACCTGGTAGCTACGCACCTTGCATAGGTCTTCGCATCAGATCACTGGACACTAGATGGAGCATAACGTTACTTCATTAGTTTGGGGGGGTAAATGCGGTGGATCTTCATAGAGACAATCCTCTCCTGCCATTTTGGCTACTGAATCTTGTGAGGCCCTTCGGAACCAAAAGGAAAGTTGTTTCTATTGTCTTCTAAACAAATCTTGTCAATAGAAGGATTGCTCTGAGCCAAGTGCACAAGTTGGAATCCTGGCAATGGCGAATCAGGCTTCCAACCTTGTCAGGTAGATAAATTGAGCACAATTAATTTGTTATCTTAAAACCCGTTACTCACTTGCTTTGAAATAGCGCAAGTGGGTTAATAAATGCCATATAAAAACAAAATGTTAATATTGTAGGCAAGTAATGTTGTTTTTAGCACAATTTCTATTTGGAGAATCAATGTCGACATCTTGCTGATGACTGTTTTTTTAATAGTCCAGAAAGACTACATTTTTACTTCCAATTTGCCTGCTGGTAAAGCCTCTTATGTTAAAATGTTGTTGCCATGTAATTTCTTACGCAATTGATTTTCTCACATAATCTTTACTTTCTGCTCCCTTTCAGAGCAGCCTGGCGCCCTTGATGGAAATTTTGAAGGATCATATTGCTATCATGGAGAAGCAGCAGCTTGTCTCGCAACAGTCTGAGCTCACCACCTTCTTCCTAAAAGCCCTGGACTTCAGGGCGGAGCATTCAGAGGTAGGTTACAGGTATTTATTTACCCAATACTGGCAACGACCTACTCGTTTTGATAATTCATGTGTCAACCTCCAAATAAAAACCTCTGTTTCTTGCAGGGGGATCTGCAGCAGGTTGGCCAGATAGAAGACCATGTCTTTAACTGTTTAATCATTATGGTCATGAAACTTTCTGAAGCAACCTTCCGGCCTCTTTTCTTCAAGGTAAGCGTATTGATCCTTCCTAAAATGAGGTGGAGGAGAAGTATATAATTAATAAGTGCAAGTTCTTGTAGAGAAAATCATTCGTTTTTGTTTTACTCCTTTTAGTTATTTGACTGGTCCAAGACGGAGGATGCAACAAAAGATCGCCAGTTGACGTTTTACCGTCTAGCTGATTGCCTGGCTGACAAGTTGAAGGGGCTGTTTACTCTATTTGCTGGTCACTTAGTGAAGCCTTTTGCTAGCCTTTTGAATGAACTCAACCTAATAAAGACTGGTATGTTTCAAAACTTGCTATCTGCAGATTGCATTCTCTTTTTGCTATCGTTTACTTCATTTGATCCATGTTTGCTTACCTGCATTCATACGCTAGTGTTTTGCATGAAATTCCCCTTACCATTTTACATAATCTGGCAGGTACTGAGTGAAGATGTCTGATTGACTTTTCATCTGGCTGGTGTTCACAAATAGCTCTTCATGAAATGAGTGAGCACAGACTTCTGAGGAGATAAAGCATGCATTTGGATAAACATGGAAGCAAACATTACAGTATTTGTCCAGTTCGGTTTATTGGTAGAGTATTCCCCACCTTTGGAATGAGGTTAGGTACACTTTAGGTAATGACAGGAGTCCAAATCCTGAAAGGTGGTGCTACTACTCTTGTTTAAAAAGGCAAAAAACACAGTAGTCTCAATCACTCTGTGTTAATACCAAAAAGCATCTTAGGCGGAATGGCACCGGATTTATTGGTTCATCATACCAGAGAGGCCGTGCTCATTCCACCAGTAACCTCATTACTCTAGAGGATCAGAAAAAAAAATCTACCAGGTTAGAAAAACATTAAGCATTGATAACACTATGGCAACAAGATATCTTCCCTAGTGTATTACGATATCTGCTGATGAACCAACAATAACTGGGATACCTCCGCTTCCCAAATGACACTGAATGGGACAGAATTGGCCATGATGCAAACAGTGGAATGCAACTCTGTGAATCAGGCACTAAAGTGCTGGTTTGCAACATTGGTGTGTGAGACTGCATGGACTGACAGTGAGGCAACCTGTACAAAGACTTACTAGTTAAAGAATAGCCAGCAACTGGTCCAAGCTGAGCTACAGGAGCATCCACACTATAATCTCCTAGAAAAGTAATTTGTAGTGGTTGGTTGAGGCTGCACACCCCAAGCACCTTTTAACTTCTTTACCAACCTCCATCTGCTCTGACGTAAAGGTTGAAGAGTTAAAGATTTAACTTCCCTCCTAGCCTACAATAAGTTATGCATTATCTCTTTTCAGGACCAGATCTCTTCTATGAGCAAATCCTGAAGTTAAGATCAAGGAGAAAACAAAAAATACATGAGGTCAACAGTGAAGAAGACATGAGCAAATAAACTTCAAAGTAGCACCAAAAAACTCCAAAAATATATGAATCCCTGCATTAGTAAAAAAAAATGTTTAGAGAACCTTCGCCGCATAGTCTAGCCATGCTGCAGTGATAAATAAAATTTGATAGCGAACATGAACAGAGGAGCCTGATCAAAGGATAGTGTGTCTTGTTGATTCTGTTGGCAAGAGTAGATGAATCCATGGGCTTTAATTTGATGACACTGGGTAGATCTGACTTTCATTTCAGGTGTCCCTGTGACAAATGCACCAGGCAGATGGAAACGAAAGGAGGTATTTCCTTATTGAGGAAGTCCACGCTAGACTATCCTTACTTGACCAGCGTATGCCTACCAAACCCCTGTAACCATCCTTGTGGATCACAACCAAAGAGAGAACTAGTCCTGGCAACAGTGCAAAGAAGAAACACAAAGGGAAAATATCAGCATCTAACGCAAACTGCCACAGAAGACAGTGCAGTAGAATGTGCTAGGAAAAATCCTGAAATGGCATTCTTTTATAGAGACAACTGTAGTAAGCCAAGAATAAGTGTTTATTCCTTTTAGAATTGTAATTACCCTGATCAGAGGAATATTCTGAGACTTTCACAGTGGAGCTAAACTTGATAGAGCACAAATGACTTTGCTCTTATGTTCCATCTCCTACTTGCTGCTCTCCTTTTTGGGGTAGTGCCTACACCACGGCTTCCTTGTAGAGTTCTGCAGGGATCCTCGGTGCCGCCTTCGCTGTTGAGTGTTAATGAATCCATCTTTTTCTTGGAAGATCTTTACCACCTCAGTTTCAGTTTTACACAGTTAACATCCAAATCCAGCTTCAGATCAGGTGAGGCCTAATGAAAGAGCAACATGTATAGAAGCCTTTAACATGATCAGCATTGAAAGTGGGAAACAGGTCATACTTTACTGTGCTGAAACAGATGAACTAATAATTAATAACCCTGGAAGAGCATGAAAAAAGCAAGAAGTAGGTCATCATGAAGTGCTACCCAAGTTAACGTGGTAGTCAAATTTGTGAACCGTTTAACATCTATTGAAAGACTACGTATAACAGGTTGGTCCTCCGTGGTTAGGTAAAAGTTACAGATAAACAAAAATAAACTCCCAGAGGAGTGGTATGCAGCAGTTATTTGTGTGATTAACCAAGTATATAAGTATTGCCATTAAAAGTTCAAATTTGAAGTATTTCATTATGCAATGTTTTAAAATATAATACTTCGTTCTTGTTCTTTTCAACATGTTTAAGGTGTATTATAAGGCAAAGTGGGGTATTTTGGGCCACAGACTAACTTCCCAGTGAAATGCATGTGCAAGAAAATATTGTTGGGATTGACAAACTAGAAATATGCATGTACTGTTGATAATTGTTGGTGTCTAGATCATCAGTATTCCTCCTAAAGAATTATAGTTTGGAAGTATTTTATGCTAATGTGAGTTGACTGGAAACTATGCTCCTAACTAACAAACGTCTCATGTACAAAGCAGTATTTTCACTAGCCAAAATTCCCACAACTTAAAAAAAGAACATTTTACAACTATCGTAGAGGAATGCAAAATGTAAACCTCTGTTTGGCTAAGCCATCGCCTAACTCTGGTTTAGCCGCGAAAGTAAAATGTGCTGGAGAACCATGCAGCAAATAGTTTTATACGTTTACATATATCCATGTAAGTATAGCAACCCAAAAGACAGATGAAAAAGCTTAACTGGCAAAATAAAAGATTCTTTAAAGATAAACTCTATTTCAGTTTGCATTTAGAATCAAGTATGTCCATGATCAATACTTAGTATTGTTGTTGCACCTAAACTTTCAACCACAGGTTCTTTTTAAGCACTGGTGACTGGTGCGTTGTTAAATTGTTGCTGCTCCATCTCATCCAGATCCTGCCCCTTTCCTTTTAGTAACTATTTTTTCACAGACACTGCCTTTTAAATCAATTCCTGTTCCCTCACCATGCAAATAAAATGGAGTAAGATATTAGGTGCATTCTCAGGATTTTCAATAACAAAAGGAATAACTAAATACATTTGTCATTGGTAGCACACCGTAAATGTTTACTTGTTATTTAAGGGGTGTAGAAGGTTGAATTTGATGCACTAATTCTGCTTTTGTCTTTATTTGCCTCTTTTGCAAAACACACCCAGATGAAGATTTCTTTGGCTATAAGAACAGTGAGAAGAGTTGTTTGCTGGTAGAGGTCATCATCAACTGCTTACACAAGATTTTCCTCTACGACACCCAGCGTTTTGTGAGCAAGGAGAGAGCAGAAGCCTTAATGATGCCTCTAGTGGATCAGGTACTCAAATACTTCTACTGCAGTTGCATCCAGTTTGTTCGGTCGTGTGCTAGCTTGTTTGAGCAGGGATGAGTGTTTAGGTGTGCTACAATAGCATTGCATTGTTTGCTGTATTGAACCTAAATAGGCCGTGTTTGCTTGCCAATACATCAACTGTGATGCAAGTTGGATTGTTGTTTTAGTGCCTTATCTTTAATAGGACGCTTGGTTCTACCTAACTACAATAGCCATTAGTATTGAAAGAATGTGCCAAAATGTTACAAACAGTTTTTTAATTCTTAATTGTTGCAAATTCCCCAGCTTATGATTATCCTGCTGATTTCTAAAGCCTATGATCATGGAATTATGTAGCTCAGGCGAGCCTTGCTTTGGTGCAATTCAGCTTCACAGAATATGATGCGACTTGGGTATATCCGTCTTCAACAGTTACTTATCACACACTCAACGTTCTGGTCTAGCCTGAATGATAAAATATTGTACTTCAAAGCACATTAGGTTGCTAACGCTCTTTTAAACCTGATGGGAGGGTAGGAGCATTTACATTTAGATGGCCTTTCTCTCCCTAGAACATGTTTAGAAAATGGGTGCAAAATAGTTTGTGAAACAGAGCAGCAATGCAGTGTATGAGTTGGGCACTCCCACCATAAATTGGAAGGCAGAATAAGAATTGCTAGAATTATTTATTTGGATGAAGTAGTCATTGGAAGAGTGCAAATATTGACGACTGCATAGTGACAGTCCAGGCAGTGAGATTGAGGCACCATCCATCTGTTGTGGGTAACATAGCACAAAAATATGAATCCTTAGAGTGTAAAATCCCAAACTTGTGCTGCAACATATTAATTGATACACCCTCAAGGTGGGAGGTGCTGAAGTTGTTTAAAACCTCTGGAGGCCATGCAGTTTGAAAAATAAAACAAGATCAATAAAGGTGATCCTTGCACAATTGTAATCCTAGCGTGTACCAATCTGGAATGTTTTTCCCTTGTTTTCAGAATTGTCTTTACATGAGAAACAATCATTATTATTGTTACAATTATTATGTAATTTTTTAGATACTCTTCTCCATCCACTACTGCTATGTTAATCTGATGTAGAGTTCTGCCGTGCCTATCGTTTGGTGTTTTAAAGACAATGGGCCTGATTTAGATATTGGCGGACCGGTTACTCCATCAAAACTGGGATGAATATCCTGTCTGCCGATATCTAAATCAGGCCGATTGTTCGGCAATTTCTGGGCCTTTTATTGTCCTCTATGTTCTATCAGATGGAAAACTAGGAGAGGTTGCAGATGTTGCACTGTAATTTCGATTTGGTGACCACTGTCAGACTTGGATTAAAGGATATCATAGAGGTTTGTGCTTAAACTGTTTGCACCCTCAATTTCACTGTAATTACCCGGGCTGCAGGATTCTTGTGTCATCAGATAAATCTGGGCAAAGGGTTTCTTACCATAAGCTTTAGTCACAGAGTGTAGCGAAAAAAACACTCTGAAGTGGAATGGCTTTTTGAGGGTGAGAACATCTAATGAAGACAGAGGGCGGACTACTCCATCTAGCCTTACTGAGTCCTGTTGGGTAACTGTGACTCAGATGTGTGTTACAAGTGCCTTTTACAATCCTCCTTGTGTGCAGCAGTCTTGTTGCTTCCATCCACCTAAGACCTAAGTCAAGGCTACCAATGTAACGAGTTAGTGTACAAACTTCTCCACCGAATACGATACCCTATGAGGTGTGGCGCTGCGGCCAGGGCGACTGACGCTGGGGATCACGGTTCGATCCCTGGCTTTGGCGGCAGGGGTCTGCCCAGCACCATCAATGTTCCCTCTAATTTTTTCCCTCTGTGGGCGGCAGTGTAGGGTCTATGTGCGCTGCAGGGAAGTCTATGTGCGCCAGGAACCAGACCGCTCATGTGGGTGCAGCGCCAAATATCACTCCAAACCTTTCCTTAAAAAAGTGAAAAAACTGTGCATTTCCACACATACAGCGCCACGTTAAGGGCCTTAAGGCAGGTTTGCAAGTTGGATACACACACCATGACATGAATTGGTTACACAGGCAAGTACACTTCGGGTTTAGAAAAGCACAAGACTCCAACAGTGGAACCATCATAAGATTTTACTGCTGTATGTGTAATGTTACTTATTGTATTATATATCTGGATGCAGAGACAGAAAGAAGCAGCAAAACACTAGCCGGGCGGCACACAAGCTAAGCAAAGATTTCAAACTTATGTGTTACCTAAAAGAAATGCAGCAAGTCCAAAAGCACGACGTGTAAAGCATGATGGTGCTCAGACCTGTCCAATCGGCCTTCTCTGTTCAGGGGCACAGGAGCTAAATTATTGGCCATGCTGGAGAATTATTTCCAAGCAGCTCCGGGCGGCCGATTCCAGTCCACTGGCAAGGGAGAGTGCACTGCTGCATCATGCAGTCAGGAGACAGCGGTGAGAGGGTCGGTCGTCACCAGTGGAAAGTCAAGGTGCCGAGGGAAGAAAAAGAACTACAGAACGAACACAGTAAGTATAACCACCAGCCACTGTCAGTCACAGTATTAACAGTCACAATCAAATTGATTTAATTTTGGGAAAGAGCGTGATATTCTTTCTTTGGAAGTTCCCGACCGCCTATTGAGGAACATCTTAAGCAAAGACGTAAGCCATACACAGGGTATGGTAGCACGCCCGACTTGTTATTGGCAATGTAAACTTTGGAACACAAGTTGGTGAATTACCTGGTGTGTATTCTAGCACCAAATGTTAAAGTTTTGCCGAATACATCCGCCTTTGACAGAATTACTGAATAACGCAATCCACAGTAGGAACTGAGCTACAATTATGAACTAAGTGGTGGGCAAATTAAAAAATTGTTTTTCTTATTGCAGTGCTGGCTGCAGGCACCGAGAGAGTGTGGGAATGGTGCCATAGCGTACACTCGGGGCCTCAATGGCAATGTACGGTGATCGTGCTTACTGGACTTCACAGTTTTGCCAGGGTCGGTGACTGAGACTATGCAGGATGTTTTTCATTTTACTAGCCTTCCCCTAGAAGGCATTGCTGCTGCTTGGGCAGGTGGCTGGGCCCCATAAAACAGCATGCAAGGGGCCCTGTAAGAAGCAAAAACTTCTGGGAGCCAGAGTGAGAAACTCCTGAGGAGAACTGCCTGTGGCTCTCCATGCGCTCTCCATGGGCTCCGACACATCTTTAAATTGCAGCTATAGACTTTTTGCTGCCTCCCCGGCTGAAGCACTAAAACACGTCGCAGCTCAAGACTGAAAACAAAGCTGTTCTCAGGCACTGGTCGGAAAGCAGCAGTCTGGTAACTCACCCTAGGGTTGATACCTTCACCAGAGAAAAATAAGCCATTAGTTGTTATTGAAAGAGTCTGCAAAGGCCTGGACCTGATACTAAACAGGACTGAAAACAAAATTGAATTTATTCATTTGTAATGTGCCATTTCTTTATATGTTTACTTTAAGTGTTAGTCACTCATAGATCATCTCCAGAACACTTTTAAAACTGTTTTCTATTCATATTTGTTCTTTGTAGTATGTACAGATAAATTGTAAAAATTCCAGCTTTAAGTGATTTTGCTTATTTTTGTACTGTCCGCAACATCAAAGTATCTGCCCTGCGTTCATTTGATTTCAGCAGTATGTGCTTATCTGTATTACGGTGCAATAAAGTTCAAAGGCATGGGAGGTATGAGATGTTTTAGGGTGATTTCTTTATTTCTATATCTTCTGGGCACACAAATCATATCTCAGAATCTTAACTTTCCATTTCAGGGGTTTTGAAGCAGTTTCAAGATACTGTAGGTCTTATTTATCGAGAGGATGTAATTTCCAATATTTATCTCTTTCCATGCACTTCATCGCTTGGTTTCACTCTCGGGAAAATGCCACACTAACTTTCAAACATCTGGCACTTGTGTCGCTTCTAAGTACACAGAAACCATAGAAATGTGAAATGTAATATCTAAAAAATTGGCAGCTAATAGAGAATGTGTTCTTTTCAATGGTTTTTGGTTGTGGCCTCTGCTAGAGTGAGATTTAAAAGCTTTTGCAGCCCATACCTGCACCACTTGCGTTTCCACCTTATATGTCTTTGCTGTTATCTTACAGAGCACATTTTCCTTAACTCACATCCCCACTAAATGGACGCCATGCAATTTCTTGTGCCTTATAGCGGCTTTAAGATTTCTTAGAGTTTCTCGTTGCTTAAATGGGTGAAATTTCTGAAATTGTTATGTTTCCCTTGTCTTCACTGCTTGATTTTACTCGCGAGAAAGTGTCACTCGTAGCCGTTGAATGCAGCTCTACGAAGTACCATGCATTGCGCGTTATACTAACGCATTTAAAGAAAGGTTTCGGCATTACCGCAATGCCCGAGATTGTCGCGCAATGAATGGCACTTGTCTGGGCTGTTCACATATTCACAGCATGTTAATTAAAGCAGAATGTTGAGCTGTGTCTTGCGCTGCCTCGAATAAGTGGTTGCACTGTCGTGGCCGATTAGACGTGACAGCATGATAATGGCCTGGTATCACCGAAGCCTCGCAACATCACGCCGCCAACCCCCATCCGAGGTCCCAGCAACAAAGGCCATATGTGAGGTGTCCTCGAGTTGGGGGAGCCTTTGCCACACTAAGCCAGTCCTTATTTTTCAGCCGACAGCTTTAAGAATGCTGTGAATTGCAGATTTACTTTTCCCATTATAAATAGGTCACTCTTTACTCTGTAGTATTCTTTCTTCTAACTTTGTTCTGCAGTTGGCTGCTTTACCGTCTCTGGTTTTCTGAGACTCAGAGCTGGTACCTGGTCAGGGCTATCTTCAAGAAACTGGTAAGTGCATTACCATTTTGGTATTTGTGTATTATTTTGACTGTATATTGTATTGATTTCCTTTGGCAACAGCGAGACGACTAGGAAACAACTGTCATAACTTAAAGGGAAGAGCTCTCTGGGAATCTGATCCCTCTCTCTGTTCCCGTCCATGGCTTCTCTTCCACTGGGTTGATATACTTCCAAAACCAGGGGCAGGCCAGAGAGGAGTTTATGTCTGGCGTTCCACAGATCGTGGTCGAGTCGACACTTTCTGTGTTCCTCTGATCCCTCAATGAAGCACTTCCATTCTAGCCACAGTCCTGTTTGTGTTAACATCCAACTCCGTGACTCGCTTGCTTCATTGACTAGAGTCAGCATCCTTTCAACTGAGCTTGTGTTTCTGGGCGGAACAAGAAGCAACATTTAAAATGGTGCTACATGGCATGTGCGTGCAGAAACAAACTAAGGGACTTATTTACAATCCCCTGGCGCTGCCGATACGTCACTTTTAATATGGGAAAAATTGATGGCCCAGCAGCTCATGGGGCTTGTAAATAAGCCCCATAGTTCCAGAAGAAGGAAGCACAGGCTGACAGCTGTCTCTTGCTTGACATGCTGTGCAGTTGGCACTTGGCACAGTCATCAGTAGAGTCTAAGTGCAGGGATATGGTAGGTGAGAAAAGAGGTGGACATTAAGGTTGTTAACATGGTGGTCCTTGTATTGAAATAGTCTTTTTCCATGTTGTGGAACTTTGTTTTCTTGTATTACAATGGTGCTATATATTCCTGTATAAAGTTGATTATGGTATGATGAAGGTTTGATGCTGCTGCTCAAACTAAGATAACAGCAGGAAGTCGCAAGGTGTGTGCCCTGTAATCCGTCCCGAGCTCTGATGTCATTGTCAGGGGCACCTCTTGAGCAACCCCTCCCCCTCAAGGGGCTGTTGCTTCAGGTCAGTGTGTAAGGAGAAGACACTGGAGCACTTCACACATCTGTATCGCAAGCAAATGCAACCTACCTATCTTTACCACCCCTGCCCCTCCCCAACCCTGGCTAGGTGCCATAGACGTGCGTAAAGCACGCACTGCCTCAGGCTAGGCTGCATCCATGACAGGTGCATGACAAAGGCAGCATCAGTCCTCAGAGGCCCGAATATGTTTGTTATGAAAAGATTTAGAGCGAGGTTTGGCAATGCTAGCAGCGGGCCGCTGATAACCTCTTGTTGAAACTTGCTCTTTGTTCATGGTCCGAGCCTCAACTGGGTGAGTGTGCACTGGTAAGCTTGGAAGCATTTGCATGGAAAATAGCACAGGAACAAAACACACCCTGCTATCACCCAGCAAATATAATAAAGAATCAAAGTAGTGGTTTTTATTTGGATTTCACAGAATAATTGGTTTCATGGCTGAATATTTTTCTGGTGATTTGCAGCAGTTCTCTTTTTCGAATTTCTGCTTGCTTTAATGGGTGTAATTTCTTATATTTATATATTTCCCTCGTCTTCATTGCCTGTTTTAACTGAAAATGTCACACATAGCAATCTGAAACCTTGGCAGCTATGTGAATGTCCGTCATAATTCTCCTACACTCATAAATAATCTTTGGCAGCTATGGAAAAGACATGCATCTAGTCCAAAAGCAGGACGTATGCTTTACACGTCGTGCTTTTGGATTTGCTGCATTTCTTTTCTCAATAGAGAGAGGCTGCGGGCTGGTTGTGGGCATTTGTGAAAGTATTCCTGTTAATCACAGCGCCCGTTATGCGCTGCAATTAACAAATATTTTCACAAATGCCCACAATCAGCCTGCAGCCTCTCTATTGAGAAAGACATGCATCAAGTCCAAAAGCACGTGTGCTTTACAGGTCGTGCTTTCGGACTTGCTGCATTTTTAATGGATCCCGGCTGCGGGCTGATTGTGGGCCTTTGTGAAAGGATTCCTGTTAATTGCAGCACTGTCATGCGCTGCAATTAACATAAATATTTTCACAATGGCCCACAATCAGCACCGAGCTGCGCTCTATTTTGAAAAGAAATGCAGCAAGTCCGAAAGCACGACGTGTAAAGCACACGTCGTGCTTTTGGACTTGATGCATGTCTTTTCTCAATAGAGAGGCTGCGGGCTGATTGTGGGCATTTGTGAAAATATTTATGTTAATTGCAGCGCATGACGGTGCTGCAATTAACATAAATATCTTCACAAAGGCCCACAGTCATCCCGCAGCCGGGCGCCATTAAAAATGCAAGTGAAGGAGCAACTTGCTAGTGAACGGGTGTACAGGCTTCTCGCAACCAAGAAATTGCCGTTTTTCGGCGCTCGCATTTTAAAAGTGGACTGCGGCGCGAAAGTGTGCGCGCTTTACACAGAACACTGCGCGCTCGGGCTCTCAAAGGTGCGCGGGCGTGCAGGCGCGCAAGTTACAGGGAACACTGAGCACCATGCGACTCTGGGCAATAGCTCGCTTAATCTTCCCAACGGCCCCGAGCGCCGAGATACCCCTTCGGGGGTGATTCGTGCGCTATACAAGTACTGGATTTTAAGGGTGGCTGTTGTCGCCGAGTCATGGACAAGCAGGTGTCTCATTTTAGGTTAAGGAGCATGTTATAATGCAGTTTAATAGGTAATTCTGCAGCAGCACTTAAAGTCCTGGAAACGTTTCTATGACTTAGAAATTATTTGTACTCTATATTTCAACTGGTTCCTCTGCAGTTTTTGAGTTCCTACATGCTCCTGAGGAGAAGTGTGTTTTAAGTCATTAGAAGATACCATACGTTTAAGGGGCTACATTGTTTCTGGCTACAGCATAGCAGTTAGTGTCTAGTCACCACAGGTGGGCAGGAGCTTGAGTAGTCTGAGCTGCTGTTAGAAGTTACTTTAGGAACCAGAAGAGTTGACTGACTTTATGATTGTAACTTGTGAAAGGCTGCTGAAGACCAGGCTCGTGGTCGTAGCTATAGCCACGGTATGTAGGAGAGTAGGATCTGCTTCTTATAGTTACCCCCACTTTTTGCTGATGTTTCACTGTTTTTCGACTTAGCCAGACTGTGGCCCTGCTAATCAGGACCCCAGTCTATCTGCTTTCTACTCTAAATTGACTGTCTGTACTTTAGGTACACTCCATATTGGATTCTGGGGTACCCTTGTGAGTCCCTAGTATATGGTATACTATGTACCCAGGGCATAGGTACCCCAGAGGCCTACCAGGGGCTGCAGCATGTATTGTGCCACCCCTGGGAAGCCTTTTAAAATGACACAACAGGTCTGCTACAGCAGCCTGTGTAAGGTGGTGTATTCACCCCTTACTGAGATATAGGTTCCCTATATCTCTCCATATCACTGCACATGTAAACCTATCAGTCACCCCTATGGCAGGCCTTAACAATCCTGAAGGCAGGGTGCTGGGTTTCATGTGAGAGGGTGCCCATGCATGAGCAGAGCCCCTCTGCAGCTTTCGGAATCTTCATTCCGGGGTTGTTTGTGATGCAGCCAGACCATATACTCTTGTGCATTATAACCAAACGGTAAATGCTAACTTTGGAGTGGCTGCATGGAAAACTGTCGTGTTTGGTGTCAAACACCTTGGAATCATACCCCCACACCAGTAACTGGTGTGGGAGTATGATCCCACCCTTCTAGAGGAAGAGACATGGCAGCACCGGTATACCCGGTACCAGCTAACAGAGCCCTGGCATCACAAAATGGATGCTGCAGCCACAGACACGAGTCTGCCCTCCTGCTGCTGGACGAAACTCCGGCAGGGGAGGCTTGGACAATAGGTTTCCTGTCACAGGGAGGTGTGACCACCTCCCAGACAGGCTCTAGTGTATTGGGGCTGGGTGGGTGCACTCTCAGAGTGCTTTGAAGTCTGCACTGGGGGCACATTTGGTGTCCCTGTGCATAGTCCAACTCAAACCAGTTGCAGGGGCACACAGCCCCTGCTCTGGCGTGAAACTGGACAAAGGAAATGGGTGTAGCCACCCCTCTTTCCTGACCCTCCCATAGGTGGGTCCCCAGAGTTTGTCCAACCCCTTCCTTGGGTATAAAGTAGGAAACCCTGACTACAGGACTTTAGATTACACCTGGACTAAACTCTGATCCCAGAAACCAAGTACTTCGACGATCTGCCCGACGCTGGACGACTGAAGAACCTCCCTTGGAGTAAAGGAGTTACTCCCCTGCAAGGCAGGCACCTTTAACGCAACTGACCGGTTGGCATCTCCGAGCTCCGACGGACTCCGAAGAATATTGCCACACAGGAGGTGGGTTTTCCTAGGTCTCTGAGGTCGATCTGTGCCCACAGCAAGTCTGAGGCCCGTAACCCTCGTGGAGACCGTGCAACCCGAACCCCTGGACACCGCAACCATTTGCAGAAGCATCAGCTTTCCGGCGACCCCTGAGGCTGAGCTTTGGGTTACTTGTAGCCCTGACCCCGAGCAGTAATTGCACCGATGATTGTCGGCCTACACTCAACGAGTGTTCCGTGGGCTGCCATTTTGTGATTCCTCTCGAGGTCCCTTCGCGATCCCTGGTCCGTTGACCTGTGGGTCCCCAAGAAGGCAACTCTAACTTTTATTGGGCTTCCCTGGTTGCTCCAGACGTGCCCTGACTCTCCATCGCTTGGTGAGTCCCCAGGACCTTGCTGGTCCGCACAGAAGCATCTTTTCTCTTCCTGCGTGGGTTGCTGTTGCCAAGGCTTGTTGTGGTCAATTCGATCACGGACACCCCAGCACTCGACATCCTTCGTGGGACAGCTCGAATCCGGCTCCTGGTCGTCGTCGACGTCTCCAGGACCCCGTAGCTGCAGAGTCAAGCTTCACCTCTTCGCACCCGACATCGGTGGGCATTCGATTGCTCCGCTCCTGGTCACTGGCTAGTGACCCAGACTCTGTCCCCTCTGCTTTCAGGTTCTTCACATCTTCGATCCAGGCTTGGATCACACCGGACACTTTTCTCCTTCACGGCAGCAGCACTTTGCAGCAGATCGCCATTGAAAACGACGACGATTCCCGACACCTTTTGACACCTATGCACCCGGCTTTCCTGGGTGAGGTAACTCGAGTACTCCGGTGCTCACGTGGGTGTTGGTCCTAGAACCCCTTAAGTCTAAAGGGGTTTGCTCAAAGTCCTCTCCTAAGTGTACTTTAACTTTAAAATTCCAACCGCGACTTTCCGCATTGAATCCTACGGCGCTCGCGGCTGTGTTCTCACACTGCACACGTCCCCCGTGGGTCTCCTGTGTCTCTACCTTGGGTGGTTCCTTGGGGTCCCAGCGATTCTACGTGCTCTAGGCACTGTGTCTAGTCAAGTCGTGGTTCTTATACCGCTTTCTTAGTATATGGTTTGGTCTCCCCCTGGAGCCCACTGTGTATTGTGCTATTTACTGTCGTTTTAATACTGTGATACTGTGTATCTTGAACTCTAATCTCATAAAGAGATTAGTAGTTAGTGTTTAGAAATAAATACATATATTTTATATATATATCTTGTGTGGTTCTCCTTTCATTTAGTTATTCAAGAGGTTATAATCTGGTAAACCAAGCTGCTTTACACTCCTTCAAGACTTAGCCTGAAGGCTGCTCTCCATAGCTACCAGTAGGATAGCTTTCAATAAAGGTTGTACCTATCATCAATAAGGGTCGTTTGGACTGGTGCAAGGTGCCCACTATAACTAGTGGACAGCATATGCCAGGCCAACTTCTCACACGGTATGAATACACAAAACATCTTTAGGCGTGCCAAGTGAGATTACGCATTGGGTTTATAAAAGTGAAGAATCAGCTGAGGAAATGCATCTTTCATAACCCACGTAATTGGAGTTAAACGTCTTATGTATCTTCCTCCCTTTCATTTGTATAGAGTATTTATTTATATCTTCACAAATGTGCTGCCCTGTTTTTAGACACTTCATAAGAAAGAATCCAGACACAGTGGAACAATTGCTAGTTCCAGACTTCACTGCATCAAGAGAAGTCCAGCTAAAGGAGAACTTGCACCTACTGCCAGAAACAAAATGACAAAGGTTGTAGGGTTACTAAACAGCCACAGTTGGGTCATTGACATCTATGCAAAGTGCCTTGACCAGGGGTCACCAACCTTTTCTTTAATAAGAGCTACCTATGTTCAATGAAAATCATCTCAAGCGAATAATAATATTAGTGGTGTCATAGTGGCCACATCAAACAAGACTACAGTAGTGGCCACCCAATTCAGGATTACCACCTCAGCTCAGTTCATCAGGCAGGGTTGTCAGTAGTAATGTAAAAATAAAAGGCTAAATCAGTGTTGGGCCTCTACATGGGAATTTATTACAGCTATAGCTGAAATGCTCTGGCACAGACGTTTTAGTGATAAGCCTCCCCTACGCCACATGATTTATCACTCAAATATCTGGTTTAAATATATTTTTGAAATTCAACTCTTTTCCTCCAAACATCAGCTTATAAGTTCTAAAAATACACCCATTTTCAACTTTAGTACACACTTTTCAATTTTGGTCTGCATATATTAATTCAGCCCAAGCATAAGCTGGTAATTCAGTAGGCTGGACTACACACAGAAGAGCTATTTTCAGGTAACTGGAGAGCTACCAGTAGCTCACGAGCTACCCATTGGAGAAGCCTGGCATTGACCATCCAAACCTGCTACCTGAGCAGCTACTGCATTTTCCATCCATAAAATGCCAGCAGAAACTAATTAGCACAACATATCTGCTATGAGACTTCTTTTCTTCTTGAATATGCCTAGACAATAACGAATGCTGGCTAACCAGTCCTTTGTACCGGAGTGCAAATGAAAATGCTGAGCCTTCATACATAAGCATCTTGACACCCATTCCTTCTTATTCCTTATGTTCTCATATCTGACCTTTTGCTCCGGTTTTCTCCCCTCCATCAGCCTGTGAATTTAAATGAACCATTTACATAATACTTCAGTTTAAAATGCCACTCATCCGCTTCATCACCCAAAGTGCTGCAGTAAGGACCATTTAGTCTTTCATCAAATTCCTGTTTTAGGCAGCATTAAAATATTGACTTTACCGTTTTGTCGACCGGTGTCATAGGTGCAATGTCAGCAGATGCAGATTGCAGTCTTAACATTCTTAACCCTTCAAGTAAAGCCATTTAAAAAAAGTTATCTTTCTCTTTCTACCGGGTATTTGTTTTATACATGTATGGTGTCATTCGCTCCTGCGTTACAGAATTCCCCATCATTGCTCCTCTCAGGTAATAGTGCCTTTTCTGTGCGAGGTTCAAGTCAGTACCTGCGCACCTTACAGGGAATGGAGCAATGACTCATCTTAGGTTACAGCATCAGCTGAGAAGAACACTGTTGTGTATGAGTCGCCCTAGGAGTAGAATTGGATCTTCCCCTTGGATCTCTGGTTCGTTTCATCCTACCTTTGTGAGGTAATTGGGCAAATACAGGCCTACTGTAGGTCTGAATCCCTCTCTAGAGGGTCACATCAGTCTGTTGTCAGTGCAGCCTAAGTTTAGGAGGGACATCCTCTCCGTTGTGTGCACTGAGGCCCGGCACACCTCCATTATATGGTGCTTTTTGCTGTCAGCACTTGGGGCCATATGTACGAAGATTTCGGTTTGCGATTTCCAAAAGGGTCATATGTCCATATGTTTCTGATTGTGATTTTCAAATAGCGATATAATAGATATCGCTATTTGGAAATCGCATAATGATATGTACGAAGGTAAGTATTCCACTATTAGCGATTCCATCAAATTTGCAATCGCAATTATGACATTTCCTATTCGAAATTTGTACTGATGCGATTTCCAAATAGGAAATTGCTATTTGGAAAATGAATTCACTTGCAGAGGGGGGCATATGGCAATATGTGTACCATCAACACAACTAATAACATTTGGAAACTGTGCAACCCGATGAAACAGTTTTGTGTGTTAAAATTTGGTTGAATTTGCCAATCATGACATCCCAAAAAGTATTTTTTTTAAAACCTAGAAAAAGCACTTTGTGACACTCCTCCTGCCACTGCTATGACTCCCTGGTAACTGCCAGAAGCTAAAAGTGTAGTCAACACAATACCCGCACATGTGTTGGAATTGCATTGCGTCTGACGGTTGGGGTTTGTAGCTGAGGCTGTAACTCGGCTATTTATTCCAAAATTACCGCACTACTCAGTCTATACTTCTCAGTCTATACTTCTCATAAAGCTCCTCCTCAGTCTGATCAAACAGAGTGACCTTCACCCTAAATATCCTCTCCTTTCTCCTTCTCCGCCTGCCACCCAAAATCCAAATCCTCCTCACCAAGACATACAGAGTCGCCATTTTTAAAGAGCCAGATGTATTTGAGGTGACTTTTTATAGTTTGCTCCTGATTACCACCTAAAACACATTGATGGTATTTTCATTTGCTCAATGGCCATTTTGCGATTAATCGCAATTAGGAAATCATTTTACATAGTGTTAGTGAATCTCTATTTGGTAGTACTAATTTGCGATCTCCAAATTCGAAGTGCAAAAAATACGATTTCTACATTATGGAAAACACAAACTACACCATCTAAAATGCCTTTTGTACATAAGAAAACACAATTTAGCATTTTCACATGAGCTGAAATAGCGAATCGCACCGTTAGGAAATGCAAAATGGCTTCTTGCATTTGACCCTTTAAGCCTTGGGAAGCCACCGTGCCCTTACCCCACCCACACTTTAACTAAGTTTAAGGAGGTAGAGTAGGTAAGTATCGGAAAGGGACAGGAAGAAACGAGTGGGAGAGTGAGAGTAATGTAGAGAGATCTCGATCAAATTTATCCACAAAAACATTAATGTTTTATAATACTATATAATTATATATAAATATATTAGCTTCACCCCTCGGTTTGGTCTGCCTTGGGAAATATCTTGGTTTCAAAAAAATGTATTAGCTGGAACCAGTGCTGTGACTGTTAAATAATCATGAGGCACTGTTCAAGTAACTTAACTCTACTTCAGATTCTTAGGCCTAAGATATATGTATCAAGAATATAAAACTGCATACCTCAAAGCAGCCAGTTAAGTCCTGTTGTGTATTGATATGAGCCATGTCTACAGAATTCCTTCTTCATTTGACTGTTCAATGAGTAACAGTATTCTTTCTCTGATGTTAAAAATGTTGATGTTGGGTAGCATTGTTATACAGTTGCACATGATTTAATGCCATGACCTTTTAATTTTACAGCTGGAAAACCAGTTGGGAGGAGAAGAGAAGTTCCAGGAAAGAGTGGCAAAGCATCTGGTTCCATGTATTGCTCAGTTCTCTGTTGCCATGGCAGACGACTCTCTTTGGAAGCCACTTAATTACCAGATACTACTAAAAATGAGACACAGCTCACCTAAGGTTGGAAGCCCCTTTTTCCGTACGATTCCTAATGGTACTTTTATTAGTGTTTGAGGCTGTTGTTGACTAAGAACCTTAAATACAGCACCCAACCAATGACATCGAATTCAATCCAGGTCCTATAGGATGAACCTTTCCCTGGAAGTCTGTGTAAAATGTAAACACATTTTCTCTATATGGCTTAATGCTGACATTTCGCTTGGTTTTTGCAATTCCAATTTTGTCAAGTAAGTGGGATGAGGCAAATGAAGATGAAGTGGTTTCTCCAAAATTGAACATCTGTTAATACCACAGTCAAACAGAGAGCCACTAGACCTCATCCCTGTTCCTATGATGGTATGACCAAAAGGTCCCAATATTGCAAATGGTGAAAGCCTAGAGTTTGGAATTGCCCATCTTATAGGAAACATAACAGTGAATGCTTTAGCTGTTACCTAAGGAAGCAATTCTGTATGCCACTGAAGCTATATACAAAGAGAGAAAGAGATGGGGATCTTTAGGGCTGAATCGTGGGGGGCGTTAGGAGAATTGAAAATGGCTTTATGAATGTAAACAATTACTGAAAAGTCATACACGAAATGGAGAGCAGTAGAATAGGACAATTCTGATGTTAAAGCTATATTAATTAAGCCACAAAGCTACACAAATTGAATACATCCCCAAAGAGAAGGGAGTCATGTAGATATTTACATAGTGCAATGTTGACAAGCATGAAAAAATAATGTGGCAAAGGCAGGGGGTGAAACAATTGAGAACAGTTCAGAATTGAATTTGTGAAGGGAGTGGACGAATCTGCCGGCTGTGAAGTACACTGCGCTAAAAATCAGGCAGTGTTCTGTTAGGCACAGAGAAGAGCTGTTAAAGTGAAATGCGTTTCTAGGTATAGAGCCGCCGCCAGCCAAAAAAAAATGGAATACAACTAATGTGAGCGCCACACTAATCTCACCTATGAGCTGCCATAGTGAAAGATTTGAATATTGTGTGAACCATCTAGGGAAAAGCAAAAAGTCTGCCTAAGTGAGTAGGTGGAGTTTTTATTGCCCTATTAGAACTCTCAGAATAACGTATCCTGGTAGCAGATGAGAGGGGGTTCATCCCCTCCTCTATGGAGACATCTGGTTGGAGAGGTCTTGACAAGCTGTACGGACCAATTAATCCAGATACTGGAGTACTGTAGGGAACGCATTTGCAAAAGACAGAGAGATGGAGTCAGAAATGTAGTCCTGTATGCTTACTCTTATGTTTGGAGAAACTTTCCATATTTTCAGGGACTTACGAAGCCTCCCAGGAGTACTTCTAGAAATCCTTGCCAACCGTAGATCCCCTTGCAGAATAGCCACCAGGATCCTTATTATGCATAGTGCCATGGTAGCGCAATGGGCTTGTGCGCCCTCGGGGCACTACGGATGTATGACGATTCCACGCATGCATTACATCGCATGCCATTAGATCGCGGTTTTAACAACGCAAGTTGTTACAACAACTTGCGTTGGAGGGCGCTGGACATAGGAGTAGTTTAATTTACTATTCCAACTCCAGCCTACGTACAGTAGGGAAGGTGTTGGATAGTAATTTAAACTACTCCTTGTCCTATAGCGCCCTCCAGTGCAAGTCGTTGTAACGACTTTCGTTGTAAAAACCGCAATCTAATGGCATGCGATGTAATGCATGCGTTCTAAAGGTTGTTTCCCGGCACTACGGTATTACAGAAGGGGCCGCAGACACTTCTGAAGCCCCTTCCATAATATTGATAGCACCAGCACACATGTAGGGCTAGCGCTATCGTGAGAGGGTGTTCCTTCATCTATTCATCTGCCTGGGGGGCGGGATTCAAGTGAAGGAATCACTTTTCCTTTGCTCCTGCATCCTACTATGGACTCTGGTGCAGAGGCAAACAGGACATTAGGCAGGGGCATAACGCAACCCCCTGCAGCCCACAGCGCAAGAGCTTCCCCCATCTTTCAACGGCCCTAAACCTTCAAGAGTCCCTCAGCCTTCAGTGGCCCCACCCAGCCAAGGCCAATGAATATTTGTGAGATATGGAAGACTGTGAGCCTTCGTCCCCATCACTTTGCGTTACGTCACTGTCCTTAGGTGGCACACTGTCAGTCTGCCCTCTGAGGGCAGCCCTCTGGAGGGGGCAAAGGGGGCCCCATAGACTCCCTCGACAACCCTTCAGGCAGGTGCAGTCACTCATTGTACCCGCCTACAGAGAAAGACGGACCAGCTCCTTCAAACTGCCAGTCCGCCTTTCACTATAGTGCTGCCCTCAGAACAGCACGCGTTCGCAGCTGCCCACTAGTAATAGGGCGCACTGTCCCTGTTAGCGCCCTACACATTTTTTCAAAGGTGCGCTGTTGCGCAAACAGGAACAGTGCATCTGTTACGTAATACGAGCCAAAGTTGAGCTTTCCACATGTGGCAATTAGATATAAATGTGCCTTTGCCAGTTAAACTTTTATGTTTATTCCTCCACGAGGAATTTTCTTCGTTCTATAGAGAAAGGTCCCCCGCACACCCATTGAATATGGTGCTGTTACCTCCTGGGACCCACTTTACAAAGGCAGTTATAACTGCTCTTTACAGTACATCCAGAAGCATTAGTGGGGTGGACAAACCTCCTGCAGGCAGCATTTGAATATTAAAAATGTTGAGTTTGTTGGCAGTGACTTTTGTTGTTGTTAGTATTTTCCGAGAAATGTCCACAGATTTCCTGTTAACCATCAATTTTTAAATTGTCTAAATTCCACCACATGGAAGGGATTTCTGTAGTTTTACATTCCATTTACAAGGATAAAAGTCTTCCTGTTTTGATTTTGACAATGATTGCAATTTTGTCCTTGTAGATTGATTGATTTGTGTTTCCAAATTTAATTTATATTTAAGAGCACCCGTAACTTTGTGAATCAAGTTTTGAGTATCTGAGGCGGTACAAATATTCAAATGGCGGATGCGTAGCATCATGGGGTTGCTAAACTAAAGAAGCACAGAAAAAAAGACTGACAACAAATGTTTGTGAAGTGAACTGTATAGGCAGAAGATACTTTGAGGAATTAGAGACAAGATGTTGTAAAGATCAATATTCATGGCCTCCATTGTGGTTAAGACCCCATCAGTATGTTTTGCTCCTGAAATTAAGGGTACAGTGGTCTTCAGTCATTTCAGGGTGGCTAATTCCCTCACAGTTACAAATGGGATTCTGTCTTCCCCCTGAGAAATTGGGAATTACTGCAGGAGCTGACAATACCACGCCCAGTTGCTGCTGTAATTTACTTGTTTTTCCTTCCTTCCCGGTAGTTAAAGTAACTTGTAAATGGAAAAGAAAGGCTAAAAAGAATGCGAGACAGTGGAGTTAGTAATAAGTGAAACGGAAAATTGAGATTCGAGGATTGGCAGTAACAAGGAAGTAACATTACACATGAGATAGTATAGGTCTGCTGCTAGCATTCTCCTCGCGGATGCAACCTAATGATTTAAATAGTAGGTCGGAGTTTGTCACATTTTAACATTTGCTGCGTTCTTGAATCTGATATCACCTTTTCCTTTATAGGTCCGCTTTGCTGCACTGATTGCTTTGGTAGAGCTTGTTGAAAAACTACGGGAGAATTATGTGGTTCTGTTACCCGAATCAATCCCGTTCCTGGCAGAACTCATGGAAGGTAATGTTCCACTTATGCATTCTGTTTTCTCAGAAGTATGTCCGTCCATACCGATATCATTTAGGAATTTAATCAATTGTTCAAATAAATATATGAAAAAGCACAGTCCCAAAGCAGGCATCAATTCATAAAGTATATTTTTGCTTGAATAGATAGTTTTGTTTAATACATTTTTTTACTGGTGCTGATACTTTAAGCAAAGACGAGTTATTAATATTTGTATGTATTGGCATGGCAGATTAATTATTTGACCCTCATTTTAAAAAAATGTAAAAAAAAAAGAATTCTTGAACTTTATGGGTCTAGTCCTGGCTAGGGCATATTGGTTATACATGCATCCATAACACCATTAATTGAAGGATGGGGTGTAAAGGATGTGAAAATCTGGGGGAGCCTTCTCCACAGCTTTATGGTCAAAATGTGGGTTACAGGAAATATTTAGTATGTTATTTTCGAAATGTTGCAAATTCTGATGAATTCCATATTGCAGCCTACTCTATGCTGCGTAAGGGACTAATGCTGACAAACAAGTGTGTAGTACAAATGTTACTGCTGGTTTTTAATTCGTCCTTGATGGTTTTGAGTATGGTATTATTTTGCACAAGTGCTGTGTCTGAAAAGCAGCCAGAAAATAACATTTGAAAGAGACCCAACCCAAGCTGGTTCTGAAAAACTTAGACAGTGGATCCACATCCCCTGTCAGGAAAATGTGTATAGAAGAAGGATCCAAGCCCCCTTACTATCTTCCAGTCATAGGTTCTTGATGACCAAGAGAGGGAGTTCTTCACAGAGTACTTTAAGATCTGTTGTTAGCTGTGGCTGGTGTCTGCATGACATTGTCTCCCAGAGGTGAGGGGTCATCACCTGAAGTCTGCACTTCCTGCTGGAGTAGTTAAGGCCCTGTCTAAATGTCAGTTTGCCTCTTGAGAGAGCGAAGGGGTGTGCCTGGCCCTGCAGGAGGAGAGACTGCCCAGAAAGGGAAGCCCAATGTGCTCTTGGTGAAGTAACTGAAGTGGACGCTCCACTCTTAAGGAGCGAAGGCAGGAGCGGACTGTTTTTGGAAGGTGTCTACTGGTCTCCCTAAATGGTTTCGGACATGAACCACATCCAGCCTTTTACAATAATCTAAACATTGCCTGTGATCGACAGTCTGCTGTGACTGAGAAACTGCTGCTGCTGCCAGAGTCCAAGTACTCTGTCAATGCCGAGGTGAGGGACCTGATCGGCACGGAGGCTGCAACTGCCATGCCAGCATCCCCACTGCAACCTAGGGACGCTGTGCCTGCAGAATGTTAGAGCTGCCACAAGGACTTGCCATGCAGAAATTCCTGAAGTCTTCAAGTTCCGAAGGAGCCCTGACAGCTCTGAAGCCACCACCTCAGAAGGCAGGAAAGTTGCAGGCATCCATCTCACAGCCTCCTGGACTGCAAATCCAAGACTGCAGGGCTTGGGAACTGTGTGAGAACGAGAGACTACGTAGCAGTCTGAGGTCTGTAGCCCAAACTAAGGCTAAGACAAGAAGTGAAAAGCAAACAACCATCGGGCACATATACATCTTGGAGGTTATTGAAAGGACTGCACCTGTGCCCAGTCAGCACCATACCCAGGATCAGACGCCAGGGAATTTAGGGTAATCCATTAACAGTGGGTGGGTACTGAGGGGTGTAGCACTTCAAGATTGCAAACAGAATTTCAAAGCTGTGTTCCATTCCCCTAATTGATCTGTATAGTATCATGTGATACTGCATGATTAAATCACTTTCCTTTCATTCAAAAGATGACCACTGGGCTGTTCCTAAAAATCCAGCTCAGCTGGAGGCTATTGTGTCTGTTGGTTGACTGTTGAGTTCTGAGCTCTTGCCCTGCCCTTTACCTCCCTTAAAAGCCTTTTACTTTTTGCCCTCGCTACCCTGGGAGTAAAGTGTGGAAAGAGTGTACTTGGCAAGTTTGCAGAGCCATAGTAGGACGGACCCCAATACACCAGTGTCACACGAACTCATTGGCCCCCCATACAGGGCCTGATAGTCTACTGATTGGCATTACTTCAAAGAATGTACATCTCTGCCCGCAAACAATTTGATGCACTTATATCATGAGAGCAAAATCAACAAAAACATTTAGTAATTTTACACACTATAGACTTTTCCTATATTTCAAATGTTTATTAGGTTTGCTGGTGGTGTTTGCAAGGTTTTCAGAATGGTTATGTCTTTTATCAGAAGTTAACATGGTCAAAGGGAGCAGGGAATGCTCATTCTGACCAGTCAAATTGTAAAAGACAAACCGCTTGATTCAGTTTGATTATTGTCTTGGCTTTCGGGTGATTGACCTTTTATTAACTGATTTTTTTTTTTTTCCTTTGACCGTCCTTTTCAGATGAATGTGAGGAAGTAGAAAATCAATGTCAGAAAACTATTCAGCAGCTGGAAGTTATCTTGGGCGAACCACTTCAGAGCTATTTCTAAAAGCAGATTTTAAAAGGGTGTTTTAAATCTGTATTGTATATTTTTTAAATGTATTCTATTGTTCATGTCGCTAAATTGCAGGACAGTGAACTCAAACTCTGAAACCCTTGCATTTGAAGTGTATCACAAGCCTGTGCCTTATAAATATCCACTTTATATACTCTCTTGGTTTCTCTACATTTGTGTACTTTGTAATGCTAAGAGTCCCATCTAGAAACAGCAGACAAGAATATCAACTTTTACTTAACTGTTAAGAGTATCCATTTTCTTTAGCATAATATTTAATTTGGCCAAGGACCTAAATGATCAGTGTTGCCCCATATTCTGCCCCATGAGAATGCACCAAGTGCACCCATTTTTACAACCCTCTGGAAGTTAGTCTTATCAGTTACCATACAAGTCTGTTTAAATTTTCAATGTAACAGAAATACTAAATTAAAGAGATTCTGAGCAGCGGCAGGAAATGTGATTGTTCTAATGTTTTTATGTGCTTTTGTTCTTGCTGGTGAGCAATATTCCCTTTCATGGTGCCTTTCCTGTCTATGCATTCGAAAGCCCTGAGGGCAGTGCTTAATTTGGTTTAAAAAAAAAAGGGGGGGGGGGGGGCCAGAGCCTTTGTTGGGAGGCCACTGCAGATTGCACCACCCATTGCCCCTGCCAGCACTGACAGTGACAGTACCAACACAACGATTAACCATCCCATTCCCACAAGTTTGACAATTCCGACTATTCCAGGCCACCCAAAGGTATATGAATGGTTTGTGCAGCAGGTATTAGTCATTTTTAATGTATATTTAATTATTAAACAACTGTTGTAGTGCTCATCTCGAAATTAGACAAACTGCGCCACCATGTGGTGGGCTGTCACAAGTGCCGGTGCTAAGCACCGTAAACCACGGCTCAAATTAAGCACTGACCTGCTAGATATTTCAATGGTAGTGGAGAGAGCAGGCTGCTGCATGGTAGCACGACTTGTCCTGTCCTCACGGTCCAATTTGTGCATTTCCTGCTTATTTGCAAGTCAGTGTTGTGGCAGGAGTATGGAGGGTTGCAGTGGATTTTCTGTCTGTGGTGAAATGTTGGTGGGACCTGCATGTAGGAGTGCATGCAGAGGTAATAGGAAGCAACAACGTGGAGGCCACACTTCCCAATTGCGAGACTGCACACCCTGGTGGGGATAAAGGAGGATATGCCACGCAATGCAACACTTCCCTAGGTAATGTTCCATGTCATGATTGACTTTGACAAGCCCACCCAAAAACCAATGTTGTCACTGCCAAAGAGTTTGAAGGGTGAGCGAGCCATTGTGACAGTGGTGGCAGCAGGAGGTTCAAGCCCCACTGGATGGAATGTATGGAGGCTGCTACTCCATTCTTGAGATTTCTATATTTTCCTTCACACACCTCAAGTGGTACTTTCCCAGCCCCAATAGCAAGGAGTGGTACTTGCCCATCATGCCCTCCACTTCTTCTCTATACCAATAATTCCAGCACAGTTTCCCATGAAACCAGGTACGACATTCAATGCATATTTATATCCCTGTGGCACTGCCAAAGTGGCCTTGATGTCCGTTTGTTCTGAGAGTTTTCAAATATAAATTAGGAGAACCTTTCAATGCATGTACCACTGGTTCCTACAAGACATTGATCGTTGGGATGCATCTAGAATATCTTATTGTGCATCAGTTGAGTGAAGGAATGTCCCAAGTTGGTTTTTGTAGACCTTGACTTCGCTGTAGGGGAAGCTTACTCGATCCTGAGTGGACTGAAGAATGTAGTTAAAATGCTGATTATTCGAAATCTGGTGCTGAAATGGGAAGCCTAACACCTTTAAATCTAGATGCACACCTGATCTAATTTCCAAGTGGAGTAAAAAGGAGTAAGTCTGCCCAGCTTTCAGGACCCCCAAAGTACTGGGTGTAATGGTAGATTTAAATAGAGCATTTAGCCTTCCAGTCTGAAATACCTCCAGAAAAATGAGGTTCCTCGTCCTAACTTCCTTGCTTTTTATTGCATTTGGACAATACGTCTTTGAAGGTGTCATGTTGTCATGCCTTTTCTGTATTCCAGTTTGTGTCCAGTATTTTCCTACATAAACATTTTTAATTTGTGATGGCTGTGAAAATGGCAATGCAGCGTCTAGCATTTAACCTCCACTGTCAGTCCATTAAGGATTGTTGTGTATCACAAAACGCATTATCTAGCATCTTATATCTCAAGGTTACTAACTCATGGTGGGATACTGTGGTCATCGGTGTAATTGTCATGCACACCACATTCCCCATACAAAAATTTTCTTGGAAACTGATAGCTCTTCTGAAGTGAGACTGGGTGTAAAACTGCTTCTGCTGTGCACCCCCCATAACTTATAATGTTTTTGAGGTCTTCTTAATCCTGTTTCTCCATTGCCATGCATATTTTCATACCCCCTCCACCCAACCAGATTGATGTTTATTAGTGGGTGAAGTATCTTTCCAATGATAAGAAATATCTCTTTTTGCTATTTATTTCTTGGTCTTCTAGTATCCTTTGGAGAATCTGTTTGGGAATTCACAGTGATTGAATGTGTGGCTCCATTCCATTTTAGGAATCTATCTTTGGCAAAATATGTATGATGTAGATCAATTGGACACAACTTAGACTCAAGTGCAGTTTGCAATGTCTTTTGGTTCCATGAGGGTCTAACACCATTGTTCCTGTTTCACGCACAAGTGCCCCCATTACTCCCTCACTCTTTTAAAACTGCAGCTACACGTTTATTATATTACACACACAATTTATATTGCATATTTATTATACATTTGAGTTTGTCACAGGGCACCATCGCTTCTAGCACATTGTACCTTGGCAGGGATTCTTCTTCCCTCTCATAATGTGCTAGAGGGCATGACATAGTTGAGGTCCTTGTAGAATTGAGTCCTGTGTAGCCTGTTTTTTTTAATTTGGAGATCAAAAAAGGGCTTCACAGTATCACACAATCCAGTACCATCCTTTAAATCCTTATAGCAAGGTCAATTCAAAGGCATTGATCGCCTCACAAAATAGATCTCTGATGTGAGCTTATTCTCCAATCCCAGGTGCTATTTTTCTGGCATGTAAGATGATTTGTGTACCAGTTGGGGGCCGTTCCCTTGGATTTCCTTTCATATAGGTTATGTTGCGATTTACCCTGTTGTCTCTCCGTAGTCGATTTGAGGGTTCTTTGTGTGATGCAAGTAGTCATTCAATCATGGACCTCTAATTGTTGTGTAGAACGGTAGTAAGACTGAATATTTAGTAAACCTACCCTCCTGCAAGGTTTTAATTAGTATATTTTCCCTTTTTAAGCTTGGCGTGTCTCCAGCCCTCAGTACATGTGGGTTATAAAACATTTGTTCAGTCTCACCTAACTGGTATTCTTTCCCTCCGTCATGTCTAAGACTTGTATGGACAGCACTGGTACATGTGTGTTTATTTGGAGCAGTGTGAGGTGTGTGGATATGTCTGACTGTGTGAAGGGTGCAGTCCATGTGGCACCATGAAAATGATGGGTCGCTATGTGCAAAGGCTGGCCGGGCACCTGCTGACCAGGGAGGATGCATATTTGCATTGCATTTCTGCCAGCTGAATACTGTTATTTTGGGTGTGAGTATTGGCTCACTAGGCACTTAAAGTAGTTATAGTGCCTCTTCCAGGGTGATGCCAGCCTGCCTGCTCCTTGATCTCCTCATATCTGGCTTCCAAAAGGATCTACCCCCATGGCTGTTTGCCAAGTATTTCCAAAATCCAATAAGGAGAAACACCATTGCCATTGGGAAGTACATATGATCCAGGGATAGGATTTTGCCAGTAGCTATCTTACCTTTTCAGCATGGAACTAAGTCTGGACCAAGATCCTGAAGAACCTATGCTGAGACAAGCCTGTAAAGAGGATGATCTGCCTCCTTGTGGAGGAGATGCTGGACCGGTCTGCCTGCCAGTGGTACAATATTCAATTGACTGAGCGGACCTGTGGGAGCGCTCATTGCACAGTGCTGCTCTATGATACAATGTCACCCCCAGTCCATGGTTCAGTAATGCATCATCTACTGCCCATAAAAATTGGACCCAATGGAATATTATCTGACAATCACAAGGGAGAGCCTGCTTCATCATTGACCCTACTAATGTGCTGGAAAGCCTGCACCTTTCAGTTTCTTCCTGATGTTTTGAGAATTACTTCAACTACACCTCATGGCCTGGTAGATTCAGAGATGTAGTTGAAGACAATCGCACAGTCTTCAACTGTTGACTTCCTCTTTCTAGCCCATGCAGGTCTGAGTTGTATGCATTTGAACCCAAGGCCCCTAACCCCAAAATGTACACTATCTCCAGTTTTGTCCTTGCTTTGTCAGTAGCCATAGTTTGGGCCCTAAAACATGTGGGCATCACTGGCACTGGAATTCTTTGAAAGGGAAATGAAAAGTTAGCTAATTCAAAGGGTATAATAGATTCTCCTCCCCAGACTATTTCATGTGCACCCATGAACCTATATAGTCATACCCGGAGGGATAACGTGGGGTGTTTTCTGTGTTACAACACCAAGAAAAGAGTTCACCATTGTTTAATATGTTGGTTCGAAAAGGACACAAACCCTCACACACACAAGTTGCCATGCTTCATCCTAGGTTTGTTCCTCATCTTGGATGCAAGTCCTTTACGGACTTTATTCAAGCTATTAGGATTCCTGCCCTTGGAGTGCTATTTTGCAGAGTGGTTATGTCTTTTCTAGTATAAGTAGGGCCCAAAGGAAATGTCTCAAATTATGGAGTGGAGGTTAAAAAAAGGTATTAGTACCACAACGGTCACAAGATTACAATCAAGATTATTATGACCATATAATTCTTTATTAATCATAAACATGTTTGTGTCTACTTTTTTTGCTTAATCCGATGACAAGCTTTTAACAGCACTGAGGCCTGAAATGTGGCCTTACACCTAAAGAGTTTCTTAAAATGAATGTTTTAAAAGCACACTGTTGCCTACATTCTGGTGCAATGCAGATTTTGTCCTGATCTGTATGTAAAGATTTAAAAGCAGTACTCCTCTTAACACAGATGGCTATTCTTATGACTGGAGCATCACTAATACTCTAATTTATCACTAAATAGTTTCTTTACACAGTGAATTACTCAAGTCAAAATGTAGCAAACTCATGCCATCACTGTTCCACTGCAGACCACACACCGCACACGTATACCATTGATCCCCACAACAAGCATAATACGATTGTGAACTAGGTTTAACAGATACAATACATGATCGAAGTCTTCTTTGTTGTATTTCTTCGGCTCACCCAACCTGATACTGTCTGTATTAGGGATGGTGGGTGGGCTAAAGTCTAATATGTAGGTGTTAAAAATTCAATGTGGATCCCCAAATTAGTACTGAACAGAAAGGAGAGATCCTCCTTTTTTCGAGGTTCCTTGACATACATACCCTTTGTCTTGTGGTTTGAGCTGCTTTCACCTATTAGCCTTCCGCACTTGTCCTGTAGTACAGGGAAAGCATGAGATCTGACCATTTTATCCTTCCTAGCTTCTGTACATATCTGTCTACGTAAGAATGCTGGTAAACTGTGCTAATAATTTGATGACATCACTATGACCTTGAATTCAAGGGATATGTAGTGTCACGGTAAGGAGGTTTTCTTTTTAAAGAATTTCTTGACCGTGACTGGTGGGTTTCAAGCTATAGGCATTTGAACCTTTGATACTACCTTGTGAGGGTAATAGGACAGCAGATCAGCTATTGCCCTGGGTTAGTCTCTAGCTACATGGGCTCATTTTGACTGTGCCCAGTCACAAGGCAGCAGTCACCAGACCATGTCCTCCTCCACCTGCTGCAAGCAACCGGCTGCTAACTAAGACTAGGGCATGTACTTCATCCTTGGAAAAGGATTAGCTTAGCAGGTGTCTCTGAGTCTGGAGGAGTTTCATAACAGGTGCATCTAAAACCTATTATTTACAGTATACGTTCCTCGTAGTCCATAGTATCCCTGCTACACAACTGTGATGCATGTGATACATAGTTGCTGCAGCCTGAAGTTTAGAACTTTGTAACTCTCACATTCTGATTGATACTTGTAAACGTAGATATTACCTTGTGAATACTTCTAGGTGCCAGACTGGATCTAGAGATTTTTCAGAGCATTGCTCTGGCAATCCAACAAGTGGTGTTGTGCAGCTTTGTGTCAGCTTTGTCCTGCCCCTTGAAGTGATATTGGAGCTGCCTATAAATGCCGTCCTGCCCCTTGAAGTGACATCAGAGCCACATTTAAATGCCATCCCAGCGTGCTGACGCCAGTTTCTTGGGGTTTTTTGTGTGCCTTTGGGCACGGATCCGGAACTCGCTCCCAAGCTTCTTCCTCATCTTTAACAAACATTTTGCTTTCAACTTTTTTTCACAATGTGCAAGGGAACATGTCCCCACCTAAAACTGTAGGATTTAAGCCTTGTAGGGATTGTCACAAACCGATGTCTGTGACAGATACCCATGAGGTAATTCTTTGGTGTTTAGCATCATCGCACAGCTCCAAATCTTGCGAGGACTGCACCTGTTAGAACCTCAACGTGATTTGGGACCATGAAGCCAAACACTGTGTTGCCGAGCACCGACGAATGGTGTGTAAGTTTTGCTCCTGCTCAAGGGAGTGGACTTGTTCACACTCTCAAGGCCGTTCCAGCAAAAGATCTTCCTCACATTCAAAATAGTCAGGTAAGTCCAAAGAGAAACACAAGAAAAAGAAGCAAGATTTCTCCCTGTGCCTCCCCTCTCGACTAGAGAAGTTGCATTGACATCAAGGTGCCTCTCCGTCTCCTACCGAAGAATCCATTCCCTAACTTATCCCAATGCACCCCAGATTAACTGGGTCATCGGGAACATCTCATCAGATAGAGGCTTTCAAAATATTCAGCATCTTTCTGGCTCCTTCTGGTGAGTTTTGGCCCCGTGGATCCAAGGAGACCTTCCGTTGGATTGCTGTCAGTGGATCTGCTCTTACCGCCATCTGCAGGGTTTTCCCTGAATACAGAGCTGATGCCCAACCTGATGCAAAGATGCACGCCAGGTCTGGCCACATAGACACCTGAGGAGGACCTGATTGTTCAGTTCAATTCTGAATACAATTCAGCACAACATCGACCTCTGTAGAGTACCACGCAACTCTTGATGCAATTGGTTCAACCTCATTCAGACTCGGATAGGACATTGCCATTATATAGGAGTCGCCCGCTGGCACTCCACAATCGTTTTGGGTCAGATTCTGGTTGTAGCAAATATGGCCTGGGCGATGACAATGGAGTTGACTGGTATGATGCATCCCACTATTATGTTTATGGCAACCTCCTTATGGATTTACAAGAGACCATTGGTTAGCACATTTCCTCTGACACTGGGTTGTGTTCTCCCTGTTCCCACGAAGGAAGAATCCGTATTGTGTGCTGTAGTGATAGTGCGCTAAGTGTTACACTTGCTTCTCCCATCCATAGAACTCAGAACTAATGTCTTGACAGAGGTCCTGCAGTCTGGTAAGTCCTCACTGAAACGTTAATGGACACTTGGTCCAAGGCTTGCTCCTGCCAGCCTGTAAATAGGCAAGTGGCCAGGTGACATAGACCTGCCCCAGGTGACCCAGCCTTTCTCGCTCAGCATCCTATGCCTAAGAGCCTGGTGGTCGAGTCATCTACAAGTAGGGTGAACCCGAACTAGTTGCTATGACTCCTCCCGAATGGGAGTCGAGACGTATGGAGGCATTTGGGAAAAGGAAATTTCACTCAGCAATTCGAGCTCTGTCAGTGCTAGCTGTTTCGCTTAGACAATACTGGCATGCTTGGGACATGGTCAGTCCCTGATCAATTCCGCTCCAACCTAGCACATGTCATGGCTGGCCAAGATGCTGTGAAGTATGTCATCTGCTCAGGACTTGACACCACAGACTATTTCGGTTGGGCTGTCAATACCAGTGTGCTGCTTCGGCACAATGCGTGAATGACATCCACAGTTTTTTCGGGTGATGTCTAGGCATCATTAATGTTTATGCTATTTGAATGTGCCTGTCTCTTTGGAGAGAAAGCTTACTGTACACTGGAGCAATTTGAAGAAAGCAGGGACACAGCAATCTCCATCTGCCTTTCTGCACCCGTACTGCATTATCCCTAACAAATCTGCCTCTGTTGAGGCTTTGGAAGGGTTATGACTTAGTGACAACTTCAAGGCCCATTATCTCAGCAGCAGGCCCTCCGGTACTTTCACGGTCGGGGTCAGGGACTCAACCTACGATTTCCAGACCATCCGGGGCAACATGCTGCCAAGTCCCCCTTCCCCAAACCACTTTAGTTTGCCCTCTTTGGCACATGGCCAACCTCGATGCAGGATAAGTCATTATCTCCAAGAAACGCAGGGCATTACATCAGACAAGTGGGTCCTCCAAATAATCCTAGAAGATTACAATTTGCCCTTCCGATTTTATGCACCGAATGGTCCACCTACATCAGACCGGCTTTCTGGAGAACATATGTACATTCTGCAGCAGGAAGTCCAGGCTCCTTTGGACAAAGGAGTGATAGAGAGGCATCTGGCTCCAGGAATAGGGATTGGATGTTATTCCTGTTATTTCCTGATGCCGAAAAAGTACAGAGGTCTTTGTTTTATATTAGATCTTCACCCTCTCAACTTCTTCCTGAGAAGGTCAAATTCAAGATGCTTAGGTTTGCCCAGGTGTTAACTGCCCTGAATTCAGTCGTGTGGATGGTAGGAGTGGATCTACAGGATGCTTATTTTCATGCCCCTGTTCTGTAGTTCCACAGGCAAGTTGGTCAAAGAGCGTTTTCAGTTTTCTGTGCTCCCCTTTAGCTCACTGGTGCCCTTCAGGTGTTCACAAAAGTGATAGTGGTAGTCGCAGCACATCTTCGGAGGTTGTGTATGCCAGTCTTCCGTTACTGCGATGACCATCAGTTTGAGGCACGCTCACCACAATTGGTCGTTGATCACCTCCAGATGACAGCGAACATCCTAATGCATTTGGGGTTCTGTATCAACATGCCGAAGTCACACCTGACTCCTTCGCAGAGGCTCCTGTTCATCTGAGACATTCTGGATAAAGTCCAGTTTTGATTATTCCCTCCTGTTCAGAGTCCAGGACAATCCAGCTATGATCCTGATGTTTGCTTCAGCCCTGTTGCTCAGTGAGAGTGGCTCTAAGACAAACTTGGCGTCTAGCATCCTGCTTGACCGAATATGCCATATGGCACATGGATACTCTTTAGTGGGATCTGAAGTCTCAGTGGGCTCAGCACCAAGGGAACCTGTTCGATTCCATTCAGGTTTTGGAGAAGACTGCAAAAGGCTTGCGGTGGTAGCTGCTCGAGTGCAATTGCACTGGCTTAAGACCCCTCTCCCTACCGCACCCAGAGTAGGTTGTGGTGACAGATGCATCACTACTGGTTTGGGGAGGTCACCTCAAATCGGGGGAGATCAGAGGACTCTGGTCTACTACAGAGACCTGGCTCCACATCGGTTTTGTGTTGAAAACCTTCCTTCCGACCATGAAATAGAAGCTGGCTCAGTTCCTCACGGACAACATCACCGCCCTGTGGTATTGCAGCAAGCAGGGTGGGGAGAGGTCCTGGGTCCTGTGCCAGGAGGCTCTGTGCCTCTGGAATTGGGTTAGCCATCAGGGCATTTCTTTGGTCGTGAACTACCTCAAGGGATCTTTGAACACCAGGGTGGACAAATTCAGCATGCAACGCCTAGTGGATTACAAATTGCAGTTCCACTCTGAGGTGGCTCAGGGTGTCTTTCAGCAAAGGGGTGAACTGTGCCTCCACTTCTTCATCACCGAAGAGAATGTGCAATGTCAAGACATTGTGGGCTGGAGTTTCTAAGAAGGCTAGATGGATCAGCAATACATTCCACCTAGTGGATCTCGGGACTCTTGTATGCCTTTCCGCCTCTGCCTCTCCTGTCCAGAGTTCTGAAAAAGATCAAGAAAGACCTGGCCCAAGTTATTCTAGTGGCCCTGGATTGGGTCAGAGAGTGTGGTACCTGGAACATCTGGGAATTAACATTTGTCCTCTGACCAGGCTGCTGCTTTGTGAGGATCTTCTGTCGCAGCAGCAGGGCAGGATCTTGCACCTGGATCTGTGCAATCTACACGGCTCGGAGCTCAAGCGGTAGCAGTTGCCTACATTCAGCCTTCCTCCTGAAGACGTGGACGTCATTTTGGCAGCCAGGCACTCGTGAAAAATCTGTCTATGCTAGGATAGGTTTGTAACCTGGTGTGGTTCCCACAATATGGACCCATTGCAGGCAAAGCTGTCAGATGTCTTGCTTTTTGTGTTGTCTTTAGCCCAGCAAGGGCTTGTAGTGGGCACTGTGAAAGGGTATGTTTGTAGCATATGTTGCTGTAAATACAATGCTCTGCATACTCCTGCCATCTAGTGTTGGGCTCAGGTGTTCGCGACTTGTTTTACTTCAAAAAAGTATCTTGAGTGACAAGGTATATGGTGACTTCTTATGCTGCTATTGTGCATGGGCACACACTATTTTCAATTGTTTTTTTAAGTGTTTTTGCTCTTCAGCTCTTTCTCCACCACCTCAGTCTTTTCTTCACAGATTATAACCTAAAACAATATACTAATGTCAACTCATTACCTAGACCATCACAACACCGAGGATCACTGGATCCTGAGCTTTTACTCAACATTTTCTGCTTAGAGAATGCATAGCTGGTGATGGAACGGGCCCCATTTCAACACTGCCACTGCTGTAACGCAATATACCCCTGTTCTGAACACCACCAGGTGTGTAATTTGTGCTTATCTCATCAACACAATGACATCAAGTGTGTTGTCTGCCTAGCGTTCAGGTAGAAAAAGACTCTTCATCATAATTGGGACAGATTCTGGGCACAGTATAAGCTATACAGACACTACTCGGAAGACACCCTGGGCATCTTTGGGAAGAAGCCTGCAGTGACGAAGACATCAAGGAAGCTAGACCCTTAGATAGTCTGGCCCACAAACCGTCGCTGAAGGCAGCTTTCTCCTCTGACAAAGAGGAGGGACAATCCCAGCTTGAGATCGAGGCTACATGACCAAGCAGATGAAAAACATCATGGTCTATGAGTATAACAGACCCTCACACCAAGCCCACCAAAGCACCTCGAGGTGAGGTGAGTACCACCCACAAGGTGATGGGACCATTAGCCCCTCGAAGTCGAGCCAACCTTCCAGAGCACTGTATGGCTCTGGCACAGGTCGAACTTACAATGAGCCCACGGAGCCAGCATCACACCGCATCCACAAGCTATTAACCTACTCGTCCATCAGGCAAGACAAAGACCTTAACTTCCTCAGCACTGAAGTGCGTGCCTGTGTCAAAAACAACAACAGGCCCCAAGACGCCACTGGCATCGAAATCACTCTGAGTGGACACCAACTTTAGCACCGAAAGAGCGGGAGCTGAAGCCTACCTTGGCGCTGGCTCCAAAAGCGCTGCATCAGAGGGTCAAACCGTTGACTTAGAGAACCACTGACTTCGGTAGTCCTGATGATTAAGAACAGCCAGTCCCTGAGCGGCTCTAAGCAGGGCTCGATGCCCATCAAAAGAGACTCTATTCATTCATAGATTGGAAGGATTACTATCAAACCACCACCCAAAGTGGCCAACACCTTACCACATAAGCGGAAGCCAGCCTTTAAGGAAGACTTTGCCTCGATGCCAGAACTGGCTCAGCAGCAATCTGTTGCAGGGCTGGCCTTCACTTTCACCACAAACGCATCACAAGCAGGGTGGGAGGCACATCTCCATCTTGCAGCAGTGCAAGCGTTGTTTACCCCAAAACAGCAGGACTACCACATCAACTAACTTTAACTCCTAGCAATCTAGCTATCCCTCAAGCCTTCCTCCGCAGATACAGGACAAGGCAGTACCAGTCCAAACGGACAACATGACAGCGATGTATTACTTGCAGAAGCAAGGTGGCACCCACTCTCTCTGCTTTCCATTCTTGCTCAAACTGTTTGACTTTGAGCCCTTCGTCATTGCATCCATTTGATAAAGAAATACCTTCCAAAAGCGGACAGTAACCTAGCAGACCTACTCAACAAGTCACACTAAAACACCCACAAATGGGAACTCAATCCACAAGTCCTAAACAACTACTTCAAATGGCGGGGAACGCCACAGTAAAACCTTTTAGCCACCCCAGTGAATACAAAATGCCCAATCTTCACTTCCAGGTTCCCACCCCACAGTCCATGGGAAATGCACTATGGATGTACTGCTCCTTCCACTAGTGGTGCAGAAGATGTCACAAACATCTCAAACACTCATCCTTGTAGCTCACACCTGGGCCAGACAGCCCTGGTACTCCACTCTACTCGAAATGTCCTTCAGTCCCATGAGAGCCTCCCCATCAGGCCAGACCTTCTTACCAGAAATCAGGGACAGATTGGACATCCACACTCCAAACAGCTCAACCTAGCGATCTGGCACCTGGGATCCTAGAGTTTAGATAACTGAGCCTCCCACAGGAGTGCATGGACTTCCTCACGGAAGCATGCAGGCCAACCACTTGAGTTTGCTATACAGCAAAATGGAACAGGTTTGTCCACTACTGCATTCCAAAGCAAATAGATACATTCCACTCTGCAGTCGAGGACATTATATGCTACCTCCATCTACAACACTCTGGGTTAGCATACCCTTCCATTAGACTACATTTAGCAGTTCTCTGTTCTGCCTTTAAGTGGCTAGAACACGCCCCCACACACACCCGTTCCATATACGAGCCATCAAGGCTTTCATCAAAAGAGTCATTCCCCCCAAGGGTGCCACTAGCCCCTCAATGGAATCTCGAAATAGTTCTCACCAGACTCATGGGTTATGCTTTTGAGCCAATGCGTTCCTGCCCTCTTCAGTTCCTTTCATGGAAGTTTTCATTCTTCGTGTCTATAACCTCATTCAGACGCATTAGTGATCTGCAAGCATTCACATTATAAGAACCCTACATCCAGGTCCGCAACAATAGATTAGTATTTCAAACCAGTGCGAAGTTTCTGCCCAAGATTATTTCCCTCTTTCATCTCAAACAGACCATAGAACTCTGAACAGCCGGGCAGAGAGAACCTTCCACACGTTAGGCGTCCAGAGGACTTTCATGTACTACATTGATACGACAAATTCCTTTCGTAAGGCAAACCAGCTGTTTGTAACTTTTAGCAACCACCAAAAAGGTTAGCCTATTTCAAAAGCAGGAATTGCTAGATGGATAGCCCTGTGTATGCAATCCTGCTACCTTAAAGCCAAGCAGATTCTCCCTCTACCTCTCAAGGCACACTCTACACAAGCAAATGATGCTTTGATGACTTTCCTTGGAAACATTCCACTAGCTGATAGCTGTAAAGCAGCTACTTGGTCAAATCCACACATGTTTACCATACACTACTGTGTGGATGTTCAGGCTAGAAAGCAAGCTTTAGTTAGCCACACGGTCCTTAGGACCCTTTTTCAGACATCTGCTCCATCCACATGCTAGTCACCGCTTAAACGGAGGGACTGCTTTACAGTCTATGCATGTATCTACAGCAACACATGCTACGAATGTAATGTTCGAGGCATATGAGCTGCAGATTGTACACTGTGCATAGATCGCCATCTGGTGTTGGGCTCGGATGCTTGCACTTTGTTGTTGTCTTGGAAGAGTCTTTTGTAGTCACGAGATAGGTGACTCCTCCTTTGGACGATAGTGCGCATGGGCATCGACTCCATCCTCAAATTGGTTTTTTCCGCCATCGGGTTCGGATGTAACTTCTGCGCTCCGGTTCGGTACCTGTTTTTCCAAACCCTTTCGACGCGCAAACTCTCTACAACTCGACGGTATTGTTTTCGATCGCGTGATCTTCGACGCGCATCTCCCCTACTCGATTCCAGTCGTCGACGCCGGCCGTTGGGCCTATCGACGCCGTTCGGGCCTACAGCTCATGGAAAGGACTCTGTTTAAAAAATGCCCCCAGTGTGGAGCAAAATTCCCACACAGTGACCATCACAAGGTCTGTAACCTGTGTCTCTCGCCCGAACACAACGAGAACACTTGCCAGTCCTGCGCCTCTTTTCGATCCAAGAAAACCATCCGTGATCGCCGGGCCCGACGACACATCATGGCGCAGAGATCAGCTCCGGCACCAGTGGACATCTTCAATGAAGGCCCCGATGTTCCGGAGGACGATTCTGAAGACCTGCAGATCGTGTCCGAAGCAGACGACTCAGACTCAGACGACCACATCACTCCTGGTCAACGAGTGAGTACTACTGCCCCTACCCCAACTCCACCCGAAAAAACCAAGGCCCTGGTCAACACTTCGCCTCCTGGCCCCAGTCGCGACCAAAAACAAACTTCAGAAGCCCCGCCCTCGGGCTTGGCTCCGAAGACAAAGAACAGGCCTTCTGGCAGCTCGGAACCGAGCAAACCATATCTCACGGTCCCGCAGGCGCCTTCGGCACCGGAGACCAACCTACTCCCAAAAAGAAGTCGGCACCGACCACCTCGACGCTCGGAACCATCGGCTCCGAAGCCAAAACCTTCGGAACCAAAGAACGTTTCCGGCTCCATAGCCAAGCCGAAGGACCCTAGACCAATCCCTAAGGCCTCCGAGCATAAATCAAAACCTCGTTCGGACCCGAAGAAGTCGGCGCCGAAAGCGGTTACCGAACGGGAAGAACTTTTCCGACCGGATCCTGTCGATCCCAAGCAGAAAAAGCTGCACCCTAAAACAGGACATGTGGCTACTGTTCCACACAAGAAGAGGAAGTTGGACTCATCAGACACTCCTGCAGTGCCTGTAAAGAAAAAAGACCTATAAGGCCCTCTTCTCCTGTTTTTCCTTCTGAGCCTGTTCTTCCTCCTAAACCTGTCCTTCCTCCTGAGCCAGTTATTCCTCCTAAGCCTGTCTCTCCTCCACAACCTCTAACACTTCCACCATATTCATCACCACCACAGGATAATGTTGATGATGACGTAGGGGGTGGGGGAGGCATCAATGACCCTTTCACTGATCCTGACAATGATACAGACGCACCACAGGACGACTGGGACGATTATGATGACCCAATGGGTCCCCCAGACCTCCCTGCTCCCCAGCCATATCCAACAAAACCATCTCCCCCAGATGACAACATTGGTTTTGGACAACTGGTCAATCGAGCTGCTCTGTACCATGGTGTCCCCATACATTCAGACCCTGCAGAAGAGGACTTCCTTCTAGACACCTTTGAACAGTCCCAAAAAACTGTCCAAACCCTGCCTATGTTAAAAGGGGTCATTAAACATGCCCCAGACATATTCAGAGACCCAGTCAGGACTAGAATTCTGAATCCCAGAATTGATAAAAAGTATAAACTCTTCCCTGACGATCCCACCTACATCAAGGGGCAGCTACCCTTAGACTCACTAGTGGTATCTAACGCTAGGAAACGCGCCAACTCTCAAACCTCCGGTGACACACCACCTCCGGATAAGGAATATAAGTTGCTAGATGCCTCTGGCAAGAGAGTCGCTGCTCAAGCAGCTAATCACTGGCGCATAGCAAACACCCAAGCATTACTTGCTAGATATGATAGGGCTCACTACGACCGACTAGAGACCCTATTACAACATCTGCCTGATCAATACAAAACCCAGGCAAATGATTTGATTCAGGAGGGCAAACTCATAACCAACGCATCAATTAAGTGTGCCCTAGATGCAGCTGACACAGCCTCTAGATCTGTCAACACTAGCGTGCTACTCAGACGACATGCCTGGTTACGCATTTCAGGTTTTAAACCAGAGGTCCAAACAGCTATCCTTAACCAGCCGTTCAATCAAGAGCACCTTTTTGGACCGGCTGTAGACACCATACTAGAAAAAATGAAGGACACAGAGACTGCTAAGTCCATGGGAGCATTGCAGTCTCCATCCACACGCGGTTCCTTTCGTCGCTCCTTCTATAGGGGAGCATCCAAAAACACTGGAACAGACCCCGCCTCCTCTTCATATAAAAACACCACTCACACATCCCCCAATAGAGGATATTTTAGAGGCGGATACAGGGGAAACAACAACAAGGGCAGAGGCCGAGGTAGTAACAACACTCGTACCTCCCCCGCTCCTAAACAGTGACTTCCCTCCGCTCCCTCCAGACCATTCCACTCCGGTCGGGGGGAGACTTTCACAGTTCCTACCTGTCTGGGATTCCATCACAACAGACAAGTGGGTAAGACAAATTATCCAGTATGGTTACTGCCTCGAACTTACAGCAACCCCGCCCAACATTCCACCCAAACAGCGTCCAATGTCCACAGAACACATTACGCTCTTAAAGCAAGAGGTTCTCTCACTGCTTCAAAAGCATGCAATAGAACCAGTTCCCTTACACCATCAAGGAACAGGGGTTTACGCCCTGCATTTCCTAATCCCCAAAAAGGACGGGACCCTAAGGCCAATCCTCGACCTCAGACCCCACAATCTCTATATACAGTCCGATCACTTCCATATGATCACTCTGCAACAGGTTCTTCCACTGCTGCAACAAGGCGATTTCCTTGCCACAATAGATCTCAAGGACGCCTACTTCCACATTCCCATGCACCCTGCTCACAGGAAGTATCTAAGGTTCATAGTGGACGGACAACACTATCAGTTCACGGTCCTACCATTCGGGGTCACCACCGCACCCAGAGTGTTCACAAAGTGCCTTGCAGTAGTAGCAGCACACCTAAGAAGACAACAAATCCACGTCTTTCCATATCTCGACGACTGGCTAATAAAAGCCAAGTCATTCAACCAGTGTGTTCATCACACTCATCAAACTATCCAGCTGCTACACGACTTAGGATTCACAGTAAATTACCCCAAGTCAAATCTCCAGCCCTCCCACATACATCAGTATCTAGGAGCCACAGTAGACACTTCCAAAGCTCTGGCATATCCAAGTCCAGCCAGGATAGCCAGCATACAAGCCCTAAGCAGCAAATTTCAACCGCAGCACTCCCTCCCAGCAAGGGTATTCATGCAACTCATAGGAATGATGGCCTCTTGCATCTTTATCGTACCTCATGCAAGGCTTCAGATGCGCCCCTTACAAGAATGCCTAGCACGGCAGTGGAACCAAGCTCAAGGACATCTTACAGATCTGGTGTTGGTAGACAGCCGCACACATCGCTCTCTGCAGTGGTGGAACACAGGACACCTGTCCAAAAGGGGCCGTTCCTCGAGCCAATTCCACAGATAGTACTAACAGCTGACGCATCACTCACCGGTTGGGGAGCCCATCTCCTAGACCATACAATTCAAGGGAAATGGACCACTCAACAGAAAGTGCTCCATATCAACCACCTGGAATTACTAGCAATATTGCTAGCATTAAAATCATTCCAACAACATCTACAACACAAGACTGTCCTGATCCGCACGGACAACATCACAGCCATGTACTACATACAAAAACAAGGGGGCACACATTCTCTGCAGCTGTCCCAGCTCGCACAAAACATTTGGAGATGGGCCATGCCACAGAATATATACTTGCTAGCAGAACATATTCCAGGGATTCACAATCAGATTGCGGATCTGCTAAGTCGACAGACACAGCAGATACACGAATGGGAACTTCATCCCCAAGTTCTCCAGCCCTTTTTCCACATGTGGGGCCAACCAGACATAGATCTGTTCGCCACACACGCAAACGCATAATGCCCAACCTTCGCGGCCAGGTTCCCACACCCATTGTCCAAAGGCAATGCGATATGGATGAACTGGTCAGGCAAATTTGCGTACGCTTTTCCGCCACTCCCACTGATTCCCCTGGTAATACGCAAACTCGGACAACAGTCTCTCAAAATGATCCTAGTGGCTCCCACATGGGCACGCCAACCGTGGTTCACAACACTACTGGAGCTCTCAGTGGTTCCACACCAAAAACTACGCCTCTCCCCAACATTGCTAACGCAGAGCCATGGAGAGATAAGGCACCCAGATCCAGCACAACTGAATCTAGCAATCTGGCTCCTGAAGTCCTAGAGTTCGGTTATCTTAACCTTCCGCCTGACTGTATGAACATCATTAAAGAAGCCAGACGCCCTACTACTAGAGCTTGCTATGCAGCAAAATGGAAAAGATTTGTCATCTACTGCAAAAATAATAAAATTGATCCACTGGATGCTTCCATCCAGGACATCATTTGTTATTTGCTACACTTACAAAGATGTAATCTAGCATATTCATCCATACGATTACATCTAGCAGTGCTCGCCGCTTATTTACAAAACAGACAACGTTTGTCATTATTTAGAGTACCTGCAATTAAAGCCTTTATGGAGGGACTTAAAAGAATAATTCCTCCCAGACTGCCACCCTCTCCAGTGTGGAATTTAAACATTGTCCTTACCAGGCTCATGGGTCCCCCATTTGAACCTCTACATAAATGTGAACTTCAGTTCCTCACATGGAAAGTTGCTTTCCTTGTCGCAATTACCTCTCTCAGAAGAGTAAGCGAGATCCAGGCTTTAACCATACAAGAACCATTCTTACAAATACATCATAACAAAGTGGTTCTCAGAACAAATCCAAAATTCCTTCCCAAAGTCATTTCTGCTTTTCGTCTTAACCAATCAGTTGAATTACCGGTGTTTTTCCAAAACCCAGACTCTGTAGCACACAGAGCTCTTCATACACTAGACGTCAAAAGGGCACTACTTTATTACATTGACAGAACTAAGCCCTTTCGCAAAACAAAACAACTGTTTGTAGCCTTCTCCCCACCTCATAAAGGTAACCCCATCTCCAAAGCTGGGATCGCATGGTGGATAGTAAAATGCATTCAAATATGCTACCAAAAGGCTAAACGCACATTGACAATTCCCCCTAGAGCACATTCAACACGCAAACTAGGGGCCTCCATGGCATTCTTAGGGAACATTCCCTTAGATGACATATGTAAAGCAGCTACATGGTCTACACCACACACCTTCACCAAACACTATTGTGTTGACGTGCAGGCAAAGCAACAAGCTTCTGTAGGCCAGGCTGTTCTCAAAACATTGTTTCAAACTACTGCAACCGATACAGGTGACCACCGCTAAGGGAGACACTTCTATACAGTCTATGCACAGTGTACAATCTGCAGCTCATATGCCTCGAACGGAAAATGCTACTTACCAGTATGCATCTGTTCTTGGCATGTAGAGCTGCAGAGTTGTACACGCCCACCCGCCTCCCCGGAACCTGTATCTGTTCCAGTATTATCTTAATTAGATACATTCACATGGACATCTCTTACTTCTTACTGACTCCATCTTTTCCCATCATGGCGAAAAACAATCTGACAATGGAGTCGATGCCCATGCGCACTATCGTCCAAAGGAGGAGTCACCTATCTCGTGACTACAAAAGACTCTTCCAAGACAACAACAAAGTGCAAGCATCCGAGCCCAACACCAGATGGCGATCTATGCACAGTGTACAACTCTGCAGCTCTACATGCCAAGAACAGATGCATACTGGTAAGTAGCATTTTCTTTTGTACTTATCCTGTAGGCATCTGTTTGTAGCGTATAGGTGCTGTAGATTGGCTTGAGCCCACCCTCCACCCAGGACGCATGTGGCTCTGGCTGCAGATCATTCTTTCTCTTTTTTTCTGAAGTCTTTAGCAATGCAATGAACACCACTTTCCTCCACTCCATACCACTCTCACTCGCTGGGCGAAAAACAATCTAACATGGAGTCAGTGCCCATGCGCAATGCCAGCATAAGGAGGAGTCCTCATTAGATCATGACTCGAGAGACTTCTTCATATAAAAACAAGTTTCAAACATCAAAGCCCAACACTAGATGGCAGGAGTATGGAAAATATTACACGCTGCAAATGCTTACAGGGTAAGTGACATTTTCTTTGTCATCTCTTTTGGCCTTTTGCATTTACTGGACTGATCGCCCTTGTTTGGGTCACTTGTGATTGGTTTTCTTAAAATGTATATATATATATATGTTTCCCCTAAACCCTTTGTTGATGTCTCAGTGGGACCTTGATTTGGTTCTCACATTTCTTATTTGTACCCCTTTTGAGCCCATGAACAGTTGTCTTTTGTGTCTCCTGACTTACAGACCTGTCTTTCTCATTGCATTTACTTCAGCTTGTCATGTGTGAAAACTTCAGGCTCTTTCATTCCAACCACCTTACTTTTCCTTTCTTTCCAACAAACTTGTGTTACTGGCTACAGCAGCGTTCCTGATGAAGATTGGAACTCCCTATCATGTTGGACATTCTTTTAAACTGCCAGTATTCTTTGATCCATATTACCCTTCAAAAGATGGGAAGACTCTTATCATTTACACCCCAAAAGATCACTGAGCTTCTACGTTGATCGACGATCAGCTCTTTGTGTTCTCTGGCGCAAGGAATTCAATGTGGTGCAGATGCGCATCAAATCACAATGGATAGTCCTCTGTATTAAAATCTGCTAAGCATTAGCTAAGAAGCAGCCTTCAGAAAGTCTGAGGGCTCATTCCACCAGAACAAAGGCTGTGACCACTGTGTTGGCACGCGAAGTACCTGTCCTGGATATCTGTCGGGCTGCTACGTTGGCATCAGTGCACACATCCACAGAGCACTATTGCCTAGACTGCAGATTTGACGGTTTGGGCATTTAGCCCATTTGGTCTTGCCGGACTTTTTTGTTCTAAGCCATTCCCCAGACCCACCACGTTGAGAAGTACTGCTTTGGTATCTATTCACAAGGTGAGCAATCTGCAGTTACAAGTATCCATCAGATGAACAAATCACTTACCTTGTGTAATGCTCTTTCTGGTCAATACTATATCTGGAGATTCCTCACCACACACTCTGTCTCCTTCTCTTTCTGTGGAAAGTTCTCTTTTTCCATTCATAAAAGGTCCAATCTAGAGATCTGCACTAGGTCAAATCGGTATTACAGCAAACAAATGATGGACGGAATGCTGACAATGCAAACATTCTCCCCCAGTCTAAAGATCTGGGTTAAATCCATCGTTCTTTTGCCCACTACGCCACCCCAGTTTGGACCCAGCCATATGCAAATCAGTCTTGACTCTGTGCCCCATGGGAACAGTCCGGACCGAACTGCCAGGCCAGGTCCTCCCTGGACCGGAAACAAGCATCCTGGGACCGGTTTCAGGGTATGTCACTCTTCTTCAGCCAGGCTAGCTTGAATCCAGTGGCACAGTGAGCAAGGGACCCACGTCTGGGCATACCCATCCCACTTAGGGCGAAAAGTGGTACAGCAAACAAATGATGGACGGAATGCTGACAATGCAAACATTCTCCCCCAGTCAAAAGATCTGGGTTAAATCCATCGTTCTTTTGCCCACTACGCCACCCCAGTTTGAACCCAGCCATATGCAAATCAGTCTTGACTCTGTGCCCCATGGGAAAAGTCCAGACCGAACTGCCAGGCCAGGTCCTCCCTGGACCGGAAACAAGCATCCTTGGACCGGTTTCAGGGTATGTCACCCTTCTTCAGCCAGGCTAGCTTGAATCCAGTGGCACAGTGAGCAAGGGACCCACGTCTGGGCATGCTTGTTTCCAGTCCAGGGAGGACCTGGCTTGGCAGTTCTGGCTGGACTGTTCCCATGAGGCACAGGGTCAAGACTGATTTGCATATGGCTGGGTCCAAACTGGAATGGCATGGTGAGCAAAAAAACGATGGATTTAGGCCCAGATCTCTGTACTGGGGTGAATGTATGACATTGTTCTGCATTCTGTCCATCAACTGTTGTTTTTGCATTAGTCACCTCGAGTGGGACGGGTATGCCCAGGCGTGGGTCCCGTGCTCTCCATGCCACTGGAATCAAGCTATCCTGGCTGAAGAGGGGTGAAACCCCGAAACCGGTCCTAGGATGCTTGTTTCCAGTCCAGGGAGGACCTGGCTTGGCAGTTCGGGCTGGACTGTTCCCATGAGGCACAGGGTTATGTTATGTTAAAATAATTTATTAAGCGCACGTTCACCGGACGGTTTCTTGGCGCTGAGCGGGATCTGTTACTAGGACAAAGGCAGTGGAATTAATTGTAAGCCTGGGCAAATAACCATGTTTTGAGAGATTTTCTGAATTGGGAGTAGGAGGTGGCCAGACGCAATTAAGGAGGAAGGGAGTTCCAGAATTGAGGTGCAAGAGTCGAGAATCTTAAACCGCCGTGTTTTTTCCGTTTGAATGGGCAGGGGGTCAGTAAGTTCATGTTTGAAGAGCGTAGATCACGGGAGGGGACATAGCGCTGTATTTTAGTGGCGATAAAGGCAGGGCCACGATCCGAAAGAGCTTTGTAGATCGTACAGCCAAGTTTGAAAAGACAGCATTGAGTCACGGGGAGCCAGTGGAGGCTCTTCAACAAGGGTTTCACATGGTGAGATTTTGGCTGACCATAGACAAGCCTTGCGGCTTGGTTCTGCACCAATTGTAGCCGGCGTAATTGGTAGGCTGGAATACCGGTATACAAAGAGTTACCGTAATCAATACGCGACATTACCAGGGCAAGAATGACTTGGATCAAGGCCTCAGTGGTTAGATATCTGCTTATTTTCCGAATTCTTCGCAAGTGGAAGAAACAAGCAGAGACCACTGAGTTTATCTGGGCCTTCATGGTAAGATCATTGCTGATCAAGATTCCCAGGCTTTTAACAGAGCTGACTGGGGAGGGGGGGCAACCCAATGGTTGAGGCCAGAAATTGGAGTTCCAGGGGTTAGCTGAGCCCCCAGTGAGAATCAGCTCGGTTTTATCGGGATTTAGTTTGAGCTGATTAATGTTCATCCAGTTGCTAATTAAATTCATTGTAGACTGAAAGTTCTCCCTAGATGAGGGCGATAAATCGATGTTAAACACTAGCTGGAGATAGTCAGCATAGTTAAAGGTAACGACCTCTCTCTTGCGAAGGGCCAGAATCAGGGGAAAGATATACAGATTAAAGAGGAGAGGGGAAAGGGGTCAAGACTGATTTGCATATGGCTGGGTCCAAACTAGAATGGCATGGTGAGCAAAAAAACGATGGATTTAGGCCCAGATCTCTGTACTGGGGTGAAAGTATGACATTGTTCTGCATTCTGTCCATCAACTGTTGTTTTTGCTTTTGTCACCCCGAGTGGGACGGGTATGCCCAGACGTGGGTCCCGTGCTCTCCATGCCAATGGAATCAAGCTATCCTGGCTGAAGAGGGGTGAAACCCCGAAACCGGTCCTAGGATGCTTGTTTCCAGTCCAGGGAGGACCTGGCTTGGCAGTTCGGGCTGGACTGTTCCCATGAGGCACAGGGTCAAGACTGATTTGCATATGGCTGGGTCCAAACTGGAATGGTATGGTGAGCAAAAAACGATGGATTTAGGCCCAGATCTCTGTACTGGGGTGAATGTATGACATTGTTCTGCATTCTGTCCATCAACTGTTGTTTTTGCACTAGGTCAAATCGGATCAGTTACTGAACTCTGTGTCGGTGGGCATGGATAAACAAGAATGAAACTACCGATATTGGAAAGGGGCAGTTCCTTTTATGAAATTTCAATGTCACCTGCAGGGCATGATGATGCTGACGCAGAACTGCGTTATCCCACCTGCTGACATGTGGAAGCAATGCTCTGAAAAATCTCTAGATCCAGTTCGGGGTCTGGGTGTATTTAAAGGGTGAGGAATCTGAGGTTAGATAGTGACCACGCATTACTTTTTGCCTTTTGCCTCCTATTTTTTTCTGACCTGTTTTTGTTGGCATTAGGACTCTAAGCACTTTACCACTGCTAATCAGTGCTAAAGTGCATATGCTCTCTGTGTAAATCATAATTCTGTTTATCTGTAATTGGCATATTTGATGTATTTGTAAGTCCCTAGTAAAGTGTACTTGGTGTGCCCAGGGCCTGTAAATCAAATGGTACTAGTGGGGCTGCAGCACTAATTGTGCCATCCACAGGAGTAGCCCTGTAAACGTGTTTGCCATTGCAGACTCTGTGAGTGCTGTTTTAAACCGCCAAGTCGACCTGGCAAGTGCACCTACTTGCCAGGCCCTAAACTTCCCTTTTACTACATGTAAGGTACCCCTATGGGCAGGGTGCACTGTATGTGAAAGGTAGGACTTGTACTGGTGTGTTTTACATGTCCTGATAGTGAAATACTGCCCATTTCGTTTTTCACTATTGCAAGGACTAGCTCTCCCATAGGCTATCATTGGAGCTGCCTTTTAAAATTTTACAAATGTAACTTCCAATTGGGAACAGCTAGAGATTTGGAGTTTTGGCTCTGAGTTCAGGATTTAAAAACATATCTAGTGAAGATGGTTTTTAAATTGTGGGTTTGAAAATGCCACTTTTAGAAAGTGGACATTTTCTTGCTTAACCATCCTGTTATCTTTTGTTTTATCCATAGCCCAGCAAGGCCTTGCTGTGGGCACAGTTAAAGGGTAGCTTCCTACACTTTAGGCCTATTTATGGTTGCCGGATCTTTGTTTAAGTCTCTAATTGTTATGCGCTTTTTGAAAAGTTTACAACATGTTTCCTCCCTCTCCTTTTGTCAGGCCACATTGGGACCTTAATTTAGTTCTTACATTTCTGATGTGCACTCCTTCTGATCAAGACTTCTAGCCGCAGATTCCTCACCTTTTCTTTATTCCCCAGGCGTCGGGCTGGATCCAGAAACGTTTCAGCAGTACCTCTGCATGCTGATAGGTGGCACCTTGCGGCTCCGCACCGCCGCAGTTCCTTGTTCCGCGCTGGAAATGATCTGCGGGGCATATATAGGCGCCAGTCCCGCGTTCCTTTCTGTGCCAGCTGACGTGGATCCATAGCTCCTTCTTCATCTCCTTTAAGACTTAAACCTTGAAATTTCTACAGTTTGCAAGGGATATTACCCTCCCCTCCTATTCCCCCCCTCCCAAACTACAGGCTTCAAGCCCTGTCGCGACTGTTGCAAGCAGATGTCTGATGGATCCTCAACTGGTGTGTTTGTGGTTCCCGGGGTTGAGGCACAAGTCGAAGGCCTGCACCGACTGCACATTGATGAACCTGATGTCCATCAAGGAGTGCAAGGTGAAGCTCTACGTCGCCAACACTGAAGAAGACTCCATATCGGGGCCACTCCAAGTACCGGTCCACGTCCAAGGTTTGTTCCGGATCTTGTTCTCATTCCCGGAGTCATCGGAGCTGCTCAGGAGGCCTTCCTTTGTCGCACTCCAAATCTTCAGGTAAATACAAATAGAAACACAAGAAGTCAAAGCGAATTCCGCTCGATAGCGCCACTCGCTTTCACCTGAGCAGGGGTGGAGTGGTGCCAGTCTTCTTGATCTCGCTCCTGAAGTAGGGAAACTTCAAGGCCAATCCCACAACTTGTACTGGCACAACCAGAGTTTCCAGGGCCGAATGCAACTCCACATCAGATTGAAGAGTTCCGCGCAGCAATGCTCCGGCTCTTCGGATTCCTTCCGATTTCCTGTGGTGAGTCTTTGGGCCCAAACAAGCCGTGGGGCTCTCTTTCTGGTATACCCCCACTGGGTTCGCCCTCTGTGCGAGTTGGACCCTCAAGTCACTCTGCCTCCGGCTTCGCTTCCGACCTCGAAACCTGTGCTAGTCCTTGATTCCTTGATGCTCATGCAGATTCTTACAACGTCCAAGGAGGAGGAACCAATCGTTCTCTCAGACGTCAAGCTGGCTCTACCTCTGCCGACATCCCGCCTGAATCCACCCAACCCACCACTTCCTTTACTGGATATTCCTATTCCACAAGGGAGACGCCCACCTTGCACTCCATTTTTTTGGGCACTGACTGGATTATGACCTGGGTGATGAGTTCGCTCAAGCCTGAACCGATGATAAATGGTATGAAGACTTGCAGGAATCTAGTGGCATTGACACTTCACCTGAGACGGACCTTTTCCCCTCCTGGTCTTGCTACTGAAGAATGTGCTTCCTAAGTTATGGTAATGCCTAGGGTGGCCAAATTTCTTGACCTACGCCTCCCTACTCAATAAAACTGAATTGATTAACATTTTAGATACACTTCAGCCCCTACTTATGACCAACATAAATGGAGGAGCAAGTAACTATTCCGAAAGGATAAATGCGACAATCGCCAAGCTGGCTTCTCTCAACTATTAAAAGCTATAGAAGCAGGCCCACAGCACCCTGGTTCTCTCTTTAACTCGGGGCATTAAAACACAAATGCTGTAGACAGGAGAAAGTGTGGAGAAGGAACTACTGCACTGAGGAAAAGATTAGATATAATCAATATATTCAGGATTCTAACAAACTGATTATTGCTGAAAAAAACAAACTACTTCTCGGCTGAAAATTTAGTGAGAGAACTTTTCAAAACAGTCCATGTGCTCTCTAGTCCTACCACCAGTAGTACACTGTACCCCAGCCAACCGCTATGCGGCAAGTTAGCGTAATTCTTTAAAAACAAAGTTGAGGAAATACATGGAGAATTTGACTCCAGCCATGCTGCTGCAGCTCGGGCTCCTGGGGCATACTGGGTAGATTCCAACAAAACAAAATTTAGTAATTTTCCTCCTCTCACCATTGAAGGCGTAGTAAAACTTATTGGGAACACGAAGTCAGGAGCCCCGTCCGATCCCTGCCCGCAACTAATTCTACATGACCTAGCAGGAACTGTAACTCCTCCACTCACTACTCTATTAAATACCTTCATCAACTTGGGTCACTTCCCTTCTGAGTGGAAAAAGGCTTCCATCCTTCCTCTGCTTAAAAACCTTTGTTGGTCCCCAAAGAGGAAAAAAACGGTTGCCCTATCTCTCTCCTCCCTTTTTCGGCAAAAATCCTTGAAAACCATATGAACACTGCACTCTGAGTTTTTGGATGGTAATGGAGCTCTGTATACAGCACAATTTGGCTTTAAACCAAATCACAGTGCTGGAAAGTGCCCCTTTTTGCATGGTTACCCCCCACTTTTTGCCGGACAACTGATGTAACTTGACTTGATGTGTCCTGGGTCCCTGCCAATCAGGTTCCCAGGGCCTGTGTTCTTTCCCCAAACTGTACCTTTGTACCCACAATTGGCACAGCACAGGCCACAGGTAAGCTCCTTGTAAAAGGTACCATGGGTACCAAGGGCACTGTGACTAGGGAAGGCCTCTAAGGGCTGTAGCACCTATTGTGCCACCCTTTGAGGCCCTGAACCTTAACACCCATACACTGCCATTGCAGTCTGCATGTTTTGGTGCAGAGAAAAGTGATGAGTCAACATGTCACACATCCCTTTGTGCCATGCCTGCAACCCACGGCCTGGGGCCTAGGTAAGTTACTCCTCTAGCGGGGTGCACTAGCCCTCAGGTGAGGGTACAGAAGCATGAGCCCTATACCCTTTCAGTGTCTAAGTCCATTCTTAGACATTGTAAGTGTAGTAGATCCATATAGAGTATATGGTCTGGGAGTTGGTCATTATGAACTCCACAGCTTCATAATGGCTTTACTCAAACCTGGGAAGTTTGGTAGCAAACTTCTCAGCACATTAAACCCACATGTATGCCAGTGTGGGATTTAATGTAAAATGCACTCAGAGGGCATCTTAGCCCTGGTGTGGTTACTGAATGGCTGCCCACCATTTGCCACCACCAAACAAGTTTCTAGACCCCTGGGTAGAGAGCCTCCCCTCTCCGGGTCAAAAAACAAAGCCCATCTGGGCAGAGGTGTCTGGCCTCCTCCCCCAGGATTGGCTGGGTCCACGAAGGGTAAGCTTCAAAGACCTGCCGCCTTTGTAAGCTGTCCCTGCCTTTTGCTGCCCTCAGCAACTGACTCCCAACGGTTCTGCCCCCCCACTTTGGGTGGGGGAATCGGCGGGAAAACCAAGCTAGGAGGAGAGGTGTGCCCACCTTTGCTAACCCCACCCCTCAGGTGGGGGAGGCGAGGTGAAGCACACATCTCAGTCCTCTCAATCTTGAAGATGAGGGGACTTCTGTTGCCTCTTTCTGCATTTCTCTTGCTTCTTTCTGCACCTTTCTTCCTCTTTCTGCACGTCCTACCTCTGTAGGCATAGTTAGAAATTAGCATTTAAAAAACCTTTGAAATTCACTGAAAAAACCATAGGTTTCAGGGACGTTATAATTAGAAATTAGCATTTAAAAAACCTTTGAAATTCACTAAAAACCATAGGTTTCAGGAACGTTATAGTTAGAAATTAGCATTTAAAAAACCATAGAAATTCACTGAAAAAACCACAGGTTTCAGGGACGTTAGTTAGTTGGACATTTCACTCATACAAAACCAGAGAAATTCGGCCGTTATAGTTAGTTGAGCTAAGTATAACTCGCGTCCCCGCAATGCACTGCTGATGACATCACATATTACATCACTCATGACATGGTCAGTGACATCACTGATGACATCTCAAATGACATCACTGATGACATCATCCATGTGATCATCTGATGCACCTCCTCACAGCCTAATACAACCTTTGATACACCCACTCTAAAATACAGACTGCCATTCTCGAAACCATAGACAACAATACCAGTTACTACATACCTACTAACTGATTCCTAGGGCTACACACGCATCCACTCACTGATAGTCACTCATGCATGCAGTCACTCGTCAATACAGCCACTATCATATGCACTCGTACACCTATACAGACACTCACACACCGCCACTCACCCATAGTTACTTACACAGCTAGTTAGTCATGCAAAGAATCAATCACACTCCCATTTACTCACCTATACAGTTATACACACACCACCTGACTTATTCACACAGATACTAACACATACTTACTCTCTTATACAATCACTGACACAGGCACACACTCATCCACACAGCCACTCTCACAATCACTCACATATAGTCATTTATATACTCCAACACTCACATATACTGCCTTTCACATATGTAGTTACACATGTACCACTGAGGCATCCATTCACTCACCATCACAGCCATACACACACACACACACACACACACACACACACCCACCCACCCACCCATACAGCCCCTCACAGATGCACTCTTGAACCCATACACCCAGTGAATCACCCACTCACACCCCACCCACCCACACAGACACTCCGGCACCCATACAGATACTCAGACAAGCAATCAATAACCCATATAGACAGTCATGTAGCTACTCACCAACCCATGCAACCGCTTACACACCAACAGACAGACTGATAGATATTCACACAGTCTAGGCACTAACCCATGCATTCAGTAAGACACGTTTAATCACTCACTAATACAGTCACACACCTACTAAATCATCCATTCAGACAGTCATACACTCACTCATTCTTCAATACACCTTGGCCTATATATAAAACATATTTAAACTTTACAGAAACAGTCACTGGATGATGTCATCAGAGATGTCATCAGTGATGTCACTGACCATGTCATGAGTGATGTAATATGTGATGTCATCAGCAGTGCATTGCGGGGGCGTGAGTTATACTTAGCTCAACTAACTATAACGGGCGAATTTCTCTGGTTTTGTACGAGTGAAATGTCCAACTAACTATAACGGCCTTGAAACCTGTGGTTTTTTCAGTGAATATATATATATATATATATATATTACCTACTGGCGGTCGCCAGTGGGTAGTTATAGTTAGGACCTATTTTTCTATTCAAAAAGCGTTTTTTTCTTTTGCCAATATCTTTGGCGCCGTTTGACTAAACTTTCAAAACTAATGGGGCGCTCCGGTCAGCTCGTGTCTTGAAAGTTTTGGGATGATTCGTCAAGCCGGGGCCGAGAAAAAAGGGGGGTCCCAAAACGTGTTTTCTCCATGTTAATTTCCATAGGAAACTTTTGTCCAGGCTACAGCCCGAACTGCTGAACGGAATGACACCAAATTTGGCAGACAGGTAGCTCGTGGTCCAGAGTGCACTCTTTGCTTTAAATGGTGTAAATCCGTTCAGTAGTTTTTTAAATATTAAAGGAAAAAGAAATGTATATCTGGGCGGAGCCTAACCACACACCTCATCGTGAGATCTGATTGGCTGTCAGCACTTCATCCAAGAAGTGTTGGCAGCCATCTTGGGACCAATATTCATGATAGCACCCCATTAAAATGCATTGTAGTGAATGGAAGGTTTTTAGGGTCACCAAAAGGAGAACGTATAAAGGGTGATAACAGACTTTAGTTACATTATGAATCATTTGTTGATGGTACCATACTAATTTTAGGAATTGTGCTGTGTTCTAAGGTGCTTAAAAGCCTTCTGCTGGGATATCATGAATCATATTTGAGAGAAAACTATTTTCTCATGCTTTTCCCATAGAGGTTTGAAAGGTGCTCCAGAAGCTAAAATGAGAGCATATTTTCTTTAAATTCACATTATCTTTCTCAGTCATGTGAGAATAAAGTCTGACATTCTCAGTAAAACATGTACATCCAACAAGGGCAGAGACTGTCAGTTGATTGAAAAATTTCCTAGCTAACGAGAAGGAAAATTTCAATTCTATTAAGGACTAGGAGTTTTCATTCTATGTCAGGACGGAGGCGAGGTTTATGCATGTTCAAAGCTTACTTACGACCAGAGACGCCGCTTCCGAAATGGGCTTGAAGTAAAACCTCTTAAAGGTAGAATCAGACGACCAATCAGCCGCATTCATAATATCTTCCAGCCTACCACCTACCTGAATGGCTTTTGATGCCATAGCTCCTCTTGTGGAATGTGCACCAAATTTACTCACATCCACACCTGCCTCAGACATGATCCATCATAACCACCTGGAAATGGAAGGGGAGGAAACCGCCTTGAAAGGTTTCTGCATGGCGATAAGTAATTGCCTCTCCCCGGGAGGGCGGAGCTTCAAGGTCATCTCCTCGTATGCCTTAATGCACCTCACCACACACAACTTAGGATGCTCCGGAAAGGAAGGATAAGATACTGACCTGGTATTGGTCTTTGTTCTTCGTGATATGGCAAAGGTGACCCCTTCCGGGGTAAAAACTCTTGCTGTAATGTCCAGAGCTCTGACATCCGAAACTCGCTTACATGATATAAGGCATAGGAGGATGCCTAGCTTAGCCGACAGCTCCTTGCGGGACAGATATTGGTTATCCTGCCAACCCAGAAGAAGTTTCAGCACTCGATTAACGTCCCACAGGCCTGAATATCTAGGTTCTGGAGGCCTAGACAGTCGGATGCCTCGCATCAACTTACAAACCCAGGGATACTCTCCTGCCGGTCTGCCGACAATCTCACAATGTCCTGCAGAGATGGCCGAACGAAAGGAGTTAATCGTTCGATAGGCCAGACTATCTTGGGACAACTCCGCTAAAAAAATTTAGAATGTGAGTAACCTTTGCTCCCATGGGATCCATGTGTCTCTCCAGACACCAACGGTGCCATCATCTTCAAGCCGAGTGGTACCTCTTGACTGTACCTGGTGCCCATGCCTGCTGGATGAGGTTTGCAGCGTCTGATGAAAGTTGTTCGTCTTTCCAGCGTCCCCTGAAATCCTCCATGCCATGAGTTTCAAATGCCCCTGAAGCACCAGAGGATGAAGGCCCCCTGGGGGTCCTTGAGAATTGAAGGGAATGAGGGCAACTGTATCGGACAATCCCACGACAGCTCCATCAACGTTGGGAACCAGGCTTGTGCCCTCCAGATCGGCGTGATCAACACTATGGACGCTGCCAGCCGTCGAACCTGGGCCGCTACTCTGGGTATCATCATGAAAGGGGGAAACGCATAAGGGTACTCCCTCGACCAGTCCTGGAGAAAGGCGTCCACCGCCGTGGCTTCCGGGTCCGGTCTCCAGCTCACGAATCGCGGAAGTTGATGGTTCAATCGTGAGGCAAAAAGGTCGAGACTGCAGGGTCCCCATCTGTCCATCAAAGCCAGGAAGACTGCACGATCTAGTTGCCAATCGCTGTAGTCGTTCATGCAGTTCCAATCCGCTACCGTGTTTTGCAGGCCGGGAAGTTATTCCGCCGTCACTGAGATCTGTTTCTGGAGGCAATAGTGCCAAAAGTCCTTTGCCAGGTTGGATAAGACCCGCGATCGAGGGCCGCCCAGGCGATTGATGTACTGCACCGCCGAGATGTTGTCCATCCTCAACAGGATGCAACAAGAGACCCTGTCCTTGGTAAGGGATTTCACCGCAAAGGATCCCGCCAGCAACTCTAGACAGTTGATGTGCAACTGTAATTCCTCCTCCGACCATCTGCCTCCCATCGAGACTTCTCCACATCGGGCTCCCCAGCCCAATCTGCTGGCGTCCGACTCTATCATCAAATCCGGGGTCGATCCGAAGATCGCCCGTCCATTCCAGGCTGCCATGTGATCGATCCACCACCGGAGTTCCGTCCTGGCTTCCTCCGTCAGGGAGATGATCTCTGAGTAGGTAAAACCCCTCCGTAGATGTTGAGCTTTCAATCTCTGAAGGGCCCTGTAATGTAATGGGCCCGGGAATATGGCCTGGTTCGAAAAGGAGAGAAGGCCCACGATCCTGGCCAGTTTGTGCAGCGAGATTCTGTCCCTCCGGAGAACCTGTGAGAGTTCCTTCCGTATCTTGTTCACCTTTGACGCTGGCAAGGAATCTGAGAAAACCCAGGAAGACCATCTGTTGCGCTGGGCACAGTTCCGACTTCCGTGCGTTGATGACAAAGCCCAGGTCCTGGAGTAATGCAATAGTCATGTTCACGCTGCGGGTGAGATGCACCAAAGACTGATTCATAATAAGGATATCGTCCAGGTAGAGGATCATTCTCACCCCCCGCTCGTGGAGCATCTCCACCACCGGGCGCAACAGCTTCGTGAAGCACCACGGGGCTGAAGAGAGGCCGAAGGGCAGAGCTCAAAACTCAAAAACCTGGTCTTTCCAAGCGAACTGGAGAAATCTCCTGCGAGGAGGGAAAATGGGAACTGTCAGGTAAGCGTCCTTCAGGTCTAGTCTGACCATCCAATCCCCCGGTAGAAGGATGTCTCGTAGTAAGTGTATCCCCTCCATCTTGAAGTGGCGATAGATCAGCCACTCGTTGAACTCCTTTAAATTGATGACCGGTCTGAAACCTTCGTCTTTTTTCTGTACTAGGAAGAGGTTGCTGAGAAACCCGTTTGGGTGAAGAACCGACCTGCAAATAGCTCCTTTCCTTAGGAGTTCAAAAATTTCGGACTCTATCAGACTCTCCTCTTCTGCTGAAAAAACTAGGGGTCGTGGGCGCACCACCTGAGTGGGGGCATCGTAGAACTCTATGTGGAAGCCCCTTACAGTCTGCAACACCCAGAGGTCTGTTATCTTTCCCCAATTGTGTGAGAAGAGTAGGAGCCTCCCCCCTAGATCTTGAGGGGAAGAAAGGGTAATTCTTACAAGAGGGTCCTCCAGGAGCATTGGTGCCTCCTCTGTTGTCCCGTCCTTTCCCTCTTCCGGAACCTCTGCTGGGATAAAAGGTTCCTTGGCGGCCGTCGTCCCAGCCATTATTTCTTCGTTGTTGACCTCTGTTGGAGGGGCCTTGCTGATGGATGCTGGCGGAGAAGCGACCCCTGCCTCTTCCGGCCCCGGCAAAAACCTGCCCTGGAAAAATCTTTTTTATGGAGGCCTGAGCCTTATCCAGGGCTGAAAAGGTGGTAACAAATTTGTTAAGCTCCTTAACAAAAGGTTCACCAAAGAGTTTACCCTGAGCTATGGGGCCTGCTTCAGAGGTAGCTAAGTCCCCTAATTTGGGGTCTATCTTTATAAGGAGAGACCTTCTTTTAGCTGCCAGGGCACAATTCGCGTTGCCAAGAAGGCAATCCTAGGGTGGTAAATCTGGGTAGGTTCGAACATGTTCGAGTGGCCCCCGTCCCCCTCCGGGGACTCAGAGGAGTGGGAACCTGGACGCCAGGGGCGCCCCGAGTCCTTATCCTCGTCGGAGGAGAGATCTCCCTCCGATACACCCTCCCCCTCAAAGGGAAGACTGCCATCCGGGTCCGAATTAGGGGCGACTGCGTCGTAATTTTCTCCGGGCTCCTCCTCCTCCCGGCAGGGTGCGTGTTTTAGCGTTCGCGCACTCTTAAGGAAGGTTTCTCTGAGTTTGTCAAACCCTTCCAAGTGCCCCGCATTACGCTTCATGGCCCTTCTATTCCCCACCTGGGAGCCACTGGGACCCGCCTCCGCGAAATCGGGATCGCTGAATACCCCTGGGATGCTTTCCGCCAGCTTATCCACCTGATCCCTAAGGGGAGCCAGCGCCCTAGAAATAGCATGCGAGAGGGCCTGGTCCACTGCCGGTGGAAGGTGTTGGGGGGGGGGGGCATTCCTCCTCCACCTCCTGGAAAGAGGAATAAAAGTGGTCCTCAGATGAAGACATGGCAATAGAGGGTGTGAGCACAGGAAACGCCCTTTAGATATATATGGGGCAGCCCCCTCGCCGGTTCTCTAACAGCTGGGCTTGCCCGAAGCTGTCAAATTGCTCCTTGAACAAGAAAAAGACAGACACCACCAGGTGGCGCTGCAGTCACAGATCATCATCGTGTGGGGGCAATCACCGCGTAGCGGTGTCAAAAAACGGCGAAGGTTGGTCAAGAATCGGGCCGGCTCGAGGCTCAGTGTACGAATTCCCAAACGCGTGCAAGAGCCGGCGGGTGCGCTCGACGGAGCTGCCTCGCTCGGCCCCGGCGCACCTGACAGAATCCTCACAGCACGTGAAGCGCACACCGGGAGGTCCGCGTCTGCGGGGAAGAACGTGCTCGGGCAAAAGCCTGCTGCGAAGTGGGCGATTAACAGCACAAGCCAACAAAGCCAAAAACGCTAACAAAACCGCTATACAAACACCGTAATAAACGTCAGATAAGCGAAGAATGTAAGGAATGCACTTAACTGACGAGCAGTGAAGAAAGCGGAAGGGACGTCACTCGATTATATACTATGGACTGTTACTTGATTGGACTATGGTTTCCATGGAGACTGCTCCCCTATGGTTCATGGGATGTGTAGTCTGTAATGCTTGCTGGAATTTTTGTTTAATGTTCTTTTAATCTGCTATGCAAATAAAGTGAAGAAAGATATGCATAATCCTCGCCTCCGTCCTGACATAGAATCTTTTGTGTTCTACTGCAGCTTCCCAGAGTGTTCTAAAGAACAACTAGAGCACTAACAGTCTTACTTATGACAAAAGTATGGCACACCTGAAGCCATCTTGATTGGAATAAACTAGTAACACTTAAAACATTTAATATAAAAAGGAACAAAATGAGGGGGTTCATTTTGCCATACAAATTATGATAGGGCTGCAGGAAGAAAAATTAGGGCACATTTTGAGTGACTTCTCAAATCCTCTTCTTTTTCATAAAAAAATTCTGACATGCAGACTGAAACATGCACTTTCCATATCAGCAGCAGACTTCCAGTTAACTCCCTGGTGAGCAGTAGCTTTACTACAGTGATCTAATGAGCAACTAGAGTGCTAACATTCTGAATTTATGGCAAATGTGTGACACATCTGAATGCCTTCTTGATGGAATCAAAGTAAAAAACTGAAATCATTTCCTATTGAGGAGACTGCAGTAAATGAGGAAATTAGGAAACTTCATAACCAATAAGTCTCCCAAGATGGCCACCAGAGAAAAAAAGAACCCAAATGTAGCACAAATATCACCCAGATATAGCCCACGTATAGCCCAATGACAGAAGTGTGCAAAACACTATTTATTTTTTGTTTTTTTGCAGTTTTTTATAGTGCAGACTGGTCAGGTATTGGAGCGTTGCATCTTACTTGGACCCTTTATTGCATATTTTGCACGAAGTACTTGAGATTGATCTTGCGAAACATTGAACTTTACTATTCTGTTAAACTGAAGTTGCTCTGAGCCGAGCTTTATAACACCCGTTTTTACCTACTGGTTTTAATTAATTCTCATTGTATTGTATTAAGAAAGAGGATTTACTGTTTTTATGTACAGTTTTATGATCTGTGTTTCTAAATCAGATCGAATAAAGTTTATTGAATTGAAGTCTCCCAAGATGGCCACCAGAGAAAAGGAGCCCAAACGTAGCACAAATATCACCCAGATGTAGCCCACATATAGCCCAATGACAGAAGTGCGGAAAACACTTTTGTTTTGTTGCAGTTTTATATAGTGCAGACTGGTCATTTATCGGAGTGCTTTACATGAGCATTAGTTACATCACACAAGGACAAATTCATTTTGGTTGTAGGCGTGGGGAGATTAAGTGATTTGACCAGAATCACAGAATGTCGAGCTGAAGCAGAAACTCCAACCTGGTTCCCCAGTTGCAAAGTCTGCAGCTCTGGAAGTAACACCACATCCTCTCCCCTAAGTGCAACATTTAATCAAGTGGTCAACTGAATAAAAAACATAAAGATGACAAATAATTTAAAATTGCTTTGTCGCTATTTGAGAACTCAGAAAATATGTCCTCATTTTAGTTTTTTAGAGCACTAACCAGAATTTCGATGCAAATAAGACCCTCTCATTTCTATAATTTCTAAAGGAAATGCTTTAGGTATTACAGTTTTGATTACATCAAGATGACGTCAGGCTTGCCACACTATTGTAATAAATATAGAATGTTAGCAATCTAGTTGTTCAATAGGATACTGTTGAGAGGCAGAGGTCAGGGGCACGGACTCTGAAAATTGAAGGCAGGTAGGAGGGTGCAGAGGCAACAATTTGACCACACTGGGCAGGCAGGCAGGAAGGGCAGTGGCAGCACAAACGACTATGGAGGGCAGTGGAAAGGGGGGCAGGGGTGATGGAGCAAGCATTCAAGAAAAACGAAACTTGCTCGAAACAAACCCTCCATTAACTTTACTAACCGTTAAAATTTGTAGATGAGACGAAACTAATATACACCAAACACCGACACGGGGAAAATAAAGCTTTACGCATGCTTAATTAATGTGGAATAAAGTGCAAACGCGACTAAAACCGCTTTTATTTGTAAAAACGATCTGCGCATGTGCAAACTAGAATTACGTAGAGATAACGTGACTAACTTGCTTTTATAGGGAAATCTTTGCGCATGCGCAAGGAGGACTAACATGTGGTCTTGCGGAACCGCATGCCCGGCATCTGCTTGCCTGAACTAAAAGGAAAGCTGCTTACGTTAATGCTTTTGCCCAGAAAAATAATAATAACATGGGATCGAGTCGAAGTGGGTGGTGAACAGTGCGAATTATATATTTGAGAATATAACATCTTTTTATGATTCTTTTATCAATAGTGTGCATTTGGGCTGTTTCGCATATGACAGGGAGAGAAAATGGAGTTGAATGATGATGAGTTACGCATGCTCAGTAGATTCAGGATATGACCCAATGACCGAAGAAATGAACTGCTGCCAAATATCAAGGACAGAAGACGTGTATGCCTCATCTATGAAGCCTGCATTGAAATTGTTATTAAAAGTTGCAACAATATATGAATGTGAAAGGAAGCATAAATGAGCTAAAGGGGAAGGGTTTGCGGAAAATGGTACCTTAATAAAAATGAATATGTCCGCATAGTGTGATGTAAGCTCCCCTAGCCCTGTCCAATCATATTCCGTATTTTAGTAATATTTGCAACTATTGAGGGTGGGACATGTAGAAATGAAGACTATAACTAGAGTGACTTTAGAATGTCAGAAAAGGGAATGCTGCTGTTTTTTACCAAGCGAGAGAAGCTTGCTGCTGCTGGGTCGAGCGAGAGTAGCTGGGTCGAGCAAGATCAAGAAATAAGAGAGGAGAGAGCAGTCTGGGAAGATTCAGATCCGAATGACCACTTGATTAGATTTGAAGATTCCGGAAGAACCTCCAGGAGGGAGAGAGTGTAAGAGAGGGATGCGCCGTGGTATGTTGGGTTTGTAGAGAAGTCTAGTAAGTATCTGTCCTGTCCTGTAGTCTTTGTCTCCTGATTCTAACTCAGGGGAGCCCCCACCATTCCTTTGGCCAGAGGGGTGGTTTTCAATATTTCAAATAGGTAAATATTATTCTGACTCATAATTTGCATATTTCTTTGCAAATGTATTTTTGCCTTTGAACTCTTTTGTCTCTTCATCTATCCACTCCTTTGCATTGATTTATTGAATGAGTTTGTGTCATTGGCTGTATTTGCTAAATGATTTATCTCTCCCATGTGAAAATGATGGCGTTTGCACTGTGAATTTGTATTGAAAGAGCGTTCACCTTATGACTAAAATTTAGATAAAATTTATGAATCTTACCCAGAGACTGTGGTTATTTCACTAAGATATATGAATTAGTTAGAAAACTGTTAATATCCCCATCAACTAACTCAACTAATGGTCCATCGACCAGAGGAAAGAGTGTTGATTCGTGAAAGATTAGTTAGGCTATATATTTTGATTTTGAAAATTTCAAGTCTACAGGAAAGTAACTAATCGACATCTGAGTGAAACTATAAAACTTGACACCCAGCGGGTACCGGGGAAAGTGATGAAAATTGGGTAAATGTGTATGGGCCTTATTGAATTGTGTGGAGTATTTTTATCCTTGGCACACCCGCTGGATCAGTTTTTCTGGTAGCAGAGTTATGGTTATTATTGATTAGTTTGGTGATTACTGATTATTAACTATATGTGTAACATTAAGAGTTAGTGTCGCTTTCTATGTTGTCTGGAAGTACAGGTACGGAGCTTCCTGGGAATCCCGGGAATGGAATTTAGAAGAGTGTGGTAAGGAAATCACACTGCAGAAGGTTACTCGTCTGTTGAAATAAGACCTAAAAGCTATGGAGGGCTGTAGGTGTTATATTAGGGACTATATCGTATAAGAGTAGAGTGTGAGTGATGGCGAAGGGTCCACCTGTGAAACTTTGGCCTTATCCCCAGGAGTCCCAAGACCTCTTTTAACGCCAAAAAGTCCGCTTGCAAAACTCTGGCCTTATCCCCAGAGGAGTAATAGGTCCTCCCTGAGTTTGATTGAAGGGTAAACAGTGGTTTTTACTCGTAGTGTAAAGGAAAAACTCTCTTTGAAGAAGTGAAGAAAACTATCTTTGGTTTAGCGGAGCAGACAGAGTAGCGTTGTTTATACGTTGTTACTAACATAAATTGATAAAGAAAAGTTAGAAAAATACATTGCCGTATTACCTTGTGAAGGGAGGGTCAGTAGCAGGAGTCATTCTGACGTCACAAAGAGCCGCGCTGATATTGGTTGAGACAGCGGGCGTGTAACAAGTGCAGAATTGTAAAGGGAGGGTCAGTAGTAGGAGTAATACTGACGTCACAAAAAGCCGCGCTGGCATTGGTCAGACAAATGGGTGTGCTATAAGCTCCGATTGGCCAGTGGACAAGAACCGCTCTGGTATTGGTTGTGGAAGAAAAATACGTAGTAAGCTCTGATTGAACCGTTGGTGTGAGTCGCGCTGGTATAGGACGAGTGTTACACACACAAAGAGGGCCTAGAGGAGATTTAAGGACCTGCGTGGGCACACTCCCCACTTGTCAACAACCACACACAACGAGCCCAGGGGTCCAAGACGAATGACTGAGAAGAAAGTGGATTAAGAAGACCAAGCGCAACGCGGGGGATATCCCTTTTCAGGACGGTTCCCCTCACACACCATAGGTGTCATGCTTCATCATAGGGGTGCCTCCTCGCGACAAGACCTAGTCTTAACGTGGGCTACAACCCCCTCTCTACGAGGGAGGAGCTCAGGGATGTTTTTAGTGTTGGCAACTGGGTTGTTCTAAAACCCTATGTGAGCGTGGTGTATGAAGAAATCATGAAAAATGTGCAGTGCTCAATTGGAAGTGACAGTGAATTTACAACTGCCTGTGAGGCTAGCTGACAGCAGACTTTATTTAGCTACCTAGCGGCAGGATTAAAAAGCAATAAGCTGGGTTATGGAGCTGACCACCATTAGAGGCAGCCACATATACAGGATCAACATGTTTCAACCATCAGGCTTTCATCAGGATCAGTTAGTGAACAGCTACTGCAACTGGTGTAACGTGCACAACAAAATAGATACGAAGGTGCCTAGGTATACTATACTGAACCAGAATGATTGTGTCCAGTAGGCCTCACCGATGGAACCAATCTAAGGTAAAAATGTTACCACTTCTGTCTGGGGCTAATTTAGCCGTAGGTACATGCGCCAACCAACGTTTAGCGGAGAGCGTTGTCTCCCAAGGCGGGTGTCCAGACTGACTCCAATTGGCCAGTGGACAAGAACTGCTCTGGTATTGGTTGTGGAAGAAAAATACGTAGTAAGCTCTGATTGAACCGTTGTTGTGAGTCGCGCTGGTATAGGACGAGTGTTAGCAGATAGAATACGTGAAAATACGGAAGAGTTTCTGGATTTTGCCTGTTGAATTAGTTCGTCACAGGAGTCGAGAAAATGAAGCTGATTAATAAAATCAAAAATTTCTTTAAGAAGAACAAGCGTGTAATAACTAGGGAGGGAATTCCTAGTCCAACTCCTAAAACGCCTGCTTCCTTTATGATGATGGAACGAGGATATCATACCTGTGTATGGTTGGAAAATTGGGTAGAATATACGAAAGGTGATGGTGTTCTAGCTTTTCCAGAGCATGGTACGTTCAATGTAAGGATTCTTCAGAATTTGAGAAATCGGATGAATTCATTAGAACCAAATCCTAGGTTAACACAGTATGAAGCTTTGGAAGAATGGGATGTTGAGGCATTTGAACGCGAGAAATACAGAGGGGGTAGAAGAATTAATAGAGGATTTTTGCCTAGATACCCATTTGAAACTCGAGAGAATCAGATGAAAAGATGGAGAAGAGCTGTAGTAACAGAAGGCTTATATCCAGTGTTGATGGCTGAGGATCAAAAAGGAAGTAAATGCAAAGAAAAAACAAAACATATAGGTATGACAGGAGCAGGGTGTGATGAATCTGAGGATGAGTTATTAGAGGACATTCTGGTTAAAAGACCTCCACCTTATCAAGAGAATGCCAGAGATACCACTCCAAGTGCACCAATGATGGGAACTCCATTAGTTCCACAGGTTCTATATGATCCAACAGTCACCCGAGTATTACAAGAAAAAGAAAGGGATGCATTGAATAAGACAAAAGAAGAAATAATTCAGAAAATAAATCAGTTCGGTTTGAATGCCGAAGCATTGACAGTACCAGTAACAATTGGTCCTGTTATTTCATTGTATGGTGATAAACGAGACACATCGAAATTACAAACAGTGACAGTCCCACAGAATAATGTTAGAAAAGAAGTAGTGATTTTAGAAGATCAAACTAGTGAAAGTGATTTGAATGTCTCGTTATTAGATCTCCCAAATCTTGAGACAGTGACTGAAACCCCTAAGAGAATTTCACCCGTGGATACAAGGAGGAAAGAACCAACTGTCACTCCAGTGGCAGGGAGTTCAACAGGGTTTTCGCCAGAAGACCTAGAGGAGTGGGCAAAAGGAATAGAAAAGAAAAAACCCCAACCACAAAATATAGATGTAAGTAAGTTGAGAGTGGATTTGGAGGAAATGATTATTGGCACGATAAGTTCAGACAGATTGGGTTCCTATGGAGATGAGGAATTGTTGTTTTTGTGCAAAAGTATAACATGGAGAGCAAAGAATCTTTACGAGAAAATAGTAGAGGTGGCTTCAGAGTTTGGAATAGATGTAGAAAAGTCGAAAATATTGCAAAAACCATACAGATCAGAATTTACTGAGAAGGATTTGGAATGTTTGAATGCATCAGGAAGGAGATTACAGATAAAAGAATTAATGTGTATTTTAAAGAAATGGGGAGATGTAGACCGATGGAGAAGTAGGTGGACAAGAAAGAGGGATGAAGCAGCTGCAAGGAAACATCTACATTTCCATTGAGAGAGACAGAACAAGTTGAGAGAGTATGTCCAATGAGAGAAGTTCCTGGTGGTGGATAGGTTCATGTTCCTTGGACTAGACAGGATATTTTATCCTTTACGAATGATTTTCCTAGATTGAGAGAGAAACCGGTTGAGTGGTACAAGCAGGTAGAAAGGTTTGTAAAAGATTTGGATGGTCTGTTTGACATAGTGGTACCAGCTGATTTGTGGACAGAGTATAAAATTACTGTTGATTGGCCGACTGAAGAGTATCCTAGAGACGTAAAAACTGGTGCGCCTTCAGAGGATGTGATGAAAAAAATATCAACAGATCACTTTCTTGAAAGGCAAAATTCCTCCCAAAGAAACAGATTGGGTTAAAATAGACCGAACAACTCAAGAACCAAAGGAGTCAGTGCATGCGTACTATGAAAGGTTATTGCAGGTGTTCAAACAGTATAGTGGATTTGAAAATATCGGTGATAAGGATATGGGACATTTTGTATATAGGTTTGTGTATGGATTGAGACCAGAAATTAGTCAGATGATTCAGCAACACATGCTCTGTTGGCAGAGCAAAACCATAGATGATATTTTGAAGTATGCAAAATATTGTAGTGATGATATTGATGCAAAGCACAGAAAGCTGAAAGAGAAAATGATGTGGGCACAAGTGAAGATGGCAGAGCAACAAGAGGCAAACTCTGGTTCTCAAAATGATAACCAGATGAAAGGTCAGAATCAGAATGGTCAGGTATCGAATGGGAGTAAAGGAAAAGGACGAATGAATAGAGAGGAAGCGAAAAAGAAATACCCTTGTCACGCGTGCGGAAAGCCTGGACATTGGAAGAATGAGTGTAGATCTATTCAACAGAATAATGGGGTAAATCAAATTTTAAATCCACAGATGCAGAATGAGGTGGTTGTGAAGCAACAGCAGCAGGTAGTTACTCCTCAATTACAGGTGCCACAAGCCCCTATGCCAAACTATGTGAACGCTCATGTGCAGAGATACAGTGCGAACGTTGGATTTCAAGGAGAGAGTGGTAAGAATACACAAATGGTTCCACAATATTGGATGCAAAGTAGTGAGAGTGATTCGGATTTGTGCCTGAGGGGGGAGGAGGAGTGCGTGCTTGGCGCATCCTTGGCGGTAGATCAGTCAGGTCCATTTGTTGATGGAAAAGTGGAAGGTAATGACATCACTTTCCTAGTGGACACTGGTGCTACCCGTTCTACTATGAGAACAGCAGAAATTCCAAACCTACCCCTCTCGGGAGAAACTATCCAAGTTGTAGGAGTCTCGAATAAGCATATAAAGACCCCAGTCACAAAACCAATAGAAGTAAATACCGGAAATTTCAGAGACATGCATAGGTTTGTGGTATGTGACACAAGTCCGGTAAATCTGTTAGGAAGAGATTTGTTGTGCATGATGAATTGCACCATTTACTGTACGCCTGATGGTATTGCTTTTCAAACACCTGATGAGGATGTTGCTTTTAAGATGATGTTAGCGAAGCAAGGGACAGAAGTGGATGAGATGTTTTCACTTCTTTCAGAAAACAACTTGCCGGATGAGCTGAAAAACACAGTGAGATCAGATGTGTGGGATTTTTCAGGAAAAGAAATTGGTCTGATGGTGAATGTAGACCCAATTAAAATCATGGTGAAAGAGGGTGCGACTTATCCAAAACACCTCAACACAAAATGAGTCCTGAAGTAAAAGCAGGAGTTGCTCCAGTAATTAATCAAATGATTGAACAAGGTATATTGAAGGAAATAATGAGCAGTCCTTGTAACTCGCCAATCATGGGGTTTAAAAAGCCTAGTGGCAAGTATAGAATAGTGCAAGATTTGAGGAAGATTAATAAGATAGTAGTACCCTGTTGTCCAGTAGTACCAAATCCAGCAGTGATCCTTTATCAGATACCTTGGGATGCACATTGGTATACAGTGATTGATTTGTGACAAGCATTCTTTTCGATTCCTTTACATGCGAATAGCCAATATCTTTTTGCATTCCAGTTCGGAGATCGTGTTTTGGCATGGTGCCGAGTTCCTCAAGGGTACACAGAAAGCCCCTTGATTTTCAATCAGATTCTGAAAAAGTGTTTGGAGACATTGGTTATGCCAGGAAATTCGGTTTTGGTTCAGTATATTGATGACCTATTGGTGGCATCAAAAACACGAGAAGCTTGTGTCCTTGATACAATTGCTTTACTGAACCATTTGGCAGAAGGAGGACATAAAGTGTCACCAGAAAAGTTACAGTTTCGTCAACAAGAAGTCCAATATTTGGGACACAAGATGGAAAAGGGAGTCAGAAAAGTGACACCAGAAGGAATAAAAGTGATTCGACAAACGAGCCTGCCTAAAACTAAAAAGGAAGTGCGAATGTTTTTAGGAGTGGTTGGATACTGTCGCCAGTGGATCAGTGGTTTCTAACTGATTGCAAAGCCTTTACAGAGATTGATACGAAAAGACGTGATAGATCCGATTGAGTGGGATGATGAGAGTACAGAAGCATTCATAAAATTGAGAGATTATTTGTGTCAAGCGCCTGCATTGGGAATGCCAGACTATACGAAAGAATTTGCCTTGTTCTGTTGTGAAAGGGAAGGATGTGCACTTTCAGTGTTAACCCAGAGACATGGATTGTTACGACGTCCAGTTGCATACTTTTCTGCCACTTTGGATTCAGTGGATGTGGCATTGCCTGGCTGTTTAAAAGCAGTAGCTGCTACTTGTGTGGGTTTGGAACAGAGTGAATCGATTGTGATGGGACATCCCTTAAAAGTATATGTGCCACATTCAGTCGAGATCCTTCTAACAAGGACTCGAACTCAGCACTTAACCCCTAGTCGACTGACTAAGTATGAAAGAGTGATTCTGGGTGCTGAAAATGTAAGTGTGATAAGATGCACCACCGTGAATCCGGTAACCTTGTTACCTGATCCATATTGTGAGGAAGTAAAAGAGGAGGTTGATCATGATTGTTTGGATGTGACAGAAATGTGTACGAAGCCCAGACGTGATATGCTTGACGTCCCATTAGAAGAATCAGATTGTGTGATGTTGATGGATCCTGTCTGAGGAAGGAAAACAGAGAATTGAGTTCTGCCTATGCTGTATGTACTGTGGCTGCTATCCTGGAAGCATCCTGTTTAAAAGGAGTCTGCACTAATAGCCAAATTGGTTGCTTTGACAAAGCATGCAAAATTGGGAAGAAATTGAGAGTAACCATATTTACGGATAGTCAATATGGTTTTGGGGTTGTGCACGACTTTGGCCAATTATGGATGTATAGGGGATTTCTGACTTCTTCAGGTTCTCCTATCAAGAATAGTAAAAATGTAAAAGAACTATTGGAAGCACTACAATTGCCAAAAGAAATTGCAGTGGTCAAATGTCCCGCACATAAGTCAGGAAATGACTATGTGACACAGGGCAACAGATATGCTGACCAAGTTGCACAATTTTGTGCTCGAAATACAATGTCTTTGAACAGAGGGTTGGAAAAAGAAGTTACCAATTGCCATCTAATATTCTTTTCTGCTTTTGAAGCATGGGATGAAGTTAGGCAGTTGCAGGATGAGGCAGATGCAAAAGAAAAGGAACTCTGGATTATTAAATCAGGTTGCACAAGAAGTGCAGACGATGAGGTATGGGTGTGTCTAGATGGTAGACCAATAATGCCAGATTGTTTGCTTTCACAGATGGCGAGGGTGTATCATGGAGCTGCACACATTGGGAGGGATGCCATGATTAGACACTTCAGGCAGACATGGTACAATCCCAAGTTTAGGATAAATGCAGAGACTCTCTGCCAAAGGTGCTTGATATGTCAACAGCAAAATCCAGGTAGAAAGACGGTTGTCAGTTGGGGAAAAATTGGAAAGGCAGAAGGACCATTTACAAGACTGCAGCTTGACTTCATAGAATTGCCACCGTGCAATGGTTTGAAGTATGTCCTTGTCATTGTGTGTCTGTTTTCTCGATGGGTAGAGGCTTATCCCACAAGAAGTAATGACAGCCTCACAGTTGCTAAACTACTGTTGAGAGAACTTATCCCTAGATTCGGATTTCCAGTCACTTTGGAATCAGATAGAGAACCTCATTTTAACAATGAGATAGTTCGATTAATTTGTGCAGCTTTCAAAATTGAGCAGAAGTTACATTGTGCCTATCGACCAGAAGCCTCTGGAGTGGATGAGCAGCTTAATGGCACAATAAAATCTAGGCTAGGAAAAGTGTGTGCATCCACAACACTGAAATGGCCTGATGCTTTGCCCCTTGTATTAATGAGTCTTAGAAGCATTCCTGACAGAAGGACGGGATTGAGTCCGCATGAAATTCTCATGGGAAGAGCAATGAGACAAGCATTTGTACCGGGAAACAAACTGATGAATATAACTGATGATCGAGTATTAGACTATTGTAAAGGACTGGCTGATCTGGTACGTTCTGTGTCTCATCAGGTTGGAGAAGACGCAACCACAGCACAGCCGAATCAAGCCCATGATTTAAGTCCAGGAGACTGGGTCATGGTGAAGAAACATGCGAGGAAAACGTGTTTAGAACCCAGATGGAAAGGACCATATCAAGTTATATTGGTCACGACGACAGCAGTGAAGTGTGCTGGCATACAAAACTGGATACATGCCAGTCAACACAAAGAGTTCCAAGTCCACCTGAACGACAAGAGCAGTAACTGGTAGAACAAAGAGAAGAACCAGAAGCTGAAAGTTGTGAAGTCGAAGAAATCAGAATAACAGACTCTGAAGAGCACATCGACGTTGAACAACCAAGTACCAGTCAAGTAGAGTAGGCATCAGTTAATGGGTCTCGTGAGACTGCTGTTGAAACAAAAGAAAGACAAGAATTTGAAAGACCAGAACAAGTGGAGCAAAGAATAAAAGAACTAGCCACAGAAAATCCAGATCAAGCTCAGTCAGAAGAAGGAATATTAGAAGATTCAGAACAAATTCAGTCAACAGAAGAGAAAGATCAGAAAGTCCAGAACAAGTTCAGCAAAAAGAAAGAGAAAATAAAAGAACACTTGAAATAGGGGAAGAAGGTGAAAAAGCAGTACAAACTGAAAGGGTCAGAAAAGGTGATCATTGGCCTAGTGGAGTGAAAAGACTGAGATATTTTCTAAGAAGGAAAACAGGGAAAGAACAAGAGCAAATAAATGACGTTTCAAGTCAAACAGAGCAAGAACCATTGAGAAACAAACCAATACGAAAGTCAAGAAGAGTGCGAGTTCCAAGCAGAAAATATAAAGCTCCTGAATGGACATACATAATATTAGAGGACTTTGAGAATCTAGATCTGAATGAGGAACAAGAAAGTGTTGAAAGAATTGCGGAAAACAAATTGAGGCCACCTTTAAAGGAAAAGACTTTGACACTAAGGGTGGAAAATTATCGAATAAATAAAGAAGAGAATAAAGAAATTAAAGAAGAAGAAAAGAAAAAGAAAAAGGGTCAAGGACGAAAAGCCTTAAAAGTGTGGGATCACACAGAGATTTAAATTTAGTTTCTATTTAAAGTACTAAAAATGGCAAAAACGGAAGTGACTGAACATCCGAAATCTCGTCTAAAACGAAGATGGGTTAAAGTTTGTTTGTGTAGTATCTTAATATCGATATTGATGTGGTTGTTGTTAACTGTTGTAATACCTATTCTAATGGTAACGAATAACCGAAATAACACAAATACTAATGAACGAGTGAATGAAGTTACTAAAGGAACTACTACTGCTATTTCAGAGCAAATGGATGAGAGCATGTATCATCATGACAAATCAAATAGTGATTCGTCGTTAAATGTGATTACTAAACTCCTTTATGAATATGTTAATACCATGGATGTGAGTGATTGTTATGTTTGCATGAAATTACCTTCATCTGTCTCGGAGGGGGTGACATATCACCATCTTCCATTAACATATGGTGTGTCATGTAGTGTTGTGTCCAGTCTGTTTTACGTAACAGGAAAGCTGCAGTATTACTATTCGAATATGGATTTGGTGTTTCCAGAAATCCCTATTTGAAGAAACATGAACCCAGTGCTTAGTAGTAAAGATGCAGAGTTCATGGGTGAGTTCTTTTTAACAACAAGCCCAATAGATATAACATATGCTCACAAGAACAATTTAACATGCATTTTACGTGATGAAGAGAAAGATTTTCTAGATTTAGTAGAGGAGAGAAGGCAGGATTTTCAAAAGAAAGCTGTTGAACAGAAGTCACATGCACCGCCATGGGCTAATCAGGAGGGGGACTATAAGAAAGGCGAGACTCGTGCTGCAATGTCCCTGAACTTGTCAAAAATGGGAAAATTCTGTCTGCATAGACTAAAAACAGATTATAATAACATTTTCATTGGTTCTAGTAAATGTGAACATACCTTCCTAATAATGGGGGGGATGGGGACTAAAAGGTGGAACTGATCCTGTTTTTCCAGGTATTTATTACGTGTGTGGTAAAAATGCCTATTATAGGTTGCCTACACGATGGTATGGTAGTTGTTACTTTGGAATAGTATTTCCGAAGGTATATCACGTAACTAAGAACAATGAAATAAATGAAGTAAGTCAAGGGCAAAAAAGGTAGAAGAGCAAGTTTTTCAGAAATAGTAGATGATATATTTGGAGCACTGATACCGTCAGTTGGAGTCGTACTGAATTCGCATAAAATACATAAATTGTCGACAGTAGTTGATCGATTATCAACAGATACTGCAGGAGGATCTTGATGATTAACACCGAAATGGTTACAATTAGATCTATGGTTTTGCAAAATCGACTTGCCCTTGATATTTTATTGGCAAAAGAGGGTGGAGTCTGTGGCATGTTGACAATTCAACACTGCTGTGCATATATCCCAGACAAAAGTAAAGGTATTGAGGGATATATTAAGAATATAACAAAGATTCATGAAGATTTGACCCAACTGGAGGTTGACGGTGTTTGGGAAAGACTAATTAAAAGTATTTCCTCTATAGGTAGTTGGTTTTCTACCTTTGGAAGTAGTTTACTAGGAAAAATACTAATACCAGTAATAGCAGTAGCAATAGTAACCCTGATGATAATGATGACATATAGGTGTTGCAAAGGTAAAACCAGAAACAGAATGATGACTGGAACAAATAATAATAGAATGGGAAGAAAGAGAAAAAGGGATGAGATCGAATTAGAAGAAATAAAAGGAAGTCGATATTATAAGATGAAAGAATTAGATATCAAAGAGATGAGTGAAGAACTTGTAGAAAGAGAAGAAGACACTGAAATCAGATAAACAAAGTTGGCGCTTGGTAATGATGGGTATTTTATGATGGCTCAAAAATGCCATCTGAGGGGAGATTGATGGAGCAAGGATTCAAGAAAAACGAAACTTGCTCGAAACAAACCCTCCATTAACTTTACTAACCGTTAAAATTTGTAGATGAGACGAAACTAATATACACCAAACACCGACACGGGGAAAAGAAAGCTTTACGCATGCTTAATTAATGTGGAATAAAGTGCAAACGCGTCTAAAACCGCTTTTATTTGTAAAAACGATCTGCGCATGTGCAAGCTAGAATTACGTAGAGATAACGTGACTAACTCGCTTTTAGAGGGAAATCTTTGCGCATGCGCAAGGAGGACTAACATGTGGTCTTGCGGAACCGCATGCCCGTCATCTGCTTACCTGAACTAAAAGGAAAGCCGCTTACCTTAATGCTTTTGCCCAGAAAAATAATAATAACATGGGATAGAGTAGAAGTGGGTGGTGAACAGTGCGAATTATATATTTGAGAAAATAACATCTTTTTATGATTCTTTTATCAATAGTGTGCATTTGGGCCTGTTTCGCAAATGACAGGGAGAGAAAATGGAGTTGAATGACAATGAGTTATGCATGCTCAGTAGATTCGGGATATGACCCAATGACCGAAGAAATGAACTGCTGCCAAATATCAAGGACAGAAGACGTGGGAAAGTGAAGACGTGTATGCCTCATCTATGAAGCCTGCATTGAAATTGTTATTAAAAGTTGCAACAATCTATGAATGTGAAAGGAAGCATGAATGAGCTAAAGGGGAAGGGTTTACGGAACAATGGTACCTTAATAAAAATGAATATGTCAGCATAGTGTGATCAATAGAGGGGTTGGGCGTGCGCAGGTGATGAAGTCCAAGAAGTCAATATTTAGTTTTACAAATGAGTCTTTATTTTCAATCAGTTAGTTCTCACAGAATTGGAGATTTTACGGTCAGCCAACGCGTTTCGTTCTCATGATGAGAACTTCGTCAGGGCTCAGTAATCAAGTTTCTTTCCTTTGAAGTAAGAAATATGTATTGTGAATTCCGCACTTCACAGGTATACTAGGTGCAATGTGGCCTAGCTCCAATGTGACCTTTCGTGTGGAAATCGAATAAGCGATCCCTCAACCAAGTCAGTGTTCCAGGCAATTACTTTGGAAACACTCAGGATATCGCAGGGCCTCAGTCGGCCTAAGTAGTAAATCTCAGAAATGAAGTTCTCCTGCCAGAATAAACAAGGCTAGTGTGATGTAAACTCCCCTAGCCCTGTCCAATCATATTCCGTATTTTAGTAATATTTGCAACTATTGAGGGTGGGACATGTAGAAATGAAGACTATAACTAGAGTGACTTTAGAATGTTAGAAAGGGGAATGCTGCTGTTATTTACCAAGCGAGAGAAGCTGGGTCGAGCAAGATCAAGAAATAAGAGAGGAGAGAGCAGTCTGGGAAGATTCAGATCCGAATGAAAGCCTGATTAGTTTAGAAGATTCCGGAAGAACCTCCAGGAGGGAGAGAGTGTAAGAGAGGGATGCGCCGTGGTACGTCGGGTTTGTAGAGAAGTCTAGTAAGTATCTGTCCTGATCCTGTCCTATAGTCTTTGTCTCCTGATTCTAACTCAGGGGACCCCCCACCGTTCCTTTGGCCAGAGGGGTGGTTTTCAATATTTCAAATGGGTAAATATTATTCTGACTCATAATTTGCATATTTCTTTGCAAATGTATTTTTGCCTTTGAACTCTTTTGTCTCTTCATCTATCCACTCCTTTGCATTGATTTATTGAATGAGTTTGTGTCATTGGCTGTATTTGCTAAATGATTTATCTCTCCCATGTGAAAATGATGGCGTTTGCACTGTGAATTTGTATTGAAAGAGCGTTCACCTTATGACTAAAATTTAGATAAAATTTATGAATCTTACCCAGAGACTGTGGTTATTTCACTAAGATATATGAATTAGTTAGAAAACTGTTAATATCACCATCAACTAACTCAACTAATGGTCCATCGACCAGAGGAAAGAGTGTTGATTCGTGAAAAGATTAGTTAGGCTATATATTTTGATTTTGAAAATTTCAAGTCTACAGGAAAGTAACTAATCGACATCTGAGTGAAACTATAAAACTTGACACCCAGCGGGTACCGGGGAAAGTGATGAAAATTGGGTAAATGTGTATGGGCCTTATTGAATTGTGTGGAGTATTTTTATCCTTGGCACACCCGCTGGATCAGGGGCAACAAACCAACAATGCAGGACAGGCAAGAGAGGCTGTGGCAATATAATAGACCATTGTGGGCAGAAGGAAGAGGCAGTGGTAGTACAACCATACATGCCAACAGACCCGATTCAGCCAGGAAACGCCCAATGTTTTTAAACCCAAATGGGCTTTATTTTATCTGTCTACAATCTCCACTTTTTCAATGTAAGTCAATGGGAAAAATCAATTCCCCAGTTTTTCTTCAAAATCTCCCTCTTACCAAGTTCAAAATGTTAGCAAGTATGGTACATTGGATCATGGAAGGCAGGAGGAATTGGGGTAGGGACATGGACTCGGATAACAGAGGACAGGAGGGACATTACATGGCAGGCATCAGGGTTAGCAGCAGCACAATACACCACTCGGGGCATGCGGGACGGCAGTGCAGCACAACAATCCATGGAAAGCAATGGGGAGGGGACAGGGCCGATAGCCTTTCAATTTAAAGTAATGTGTAGTCCATTGTTTATGTTGATGTTTGCAATCGTAAGTATGTTTATTATGAACAAGTCACATTGAGGAACATACAGGTACGGCAGTCACGGGGCGAGATATGCTGAAATGACATTGTGTGCATATTAACACTTGTCTTCTTTTTTTTTATTGTATGAATTCCTAAATTTGCGCATTGGTACCAGGCCAATATGGCCGACAGCTTTTTGGTTTAATGTAATATGTAGTCCTTTGTTAATGTTGGCAACTGGAGGCATTTGTACATTTAAATAAGGAAGCTACAATGACGTCTTGTATCGTGATCAAGGTTCGGACGAGCCGAAACGCGTGGATCGCGTCCTTTGCCGATTAAGTACTTCCAAACTACAACCTGAGTGCTGATTCCTTCCTTGTAAGAGTGAGAGGAGATTGAATATATACATATATATACATATATATGTCACCTACTGGCGGTCGCCAGTAGGTAGTTATAGTTAGGACCTTGTTTCTTTTCAAAAAGCATTTTTTCTTTTGCCAATATCTTTGGCGCCGTTTGACAAATCTTGGTGAAAATTTCAAAACTAATGGCTTGCTCACTTCGGCTGTGGTGTTGAAAGTTTCGGGGTGATTCATCAAGCGGGGCTAGAGAAAAAAGGGGGGGCCCAAAACGCGTTTTCTCCATGTTAATTTCCATAGGAAACTTTAGACAAGCTACAGCCCGAACTGCTGAACTGAATTACACCAAATTTGGCAACAAGGTAGCTCTTGGTCCAGTAAGCGTTGTTTTTGTTAAATGGTGTAAATCTGTTCAGTAGTTCCTGAGAAATTTAGACATTTACAGATATCCATATTTTCTTCGCAAAGGATCTGCGAACCCTCCCGATCTCGAGCCTGAGATTTGATTGGCTGCCAACAGTTCCAGTCAGGAAGTGTTGGCAGCCATCCTGTGACTCTGTTGAACCGAGTCACAAGAAAAAAGGTTAAAAAAAGGATTGAAAACAAGAAAAGGAGGCAGGGTAGAAACACCCTGACCCCCCTAGGCCTGCTCTGGGGGTCCCAGAGGGACCCCCAGGGCCGAATTTATTTTCTTTTCTTTTTTTTTTACATTTTAGGTGGGATTTTTACTGGGTGCGCAAATCCGACAGAATTTTTTTTTTCAAAAACAAAGCACAGGGCTCCAGCGCTTCATTTTCTTTAAGCCTCCGGGTGGGCCAGGTCCCGGGGGCAATGATGTAAATAGATGTGGGGGCCCGAGTGGGCCCCTGCAGCCCTGAGGACTGCCACCTCCCTGGTGCTTTGTTCATAAAATGTAGGGGGGGCCAGGCGGGTCCCCCGCAGCCCCGGGGACTGCCACCTCCCCGGGGATTTAAAAAAAAAAAAAAAAGCGTGGGGAGGCTCTTGCCACCCCACGCAGCCCCAGGGACCGTCACCTCCCTGGGGCTTTAATCATTAAATTCAGGTGGGCCACGCCCCCCCAGCAGCCCCGGGGACCACCACCTCCCCGGGCCTATGTTTATAAATGTAGTGTGGGGGGCTTAAGCCCCCCACACTGCCCCAGGGACCACCACTTCCCCGGGGCTTTAAACAAGATGAGAGGGGGGCCGCGTGGCCCCACTTCAGGAGCCCTCCATGGCCCTGGAGACCGCCACCCCCCAGGGCCGGCTCCAGCAATGTCCTGGGGTGCCCACCCCCGGGACATTGCACTTTGCTATGGCATGGCGAGAGCACTGCTCCCACCATGCCATAGCAAACTCTGTTTCGCTTCATGGAAGCGAGAGCATTGGAAATGCTCTTGCTTCCATGAAGGAAAGCAGAATTGCTTTTGGGCAAAGTGAGCTGCATTTTAGCAGCTCCCTCTGTCCAAAAGCTATGTCGGCTCCCGCAGGAGGCGGGGAGCCGGCAGGGACCGCGGGGGCCTTGGGGCTCCCCCGCGGTCCCCAACGTTGTGGCCATGCCCTGGGGGATGGGGTCCCAGCAGGGCCGTTTCTACCACTAGGCAGGACTAGGCGGCTGCCTAGGGCGGCAAAAGGTGGAGGGCGGCCGTGGCAAAAGTTAAAAACATGAGTTGAGTTCTTTACTCTCTTCTGACTTCTATTGAATGAATCCGAATCTACCAGGTAGCGTAGCGCGGGCGCGGCTCGCCTTCAATTAGAGACCGTCGACATGACCAGGGTGACGTGAGGTCACGTTCGGCGGCCGTGGGGGCTGTGCCTATGCGCGCGCGGCCGGCAAAAAGAGGCAGAGCAGAGAGAGTTACTGCGGCGCTGCGGCCCGCCTGCAGGCCGATCAGGTACCGGGGGGAGGCCGGGATGGGATCCGGGTCGGCTGGCAGCGGCAGGCAGGGTAGATCAGATGGATCAGATGTAAAAACAAGCATTTGCAATGCAATAGGTCTCCCATTTACGCAAGTTTAAGTTATTGGCATTGTAAATGACAATGCCTTTTATTTATGTTTTAAAAACGAAAACAAAAATAAAAGGCATTGTTATTTGCAATGTCAATTGCTCAAACTCTCGTAAATGCGAGACCTATTGCATTGCAAATGCTTGTTTATTTTGAGAGGGAGAGTACCTGCACTTCTCAAGAGTGACGTAATACTTTTAATTGGAGAGTACCGGCACTTCTCAGAAACAAGCAGGTACTCTGGTACAGGGTACCTGCAATTCGAGTTTTACATTTCATGCACTGGGAATATACAGTCAGTAAAAGTTAGCTATGCCACATGTGCCCCATAGAACTGTCATCCTATTTCTTGCCGGGCTCGGGCAGCACCCTATGTAGTTGTCACGACCGGTCCCGGTCCAAGACCCAGTTAGGGACCTTCCCCGCTGTCAATCGTTAACAGACCACACGACACAATCATCCCTAATTCTCACTACCAGGGGTCCTACAGTGAGGTATAGCACACTCCATCCCTCCTTCTTGTCCTAACAGCAGGCGGCAACCAAACCTGCCAGGCTGAGAAAAGATGTCGCCGCCTGGTCCATTACAAGCTCACCTAAGAGGACCACCAACCAAACTCAGTTCACTCCAAATTGGGCGGCACCGCCAACTTAGGAGGATGGCTCGGACAAAGGCACGTGCGGACTTTCACAGCCAATCAGCACTTTGGAATTCTGTGTGGCGACCTAAGATTGGCTGACATGCCCCCAATGCTCCAATCTAAGTCACCTTACACATTAACAGTACCTTCCACCCCCATACGGCTCCCTGAATATGTTCAGCTGTGGGATTGGTTGTCATGCGACCCGGAAGTGCTAAAATTACGGACAAATGACATCCGTTAAAAGATCAGCAACGGACAACGGACATTAGCCCGAATTCACGGAGGGTCCGTGTAAGTAGCGGACAGGTGGTCACCTTACACTATGGACATATTTATACTTGTGTGTAGGAGGGAATTGGGGTGTTGCTTCATTGCATTTGATGTGCCTTTCGGGCTTTGTTGTGAAACACTTTAGTCTGTGAAATAGAAAATCAGTTGGTTGCCGCTGCTGTATGATCATCAATTGCTTACATTACTTTCCGTGTTGTGGTGTTGAGAAACGATGATATTTGATGTTTCTTGAAGCCTATTTCAGTATCGTTATCGGGTACATAAATCAAGAAATTCTCTACAAATCCTCTGCATCACGTCTTTGCACATCGAGTTCAATGTTGGTTTTTATTGACGTGCGTTCAATTTCATCCTAGCTCTTTAGAGTCGCATGACGCTGTCTGTACCATAGCATGTTTTTCATGATCAAAACCTAGCTTGTGTAGGCGATCGTAAGATGCAGACCAAAGATAACAAGCACGGAATCAAAACCTGTGGTGCGCGCGCACCACAGAGGAGCCGAACGTGGGAATCGAAACCAGTGGTGCGCGCGCACCACAGAGGAGCGGGGGGGCGAGGGAGCCTGTCGTCTGTGCCGCGCGCTGATGCGCGTCCTAGACACGGACGGGAATGGGCGGAGCATAGGCGGGACATGCGCCCGCCTTTGCCCAATTGCGTACCGTTTAAAAAAAAAAAAAAGCACGCTACAGCCAATGCCAGCCTGCGAAAGCAAAACCACACGCACGAGCGTGTGGTTAGCTTTCTGAAGCCCATACAAGAGGTCTCGCGCTGCGCGAGCAGGGCTGCGCACTGCAGCGCTAGGCGTGAGACCTAAAAATATAGGGGGCTAATTTAAGGCCTGGTCAGTTAGGTCCTCCTGGCTAAGTAAAGTATGACTCTGTTTGCTAATGTTCTTTACAACACGCTTTTGGCAACGAGTGGCTCGAGCCCATTTGAGCCCTGAACAGCATCTGAACAACCGTTTGTTGGCTTTCATTAACGTTCAGGCAAGTGCACAGTTCGGCATTTCTTTACCAAAGCTGCGGTGCGGAGCAGTGCCGGACTACTTTCAGGCAAGTGTGGCATTTATTTGGGCAGTGCAGGACTATTGTTAGGCTTTGACTGCCTGTGCGGCAGTGCCCCAGGCCTTTCCGTGAGCTGACTCTACAGGCAGCATTAAGGGATGTCAGGGCTACGCACATGCTGCTGGTGTTGCCGCTCTACTTACTGTTGGCTCCTACCAGTGCACGTGGTGTTTGCGCGAGTGACAAACTCAATCAAAACGTTTGTTAAAGGAAACTCGACAATTGTTAGATATGCCAAAAAGATATCGTTTCCCATGAATCCGTCAGACACACAACCTAAACTAAAGGTCCCAGAAGTAAAACAAACATGCTCTCATGTGATAATCACTGACTTTCATTTCTAAGAGATTGTGGGGAAACCGCCAGAGCTGCTGACTTTAGAACTGGGAAACAGGCCGAGTCTCAGCGTCGGCTCAGCAGCTTGTGATTCTGAGCAAATCGCTTAGTCTCCATATGACTTAAAAAAACTAAAATGAATGTTTCCTTGTGTAATATAACTGGTGCTCATGTAAAGCGCTCCAATACCTTTGGGCCAAGTTCGCGCTTATATAAAACTGCTAAAACAAATACCATTGGTATTAAAGTTTCCTGAAATACATGCATTGAAGACTGCAGATAGACACACCACGAGAGATGGTCCCGGGTGAGAAAGTCCATTTTGGATTTTTAAAAAGTACAACAATGGGTTACTCCTCTGTTGGGGTAGCTGCTCCTTAGAAGTGGGTTTGTCAATATTGTCTAGGAACAGAGTAACCACAATGACGGGTATAGACAATGTCTGCATTGAGACATATAACGTAAATGTAATATATACTGAAGCAACGGTAGATAAGAGATCATTAGATATTGCCGAATGTAAATCAAATGGATTACTAGAGGAAATGGTTTATGAAAAAAGGCAATTTACTTTGAAAAATTCTGCTTATTATTTAACTTCTTTGCCAACTCTATTTAATAAAGTGTATAACTAGTATTAAGTGTCTGCTCCCGGTGAAGCCCCAGTTAGAGCAATCTGCTGAGTGTGGCCCTTTTACAATCCATGAAATTCCTTTTGATAGATCTCCGTGGAAAAGCAACTGTTATATTACCCTGGCTTGCAAGTGCCTTTAGGAGCCTGCAAAATCAATACAGTCCTGTAAATAAAAGAGAGCTGGGAGCCGCTGCAATAAAACTATACACTGGGCAGCCAGAGGAGGTATTTTTAAACCACCAAACTTGCCTTTAGAAATGAATAAGCCATTGATAATGGTGAATTATCAATAACCCGGCATATTTACTCGTGTAGACCAGACTTTGAACCGAATCTTGGGATGTTTGACGTTTGATGGCGAGGATTTCCGAAGTACCACAGAACTGGGCTTCTTCTTGTAAGCAACATTTCTAAATCTGCACGTAGGCTCCATTGTGAATTTCTCGTCCCTTCCATTGTTTCTCTACGTTAGTCAAATACAAATGCAGACATTTATAGTAATTATATTTTTTTATTTATAGAGATTTTTATAGCGCAAACTCGACCCAAAGGTATCAGAGCCCTTTACATCGATGGCAAAGTCTTAGTTACAAGAGTTAAACATTATGTAAATATAAATGGGTAGTAGGCACAATATATAGCCACAATATACACGAAAGGTATAAGATAAACAGTAGTAGTTGCACGAGTTACATGTGGAATAAATGTATAGCCACAATATACACAGGAAGTATACAGTAAACAGTAGCAATAGCTCGAGTTACATATGGAGTAAATGCAGTCATAAGGAGTAAGCACAGATACATAGCAACAGAGTATATGGGACGTATATGGTGAACAATATGAAAAGTGGTCCGTAAGGTTCTGAGGTAGTTACGCCAGAGTGTGTTGACTTGGGAAACAGTGTATGCAACATTGTGCATAGGGGGTATTCGATAAACAATAGCAGTTGCACTAGTTACATAAGGAGTATATGTCGGTACATGGGGTAAGTCTGCACAGTTATTTCAGAGAGTAAACAGAGTCTAAAGATTAGACGTCACGTAAGAGTGCTTTTTCGGATATTGAGAGAGAAAAGCGGCAGGAGAAGAGCTTGAAATACGTAGGTGTTGTCGAGCTGTGAACAGTGCCAGATCAGTATGTTCTATGTATGACTGCAAACCCCACTCCTGTTTTGAGTGTTTTGTCTATATGTTGGATTCTATAACCATCTGGGATGAGGATGTCCAGGATGTGTGTGAAGGAGGGAGTTTGTGCACTAGGTTTCAGTGATGAAGAGGGCATCTAGGTTATTTTGGGGGAAGACTGAAGAGTGCGCATTGATAAGCACTCCTCCCACAACACCCTCAGTTGATGCTTATCAAGCAGGCAGAAGTATTTGCATGCCTGAATCCAGAAGTGGCCCCGAAAAAGATTATCCTGGCTTTGCTTGATATCTTGTCTAAGGTAAAGCTTGCTCTGTCTCGAGAATCTCGCCCCATAAAGCAGCATACTATGGGTTGGTTTGATTCTGCATGGGTCTGTGTATCTGCCTGTGTTGGGTGTGATTGGAGGTGGTAGAGGCCAGTAGCCCTATTGTTCTCCCAACTCAAGCCCATGATAGCATAACTGAGTTAATACCCTCAGAACAGGGCAATAACACTTACATAGCCGCAACAATTTACACAGATGACTTACTTTAATACGGATTTGACAGTCCAGACTAGATAGAGAGGCACCAAAGCAGGCCTCTATTCCCCAACACCTGGATGACAGGGGGAGAGAGTGATGGTAGTAAAAGGGAGGGGGCGGCATTTTTCAATTCTCGCCTAGGGCGGCAAAACACCTAGAAACGGCCCTGGGTCCCAGGGGCAGAAATTGGCCCGGGATGAGGACCACCATGCCCCTCCCTTTTTTTATTTTTTTTAAAAATGGCCGGGCCCCGGGGGATGGGGTCCCCGGGGATAAAATCGGCCTGGAGAGGGGGGCCACACTGCCCTCCTCCCCTTTAAAAAAAAAAAAAAAAAAAAAAGGCCTAGCCCCAGGGATGGGGTCATCGGGGCCGAAATCAGCCCCGGGAGGGGGAACACGCGGCCCCCTTCCCATTTTATTTTTATTTTATTGTTAAAATGGGTCAGGCCTTGGGGATGGGGTCCCCAGGGCCCAAAAAGTATTAAGGGAAGGGGGCCACACACCCCCCTTCCTAAGACAGGGAAAAAAACAGAAGCCGGCAACTCGCCGGAGGCCCCGCCACGATTCTGCAAACGTGCCTCCTGGCACGCTCTGGGTTGGGGGATGAAGTCCCCTTCAATGCTGAGTGTCCTTAGGGGCCAACTAGCCCACCTGTTACCTCCAGTAAGCCCCACACAGTGGGATTGCTGAGAGGTGGTCGCAAGCCACGCCCCTTTTTACACCACTCTGCAAACGCGCCTCTTGGCGCACTGCTGGTGGGGCGATGAGGTCCCTTTGTGTCCTGAGGACTTCGGGACTAAAGTGGGCTGCATCCCCCAAGCAGCAGTGTGCCAGGAGGCGCATTTGCAGAGTGGTGTAAAAAGGGAGCGTGACCTCTGACCACCTCTCAGCAATCCAGCTGTGTGGGACTTACTGGAGGTAACAGGAGGGCTAGTTGGCCCCCAGGGACCCTTAAGAGGCAAGTGGACTTCATCCCCCAACCCAGAGCGCGCCAGGAGGTGCATTTGCAGAGTGGTGGAGAATGGGGGTGTGGCCTGCAACCACCTCTCAGCAATCCCACTGTGTAGGGCTTACTGGAGGTAACAGGTAGGCTAGTTGGCCCCTAAGGACCCCCAGCAGCGAATGGGACTTCAATCCCCATCCAAGAGCACGCCAGGGAGTGCGTTTGCAGAGTGGTGGACAAAGGGGGCGTGGCCTGCTATCAGAACTTAGCAATCCCGCTATGTGGGACTTACTGGAGGTAATAGGAGGGGTAGTTGGCCCCCCAAGGACGTCCTTGTGGGCCAACTACCCCTCCTGTTACCTCCAGTAAATCCCACACAGTGGGATTGCTAAGTTCTGATAGCAGGCCACGCCCCCCTTTCTCCACCACACTGCAAACGCACCTCCTGGCACACTACTGGTTGTGGGATAAAGTCTACTTTACTCCTGAGGGACTTTGGGGGCCAAGAAGCCCTCCTGGTACCTCCTGTAAGTCCTACACAGCGGAGTACCTGAGTGCAGGTTGGAGGCCCAGCCCCCTTTCTCCACCAATCTCCAAATGCGACTACTAGTTAAAATAGCATTTGCAATGCAATAGGTCTCGCATTTGTGAGAGTTAGAGCTATTGGCATTGTAAATGTTACCAAAAATGCAGTGACGCATATTACAGCATGGTGGATGGCTCTTTGCAAAGCTGGAATAGTCACGTGTTACTTATTGCTGAAAGTGGGTGTTAAATTCATACTTATGGTGCACATACCTCTCTTGCTTCTTTCTGCGCCTCTGTTGCCTCTTTCTGCATTTCTCTTGCTTGGTTCTGCACCTTTCTTCCTCTTTCTGCACTTCTCTTACTTCCTTCTGCACCTTTCTTCCTCTTTCGCACTTCTCTTGCCGCTTTCTGCACATCTTCCTCTTTCTGCACCTCCCTTCTTTCTGCACCTCCCTTCTTTCTGCACCTCCCTTCTTTCTGCACTTCTCTTGCTTCTTTCTGCACTTCTCTTGCCTTTTTCTGCACCTCAGTTGCCTCTTTCTACACCTCCCTCTCTTCTTTCTGCACCTCTCTTGCTTCTTTCTGCAGTTCTCTTGCTTCGTTCTGCACTTCTCTTGCTTCTTTCTGCACCTTTCTTCCTCTTTCTGCGTCTTTCTTCCTCTTTCTGCACCTTTCTTCCTCTTTCGGTACCTTTCTTCATCTTTCTGCACTTCTTTTGCTTCTTCCTGCACTTCTCTTGCTTCTTTCTGTGCCTTTATTCCTCTTTCTGCACCTTTATTCCTCTTTCTTCAGTTCTCTTGCTTCTTTCTGCACCTCTTGTTTCTATTCTGCACTTCCCTTGCTTCTTTCTGCACCTCTTTTGCCTCTTTCTGCACTTCTCTTGCCTTTTTGCACCTCTCTTGCTTCTTTCTGCACCTCACTTGCCTCTTTCTGTACCTCACTCTCTTCTTTCTGCACCTCTCTTGCTTCGTTCTGCACCTCTCTTGCTTTGTTCTGCACCTCTCTTGCTACTTTCTGCATGTCTCTTGCTTCTTTCTGCACTTCTCATACTTCTTTCTGCACCTTTATTTCTCTTTCTGTGCCTTTCTTCCTCTTTCTGCACCTCACTCTCTTCTTTCTGCACCTCACTCTCTTCTTTCTGCACCTCACTCTCTTCTTTCTGCACCTCTCTTGCCTCTTTCTGCACCTCTCTTGCCTCTTTCTGCACCTCTCTTGCTTCTTTCTGCACCTTCCTAGCTTCTTTCTGCACCTCACTTACCTCTTTCTGCACCTCACTTGCCTCTTTCTGCACCTCACTCTCTTCTTTCTGCACCTCTCTTGCTTCTTTCTGTACCTCTCTTGCTTCTTTCTGCACCTCTCTTGCTACTTTCTGTACCTCTCTTGCTTCTGTCTGCACTTCTCTTGCTTCTTTCTGCACCTTTCTTCCACTTTCTGCTCCTTTCTTCCTCTTCCTGCACCTTTCTTGCTTCTTTCTTCACCTCTCTTGCTTCTTTCTTCACCTCACTTGCCTCTTTCTGCACCTCACTTGCCTCTTTCTGAACCTCACTCTCTTCTTTCTGCACTTCTCTTGCTTCTTTCTGTAGCTTTCTTCTACTTTCTGCACCTTTCTTCCTCTTTCTGCACCCCTGTTCCCTCTTTCAGCACCTCTCCTGCTTGTTTCTGCACCTCTCTTGCCTCTTTCTGCACCTCTCTTGTCTCTTTCTGCACCTCTCTTGCCTCTTTCTGCACCTTGCTTGCTTCTTTCTGTGCCTCTTTCTGTACCTCTCTTGCCTCTTTCTGCACCTCTCTTGCCTCTTTCTGCACTTCTATTGCCTCTTTCTGTACCTTCACTCTCTTCTTTCTGCACCTCACTCTCTTCTTTCCTCACCTCTCTTGCCTCTTTCTGCACCTCTCTTGCCTCTTTCTGCACATCACTCTCTTCTTTCTGCACCTCTCTTGCTTCTTTCTGCACCTCTCTTGCTTCTTTCTGCACCTCTCTTGCTTCTTTCTGCACCTTTCTTCCTCTTTCTGCACCTCTCGCCTCTTTCTGCATCGCTCTTGCCTCTTTCTGCACCTCTCTTGTCTCTATCTGCACCTCTCTTGCCTCTTTCTGCACCTCACTTGCCTCTTTCTGCGCCTTTCTTCCTCTTTCTGCACCTCTCTAACCTCTTTCTGCACCTCTCTTGCCTCTTTCTGCACCTCTCTTGCCTCTTTCTGCACCTCTCTTGCCTCTTTCTGCACTTCTCTTGCCTCTTTCTGCACCTCGCTCGCCTCTTTCTGCACCTCTCTCGCCTCTTTCTGCACCTCTCTCGCCTCTTTCTGCACCTCTCTCGCCTCTTTCTGCACCTCTCTTGCCTCTTTCTGCACCTCTCTTGCCTCTTTCTGCACCTCTCTTGCCTCTATCTACACCAATCTTGCCTCTTTCTGCACATTTCTTGCCTCTTTCTGCACCTCTCTTGCCTCTTTCTGCACCTCTATCCCCTCTTTCTACACCTCTTTTGCCTCTATGTATGGATGAACATCTGTAGAAATGAGTGATAAATATGTCTGATGTTCATCTTCATGGCCTAACCACAATGTATGTGAAGTTCAGAAATACCCCCTGAAGTAGACAAGGGTCCACTTACATTATAAAGGATACAATAGAAAGGACAGTAAGGTATTCTTAATAATAAAATTAGGGACATTAATTATTTACATTAAAAACACAGTTAGGACTAAATATAGGATTAAAATCTAAGACAAGGTCCACCAATGTGCCATGGGGTCCCCTGTAGAACACCTGGTTGTAGTATTCCCAGAAAACAAAAACCGGATAGTAAAACATTGTACAGAATGGGGCAAAGCCACTAAACACCATACACAGCCATGACCCCAGAAACCGGCCAGTCCTCCCACTCAGAAGAGACCCAGGGGCAGACCTAAGGGCAGTACAAAGAAAAGTCAGGAGTCTGCCAGTCCTCCCACTCAGAAGAAACTCAGAGGGCAGTATAAAAAACAGCTGCTCACAGAAACAAGTAGGTGCACAAGCACAGAAGAGGCCAAGAGGAAGGCCCTGAAAATGGCAAAAAACAGAGGGTCCTAGTGATAAAGCAGAAGAGGGGACATCAAGAGAAAACCAATGTCCTCCACAGTTGACTCACATCATCAAGGTAGTTAGGTGTCATAAAGTCAACACAACTGTCTTCTTTGTATACCCTATTTCAGATACAGACGAAGATGCCCTTGATCCTCCAGACAAGTGTACCCAAACAACAGAAGAACCCATTCCAGGTAGTGTTGTATATTTTATAAATGGGTTTTCTACAATAGATTAGGACACAGGATTGAGACACACTGGTCCGGTTGTGGTCAAAGCCATGCAGCATGACTCTTCAGATATATTGCTGATACCAGACTAGATATTGTTGCCACCTCATTACTTAGTCCAGGCTGCTGAACTAGTAGGTTTAGTGTCAGCCTCAAACCTGAAGTCAGCGCCGGGTTGGTGGCACCGGTTGCACCACCCTAGAGCCGGCCCTGTTTATAGTGGAGGGCTCTTGTGGTCGAGATATTTTGGAAACTATTCCTTTGAAGGTGAGGTTTTGAGGGACATGTTGTCTCTGGCAGTGTGTGAAAGAAGATGTAGTTGGTTTAGGGCTATCAGTAGTAATGTGTGGGAATTGACAGGTTTTCCTATAGATATCTGTCTGTAAATTGAATATGTTCCTGTCTGTGTGCATCCTCTGGCTTCCCACAACAATTTCTTATGCTCTGGGACGCTTTTTGTTGTATTTCTCTTAGGTACAAGTGAGCTGTCTCTGGAAAATGTCTAAAAGTATCCAAGGGGCATGAAGATGGCGATGTTTCACTAGCTAACAAAACTGTGGTATGTGTATTGGTAAGGGGGTGTTTTGCACTGTCGTGGCGACGTAGGCTAAATCAAAGTATACTGTTATTGCTTCCCCTCCCCCTTATTAACTGTATTGATTAAATCCATATTACTTTGTCAATTGTGGTCTTGGTTTTTGTTTAACAGACTTCCCTCCAACACCACCATTTCTTTGAATGGCTGGAAGAATTGGTCACCCAAGTACTAGTTGAAATGAAAGAACGATTTATTCTAGGCGATATTAATATCTGGGCCAATCCTGAAAAATACACCCACGCTATCAATGTGATTCCTTCCCTAAATTTGTTGGGATATAAACAGATCATAAAATTCCCTTCTCATAAAGCCAGTCCTTCTTTAAATCTCATTTTAGGTCTTCTGAATGCTTTGAGTTCACACTAATGAGTGAATTAACATGGTTAGACCTTTACTACATTAAATTTGAATTTATCTTGGGACGTTCATATTTAGTCAAACCTACTGGACTAAAATAAAAGGTGACATAACAAAGATAGAAACAAGTTATATCTTGGGTTAGGTGCAAAGCTGTTAAAAGCACTCTCACTGACAAATGCTCAACATCAGAAAGCAGATTCCTGTGATAAGCTTAATTCCTTTAATAATTCCCTTGCCTTGGTTCTTGATGTACTAGCACCTATGGAAACCATTACACATAACTGTGAATTTCAAAACTGCTAGTGGTTTACACCAGAACTACATGTATAAAATTACAGCTCAGAAAGCTTGACTCCATTTGGTGAAGAAACTAGGATCACAGAGAGAAATTTAATAAATGTTGTTTTGCAGAAAAATAGACTATAGTTAGAGCTGAAAAGAGGACTCTTTATTCCAGAAAATATAAAATGCATAAAACACATCTTAATAAAATGTCATCACAATTAGAGTACGATACCTCAAAGCCTGCTTGGTTAGGCTGCCTCCATCGCAAATGTTATTCCACAACCTGTCCAATTTCTTTTTAGAGAACATTTCTGAGAGAGGAACTCATTAATGATGTAAAGGCAGGTTAGGAGGATTAGAATGAGGAGTCTATACTATCAACAGTTAGTTACAACATACTCTTCAAGTTTGCATCCATCTCAACTGAAGAATGCAAATGTTTGGCACAGCATAGCAATGCCTCAGATTGCCCTTTGATTTATGTCCCACCTATATACTTAGAGACTAAATTCAGATAGTTTTTCCATTTGCCTCTTACATTATTAATGACTCCCTTAGTACCTGTGTTGATCCTGCAGAATTCAAAAAAAGCTATAATTTGCAATCTCTTAAACAATACAGAATTAAATAACTAGAGCCTGGCAAATTTACAATAAATCTCCCTCCTATCTTACTTTTCCAAATTGTGAGAATGAGTGATTAAAGCTCAACTATGATTATGTTGAGCACAACAATGTTCTTGATGAGGCTCAGGTTGGCTTCTTCCCAGACTCAGGGGGAGATTTACTAAGATTTTGCGCTGTGTTTGCGTCACAAAAGTGACGCAAAATGGCGCAAAATGTTTTTCTCCTAATTAACTTTCCAGCACTAAACTTGTTTAGCGCTGGAAATAACGTAAAAGTAATGCGAAGCAGCGCATTGCGCTGCTTTGCATTACTTTGCGCCATGGGGGCGTGCCAAGGGTGGTGCATAGGCGTTCCCATGCAACCACCCAAGGTTTCTCATGCTAAACCCAATTTACTAAAAACAGTAGATGGGGTTTAGCGTGAGAAAACTGCACCCTTTTAAACTAGACGCAAAGAAGGAGAAATGCTTTCATTTCGCTTTCCTTTTCACACTTTGCATTCGTTCTGCACTGTGCAGCACACATACAAAGTGGGAAAAGCTTTCCCTCCTGTCTAGCATAGTATTTTGTCCAGGAAGGGTACCCTTCCTGTGCAAAACCTATGCTACACTCATGCACACACCCTAGTGCTAATGCGCTAAGGTGTGTGCATGGCTCACGGCAGTTGAAATCAGCGCCGGCGCAAGGGAAAGGGGAGGAGAGAGCCATATTTTTGAAGATATGGAGCTCTCCTGCTCCCTATCTGTCGCGCAACGCAGCGCAGCCTTGCGGGTGGCTGCGCGACTTTTTTGTAAATCTCCCCCTTTGTCTGGAATATGTAATGCCATATGATCGAATGGTGAAACAGGGCTGAAAGCTCCCACAACCAATGAGGAGCCTTTATTTTTTGAACTTTTAGTCTGTGAACATCTGCAAACCAAGTCCTCAAGCTTCCACAGGCTAAAATGGCTAGAATATAGAAAAGAGACTAAAATGGCTAGAATATAGAAAAGAGGAAACCCTATCAAGCCCACCCTGCACCTTATTTAACTTTACTTTCTCAGAAACTACTGAACAGATTTATTCCAGATGAACCAAAGCACGCCTTCTGAATTAAATTCTACGTTCATGCCAAGTTTTGCATAAATCCGTTCTGTGGTTTTTGGTGTAGCTGTGTGGAAATATTTCTAGGTGAGGTAAATGGAAAATCACATATTTTGCATTCACCTTAGTTTTTTTGTCTCAATAGAAATCCACAGAAATTAGCATGCCAGACCTCAGCTGACTTTGCCAAGTGAGTGCATATATTCCTGCAAATTTCCACGGGATGCAATGTTGTAGACAAATCAAAAATGTCTTTTTAATGGACAGTGTGGCTGAACCATATGTACACGGTGGTGACTGAAACAAAAACAAAAAACACAGTTAAAATGAAGAAATGGCTAGAATTGGTTATGGCAGCTTAATGCATGTTTAAAAAACAAACTTTGAAATTCACTTAAAAGACCACAGTTAAAGTGAAGTTATGGTTACAGAACAGCATCTAAAACCCACAGAAATGTGCCAGTTATGGTTACCTCCTCAAGTCGGATCACTGATACAATAGCGACTCCTAAAAACTCGCCCTACAGAAATATAGCGGGAAAAATATATACAAAAATATCGACACCCTATACTTAAAAAAGAAATTACACAAACATCGATAAAAGTATATCGTATAAAAAAATATCGATGACAGAAATATCGGCAACAAAAATATAGCTTACAAAAATATCGATAACATTGAAATAAAATTAATTAAAACGAATACAAATAAATAAATAAAAAATACAACATTAAATAAATATCAAACAGACAGAAAATAAACTAATATTAATATATATCAAATATAAATAATTTAAATTACATTTATTTACAAATATATTTAAATAACAAAAATAAATAAAATAAATACAAACATTAAATAAACATTATATATATTAAACTAATTAAAAAGTAACTGCTAAAAAATTCAAAATATTTCTCTGGACCAGTAAATTTAAACTAAAGGAACACAAACCAATAGAAAACGCTAACTAATTAAATAAACACTATAAAAACAATGAGTAATTGAACACCAATTTTACCGTATATCGGCCAAACAAGGAGGAAGAGCGATACTTTGCAAGAGAGAGAACACAGAAGGAAGAAGAACTACAGAAACAACTATATCGAAAATCCAACAATACAGGTAAGAACAAAAGTTTATAACAAAATATAAATACTTCGCCTTTTTTAATTTAATTAACTAAAACCATTACATGTTTTTCTTTAAATATCACAGAGTAAACTTCATTAAAAATCCACCTAGAAAATACAGGACAAAGATTTTCGTGCCCACAATATTTAAATCAACATCATTAAAAATATAACAAAGTAAGTATATAACTTAACCTAAAAAGAAAGTAAATTATTTAGATGTTTTAAGCGTAATAAAAATACAAAACATAGTTAACAAATACTTTTCTTTTTGCAGCTTCCACAAAATTCAACAAAACAACAACATCAACAAAAGACACTTCATCAACGAAAAATAGTAAGTATATAACTTGTATTACAAAACGTTTTAAAATAAAGACTAATGAGCACATGCATCAAGCTTATTACCGGTTGCAAACTAGCAGATTCTCAGGATAGCCTCATTTGAGACCGGTAAAAGTACTTTTAGGATACATCAACTCAAAACGCAATAGCAAAATAGATACTATCAAACTGCAAATAGTTTCCAATTCCTTCCTATGGCCCTCTAGGCCCATAGGAATTAATGACAAAAGATTCTACTCCGTATTACAGATTGTGTATAAATAGCAATTTATTTAGCGATTCCTAAATGCATTAATAATTGCAACTCTTAAATAGCGATTCCTTAAAAATACATATTAAGCATTCACCAATTCTTTAGCTTCAAACATGTGGTCATAAACTATTAAAGTAATCTAATTTATTAAAATTATAACCTTTTCTCTTTTATTTCACAGCTTACACTTCACTACAACTGCACCAAAAACCGTGACAACAAACAACTACGAAGAAAACTACAAAATCTACATTAAAGAAAAATATCTAACTAAGGGGCTCATTAGGATGGCGGTCGGAAAAACTCCCCGACCGCCACGGTAGCGGGAAAAGACCGCCCGCATGGCCCACAACATAACCGCCGGTCGCATTACGATGGTCTGCGCTCGAAATATGACTGCGGTGGTCTGATCGCGGGCTTTACCATTGCGGCAGTTGCTGCTACATGCAGCACCGCCGCGATGTCCAAAGGAGCATGTCCTGCATTTCCCTGCACTGCGTGGCAGGCACTGCACAGTGCCTGCCACCTGGCACAGGGAAATGTAGTGGGGGACCATGGGTACCCCCCCAGTGCACCCCCCACCACCCCAACACATTGGGGGCCCGCAACGGGCCCCCGGAAGACATTCTCCGCCTGCCTTTCCATGGCGGTTTGACCGCTGAGGAAAGGCTGGCTACCGCCGGCATCATAAACGTGCCGGCGGAGCCAGATCGGCACCGCCACCATTATCCCGGTCCTTATCCGTCTGCAAGGCAGGAGTGCGGATGGCAACCGGCGGAAAAGCGGCAGTGGGAATTTCCCATCGCCGCGGTTACCACCGCCATCCTAATCTGACCGGCAGTTTTCTGGCTTGCGAACGCGGACGGATGTCCACCGCCGGTCCGGCGGTCGCCACCGGCGGTGAACATCCGCCCGCCATCCTAATAAGCCCCTAAGGGGCACATTACGATGGCGGGCGGAAGCACAACCGCCGTGCTGGCGGATGCAAAAACCACCAGTTACCGCCGGCACGCAGCAGTCCACACGCCCGCCCAATTACGATGCGAAAAGTAGGCCAAACACCGCCGGCAAGCCAGCAACACCGTCCGCCATCAAAGTGCGCCCGTACACGTAGCGGCGCAGCTCAACTGACACACACCGTCCGACGAAACACGTCCCGCCCGGCGCATAAATTACGATGCCGCAAACAAACTGCTCCCACGGCCAAGAGATACCGTACGACAAACCGAAGCGGTAACACGGACGCCGAGCACGGACAACGAAGAAGCGGCTCCCCGAGCATGAATCCAGCACTGCAGGCCCTCCCCATGCTCCTGCTGATGCACCACCAAGGACGCAACGTACCGCGGAGACGCAGGTAGGCACACACAACAAGTGCACGCAAACAGCGCACACAGTGCAAGGGCGGAAAAAGCGGACAACCCCCACCAGCGCGTGTACACTACACATCCACCATTGCATCCACATATGACACACAGGCCAAATCGTAACATCGCGTAACACATGTGTACACACCACCTGGGACTAGGAACCAACAACCCCGTCACGGCCCCAAAGCGGCGATGACGCCGCCACACATGCGCACAACGCAGAGGCCAACCGCAGCGCCATGCATGCGTCGCACACAGACACAGGGACACAACCAAGCAGCACACACATCAGCCCCACCCCGAACGCACATGACACGTGACAGGCCTGCCACAGACATGTCCCCAACGCCCAATTCACGGACAACACCCAGCGCCACACAACCGACGCACACATGTCAGTGAAGACACGCAACAGCAGGACACACCCCAGTGTAACAAACATGGCGTAGCACACAGCGGCGGAAACACCAACTAGGAGAAGCAGGGCCCCTTCGGGAAGAGGAACCCAGTACCACACTGAAACACCCATACCACCCTGCACATATGAACAAGACATATAAAACGGAACACCAAAGAGCCCGGGGACCGACAACAGGTGGCCCAAGAATAACATTCACACACAAGGCCCAACGCAGAGCGGAAAGGCAGCCTGCCGCCCACACAAGGGAGAGCAGACAGCACTGAATGACCTTCCATTCCAACTCCGAAACCACAGCCCTACGACAGAAGCCGGTGAATACAGCCATTGTCCAAGAATAGACCAACACAGGCATGCCGAGGAGACCGACCACAGGGCAGATAGCGCATATCACAGAAGCACACAACGGACGGGGAAGAAAGAAGAAAACACTCCCCCATGTCGGCCACATGCAAGTTAATTGGAAGGAGTCACACATCACTGACCTTGAACTGTCTGAGAAGCATGTGGGATGAGGGCCCGTGTCCTCCAAACAAGCCAACAGAACACAAGTCCTGTCTCCCTACGACTACACAGAGCTCACAGCAACCTCGGAGCGTGCACATTGCAGACTGCACACACAGCCGGAGCACGCCACCACAACGCACCGCTGCGAAATGGCAACCGCAACACACCTACCCAACTACGCCGAACAGCTCAAGCTGTACAAAACCAACCTGTTTCATATATTGGGATGCGATCTCCTGTCCCTGCTGAATGTAAGTTACCGACTGACTTACCGCATCACATTGTTCAGCTGCGTCATGCCCGTCTTCTACTGTCGGAGGTGTCCCTACCAGCATCCCGTGGAGATATGCCTCTCCAACCCGGCATGTCTGAAGGCGGACCTGCTACCACTACTCCTCCCTCTGGACGCACACGACAGGGCCTGCTCTGCCTATGGGGGCATGGCGTATGTGGCCAACATCGCACCCGCACTGAAATGGGACCACTGTGCCTCCACACGACGGATCATCGAGAACAGCTACATCGAATGTCACCCAGCATGCCCCATCATGGTCCTCCAAGGGACAACTTACGAACAACACCTTGACAGCCACCATCCGCTACATTGGCTGGCAAACATGTACACCACCAATGACATGGAAGCCCTGCTGGACGGCATCGCATACCTGACAACCTGTAAATTCGTCGGACCACAACGCAGGTTCCCCGATTGACCTATGATGTCCAACCCCGCACCCATGCTTAGCTTCCGCACGGACTGGCCAGTCACCACCACAACAGCCATACCAAACGACCGGCAACTGTAACCACACCATCAACGACATCGCCATGACATCGGATATGACCGGGACATGCACACTGTTCCCCATCACATCCAGGAACACCGCATGCATCGTGGGAGGCAGTGGCATGGGCTCTGTGTATCGCACCCACATGGACGGAACTGCACGAACAACCAGGACACGACATGGATCCAGCGCACATGGACACACACACCGCTCAGTGGACATGAATAGGTCGCCTGGAGTCTGTGGGTGCTGCACCCCTCCCACCCCCGCCCCGGGAATCCCATACCAGGACCTTTGCATGGACGACAAGTGCATACAACAACAACACGACCCCAGTGACTGTGACATGTCCAGTAACCACCACAGTGCAACAACAAGTGGCACGCCGCTGCATGCACGCAAGCACATGCCCTGATGTCATCTCACATGCACGCGTGCATGAGGAACAACCGCAGCAAACCTGTCACATGGAACTGAGATGGACTGTGCCCATGATGCCAAGCGGTCTGGTAGGCTACATGTATACCGTCTGTGTCAAAGTCCGCAGCTCCGCAGCTATACGTAAATGTACATTAGCACAGCCTTGGCCAAGCAGATGTCACTCTGAAGCCCACATCCCACATGCAACAGCCAATCACATGTAACCCCACACCCTATCCCATTTGCAATCATGCTCAGTATATCCTCAACATGTATTCCGCTGCCAGTAGTGTCCACTATACTGCATCACAGAGGACAGAAGACTCAATATAATGTTTGAAACCAAAACTGTCTCCGCTGACTCATTTCACAAGTACGAATGAGAGAGGATGAGAGTATGTGAAGTACACGGCAGTCGTGACATGACCATGTAGTCCACTGGTATTGGATGTCAACGCAAATGAGTAGCACAACTGTGGAAGACACACATGTCGTGTGAAGTCGTATGGACGCAGTGCTCAGGTGGGTGGGTGTGACGGGTAGATGCGCACATGCCAAGTTGGAGCACGCCGTGTTGGGAGGGGTCATGAACAGTACACCACCGCTTCCCTGGGCATTGTGAGAGGACACCTGTCGGGGGGAGTGAACACGTGTGTGCACAGCAGCCGGGCACACGTACAAAGCGGTACCAGGCGCACCTCAGCCCACCCTCTGTGGACAAGCTGGATCCTGTTGTGCGCCCGCCATGCCCCTTGACAAGGCACACACAGCCCCAGTCGACCAGGTGTAACCCCAACATAGTCAATCCGCACAGGCGATACAGGGCACGGGATGGCAGTGGAGCATGGTGTGTGAGAGGTCTCCTCGCGCTCCTCCTGGTCATATCACGCAGGCAATAGAACCTCAACGTCTAGCATGGCACAAGTCAAATGGAAGTGTAGGGGGACGCACCACAGCACGAGCAGCACTGACGTCACGGGAGGTGGCTCGCACCATCCCATCCATTGCCCATCATACCAACCACGCCACATGCCATTGCGACTAAGTGCAAGCGCGTGCGCCACCACCTCCGAGCCCTCCCCAGAGAGGCCAAAGAGTGAATGTGTGGGCCATCAGCCACAGACGGACGCGGCCTGGCCGCAAGGGCAGCCACAGCCACTGGGTGTCGCAGGTGGCGGATCCGGAAGGCGAAGACTGTGATGCATAGTCCATGCAGGCCGGGTCTCCATTTGGGGCACCATGCAGGTGGACGGCGTCCCGCCACACATCATACCCTGAGACAGCCCACTCGTGCAACTGGACCCACACATACACTCCTTGCCCTCTCTGGTGCGAGCTTGGGGCTGCCTGTGCAAGCGCTAGCCTCGCAGGTGAGCATGCATATTGGGGGAGCGAGGGGAGGACATGAGGGCTGGGGCGAAGATGACTGTATCACTGTCAGTTAGTACAAGGGATGACCCAGATGTGGTAAGGAAGAGACGTGTCCCGTGTGTACTGCAACTAGTCGCCAATCCAACTACCCCCCATGTCCGGAATGTAAGCCCGCACCTAGGCCCGCCCATCCGCCACATCGAACATACCACCAGCACGACAACCTTCCCATTCGAAACACTGACTGGGGGTGGCGACCAGTGAACAATCATGTGTAGCCTACCCACGCGTACATGTGGGCCCTCCATGATCCATGTCACCTGCGGCAAAGTCATGACATGCGCAATGAGGGAAGTGAGGAGAGCTGTCCGCCCCACGCGCAGAAGGTGCATCAGCTCCACAGACCCAGCAGCGAGTCCAGCAGGGGTCACATGTGCAGGGGCAGCTGTGCCTGGTGTGAAGGCACATGCATATAGACAGCACATCGACCAATGTGTAGTCTGCCCACATCTACAGTCCATCATCATGCGGACATAGGAATTTAACACAGGGCAACACATCTTAGTTGGTGCACCCACCGTGACCAACAATGCGCAATCATCGACGTACCCGCCCTGTGCATGGCCCCCCACCCAACGGAGGCACATCCAGTGCCACCATCCCACACACACAAGCCTTCCACGGAACATGCTGTGTCCAATGGTCAGTACAGAGTCAGCGCCCATCTGGTGGATCCTGAACAGGAGACACATGCACACACATGCCAGCTCCCACTATGTACGTCTGCCACCTGGCACGTGCAATGTAACCTCTCACCTGTGACGTGTGACTGCAAGCACACAGCCGTCTTGGCATGGGGCTGTCAATGTGGACACCTGTCAATGTTTCGGGAGGTGTGATCCGTACAGTGCTGTACATAGGGTGCAGTGCTGACACCTACTACTGTCTCATATCCCCTCGTGCCACAGGTCCCACTTGTTTTGGCCGCTCAGCCTGTGCCCACATCGTCGTCGTCGTGTGCCATACTCATCCAGCCGCGGAAGCAGTTCCATGCTCAGCAGACATTCATGTTGCCGTGGCGTTGCCGCTTGACGAATATGCAGTCAGTCCCCATCAGCACGCCCCGCAAGTCATTGGGGCCTAGATCCCCATGTGCATGCACATGGCAGTGGTTTGTATCACTAGCCATTGCCATTGTTGGGAGACCTGTGTAAGTGTATTGTGGCCGTGCCGTCCCAGCTTGACAGCTGGGCTGTGGCTCATGTGCTTGCTCAGTCATGTCAGTGATGTGTATGCGAAATTGCTATGTGTCGTGTTGCTTTGACATGTGTCCTCTGCCATTGTCCCTAGGCGGAGACCGAACATTGACCGCCCATACCAATTGCTGGCGGACATGGACGATACAGAGGTTATTAGGAAGTTTCGGCTGGACAGGCCAACCCTGCATCGACTGTGTGCCATGTTAGAACCCCATCTCCGTCCCCGCAGGGTGTATCCGACTGCTGTCACCCCCACGGCTAAGGTGATGGCCGCCATGCATTTCTTCGCCACTGGGTCATTCCAGCACACAGTGGGCATTGGAGGAGGGATGTCCCAGCCCATGTTCAGCAAGGTGCTGAGGGATGTACTGGCAGCCATGATGCTGTACCGAAACAGGTACATCCGCTTCCCCAGGGCTCGTGAATTGGCGGCAGTGAAGGGTGCATTCTATGCCCTTGGCAGAATCCCACACGTCGTTGGAGCCATTGACTGCACACATGTCGGCCTTGTTCCACCACAGGCCACTGAGCACCTGTACCGCAACAGGAAGCACACGCACTCCCTGAATGTGCAAGTGGTGTGCCTTGCGGACATGGTGATCACCCACGTGTGTGCAAAGTTCCCAGGCTCGGCCCATGACGCACACATAATGCGCAACAGCATCTTGCCACGACTGATGTCCAATATGCAACAGGATCGTGGCTGTATTGTCGGTGAGTATGTGGAGTGGTGTAGCGTGCTGGTTGTGCGATGCTGTCCCCTGTCCAGTTGGAATGGCAACGGTTCTCTGTGTCCCTCACACCCAGGTGACTCTGCGTACCCGAATGGGGCATGGCTGCTCAGTCCATTGAGGAATCCTCGCACCCCAGCAGACGATCGCTACAATGAGGCACATGGGAGGACCAGACGTGTGGTCGAGCGTACCTTTGGCCTCCTCAAGTCCAGGTTCAGGTGCCTGGACCGCACCGAGGGTGCGCTGGCATACTCCCCACAGAAGGTGTGCCGGATAGTGGTGGCGTGCTGCATGCTGCACAATCTGGCCATTCGGAAGCAGATCCCCCTCATCGTGGATGACGGAGATCAACCAGGGCCCCAGCCCGCAGACCAGGACAGCTCGAGTGAGGAGGACAGCGGAGAGGAGGAAGCTGGTAATGTGCGGCAGCAGCTCATCGCCCGCTACTTCACTTGACGGTGAGTGTCCATGTACGACGGCTGATGTGGCTGTATCTGTGCAGGTGTGTGTGTGCTGTGTCAGGGTGGCCGTTTGTTCACTGCGTGCTGTGTGTCAACGCTCCATGGCCAGGGTAGTATGCCACTGTTGGTGGCTGTGGCATTGTGCCCTATTGCTCTGTGCGATGTGTGTACATTGCTTGTAGTTGTTGACATGTACTGTGTGATGGGTGTGTGACACACTCATTGAATGTGCTCCAGATCCGTGCTGGACATGGGGGTGTTTGTCCCTGGGAGCTGTGGCATGGTGGTAGTGCATGTGAGTACATAGCGGTGTGCTGGTATACATTAGTTTGTACTTACCAGCCTCCACTCCCCTGCTAATCCGGCGAGGATCTCCGGATGTATTATGACTCGCACCTTCTCCTCCCACGCTTTGAAGGTCTTGAAGAGCGCGGGATTCCCTCCGCCAGTGACGGCAGCCAGCTCTCTGTTTTTGCCCTCCTTCTTCTTGACCAGGCTCTTGACGTCATTCCAACGTTTGTTTATTTCTCCTCTGTTCCTGGGCAGGGTCCCGACTGCATTGACCTGGTCTACGATCCGGTTCCACATTCTGTTTCTGGTGGCTAGTGGTGTGTGCTGGACCATGTTCCCATAGATTTGTGGGTACACCTTGATGATCTCGTCGACCATGACCGTCAGCTCAATGGGCGTGAACTTGGGCATTCTTTGTGGTGCCATGGTGTTTGTGGTGCTGGTGCGGTGTGTGTTGTGTAATGTGCAGGGGGTTTGTGGTGCAGGTGTTTGGTGGTGGTGGTGGTGGTTGTGATGTGTGCGTTTCTGTGGTGTGCTGCTGTCCTTGCTGTGTCACTGTGTCCTCTCCTCTCCTCTCTGGTTTGCAATGTTGCAAGGGGTTGTGGTCTGTGGGAGTGCTGCTTTTGTACTTACCTATGTGGGTGTGTCCTCATGGTCTGTTGTTTTCAGGTGTGTTGTGTCTGGGGTTCTGGCCTTTGTAGTTTTTGTTTGTCCGGGGGTGTTTTCGGGATGTGTACTGTGCTTGTGTATTTGTGCGTGCCTTGCTGTGTGGACTTGTTGGCCATGTTGTGTGCTATTGGTTTTGTGAGCGGATGGTTTCTGTGCAGGTACGTGGGCGCCATGGCTTCTGCCGTGTCGATTCTCATCGGCGTTGTTTGCGCTGGCGGGCGGTATATTTGTAGTTTTCACGCGCTCATGGCTGGCTGACTCACTGGTGTTTGGTGCGTGCGAAGTCCTCTCTGGACACCTGTTTCCTCTTCGGACGGCCCCTTCCACGTTTGGTAGGGGGGGGGTTGTGTTGGTGGGCTGCTGGTGGTGGCTGAGGACTGCTCACTCGCTGTGGACGCAGGGGAACTAGATGTTGCAGGAGCCTGCGCCACAGCACGTGGTGGTGGCGCTGGTGTGGCTGGCCTTGCTTGGGCCCCCCCCACCACCAGCTGGCCCATGAGGTCCACAAGTCGGTCCATACGGGTCACGAATTGGCCCATATGGGCGTCCATGGACCTCAACACCCCAAGGACCTCCCGCGTGTCGGCAGCCGACCTGGCCCATTGTCCTTGGGCCTCTTCATAGGCCCCAAGGACTCTTGAGATTTGCGGCAGGCTTGGCTCCCAGGCTCAGATGGCGTTGGCCTGACCCTGCTCCTCCCACCGGTACTGCTGCCACCGACCGGCCCACTCGCCACATTGGTCAGCACGGTCCTCTGTCTGGCTCCCAGGGTCGAGCACGACGGGCGTGCCACCCCTTGCGCAGGTGCTGTGGCCAGGGATGGCGTGGTGGTGGTGGTGGTGGTGGTGGTGGTGGTGGTTGCGGCGGTGGTGGTGGCCGCAACGACCGTGGCAGCAGGGGTCTGTGACTGGTCAGCAGCCCTGGGTGATGTGTTGGTGGGTAGGAGGGGCCCTGGGGAGCGGTTGGGCCCTGCCACTCCAGATGGGCCTGGTGGGTGGCCCTCGTCCGAAGAGGTGTCCAGGTCTTCTACATCCGTGAGTCCGGGTCGGGGCTTGCGGGCTGGCTGTGCTGGCTGCTGTCTCCCTCTCCAGCATCCAGCTGTTCGGCACCTGTGGGGAGAATGTGATAGGTCATTGTGTTGCACCTAGCAAAGTATGTATTGGTTGTCTGACATTCACAGTTCGTGCACTGTCGTGCACAGGTTTCCCAGGGGCGTGTGTGTGGATGTACGATGTGTGTATGCGTGGGCTAGGCAATGGCACTGTGTGATGTGGACATGTGGCATGGGACGGATTAGCAATGCCGATGGGTGTGTGTTGCTATGCTCCTACATTTTGTGGCTCGGGTGTATGCGGGCTCCAGACCCATCGACGATGGTGGGTTGAACTATGGTTTAGGGGTTCAAATGGAACGCTTAGAAACGCAGATGGCTAAAGGGGGTACAGCCCCCTCAACGCTTTTGAGGTGAAATATGGTTTAGGGGTTCAAATGGAACGCTTAGAAACGCAGATGGCTAAATGGGGTACAGCCCCCTCAACGCTTTTGGGTTGAAATATGGCTTTGGGGTACATACTGTGAGTCATGGGTGCAGAACGTGACATGTGTACTGGCAACATGACAGTGCATAGACGAAGGTGTGTGTCTGTCTAACATACCCGGCATATTTGTGGACATTACATTTGTGGCATTGTTGTGAGTTCGTGCTTGTTGTGTGCCACACGACGTATTGCAGATGGGCAAAACCCTTGGTGTGCGTGCTGCCCTCGGACATGTGCATCAATGCAGTGCTCTTGGGGTGTTGACTATATTATGTGTGTTGTTACTCACAGTGTGACGTGCGCTTCAGTCACTGCAGGCACATGATTTGTCATGGGCAGGTATCTCTGCATGACTGCTGTATGAGGGCCAGCTGTTCGGATGACATACCTTCCATGACACTGGGGCTGACAGATGTGATGGATGATATGTTGAATGTGCATTGTGTGCCTGTGTGTTTCATGGGTCCAGTGGTGTTTGTGTGCAATATTGTGGTTCCACGCTGTTACTTCTAGTAAGGTTTGTCTTGCATGGGCATTGTTGTAAGATGTGTGGGTGACAGGCAGTGAGGACTACATGGACAAGACTTGGATGGTGTTGCTGATGTGTGTGATGGGTGGCACAGTGCCTGCCGTGTGGGTCTGTACTCCAGTGGGACTTGTGCATGCAGACGTGGCTCCTTAGGTGTTGCTGTATCTGTGATGGGTCATGTGGGGTTTGACTGTGTTGAACATGTCCGTGTGCACATTGGTCTCATGATTGTGACTGGGAGCAGTGCTGCGTGTTCCTCTGCTACGTGACATGTCACATGTGTCAGTTGTAATACTGTCCTCATGCCTACAGACACCCCGCCCTGTACTGTCTCCCACCTACAGGTTGTTTTTGAGTGCGCAATGCAATGGATGCCACATGGTTATGGGCGGGAGGGGTGCTCCATGTTGCTGGTCTGTGGGAGTGGGGGCGGTGTTGTGAGTTGTGGTGATGGCCTGACACCCACAGGAACCCCTGCATGTGGGGTGAGATGTCTACCTGTCGGATGCAGGTGTGCACTGCAGTGGCTGACGCATGGGTGTGGGGGTGCTCCACCTTGCTGCGCTGTGGGACTGGGGGCCTGGTGGCTGTTGTAGTTCAGCTGTCCCCCTCCGACCCACTGCCTTTGTGTTGCGGCTCCTTACCTGTTACTTGTCGGTTAGTGCAGCTATGGCTAACACATGGGTGTGGGGAGTGCTCCTTCTGGCGCTTCTGGAGTACGAGGGGACCTGGTGGGAGTTGCGGTGCTGGCTGACTGTACACATGCCCCCATGGTTATGTCAGTTGGTAGGTTTGGGCTGTGTGTGTGAGTGTCTGTTGCATGAGTGAGTGATGTCTTGTGTATTGTGTACTGGGCATGGGGGTGTTTGTCCCTCGGAGCTATGGCATAGTGGTAGTGCATGTGAGTACATAACGGTGTGCTGGTATACGTTTGTTTGTACTTACCAGCCTCGACTCCCCCTGGTAATCCGGTGAGGATCTCTGGATGTATTATGACTCGCACCTTCTCCTCCCACGCCTTGAAGGTCTTGAATAGCGCGGGATTACCTCCGCCAGTCCTGGCAGCCAGCTGCTGATTTTTGGCCTCCTTCTTCTTGACCACGCTTTTCAGGTCGTTCCACCTTTTGTTGATTTCGCCTCTGTTGCGTGCCACGTTCCCGACTGCATTTTCATGGTCTACGATCCTGCTCCACAACCGGTTTCTGGTGGATAGTGGTGTCTGTTGGACCTGGTTGCCATAGATTTGTGGGTGCACCTTGACGATCTCGTCGACCATGACCGTCAGCTCAGTGGAAGTGAACTTGGGCATTCTGTGTGATGCCATGGTGTGTGTTTTGGTGTTTGTGGTGCTGGTGCGGTGTGTGGTGTGTGATGTGCAGGGGGTTTGTGGGTCAGGTGTTTGGTGGTGGTGGTGATGGGTGTGATGGGTGCGTGTCTGTGGTGTGCTGCTGTCCTTTCTGTCTCGCTGTGTTCTGTGCTTTCGTCCTCAGTTTGTAGTGTTGCAAGGGATTGTGGTCTGTAAAGGAGCTGCTTTTGTACTTACCTATGTGGGTGTGTCATGATGGTCTGTTGTTTTCAGGTGTGTTGTGGCTGGTGTTCTGGGATTTGTAGTTTATTTGTTTGTCCAGGGGGATGTGTTTTCGGGATGTGTACTGTGTTTGGGTATTTGGGCGTGGGTTGCTGTGTGGACTTGTTGGCCATGTTGTGTGTGTTTGTTTTTGTCCGCGGATGATTTCTGTGCAGGGACGTGGCCGCCTGAGCTTCCGCCGTGTCCATTTCCGTCACTGTTGTTTGCGCTGGCGGGCGGTGTATTTGTGGATTTACCGCGCTCATGTCGGTGCGTTCCTAATTTCATGGCCGGTATCTCGTTCGTCAGAGCGGGCGGTTTTGGGTTGTCGTGCGTATTTCCGTCCGTGGCGGGCGGATGGACTTGGATTCGGACATGGGCGGGAGGTATTTTTTGTGTATTTTCCGCCGCGGGCGGTTTGCGGCTCGCGCCATCATAATTGCTCGGTCGGTATTCAGACGGTGTGGGCGGGCGGATTTCTACCGCTATGGTAGATGGCGGATTTTTTACCGCCCGGTATCGTAATGGACACCTATGCTACCAAAAAATTTACTATTTTTCAAAACTGTAAAAAGAAATTTATATGTATAAATATATGATTCATTTAACAGTTATACATAAAATAAATGTTACAAATATATTATACTTTATAATAAAATATGAATAACATCAGAATTTATGATTTCTGTTTTTAATATTATAATAAATTTTGTAACAAAAGCAAATGAAAAGAATGTGAATAAAAATATACATGTGTTTGCATAAAGAAATCTTGCCTATAAAAACTAGCATACATCTATTTACTTATTTCAATATACATATAAACTGTTCAACAAATTATACATAATAAATAATTACTATTACTAAATTCCAAATAAACTAAACTCTGAGACAAAGCACTGGCCCCCCAAAGCCCATTAATCCCAAACTCAGTAAAACCATACCACTTCAAAATTGCTCTGAGACCTTGTCGCACCTTGAATGACTACTCCACCTCTAACCTCTCTGACCTCTGCAATTCCTACTCTCCTAAGGCCCCCCGCAAGGAGGTGGCCCTTCCTCATTCCAACATCCCTGTTATTATCGGGACCAACAGAACTCTCTCCTCTCCTTGCTCACCCAGACCCCCCCCGCAACTTACCGCTATCCACTCGTGCCCCCCCCATAACTAACCCTAAGCCCCTGACATGCATGCTTGTGAACTGCCGCTCGGCGGTTCGACATGCCTCAGAAATTTCCGAAACCATCCTGGGTGAAGATATAGACCTTGCCTTCCTCACGGAAACTTGGCTCAACGATCACTCCACACCCATCCTAGACTTACTCTCTCCCCCGGTTATTCCATCCTCAGAAAAGACAGACCTAAAAGAATAGGAGGAGGTCTAGCAATAATCTTTAAAAATGAACTCCAACTATCCCTAGCCAAAAACACTGACTTCAAAACTTTTGAATACCTTGGAGTAGAACTTAAAATGCAAGGTGCCCCCCAATGCGACTACACAACATCTACCACCCCCAGGTGAACCTCTTCCCTTCGCTGAGGAAATATCTGAACTTCTGTCACAATCGTCCCTTTCGAACTCTAAAAATCTCTTTCTAGGAGACTTCAACCTTCACTGGAATCTGCCAGACGACCCAACCATCAAACTTCTCAATAACCTCCTTGAGATAAATGACCTCAAGCAACTCTGCCTTACCCCAACCCATTCTAAAGGGGCTACTCTTGACGCCATCATTGCTAACCGTAATCTGGCATCTCTTTCCAACATTATCCCTGTTGACTGGTCTGATCACCACCTCATACTGTTCTCGATCTCACCCCTAGCCCAGCTTGCCCCTTCTAAAATCAACAAAACCACTATATTATCCAGAAACCTCAAACGTATCCCCCCAGGTTTACTGGAGGCTAAACTCCAAGATCAACTCAGTCGCACTCCTCCCTCTCTCAATACAAACGATCTCACTGAGCATTACAATAAAGCTGTCTCTGAGGTTCTAGATCAACTTGCACCACCCAAACCAAAAACTCTTAAAAATATCCCTTCCAAAACTTGGTATAATCCAGACCTCAATAATGAAAGACGAGCTCTTAGACTGGCTGAAAGAACCTGGAGACAACACCCTTCCCCCTCCAATCTGGTCCTCCTTCGAACCGTTAGATCCGTGTACAAAAAACACATCTTCACCTAAAAGGCTTCCTTCTTCCGATCACAGCTCTCTCGGGCAAAAAACAGACCTAGAGAACTGTTCAACATTATTAGAAATCAAACCTCCCCTGCCCCACCCAGCATGACGGCCACCACAAGCAAATGCGAAGAAATAGCTAACTTTTTTTCTGAAACAATTGCCAAAATTGACCATTCTTTCACCCTAACCCAAATCCCCCACAACCCCCTCGGTGCCCCTGACACCCCTTCAACACCTTCCCCTCTGCTCACGCCCCCTCTGTCCTCCCCACCTTCTTTAACCCCGTCTGAACTTCCCCCCGACAACACTCAACTCAAAAACAACGCCTCCTGGCTGAATTTCCACTCCGTCTCTGAACTTGAAGTCTGTAACATCCTGTCCAAACTAAAACCATTTTCCCACACTAAAGACCCTCTCCCATCTTTCCTCATCCAAGAACTTAAGCACGTCACTGTCCCGTATTGGACCAATATCATCAACTCCTCCCTTACCTCGGGGTGTGTACCGGTCTCCCTCCAACTCGGACAAATCACACCCATTCCAAAAAACCCTAAGGCCGACCCAAATGACCCGAACAACCTCCGCCCCATCTCAAACCTCCCCTTTCTCTCAAAAGCCCTTGAAAAGTGTGCCCTTCAGCAACTGGATAAACACATTGACACCTACAACCTACTGGACCCCCTACAATCCGGCTTCCGTAAGGGCTGCAGCACTGAAACTGCATTGCTAAATATAGTTGATGACATCCACCTTGCCCTGGACAATGGCGAGACCTGCCTACTCATTCTCCTTGACCTCTCAGCGGCATTTGACACAGTTAACCATTCAACCTTACTCTCTACTCTTAAATCTCGATTTGGTCTTAATGGTACCGTCCTCAATTGGTTCAAATCCTATTTCCAACACAGAACCCAACAAGTAAAAATCCGCAACTGCCTATCTAGCCCCACTCCAGTCTCCCTTGGTGTCCCCCAAGGATCCATCCTCTCTCCTGCCCTTTTCAACCTTCTCATGGAACCCCTTACTCTCATTCTCAAACAAGCAGGCATTAACTATCACCTATATGCTGACGACACCCAACTCTACTATAAAATTAAATCCCACTCTGATGTTCTGCACCTTAACACCGCCCTTACCAACATCCAAAACTGGTTCCATTCCAATCATCTCAAACTTAACCCTAACAAAACTGAAATCATTCTCTTCTCTCCTAAAGACAACCCCCTCCCCATCCTTACATGGATCACTGACCTTACTGCCCTCAACTGTACACTCCACCTCTCCGAATCGGTTAAATCCCTCGGCATCACCCTCGTCAGTAAGTTTACGCTCAGCTCCCATGTAAAAAACTCGGCCAAAGGCGCACTTTTTACGCTCCAACATCTCAAAAAAATCAAACCCTTCATTCCAGCGGAAGATTTCAAATCAGTTGTACAATCCCTAGTCCTCTCGAAAATCGACTATGGTAATGCCCTTCTCACCGGCTCTCCCAAAACTCACTTGGCCCCCCTCAAATCTGTTCTAAACCTAGCGGCTAGGATTATAACTGGTGGCAAACGCTCTGACCACATCTCGCCGGCCCTAAAGACCCTTAAATGGCTCCCTATTGAAGGCAGATCCTCCTTTAAATTAGCTTGCATTACCCACAAAGCCCTCCACCAAAAAACCCCGCTATACCTTTCAAACAAACTCAAAAAAGCGGGCAGTGCCCGTTCGATGAGAAGCACTAACTCTCTCCTCCTCGTTCCCCCTTTGCTAAAAAAGAAAGCCGCACAATCCCGCTCCTTCTCTGGTAAGGCCCCCAGCATCTGGAATACCCTCCCAAAAGACCTACGACTGAATCCTTCATACATCAGTTTAAAAAAAGACCTTAAATCGCACCTGCTCAACAAATATTGGGGTCCATAATCATTTTATGCCCATACTTACTGTTCAGTCTCTTCCTTCTTGAATCCCCAACCTTGCCCCCTTTCTCCCACCTCTCCTGCACTCCATCAACGCCAAATAGCCCCCCACCTTACCCATCCACACCTCTTGCATCCCCTCAGTTCACCCCTCTCCTTAAATCTAACCACCCCTCCCTCCTCTCTCGTCTAACCCTTCCGTTACATTCAAAATATGAGTTTAGTTCCTTTTTACTACTTAATAATTTGTAACTATGTTATCCATATACGGCCTAGTAAATAGCTCCATCCTTTCACTTTGCATCGACAATAACTAGACTAGTTCCATTTACTGTTTAATAATTTGTAATCCTTTATTTCAATGTTGTTTAGTATATAGCTTCATCCTTTCACTGTCTATCATAATCAAGATTTGTCAATTACTTTGTTGCTTAGGCCTACCATACCTCTGTCTCTTTTCGTTTGCCATTTGTTTTTGTAACCCATGTGGAATCGTCTTCCCAATGTAAAGCGCTCTGATACCTAAGGGTTAAGCCAGCGCTATATAAAACCTCTTAAATAAATAAATAAATAAATAAAATCCCAACTACAAAAATAACTATACTCAGCAAAACTGCTGGATAATAAACCATAATAATTTACTATTCCAACTCCAAATCCAACTAAACTCAATAGAGATGCTGGATAGGAAATCATAATAATGTACTATTCCAACTCCAAATCCAAGTTAACTCAGGGAAAGTGCTGGATTGTAAACCATAATAATTTACTATTCCAACTCCAAATCCAACTAAACTCATGGAAAGTGCTGGATAGTAAACCATAATCATTTACTATTCCAACTCCAAATCCAACTAAACTCAGGAAAAGTGCTGGATAGTAAACCATAATAATTTACTATTCCAACTCCAAATCCAACTAAACTCAGGAAAAGTGCTGGATAGTAAACCATAATAATTTACTATTCCAACCAATGTTCCCTCTAATTTATTTCCTCTGTGTGCGGCAGTGTAAGGTCTCTGTGCGCTGCAGCCAAGGTTATGTGCGCCAGGAACCAGACCGCGTGTGTGGGTGCAGCGTCTAAAGAAAGGGGCGCGGCCAACGTTAAAGTGAAAGTGCCTATGGGGCGCTTTTACACAAAGTGTAATAAAAATCAAGAAAGAAAGAAAGCTTTTGTAGCGCAGCCACTAAAGTGAAAGCGATCGCGCTGTAAATTAAATAAATAAATAAGCGCAGCTGCTCAAGTGAAAGCGGACCGCGCTGTAAATTAAATAAATAAGCGCGGCCACGGTATTTAAAGTGGACTGCGCTGGAAATGGAAAAATACATGAGTAAATGACATGATATAAAAGGTGGCGGCGTGCTGCGACGTCGTGGGTGGAATAGGGAAGATCATTAAAGAAAACAGTGCTCACTCACTAGATAAAGCAGACCGTGTAACAACACAAGTAAAAAGTCCAGTCGTTATGAGAGGATACAAATGCAGACAAGGCGGTACCAAGGAGGGACTACTAAGCCTATGAAAGCAACGATTTCGAAAATGTCTCGCAGAGCAGCACATGCGCTGCCTAGGCTCGAACTAAAAACAAACAGGCGCTTGGCCTAAAATGATACGACGCTGTGTGAAGAAAATGTGCAAAAGCGCCAGTTGGGCCCCCAGGGCACTGTATCTAATATGACCCCCGGGGCGGTTCCTTTTAAAGGGCGGAGGAGCGTCGCCCCACCTGCGGTGACTCTCCCCCACCCTCTAGACCATACCATTGTTACTACTTTATCATTATCACAGGCAGTCAGGCACGTGCGCGCTGTTCTAGTGGCGAGTGGCGGAGTTTCAGGGCGGTCAGACTGGCAGCAGCAGGATCGGGGTGATTTTTGAAGCTGGCTGCCCAGTGCGCATGTCGGATTGGCCGGCCGTCTTGCGACGGCCAGCTAGACATGCGCACTTCACAATGCACAGCTGGTGGTAACCTGACGGGTATTGCAGGCACAGGGACCTAGGCTCAAAAGGAGCGCTAGGTTAGCCTGCTCAAACCAATCCTGGGGCTTCTCTCATGCTGAGAGCAGCTCCAGGATTGGTTAGGTTCACGTTGGCACAAAGTCAACGTGAATCACTTTCTGTTTCTTTCCTACCCTGAGCGTGTGCACTATACACCACTTGGGCCTTCGAGGAGAGCAGAGGAGCTGGGGTGAGGAGGAGAAGAAGGGATGGAGCCAGGATCTGAAATGGCAACTGCGGGCAGTGAGCGAGGCTGGGAGCAGTTGAGGAGCCAGAAATCGCTGCACTCACAATGCTGCCAGTCTGACTCTGGCCTCCGTATTGTTGGCGTCCTCGGTCTCCCAGACTAAGCTGGAACTTCAGGACAAGTAAGCGCTAATAAAGAAACAGCTGTATGAGAGAGTTAGTGAGCCTCCCCCGGAATATCCCACTTAAGCCCCTGATGAGTGACATGGGAAGACGCTCTTACAAAGATATTGCCAGATTAAGACCGCTGCTTTATTGGGCCCACTTGTTGCGAACCATTGAACTCGCCAAATATGCCGCCACATTTAAAGAAGTAATTAGCTTAGACTGCAATCACAGGGTTAGCTGGTTTACCAATATTAAGAAATTAGTACTTGCCCTAGGTCTCAGAGACGCTTGGGAGGGCCAGAACCCACCCGGTAAGGATGAACTTAAAAAGGTATATTGGGCTTGGGTCGACACACAGGAACTTAGTAACCCTAGTGTAGGTAGGATGACAGATGATTTTTACCAGATCAAACAGCATATATTTTTAGAGCCATATTTAGATTTTATTCGGATCCCAAGAGATAGGGCACTCTATATACAGTTCAGGGTTGGCTCCGTTTTAGTTCGTGAGCTAACTGCAAAATGGAGCCCACCTCGTCAGACAATCGCGGATTGCCCTTGTTGTGAGACACCAAAAGAGAGCGTGGCCCACCTCATGTTCGCATGCCCAGCATATTCCAGGGCCAGATCGAGATGGCTAAAACCAATCTGCAGACAACTGGGCACCTCGGATCATAGTGTTGCCTTGCGGATCTTGAAATCAGATCCAAGAGCTCTCTTTGTCTGTGGCGTGGCAAAGTATCTCGGCGGTATTTGGTTTGTTAGGTCTAAATTCTTGCGTAGGGAGGTATGAACTTATAATGTGAATGTATTTTTATATAATTTTAAAATGCCATCTGATAGCTTTAAAAGATGTATGCTCTTAAATTTTTCTTAGCCAAACTCGTTTATCAAATTATATTTTAAAATCCATCAAATGTACAAATGAACTTTCCACTTTGGCCCAGGGAGTACTGTGTTGCTGCTAATATTTATTAACCAATTGATTAATTTTTTGTATATTGTCCCTGGATGGAATGTATATATTTACCTTTTTATCGTCTTTATGATAACTCGTATCTTTTATTTTTGGCTTGTATGAATGAAGTTGCTTTTATGATACTTGTTATCGAAATAAAGCTATTTGACATTGTATGCTTGCTTTTATTCTGCTTTGAACTGACCCGAGGTAGGGAGGTGTTGCACTGGGGGGCTGTTGATGTCAATGCTCCAAGGTGCATGATCACTGTGTCTTGTCGCATTAAAGAGTCGACTTGCCCCCCTGGCACGTCCTCACTGAACAGCAGTTGACAAATAAATACGTTTTCCTATTAATGAACTTCAATGTTTGCCCTGCCACCCCCGCTGACGCGAACACTCTCCGTAGCTGCCAAGGTTTCAGATTGCTTATGTGTGACATTTTCACAATTTCAGTGTAATTATGAGTGACATTCAACTACTATGAGTGACACTTCCTCGCGAGCAAAAATCAAGCAATGAAGACACTAGAAACATATAAATATCAGAAATTACACTCATTGAGCAACAAGAACTCTAAGAACTTGCACAACCTACTCACATCCTACATGATTTTACACCTCTTTTGACCACTGCAGCTAAGCTGACTCAGAAGGTCTAGGCACACAATGAAGGATAAGTCTGGAGCTCAGTGGATAATCAGGCGGGCAAGCAGCTTAGTTCCTACCATCACCAGCTACCCTTGGATTGCTGGCAAGATAACACATTACTTGTGCCTAAGTTTAAATACAATTATGCCAATGTTTCTCCAACAACAAGGTGTTGTCTCTGTTTGTGCTCTTGTGTTATTTTATATGGGTTTGTGTATACATCTGACTGGGACTACAAGTGTGGCCCTGGCTATGGGATAACAGCTCTATGATGGCAGAGCAGGAGTCTCCACTGGCAGATGTCTGCATTTGGAGTGTCGGCATGTCAGAGGAGAGAGAATCTGTTACATTATTTACAGATTCTTGCTGTTCCCTCTTAAGTCATGTATTAACATAATAAAATCTCAAATAACATAAGTCACTGGGACAGCTCAGCTTCTTTTACATTTGCAAAGTGAACATCCAAGCTATAGGGTTCTCTAGCACTCTGGCTCCTACCAGAGTAAACATCTACACATTGTTTCCTCGCCCCTTACCTGCTCTTATATTTCATGAAACCCCGTAAAATATCTCCACATCTGGCCGTCCCCATATTTGACAGTGAAAGCCCTTCCTGACAGTCCTCGCCCCCTCTGACTGCCGTTCCTGACACACAAACCTCGGATATCTCAAGGTTCAGTAGTTTTAAGACAAAACCTCCAATCACAGCCCAGTGCTGCCCATTTAGATAAGCGTTGAAATTATCTCCGACCCCTTCCCAAGAGGCCACCCATGGCACGTTCTGAAATGTACAGCGAAAAAGACGTGCAGAGTAGAAGGAGGGGAACAGGACGAAACGAGAAATGGAGGGATAGAATGAACAAAAAAAAGAAGAAAAGCAGTAAAAAAGAAAGGAAAAAAGCCAGAAAGAGCACAAAAGAGAGCAATAAAGAACGGTTGAATGAATTAAGTTCTGGTTGAGGAGCGCAAGAGTCAGAGATAAGACAGGCAGAAAGGGGAAAGCCAGGCCGAGAGAAGAAGTTGTTTGAAAAGTACAGTCAGGGAGCTGCAGTTTCGCTATTAAGGTTGCATGTGTGGGTTCAGTCAGTGGTATGCGCTTTCAAAGCGCTGTTAGGTTACTTAAAAAGCCAGTACTGGGGGGGCATGGCTTGGGCCGCCATCAAGATGGCCGCGTTCGTCTGAGGCTCCGCGCTTTGGGCAGAGCCTTCCCTACACCGGAGCCTTCCTTTCGGTCCCGGAGGAATGGGGACAGCTGGCAACTGGAGCGCGAGCGCGGAGGGACAGGTAGCTGTTTTTATTTTTTAATTCCAAGCTACTAAGTGCCCATTTCCCGCCGCGCTCCGCTCTCCTCAGAAACACATCGGCGGCACCCGCCATCGTGCATCGGCGGAGCGCTACTCCAGCAATTTCTGGGCTCGCCCGCGTCGCTATAGGTGCGGGCTTTACATGTTTTTCAACACCCCCTCGGATTTATTGAGAACAAGCTGCAGACTTATGGGGATTTGCACAATATAAATGCTTTTTTGTGCTGAGGAGATTATTTTAAACGCTAATATGCGTTGAGAGAACTTTCAGTATTAATAGGTGTTTTGCAGTGAGGAGCCCTTGGTAACCAAACCTCTGCAGTTGTGCCTATCAGGTCTTTGGATGTCGTATGGGTGATTAATTCCTCAATTTTGCAGACTTGGTACTTTTCAGCATCATTGTGCGCTGCATGTTTTTTTTTTCATTATTATCAGCTGCAATTCAGCCCAGGTACTGACTTCTAACCTAACTTTATAGTGTGTGAGGTACACCCTGCTCGTCCTGATTGACTGTTGCTTAGTATAGACTATAACATTTGTCACTCGCATGGATCCTGCTTCACCATTTGGGCAGAAAAGCACTACTAATATGTCGTCTCTTCGTAAAGACTCTAACTCTACCGCTCCTCCTAAGCGCCACAAGAAAGAGCCTAACTCTCCTACCAAATCTCCGCTACCTATCACGCTGGAAGACCTTATGGAGGAGATAAAGTTGATTAAGCCTTTTGTTATTGACACCAACGCCACTCTTCAAAAACTGGATGAAAAATGGTCAAACCTAGACTCCAGAATGTCAGTGGTCGAACAGAAGGTTAGTGATGTTCAAGATGTGTTACCCCAGGTTGCTGCAATGTCTAAAGAGATTGCTCTTCTTAAGTCACAAACAGAAGACTTAGAAAATCGCAATCGTCGCAATAACCTACGCATTTTTGGCATTACTGAGGGCGAGGAAGGGTCAGACATGTTGGCCTTCTTAAAAATTCACATCCCTAAAATGGTTGGGCTTAAAGAAGGTTCTACTCTCAATCTGCAACGTGCTCATCGCATTGGTCCCAAATCTGGAGGTCCATCTGCTTCGTCGCTCCCCATCCGTCCGAGAGGGATCATTGTACTGTTTTTGGAATATACTGACCTGTTATTGGTTCTTTCTGCGGCAAAACAAAGAAAGCAGATATTATGGTCTGGTCACAAGGTTTTCTTCTCTCAGGATGTTGCCCGTGCTACTGCGGCGCGACGCAAGGAATTTTTGTCTCTTCGACCGGCTCTTCGTTCAATGAACGCTAGATATGGTTTGGTTCACCCTTGTTTCTTCAAAGTTACCTACAAGGAAAGGTCCTACTCCTTTGATCGTCCTGAAGACCTACGTCAATTTTTTTCTCGTCATAAAGGGGACGAGATGGACTTTGGAGTGGCTTGAACGTCTCTAGTAATTCTTCTGGCTCTGTTCTCTTGTAAAATGTTGTTGGTTTTCCATAATTTAGTGTACACTGCTTGTTAATTTTTTGTCTGTTCTTGGGTCGTTGTTGTTGTTCTTTAGCTTAATGTGGGACGATGTCATATAGATTGATCATCTCTCACCACTGTACTTCTTCCTCCTCTTTTTTTTTTTTTACAGACGTATTTTTCTCTTGTACAAACCCGTATCCCAGATGTTTCCTTTCTCCCTACAATCCTATCTCATTCCCAGTTGTCCATGGTCGCCCCTATGTTGGTAAGTGTTTAGTGCTTGTTCTCTCCTTTTTTGATTTCATGGTTTGTTTGTCTCATGTTTTTCTGCCTAGATTTGCTTTTTCTTTCTGGTTGTCCAAGACGTCTATAATCTCATATAGGCTCTCTGTTATATTGAGCTTTTTGCTCTCCTTTTCTTTCTTTTCACTGGTTCTGGCCGTTCTCGTTGCCTTGGCTGGCTTGGCCGTCTTCCTTCCTTCGCAGCCTCCCGCTTCCTCGTGCTTATTTCTCTACTTTTTACTCATACCCTGTTATTCTTGACTAAAGTCCTCCGACTTTTCGTCAACTTTCAAATGTTTATCTCTTTTCTCTCTTTCTTCTCTCCTTTTTTCTATTTCTTTTCTTGGTTTCCTGTCCAGTATTTCCTTACTGTCCCCCGACTCCAGATCTTTCTTACTGTACAGCGCAATGTGTGTCACTGGTGGCATCCTTTTTTGCTTCTTTTACTACCATTATTCTATTTTCTTTCCTTGTTATTCTTCATTGTTTTCCTTGGTATTTTTTGTCCCTTGTCTTTCCATGTCTATCTTACAAGTATTTTTATTTTCAGCGTCATCATCGTTTACAGTTATTGCGTAAGGTTACTCAATGCCTAGTTTGTTGTATGATTATGCTTTTTTCTGATTATTATGACTGAAAATGTTCGAGTTATCTCATGGAACGTTAAAGGATTACGCAATCCTGTCAAGAGGCAGAGGGTTCTCACTCACTTGTCTAGACTGCATTGTAGAATAGCTATGCTTCAGGAGACTCACCTCAATGAAAAAGAGATTAATTCCCTTAAAAAGCAATGGGTTGGTCATGTCTTCTGTTCCTCGTCCAAAGATAGGAAAAATGGAGTGATTACTTTGTTACACAAATCCCTTTCCCTTGTTGTGGAGAGGGAGGAAAAGGACGCAGAGGGTCGATGGCTTTTATTACATCTCCTTATAAATGGTTCCCCTATCTCTTTGCTAAACATCTACGGCCCTACTGGTGTGGATGTACAATTTTGGAAGGATATGTCTCACACTCTTCACTCCTGTCCTGATGCCAATTTATTGGTGGGTGGGGATTGCAATCAGGTTATAGACCCCTTCACAGATAAGAAATCCAAGGTTAGATACATTCCCAACAAAATGCAAAAATCCTTTTTTACTACAATTCACTCGAAGGGTCTGGTAGATGCATGGAGAATTTCCCACCCGGATACATTAGAGTACACTTTTTATTCCCCCACTCACAATTCCTCCTCCAGAATAGATTACATTTTTTTGAGTCCTCCTCTCCTCCCTAATTTGACTCATGCTGATATTGGGTCCATCCTCATCTCCGATCATGCTCCAGTTCTGATTAATCTAGATCTCCCCTCCGACTCCTCTCGGTCACGCAGATGGCGCTTTAATAATTATTTACTTAAAGATAATAAATTTATAGAGCGTTTTAAAGAGTTCCTGCCTGATTTCTTTCTCAGGAATGCCTCCCCAGATATCCCTTTTTCTACCATATGGGATGCTTTTAAGGCTACGGCCAGAGGGTTTATTATTGATTATGTGGCGGTGAAAAAGAAGCAACTTTCTAAGGATTCATTAGCTTCTATTAAACGTAGGGAACATGCTTATTTTCCATCCAACAGTGAGGATAATCTAAAGAAGTTAGTTCAAGCTAAGCTATCTTTCAATAAAAAATCAACTGAGGAAGCTTCTGGTACCTTACTCAAAATGTATTCTAAATTCTATGGAGGCCGTAACAAAGCTGGTAAGCTACTAGCTAATTATTTAAAGGTTAAGTCCCAACGTTCCAAGGTTGTCAAAATTACTGACTCCAACGGAGTGGATCATTTTAAAGATGACAAAATTTTAAATTGTTTTACAGACTTTTATAAGACTTTGTACACTCCAGAATCCTCCCCCTCTGAGGTGGACTTGGAATCTTTCTTCTACAATCTTCCTCCACGATCCGATGAACTTCCCGATTGCTCAATTTTAGAAGAAGACCTTTCTCTTTCTGAACTAAAGTCTGCTCTATTCTTGTTACCAAAGGATAAATCTCCTGGTCCAGACGGCTTTACCGCTGAATTTTATTCTTGTTTTTCTCAGTTTTTACTCCCTCACCTTTTATCACTATTCCAATACTTCTTGTCTTGTAAGGAAGCTCGTGGTTCTTTCTTGGAGGCAATGATATGTTTAATTCCCAAAAAAGACAAGGACCCTTCTTCTTGTGCTAATTATCGTCCTATTTCTTTGATTAATCTAAGATTGTAAGATTTTCGCTAAGGTCCTAGCTCTTCGTATTAATAAGGTCATTCCTGATTTAATTGGATATGAACAAACAGGTTTTGTTAAAGGCAGAACCATTGCGGACAACTCAAGAACTTTTTAAAATATTATACATCTTGCTTCCAAGAGCTCTACCCCTTTCGCAGCCATCACTCTAGATGCGGAGAAAGCTTTTGACCGCGTTCATTGGCTTTTTATGATGCGTGCCCTTAAATGGCATGGATTCGGTCCTGCTATTCTGTCTCTTATTAGTTTGTTGTATTCTTCGCCCACTACTTCGGTTTTTGTTAACGGCTCTCAATCTCCTTATTTTACTCCCCAACGAGGTACTCGCCAAGGTTGCCCCTTGTCTCCTTTGCTTTTTATTCTGTCTCTTGAACCTTTCCTTCACTCTCTCAGAAATTCTTCTACTTTTCGCGGCTTTACTCATAAATCTATTGACATAAAGTTTACCGCTTACGCAGATGATATTCTTTTATTCATATCTAACCCTTCTACTTCTCTGCCCGCTTTTGCGGATCTTCTGTCTTCATATGCTTCCATTTCTGGATATAAGTTAAATTTCTCTAAATCTGAGATTCTTCCGCTTAATAAGTATTGTCATAGAAGTATGTTTGAGGGGATGGATTTTAAGTGGAACACTAATTGTATTACCTGTCTGGGGATTAAATACTCAGCATCCATAGCCACTACTGTTCAATTGAACTTAGATGAAGCCTTATCTAAAATTTCCGCTATGACAGAGAAATGGTCCCCTTTATTCTTGTCCTGGTGGGGCAGGTTGGATACTTCCAAGATGATGATGTTGCCGGTAATTAATTTTTATCTTTCCATGCTACCGATACGACTCCCTTGTAAATTTTTCAAAAAACTTAACAGTATACTGAGTAAATTCCTTTGGAACAATCGGGAAGCTCGTATCTCTCTTTCTGCTCTTTCCGCTCCTAAAGACAGAGGTGGAGTTAATTTTCCTAATTTTCGCCAATATCATTCCGCTTTTTTACTTCGTCAAGCTTTGCCCTATTTTTCTTCAAATGGCAATCCTCCCGTGTCTCTATGGCATAAATTAGAGGAATCAATTATTTATCCTTTCCCTTTCTCTTCGCTAGATAATTTTGTTCATCCTCCTCGCTCCTTTAAATCTCCTACTATTTCATACCTTATATCTATCCTTTATCCGATCCGTAGCAAATCACGCTCTCCGCTTCAGTTATTTTTAGACTCTTCTATTTGGCACAAAAATCTATTAAACTCTCCAACCGTACTATTTTTTGGAAAGACTGGATTACCAAAGGCGTGCTACAGGTTAGACACTTATTGCATAATGAGCAGCTTTTATCTTTCCAGGAACTTTAGTCTAAATACAACTTACCGGTTACGTCTCCTTCAAAATTTGAGTCTCTGAGATTGACGGTAACCCAGCAGCTCTCCCTTCTATCGGATATTTCTCCTTCTGATTCTTCTACTCAACATTTATCTTCCTCACCTGATATTAGGGCTTCTCACATCTATAAATTTCTTTTTTCCCCCCTATCCCCTCGCCCCAAAAGTAAGATTGAACTTTTATGGGAGACAGATTTGCAACACTCGTTTCCTACACATACATGGGACTCCGTCTGGGTCCGGATTCATCACACTTCATGCAATGCTAGTACTACCCAAACACTTTTTTACTTTTATCAGAGACTTTTTTTAACCCCTTCAGCTATATCCAAATTCAATCATGCTCTATCTCCTAACTGCTGGTCGTGTCAAAACACTCCCGGTACTTATTTACATTCCTTTTTCCTTTGCCCTAACATTTCGATTTTTTGGACAAGGGTTTGTAAGTCCATTGCCTCAATTTGCTCTATTCATTTTCCCTTCGATATCACTTCAATTTTTCTGGGTAGTTCTTCTACACGCTGGATGGGTGTCCGGAAGCTTGGCTCTTTTATAGATTTAGCCATTGCCATTGCCTTTCAGGTCATAACCTCAAATTGGAAGGATGCTTCCAAAGTCTCCTTCTCAGCTTGGTGGAATTTACTATGTCAACACCATAGGCTAGATAGAGCCTTTGTAACCACATCTCAGCAGCTTATCTGCAAGGAGGCTTTTTGGTCCCCTCTCACTAATTATGTTTCTTCTTCAGCAATACAGGCCAATGCTAGTACCTTTGTTTTTCAACCACCATGAATTGCTCTGCTTATTCCTAAATGTATGTTTTGCATACTCTATGATTCTTTATTCATTATCGCTTTTCCGTATTCTATATATTACGAGTCAATGGGAAGCTTTACTAAGTTTTACAGTATATAACTGATGATACTCCTCTTCTATTCTTTTCTTCCTTCTTCTCTCTTTTATTTTCTCTCTCTTTTCCTTTTTCTTTCTTTCTTCTTTACCTTTCCCCCCTTTTCTGTCTTTCTTACCCAAAAAAGTAAATTCAAAAATGCTACCTTAAGTATGGTACTCTGCGACTATGTTTTCCTTTATATTGGTTGTCAATTAGTCATTTATGCTACATTAGATTTTCCTCTCTTTCATTATTAGTAGTCTATCTGTCACTAGATGGATTTGTATTTATTCTTAGTGTTGTATTTTTGTACCATGTTTTCTCTTTTCATTCAATAAAGCTTTCTAAACTTAAAAAAAAAAAAAAAAAAAGCCAGTACTGGCTAGGGAGTCCACATGACATGATCCCAGTCAGTAGCCGTGCTCACTTGCTGTTGTGTGCTTCTCTGCAGCGCAAGTACACTGCTTTACACTGTAATGTGCTAGGCAGAGGCGCAACTAGAGCCAAATTTCGGGGAGAGGGGGTTGATTACAATTTCGGGGAGGGGGCTAATTCTTCCAGCAATATGCAGAGTGGAGATGTAGGGGCTCTAAAAAGGGGTGAGACAAAGCCTCATTAACAAGTGAATGGTCTTTTAAAGACCTGTGAAGTACTCGGGTGCGGCTGGCAGCTGAAAACCTGTCTGTGTGTGTGCCCGGGAAGCTGTCTCAGCCCGGGCTGACACACACGACGGGTGAGGTGGGGGGGCTGTAGCCCTTTGAGCCCTAAGGGCGTTGCGCGCCTGGACTGCCAGGCAACCCTGTTTCTTACGCCTACCTGGCGCATGGGCGCAAGGACATCTGTATTTGAGGGGGCACTGAAAGGCTGAATGTGCGCGCGTTTGCACGCCCCATGAACAAACCTGTCTGGAGTGCCCTGGCGCCTTCTATCAAGATATCAAACGGTCATCTTCAGGTGAACACCAGATGGTCCGGATGGAGCCCTCCCACGGGTGAGTTATATTGTATGGTCAGCGCAGATTCAGACATTTCTGCGGGGCGGCAGAGGGGGCAGTCTCCGTTCTGAAAGGTCGCAATGGTGGATGTGCTACACTTAGGAGATGGACAGCTGAGTGGGTGGTCTTTGCGGGGATGACTGAGATGAACGACGTTAGGCCATCATATTAGGCTGGTTAATTGACTGTCACGTCGGTGCTAGTGAATTTGAATGTGCCACGCCGGGATATCGCAGAGTGAATGTTACGTTTGTTGACAACCCAGATCGAGCTGAGTGAATCAGCCCCCTGCTGCAAGCTGCTCGAAGGATCGGCTATGTGCACGCTTCACATAGGACAATGCACGCTCGGGGTGAAAGAGTTGTGCGCGCACGCGCGCAGGTTCGAGGGAACACTGATTCCAACTCCAAATCCAAACTAAACTCATGGAAAGTGCTGGATAATAAATCAAAATAATAACTATTCCAACTCCAAATCCAACTAAACTCAGGGAAAGTGCTGGATAGTAGACCATAATAATGTACTATTCCAACTACAAATCCAACTAAACTCAAGGAAAGTACTGAATAAACCCCCCCCCCCCCATATTTTCATTTTTCTAACTCCCAAAAATGTATTAGTAACAAAAAATGTGTTATTAATTTTTTTAAATAAAATGTAATACTATTTTTAAATTAATTTATTTTTAGTTTTTACTAATTAAAAATTAACAAAACGTTTAAATATTTATAAAAAAGAATTGCATTCACAAAATTTTATTAAAAAAGATTCAAAAATACAACTTTATGAAAATAAATTTTAAAATATTAAACAAAAGTAAAATGTGAAAAGACACTTGTCACAACCAAAATAAATATTTAAAACTACACTATAAATTACAAATAAACATACTTACTTTATAATCCAATATTAAACCCTTTGTGAACTCATTTTACACTAAAAAGTATTAGAAAACGAAATTGTAGTTCTAATATAAAATTTTAAATAAATAACTATTAATACAATTTTTAAATTTTTTTAAATTAACTACATTTTTTCACACAATTTACATCAAAAATTTCGCAACCCAAAAAATTTCGCTTTTGATTTTTCTTTAAATTTCACATTTATAAATTTATATTAATAATTATATCTTTTTTAATTTATTAATTTACATTTATTTTTTTTACCCAACATTCTTAAATTACTCCCCACCCATATCCCGCTCCTAAATGTAATAAAAATAAAAACATTTTTTATTTTCCCCACAATTTTTTTAAATTACTCCCCACCCTTATCCCCTATAAACCCAACATTCCGCTCCTAAAAATTATTTTAAAACTAAAAAATACAATTTAAACATAATTTTTTTTAACATTATAAATTACTATTACCAAATAAAAATAAAAAGAACATTAGAAAGGAAAAAAAAAAGAAAATCGACATTATTTACATTGATATTTTTGCCATCGATATTTAGAAATTTGATATTTCTATATAACAAAATCGATATTTTTAACGAGAAAACACCTCGATATTTTGCACCATCGATATTCTTGACTCGATTTTCTTGCAATTCGATATTTTTCCGTCAATATTCTGTCTCTGCACCCCTCAAGTCATAACTTGCATGGCAGCCATGCAAACCATAACTCGCACACAAAACCAAATGCTCATGACCTCACCCTTGATGTGAGAAATACAGTTACAAATTTCATAAATGATCTTACAGGTCAGATTAAATATTACATTACAATTAAGGCTTTGAACTAGTTTAATCCTTGCAGCTAGTACACTGTAAAATGTACAGCCAACAAAATTAATGGAAAACAAATAACCTTGCTCTTGTCCTGTTGGTCAGAAGTCTAATTCTCTCCACAGTTTCCGATACAACTTCCTCATTTGTAGTCCTGGTCACAGCAGCTGAGCATCATTCAGAATCTTAAACTTGCTCACTACCTACAAGGGAAACAGCAGTTTAAAGTCCTGTTAGTTGTGAAACATCCATCTGTGCTGGTAAAGCAGAGTGTCTCATTAACCCAGACAATTACATCCTGCTGACTCAAGTTAGGTAGTATTGGCAGCATTGTCGGGAAGTCATGGCCATCCAAAGGGTGTGGCAAGTTCAAAATCCATGACTTCGACTAAACAGAGCAGGGAACCTCTTGCCTGGTTATTTCACATAAATGAGGAGTTCTAGCTCTAGATATCCTGAATGGTGTAGGAAGCCGGCTCTTTATATGGTATACCAAAAAGAGGTATACCATGCAAAGAGTCCAGGTATTCCCTTACTAGTGGACAGGGACTTGCTCTAGCAATCCCAGGGTGCTCTTCTAGGGGGTAGTGTAGTTTAGCAGCTTTGGGCTTATCAGAGAGGACTTCTGTTGCACACACACAGTTAATGAATGACATACACAACTCAATAAGGAGATCAACAACAATTTATAAAAATAACACTTATCGTTATATACCTTTAGGCACCAAGATCAGAATCAGGTAAGTACTTTTTAAAATAGCAGGTTTGAAGAAAACCGGTTTTTGATACTTTACATCGTAATTGAAGCGCTCCGCGGCAATGTTAACTTTGGAAGAAGACATACGCTAAATATGGACATTTAACAATGACATACGTGACCCTTCCCGGGACTTAAGGTCAGTATGGGGCATGGTCCCCTGCAACACCAACAGGTCACCTCGGGAAGCACTGGGGCGTTCAGGTGCAGAGTTGTGTTTTTCAGCGTCGGGTGCTTTTGATACTTTAAATCATAATTGAAGCACTTCGTGGTAATGTTAACCTCTGGAGGAAAAGCATGTATTGCATTCGGGCACTCAGTAGTTACTTACAGGACCAATCTTCTGGACTTAATGTGAGTATGAGGCAGGGTCCAAGGTATCACCAGCAGTTCACTTTGGGCAGCACTGGGTGCAGAGGTGCCTTACAGCGCTGTGTGCCCCATTCAGATCTATGGAGATCTGTCTGTCAGAAACAATTCTGCAGGCTTGGACTGGGAGAACAGTCTGGCTGAACCAACAGGGGGACTCAACTCTTACGATGCTTGGGGACGCCTTTGGTCCTCTTCTCCAGAGGCCAGGGGAGACAGGTGCAGAGGTGTCTTTATGCAATGGATTTTCATCACTGGGAGCACTTGCGGTAGAGGGGGCCTGCAACAGAGGCTCCAAGTGGCAGGAATTCCACAGTGGGCAAGTCCAAGGTGGGCTTTGTTTCTGGAGGGATGGGGGACCACATTATCAGCGTTGGCCCACTTCAGTTCGGGCTAGGAAGCACAGGTGCAGTGGTGTTTGGCAGTGTTGGGTTTTTGCAGTCCAGAGCACTCAGTCTTCTTTGGGGGTGCCTGCAGGATGCAGGGAATAAGCTCTGCTGCTCCACATGCGTTCTTGAGTCTTTATTGAAGGCAGGCTGTCCTCCAAGGCTTTGGAGGCACAACAGCTGCAGAACGAGACGTCTTTGGCGCAGTTTTGATGGGGAACTGCAAAGAAGCCGGCAGGGCTGGTGCCAAATCAGTTGCTCTTCCTCAGTCTTCTGCTTTCACGGCTCTTCAGTGTCCTTCTTCTTCGTAGGTCGTCAGGATCTGGGGACCTCGTTGGCACCATGGGCCCACTTCAGCTCGGGCTATGTGGCTCGGGGGTTGTGGTGATTTCTGGTATCTGATAGAGACATATAGCCGCAGATTCTCTACCTTAGAATATCCCAGGTGTCAGGCTGGATCCAGAAAGTTTTTGCTCAAGCAATACCCATGCGTGTCGGTAGGTGACGTCTGTTGGCTCCGCATGGCGTTGTCTGCATCACCTATATAGGCGCTACCTCGGCGCGCTGACGTCAGTTCTTTTCTTTCCGCACCAGCCAGCACAGATCCGTGACGAGAGCTACCCTCTGTCACATTTTGACAGGCTTTTTTTCAATGTTGACAAGATTATACGACCCCTGAGCAACACAACATTCAAATGTCAGTACAATAACAGTTATTATTTTTTAGTTGTAGTTCTTTGTATTTTTATTCTTCCATCTCCACATAAAATTTAAGTCACTTCTGCAATTCAGTATTCATTCCAGTCAATCCTGTAGCCAACACGTGTTGTGTCATTGGTACATAAACCAAATTGATTTAATCAGGGCTGTTCAAAGAATATCGCAAAGTATGTAAATTGTCTTGTTCAGTCTCATCCAGTAAAACGGTCCTCAATCATCAGTCATATCAAAACTATAAAGGTCCCCAATCTTCTTATGTATGTCCAAACTCTGGTTAATGCGGTTGTGTCACACTTATTCCAAATTCTTCAGATGCTCGGAGAGTACTACCCTGGTCCGTGTACGCCGGAAAGAATGGGAGATGGAAGAATAAAAAGCCAAAGAAATAAAATTAAAGAATAATAACTGTTTTTGTACTGACATTTGAATGTTGTGTTACTCAGAGGTCTTATAATCTTGTCCATGTTGGGGGCTCTGTCTTCTCCATATTTAAGGGTGTAGGTTGCCACCCTGTCCCTTTGGAGCACCATAGGATTATTCTCGAGTTACATGGGGATACTGAAAGGTTTGCGCATTAGATACCCATGTCACTAGCACCCTCTCATGTTTTTTCAACGTTTTGTTGACGATTTTTGGTGTGCAGGTTTATTCTTCAATGTAGAAGAAGATTTCTGGATTTAAACTGTGCCGTGCCTGCCATCGCGCCATGTTGGTGATGGATCCACAATTAATTTGTCTCTGGTGCCTGGAGCATGACCACTACTCGAAATCGTGCTCCGACTGCTGTGCCAAGGCTTTGAAGGCTTTGAGGGAGCTATCCCTGAAGCTGCTTGCGGCCCCGCGTTCGACTCCATGCTGCTTGCCCTGGAGGTCTCATACCTGATCCTGGTTGAGAGAACGTTCCGGGCACCGCTCCTTGGGTCCTAAGTCCTCATACTCCCACTTGAAGTCGTTGGGTCGGTCAGGTAAGAGGCATAAGAAATACAAAAAGTCTAAGCGTGCTTCAAAGTATCCCCATCCGTCAGCTGATGTGACAGAGGAGTCTTGACGCTCTAAGCCTCGTTCTGCGGACCTTGCACCTGGGTTGGCTCTGCGATTTCCTGCCTTTCCAGGAGCCAGAGTGACCTCCCACCCAGCTTAAAGAATTCTATGACATCATGTGCATCATATTTGGGCAGCCTGACCCACCAGGCGTGCCTTCGGAGCCAGGAAGCTCAGAGGAGGCTCCATCGGGTTCCACACCAGCAGCTCTGGCCCCGGCACCTATGCCCCCCATGGATACGGAGGTGGATCCGGATGGCGCCGGTCGCCCCTTTGTGACCTTCCCCAGCGCCGACCTCCGCGCTGAGACTCTCGACGCCCCCGGAGCCAGCCCCATTATCATCCCTGATGATCCGGTGCCAGATCAGCACCTATCGACGCCAATTCCGGTGCTGACAGCACCCTTGGGTCCTAGGTCGATTCATCAGCCTTATTTTGAGGGGCTAGGAGTGGAGGAAGATTGGGAGGGGTTGCTGGACCCTTTACAGGACCAGCCTGAGCACGAAATGGACTGGTATGAGGAATTGAGTGAGGCCAGTGGACTGGATACCTTCCCAGATTCGGCCAGCTTTCTCCCCCTACCATGGCTATGTAGGAGGGAGCTTCATATGCTAGTGTGGTGAGAAGGGCAGCCGAGGTCCTGGACCTTCAGCTCCCTTCTGTGGAAGTCAAGGCAAACATCTTGACAGAGGTCCTGCAGCTGGGCATCTCCTCCTCAGAACCTCTCCTGCCTTTCAACAAGGCTTTGACTAATGTCCTTCTGGGAACCTGGTCCAAGCCCAGCACATGGGCTCCTGTGACTAGGACAGTCGCCCGCCGCTATCGCCCTGGAACAGGGGACCCAAAATTCCTCACCAACCACCCTACTCCCGGGAGCCTGGTGGTCCAGGCATCTACCTCACAAGGTGGGTTCCCTTCGGCACCCCTGGATAGGGACTCCAAGAGGCTGGATAGTTGGAGCAAGAAGATTTTTTCTTCCGCCAGCCTTGCATTGCAGCCAGTGAACACTGCATGCCTATTGGGCCGTTACACACACTCCCTGGGGGAAATGGTTATGCAGGTGTTGCCACAGGTCCTGGAGGAGGCCCGGCCATTCTCTCCCAAGCGGTATCCGATGGGAGAGATGCAGCAAAGTTCACTATTCCTTGTGTGCTTGACACCACCGACTTGCTGGGAAGAGCAATGTCATCGGCGGTGGCTGTTCGACTTCACGCCTGGCTCAGAACTTCTGGCTTTTCAGAGGATGTCCAGGCTTCCTTCATGGAAAACACACCCTTTGATGGAACCCGTCTCTTCAGAGACCAGACAGACATGGCCCTGGAGTGCTTTAAGGACTTGCGGGATAAGGTCAAGTCCGTGGGCCTTTCGGTGACCACCCATCCCCCGTCTGCTTTTCGCACCTTTCGTGGTCACGGAAGGGGCCTTCCGCCACGCCAGCCATATCCCACCCACAAGACCGCACAAGTTCAGCAACCTCTGTGAGGCTGTGGGCATGGATCCTTTTGAGCCAGTGGGTCAGAAGGCCAGAGGCCCAGTCAGTCCACGTCTCCCCCTGCAGCCTCTAAACCTTCCTAGTCCACCCCTTCAGAATCATGGGCAGCTGGTTGGTGGCAGGATCAGCCATCACCTCCACCACTGGCAAAACATTACATCAGACAAGTGGGTTCTTCAGGTAGTCCGAAGGGGCTTCTCCCTCCCCTTCGAGACTACCCTTCCCTTCCCTCCATACCTCCGACTTACAACCAGCTGGCAGAGGACCACCTGAACTTGCTTCAGGAGGAATTCAGGACTCTCTTGACCAAGGGAGCCATGGAGAGGGTTCCGGCGCCAGAAGTAGGCTGTGGTTGCTATTCCCGCTACTTTCTGGTCCTGAAAAAGGACAAGGGCCTTCGTTCTATTCTAGATCTGTGAGCTCTCAACTACTTCCTCAAAAAGGAAAAGTTCAAAATGCTCACACTGGCTCTGGTCTTGTCTGCTCTAGACCCCGGAGACTGGATGGTAGCGTTGGACTTGTAGGATGCCTATTTTCACATTCCCGTCCTGCCTGCCCATCTGCATTACCTACAGTTCACAGTAGGCCACAAACACTTTCAGTACACAGTGCTCCCCTTTGGCCTTACCAGCGCCCCTTGGGCGTATTCCAAGGTGATGGTGATGGTTGCAGCTTATCTGCGCAGATGAGGGGTTCCAGTCTTCGCCTATCTTGACAACTGGCTATTGAAGGTGAGCTCGTCCCATGCTGTCCTCTCCCACCTCCAGACTACGGTGAATCTCCTGCTTTTGCTGGGATTCACTATAAACCTGTTGAAGTCACACCTGACTCCCTCTCAGATGCTCCCTTTCATTGGAGCTGTTCTGGATACAATGCAGTTTCGGGCCTATCCACCCAAGTGGTGAGTTCAGGATATTCAGGCTATGATACCGATGTTTCAGTCTCTATCATGGATTTCAGTGAGACTGACTCTGAGGCTGATGGGCCTCATGGCCTCTTGCATCCTGCTAGTGACATATGCCAGATGGCATAAGTGGGCTCTACAGTGGGACCTGAAGTTACAGTGGGAGCAGCATCAGGGGAATCTCTCCAACATGGTCCACATCTCTGAGGGAACTGCACAGGATCTGCAGTGGTGGCTGACCAACCGCGATTGGGTCAGAGACAGACCCCTCTCCCTTCCTCAACTAGACCACACAATAGTGACAGATGCATCACTCCTCGATGGGGCGGCCATCTGGGAGAGGTGGAGATCAGAGGACTCTGATTTCCAGTGGATTCCAGACTCCACATCAACTTTCTAGAGCTTCAAGCGATTTGCTTGCCATTGAAACCTTTTCTCCTTTAAAACAAGGGAAAGTTGGTTGAGCTGTACATGGACAACACCACCGCCACGTGGTACTGCAACAAACAGGACAGGGTGGGGTCCTGGACCCCTTGTCAAGAGGCCCTGCGTCTCTGGACATGGCTGGAACAGCAGGGCATATATCTGGTGGTTCAACACCTGGCAGGTTCCCTGAACACCAGGGCAAATGAACTCAGCCGTAAATGCCTAGCGGATCACAAATGGGGTCTCCATCCTGAGGTGGCGCATGGTCTCTTTCGGAAATGGGGAGAGCCTTGGTTAGCTCGGTTCACTTCCTCCAAGAACGCCCATGTCAGCAGTTTTGCGAGCTGGAGTTTCTAAGGTGGCACTCGCTCGGCGACGCTTTTCATCTCAAGTGGAGCTCAGGCCTCTTGTACGCCTTTCCACCACAACCACTTCTGTCTAGAGTGCTCAAGAAGATCAGGAGTAAATGGGCGCAAGTCATTCTTGTGGCTTTAGACTCGGCACAGAGAGTCTGGTATCCCGCGCTTCTCCAACTGAGCATCAATCCTCTGATCAGGCTCCTCAATTCGTGAGGATATTCTGACGTAGCAGCAGGGGAGGGCCCTCCACCCGAACCCGTCAACATTACGCCTTCTTGCATGGAGATTGAGTGGCGGCAGTTGACAGCATTCGACCTTCTTCCTGAAGTCTGTGATGTGATTTTAGCAGCCAGGCACCCCTCTACCAAGATTGTGTATGCCTGCTGGTGGCAGAAATTTGTAAAATATAGTGCAGAAAGGTCTATCCTCTTTCTGCTTCCCTCTATAAAGTCCTTCTCTTTATTTTGACCCTTGCCCAGCAGGGCTCTGCTCTGTGCACTCTTAAAGGGTACCTTTCGGTTTTGTATACCTTCCTTAGACTGCCAGACCAACCCTCTTCATTTATATCCCCTATTGTAAATAGATTTCTTAAGGGCTTGTACATGTGTTCCCACCTGTCCCATTCATGATGCCTCAGTGGGACTTTAATTTGGTTCTCACCTTTCCGATGTGCGCTCCGTTCGAACCTCTGCACAACTGCCCCCTCCGGCTGCTTTCCATCAAAGCAGCCTTTTTAGTGGCAAAAATCTCTTCCAGGAGGGTGAGCGAATTGCAGGCTCTGTCATCCAAGCCTTCTTACCTGACCATCTTCCCTGATAGGTTGATGATTTGCACTGGGACCTCTTTCTTACCAAAAGTGGTAGCACCATTCCACGTGGGGCAATCAGTCACCTAGCCCAATTTCTATGCTCCTCCACACCCTACAAAGAGGAGGAGTGACCACCGTCAAGACCCAAAAAGAGCGTTGTCATTCTACCTTGACCACAGTAACAAGTTGAATGACCAACTCTTCGTGGGGTACGTTGGCTCAAAGAAAGGCTGTGCGGTGCAGAAGAGGACTATCTCGCGATGGATCATCCTCTGCATCAAAATTTGCTACGCTCTGGCCAAGAAACAGCCTCCTGAAGGCTTAAGAGCTCATTCCACCAGAGCTAAGGCTGTGACCACAGCGTTGCATCGTGGTGTTCCAGTCCTTGACATTTGTCAGGCAGCAACGTGGACATCACTGCACACATTCACTAAGAACTACTGCCTGGACGGTCAAGTCCGCAGGGATGGCCTTTTTGGCCGCTCTGTCCAGCAGGACCTCCTGGTCTAAACTTGTCCGCAGTCCCTCCTCTGGGGATGGTATTGCTTGGGCATCTATTCTAAGGTAAGGAATCTGCAGCTAGATGTCTCTATCAGATGGACAAGTTACTTACCTTCGGTAACGCCTTATCTGGTAGAGAGATAATCTAGCAACAGATTCCTTTCCGACACACCGATCCTCCCAGCACTGCGGACAGGTTTTTAGGATCAGGGTTGATCCCTTTCAGGGACCTATTTGGTCTAAACAAATCACTGTCAGTGCACTTCATGACTCAGCTCTCCTGGCGTGGAAAGTCGCGAAAAGTAACTGATGTCAGCGTGCCGAGGTGGCGCCGATATAGATGGCGCAGGTATCACTTCTGGCACGGATGACGTTGACGACACCATGCAGAGCTGACCAATGCCACCTACCAGTGCGCAAGGGTATTGCTCGAGCAAAAGTCTTCCAGATCCAGCCTGACGCCTAGGATAGTCTAAGGTAAGGAATCTGCGGCTAGATTATGTCTCTATCAGATAAGACGTTACTGAAAGTAAGTTACTTGTCTGTCTGGTTTTCACAGTCTTGGAGCCCCACAGCTCAGTCTTTGGTACCTGCAAGATGCAGGGGAACAGTTCTGGTGTTCCACAGGAGATCCTGAGTCTTTGGAGAAGTGCTGGCAGTCCTACCAGGCTTTGGAGGATCAGCAGCTTGCAGGGCAAGACAACTTTGGTGACATTGTCGAGAATAGGCTAACAGGCTGGCAGGGTTGGTGCCAATTCAGTTGCTTCTTCTGCTGTTCTTGCTTCCGTGGCTCTTCTGCCCTTCTTCTACTTTTGGTCATCAGGATCTGATTTCCTGGTTCCAGGGCTCCCCTAAATTCTGAATTATGGGGTGTTAGGGGAGTATAGGGTAGTAGCCAATGTTAATATGGGTAAATACAATATCAATGAATACCATGATATGTGCAGGCCCGACAATGGCAATACCCATAAATGCAATGTCAATGTATGCCACAATCTATGCCCGCACAACAGTGTTGATACCGGTAGTAACAATGTCAATGTATGCCATAATCCATGCACAAATGAGAATGTTACCAGTAAATACAATGTTGATGTATGCTATGATCTAGACACGCATAACTATGTTAATATCAGTAAAGAAAATATCAATGTATGCTATGACAACTGTACACACAATGTTGAGTGTCAATAAAAATGATACCAGTGACTGCCATAATATTTTCAGGAATTACAATGAACTCCTATCATTGCTGTTGGATTCACACAAGGTGACCTCCCCATCAACCCAGAGTCAGTGATAAGTGGTCAGGCAGGTCCTGCGAAACACACCCACGCCTATCGAATGACAGGTCACAGGTGGGGTCTCTCTTAACCCAAAGACAAAAGCGCACCCAGGGAAAACCCTGATCGATCCCACAGATAGATAGTTGCACCACAAACTGGAAATTGGCCCCAATAAAACACGTTTGGCCAAAGGCTCGCGTTCCCCAAAAAAAAAACAAAGCTAGATACCACATGTCAATAGAAACACTCAGCCAATCAGGACACGACATGCACACCACACGTAGTGATCATGGGCTCCTCATGCCGGACATCTGGACACATACACACTGGCACACACTAGCTCTCCCCGAGGTCGAGAGCCATATGTATCATTACCAGATGCCCAAACTTGTTAATTTATGACGGAGATGCTTTTTCAGGTATGCAGAAATTACTTTATTGTACCTCACGAGATGTATATGATGTCAGCCAAAACTTTGTACACAGACAGAATTTCCTCAGACTCATTCTGTCAAGACTCTCCCGGCCGCTGCATTTAATTAAACCAACTTGTTCCTGTTTTGCCAAATGCCTCTTATCTTTTCATTTCTTTAAGGTAAATTCATATCCGAGCAACACTAATGGGCTAATTACCCCTGGGGTCACTACGCCCCCTATATGACCACTTCCTGGGGAAAGGGGGCATATACCTGTCCCAGAGAACCTAAATCTGCCATCACCAAGATGGTCACTTCTGAAAAGTCACATCCACTTCAGGTAGCCCAGTTCAGGCGTGGTCATCGCCTGAGGGTAGGCACGCATGTCTTGCCTAGCTAATTTTCCCACCTGTCCATGTGCCAAAGGGCTCTAACACAGTGGGTTGATTTCCTCTCCTGTGAGAGAAGCCAGATTTGCATACCAAATGTGGTGGACCTCTTTGAAGCTCCCCGGCCTTGGAGTGCTAATCCTCAGGTCATCCTGTGGGCGGGGGGTGCAAAGCACCCTCTGCCTGGGCAGGCTTGGTTTATGGCCCCCGGAAAGTAAAGGCCCTCACCCTTGAGGGTCAGAAACCCATCTTTGGTGGCAGGCTGGCGAAAACCAGTCAGTCAGCACACCAGTAACTGGTCGGTTTTCAGGGAACACTTCAAAGGTGCCCTCTGGGTGCATGTATTACTCTTTCTGATACTGGCATCAGTGTGGGTTTATTAATATGAGATGTTTGATACCAAACATCCCTATTTTCAGTGAAGCCATCATGTAGTTGGCGAACTTGTGTTCACCAGTGTCCAGAACATGCTGTTATAATGGCTTCCCTGATCACTTGTACTGGCAGTAATGGCACAAACCAGTACGGGGGCACATCTGCTCATGCAGTTATGCCTTCACATGTTGTATAGTGCACGCTGCCTTAGGGCGGTATGGCCTGCTGTAGGTGTGACTTACTTATACTGCATGCAGTGTTGGCAGGCAGGGCACACAGGCTGTGTGCCATGTCATGTTTTCACTTTTGTCTGCACCAAGACAAGCAGCCTGCAATGGCAGTTTGCATGAGCTTGGTGACGGGCCCCTTAGGGCGGCACAATTCGCGTTACAGCCCCTGTGGACCCTCTTTAGTAGCTTATGCCCTAGGTACCAGGGGTACCATTTACTAGGGACTTACAGATGGTACTAAAGGTATTGCCAATTGGGGGAAACATTTGTACAGTTTTGGGAAAAAGATCTGGCACTGAGGACCTGGTTAGCAGAAACCTAGTGCACTTTCAGTCAAAATCACATCACATACCAGGCAAAAGTGGGGATGACCCTGCCAAAAAGGGCACTTTCCTACATATGGTGTTCCTGTAATTGTCATCCAGCTCTGAATGCAGGACGAGAGAGGGCATCCACAGATAGTGACAGTTTGAGGATTGTAGGAGTGCTAGGCAGATACTCCAAGCAGGGTTTGCTTGTCCTTGGGCAGGTTTTCAGGCAGAGCTGCTCAAAGCAGAAAAGCAGTTTCTGACAGTCCTTAGTTCACCAGCAGATGTCAAGCCTAGCAGGAAGTAGATGTGGATTTCTCCAACCGTCTCCTATTGACTACTGGGCTTTCAGAGGGAAATTTACATGTAGATCATCTTATACACAGCAGCTTCAAGATGACCCTGCCTGGGGCCTAGTGGTACAGATAAGAGGCCTGTGCCTCTGAACCATAGTTTCAGATGCCATCAACTGTCAGTCTCTTCGTAGCTTGGTTAGAAGGGGCAGCTATCAACCTCTTCTATGCATAGGAGGATTCTTAGGCGTAGGCCTTTGTTAGCAGATCCTCATGTTCTAGTGCTGGAATATCAAAAACAATTGAGCACCCTCAGTGGGCTTACAGAATGTTTGAGTACATGGCGGAAAAGCACTATGGTCAGCAACAAAAGTTGAGGACAGGATGGCACAGCTGCCCATATATTGTGTGGAATTTTTCTATACAGTGTGTCAACATTTTAGGCCTTTGCTGCCAGGTCTTAGAGATACTTTTTTAATATTTTGAAGACAAGTGGTGCAAAATAAAAGTGCTCCATTTTTTATGCACCATTAAAAGAACTTTAGCCATGCTACATAGGTCAGCACAGGCAGAAATAGCAGGGATTCCCCAGATTTACTTGTTCGAACTAGGGAGCCTATTCACAAAGATAACTTTACACATGAGTAAATGTTCACGTATAAAGTTACTCTTACACTTCGTAGTAACTTTACTACTTTAGGCTACACACCATTTACGAGTCTAAAGTTACTACAGGATGAGGACTTGCATATCCCCAATCCCTGATACAGGGGGTGGAATCAGTAAAAACATCATGTACGACCTTTAACTTACTACCATTATTGACTTTATGACTGTATTTTACGTTCCGTACACTTGTAAGAAACCTCTGCAATCAGGCCGTTGTTCCCTCTATGGGAAAGTACAGGAAAAAATATAAGTTCATTAAAGTTGAAAAAAAGCCTGAAACTATCATTATGACCAATGTTAATGTAAACTAATTTTAATATGTATTTTGATTCTAGAATACGTTTAAAAAATGCTACAGCACTATCAACTAAATTGGATATTTAATGAATTTAAGTATTTTAAAAAACCAAATAATTAAAAAAAGATTTAACAAAAGTTACCTAAAGTAAAATGTTTATATATATTTAATAAGCATTAAAAGTTACTGAACATTATGTACAAATTTTGGATTGGTTTAATTATTTTTTCAAAATAATTTGTTACATTTATTATAATTAAATTAATAGTTATTAAATATGTTATAATAAAACAATATGTATTTATAATTTATATTTATTTTTTAAATATTAAAATCATTGTGTATATAATTTTAAAACGTTTAAATAAATGAATTAATTTTAACATTATTTTCTATGGATTTTTATTTTAAGTCCATCCTCCATTATTTTCTTTGGGAAGGTGCTGCAGTACCTGTGAGTGACCATGTGTGGTGCTCGACTTACTCTAGGTCCGAGCTGGAGAACATTTAGTACTGTTTTGGATCCTTTTTGGCTGCAGTAACTTTAGAAGTGCAGTTTATAAATAAGAAAGGGCTTAAATGTTTTGTGGGTGGATGGGTGCATGTCCCTTCCAAAGCCCCTTCCTATTCATCCCTTAAATTGTCCTAACTCTTCCCTAAACCCCTCCCATTTAACTGTAAACATTTTCCATTTTCCAATCACTGCCCCATCCCTCTCACATTAACTACTGAATTAAAGGAGTATGTGCGGAGCTCTCCGCAGTCGGGGTGGAAATCACCACACTGAAAACATAGGAGAGGCTGATGCACAGATTTCCTCACACAGGTTAGTAAATAGCATTTTATACAAAATAAATGTCAAAAAACAATCTAATTCTGGCAAAAGCCTATTCCGCAAAGTAACACAGAGTTTACTTCATCGGCCTGGTTTGTGTGCATGCAAGTAACCACTTACATGGCAGACACTTCAGCATTTTGTCAAAAGAACAATATTTAGAACCTGAATGCGAGATACCTGGAGTATGAAGGTAGAGATATGTGGGTTGAAATTACTGACTGCAGGCAGTAACTCCCACCAAACTCCAGAAATCATGAGTTATTAGGCTGGAATGAGCATTAAAATTGTGACCCAGTATTACAGGACCAATTGCACATTTGGGGCCTCATTTACAAAACAATGACGCAGCGCGGTGCCGCAAGCCATTTTCCTTAGTCGAGCTGCGTCATTTTAAAAGCACAGGGATGCGTTGCATTAACAAGAATACGACGCATCCCTGTGCTTTCCCCTGTGCTGGTGTACAATTGACTGCCATGCGCCAGCGTTGCGGTGATGATTGTTTTTGTGCAGGAAGGGACACCTTCATGCACAAAAACAATCATTGATGGCATTTTCCTCTTTCTATGAGTGCTGCACAATGCAGCATGCATAGAAAGAGGAAAAAACAAGGAGAAATAAAAGTATTTCTCCTCGTTGTGCCACTCCTACGCCTCCCCTGGGCAGGTGTAGGATCCTGACGCATTCCCAGCTTTACATCACTTTGTAAATCTGGGAATGTGTCAGGTTCCATGGATGTTGCGTGGGAACACCCACAGCAACACCCATGGAATGCCTCTTTCATGCAGAGTAATGTGTGATACGGCCCAGATTTGCAAGGCCATGAAAGGTCACGCAGGGTGACTTTACATGGCCTTGTAAAAATGGGCAGGCACACTGCACCGCCGGTGCGTCAAAAAAAGTGACGCACCGGCGGCGCAATGGGCTTGTAAATGAGGCCCATAATCCCTGGTCTAAGCCCTATTGTGGTCATCACCTTTTCTGAACAGGCGGTAAAGAGAAGCAGGAAGGCCATGTGGGTTGCAACCCAGGGAGGCAAGGGTGTGAGGCAGCAGAGCAGGCTCCATCATGGTAAAAGGCTCATAGCTTGCTTCTTGGTGGTGATTGAGGAGGTTGGGCTAGCTATTGCCCACAACCACTTCCCCAGAGTCACAGGTTTTTTACAGGGTGTGGCAACAATGAACACCTTAGAAATGCACTAAGCCCTCTGCCACGCTCAAAGATACTGCACCGGCAACTCATAATGAGGGTGATAGTATGAAACAAGGTTTAGTATTCAGTGGTGGCTACAGCTATAGAAATATGGTGGGGCACTATGGCACCAAACTCACCATATACTGCTCCCCCTGGTGCACACCTCTTTTCCTGATCAGCGTCCACGAGTAGGAAAGGGAAGGACTTCCTTTCTGCTCAGTGGACACCAATACAACCAATCCTGGAGCTGCTAATCCAGCATTAATTTTGAGGATGGGAGCCTGAGCCAGCGATGTCCTTCACAGCCAGGGGATTGCTGGGTTTACATGTCGGGCTGGCCGTAGCAATAGAGCTGGCCAACCTGACATGCGCACTGCAGGGGCAGCTGTAATCCTTGAATTGCAGGATTCAGCCCCACCACCTGCCCTCGCACGGCGGCGTTTGCGTAAAATGGCATGCCATTGTACTTATTGGTATGTGCCTGCTGTGCTCGCAGCAGGCGGAGCGACGCTCCTCTGATCAAACGGAGGAGCCGCCCCTGAGAGTTTCCGAACACAAACAGACAAGATAGAAACGCTCTTAGAAAAATATAGTTCCATGTCAATGCTACTGTTTGCTTGCTGAATTTCATAGTGCAGACCTGTCGGATCAAACTACTCCCTGTAATTTACAACAGTTTCTTGTTTTCGTGTAATTATTGACAGGGCTGAAAAATGACACTGATTTCTTTTACTAAAAACGAAATGCCGCTCTACTCTATTTTGCAATCAAGAAAACATTTTGTTCTTGGAGCGTGTGTGCTGCTGGCGTGTTATGTTTTAAGGTGCACAATTTATCATGATGACAGGAAATCTCCCCTTACTGATATAAGATTCTGTTCACCTCACAATCTCCCACGGAAACAGACAATTGCAGATTTAAAAACTCCTTTTTGACCTCAGATGCAGCGGGCGGTCTAGCCTCAGACACGTTTCTTAGTTGAATTGATGTAATCGGATACAGGTGTTTCCAAAGGCTGCTTGTAGTTTCCATTGTAATGTATAAACGTTCTCAAGTGACATCTTATATTTTGTAAAATTCTCTTACATTATCAAGAGTTATAAACATTGACCCTATGCAGGTCTCACTGGTTCAATCCTTCACCCTAGCTTGCTGTGAAGAGATAATGTTGTGACTGGCTTATTGTCAAAGAGGCAGTGACTGTTGTACTTCATCTGAATCTAGAAACCCTTATGACATTCAATGAATTCCACTTCCTGCTGTAAGTCCCACGTCGGGCCTTTGTTAAACAATGACCAGAGAACAGCAGAATATTTAGGTTTTGTTATTCTGATTGCAATCACACTGAAGTAGTTGATGGACAAAGGGCAGAATTTAGAAGACTCCCATGTCAATTCCAGTGCACAAATCAAGGACCACGGGGCTTATTTACAAGCCCCTTTAGCCGCCTGTATGTCACTTTTTCCAATATTAAAAGTAATGTACCAGCGGCGCAAGGGGCTTGTAAATAATCCCCCAAATTTACAAACAAATCACGCAACGCAGCGCAGCAAATCAAGGTGCTATGCTATGTTGCTTGAACAGAACAGCGGCATATCTACAAAGAAGTGGTGCTGTTCCGCTCTGTCCCTGCCCTGGCACACTTTCAGCAGCCATGCACCAATGCAGACACACTTGCACCAAAGTGCGTTGCGGTGAGCTTCGTTTTTGTGCAAGAAGGGGTCCTTTGTGCCACAAACACTATGCTGAGAGCCAGTTTCTTTTTTGTATGTGTGCTGCAAAATGCAGTACACATGTGAAGAGGAAAAAATGAGGAGAAAGAAAACTATTTCTCCTTATTGGTCTTCTAGGAGGCGCAGGATTTTAGCGGAAATCTAAGTCTACGAGTCTTTGTAGAATTTAATTTGCGTCAAAATCCATGAGGGGATGCGGAGGAACGTCCATGCACTACACATGGAACACCTTCTTGGCACAAAGTAACGCAAGTCAACACACTGAAGATTAATAAAATATTACCCACTAGCCAATAGTAACGCAAGAGAAAGTGTGGGCCACCTTTCTATTGAATATGTGTCAATTATGGAATTTGGGAGTGGGATATTTTGTAGATATGGCTGAAGTCCTAGAACTCCCAACTTCCCAATGTTTTTAAATTGTGGGATCTTTGCAGACCTCAAAGTTGGTGAAGTGTCTTCGAAAACATGGGTACGGAAAAGACACCTTGAGCTGCAGCAGGAATGTCTCCACTGCAGCGCTTGTCACTCTGTAGCTGCTTACATTTGTACGCCTCTTGTTACCCTTTTATAAAATGTTCCTGTTGAGGCTTGCAGGTCTGGGAAAGGCAAACATTTGGGTGCTGACCTATCCTCTTCTTCTCTTCAAGAAAGGCTCTGCTTCTGACATTCTGTCTCCACCAATCTAAAAGTGCTCAAATGCCTTTGAAGTGGACTGGGCTGAACTAGTTAATAGTGGGTGGAGTTGAAGGGAATGCATGTTCTACTTATGCTCAAGGTTGTCCATAGTTGAGTGTGATTTTCACCTGTCAGGGATTTTAGAGGGATTTTGGTGTCACTAGGAACATTTCCAGAACAGAAACTATGTCAGACTTTAGTAAAAGTAACATGTGCATAGAGTGTGAGAAACTTTTTGGTTTGAATTAGGATAACCTACCAATGGCATGGTAGCTCTCCTTTGAAAAACATGCTTGGCCCTCTGGCACATCAGAGAAAGAAGGGGGAAGATCTTCATGCACACTGTGCTAGAAGAATTCCTGTCTGTCATGAGCTCTGTGTTTACCTTTGTCTGAATATTTGCCCAGCAACACATGATTTCAAGAGCTGGAGTATTCAGTTACCTGATCTCTTCCATGGGACTATTTGGAGTAATGCTGCTTGAGAAAGCTGCCTGCCTGCCTGCCATGTGAACTATCACTAGAAAGCCTTAGTCCAGGAATTTGAAAAAAGTACAGGACAAGAGGAGGCTGCTGACGAGTTGACAGGATCCAATTAACTGGCATTTTCTGGGAAAAATGTAAAATAGTAGTTGTTCTCATAGAGCAAGTATCCATCTTAAGAAATTTTAATCGTGTAATGAGTCTAAGGGCCAGATGTACAAAGTTTTTTTCAGATTGCAAACAGCCCGATTCACAGAATCGGGCCATTTGAGACCTGGAAAATGCATTTTTTTATGTACAAAGCCCTATTTGCGATTTGGTACGGTATTACCGAATTGCAAATTGGGTTTGCGAGTCACTATTAGGAAGGGGTGTGCCAAGGGCGTCCCTTCCAAACAGCGAGTTGCACTAGTATGTAGGAGTGTTTTGCGAACGGGAATGCGCCCACAAAACATTAGCAGTTAGCATCAACTTCAAGTTGGTGGTAACCCATTCGCAGACGGAAAGGGGTCCCTTGGGGACCCCTTCCCCATTGTGAATGTGGGTGCCAACAGACCACTGCCTACTCTTAAAAAATGAAAAGGAAACTTTTCATTTTTCTTTTTTAAATGCATCCTGTTTTCCGGCTGCATTAAAAAAAAACAGCTTTATTTAAAAAGCAGTCACAGACATGGCGGTCTGCTGACCATAGCAGGCTACTATCCCTATGAGTGCTAGCCATTCCCAATGGGTCTCAAATTGCGACCTACCTTATGAATATTCATTAGGTAGGTCATTTGCGACCCATTGGGAATCTCAGAAAGTCTTCAACACACTTTCGTACATGCCGTTTTGCGATTTCCTAATTGTGAATCGCAAGGATGAGCAATCGGGGAATCGCAAAACGATGTCTTAGTACATCTGGCCCTAAATCTTTAATAAAAGTTGAGAACTTATTTTCCAAGCTGGAAGAGAATCTCTCTTACACATTTCGCATTGACGATATAATCGACTTAATTCAATTGTTACTGTCAAAAATCAAGAAGCATTTAGTAACTAACCAAGATTTAAGTATGTAAAACACCATGCAAATCACCACCTCTGACTGCCTTAACGACATCTCTACAAAATGTCAGAGGTGCAAGCATGTGTTAAGGTTATGACAGCTGCGACAGACGATCTTGAACTGAGCAGCGCAGCATTTTCAAATGACCAAACCAACGCCAGAACCAGAATGCACCAACGCTACTGATGATGGAAACAATGGATTCCAACAGTATATAAGTAAATGGAGACTGAAAATTTTGAAAAAGCTTAATAAAAATCTGGTAGCTAATAATGCTAAGTGCAGCAAAACCAGTTTACTCCATTCATGTAACACTTCTGATACATCAATCGTGCATTATCCTGTTTTCAGTTCATCAACAAATTATCCTATTTTCAGTTCATCAACAACAATACAGGAGCACCTAATTCAGCTCAGGTTGAATTAATCAAGAGTCCTCCCCCTGGGATTGATCCCAGAGGACCCTCTGTTACACAATTCAACTATGAGTATCAATAAGAGAGGGAGGAACAGAGAGGCTAGTTCCCTTCCCCGAGGAATATAAATGCAATCAAGGAGAACTAGCTAATGTTTAAGAGCTGTGTGGTTTGTCTGGGAAAGAAAAACTTTTTCTTATGAAAGCCCTCACCCACCAACCTAGTTGGTGGCATGCTTCATCATCGGGCCCCACCCGGTGGCACCGAGCGTGCCCCGGGTGTGCTACGACGCCTGTTTACAGCGGAGCGGGATTTTGAGGAGTGAGTGTGCTGTGCTTGTGTGAGAGTGTGAGTTAAACAATATCCTGATCCGAAGCAACCAAGTAGGTTATTACGAGGGTCCGGACCAGTGACAAAAACTCACCGCCAGACCCCGTTGCCAGATACTCATGAGGTTCACCTTGTCAATCACAAGAGTAGATCTCGGGAGGGCATTAACCCTCTACCTATAATGCACCTTAGCGAGTGCAGCACATAATTGGTCTTCCCTATTTGATTTGTTGACCATTCACTTTATGCACATAGGTCCTGAAGAAAGCCAGAGTAGTTTCAAGGCCTGGCTGAAACATGTCGACCACAATGGATGTAGGAGACCATTACTAACTCCAGATACATCAGCCTTGTTTTTATTACTGCCAAAGGCCCACTTATTAAATAACCCCCGTGGGTAAAGGGACCCGAGGACAGTTTTTAACTCACACTCTCACACAATCACAGCACACTCACTCCTCAAAAACCCGCTCCGCTGTAAACAGGCGTCGTAGCACACCCGGGGCACGCTCGGTGCCACCGGGTGGGGCCCGATGATCAAGCATGCCACCAACTAGGTTGGTGGGTGAGGGCTTTCATAAGAAAAAGTTTTTCTTTCCCAGACAAACCACACCGCTCTTAAACATTAGCTAGTTCTCCTTGATTGCATTTACACAATTCAACTTGTCAGGCCCAGACCTGCTTACTGCGAAATAGTCGGAAGAGGACTTCAATAAAAGGTACATTTAACAAGTCCTGTACAAGTGATCCATGACAATGTGGCTTACAATTATTCAGCTGTCTCTACAGATATGATAAGAAATATTGCAGATGGTTCAGCTCTACTTCTTCCCATCAGGTTAATCCCCAATTAACATGTTAGTTTGTCACCACCCCAACACACTTCGACCTCAGTAGATCATTTTAAAATGTCTGCGTTAACATCTGGTGCTCAGTTTCAGCCCTTACAAGAGGCTCTTTAACCTCAGCTTTTGATAGGTAACAGCAATCTACAGAGGTCTTATCCTGCACATACCAATCCAACCAACTTGGTTGATACTAGTAATGCAAACAAACCCTAACAGGTGGATAACGAAGATAACTATGTCCCCACTGAGATCGACCTACATCAAACATAGAAGTCCGAAGGTCCACATGATGTCTTCAATCACCAGAATATCCTCAATAATAATAAACCATTTTTAAAAATTGCACTCTATAACTTCGGCAAATGTAATCAACCTTCGATTCATATATAGGCAGAGCTATAAAAGCGATGTCACATGAACAAAGTGGAACTCCGGATCTATCATTTAAAAAAAATATGGACTAGATCATCTGACCTGGCACAAAGGGGTATTATATATTCAGTCTAGTCTCAAAACCAAAATATCCACGTATCCTTAAGCCAAATTATGTAAGTAATGTATCTATTTCACCAACTTACTAAAGAATGATCAATATTAAAGGTCCTGAATTCAATCATGATTATGTACACTTGGCCATTTCCACAAAACATTTTCCTTTATTTGAGCAGAGCCTGGTTACTCCATCTACTGTTAATCACAACTGATTAACTCCAGCTCTACTCAGGATTCCTAGCCTCTTGTGTATTCCTACATCAACCCAAGATCAAGCATTTACAATTTGTTCATGGAACATTGCCAGTTTGGAACGACACCTCTGGACCTCACGGGACAGTCTACATGAGTTTTTAACAACCTATCAAATAATCTGCTTCCTAGAATCTTAGAAAAACTCTGCTTGCAATTTTCCTACCACGCATGACAGCTTAGCAACAGAAAACAACAGAAAACATTTCAGGTCATTTGAGCGGTGGCCATATTATTTTAATCAATAACACCTTACTTATGAAATTCACCCGTGTGAGACCCAATTCATGCCATATCCTGGCTGCCTACTTGAAGATTCTTCCAAGAACAATATTGTAATCATAAATATATACTTTCCTCCGATATTACTAAAAAACAAATCCCAGTACTTATATCAATATCTGTTCCCTTCAAGTAATTTCCTCACCATGGAAGCCTCGCCTGGTACCTCGGAATACAATTCCCTGTTGTAAATAATTCTATTATTCCTCAGATTACACGTTCAATGGTAAGGAATTTCACATATAACCTACTCCATGATTTAGGTTACAGACCCTCAAATAGTAGATTTATAACCTCCCCACCGGCAAAATATACATTTAACTGTACAATAGCAACCAACATACTTGATCTGATAGAGACATCTAGCTGCATATTCCTTACCATAGAGTTATTCCCAGGCGTCAGAATGGATCCGGAAATTGTTCGTGAGCAGTACCCCTGCGTGCAGGTGGGTGGCGTTGTTTCACTCTGCGTGGAGTTGTTATCTGTGCCGGAAGTGACCTGCATGGTGTCTATATAGGTGCCACCCCGGCACGCTGACGTCATTTATTTTCTTTCCGCGCCAGCCAGCGCAGATCCAGAGAGAGTTACCCTAGTCATTTTTTGACTGACCTTTTTTTAAAACTTTTTGTCAAAGTATTTTTAGAGATCTTTCTTCTTGTGTGGCAGGGATGTCCACTAGGAAAGCTGGCCTCAAGCTCTGCAGCGCCTGTCACTGATAGATGTCGGTGACGGACCCACATCTTGTCTGCCTCTTGTGTCTTGAGCGCAATCCCAACGTGAAGACCTACGTCTACTGCGGTTTTGTAAGCCCTTTGAAATTCTACCCAGATATGAGATGTCTCAGAATCCTCAGGTGATTACACTGGTCTTAAAGTACCAGGAACTAAAGTGTGAACAGAACATTAGCAATTGTTCTCCTATCTCTATAAACAGTGAAAAACTGAAATGGAACTCTTTCCTTTCTTCTGCGTGAACTAGACTTTGTTGCAAGTAACCCATTTTGTTCTTTAATTGATATCTTGATCCTGAATGGGAAAGACTGTTCAATCAACATCTTTTAATTCGAGAAACCACGCTGCCCTGTTACACAACCATACATACTAAAACAGGACATCGTAATTAATCAAGGGTACTCCTAAAAAAACTCTGCTCCCTAGAGAGGAATAACTAATAAAAATATCAAGTCAGCAACGAAACTTAATCAAAAATATAATCAGGAGCTCACAGGAAGAGTCATGGACAAAGCTAGTGACTACCATAAGCACAAATAACACCAAACAATTTTGGCCATTGATTGGATCGTGTATAGAAGCACATAGACCAGCAAACAGTGGCGGCTCATCCGCTAAGGCGGAGGAGCATCGCCCCACTTCTCAAAAGGAAAAATAAAATGATAATAATGTATCGTTATTATCATTTTATTTTTCCCGTTGAAGTCAGTGGGTCTCGGGCGGGGCAGGCCAGAGCAGGGAGAGGAGTGGTTTGCACTCCTTAAGTGCACATGACTGATTGGCTGGCCCTCTAGGGCCGGCCTAACAGTCCTGTGCACTTTGCATCTTCCCCACCAGGCTTGCTTTACACAGCCTGGTGAGGAACATGCAAAGCATCCCAGTTGCCGTCTGAACGTGAACTACGGCACCCAGACCAATAACAACGCTGCATTTCAGCGTTGCGATTGGCTATGGGGAGCCTGGGAGCCCGGGTGCTTCCTGATGCTTCCTGCTGCCGGCGGAGACAGGAAGAAGAGGACAGAGGAGAGGTGGCGACCGGCCGGCATAGGTAAGTGGGTTTTTTTCATTTCGTTCCCACACCCCCTGCCCCCGCCATGTCTGAACTGGGGTGGTGGAGTGAGCTAAAGAATGGTGATGGATTAAACCCAGATCAGTTGACTGGGGGTGAGTGTTTGATTTGCTCAAACGCTCTGTCCATCATCCCCTTTGGTATCGCTTTGTTCGCCCTAAGTTGGCAGGGTATGCCCAGACGTGGGTCCCTTGCTCACTTTGCCACTGGATTCAAGCTAGCCTGGCTGATGACGGCTGAATAGCCAGAAACCGGTCCCAGGATGCTTGTTTCCGGTCCAGGGAAGACATGGCTTGGCAGTTCGGGCTGGACTGTTCCCATGAAGCACAGGGTCAGACTGATTTGCATATGACCATGTCTGAACTGGGCTGGTGGAGTGAGCTAAAGAATGGTGATGGATTAAACCCAGATCAGTTGACTGGGGGTGAGTGTTTGATTTGCTCAAACGCCCCGTCCATCATCCCCTTTGGTATCGCTTTGTTCGCCCTAAGTTGGCAGGGTATGCCCAGACGTGGGTCCCTTGCTCACTTTGCCACTGGATTCAAGCTAGCCTGGCTGATGACGGCTGAATAGCCAGAAACCGGTCCCAGGATGCTTGTTTCCGGTCCAGGGAAGACATGGCTTGGCAGTTCGGGCTGGACTGTTCCCATGAGGCACAGGGTCAGGCTGATTTGCATATGGCCATGTCTGAACTGGGGTGGTGGAGTGAGCTAAAGAATGGTGATGGATTAACCCCAGATCAGTTGACTGGGGGTGAGTGTTTGATTTGCTCAAACGCTCCGTCAATCATCCCCTTTGGTATCGCTTTGTTCGCCCTAAGTTGGCAGGGTATGCCCAGACGTGGGTCCCTTGCTCACTTTGCCACTGGATTCAAGCTAGCCTGGCTGATGACGGCTGAATAGCCAGAAACCGGTCCCAAGATGCTTGTTTCCGGTCCAGGGAAGACATGGCTTGGCAGTTCGGGCTGGACTGTTCCCATGAGGCACAGGGTCAGACTGATTTGCATATGGCTATGTCTGAACTGGGGTGGTGGAGTGAGCTAAAGAATGGTGATGGATTAAACCCAGATCAGTTGACTGGGGGTGAGTGTTTGATTTGCTCAAACGCTCCGTCCATCATCCCCTTTGGTATTGCTTTGTTCGCCCTAAGTTGGCAGGGTATGCCCAGACGTGGGTCCCTTGCTCACTTTGCCACTGGATTCAAGCTAGCCTGGCTGATGACGGGTGAATAGCCAGAAACCGGTCCCAGGATGCTTGTTTCCGGTCCAGGGAAGACATGCTTGGCAGTTCGGGCTGGACTGTTCCCATGAGGCACAGGGTCAGACTGATTTGCATATGGCCATGTCTGAACTGGGGTGGTGGAGTGAGCTAAAGAATGGTGTTGGATTAAACCCAGATCAGTTGACTGGGGGTGAGTGTTTGATTTGCTCAAACGCTCCGTCCATCATCCCCTTTGGTATCGCTTTGTTCGCCCTAATTTGGCAGGGTATGCCCAGACGTGGGTCCCTTGCTCACTTTGCCACTGGATTCAAGCTAGCCTGGCTGATGACGGCTGAAGCCAGAAACCGGTCCCAGGATGCTTGTTTCCGGTCCAGGGAAGACATGGCTTGGCAGTTCGGGCTGGACTGTTCCCATGAGGCACAGGGTCAGACTGATTTGCTTATGGCCATGTCTGAACTGGGGTGGTGGAGTGAGCTAAAGAATGGTGATGGATTAAACCCAGATCAGTTGACTGGGGGTGAGTGTTTGATTTGCTCAAACGCTCCGTCCATCATACCCTTTGGTATCGCTTTGTTCGCCCTAAGTTGGCAGGGTATGCCCAGACGTGGGTCCCTTGCTCACTTTGCCACTGGATTCAAGCTAGCCTGGCTGATGACGGCTGAATAGCCAGAAACCGGTCCCAGGATGCTTGTTTCCGGTCCAGGGAAGACATGGCTTGGCAGTTCGGGCTGGACTGTTCCCATGAGGCACAGGGTCAGACTGATTTGCATATGGCCATGTCTGAACTGGGGTGGTGGAGTGAGCTAAAGAATGGTGATGGATTAAACCCAGATCAGTTGACTGGGGGTGAGTGTTTGATTTGCTCAAACGCTCCGTCCATCATCCCCTTTGGTATCGCTTTGTTCGCCCTAAGTTGGCAGGGTATGCCCAGACGTGGGTCCCTTGCTCACTTTGCCACTGGATTCAAGCTAGCCTGGCTGATGACGGCTGAATAGCCAGAAACCGGTCCCAGGATGCTTGTTTCCGGTCCAGGGAAGACATGGCTTGGCAGTTCGGGCTGGACTGTTCCCATGAGGCACAGGGTCAGACTGATTTGCATATGGCCATGTCTGAACTGGGGTTTTGGAGTGAGCTAAAGATGGTGATGGATTAAACCCAGATCAGTTGACTGGGGGTGAGTGTTTGATTTGCTCAAACGCTCCGTCCATCATCCCCTTTGGTATCGCTTTGTTCGCCGCTACTGCCAGCAAATGATCCCTTTATCTCACGAGATATTTTGTCATCTCATATTGGAACACTATATTCTTCTTCCATTGTGGTCAGAGACACTACACAAACTACACTGGCTACCAGTAAAGGAAAGGTGCATTTTCAAAGGCACTATGCATCACCCATAGGCAGTAAATGGCACAGGACCTATAGCCATTCAGCAAATAACTAAACTATATAAACCCTCTTGAACTTTAAGATCTTCCCAGACTGCCGTCCTGTCTACCCCCTCCTTTAAGAAAACAAGAGCAGGAGGCAGAACCTTCCAGGTACAATGTGCATGTCTCTGGAATAAACTTCCTCTCTCCCTTTGAACCAACACAAACCTGCTGAGCTTCAGGAAGGACCTGAAAACTTGCCTCTACCCCTGGAAATAGATAAATGCATGAAAAGATAACTTCACTCCCAATAAATGGCTGACTATTCTTTTCTTCGATGGTTTACCAGAGCCAAGATGCCCGTTGGGTGATAGCTGTGCTTTACAATTTCAAAATAATAATAATAATAATATTTTGTCATCTCATATTGGAACACTATATTCTTCTTCCATTGTGGTCACCACATCAAACATTACGTATGAAACATTTTGTCTGCACAATTACTGCTAGTGAAAATATCTTTTTTATGTAGCCTAAGGGTTAGGGCGGTGAACTTCAAATCTGGGGAACCGGGTTCGAGTCTCAGCAACGACGCTGAGCATCCTGTGATTCTGGGCAAATCAATTAATCTCCCCGTGCCTAACAAAAATGAATGTGTCCTCATGTAACACAACTGGTGCTCATGTAAAGCGCTCTGATACCTGATTTCGTGTCAAGTTCGCGCTATATAAAACTTCGAGAAAAAAAAAGAGATCACGTTCCCCCCGAGCAGCGGGCCCGAATGGGCTACCGACAGATGTATTAAAAACAGACCCCGACATTTGGAGCGCTATGTTATTCAAACGATTCTCCCGGGGCCGGACTGGCCATAGCGGGCACCGTCCGTTTCCCCGGTAGGCCGCTAGGGTGGGGGCTGGTTCTGGACCCCTGGGGGGCCGTTTTTGATACCCGAGTCGGCATTATCGGCCCCCTGTAACACAAGCATTGGCATAGCCAATAGGTCTCGCCTTTGGGACCTTATAAGTGTTTAGCCAATCAACAGTTGATGTTGTTGCACCAAGGATATTGTGCTGCATAACTAAATACTTATAAGGTCCCAAAAGCGAGACCTATTGGCTATGCCAATGCTTGTTTATAGATTTCAGAGACCCTTGATGCTTCCAAGTCACAAAAGGAGGAATCTCCTGGTCTTCTAGAATTTCTTCCCAAACAATTTCCACGTTCCATTACTAGTATGAAAAGATGTTTCAGAGTTAAGAAGAGAGTTGGATGTGGTGAAAGGACACTTGCCCTGTGTCTGTCGTTTTGGCCAGCAGTATGGCACGGATTTGCTGGGTCTCATTTAGTTCAGTGCCTGCCTTGCTGTTCTGTAACCTGTGGGCTTTTAAGTACATCTTCACTTTTGTCCCAATCTCCTCTGCCTGTCCCCTTGTGACTCTACCTCGCCCCAGTATCTGGCACACTGCAAAGGAGACGTATGAACTCCTGGCACACGAGAGAGGTAAGATGCTCAACCTCCTTGGAAGCTGTACAGCTAAGATGAGATGTCCTGGCACTGTAACCCTCAGGCTTTATGGGACCATCACAGTGAGGGCGTGGCAGTCAGTCTGTTATTAATACTGATTGCATGACAATCTTGGGCCTTGCAGTGATGCAACATAAATTTGCAAATGCATTAGTTCGTTTGACCTGAGATGCGTGGCACTTGGCAGGGCTGCACTCCCCTATATCCAGTCTTGAATTATTGGAAGTGCGGGGCCCCCTGAGCTCTTATACCCAGGCGCCCAAGCGATACAGTTGTAAGAAAGGTAAGTGTATGAGACAAAAGACTAGAATGGACCCAGGAAGAAGAAGCAACAAAAGGAAAATTAAGGTAAAGAGCCGAAAATATAGAATGACAAACACAAGAGAGAAACAGGAATAAAATGAACTGAACTGAAGTATGATAGACTGAAGGCATAAACGGACACAGTGAATAAGAAGAAAAAGGAATCACCACAGTAATGTAAACATGAGAGGAGGAGAGGACTTAAATGCATAAAACCTACATGACAACCATCTCGAATTGGTGGAGATTCTCCAAAATGGAACTTACCTTCCGTGAACGGACAGAAAATATCGAAATGCAGCTTCTCTAAGCAAAAAGGGGTGAGGTAAACAAAGAGTAGTTTTAAAACTGAGTAACGGACTCGGGAATCCTAGGATGTTCTTTAAGGCACTAACTCCCGGCAAAACCCACGATTGGACAGAAAAATAAAACCCACCGAGAAAAAGAAAGCCCGCCTACCCACGAAAGAACTACAATCGCCCCAACAACGGAAGAGATTGCTTCAGTCGTCGTAACGTGGAAGGAATTGCAAACTGCTCCGGAAACAAGCAATGGCCGTGAAACTGACACGGCTGCGCGGCCGCGAAAGTGAAAGTAATCGCGAGCAGATGGCGAGGGAAGCCATATGGTGCTTGATCGCGCGTGCATGCTCGCGTGAACGCAAGCTGGTCGCCAGCAAACTGCTGTTTGCACTTCCAAAACCTGCTTACTAAAACTCTCGCCAGAGCAGCGCATGCGCTGGCTCAGGCGAGACCTAAAAAACGGCCGAAACCGGCCCTCGCAAACTGCTCGGCTGCACTCCCCCTCACCCCAGGGGGGGGGGGGCGGCTGAGCAGTTTGCCTGGGCCGGTTTCTGTTCCCAGTCCGGCCCTGGCATTCTCCCAAGTGCTTGCTGCTGGGACTATCCCCAGCTCCTGGAAAGGCTGTATCATTCATCCTATTTTAAAAAAAATGGGCTGAATTCTCACCCACAAAACTATCCTCTAATAATCTTTGCGAAGGGAAACTATTCACTAAACATTTGTTTAATCTACTTAATTTGCTATTGGATTGGGTAAAGAATAAACATTTAATTCCACTCACCCAAACAGGCTTCCAACCAGGCACATCACCAACTGATAATAACAAAGGAAGAGCGAAAAACATCACCGGCCACGCTTGTTTCATCAACTACAGTTCCACCTTCAATAAAATCAATTGTGGCAGCCTCTGGAACAAATTGCTGAACTGGGAAATTGATCCAAATCTACTTTACCTCTTAGTAGAGCTACACAAGGACCCCTGGGTAAGAGTTAAATTGACCTCAACAAACATCCTGTCACCAAAAATGTTTGCTCCAAACAAGGCTGCATTTTAGCCTCTTTATTAATTTCGCTGTACATCTCTGACCTCTCAAGGCATCTGGATGGCTCTGAGGGTCTGCGTCCAAAACTTAGTAATTATGGTATCACCCATCTAGCATATGCTGGTAATATTGTCATGCTCTACCTAACTGCAGAAGGCCTGAAGTTCCAGCTGTCTAAGCTCAATGCCTACAATCCAGAAAATGACTTGCATGTCAATATTGTGAAAACAAGTTGTAACTTTCAGGAAAATAGTAAAACCAACAACGTGGGTAAAAACGTCATTATAGAACAAGAAGACAGCTATGTATACTTGGAAGTTAGACAGGGGTGTAACACAGGCACCCGGCAGGTGCTGCGGCACTGGGGGGCCCCAACTCACCACAGGCCCCCCAACCCTTTTAAAAAGGCCCCCCATTCAGCACAAGGTCAATGAATATCTGTGAGATATGGGAGACTTGAGGGACAATCATCACATCCGGCAGGGGGACCCCATCATTTTGTGTTACGCCACTGGTATTAAATCCAATGTTTCCTGATGTGCCGATTTGAAAACATAGAAGCAAAAATCAATTGAAACTAAAAAGCTCAGAGAAGGTTCTCAAAGCTCTACGATGGAAGAGCAATAAGTCAATCTTTAACAGCCCTAACGTCAAAACTTACTTCTCTTCTGCATCCTCTCATCACCTTTTGTGTGTTTGATGAACCACCCTAAGTGTCCTAGGGCATGCCCAGAAGTGACCTAGGGCATGCCCAGAAGTGGGTCCCTTCCTCACTGAACCACCAGAACTAAGCTATGCCGGACTGAAGAGCCCCAGTCAGGGTGAAACCGTTCCTAGGAGGACCTGGTCTGGCAGATTCGGCTGGACTCTTCCTATTGGAGCTGGGTCAAGACTGATTTGCATATGTCTGGGTCCAAACTGAGGTGGGGTGTTGGACAAAAGAATGATGGGTTGGAATGCTGTCCCGAGCGATTGCTGGTGGTTATACTTATTGCAAGCCTCCCATCACCTTCTGTGTGTTTGATCCGCTTATTTATGACCAAACTTGTACTCTTCTTATAATCTTCATTTTATCCATGTATTTTTTATAATCATTTATGATTTATAGAATAAAATGTATTGCTATTATTAGCTGTTGTGCATTCTTCAACTGGAAAGAGCCCTGTCCAGAAGAAGCTACCTGGAACACCCCTTCAAGAAGAACCTCATGCCTTAATAGCTTTGTTTTACAGTCAGTTCAATGAGTTATCAGATAAAAGGTGCACTTTTGTGACTCCCAGAGACCATGGTGAAAAAGAAGCCTCATTGTGGCAAAGACATGATTTTGTTGAATGGCCGTTTTGCCTTCGTTTTTCTTTTTCTACATAAGAAATTCAATCAGGCTTCCTGTTAAGTCAGTATAAGGTTGTGGAGACTGTGCCTTCATTATACTGGACATCACCATTTTCTAATAAGGTGATTTATTCTGAATATTGAAATTTGCACCAAGACCAATTGCTAAATCCAGTCCATCCAGCCTTGCTCCGCCCCCTTGTCCAATTCTGGTGCTCATGGAGGGCGCCAACTGCACATATCTGACATTGGTTGAGCCCGCCTTCAAGGTTTCTTGCTTTTCGTGTTCAAGGGTAGAAATCTTGATAATGGACAAACCGCTTATATCAAAACAATCATGTGCAGTAATGGGCTAGGCACTTGAATACTTTGACATTTTTGGTTAAATGTCCACTGACCTTCAATATACCACCTTTTGCTTTCGTTTTCAATTAGACATTTTCTCTTTCTGTATAAATCCTAAATCCCTTTTAAGATTTTCATCATTTCTGTTTTAGTTTTCTTCATATTTTTCTTTCTACTTAAACATGGTGGATTTGTATCTACTTTATTTCAGTATTTGTATTGTTGTTTGTTTCGTTAAACACAACACCACCCATAATTTATCAGAGGATTGCCTTGCTGTTCGTTCCAAAATACTCAAGGTGAGCCAAGGTTACTCTCAGTGAATTGGTTTACCTTTGAAGAGACTACTTCAGCAGTGTGAGAGCTCAGACACAGCTCATACATAGACTGGGACCTCTCTCCCTGATTGCATGCCAGAGATGTTCATACAGATGGCTGCACAGGATTTAAAATGGATTTGTTAGAGCATGTCAAAGAGAGACTTGTAAGATGCAATTATGTATCAAAACTTTAATAATTGTTCAGAAAAGAGTTGAAAAGAATAGAGAGAGAATGAAAATGATGACATTCAATCAATACCCGTCTCACCCCACCACAGAACACGGTTAACACAGTGGTCTGAGCCTTTTAAAGAAATCTTAGGAAGACAGTGACAGGGTCTGTAGAGGGAATAGAACTGCTTATCCTTCACAAACCCACAGCCTTTAATCTTTTGCCAATGTGAACCCTATAACATATAGTATACAATGCTGGCTTGTAATTTCTCCACAGAGAGCACAAGTGTAGGTGAACTGATATTTGGGTGGAATCAATTTGAAATATTAGGCACTTTGCATTTTGTACATTCTTTTTTTAATGGATTATGATGGAATACAGCATAACAAGTAGACAAACAATACCACTTGATCATGGAATACACCACAGGGTGATGAACAAGCATGTGTTACTGCATTGGCGATCTCATGAAGAATATACAGCTTGGATTGTCTCTACTCCCACATCCCCCTCCTTCGGTTGTGTCCCTTCCGCCTCCCCATGCAAAGCAGCATACGTCCTGAAGGACCCCAAAATATCCTTAGGACGCAATGGGGGTGAGGCCAGTGTCCAATAAGAATGGAGCTGTTCTTGACAATATGCAGCATCCCTGAGCTAGTCTTTGAGTTTGGGTAGGGGGTCTCATACCCAACATATTGCCACTCTGCGCTGAAAGTAAAAGTAGGATAGCAGTGAACTTGTGCACTTCTGTCGGAATATCCTTGACATAGCCTAGATGGGTGACCAAGGATGCTACCGGGAACTGAGAGTCTGTAATATAGTCTATAGTGCAGATCACCAATGCTCACAAATATGCTATCCCTGGGCATCCCGAGGCTAAGTGGAAGAAATCGACGTCGCTCTCCCTGCATCTAGTGCAATGAGAATGTTCACTCAGCCCCATCTTTGTAAGGTCAGCCATATGCAGGACGATTGGTGCAAAATACTTAAAATGTAAGAGGTGCAATCGGCAGTTAGTTGAAAGCATGCTGATTTGAGTGCTGCAAAAATGCCACTGTTTCTCCACTAGTGGTGATGCTAGAGTTGTCTGCAATCGGAAGTAAGCATGTGGAGCGTACACTGGTGCTTTGCTTTGCATGGTGGTCTATAGTTGTGTAACTAGCTTTTTAGGGGATGCTGATTCAAGGATCACACTCAATGCCTGCAGTAGCAGGGCAGGGGGGGCTCCAGCAACATATTCTGCGCGTCTCTACACATGGCATGCAGTCTATAGTAGAGGAATATATCAAGTGGAGTACTTGCAGGCCGGGCTGTGACGTACTGTGGAGGAATGAACCGTCTGACAGAGGTCTCCTAGCCTAGTCACTTTCATTAGTTTCAGCAAACGGCAGGCCCACTAATCACAAGTGAGGGGCAAGGTTGGGTTTCACTCAATAGGGAGTGTTTCAGAACAAATGCATTCTGGCACGCTTCAAAATGGAGGTAGTCCCATACCCAGATCGTGCACATGCCTGTGTCAATCTCCATATGTATCCATCTCACTTATGAGCATACTAAATCAGGGGCGTAGGAGACAATACATTCCTGAGGGGGGGACAGCCTTGGGGACTTTTCTTTGACCCTATACAAATCGCCACTTGATTGCGAACCGCAGGCTCCAATAGCATACACAATCATACAGTTTTGAAATGGAATAGGGAGAAAGGTAGGCATGTTGTCACAGTTTGCAAGCAGGTTTTATTGTTATTTACATTTGCAAAGTAATTAAGCCAAATGTGAAAAACATGTTGATGAACCTTGTATCTTCATGCACCAAGCAAATAAAGATGGGAGGGAAATAGGAAGGAACAAAGTAAATGTTCTTATAGACATTCCTAATCCTCATAGTTGCAACTGCAATAGTTAGAAACCATTCTTTCTTGCTGCAGGCATCTATAATAAAATCGTGAACTTTAATTCGAAAAATCTAATATTGTTTTCCTCCATTCAATGCAGAGAACAAATTATTTTGCTATTGTCTGTATGTCAAGTGACTCCACCATCTCTTTATGTATGTTCCACATGGCAACATGATTCAGTCTTTTCTGGGACATAGTTGATCTTAGCCATGTTTTCAGTTGGCGGAGATCACTGAAACTTCTCTCAGCCTCACAAGAAGATAGTGATACAACTAAAAGAATCTTTAGAAGCTTATCAACCTGTGTAAAGAAAGTTCTCTCTGTTGGGAGCATTTATCAGAGTATGTCTGCCAGTTCCAGGACTGAAGAGTACTTCACGATACTTGATAATATAGCTGATTGTGCTGAAAGCAGCAAATGGTCAATTTCTTTGCATTGAGCAATAGTGCCAATGACATTGCCTGTTAAAAGCAGCTGTTCAAGTTTCTTTTTTTAAATACTGTGGATGATAGTAATCCCTGAAAGTTACAGGGTGAAACATTTCTGCTGATCCATCATCTATCCCCACAGTTGTGGCAGCTCAATGGCATTAATATGGTACTTAGCAGTATAAACACTGCACTAGTTATTGGAGTTGTGCAGGCTGTCGAAATATCCATCACTGCAAAGGTTTAGTATTACCCTTTTTGCTACATTCACAGCAGCTAGTAGTCCTGATATAGTTTCCTGGCATCCTTGCACGGCAATATTCAAACATTCTAGAAGCTGCAGTACTTGGAGTGCAATCTAAAAACTTAGGAAAGTTGTTTCTTTCTAAACTTGTTCCATCAAACTGCGAGCACAGACACATCATCACTTACCTTAAAAGTAGACATTTGTTTTAATTTCCAGAATAGGTTGTTAGTTATCCATTAATTTTGTACAGCTTTTACACAGACAGTCCAGTGCGCTGGAAACAATGCTTTATTTTCAACACATTTGCAGGGCCTTCAATTCAAAAACTTAAAACTTTTGTTGTCTAATCCATGGGAAGAGTTATTGCAGATGGATGACATGTGTAGAGTGCACGCAAACCGCATATCTTGCACACAAACATGAGAAGCCTATGAGACACATTTGGAATAAGAAGAAGCCTCATGTTTGAGATGCTTGCAAAAATGAGATGCACAGTGTTTGTGTGGAAGAAAGATGCTTAAAATGTGAAAAAGCCTGCTGTGCGAGACACAAGAAGTGTAATAAGTTATATCCTTGCAAAAACGTAAAATCTAGTGTGCATGCAAGATGCTTACAAACGCAAGAGACATGATGTATGAGATGCTCACTGAAGATAGGTTTAGTGAGATATGCAGAATGAGATGAGTGTGGGTCACGCTCAGAAGTGAGGTGTTAGTGATGAACCCAAAAACGAGGGCCTGTGTCGGATCCTTTTAAACACTAAAAAATAGTGTTTGTGTGTGAAGCTTACAACTGAATACAGCGGATGGAAGGTCAAAAATGAGTATTGTGTGGGATGCCCAAAAGCACAAAAACTTAATATGTGGGATCCTCACAAAATGAACAGCATGTTATATAAAATGCTCATTACAATGAGTGATGCTCACCAATATGAGAAGTATGGCACATGAGGTGCATACAAACATGAGAAGACTAACGTGTGAAAAGTGCACACACACACGCGCACACAGACACACGTAGTCTGTTGCATTACCGAAGACTGAATAGCATTGCCTATGGCGGGTGCCAGCGGAAGGAGGGTAAACATGGGGGTAGGATAGATAGAGATTGAGACAAGGAGTGATACATAAGTGCAGCTTGTGACCTCAGCAGTCTGGCCGAACTCATTTAGTAGCCTACCCATGGTGTGTTATCTCTGGTATGGGGTATCGGGTATGGGGCTTGTGTGCTGGACACAGATGAAGCCCATCTAGCCTCCATGCTGCAGCACTGACTTATATAGTGACAATTCTGCTGTGAGGGGTCCCTGAAGTTCCCTACCTGGTGCCAAGCAGGGCCAATGACATCCAAGGGGCCGGTTCTTGAACCAGTCTATGACAACTTCTAGGAAGCATAATTCAGAGTAACGTTTTGGAGCAGACAGTGTGTGTTTTGTTTTTGCTTTCTTTTCCTGTGTGTGCTAAGAAGGGGTGGGGTTGGCTTAGCTCACTCAGGTGTGTGCCAATGTCGGCTGTACAAAATAAACAGATGCTGGAAATAAAACTGAACTTCACCTGTTGCCTTTTAGCAATATAGCATTACATTATCAGTCTGGATCTGGCTCAGCTCGAGCTCTTCTAGGACCTTTGAGCCCTCAGTGAACTGATCCTTTATAGGTCTCTGGTCTTAGGCACCAAGAATTACAAGACAAGGCATTAACCTTTGATGTATAACAGAAGAGAGGTACCATCTAGTGGCAGAATTGCACCAGAAAACCTGAGCTCAATCATAGCTTCCCCGCTAATTCAACCTGTATGATCCCAAGCAACTTTTATCGCTCCGTGCCTTTGTTTTTTCTTCATGATCACATATGACAGCACCTTCAAATTTGTGAGTTTAGTGAATGTGCTGTACAAAAACCTCTTGTTTTTGATTTAATTGACTATCCCCATCCACCAGTCACTCTGTGTTCAGGAAAACTCGTACCCCCTCCCCTCAGACCCTTTGTGCCCGGCATAGGCCATCCTCCTCTCTGCAGACCCACTGTGCCAAGTCTCCTTAGACCCTCTGTGTGCTGCACCGATCACGCCCCTCTCCTCAAACAAATTCAAACTGCACTGGAAGTGTTGAAAGCGATCAAGTACAACAATTGTAAACTGTGTTCAGCTCCACATCAGTCAAAACTGGAAGCATTTACACAGAAGAAGCTCTTGGTGTTACAAGCTATATTAAGGACTGTATACTGAAAGTTATAACCCCGTGCAAAGCTGGATGAACCTGCACACTGAGCTTCCATACCCCATTTCCCGGGCCTGTGCACGTCTGCCACTCTTATATCACATGTAGGGGCGCTGTGTGAAATGGAATATTCATTGACTTCCTGTTCATGATGAATCAGTTATGATGCAAGGTGAAAGATTGGCTAAGAGATCTTGCCCTCTGCAACACAAGAAGTTGAATATATGCAGAACTACAACCCCCTTCTTTGAGACCCAAAGATATCTGGGGCCCACTATATACCTTTTTATTCCACGCTGCTGAAGTCGATGATGTTGAACCATCATTCTCCCCATGCCAAACCCACACATCAGAGTAAGCATTCTATGCCTGTGATATATGCGCTGCCAGTACACAGAGATCTGACAGATTACAATACAATATGCAATCTAACCACTGTGATGGTCAAACTGTATCATGCTATTTCGGGCCTTTTGCACTTGCTTTTACGGGCTTGGACCGCACTCACTGTGTTTCCCTGTAACATTGTGAAATGTGTACAGATGTATGCAGATGCATTGATATGAACCCTGTCTTGCTGATTCCTTGCTCGAATATCACCAATGTATCCTGATATGTAAGTGTTATTATATTTTGTCGATTTTTTTCCCGCCTGTACTCCTAAAATTCGAAAATTAATTAAACAAATTATAATACAAGTCAAACAAGAATATTAAAAACTGAAAAGATCACAATATACTTCAATATGCTCAAGTATGTAACAATATCAAGAACATAAATAATAATGCTAGGGATAACTGCCCAAAATAAAACATGGCTTCTCCCTGTAACCCACGCTGTAATCTAGCACTTCATTAATTAGGTGAAAAACATTAAGCGTATATGTCAGAAAGAGATTCACTTCTAGATGCTGAATTGTGCTGTGTGAAAATGTAAAATCTGGGCCCAATCAGCTTCCCTGTTTCACCAAAAGGTGTAATCCTTGACAATGTTCAATCTCACCGAGCCTCCTTTTTAACCTGCAGGTGTCAGGCTGAATGGGCCTTCCCTCTTTAGATCTTTCTCATTGCCCGGTGGGCTAGTCTTCAAAGCGGCAGGTTGGGATAGGGCCAAGTGCGGCAGGATGCAGACAGCAATCAGCAAACACTTTTTTCAACTCCACTCTCCCTTTGTCCTGCCATGCGCAGAATGAGTGTAATAAAGCAACAATGTCTCAACCGGTAATCATTAAGTTAGACAAGTACATGAAGAAAACAGTTCAGTGTCACGCAAAGAGAAATAAGGGAGACCACAATAATTTAAGGGCTACCATATAAATTGGTCTGTGTTTAAGTAAAAGTAGTTATATCAGCACTACATTACATTATATGCAAGTATAACCCAAACGTTTGTGTGCACATACGTGATCGCGGAGAAGGTGAACGGCGCAGGTGACATGTGACAATGGTGAAGTAACAGCGAAAGCGGCGCAAAAAGCAATTTAAGGAATGGTTGCAAAACAGTCAATAGGTAATTCATAAACAAGTTTCAACTGCTTTGAGAAACCAAGATAACGCCCAGGGATGCGCTGAATGGTCCATGGCGTTTCAACCTGTACAATTTCAGGTCATCATCAGGACCGGGTTACTGAAATTCGGTCAGTGCTGTGATAGTGGTCCCTGGGAATCCTTGTGGTCAGGGTAAATCAGTCAAGGAATATATGGGTGTGGGCATCCATGAGAGGCCGCGTATTACACAAGGAATTCGTGTTGAAGATAACTTGTGCGATCGCCAGTAAGGAACGCCGAATGATCCGCGTGGCAATGACAGGACAGATATGTTAAGTCCCAGAGGCACGGAAAAGAAATGAAGCAGGTCCGCGGCTGGTGAGGAGCAAGTCTGTGGTGTGCAAGGGAGTCCAAGAATAAATCGGGGTCTTGAAAGGAATCAACCCAGGTATCGGGTTACCAGCAAAAGTCTGGAGCCGGAGGGTGAATGATTCAGCCCTGCGCTGTGTTCTGTCGCAGGGCTGAATTTTCCAGGCACACCAGTGCAATGGAGTCAAGAAAGACTAGTATGTCTTGTTGAATGGAATCAGAAGCCAAGTGGTACAGATTGGTATAGTACACTGTGACCATCCATACAATGTCATTTGTTGCATGATGGGGAGTGCCATGTGCATCTTTAAATTCCATGCTATAGGAGCTGGTTCTAGGTTTAACATTCGTGCGTGTTTCTTACCCGATCTATCATCCTCGCCATATTGGCGGGACGTGCCCTGAGACCCAGGCTATTGGAGCTCCCTGTCTGCTGCCTTTCTGTAGTCATCCAGCTTAGCACTAATACTGACCAGCAGCTTGGTGTTGCCAGATGCATAGAAGTCTAGTTCCAGGCTGTGTATTTCTCCTTCCAGGTTACTAAGTTGTCACTTTAAGTCTATCAGAATTCTGGACTGTCTAGCTATGCAAGACCCACATACCACTACCTTGAAGGCCTCCCAGAGATACAGCTGATGATACAGTCTGTGAAACAGTGGCATGCTTGCCAGATAGTTAATAATCCACTGTCAGACATAAGTGTGCGTAGATGGCATGCGGCCTGAGAGTGTGAGACTTCTACCATGGCCGCACTTGTCCAGGGAACGGTCAAGAACCACATTGAAGTCGCCTCCCCAAATTTCAGTCTGGGGGCGGAGTAGGGCCACTTTACCACATATGTCAGTGAACACGTCAGGGCAGTCAACATTGTTCCATAAAGGCAGATGATGACGATGTCTGTCCTGAGGAGGGTTCCATGCAGTATCACACATCTACTATCACATCTAGACTAGCTCATCGCATATGCCAGGAGTATCCAGTCGAATGATTAGGACGAGTAAATAGCAACATGTGTTTCACTGAGCCAGCCTGCCTCCACAAGGCATTAGGTATTGTTCGTTTAGATGAAGTTCCTGCAGTAGATCAATATCCATTTTATATCTATTTCGGCTATTGAATACTAAGCGGGCCTTAGGGGACTCATTGAGTCTAGACATTACAAGTTAAGAAACGGAGGGTAGGGGCTTAACTGTGTGTCTGAAGGAGCACATGAAATAGGGCTAGGGGAGGGAAAAGGGTGTATCCTGTCTTTACTGTTTGTCGCAATAGCAAGTTGCATGGACCTTATGGCGTGTGGCTTGTCATTATAGAATAAAAAGCAAGCTGTATCCCAAAAATAACAATTCCCACCCGCACCCACTCCAACAACTCAATTTGTTGGAGGAAAATCTCCCATCCCCCCATTAACAGAAGTGCAACCAGCAGTATAGGTGGCAAGAAGAATCATAATAGCCCTGCATACGGTACAAGAGAAGGGCATTCTAAGATTAGGCATGCCAACAGTGCACAAACTGTAATCCAGCAGATACGTGGAATCATACCATTGGAGTGCCAAAGGGCCAGGCTGTCAACCCCTCAATGACAAGAAGAGGGTTGGTCAATCAAAATGTGAATATGGGAGTATGAGGTAGTCTGTTATTCAAGGATTTATGCAGTGCCAATGATGGCTGGCCAATTTAAGCCAGAGGAAAGCCCCAAGGGCCACAGGACCACCAAAGAGACAGCCCCGCTGCCAAGAGGCAGTGAGGCATTGCATCTGATCCCACCACGGGGGTGAAAGTATCCACCGGGACCGTGCAGGTCCCGATGGAGGGGGAAGATTACCATTGACTTATTACAGGCTAGTCATTGTCGCTAAGGTGGTTTTCGGTCCTCCCTCCGCTTTTTCAGTGTCTCTTTTGCGTGGATTCTGAACATAGTGACTGCAGAATTTGGTGGTCAGTTTCATGTCTAAAAAGTTGAGGTTTTCCATTGATATTAATACATAATTTGGCCGGGTATATCACAGCATAGGGTAGACCAGCTTTCCTCAGGATGAATTTAACCAGCAAAAACTCCTTGGGGCATATTACCAAGGGCCGGCGATACAATTATCGCCGCTTTAACGTCCGTTTTTCGGGCGCAAAGCGGCGATAATTATATTGCATTATTTACAAGGACACGCTAGCGCGTGTTTCCTTGACTTAGCTCCCGTTTTTCACACGCCTCACATCGATAATGAGATGCAAAGTAGGCGTGGCTGTGAAAACAACATGGGAAAATATCGCGAAGGCAGCTTCGCGATATTAACAACGAGGCGTAGCGATAATTGAAATCGCGCTAACTCTGCCTTAACTCAGGAATTTAAAGTCTGTTAAATTCCTGACTAAGGCATACCTAACATGGGAGGTGGATTGTGGGGCTAAGGCCACAGGGCCTATCATCAAGCTTATCGCTGTTTTCCATGGAACATCGCTGGAAAACCAGCGATGTTCCATGGAAAACCCCGCTATCGCTGGAATATTTATCGCCATAGCGCTAAGCGTTGATAATACAGCGCTAGCTGGGCGATATATTCCAGCGATAGCCGGCGATAATTAAAAGCGCGCTAAGCGGACTCAGCGATAATTATCACTGGGGCTTGATAATATGCCCCCTTGCGTTTAGCTTGGACTGCTAGAGTGAAGTCAGGCTAGATGGATATGCTATTGCCCTAGTAGGAGACTTCACCTTTTTCCCTTGCCAATCGGAGGACAGCATCTCGGTCCCTGTAGTGGAGCAAGTGAGCAATAATCGGGCAGGCTAGGGCCCCCCGCGGTAGGTTCAGGCCCAGAGATCGAAGTGACCTCTCCACCGAGAACATGTACGAGAAGGCTGTCCTGGAGACCAAAGATTCTAGCATAGTTTCTGTGTATGGTTCCATACGCTCCATGACTGTGGACTCTGGGAGGCCTAGGATTCTGATACTGTGGCGTGAGCATGCCTCAAGGTCTTCATTTTTGGCTTTTATGACCTCAAACACTTTCTCCATTCATAGCAGCTGTTCATTTCCATTAGTTGCGCTGTCTTCTGCCTCGGACACTCTATGTTCCAGCTGATCAAGACGTCCACAATGCTTGTCTAATCGTTCTTTCATGTGGTCCAGTCTCTTGGTTAAAGTGTCAGTCTTGGAAACTATAGTAGTCAAGTTTTGCTTCATTTAGACTAGTAGTCCTCGTGACTATAGTAGTCAAGTTACTTTCATGTAGACTAGTAGTCCTCATAGGTCCTGATCAGACTTCATGTCTGATTGCGGACTTGCTGGAGGAGCTCCTGGTGCGCTTCCTCATCATGGATCTCACAGGACTCTTACTATCAAAGACCATATTGGCCTGCTTGTGATCTTGCTTGCCTATTTTGCTGTTTTGCCAACTCACAAAGTCAGTGTGGGAGAGGGGCAAACATGCAGCCCTCTAGCCCCAGAACAGGAGGGGTCACACCTGGGGTTCCCACTACCAGGACTCGCCACATCCCAGAGGCAATGGGGGTCACAAGCAGATCCAGGCGTCTTCAGATTGGCCGTGGTGAGGGCCCCTAGACAGACCGCTATGCTGTTCTCCCACCAAACTCTTTCGGTCAGTGAGCTCCCCAGCCTGGCTGCAGGTTCATTGGAGGATCTCTAGTAGCCACCTAGATCCCAGCACAAGTACATGTTGACTTAATTGGCTAATGAAGTCACGGCGCACCACACTTGCGGTGGCTACCGGGGGGCCAATAGCCTGAAGCTTGCTTACTGTTTAAGGTGGAAGGGACTCTCAACCCCCAATGAGGGCCCATCAGGTGTGGCTTATCATCACAGGCAGTTGTAGATGTAATGTCGGTCTAGTTGTCCGTTGCAATCTATGGACTTCATTGTGTGTGTACTTAGACGTGGGGGGTTTTCAGTGATACCCGCCCAGGCGTTAGTATGTTTGGTATAGCCCCTGTACCACGTGGTCTAAAAACAATAAATGTAGAGAGGGCTATGGCGGGGTCAGCAGAGAATGCCTGCGCCGGAAACAATGGGACCCTCCACTATGTTGCCTGTGTCTCTGTTCCAGGCCTAACTATCACACTCCATGTGGCATCCCTAATATCGGCACCTCGCTGCAGAGGGCGCCGACATTATACTGGCGATGAGTGTGAGATCATCGTCTGTCCTGCCATACAGCGGCTGCATGCTCTGGTCGAGTGTGCGGTGCTCGTGCTCGAGGGATTCGGTGGCCCAGCCATGCCACTGCAGCTCCACGATGCATTGCCCCGCTGCACAGAACAGCGAGTGCGGCACTGACACCATAGAGGGACACTGTCACCCTCAACGGAGTGGGTCAGTTCCTGCATCCCTCCAGCACATATGGTGAAAGACATCACGTCAGGATGGAAGGCCCGTCGAAGATTTGGTCTCACACTGCCTGCTGGCTACAATCAGGTGGGTCAAGCGAATCATCTTCAATAAAACAAACAAAAAAGAGAGTAAAGACAAAGAAGTGAATGGGCCCCAGCTTACAAATAAGGTTAGGAGTTCAGTGTGAACCAAACTGCCAGGATCACTCCAACCTCAGATACTCAGTGGCAACATTATTCTGTATGACACAATCACCTGAGGATCTCCAAGTGCTGCCACAAGATACAATTAAAAAGGGAGTAGGACACAGTTACCCACAGTGCTCCTCACACAAGGTAAAGCCAATACCAAACAAAGGGGGTACCCCACCTCCGCAGACTCCCGTCATGAATGCCATTCTGCCTATTAAACCTTTTGTCATAGAAGGAGCCCCCTCTGCACAGGCACCCAGGTGGAGAGACAGGGTTGAAAGAGTCTTCCTCTTCTTTGAGGCCACTTAAGTGGAAGATGAGCAGAAGAGAGCCATGATCCTTCATCTCGGAGGCAAGGACATATACAAGATCTCCAAAACAATGGTAGAGGCAGCCCCCAAAACACACGGCACCCTAGACACAGCCTCCAACGCCTATTTCGAACCCAATGGCAAACTGAGACTATGAGAGGTTCGTGTTTCGCCAAGCCAGTCAACAAGCAGAAGAATCAATTGACACGTTCTATACCAGACTCAAAGAGCTTGCCAGCACATGTGGGTTTGCAGACAAAAACTAAGAAATAAGGGGTCAGATCATACAGGGGTGGGCATTGGCGAAGCTTCGTGAGCACATTCTCGAAGAGTCAGGAAAATCCCTAGCTGACATTTTAAAAATGGGCAAAACCAAAGAACCATCCATATTCCCAGATGGAAGCCGTACTCAACAAGCCCAAAAAGTCAGAACCAGTCAATGCTATTGCACCAATGCCGGGCTCAAGCCGGGCCAAGAAAGGCAGGTCACCATCGAAGTCGTGTGGAGACTGCGGAGGCCCCACACATTGACCAGGAGAGTGTCCATTGAGGGGGAATAAATGTGCTGGATGCGGGAAGTTTAATCACTGGTTAATGCCGTTCCAGACATGCAAGAGCATAACAGTGGCATGGATGAAGATGACAGCGAAGAACATACCGTTCACTCCATCTTCACCATTGCCACAGCATTGCCAACACTGCGTAGGTTGCCTCAGTGTCAAATACAGGTGGGCAGTCAATTGATACTAGCAGTTGTAGACACCGGGCGTCTATCAATATAATGTCCGCTGAAACATACCAGATGATGCACCCCCGCTGCGCCTACATCAGTCAAAGATCACTGTGTTTGCCTATGGACAAGACCGGCCACTGATCATGCGAGGGAAGTTCAGGGTGACCCTCGGCTATGGGTCACGATCAGTACCGGCCCTTATCTACGTAGCCAAAAAAGGTCACGGCATGCTGCTGGGATGCCGAGCTGCAGAAGCCCTTGGTATTGTGATCTTTGCATTTGGGGTCTATCAAGAGGAGATCGCACACATCCTTGAAGAGTTTCCCAAGTATTTCTAGGAATTGGATATCCGAAGGGCTGCAAAATAAAGCTACACATAGGCTCTTTGGTACAACTCCTAGCCCTCCGACACAGGCGGATTGCCTTCCACTTGAGTCCCCAGGTCGAGAAGGAGCTGAACAAGCTTGAAGCAGCTGGGATCATTGAGAAGGTGACGGGACGCACCCCGTTGGTATCCCCTATTGTAGTTGCCAGAAAACCCAAAGAGGCAGGTGAAGTACGCATATGCGTTGATATGCGTCTACCAAACGTTGCCATCAAGAGGGAGCGGCACTTGACCCCCACTATCGATGATTTAATCAGTGAGCTCAGTGGGGCCTGCTGGTTCAAAACCTAAATTTGAGGTCTGGCTATCATCAGTTGACACTAGCTGAAGAATCCAGATATATAACCAGTTTCTCGACCCACGTTGGCCTATGGCGCTACAAGCATTTGAATTTCGGCATATCCAGCGCCACCAAAGTTTTTCGGAACGTCATTCATGAACTTCTTGCTGATCTCGCTGTAGTTGTCAACATCAGTGAAGACATCAATATTTATGCAAAATCTATCCCAGAGCACAACGTGCGACTCAGAAACATGCTACAAAGAATTCAAAACTTAGGGCTGACCCTGGATTGCAGCAAGTGCAAATTACTCAAACCGAACTGTATTTTTTTGGCTACGTATTCTCCTCGGAAGAAGTAGCACCTGACACAAAGAAAGTGCGTGACATCAAAGATGCACCTCCAGCTATGTCCGTGTCAGAAATGCGCAGTTTCCTGGGCATGGTAAATTACAGTGACAGATTTATCAAAGACCTGACAATGCTAACACAGCCACTACGAGCAACCAAAGACGCTCTGTCAGAGAAAACAACATTGGTATACTTTGAACCCCGCAAGTACAACATCATAGCGTTGATGCAGGCATCAAGGGCCTAGGGGCCATGTTGATGCAACGGAGTTGCGAGGAAAAGAGTGGACCCCAGAAGCTTTTGCAAGTAGATCCCTCACTGACACTGAGCAGAGGTACTCTCAAATTGAGAAAGAGGCAATCGAGATACACTGGGGGTGTCGCCATTTTCACTTGTACCTCTAAGGGCACCCGTTTATCTTCACAACTGATCACAAGCCATTAAAACCCCTGTTCAGAGGCACAGCATCCCCCGCGGATTGAAAATGGATGATCCAACTCCAAGAGTACAACTGCCAGGTAGAATACAAGCCTGGATCTCAAAACCCAGCAGACTACCTCTCCTGACATCCTTGTGCCGGTACCCCAGAGGAAGAGGAAGAGGCTGATGAGACGGAGGCTTACATCAGGTATGTGGCAGACCGATCTTACCCCATACCGACATTTTTGGACGCCATCTGTCAAGACACTAGACAGGATGAGTGTCTGCAAAAAGCCCTGGAAGTTGTAAGAACAGGAAAATGGTATGCCCTCAAGGTCCAGTGGAGTAAGTACACCTCACAGGAATGCTGCATCCTAGAAAGCTTATACAATGTCCATCTTGAACTCAGTGTTGACCCTAATGGATGCCTTCTGGGATGCCATCGAATCGTTAGCCTGACTGACCAAGCAGTGAAGCTTGCCCATGCCGGGTATCAGGCAATGGTTAAGACTAAGAGCCACCTATGAACTAAGGTGTGGTTCCCCTTGATGGATGAGCAGGTCGAGATGCTAGTACGGTCCTGTATGTGGTGTTAAGCATCGGGGGAGGTTAGTCCGGCAGCGCCTGTGGTGACTTAGAGGGGTCCCCAACAGCCTTGGATATGTGCGAGCCTGGATTTCAGTAGTTTGTCAGATGGAAGACACACCGTAGTGCTGCTAGATGACCACTCTAAATACCCTGAGGTCGAGATCCTCTCATCATTGAGTGCGACAGAGGTGATTCCAAATCTAGAAAAAGTGATGGCCACTCATGGATTGATCAAGGAGTTGAGGACGGATAATGGTCCGCCCTTCCAAGGACAAGAGATCGCTGCCTACCTGAAATTGCTTAAGACACACAATTGATGGACGGAATGCAAAACAAATCAAAACACTCACCCCCAGTCAAAGGATCTGGTTTAAATCCATCATTCTTTTGCTCACCATGCCACCACAGTTTAGACCTGGCCATATGCAAATCAGTCTTGACCCTGTGCCTCATGGGAACAGTCCAGCCCGAACTGCCAAGCCAGGTCCTCCCTGGACTGGAAACAAGCATCCTAGGACCAGTTTCGGGGTTTCACCCCTCATCAGCCAGGATAGCTTGATTCCAATGGCACAGTGAGCCCGGGACCCACGTCTGGTCATACCCGGTGCACTTAGGGCGAGGAAACAAAAGACACACAATTGATGGACGGAATGCAGAACAAATCGAAACATTCACCCCCAGTAAATGGATCTGGGTTAAACCCATCATTCTTTTGCTCACCATGCCACCCCAGTTTAGACCTGGCCATATGCAAATCAGTCTTGACCCTGTGCCTCATAGGAAGAGTCCAGCCTGAACTGCCAAGCCAGGTCCTCCCTGGACCGGAAACAAGCATCCTAGGACCAGTTTCGGAGTTTCACCCCTCATCAGCCAGGATAGCTTGATTCCAGTGGCACAGTGAGCCTGGGACCCACATCTGGGCATACCCGGCGCACTTAGGGCGAGGAAGCAAAAGACACACAATTGATGGACGGAATGCAGAACAAATCAAAACACCCCCCCCCCCAAGTCAAAGGATCTGGGTTAAATCCATCATTCTTTTGCTCACCATGCCATCCCAGTTTAGACCTGGCCATATGCAAATCAGTCTTGACCCTGTGCCTCATGGGAACAGTCCAGCCCGAACTGCCAAGCCAGGTCCTCCCTGGACCGGAAACAAGCATCCTAGGACCAGTTTCGGGGTTTCACCTCATCAGCCAGGATAGCTTGATTCCAGTGGCACAGTGAGCCCGGGACCCCCGTCTGGGCATACCCGGCGCACTTAGGGCGAGGAAGCAAAAGACACACAATTGATGGACGGAATGCAGCACAAATCAAAATATTGTTCTGCATTCTGTCCATCAATTGATCTTTTTGCATTAGTCACCCCGAGTGGGACGGGTATGCCCAGACGTGGGTCCCGTGCTCTCCATGCCACTGGAGTTAAGCTATCCTGGCTGATGAGGGTGAAACCCCGAAACCGGTCCTAGGATGCTTGTTTCCAGTCCAGGGAGGACATGACCTGGCAGTTCGGGCTGGACTGTTCCCATTGGGCGCAGGGTCAAGACTGATGTGCATATGGCTGGGTTCAAACTGGAATGGCATGGGGAGCAAAAAAAACGATGAATTTAGGCTCAGATCTCTGTACTGGGGTGAATGTATGACATTGTTCTGCATTCTGTCCATCAATTGTTCTTTTTGCATTAGTCACCCCAAGTGGGACGGGTATGCCCAGACGTGGGTCCCGTGCTCTCCATGCCACTGGAGTTAAGCTATCCTGGCTGATGAGGGGTGAAACCCCGAAACCGGTCCTAGGATGCTTGTTTCCAGTCCAGGGAGGACCTGGCCTGGCAGTTCGGGCTGGACTGTTCCCATTGGGCGCAGGGTCAAGACTGATTTGCATATGGCTAAGTTCAAAATGGAATGGCATGGGGAGCAAAAAAAACGATGGATTTAGGCCCAGATCTCTGTACTGGGGTGAATGTATGACATTGTTATGCATTCTGTCCATCAATTGTTCTTTTTGCATTAGTCACCCCGAGTGGGACGGGTATGCCCAGACATGGGTCCCGTTCTCTCCATGCCACTGGAGTCAAGCTATCCTGGCTGATGAGGGGTGACCCCCGAAACCGGTCCTAGGATGCTTGTTTCCAGTCCAGGGAGGACTTGGCCAGGCAGTTAGGGCTAGACTGTTCCCATTGGGCGCAGGGTCAAGGCTGATTTGCATATGGCTGGGTTCAAACTGGAATGGCATGGGGAGCATATAAAACGATGGATTTAGGCCCAGATCTCTGTACTGGGGTGAATGTATGACATTGTTCTGAATTCTGTCCATCAATTGTTCTTTTTGCATTACCTGAAATTGCTTGGCTCTCCTCATAAGAGAGTCACACCCTGGTGGCCTCAAGCTAAGGGGGAAGTGGATAAATTTGCCTGAATTAGCCATCTACTCATTTCTGCTTGACTATAGACAAAAGTTGGCATCCAATGATCGAGCCAGCCAGCACCGCCCGAGCCAAGACATCAAACCTCACCGTTGGAGACCTGGTATTAATCAAGGACCGGTCTCCAGGAAGTAAATTCCAGTTGCCATTTGAACACCACGCTTATCCTCTATGTTTGCCAGATCCGCCAGGCCCTGTGTAGCGAAAGGAAGAAGATCCAATTTCCAGAGCAAGCCCCAAAGAAGCCCCGAACCAGTCCTAGCGGACTCACAGCCCAGCCGTGATGTCCACACTAGATATGGACTTCACAGCAATTCGCCACCATCGAGCCATCTCCGACATCATCTGGTGTCAGGTAACCCTGTGGACAGGTATGCTGATATCTTTTAGTACCACTGCTCGTCTGGCACGACAAGTTTGAATTTTGTTTTCTTCATAGTACTATTAGTCTATGCCCCAGTACGACTTGTATTTTTCATGAGAATAAAGTTGAGTGTATTTTTCATTATGTTTGGTATTTTCTGCATTGTGGAGAGGAATGTAATGTCGGTCTAGTTGTTCCATTGTAATCTATGGACCTCATTGTGTGTATACTTAGACGTGGGGGGGTTTTCAGTGATACCAGCCCAGGCGTTAGTATGTTTGGTATAGCCCCTGTACCACGTGGTCTAAAAACAATAAATGCTGGAACGGCTAGGGCGGGGTCAGCAGAGACCGCCTGCGCCGGAACCCATGGGACCCTCCACTATGTCTCCTATGTCTCTGTTCCAGTCCTAACTATTGGACTCCACATCGCATCCCTAAGATCGGCGCCCCTCTGCCAACCGAATGCGCCAACGTTACAGTAGATAAGCCAAGTACCCCAAAGGTGTGGTCGCCGAGTCAGGCTGTCCTCCCTCCTGCAGCTGTCGCTCTAGGCCACAGCCAGGCGCTCACAGGGCCGCCAAATGATGTTTCGCAGCGTAAGCAGATCCCCAGCGGTCATGCCCCATAAGTCAGCCAGGCACGGCCTGAGAAGCTTTCTGCCGTAGGGCTGCACACCCCCCTACCTCCCCGCAGCTCTTCCGCCGCTCCTCTCATCGGGTACCAGCAGCTAACGCGGCACGCAGTCTCCTTACTGCTGCACGGCCCGGCTGAACAGGACTACACCCAGGAGCACCATGCGGCCCAACTCGCCAGTCTCCGCGGCCTCCCTCAGATGCACGTGGCCTCCGCACCGCCGCAGGAGCCACGCGGAAGAGTTCTGTCTGGAGGTGCCCCGTGCAGGGACATCTTAAGTATTTTGAGGGCCCCTGTTCAAGACAGCTTTGAATTTATGATCCAATGTCAGCTCTGTCAAGCCCTCTTTGGCCAGGTCTCTGAAAGTGCACAGGCACCCTCATCCAAATTCTAAATGTGTTTACATCTAATATTCGGGTATAGTGACCTGTTTCCAAATTTGTAACACAGCAGCAGCTTTTGAATTTTACTGCAAAAAATCTCTGTGATACCCTCCCATTCCTCATATGTTATGTCCTGTTTTGATCTAAAATAAATATTTTTTATGGATGCTGCATGCAACATAAACACAACATTTCTCTACAAAATGCCTGTAAAAGAATCTCACACATCACCCGCATTAAAAATAAATTAAAGGAAACCGTATTTAAAACGATCTGCTTAAGAATTATTCGAGGTCATCAGGGCAAATCTGCAGGACAGAGCTGGCTCTATCAGGGGCCCCCAGAAAGGATGGGGCCCTGGGCCAGAGCCCAATTTGCCCAAGCCTTTAAACATCTCTGGTGGCCCACGTGGAACACTGCGCCAGTCCCCGCGGATTCTCTCAGGAATGCTCCTGGCCATCTGCTTCCATCCGGATCAATGTTGGAGTGTAACGTAACGTGTAAAAGTGGTAACGTAGCAGCCCAGCACAGTTAATTGTGTATTAAAGGGTCCCGCTAGTAGAGGATAATTGTCAGGTATGTTGATTGGCTGGCTGAACCTCATCCACGGGCGGCCATCTTCCAGCACGACTCTCTGGCGCCCCCTGCATTTTGAAATCCGAAACTAGAAGGACTTTTTACATAATATGTCATGTCTCTTCTGTTGTGGTTTAAACAGTTATCGCAAGGGTTCAATGCTACAGGCTGTGAACCCTGGTCACTTTGCTGGGACACTTGTACTCAGTTTCTTCTTCAGTCCCTCTAACCTCCCTCCAGTTTGGGAGATATCATGTATTTAATGGACCCTGTTAAACTGCAGAATGCTATATAAGTGTTGTAATATTTCCGTCCCCCACCTGGGACACAGAAATATGTAAAAAAAACACATGCTTTTCTTTGCATCCTGATTTTACTGATTCTCTGGGAGCCACCTTGGATTTGGCCATTCGTTCAGTTTCCTTGAATGAAAAACATAGAATTACAACCAGATCTTGGTGTACGTTCCAGATATTTATGCAGGCCATCCCATGAACTATCGCCATTCCTGAAAGAGAACTAGGATCCAGCGCTAGGCCTTCTCCCACCTAGCTTCAATGTTTTCATGGCGAGTCAGCCGGCTCGGAGACAGAAACAACATTGAAAGGTGGTTAGTGTCCTTTATCAACAAGGGGCAGGGTCTCACATATTATAGTGAGTTCCCAAAGTAATTTTGTTGTAAGTGGCATCCACCATACCACTGCTTCTTCCTCGCTTTTCGATCTTCCTGTACAATCCCATACACTCCTCTTTATGTTCTTTTTATTCCCTCAAAGGTGATATGCTCACAGTATTTCTTTGAGATGGTGTTTGGCTATTGATTGTAGAGTGCACTAACACCCCTCACATTAGAGTAGTGGCATTTAAAAACCTTAAAGAATGTATTTGTCGTGGTGCGTAGTATGCTTATTTGGTTGGTGTGGAAACACATCCAGGTGTACTTTTAGGGGACGACCACAAACGTCCATTTGTGCAGGGTGGTTTCAGATGAATACATGGGCACAATATATTTTCTTCTGTACAAATTCTTGTGAAGACACTGCTGGTGTTGAAGGCAGAAACAAAAGCGTTTTGGTATTGAATTAAAAAGATCTATGGTAATAAATCATACCATGTGAAAAAATCAGGTAGACTGCTGTTTTTGTTTTTCAAGAATTGTACAAGTATAAAAGGAAATACAGACTTTTTTTCACAGGAGTTTTTACAGCATTACGCTATTTCCACCATCTTCACTGAGGGAGAAAATGAAGAATGAAGGACAGGTTTATTTCTTGTTAGAGTCCATTTGCGAGTATCGAATGTACCAGTTTGAGTTTTATAAGTAGCTGAGATATGGTGTGTTTTCCATATATTCCACCGCTCTAAGTAGCTGCCAGCCAACATATCTTTCACCCTAGGGCTTTTTCAAGACTGTTGATGATCATTGGAATCCACTTTGAAAAAAGACATCTTAGATGTAAGGAAGGGTCAGGGAAATTCGGGAAATAATCACGCAGTATTGGGCACTGCAAATGTGAGTCGTTGCAGTCAGAGAGGAATGGATAAAGGAAGATAGAGCGACCTTTATTTGTGTTGAAAGAAACCGCTTTTTAAATTTAATATTTTCATTATGAGCCAGATGAGTCAATACATGATTATAAAGGTAATGTCAAGAGGAAAAAAAGAAAAGAGTAAGCAATTTGTCTTTTTAGAATGTTTTATATTTATCCTCCAATAGACCTACGACTGAACTTACTTTTTGACTCAGTAAGGTAAACCCGTCTTTACCGCCTGCTTTACTCTTGTTCTTCACATTCTACATTACCCACCATAATATAATACAGTAAAAATGAATGAAAAAAGTCTGTATCTCCATTTATATTGTACATTCGTTCTAAATAAAAAAACACCAACTATTTGATTTTGTCACATGGTGTCATTTATTAGCAAAAACGTTTTTAAATCAGCGCCCAATAACAAACCTCCTGTTGGTTTCACCTGCACATCTCTTGAGCTGTGCTATTTATATCTATGTTAATATAACTCTTAAAAGGGGCTTACATCACTTCCCCTTGTTTTTCATTGGTTCCTGAGCTTGTCACTTTCTTTTCCTCTGTTTCTATTGGCTGTAGCATGCTATTTCCTGTTGTTCCTTGTGTGTTTCTCTTATCAGTCTCCCTTGGCCCAAGTACTGTTTTCATCCATTTTCGTTTTGCTGGTACTTCTTGTCAGCACCTCTTCATGCTTCAAGAAGCGCACTCATCAGTTCCCCCGGGGCCGAAGCAGGGGCTCACTCTCTTCCAAGCAACTCCTGAGGCCCAATGCAGCCAGTGGGAGAACCGCTTCAGAGGTACTCACTTAAATAAATGTTTTTTCTTTGCTTACAATTCTTTTGTTTAGGTTGGAGCGGCGTTGTTCTTGCTCACAGCGTCTACTTTCCCTTAGGAATCAGTCTTTGCAGAGGTGCGCTTGTTTAGTTCTAAGGGTGTGGCACGGCTGCTGTGTGTCCCGTTTAACTTCAAGTGGCCCAGTAGTTGCTCACTTTTCCTCAGGCACCAGCTGTTGCAGAGGCACTGCTTGATCAGTTCCAAGGATGTGGTGCAGCTGCATATGGCATAATGCTTATAGGAAAGTTGTTTTGTATTTGAGAATGTATAAGGATTTCGGGGTGATCCAGCGGCGTACTAGCAACAGATACTCCACTACCATATACTCACCTGGGCCCATATAACTCTCTTGCACTAAACACCAAGTAGACCGCTGGAACTTTCTAGTTTTATAATTTTCATCCCTCAAGATGTAGTTATTTCTTCTCTAACTAAACCTTTCACTGATCAAATAGTTCTTTCCTCTGGTCAATGGACCATTAGGTGGAACTAGTTGATGGCGATAATTAACATGACTTATTATACGTTTCTTGATTAAATAAAATAATCGCAGACTCGGTTTAAAAATCTTTATCTAAATTAGTTGGTTGTGAACCATCTCAAAACGTTTCAGTACAAACACCCTCATTCACAAGAGTGCCAATTCAATAACATTTCAATAGTTATAATAATTCAGATCCACACAACAACTATACTCAGAAAGAAGAGGATAGAGAGAGAAGAGCATTTATCAAGACAATGAATTTATAATTACCAAGTATGGTGTGAAGACCAACCCCTGGCCAAAGGGCTGGTAAGGGTCCCCAGGACAGATCAGGAGACAAAGACTTCAGGACAGGAATCAGGACAGGATACTTCACCTCTCTAGATACCGACGAGTGCGTCACACCCCTCTCTGACACTCTCTTCCTCCTCGTGGTTCTTCCACGATCTTCTTTCTAACCCACCCAAATTAAGTAGATGGTTCTGCATTCGATTTCTTCATCAGCATTTCAGAGCATCAGCACCACCCCCAGCACCGACAGCATCCCAAACTCCGAATTGTTTCTGCTGCTTCCGCTCCCAACAAGCTTAGCTAACTAACTAACTAAACTACTTCAATTATACCTTTCTATTACCATGTACCACCCATTAATGTTTCAATTTTACAAAATACTAACTTCTGATTTGACAGGCGAGGGGGGATGATCATCACACCATGCTTATATTTCACTTATTTCTTTAAACCTTTGTTTCAAAACTCCTCCCCTCAAACTTTTATTCCGCACTTCCTTTCCCATACATCTTTAAACTTTATTAATACAAATGTAGCGATCTCTTGAATAAAGTTCCTTTATATGAACTCTTCACCCTCATGTTCCCAGGGCACATCTTCGCCGACCTTGGACGCGTGACAAGTCCTTAGTCATCTTTTCGTACTTCCTCGCCAGGGCGCATGCGTCGCGCAACGTCAGTCTGCTCGACTCAGACAAATTTGACAGGCCCAAATACGCACTAATAATAAAGTCAAAAGGAAAAATATTATTCTCAAAAATAAATGATTTCACTGTATACCACCAACTTCTACTCTAGCCCATACCATTTATTATTTCCCTTTCTGCATTTGCGTTAATATAGAACTTATTTTCTAATTTCAGCAAGCAGGTGCCATGCATGTGAGTTTTCAAGCGGCCATTTTATAGTTCTTTGCGCAAGCGCCAGAATTTCCCTTCAAGCGTTAGTACGTCATACTACGTAGATGCAGTAGATGCATGCGCAGTAAAGATCCAGTGTTAGAATGCATCTTAGTCCTTCGTTCATGTTATTGCAGTTAGTAAACACACAGGCAAGCTTCATTTTCTCCCGCGTGTAAAAGAAATGCGTATTATTAAGCACAAAACACGTTGTTAGCAATTCGTTAGTGAGTTAAAACGAGAGGATTGCTTCCGAGCAAGTCTCATGTACGAGTCCTTGCTCCATCAATCCCCTCTCTGATGGCATATTAAGCCATCACAAAATTACCCATCCATCCCAGATACCAACTTTAACACTTCTCAGTTTTCTCTATTTGTCCTCTCAAATTTTCATCAATAATTTCGTTTCCTTCTAAATCTCGCATCTTCTTATATAACCTGCCTTTCATTTCTTCCAAGCGTATTTCATCATATTTTCTCTTTTGTGTCTGTCCCTTTCCTTTTCTTTCCAAGTGTACTTTTTCTTTCGTACCTTTTCTACAACATCTATATGTAATTATTATTAACATCACTATCGTTATTATCATAACTAATGGTATTATTATTTGACCTAGAAAACTTTTCCCAAAATCAACAAACCATTTCCCTATTGATGTTATACTTTTCGTTAGTCTTCCCCACACACTGTCAACCTCCAGTTGGGTCAAATCTTTATGCATTCTAGTAATGTTTTCAATATATCCTTTAATTTCTCTGCTCTTGTCCGGAATATAAGTGCAGCAATGTTGAACTTTCAACATGCCACAGACTCCACCTTCTTTTGCTAACAATATATCAAGAGCAAGACGGTTCTGTAAAACCATAGATCTAATTGCAACCATTTCTGTGTTAATCATTAGAAATCCTCCTGCAGTGTCTGTAGAAAGACGATCAACTATGGTTGATAACTTAGAAATTTTCTGTGAATTTAGAATTACTCCAACTGAGGGTATCAGTGCACTAAAAATGTCTCCTACAATTTCAGAAAAACTAGCTCTTCTTCTACGTGTTAGTCCATTAGAATTTCCATTGGTTCCACTGATTTTATCTACATGATACATTTTTGGAAAAACTATTCCAAAATAACAACTTACGTACCATCTTGCAGGTAACCTATAATAGGCATTGCTCCCACAAACATAATACACTCCTGGAAACACAGGATCAGTTCCCCCTTTTAGTCCCCATCCTCCTAATATTAGGAAGTTATGTTCACATTCACTGGAACCAATGTAATTATTGTTATAATCTGTCTTCAATCTATGGAGGCAGAATTTTCCCCTTTTCACAAAGTCCAGGGACATCGCAGCATGAGCCTTGCCACTTGCATAGATTCCCTCCTTCCCAACCAATGGAGGTACATGAGTTTTCTGTGTAGTTGCCTTCCTCATTAAATCCTGTCTCCTTTCTTCTACTAAATTCAAAAAATCTTTTTCTTCAGTTCTTAATGTACATGTTAGATTATCTCTACGTGCCTGAACTAAATCTATTGAACTCATCGTTATGAAAAATTCACCCATAAACTGTGCGTTTTTACTACTAGCTACTGGATTCATATTCTTTCTAATAGGTAGTTCAGAAAATACTACATCTAAATTAGAATAAAAATACTGAAGTCTCCCTGTAGAGTAAAATAAACTTGATAAAATACTACATGACACACCATAAGTTAAAGGTATATGGTGATACGTAATCCCTTCTGATACTGATGAGGGTAACTTCATACACACGTAACAATTGTTAATTTCCATAGTGCTAACATACTGAAATAACAATTTAATAAACACATTAGAGGACGTATTATAGTCTGATTCATTGTGATAGTTTGCTTCATCTTCTACCCCTAATTCTATTTTAGTTTCTCTTATCCTATCCAACTTAACATTAGTATCTGTATTATTCTTGTCACTTGTTTTCATTATTAAAGGTATTCCTACTGTTAGGAATAACCATCCTAATGCTGCTAATAAAATACTACAAAAACAAAATCTAAAACACTTTCTTTTTAATCCACATTTTGGTTTTTCGATAACTTCAATGTCTGCCATTTTATCCCTGAGAAAATTTATTTTCTTTTCTTTTCTCTTATCTTTTTCTTTTTCAGTCTTAGCCTTCCTTTTTGTTCTTAAGGAGGTTTCAATTGGCTTTCATCAATTTGTGCAATATGGACCTCTTCTGTCTCATCAGACAGATCCAGGCACTCAAATTCCTCGAGTATAACGTATGTCCACTCAGGAGCCTTGTATCTCCTGTTTAAGTTTTTCAATCTTGGACTTCTTCGAGTTATTTTTGCTAAGGTTTGTTTAGGTCTTGTTTGACTTGTGATTTCGTTCACTTGCTCTGGTTTCTTTTCAGATTTTCTCAGATGATATTTTAGTTTCTTTACTCCAGTTGGCCAATTGTCTCCCTTTCTAACTCTTTTGATTTGTACTGCGTTTTCACCGTCTTTATCTCTTTGTAAAGTTCTTTTTATTTCATTTATTCTGGGCACAATCCATTCTGTTTCTCTGTTTTCTGTGCTTGTACCTTCCTTTGCTTCCACCTGCTCAGGTTCTACTGTATTTTGTTCTACTTCTTCCTGAGCTTGTTCTTCTAATTCTATCTGACCCTGTTCAGGTCTTAGTTCAAACCTTTCTTCTTCTGCCTGAACTTGTTCTTCTAACTCTATCTGGCCCTGTTCAGGTCTTAATTCAAACTTTTCTTCTTCTGCCTGAACTTGTTCTTCTAACTCTATCTGGTCCTGTTCAGGTCTTAATTCAAACTTTTCTTCTTCCGCCTGAACGTGTTCTTCTATTTTTCCCTCCTCAGGTTTGTTTGTGTCTCTTTCTATTTTCACCTGAGTGTGTTCTTCTTCCCCTGTCTCTTCCTGACTACTTTCCTGTCTTTTCAGTTCTGTTCTTCTTCTGGTTTCAATAACATCATCAATTATTTCAATCACTGGGATCCATTCTTCCTGACTTATCTTGGGCTGTTCGTCATATGGTTGTCTTTCAGAATCTATCTCTCTAGATTCTTCAATTTCACAGTTTACAACTTCTGACGCTTCAGCTTGCTCAGTCAGTGGTGGCTCTTGTTGATCTGATGGGCTCGGAACTCTTCTGGTATGGCTGGCATGAATCCAATTGGGCAGACCTGCACACTTCACTGCTGTGGTAGTGACTAGTATGACTTGACGTGGTCCGTCCCACCTTGGTGCTAGGCACGACTTTCTTGCGTGTTTCTTTACCAGCACCCAATCTCCAGGATTCAAATCATGCGCTTGGTCTGGCTGTCTTTCAACTGCGTCTTCTCCAACCTGGTGAGAGATAGAACGCATCATTTTAGCCAATCCTTTGCAATAGTCCAATACCAGATCATCAGATATACTCATTAGTTTATTTCCAGGAATAAATGCCTGTCTCATGGCTCTTCCCATGAGTACCTCATGTGGGCTCATTCCTGTTTTTCTGTCTGGAATGTTTCTGAGACCCATCAATACAAGAGGTAATGCATCTGGCCATTTCAGCTTTGTGGATGCACACACCTTTCCCAATCTTGACTTGATCATGCCATTCATTTGTTCAACAACTCCAGAAGCCTCTGGACAATATGCACAGTGCAGTTTTTGTTCAATGTTAAACGCAGCACAGATTAATCGAATTATTTCATTATTAAAATGAGGGCCTCTATCTGATTCCAAAGTGACTGGAAAACCAAATCTCGGCACGAACTCCCTCAACAACAATTTTGCAACTGTAAGACTGTCATTTCTCCGAGTTGGATAGGCTTCCACCCATCTTGAGAAAAGGCATACTATGACAAGTACGTATTTCAGTCCATTACATGGGGGTAATTCAATAAAATCTAACTGTAATCTGGTGAAGGGTCCTTCTGCCTTTCCGATCTTTCCCCAGCTTACCACTGTCTTTCTACCTGGGTTCTGCTGTTGACAGGTTAAGCATCTTTGGCAAAGGCTCTCTGCGACTACCCTGAACTTCAGATTATACCAACTCTGTCTGAATAGCCTGATTATTGAATCTCTCCCTATGTGTGTTGCTCCATGGTACACCCTCGCCATTTTTGAAAGCAAACAATCTGGCATGACTGGTCTTCCATCTAAATACACCCATACCTCATCATGTGGTCTCTTTGTACAGGCTGCCTTTATCCAGATTTCTTTTTCCCTTTCCTCAACTTCTTCCTGCAATTGTCTAATCTCATCCCATGTTTCTGGTACTGAGAAGTACATAAGTTGGCATCTGGTTTCACCCGTTTCAATTTTTCTGTTTATGGCTACTGCATTTTTAGCACAGTATTTCGCCACTTGGTCAGCATAATTATTGCCAGCAGTCACAAAGTCATTTCCTGACTGATGTGCAGCGCATTTTACAACTGCTATCTCTTTTGGCAATTGTAATGCTTCCAATAAATCTTTCACATTTTTGCTGTTTCTGATAGGAGATCCTGAGGAAGTCAGAAATCCCCTTTGCATCCAAAGCTGGCCAAAGTCATGCACAATCCCAAACCCATATTGGCTGTCCGTAAATATGGTTACTCTCCAATTTTTCCCCTTTTTACATGCTATTGTTAAGGCAACCAATTCAGCTACTTGTGCAGACTTGACCCCAGGTAAACAGGATGCTTCAATTACCCCCGAAATTTTACAAACAGCATATGCAGCACTTAGACCTCCTTCTTGCATCCTAAGGCAGGAACCGTCTACAAATAACTCATGATCAGCCTCTTTCAAAGGTGTCTCTCTTATGTCTGGGCGGGGCTTCGTGCATAACTCAGTCACGTCCAAACAATCATGATCACTTTCATCTTTTACTTCCTCATCGCAGGGGTCTGGCAATAGAGTGGCTGTGTTCAGCATTGTACATCTTATTATAGTCACGTTCTCAGCTCCCAAAATCACTCTTTCGTACTTTGTCAAACGACTAGGGGTGAGGTGCTGTGTTCTTGTTCTTGTCAAAAGAATCTCAACCGAGTGTGGAACAAAAACCTTTACCGGATGTCCCATCACTATCGACTCACTTTGCTCCAGACTCATACAAGTAGCAGCTACTGCTTTTAAGCAGCCAGGCAATGCTGAAGCCACTGGATCCAATGTGGCTGAAAAATATGCCACTGGACGTCGACTCAATCCATGTCTCTGTGTTAAGACTGAAAGTGCACAATTCTCTCTTTCACAACAGAACAAAGCAAAGTCTTTTGAATAATCAGGCATGCCCAAAGCAAGAGCCTCGCACAAACAATTTCTTAGTCTCACAAATGCCTCTAGGCAGTCATCATTCCAATCAATTGGATCTTTTGCTTGTTTCCGGATCATCTGTATTAATGGTTTTGCTAACATAGAAAAACCATTAATCCATTGCCTACAATATCCAACCACTCCCAGAAACATTCTCATTTCTCTCTGAGTCTGTGGCAATTGCATTTTTTTGATTATTTTTATTCTTTCCGGTGTCACTTTTCTAACTCCTCTTTCTATTTTATGCCCTAAATATCTTACTTCTTGTCGACAGAACTGTAACTTTTCTGGAGACACCTTGTGTCCTCCTTCAGCCAAATGGTTCAGTAATGCAATTGTATCTGTGACACAATCTTCTCGTGTTTTTGATGCCACCAATAGGTCATCAATGTACTGAACCAGAACAGAATTTCCAGGCATGATCAACGATTCCAACCACTTTTTCAAAATCTGATTACAAATTGAAGGACTCTCTGTGTACCCTTGAGGAACATGACACCATGCGTAAATATGATCTTCAAACTTAAACGTAAAAAGATACTGGCTGTCTGGGTGCAAAGGAATAGAAAAGAACGCTTGGCATGAATCAATTACTGTAAACCATCCTGCATTCCAGGGTATTTGATAAAGGATCACTGCTGGATTTGGCACAATTGGACAACAGGGAACTACAATTTTATTTATTTTCTGTAGGTCTTGAACTATTCTGTACTTTCCGCTAGGCTTTTTCAGTCCCATTATTGGCGAATTACAGGGACTACCCATCACCTTTTTTAATATACCTTGTTTAACCATTCTTTCAATTTCTGGAACAATTCCTGCTTTTACTTCTGGACTCATTTTGTACTGTCGGGTATTTGGATACACTGCACCTTCTTTCACTGTCACTTTAACTGGGTCTATATTTGTCATTAGCCCAATGTCTTTTTCTGTAAAATCCCACATTTCTGGATTGACTGTTGTTCTTAACTCTTCTGGCAATTCATTCTCGGTTATCAATGAAAACATTTCATCTACTTCTGTTCCCTGTTTGGCCGACATCATCTTATAAATAACGTCCTCATCGGGGGTTTGGAAAGCAACACCATCCGGTGTACAATAGATCATGCAATTCATCTTGCACAAAAGATCTCTTCCCAACAGATTTACAGGACTGGAATCGCATACTACAAATCGATGCATTTCTTTGAAGTTTCCAATGTGCACCTCCATTGGCTTTGTGATAGGGGTTCTAATCTGTTGGTTAGATACGCCTACAACTTGAATTGACTCTCCCGAGAGGGGTAGGTTTGGGATGTCTGCTGTTCTCACAGTAGACCTGGTAGCACCAGTATCCAATAGGAAAGTAATGTCTTTACCTTCTACTCTCCCATCAACGAACGGACCTGACTGATCTACCGGCAAGGATGCACCAAGCACGCACTCCTCTTCCTCCCCCCTCAGGCACCGTCATTGTGCGGTATCTGAATGTTCTTCATCATTCTGTAAAAAATATTGTGCAATTGTTCTATTATTCTTACCACTTTCTCCTTGAAATCCGGTGTTCGCACTGAAACTTTGATGGTTCACAACATTTTGCATAGGAGCTGGTGGCACCTGATATTGTGGAGTGACTACCTGTTGCTGCTGATTCATAAGTACTTCATTCTGCATCTGTCGGATTACATTTTGATTTGGCCCATTATTATTCTTATTATTCTGAGTACTCTTACACTCGTTCTTCCAATGTCCAAGCTTTCCGCACGCATGACAAGGAAACTTCTTTTTCGCTTCTTCTCTGTCCATTCGCCCATTAAATTTATTACCATTCGCTCCTTGATTATTCTGACTCTGTTCTTTCACTTGAATATTATTTTGGTCATTTGCTTTCTCTTCTTGCTGCTCTGCCAATTTAACTTGTGCCCACATCATTTTCTCTTTTAGCTTCCTACGCCTGGCCTCAATGTCATCTCCGCAATATTTTGCGTACTTTAGAATCTCATCCACTGTCTTACTTTGCCAACACAACATGTGCTGTTGTATCATCTGACTGATTTCTGGTTTCAAGCCATATACAAACCGATACACAAAATGTCCCATATCTTTGTCACCAATATTCTCAAAACCACTATACTGCTTAAACACCTGCAATAACCGTTCATAGTACGCATGTACAGATTCATTTGGTTCCTGTGTTGTTCTATCTATTTTTACCCAATCTTTTTCTTTAGGAGGGATTTTCCCTTTCAAATACGTAATCACTTGGTGATACTTTTTCATCACCTCTTCCGAAGGTGCTCCTGTTTTTGTATCTCTAGGATACTCCTCATTAGGCCAATCAATTGTGATCTTACATTCGGTCCATAAATCAGCAGGTACCACTATATCAAATAGACCATCCAAGTCTTTCAATAACACCTTTGAAATCTTCACAAACCTCTCTACCTGTTTGTACCACTCAACTGGTTTTTCTCTCAGTTTTGGAAAATCATTTGTAAATGATAAAATATCTTGTCTACTCCAAGGAACATGAACATATCCACCTCCTGGAACCTCTCTCATTGGACACAATTTTTCCACTTTGCTTGATTCTCTTACTGTAAATGCAGCTGCTGCTTCTCTCGCTTGCACTTCCTCTTTCTTTCTTATCCATCTAATTCTCCATTTATCAATGTCTCCCCACTTTCGCAAAATGTTCATTAATTCTTTTATCTGTAGCCTTTTTCCTGAAGCATTTACACTTTCTAAATCTTTATCAGTAAAATCCACTCAATAGGGTTTTTGTAACAATTTTGATTTCCCTATGTCTATTCCAATCTCTGAAGCAACTTCAGTTAGTCTCTCATGAAATATTCTTGCTCTCCTAGTTATACTCTTACATAGAAACAATAATTCCTCATCATTGTAACCATTTAATCTTTCTGTACCCACACATCCTGTCATCATCTCTTCCAATTCCACTTTCAATCTGCTGATATCTAAAATCTTTGGTATTGGGTCCTGATTATCTCTTTCCTGAGCCCACCTTTCTATTTCTTCAGAGGTGACTACTGTTGCGCCTGCAGTTCCAGCCGGAACCAAAGGTCTTCTTTCTCTCAAATTCATAGGCGTAACTCTCTTTGGAGTTTCCGTATGAGGTTCCACAATAGGGAGATCCATTAATGAAATAACTGACTCACTTTCACTAACCTGATCATCTGTGATTACTATCTCTTTTCTAGGACTACTTAATGGAACTGTCACGAGTTGTGGTTTCTGGCAAATCGTATTATCCCCATATAATGGGATTACTGGACCAATGGTTACTGGTACTGTCAAAGCTTCAGTATTTAAATTCAATTGACTTATCCTTTGAACTAGTTCTTCCCTAGTTTTATTCAAGGCTTCTCTTTCATTATCTTGCAACACTCTATTGTATGATGTCTCATGTAAAATCTGTCGAGTTAATGGTATTCCCATTACTGGCGCACTTGGGACAACCTTACTAGCTGCTTCTTGATACGGTGGTGGATTTTTAATTAAAATATCCTCTAACAACTCGTCATCTGATTCACCATATCCTGTCAAATTCATATGTTTCGTTTTCTCCTCACACTTTCCTCCAGATTGTTCCTCAGCCATCAACACTGGATATAACCCTTCTGATACCATAGCTCTCCTCCACTGTTTCATCTGCCCTTCTCGTGACTCATGCAAGTGTCTCGGAAAGAATCCTCTATATCTTCCACCTCTGCATTTCTCTCGTTCATATGACTCAGTCTCCCATTCTTCCAAAGGCTCATATTGAGTTAATCTAGGTCTAGGTTCTAAATCATTCATTTTCAATCTCAAATACTGAAGAATCCTCCCATTAAACGTACCATCCTTAGGAAACGCTAACACACCATCATCCTTCGTGTACTCTATCAAGTTTTCCAACCACACGCAGGTATGATATCCTCTTTCCATCATCATAAAAGATGCTGGTGTCTTCGGTGGTGGAATAGGAATTCCCTCTCTAGTCAACAGAGGCTTATCCTTTACAAAGAAATTCTTTATTTTCTTAAAAAATGACATATTTCTTTTCTCTCCATACATCTTTGAAGAACGGTGTAGGAAATTGTATTCCGCAAACCCTTCAAATCAGGCTCACACTCGTACTCCGACCAATGTCAGCTCGGCCTTTTCTTGACGTCAGTTCTGCTCCTCACTACTGACCCCTCCTTTACAATGCTGCTCCTGTCACCCGCCCGCTGTGTCTGCCAATCCCAGCGCGGCTCACTGTGACGTCAGTCCAACTCAGGCGATTTCTCACCCCTCCTTTACCAAGCTCCTCCTGTCACATGCCCGCTGTGTCTACCAATCCCAGCGCGGCTCTTTGTGACGTCAGTAGCACTCTGGCAACTGACCCTCCCTTTACAAGGTAATACGAAACTTTATTTCTCGAAAATTCTCTTTAAACTTCTTTGTTATTAACAACGTAAAAACATTCGCTACTCTGTCTGTTCCACTAAATCAAAGGATAGTTTATTTCTTTTCACTGCGAGTAAAACCTTCCGCTTACTCTTCACCTAAGCTCCAGAGAACCTGCTACTCCTCCGGTGTCACCCGTTAGGGAAATTTGAGACCGATGTTTCACCAGCGAACTCCTTTTGCTGTCAATCTAGCTTAGAGGAACCTGCTACTCCTTCAGGGTTACCCTTACTAGGTGATATAACGCCTAAAGTTTCACTAGCGAACTCTTTGCTATTGATCCAGCGCGGCTAATATAAATTTCTCCTTAGGACACGAATCCAGGTAAAACATTTATGCAACCTATTGTCTATTAAACCTTATGTCGGTGGGGCCCATGACACCGCATATCATACATTCATTCATTCACTGGATTTCACACCAAGGAGAAATGTGCTGCTGGACGAACGGGATACCTTGTTAAATTTGACAGAATAATACCTCAGACATTATATACATTAACCTTTGATCCTGTCAGTTCTAAAACATCAAGGTACTCCGCTCTTTGGTCGATGGACCAACTAGTAGAATAAGTTGATGGTGATTAAGACCAGCTCAATCACAATTAAAACCTTTTAACATTTATAACTCATAAATGAACTAAAGAACCACAGACTCATTTTAAGTTAGAATGTAATTTTATCTAAATTCTCAATTGCTTAGGTGAAATTCTTTGTTTATTAATCACATTTAATATATCAATAACATTTTTAAAGAAAAGTTTAATGAAGAATAGAAAATTATGCATTACCCATAGTTTTAGGATGCGGACAGGAATGGTTCACCAAAAAGAAGATAAACCTCAGATCACAGAATAGAACTCCCAAACTGACTGACTGTCCCGCTAACCTCCTCGGACGTACCTCCCAGGCAGAATTCCCGCAACGATCTCGTTCCTTCCCTAGTCAAGTTCAAAAGTCCAAAAATGACAAAGTCTTTTTGCAGTATTGAGTGGAAAAATGAAAAATAAAAAGGTGGTATGGTGTAGTGTAGTTCCTATTTCCCTAATAGGCTCTGCATATTGGAATAATATAACCTATAGGCTTGACATAGGACTAAGGTCGGTATGTCCCTATCGAGTATATTAAACTTAATTACTTGTGCCAGCTAGCTCAGAGGCCACTAGAAACTCCTTGAGAACAAGAAGGGAGTAGTTTCTGGCAACCGAAAAACATGACAACTTTGTTTCCCTTTAGAATCGGAACACGTCTCAGAATCGTGGAAACAATAGATAACAGTTTCACTCAGTCAATCGTGCATGCTTAGTTTCTACAGAGTTACACAGAAAGGAAAGACGGGCGTTTCAATAAAAGGTTTTATTGAACAGTCTTGTTTCTCGTGTAAGAGATGTGTGCTGTTATGATCACAAGACAGTATGCAAGATAAATAATGTACAGCGTAAGCAGTAGAAATAAATAATACTGCGCTAGCATTATCTTTTAGCATATATTCACGTACATAAATAACATGAGCTAAAAATGCGAGTACTCATACGATGCGTCTCTAAGCTAGTTCTACCCCAATGTACCTAACCTAGTCTAGGTGTAGGGAAAGGTAGAAGTAGGTGGAGTATTCTCTAGTCTGGTATACTAGGAGTATGTTAAGTATAGTACGCCAAGTATGGTATGCCAAGAGTCCCTCTAGGTTCTAGTCAGCTCCATACCTTGAGAATGAGAGAGGTGGGAATCTCTTGCCGGATCTGGAACTCTAGCACCCCGCGAAGGGAGTCAGAACACTGGAAGCTGGATTCGTCTGTGTGCAGGAATGACAGCGTCTTCTCAGTGCGTCAGGTCGGGATATGGGTTCCTCTGAAGTCGAGGTCTCCTCTAACTTGCTTGGGCGAGGGAAGGTATATTTATACCTGATGGGTGCCTCGGAATGTTAGCATTGATGTGAAGTCGGACAGAGGAAGACATCAGGAATGAACCCTTAAGGTATAACGGTTCATACATAATAGATGAGTTCTTGGAGAAATCAATAGTCCTGTGCTAGGGGAACTCCCGAAGCTTAAGGGTCTGGTTTCTAAGAACTCGTTGTGACGTTAGGGTGGACGGATGTCGGTGACCATGCCTGTATTTGGAGTGCACGGTTAATGCCTAAATAAGGACAGGGTTTCTATGCCTATATAAGGGCAATGCGAATTGTGCCTATATAAGGACATGATTCAGGAAAATCTATATACGGACACCTAAAGCGGAATACAACACCCACTCCACTTTCGAATGAACGATAATACTAAATGCTAAAGATTTGAATGCTAAACATAAAATTGAGTACCACATGTTACTAAAAACATTTCTAAAAGTATTTTAAAAGAAGCTCAAAACTGTTGAAATGCAATAGGTACTGTACATTTAAAGCATCGGTTTCATTCTAAGCATTTAATGGAAGTAAAAATGCAACGTGAATGAAACAGAAATATATACATATGACGAAATGGTCGATAAGTTCTCAAAATCATTGCATATCATGGATTTAAATGAAATGTTAGACAAGTAAGGTGACAATGTGTCCCTGGAAGTATTCAAAGAAGTCAGTTTTATAAGACTAGTTCTACTGTAAGCAGATTGTTCATTTGCCATGTCATTTCTATCGAGAACATTTTTTTTAAAAGAAAAAGTTCAATTTCTGGGAATAGTTCCAAGTTTTGAAAATATGAAGGCCAAATTTCATTGTTGCCCTGGTACACTGTGAGCCGAATCAAAGTCAGTGTATGGGTCTGGCGTAAACATTAGATCATCTATTTCCGTAGCCAAAATATCGTCCACCGAAGTTGGTGACATTTGGAACACCTCGTTCAGAAGGTTAATTGCACAGAGATGAGAAACATCGCCTTCAGCAGAAGAAGCAATGTTCGCGTCCGTTGTTACCTGTGTGCCTGTTGATCCATCTCGTACCTCAGCAGCAGCCGGAAGCGTCTGTGAGATCTCAATGAATGCCATCATCAGGATTGGTAGCCTCTGGGGACAACACACAGCATGGGCCGTTATCGGGTCCAGCAGAGTATCGATATCCGTTGGCATGACTGATGGGAGTGTTAGACAGGTGTCTAGCACGCATTCTTCACCGCAAAACAGGCAGCGTAGAACAGGTAAGATGCAATCTTGCCAGATTGGTCTGAATGACAGGAACCACGTTGTATTAAGTTCCCGTAGACGAGGCATGCCCAAAAGCTGTACTATTCGCTCACAGCATTTCCGTTCAAGGAGAGCTCTCTCCACATCGCTCGGAGTGATGTTGGCGAATAGGCTTGCCATAGCGTAGTAGGAGGAATAGAAACAGAATTCCTGCAACAAGTGCTAGAAATAACGGTACACCACCAAACACCGAATGTGCGAATTTTGGATGATTCCGAGGACAGCCTGGAAAGGTGCTAATAGTCCGGAACAGATGGTCTTAAATACATGTACAATTCCGCTTGTATCAGACATGTTAAAGATATGTCTTATCATTTCTACGAAATGTATAGGGCAGTTTGTACGAATTAAAGCCTGTATCTCAGCCGAAGTCCTTGCAACTTGTAGATCATAGGTTTCTTTGGCCGAGGTCAAAGGCACTGATTGTTGTATAAGCATGGCTTTCATTCTGCTTAAAGTATCAAATCGTATAAAAGAGACATTCAACGAAGGCCATTAAGGCGACTCCCTGACTGTGTCTATTGGGGCAAACAATACTTGCATACAGCAAGTGACCCTGGAGTTGACCGTTACTAGATATGGGATGCCTGGCAACATGCCACAGCAACTCTGATCATTCAACATGAGGTAACTCCCATTAGAAAGTTGGCCAAACGTTGGATTAATCACAGCAGCTGGTGTACCCTGCTGGTGGCAGGACAAATTTGCCACAGAACCATTACAAGCCCTGTGTAAAGATATGTCCTGACAAATCAGTGAACCGCTTAGTGCACTTTCACAGTGTGTACCACTTAGAAACACTTCACGATCCCCACTCCAACATCTATATGTGTAAGGTAAATTACAGGATGTCTTAATGTATTCTTTAACCAACCTTTCATATTTGCCTGCTTGCATCTGTTTAAGGCAATACTGAAACTGAAAAGTAGTCACAGGTAGACTAATTTTGCCATGAATAAGCCATTCTGTAGCTGGTTTTTCTGCCACTGTGAATGGTAATTTTTCAAGTTTTACAATGCTCAGTACTGTATACTTTGCTCTCCTTTGTGCCAGTTCGATCTGTTTATCAGTTAGATTGTATTCTGCAAACAGAGCCGTTGTGTTGATAAAATGCCAAGGCACATAGCCCGCACGCAAAGATTGCAGCGTCCAGCTTAATAACATAATAGAACACAACTGAGATTGGCCTTGCTGTAACATGGCTAAATCTTGTTCCAGTATGTCGATAGCAGAGGATACAATACTGTCCAATGAATAAATTCTGGAGGGCAAAGTTGTTAACCCATTGTCGACCACAGTGAGAGTTTTCTCTAAGTTAATACGATCAAGTTCACGTATTCGTTCAGCGGCCTCCATCTGTGACACCTTCCATGCTTCATTATAAGCAGCATAGATGCCGGCATATATGAAACGTTTTTGACGCGGTTTTCTTGGTCCAAGCAAGAATTCCCTAAGGTCTGCATCCTTTTTAAGTAAGGTTAAGTGTTGTTTCACATCCTGTAGTGTAGACTTATGCAGCCAATCGAGGCATAATTTCCCTACACTGTATGTTGTTACTACCCCCGGATGTTGTCTTTGGACATATCTTGGGTCTGGCCTATGAATAGTAAAGCCCTGAGTTTTATTCAGGAATCTTTCCTGACAGTTATTCGTGTCTGTGGGCCAGATCAACCATTTTTTCCAAGTAGGATTAGATCTGTTGAGTTGTAGTATATTCTCAACTGTCACCACTGCCTTTGTATTATTTTCACTGGCAGGTGTTGGTACAGAAGGTGTGTTCATCTCTTTTATCTTGGCTAATCCAAGACAAGATGTTTGTTGGATAGTTTCATTCAAAAACATTATTTGTTCTGGGATGATGCAGGCTCTAAATAAAGCTTCTATCCCTGCACTTGCCAATCTTTAGTACTCCACACAGTTTTTGTGTCAATTGTGTCTTTCCAAAGTCGAAACCCTGTCTAGACAGTTGGGCATTAAAAAATGCAGAATAAATCTGTTTTGTATTTGTTAACATAATTTTCAGTCCTGTCTTGTTTACATTTTTATAGTAAAATGTTTCTGGATCAGATGTATTGTATCCTGAAAAATATGGAAACTTTTTAGCAAATGTTTTTGGACTACCTTTCGGTGGTGTAGGACAATGCTCCCATTGGTTAAACATAAACACATTTCTAGGTGTTGCAGATTTATGCAAAAAATGATGACCATAGTGGTTATAGCAATACAGCTGTTCATAGTCTGATGAACCCTCTAAATATTCATTATTAGAAAATGCAGCAGACCTTTCTAGGTCAAACATCATGTTATTTACAGTTTCAAAGTCCCAATCATCAGAATAGGTACTGGATGAAACAAAATCACTTAGTGAAATCTTAAATAAATGTGAAATGTTCAAATATTCCGTAGGGCCAAAAATATCGAAATCAGTTTTGTCCCACACTATACCATCCTGTATAGGAACGGCTGTGATGTTCACTGCAGACAAGTCTCTTGTTTCACGATGGGATAATTTGTGAGGTTTCAAAAGTAAGTTCACTTCTTTTCTTTCAGTGTTCACATGGATATATCTGCCATTTATAAGCACGCTCATAGTCATAACCAAAGCTAGCCAAAGCAGGAAGAAAAATATTCCAGAAATAACCCAGAGTTCAATCCACGGTGAAGTCTTTCTCAAAAAATGAAAAAAGTCTTGTACTTGCTGTTTAAAAGTTTTTGATGCTGGCGACGTCTCGGGCTCACTCAGATCCTCAGAAAACGTATCAAAGTTAATGAAATAGCCAGAAGTAGTTCTGTCAATTGTTGGAATTGCATCAGGATTTGTAGAAATCGCTGGAACCAGTTGATCACTTGTTACATTGGTGTAGACAGGTGTATTTGGACGAACTGTTACTTGATTTTCAAGCGGGATATGTTCCATAGCATTGTTGCTCAGTCCTTCATCTGTTACTGCTGAATTCTCGATGGTTATCAGTCTTTCAGTCTGAACCTCTTGGATAGTAGCGAGAGGAGTGTGTCTGCTACTAGGTTGGAGTCCACGAGGCCTACTATTTAGTATTGGCCACATACTGTGGTTTGATGAGGTCGATGGACACAAATCTTTTCTCCTTTTTTCCAGCAAGGGGCGGCAGAAGTACTGTTCTTGTTCCGTGTATGGCTAGGACAGGTACTGGTTGTCTGTAAGAAGGTCCAAATTCCTTCTTGTCCGCAATCCAGACAGGCCTGGCTGGGACCGCCGGTGTTTCCCCAGTGGTGGTTGGCTGCAGGAATACGTTGCTTTGTTTCGATCTTAGTTCATTTAGATCCTGTAAAACAGCCAAACGATCTTTGATATCAAAGGGTTTATTTTCCACCACTGTGCCTCTACATTCTAGATCTGGCACCCACATTCTTGTCCCAAATAGGACCTCATATGGAGTGACCCCCTAGAGAACTTCTTGGCAAATTATTTAATGAGCGTTGGACCCCATAAAGATGTTTGACCCACCCATCACCCGAACCTAATACCCTAGCTGTTATAGACTGCTTTATGTCCCGGTTTTTCCTTTCCACAACAGAATTTCCCTCAGGATGAAACGGAGAGGAGTACCGCAATGCAACGCCCAGACTGGCCATGGCTTCTTTGTAAGCCCGTGAGCTAAACGCAGCGCCCTGGTCAGAATGTAGCGTGCCTATTGCGTATGTGCCGATAAAGCCTCGCAAATCTTTTATAACAGTTCGAGCGTCAGCCGAGCGCTGAGGCCATATCCATAGGAACCTAGAGCAAGAATCCACTGCGACCATTATATATTTATAGTTACCGTCCCTTTGCAAGGGACCGCAGTGGTCCAGGTAAACACAAGCTAATGGTTTGTCTGAAATTAACAGGGGTGTCTGCGCAGGACGTTTCACTGTGGAGACTTTCATCTGTTGGCATATTTCACATTCCAGAACATAGTTCTTGGTCTGTTTCCTAATGCCAGGCCACCAAAATCTTTGTTTCAGTAAAGATACTGTTGCAGAAATGCCTGCATGGGCAGAGGCTATCCCTTTGTGTGCTGCTAGGATTAGTCCTAATCTACGTTCCTTGTTTGGAATTACCCTATCCCCCACTCCAGGGATTCGACGCAAAAGGAACGTTGTTCGCATCAATTACATAAGAGTACTTGAGTGGAAACTTTTTGGGTAACGCTGCACCACTGCCTTTGCTCGTAGCATTGACAGCCAACATTATCTCACTGTCTATTCTCGTTTTTGAACGAGTGATCGCAGCTACGGAAGCTGTCTGAACAGCCCCCTTTGCGGCTTCGTCAGACAATGAATTCCCTGCAACGTGAACGCCATCACGTTGATGACTCAGTGTGTGTATCACGTGAGCCTTTGGTAGTTCGCTTTTTAACTGAACTACTTGTTCCCAAAGCGTTTTATGCTTTATTGTGCCACCTTTTGCATCTTTGAACCCATTTTCAAGCCAAGTTTGTATATATTCATTATACGACTGCACACAGTAGAAAGAATCGCACACTATTAGTGTGGGGAATTCTCGATCCGTACTTTCAAGTGCCAGTTTGAATGCTTGTAGTTCAGCTCGCTGAGCTGTGCAATCTCCTAGAGATTGGGTTTTTGTGACCATAGGTCTGAAGTTGCCATCGCGCATGCGACCTTTAACGATTGCACACGCTGCACTGTAAGCTTGCTTACTCCCTCTAGCGGGTTGTGCGGATCCGTCAGTGTAAATTATGAATTCGTACTGATCGAGAGGCAGAATCTCAGTGGGCAGAGGACATTCATGTTCATATTGCAGGAACGCTTGTGTTTTTAGATCAGGATCAAAAACATATTCAACATCTGTTGCAGCAAGAGAATTAACCCATTGTATCCATCTCGGATGTAATGCTTTAGCATTTGGAATGCTCACTTTTGTTACCGCCTCTAAGGCCGGAACTGGGGTTACGACAATAATGCATTTCCCTTGGGCTAGAGCTCTTTCTTTTGCTACAGCGGTTTGAACTGCTGTCAGTATTTTTTCAGTTGAAGTGAAGCGCATTTCTGCTTGTGTATACAAATGTGATTTGTATGCAATTGGTACTTTTTCACCCTCATTAAATGTTAAGTAGGTGAATCCGCATTGACCCGAAATTATTCGGATCACTAAATTGCGTTGACTTACGCGTGTTTGTAAGTGATTTGTTGCTAACATGTTAGCTTGGAGTGAACGCAAGATTTCTCTGTGTTCATGTGTCAAATTTTTGATTGAAAAATCGGGTTTGATTAATGCGTAGAGAGGTTTAACCCTTTCTGCGTAATTTAGAATGTAAGTTCTTCCAAAATTTAGGAAACACAGGATGGATTGTAAATTTTTCAGCGTTTTTGGAGGTTGGAGCAGCGCACACTTTTCTAAAAAGTTAGCTGCCAAGCTCTTGCCTTCACTTGAAAGCTCATATCCTAAAAAGAGGACATTGAGATGGGCAATTCTAGATTTTTTAAAGTTGAACTTATAGCCCTCAGAGGCGAAGCCCAATATAATGGTACTCACCCTGTTCAAGTGTTTGTCCAGGTCATCGTCTTTCAGATAGATGTCATCGACATATGACAATGCCTCATTATCATAAATTTGTAGTAACTCCGTTACCCTCGCTGAGAATAACCCCGGGCTGTTCTTGAACCCTTGTGGGAGTCGACAAAATTGACGCTGGGTCCCCATTATTGAGAAAGCTGTTAAGTACCTGCTTCCAGGTGCTATGTTTTGACAAAAGAAACCATTTGAGATGTCCAATGTGGTTTTATATTTTTTACGCACAATGTTATTCATCAATGCTGTACTATGTGCATTTTGCACTGCAAATGTTTTTGAACAAGTGTTTAAGTGTCTGTAATCCAAAACTAGACGATATGTATTGTCTGGTTTGGAGACAGGAAACAAAGGCTTGTTCATTGAAGAGGTGCATGTTTCAATCACCCCTTGGTATTCAAGTTGATCTAAGATCTCCCTGACCTGTTTTTAGCTTCTTGCTTTATTGGGTACTGCCTCTGTGCAGTAGGTTCATTTTTAGATGCATTTTATGGTGAGGTGAGTCCTCATCCCATCCTACATGATTTTTGTATAATGCTGGGGCCTGGGCAACTGCCCATTTCCTGGCATAAGTATATTTTAAATGAATTGGAATATGGTTGGAGAAGGCAGGCATAATAATGTCCTCGCCATGTGGGCACTCCCTGACAAATTGTGGTGGCCAGTCTTTTTCTGCTAGAAGTATGTCATAGCCCCTTGAAGGTTTTTCCCAAAAGAGTGCTTTCACCTGTCTAGGTATGTCTCCCTCCATCCGGAGTGTTATTTCATATAACTTTTGTGGAGTACTAACCCTGGTGTCTACAGTCTCAGCTGTGATGTACTCATTCAAGTCCACTATCTCCAGAAGTTCCTTCAGGTTCTGGCGAACTATTGTGACTTCTGCAGCACTGTCCAGCATTGTCTGAGCCCATTCTCCGTTTTGAGTTGTGTTCTCAGTATCCTCGGCATGTCTGACCTTCAGACCTGCTACCTTCTTTTTTGAGAATTGAGGTTTGGATTTATTTTTCGGAACGTGTTTGTTGTCTTTCGATTTCACGCGTTCTTCTCTATGTTCTGACCGTCCTCTTCTTTCCGATGTCTGTGACGATATCTGAAAGGTACGAGAGGAACGTATATCAGTATCTTGATACCTGTCAGGCTTTCTTAAATTATCCCTATTCCTGAGGTTATACCTCCTTTCAGAGGGCTCCTTTTGAGGAGACCTACCTCGGGATTGAGAATGTTTCTCGTTTGAATTTTGTTTATTAGTTTCCCACTTCTTTTTAGAAGATGTAGGAGTTTGTTTAATAGAGTCCTTCTCAGGACTTTGAGATAGTTTTGGCTTCAATGGTCTTCCACCCAAACTATCTCTGCCTAATTCTGCATAAGAATGTTCTATTATTCTGGGTAGTTCTGTTTGATGTTCTGTAACATCGAATTCCCTTAATCGTTGGCGGATCGCCACTGCGGCTGCCTCCCCTTTAACCCCTTCCCTGCGCCACGAATTCCACCGCGGCGCGGGGGGGGGCTAGGGGGTGGGCGTGGCGCTTCGGTGCTCATGACGGCTCCACGCCGTCATGAGTCACGGGAGGCGTGTGCTCATGACGGCGTGGAGCCATCATGACCCCGCCCACTCGTTAATTCGCCCGCACAGGCGGGGAATTAGTCCCGCGTAGGCGGAGCGTGGGCGGAGCGGCAGCGGCATCAGTGGCGTAAAGGAACTTGAGGGGGCCCCCCTGCAAGATAAATTCGAGGGGCCCCCAAATCAGGAGCTCTCGGGCCAGAGAACTGTGCTGAGGCGGCGCCCCTACAACTTGGGGGGCCCCCGCAGGGTCTGTGGGGGTCTGCGTTATGCCACTGGGGTAGAGGAGGAGACAGAATGTGGAATTAGTCCAGAGCTGCTGGCTTCGGAACCAGGTTTGAGTCACAGCAATTGCTCAACATCAACAGTGATTCTGAGCAAATTACTTTATCTCCCAGGAATGTCCTTGTGTAATGTACCTCAGTCAAGAAAGTCGTCCCCTATGGGTAACTTAGAACACCATGACTCATGCAAACAATCATACAAACATATCACCATCAAAGGGTCAAGTGCTCAACACTTAAGGGCACAAATATTTTATTTAAAAATAACCAAATATGTGGTCACACATAGAAAATATTTTCGTCAAACATTTAAAAAAATTCTTTCAAAATTTAAAAACACCATACATGACAATTAATATACGAGAGAAATTAAAAAGACTAACAAATCAGTGCAATATTGGGAGAACAAGCAAGAAATAATCCTAGTCATAAAAGGCAAAATCAGACCAAGATCATTTGTCCACACATTTCGTTTTTGGTTACAGCAAAAGTCCCCACAGTCTAAGAAGTGCCTTTTTCAATGAGATTTTCTCTCATATATTAATTGTAATGTATGATGTTTTTAAATTTTGAAAAAAAAGCTCTAAAAAAGACCTTTAAACTACTGCAAAATCCTTGAAATGGAAGATCACTAAAGTACAGCTGCTTTTTAAGACGACTATTGCATTTTCACACAGTGCCTTATTTGCTGGTTAGGACCTCATGGCACTATGAATAAAGAAATCAGTAATTCCCAAAGCACAAAACAGGGCACAAATCTGTCTCTCTCTAGTTACACACACAACCTACAGTGATTGTATTAATCAGTTGAAGTTCCATAAGGTAAACGTAAAAGAAAAAATAATTCATTTTCCCATCAATTTAACTTGCATTATCTATGAGCATCTTTAAATTAAAGTATATCACTGTTGTATATATGGTCACCTGAAGAACAAAGACCAGAATAGTTGTAGAACATTTTGTTCTCAAAAGCCATGTGATGTCTTTTACACCCACAAACACACTCTGAAAGACATGATTATTCCCCCATGATTATACAGCACTCACCTTCTGTGCTCTGCTGGACTCTCACCTCTTGTGCCACCAAAAGCCCAGCGAGCGTCTTTTCTTCGGCCAGGTTGTTGGTCAGGGTGGGCAAGTGAGTTGCACACAGTGCTGAGAGATAAGTAGCAGGCTGTAGGTGGCTGCATGCCTCACTCCTCTAGGACCGTCGGCCAGGGTCCCTCGATGTAAATAACTAGTCAAGCACCTGAGTAGGTGAGGGCTGGCAGGCCTCGATACGCAGGCAGACTGCAGGGAAAACAACATCCTGCCAACACAACTCTCCTTCACAAGCTTGCTGAGCTCTTGAACTGGCCTTTAATTTAGCAATTAGGGAAATGTAACAGCTGCCAGCAGTGGTCTTAAACTGCAACACACATCTGGTCTGCCAAATGCATTTCACTGTAGTACAGTTTATTAGAAATGTTTGCACAGCGCACAATCCATAACTCACAAGTTTGAATGTGCTCTCATATGTAATAATGAATAGAAGTAGGCCCGGTGAAATTAAGTATTTGCCCAGGATCACACCACTTGGTCCAGGAGGAAACAGCAGGTAACAGGCAAAACCATGTTGAAAAGTGGCCTTTTTTACTGCAAAGCAGATCGGAAAGGCAGATATGTTTCTCTGTCTTCCTGCTACCCGATGTCCCTCTTCAGACTCTCCAAAATCGCATGTTTGCTTGCAGATGATAATTACTGCTGCTGAACGAGACGTGCATTATAGGCACACAGGAATCAAATCTCAACCCTAAGAGCAGCATGCATTCTTCCAAATAGGTTTGTCTTTTTAACCATAAAATTCAGGCATGCACAATACAGACCTCTCTCAATTTAGGGCTTTGAGACAAACATTGGGAAAGGTGAACTAAGTGTAACTAATTTTTTTAGGCCCCGTTCCCGGGCGGTGGTGAAATGCTCACCTGACTGGGGGGGTTGCTGACACGGGGTTGGGGGGGGGGGCGAAAAGCCTTCTCCTGATATGCTCACTTGGTGTGCACAACCTCCCCCTCAGTAGCACAAAGCAGCACTGACTGTCAAAGGGGTAGACTTGCGCCTAGACAAAGAGGCCTGCGACACTTTAAAGCAGAGATAGTCGGGCAGGCGACTTGCGGTGAAAGAACAGGCACGCACCGCCCCCGGATCCACGTGCTGCCACTGCAGGAATGAATCCTGATTTTGTTTTTCCCACCAGGCTGACCGAGATCATGTGGTGCTGAGACGTCAGCCAGTCTCGACTTGATTGAAGCGAGCAGCGACCTTGCCCGCATGGTGCATTACAGGGAAGTAATCCTCCTGAAAACGGACTCCTATGTTTAACACTGCAAGTTTACCACAGCACAGTGCACACTGCCGACAACGCTCCCAGCCGCTGCCGCCATGGGCGTCCGCAGAAATATTTCCAGGGGGGGGCAAAATGTTAACGCCATCACCATCCTCCGACATGATGTGTGCCATATCATCCTCAAAAGGATGAATGCAAGTGGTGACCCACTGGAGTTTGAATGCTATATGTAACTGACACTAAGGTCTTTGTGGTATGACCATTAGCACACTTTGTTCTATATATTAGAGACAGAAACTGCTACACTGCATTGCGCACACACACAAAATGTGGTTGCACGAACCTAAATCACAGCCAAAGCTCAACGCTTACCCCCAAAAAATCCCATAGAAGGTTCCATTTGAACCACAGCTTCACTTAGTTTCACAAAGCACAGAAAGCAGCCTGCAGGATTCTGTACCCCAGTTCCAAATTCGGCAGCTCTGGCCATCGTGCCACATCTTCTCCCCCACTGAACACCATACTCTACCACTAAAAGAAACTCGCACTGCCTTTAGATGCAATCCAATTGTGTCCCGCTATAAACGCCTGGAAGCAACTCAATTCAAATTATGCACTAGACGAGAGTAATCTTCTGTCTGAAAAAACAGTAACAACCTCCTGGAAAAAGCAAACACTCACAAGGAATGCAAGACTAAGTAAGGCATGTGAAATCTAAGCATGGAACAACATGCTTACCTTAATGCTTGTGCACTTGTTATTCAGAAATCAATGTGTGTTTTTGCCTGAAAAGCTAAGGACATGACTACAGGGCCCGGAAGGGACCCGTTTCAATGTCCATTGCTTAGATCCATACAAAACATAAGTAGTATGGTTTTAAAAGACCACATTCATGAACATAAAGCTGCAGTACACTACTCATTTCATAAACTACTAAAAGGAAAACAGCTGATAAGGATCACATGAAACATTTTCTACACCACGCATTAACCAGATATCGCAGTACCTCCAGGAATGGTGAACTTCCTCACCTGAGGAAAAAAATGCTATTCAAAGATGAGAAAAATGAAAGTAATGCTGCCTTCACTGGGAAAGTCTGTTGGCGCTAAGGTGTTTGGGTGTGAATAAAACCAATCTGGCAACTTTTTGACCACTCTGTCTTGCTCATCCATCCAGCCATTTACCCTTTCACTCATCCAGCCACCCTTTCACGTACTCATCCATCCACCTAGTCACTCATCCTTCCACACATTCACCCTTTCAGTCATCCACACATCCATCCTCCCTTTCTCTCTCAATCGACCCTTTCACTTAGCCATCCATCCACCCAACTATCCATCTACTCATCCACTCATGAATCCATCCATTGACCCCATCACTCATCCATCCTTTCAATCACCCATCCATCTTCTCTCATCCATCCACCCATTCACTCCTTCACTCATCTATCCAACCTTTTTCCCATTTACCATCCCTTTCCCTCACTCATCCATCCTTACATCCTCCCTTTCATTCATCTGTCCATCCATTCACCCTTTCACTTATCGATTCATCAATCCATCCATCATTTCACTCATCCATTCACCCATCCTTCCTCTCATTATCCATCCATTCACCCTTTCATTCATCCATTCACCCTTTCACTAATCCATCCAGCCATCCACCCATCCCTCCACTTACTCTCTCACCCACCTTTTCACATTAAGTATGAGCTGAGCCTTCGTCTGCAGAGTTGCAGACAGAAGAGACCCATCAGGAACTCACCCCCCTCGCTGTAGTTCCTAAAGCAAAGGGAGGGGTTCAAGACGCCCCTGCACACAGTCAATCTGAAACTTTGGAAGTCATGAGTCATGCATGATGCACAGTGCCAGGACGTGAGGTGGCTGTGGCATGGTGTTGTTTCCAGGGCTTTAAGTGGCGGGGGGGGGTCTCTCCAAAGGGGTTGTTCGATTTAATTAAGGGCGTAGCTTGAAACACCTAAGCTAAAATTCTGTGCTTAGCATAGTGTGCCGCCCGACTGGTATTTTGCTGCTTCTGTCGTTGCATTCAGATATATAATACAGCAGGTAATGTTACACCTACAACAAGCCAGAACTATAGGCTTTGTCAATGGTTGTTAGTTGCATAAAATAAAAAAGCAGCAACCATGGATTCGTTGAATATAATATTGAAAATGGTTCAGTTCTAAAATGATGAGACTGTGAAAGACCTATAACCCTTTTAACTTCTTTTACCGCCTTATTTTGATTAACTGGATTCTCTCGTAACAGCATGGGCGTTTTCGTACATTTCTTCCTTCTGACAGGATGCCCGAGGCTGGAGGAGGCCACCACACGCTTTACCAGCCAGACTGGCCCATTGTCATTCTGTATGTGGCAATCAGCTGCATACAGAATGACAATGGGCGGGGTGGAGCTGCTCTTGCGCTCAGAGGAGTGCAAGGCGGCCCCGACAAGGCATTAAGGATTCTCACAGGGGAACAGTGATGTTCCCCAAAGGCCAAAATTACGGACAAAAAGCGGCCGGCTGGGTGATCCAGGGGGGGGCAAGCGCCCCTCCTTGCCCCCCCCTGCGGACGCCCATGGCTGCCGCTTACTTATGTATCGCAGGGCAGATGGAGAAAGGCGACGCCGCGCTGCCACCAGACAAATACCACCCCCAGGCCAGAACATAGTCACCGAGAAGCGTGTTGCTCGATCCACCGTCCCCGCATCTCACGTGCAGCTCGCATGTAATCGGCGGTACTGTGCCTTCCCTCTCAACGGCAACGCGCTGTGCATTTGGACTCACGACCCCTCTGATCACCAGCCGTTGCATCTGAAAGGCCATCACCAACCAATTACTGCTATGACTTTCGGGCGTAGACCTAATTCTCTTGTCGCCTGCTCAGCGTCACGTGACTATGTCATACTTTGGCACCTGGGTGAGTGCTTTCAGAGCCATCAGCAGGGGCTGCAGCCTCGAGGGATTGTGCTTGGGACCCTACAGACAATACTGGCTCAGCCTTCCCCCACCCTATGCCTCACCCTGAGGCTGAAAACCACGCAGCTGCGTGCCGCGCAAAATTCCATCACGTACGCGCCGGTTTATTTATGAGGCGCGGAGGCGGGAATTACTTTAAAAGTACATTCCAGACGGACCCTGTTGTCGGCAAATGTACTGTGTGCCGAGGGGGCCCCTGGAGCTCGGGGGCCCCCCGCAACGCGGGGGCTGCGGGGGCCTGTGTTACGCCCCTGAGCGGCATGACGGCTCCACGCTGTCATGAGCACACGGCTACCGTGACTCATGACGGCGTGGAGCCGTCATGAGCACCCAAGGGGTTAATATTAGATAATATTATTGTTGAGACCTGGTCGAAATTTTTAAGTAATTTCATACCCAAATTTAGAGCAGGCTCTGCCCCGTATTCATTTTGAATTTGTTTCAGGACATCTGGTATTACTGCAATTGACGGAACACCATGTGTTTTAGTATAGATGGCGGCAAAGACTGAGCCCCAAGTGGTGCAGTCTTCCAATTGTGGTGTGATCCCCATTGGTAAACAGATTGTTAGGATTCTGTGTTTCTCATAAGGGCTAGTATTAGGAAATACTGCTTCGATTTGAGTAATTTTTTGAGCTATCCAGAATGGAATTTGCTCACGTTTTGTGGGCATTTTTCCCATGACTGCGTATAGAGTCTGTGGTGTAATTTTTAGTGCATTCCCCTGTTGAGGGGTTTGATTTGGAAATGTTAATGGTGGTTGGACTGTGAAAGTCCGCGTGACATATTGGACTAATTGTCTGTAAATTTTTATTAACTCTGTAATTTGAGTAAGTAGTTCCTCGTCTGACATTATTTCGAGGTCAGGATGAGGAGTATAGCCGGCTAGAATCGGCCATGTTGCTCCTGGTCTACCTAGTGGACCGAGCCTGGTAATGTTTCTGTGATGTTTTAGGGCGCCTTTAAACCAGAGATGATGCTCCTGGTATGTTAGTGGAATTTCAATATCCTCGAAAGGAATATATTCCTCTGGTGGTTCATCTTCTTTGTAGAAGTGAAACAGTCTTGTTACTGAATTTGATTCAGGAAATATTACCCATGAATAGAATACCTCTGTCTGAAACGATTCGTGTGCCTCTATCACGAAAACTGCTCTACCGCCTCTTGGTGGTAGGCCATGTTTTATAAGTTTTAGACTGATGGCTCTTCTTAAGTTTGGATTGATGTCTATAACACCCTCCTCAGGTTCATTTAAACCTGTAAAGTTAAAAACTGCTATGACTGGGTCAGCCGTAGCTCCACCGGTGTCGGTGGCATTGTCCCGGTTGGACATTTGTTTTTTGAAAAATGTAGAACAAGTTTCAAGGAAACAAAAAGATAAGGTGCACAATATTTTGGAACACTGTATCCTTCAACGTTGAGCAAACCAAACAACTAATATATAGGGTGCTTCCCTATTTAGCTTTGGCGGATATTTTAACCCTACCCACTCCAGACGTCTTATGGAGTATGTGAGTAGGGGTCTCTGAGAAAAGCACGACTGAGTTACCCAGTATCTAGCGTTAAATTACTGCCTTACCAAACGTTTGGGCGCCATGTAGTGTAGTTTCTATTTCCCTAATAGGCTCTCCGCATTGGAATAATATAACCTATAGGCTTGACATAGGACTAAGGTCGGTATGTCCCTATCGAGTATATTAAACTTAATTACTTGTGCCAGCTAGCTCAGAGGCCACTAGAAACTCCTTCGATAACAAGAAGGGAGTAGTTTCTGGCAACTGAAAAACATGACAACTTTGTTTCCCTTTAGAATCGGAACACGTCTCAGAATTGTGGAAACAATAGATAACAGTTTCACTCAGTCAATCGTGCATGCTTAGTTTCTACAGAGTTACACAGAAAGGAAAGACGGGCGTTTCAATAAAAGGTTTTATTGAACAGTCTTGTTTCTCGTGTAAAAGATGTGTGCTGTTATGATCACTGGACAGTATGCAAGATAAATAATGTACAGCGTAAGCAGTAGAAATAAATAATACTGCGCTAGCATTATCTTTTAGCATATATTCACGTACATAAATAACATGAGCTAAAAATGCGAGTACTCATACGATGCGTCTCTAAGCTAGTTCTACCCCAATGTACCTAACCTAGTCTAGGTGTAGGGAAAGGTAGAAGTAGGTGGAGTATTCTCTAGTCTGGTATACTAAGAGTATGTTAAGTATAGTACGCCAAGTATGGTATGCCAAGAGTCCCTCTAGGTTCTAGTCAGCTCCATACCTTGAGAATGAGAGAGGTGGGAATCTCTTGCCGGATCTGGAACTCTAACACCCCGCGAAGGGAGTCAGAACACTGGAAGCTGGATTCGTCTGCGTGCAGGAATGACAGCGTCTTCTCAGTGCGTCAGGCCGGGATACGGGCTCCTCTGAAGTCGAGGTCTCCTCTACTTGCTTGGGTGAGGGAAGGTATATTTATACTTGATAGGTGCCTCAGAATGTTAGCATTGATGTGAAGTCGGACAGAGGAAGACGTCAGGAATGAACCCTTAAGGTATAACGGTTCATACATAATAGATGAGTTCTTGGAGAAATCAATAGTCCTGTGCTAGGGGAACTCCCGAAGCTTAAGGGTCTGGTTTCTAAGAACTCGTTGTGACGTTAGGGTGGACGGATGTCGGTGAACATGCCTGTATTTGTAGTGCACGGTTAATGCCTAAATAAGGACAGGGTTTCTATGCCTATATAAGGGCAATGCGAATTGTGCCTATATAAGGACATGATTCAGGAAAACCTATATACGGACACCTAAAGCGGAATACAACAATGACAGGAAAACACCAACAGCAGCAGCAGCATCAATAGCAGCGACCACAGCACCAGCCCACCCCACCTAAGAGTAGACCCTCTTATACCCTATTTTCTAGCTTACTACACAAAAAGTTGCAATCCTTAGGGGCAAGAATCACGCTAATTGGTCCATTTGAGGGGTGGTGATGGTCACCTCATCGCCCTCCTTGTTCAAACTGGTTTAGAGACAGTAAAACATACAATGAGTCTCATGACTCCGGGGTTAAAAGCAGTCCAACTTGTCCATTCATTTTGTTGCGATCTTGATGGTCACAATTTAGTTAGTCCATTGTCGCTCAGTACTTTCTCATCTATTCCCACGAATACATGCTGAATCTTTTTTGGCACCCTCTTTATTGTAGGTCCGTTTGACCTTGACATCTCTCACTCCGGGCACAGGCCGCATCCACGTGACTTGATTTCTTTATTGCTTCTGCGCAGAGGCCAACTTTGGATTTTCACGTGACCTCATCCGTTTCAGCAGTCATTTTCGCAGCATGGCCTAACAGGCCCGAACGAACTATCATAAGAACAAACACAACCACAATTAAAACAAAGAAAATAAGCCTTTCTGTTTACCACCCGCCATTCTAAAGACCTGTGTTAGGTGTTACCTAGCAGAAGCGATATTTAAAGCCATTTTACTTACCATCTGCATTCTTTGCCACAATACAAATCTACTACGTAGCATAAATCATGCAATTTCACTCTAATTAGTACGCAAATCACAATACTAAGGTTAATTAACTTCACAATTGTAAATAGATTAGATTTTGCACAAATCTGCATGTTACCCATATATAGTGTTTACCAAAAAGGGTGCATATGTTGGTTAATACATGCTTCTTCAAACAGTTAGTATTATTAATTTATTAAGAGTTCATTACTTTCCAAGGGGGTACAAAATTATTTTCTTTACCTTGCTCCATCAATTCCCCCCTTTGGTGATTTTTAACATCACCACAAAAACCTATCCTACAATTTATCAGATAAATGTTTCTTGTCCACTTGCTTTTTTTTTTTTTTAGTGAACCCAATTTTTCACACCTGCACACTTTACAGCAGTTGTTGTCACCAGGATCACTTGACGTGGCTTATCCCAGCGAGGAACCAAGCAGTTCCTTCTTCTGTGGACCCAGTCTCCTGGACTCAAATCATGAGCTGGTTTTCTTTCAAGAGTGGTCGCATCCGGTCCAACCTGATGAAACACAGAATGCACCACATCAGCCAATCCTTTGCAATAGTCCAATACGAGATCATCAGTTATAGTCAGCAGTTTGTTGACAGGTACATGTGCTTGTCTCATTGCTCGTCCCATGATTATTTCATGAGGACTCAGACCTGTTTTTCTGTCAGGTATGCTTCTGATGCTCATCAGCACCAATGGCAGGGCATCGGGCCATTTGAGTCCTGTGGCTTGACACATTTTCCCTAACCTATTCTTTATTGTTCCATTTACTTCCTCTACCACTCCAGAAGCCTCTGGTCTGTAGGCACAGTGCAATTTTTGTTGAATGTCAAGTGCTTCACATATCAGTTGGATTATTTCATTCTGGAAATGTGTTCCTCTATCTGTTTCGATCGTTACTGGAAAGCCATATCTAGGAATGAATTCTCTCAGTAGGAGCTTAGCCACAGTAACTCCATCATTCCTTCTTGTCGGATAAGCTTCCACCCAACGAGAAAACAAACAAACGACCACAAGGACATATCTCAATCTATTGCTTGGGGGCATTTCAATAAAATCTATTTGCATTCTGGTAAAAGGACCTCCTTCACGTCCTATTGTTCCCAAACTCACTACAGTTTTCCTTCCAGGATTTATTTGTTGGCATGTAAGACATCTTTGACAAAGGCTTTCAGCTATAGCCCTAAATTTCGGGTTGTACCAGGTCTGTCTGAAAAGTCTGATCATGGCATTCCTACCAATGTGTGCCTGTCCATGGTACATCCGTGCCATATTAGAGATCATGCTATCAGGCATAACTGGTCTTTCATCTCTATAAACCCAGACTTCATCTTCCTCTCTTTGTCTGCAGCCTGCTTTTATCCAACCATCTTTCTCTTCTTCATCTGCCTCTTCCTGCAATTGCCTTACCTCATCCCAGGTTTCAACTGTGTTAGTAAACAGCAAGGGACATGAAACATTCTCTTTTTCTCTTCTCCTATTCAGTGAGACCACATTTCTGGCACAATATTGAGCTATTTCATCTGCGAATTTGTTTCCCACTGCAATATAATCAGTTCTTTTTTTGTGTGCAGCGCATTTTACCACTGCAATCTGTTTAGGTAGCTGTATCGCCTCAAGCAATTTCTTCACAAACTCACCATTCCTAATAGGAGTTCCTGCAGAAGTCAGGAAACCCCTCCGGGACCAGATCTGTCAGAAATCGTCGACCACTCCGAAGCCATACTGGCTATCCGTGATCACCGTAATTCGAAAGTTCTTCCCCAGTTTGCATGCTCGAATCAAAGCAACCAGCTCAGCCACTTGGGCGGAACGTATTCCTCTCAAACAGGATGCTTCCATTATGGTTGCCACCGTACACACAGCATACGCAGCACTTAAAACTCCTTCACTTGTTCTCAGGCATGACCCGTCCACAAACATCACATAATCTGATTCTTTTAAAGGTTCATCTCTAATATCTGGGCGAGGCTTTGTGCAAAATTCAAGCACATCCAAACACATATGATCAACATCATCTTTGACTTCTACGTTTACCTCATCTGGCAATGAAGTTGAGGGATTCACACTCGTGCATCTTACAATGGTTACATTGTCTGCACCCAAAATCACTTTTTCATACCTAGTCAGCCGACTATGTGTCATGAATTGGGTTTTGGTTCGGGTCAGAAGGATTTCAACTGAGTGTGGGACATATACTCTCAGAGGATACCCCATCACAATGCCTTCGCTCTGTTCCAGACTCACACAAGTAGCAGCTACTGCTTTCAGACATCCAGGCAACGCTTTTGCTACCGGGTCTAGGACAGCTGAAAAATAAGCGATTGGTCTTCTCATTTTCCCATGCCTTTGCACTAACACTGAAAGTGCACATCCATCTCTATCACTACAATACAGCTCAAATTCTTTTTCATAATCAGGCATTCCCAATGCTGGTGCCTCACACAAACTTGTTTTCAGTTCCTTGAAAGCCTTCATTTCCTCCTCATCCAACTCAATCGGATCTTTGACTTCCCTCTTTGTCAATTGCTGTAAAGGTTTTGCAATTAATGAAAATCCACTTATCCACTGTCGACAATAACCAACCATTCCAAGAAACATTCTCACCTCTCTCTGTGTCATCAGGGCTCTCGTTCCTTGGATAATCCTTATTCTTTCTGTCTTCACCTTTCGCATCCCTTTCTCAATCTTATGACCTAGATACTGTACCTCCTGTTGACAAAATTGCAGTTTTGACGGAGACACCTTGTGTCCTCCTTCTGCCAAATGATTTAATAAAGCAATTGTGTCCGTAACACATGCTTCTTTGGTCCTTGATGCCACCAATAGGTCATCAATATACTGGACCATCACAGATTTTTCAAGCATTTTTAAATCTTCCAATGATTTCTTTAGGATCTGATTAAAGATTGAGGGGCTTTCAGTATACCCTTGAGGAATTCGGCACCATGCCAAAATACGCTCTCCGAACCGGAACGCAAATAATGGCTGGCTGTCAGGGTGCAATGGAATAGAAAAGAATGCATGGCACAAATCAATAACTGTGTACCATTCTGCATCATGTGGAATCTGATACGGTATTACAGCGGGGTTTGGTAAAATTGGGCAACAAGGAATAACAATCTTATTTACCTTTCTCAAGTCTTGCACTATCCTATATGTTCCATTCGGCTTTTTCAATCCCATTATAGGAGAATTACATGGGCTACTCATTATTTCTCTCAAAATTCCTTGTTCAATCATCTTATTAACTACAGGTGTTATTCCTTCAATAATTTCTGGCGTTAATTTGTACTGTGGAGTATTTGGGTAATTTGTTCCTTCCCTTACAGTAATTTTTACAGGGTCAACTCCTCTCATTAGTCCAATGTCTTCGCCTGTGAAATCCCATACATCAGATCTGACTATTCCTTTCAATTCAATCGGGATTTTCTCTGCATCAAACACAGGAAACATATCATTCACTCCTGGTTCTAGTTCTGCCATTGTCATTTTATACAGGACATCCTCATCTGGTGTCTGGAAAGCAATACCATCTGGGGTACAATAGATGGTGCAATTCATTTTACAAAGTAGATCGCGTGGGCTAACAAATTTACAGGACTGCAATCACATACCACAAAACGATGCATCTCTTTGAATGGTCCAACTTTCACCTCTACTGGTTTGGTAAGAGGCATTTTAATCTGCCTGTTTGAAACACCTACAACTTGGATATATTCTCCTGAGAAAGGAAGGTTTGGAATTTCCACTGATCTAACAGTAGAACGGGTAGCTCCAGTGTCCACAAGGAATGTAACATTTACACCATTCACTTTTCCATCCACAAATGGACCTGACTGATCTACCTCTAGAGTTGCGCCAAGCACGCACTCTTCTTCCTCTCCTAGGCACCGTCATAAACTTTAATCCGATTCATTTCCATCCTGCCGTATCCAATACTGCGACACTGCAGCTGCGCGCGGCAATTTTGTTACCTGCTCTCCTCCGTAGAATCCTGCCTCTGTACTGTATCTCTGGGGGTTTGCACTCTTTGGAAGAGGTGGTAGGGGCACATGACACTGTTGAGTAACTACCTGCAGCTGTTGCAGTTGCTGGTAACTCACCTCACTCTGCACCTGTGGATTTAATGGTTGATTTTCTGTATTAGCTTTTGGAGGAAATTTACACTCGTTTCTCCAATGTCCAAATTTTCCGCAATTGTGACAGGGCCATTTCTTTTTGGCCTCTTCTATACTCATTTGACCTTTTCCTTTACCTATATTCGGTTTGAATTTAGTTTGTCCTGTATCACTAGACTGATTATTCATCTGAGCTTCTTGTTTTTCTGCAACCTTTACTTGTGCCCACATCGCCTTTTCTTTTAGTTTACGCTGTCTACACTCAATATCGTCACTACAATATTTTGCATACCTTAATACTTCGTCTACAGTGCTATTCTGCCAACACAACATATGCTGCTTAATCATTTCACTTATTTCAGGTTTTAAGCCATATACAAATCTATACATGAAATGACTCATGTCCTTTTCACTCAAATTCTCATAACCACTATACTGTTTAAAGACCAAAAGCAGTCTCTCATAGTAGGCATGTACAGATTCCTTACTCTCCTGAGTTGTTCTATCAATCTTTACCCAGTCTGTGGTGGGATTTTATTTTTCAAAAACGTGATGGCTTGTTCATATTTTCTCATTACTTCTGGACCTGGGGCTCCAGTTTTTGCATCTCTAGGATATTCTTCCTTCGGCCAGTCAATTGTAATCTTACATGCGGTCCATAGATCTGCTGGTACTACAATCTCAAACAATCCATCCAAATCTTCCCACAACACCTTTGAAACCTTTACAAACCTTTCTACCTGTCTATACCATTCTACGGGTTTCTCTCTCAATCTTGGAAAGTCATTTGTAAATGACAATATATCTTGTCTGGACCATGGGACATGTACATAGCTTCCTCCTGGAGTTTCCCTCATTGGATATTCCATTACTATTGGTTCTTTCTCCTTTACCGGAAAAGCCAATGAAGCTTTATCGGTCGTTCCCTCCTTTCTTCTTATCCACCTGCTTCTCCATCTGTCCACATCTCCCCATTTTCTCAATAACACAATCAGTTCCTTTATCTGTGTTAATCGTCCTGAAGTGTTCAGATTTTCTATATCCTTTTCACTAAAGTCTACCCTGTACGGTTTCTGCAATCCTCTGATTTTCCAAACTCTACTCCTAGTTCATTCGCTGTTTCTTCCAATTTTTCATGCAAGTTCCTAGCTCTCCAAGTAACACTTTTACACATGAACATGAGCTCATCATCTTGGTAGGACTTCAATCGATCTGTACCAACAGTCCCTAAAATCAACTCTTCCATATCTATTTTTAATCTGATTACATCCAAAGGTTGTGGTTCAGCATCTTTCTTCTGTAAATTCCTCATCCACTCATTTAATTCTTCTGGAGTCGGACCCACAGGGGTATTATTTATCTCTGCCCAATTTGCACTTCTCTCTGGGGTCTCAGATGCTGACTCGGTTCCCATAGGAATCCTATTTATCTGACTCTCATTAATCGTCAAATTTGTAGGTGGACTCGACCTACATGAACCAACTGAATCTCTTGTCTCTCTAGTTTCTGGAATTATCCCTTCTCTCACTCTTTGCATACTCGAGTTCAATGGAATTGTCAGGGAATGCTCATCTATTCTTTGATTTTCAAATACCGGAATTACTGGCCCTATCGTCACTGGCACAGTCACAGCTTCCTTGTTCTTTGTTAGTTCTCTTATCTTTTCAGTCAATTCTCTTGTGGTTCTTGCTAATTCAGCTGTATTACCATTATCAGGCTTCACATTCTGTGGAGTTTCTAATTTTTCAAAGGACCTATTTATTTCATAATTTCGTTCAGGGCTTTAATTTCTTACAGTTTCCATTGGTGGTGCATTTGGGGTCACCACCGCAGAATTCTGTTGATAAGGAGGGGGTTTTCTATTTAAAATGTCCTCCAGCAACTCATCCTCTGTGTCGCTAGCTCCATACCCATATCTCTCTGTTACTGCATGCTTCTTTTTCTCCGTACACTTTCTCGCTGTAACTTCTTCAACTGTTCTGACAGGAAACAAACCATCCGTCATATAAGCATACCTCCATCGTCTCATCCTGTCTTCATGATTCACTCCCCATACTCTTCCATGGACTAAACTATAATTCTTTGCACCTCTGTGTCTTTCTCTTTCATACATCTCATCTTCCCATTCACCTAACGCTTCGAACTGTGTTGGTCTTGGTCTCGGTTCAAGTTTCATCATCTTTTCTCTCAAATTTCGAAGTACAGCTGTGCTAAACGAACCATTTTCTGGAAATGCCAATACTCCATCGCTTTGGGTATATTTTGCCCAATTTTCCAACCAAATACAAGTATGATAGCCATATTTCAACATCATATGAGAAGCTGGCGTTTTCGGCGGAGGAAGTACTTCTCCTTCCCTAGTCACAACCTTCTTGTCTTTCTTGAAAAAGTTTTTAATCTTCGCAAACCATGACGGTTTCTCTCTACCATACTCATAATAAGCCATGTTACTCTGTTCTTTTTCTCAAAACAAACACACGAAAATTCTTCACCACTCTGCCCTTTCTACTGCTCAGCTATTCGGACCTATCCCAGTGCGTCTCACACCAACGCACCAATCCAACAGCTTTACGTCACTTTCACACTAACCAATCCCAGCGCGTCTTCACACTAACGCACCAATCAAGAAGCTCTTAACTCCCCCACAACTGGCCAATACCAGCGCGGTCTCTGTTGACGTCAGTTCTACTCCTGTCTTTACTGACCCCTCCTTTACAAAAATTATCGGCAGTTTTTCTTACCTTCTCTTTTCAACGAAATTTATTAGTTACGACGTAAAACACATTACCATTGTCTGTTTCGCTAAACAAAAGAAATAGTTTGCTCTATCTTGCAAGAATACTGTTTCGCTCGATAAGTGTAGCACTTCTCTCTACCTTACCCTTCTCTCAAGCAAGGGGTAAACCCGTTTCTCTGGGGATAAAACACATGTGGAGACTACACTGTTCCTGAGAATTAAGGCCAGAGTTTCACAAGAAAACCTGTTGCTATTTCACTCATACGCTTTTTCATACAAGAAATGTCCCTAACATAACACAATCCTGTGTTATCACCAATTTGAAAATCAGACAATGCACAATTCCGTGTGAATTCTCTTGCCGCACGTGTTCACTTCCTACTTCCCGGAAGCTTCGAAGTTTCGACTTACACATAACATAATACAATTCAATACAAAGTGTTAGACATGAAAAATCAATAAATCAATAATCAATAATCACGAAACTAATCTATAGTAACCATAACTCTGCTACCAAGAAATCTGATCCAGCTCGGCTAATATAAATTTCTCCTTAGGACACGAATCCAGGTAAAACATTTATGCAACCTATTGTCTAGTAAACCTTATGTCGGTGTGGCCCATGACACCGCATATCATACATTCATTCATTCACTGGATTTCACACCAAGGAGAAATGTGCTGCTGGACGAACGGGATACCTTGTTAAATTTGACAGAATAATACCTCAGACATTATATACATTAACCTTTGAACCTGTCAGTTCTAAAACATCAAGGTACTCCGCTCTTTGGTCGATGGACCAACTAGTAGAATAAGTTGATGGTGATTAAGACCAGCTCAATCACAATTAAAACATTTTAACATTTATAACTCATAAATGAACTAAAGAACCACAGACTCATTTTAAGTTAGAATGTAATTTTATCTAAATTCTCAATTGCTTGGGTGAAATTCTTTGTTTATTAATCACATTTAATATATCAATAACATTTTTTAAGAAAAGTTTAATGAAGAATAGAAAATTATGCATTACCCATAGTTTTAGGATGCGGATAGGAATGGTTCACCAAAAGAAGATAAACCGCAGATCACAGAATAGAACTCCCAAACTGACTGACTGTCCCGCTAACCTCCTCGGACGTACCTCCCAGGCAGAATTCCCGCAACGATCTCGTTCCTTCCCCAGTCAAGTTCAAAAGTCCAAAAATGACAAAGTCTTTTTGCAGTATTGAGGTGGAAAAATGAAAAATAAAGAGGCGGTATGGCAGGAAAACACCAACAGCAGCAGCAGCATCAATAGCAGCCACCACAGCAGCAGCCCACCCCACCTAAGAGTAGACCCTCTTATACCCTATTTTCTAGCTTACTACACAAAAAGTTGCAATTCTTAGGGGCAAGAATCACGCTAATTGGTCCATTTGAGGAGTGGTGATGGTCACCTCATCGCCCTCCTTGTTCAAACTGGTTTGGGGACAGTAAAACATACAATGAGTCTCATGACTCCGGGGTTAAAAGCAGTCCAACTTGTCCATTCATATTGTTGTGATCTTGATGGTCACAATTTAGTTAGTCCATTGGCACTCAGTACTTTCTCATCCATTCCCACAAATACATGCTGAATCTTTTTTGGCACCCTCTTTATTGTAGGTCAGTTCGACCTTGACATCTCTCACTCCGGGCACAGGCTGCATCCACGTGACTTGATTTCTTTATTGCTTCTGCGCAGAGGCCATCTTTGGCTTTTCACGTGACCTCATCCGTTTCAGCAGCAATTTTCGCAGCATGGCCTAACAGGCCCGAACGAACTATCATAAGAACAAACACAACCACAATTAAAACAAAGAAAATAAGCCTTTCTGTTTACCACCCGCCATTCTAAAAACCCGTGTTAGGTGTTACCTAGCAGAAGCGACATTTAAAGCCATTTTACTTACCATCTGCATTCTTTGCCACAATACAAATCTACTACGTAGCATAAATCATGCAATTTCACTCTAATTAGTACGCAAATCACAATACTAAGGTTAATTAACTTCACAATTGTAAATAGATTAGATTTTGCACAAATCTGCATGTTACCCATATATAGTGTTTACCAAAAAGGGTGTATTTGTTGGTTCATACATGCTTCTTCAAACAGTTAGTATTATTAATTTATTAAGAGTTCATTACTTTCCAAGGGGGTACAAAATTATTTTCTTTACCCTGCTCCATCAATTCCCCCCTTTGGTGATTTTTAACATCACCACAAAAACCTATCCTACAATTTATCAGATAAATGTTTCTTGTCCACTTGCTTTTTTTTTTTTTTAGTTCATACAACTGTGTTTTTCTCATCTTGTCTTTTAGACCGTTTGTACATGTTCTCTTTTAACTCTTCTAATTCTATCTCTCCCATCTCCCGTTCTTTATTTTTCTCATTTTCTCTTTTTATTCTATTTTGTCTTTTTCTTCTTTTAATACACACAAATGCTAATCTCACTAATAACATTACCATTATTATCACTGTGACTGGTATTAGTATTTTCCCAATAAGAGAACTACCTATTTCTGTGAACCATTTCTTCATTGAGGAAAAACTCTTACCAAGTCTCTCCCAAACACCTTCAACCTCCAGTGGGGAAATTTCTTTGTGCAAATCAGTAATGTTCTTTATATACTTCTGTATATTCTCACTTTTGTCTGGAATGTAAGTGCAACAATGTTGGACTTTCAGCATTCCACAGACTCCACCCTCTTTTGCCAAAAGAATGTCAAGGGCAAGTCGATTTTGCATTACCATAGCTCTCATGGCAACCATTTCGGTATTTACCATCAAGAACCCTCAGCAGTATTCGTTGATAAACGATCTACTACTGTAGACATTTTCCGAATCTTGTATGCATTCAAAGATATACCCACTGCTGGTATCAATGCTCCAAAAATATCACCTACTATTTCTGAGAAGCTTTCCCTCCTCCTACGTGTTAATGTTTTACCTATCTCGTGAATTCCTTTTGTTCCTCTCTCTACATGAAAAATCTTTGGAAAGACCAGGCCTAGATAACATGTTCCATACCAATGGTCCGACAACCTATAATAAGCTCTATATCCGCAAATATAATAGATCCCTGGAAATACTGGATCTTTTCCTCCTTTAAATCCCCATCCCCTAGAATTTTGTATGTATCTCGGCACTCACTAGAACCCACGAAATAGTTATCATACATAGTGTTACTTCTACTAATGCACAATTTTCCCTGTTGTGGCCAATCCAGAACCATAGCTGCATTTGTTTCTCCTTTGTCGTAATTTCTCTCTTCAAACGCCCAAGGTGGGGTTTTTGTCTTTTCTTCTGCTACCTTTCTTTGAAACTTAACCCTTCTGTCTTCTACCATGTCCAAGAAGATCTTTTCTTCTTTCTTTAACTCACAAGTAAGATTGTGTCTAAATATATACTCTAACGTTAATTCTTTATTTTCTAAGAAAAACTCTCCAAAAACTTTTGCAACTTTTACCTTATTCAGGGATTACGGGAACTTTAGCAAAAACAGTATCTATGTCAGTGTAATAATATTCTAATCTACCTGTTTTATAAAATAAGCTAGCTAAAACGCTACAAGTTATCCCATACGTCAAAGGAAGGTGATGATATGTTACACCTTCTGTGACAGACGCAGGTAACTGCATACAGACATAGCAATCTCTCACATCCATTGTCTCCACATATTCGTATAACAGTTTCGTGAAGACATTCTTGGAGAAATCAGTTATGGACTTATCCCTATGTAAATCAGTACTATCTACTAATGCTGCAGTGTTCTTTATGTTAGCTTCCTTGTCATTATTCGTGTCATTCACTATTACAGATGTATTTTCTACAACTAACCTAAGTGGAATTATTATTGCTAAAATAAACCAGATAAGCATTAGCAATCCTGTACAATAGAAACACATTCTACACCATCTACGTAAAAACTCACATCTAGATCTTCTATTCTCAGTGTCTACCATGTTGTAATACTATTTAGTTATATAAATGTTTGTAGAGAAAATGTGTTTCCACACCTCAGAATGACTTTCCAGCCACTCTACCCTTTAATTAGTCTCTTTTGGTGCTCTCTTCAGCTCTTTTCAGAACTTTTTCTCGTCTTTTTCAGTTTTGGTGTCCAGTCCGGTTTTCTTTCTTTGTCTTTCAGGTTTGGTGCAATTCACTCTCACCCAGTTGTTCACAGTCTTTGTCTGGGATTTCGTGACTGCTATCCACTTCTTTAATGTCGGTCAATGCTATGTATAGCCATTCAGGTGACTTATATTTCAAGTTAGGTCTCTTCACTCTTTTTGGTCTCTGTAACTGTCTTTCACTTTGTTTTCCTTGTCCTTTCTGACTGTTATTTCATTTACTTGTTCCGCATTATCTTTGTTGAAATTTATTATCTTATATCTCAGTCTTTTAATTTCGTTGGGCCAATTGTCTCCTTTTCTTGGCCTTTTCAGTTCGTTTTCTTTTTCTTCTCGTTCTGTTCTCCAAGTTCTCTTTCTTGGTCCTATTCTTTGCTTTCTTTCTTCTTCACTTTCTTCTGATTCTGTCTCAGACCTCACTTCACTTCCTCTAACTTTGAACTTTATGATCTCAGTTTCTTTGTCTGAATCCGAATCATCTTGTGACTCTTCTGTTTGGAAACTTGATTCTAACCCTCCTCGTTTGTCTTCCGCATTTTTCCAAATCTTTCTGTCTGAATCTAAATTTCCCTGTGTTTCTTCTGTTTGTAGTTCTGACCCTACTACTCCTCGGTTTTCTTCCGCACTTTCCCCTATCTCTCTATCTGAATCTAAGTTTTCTTCAGTTACCTCAACTATCTCTGGAGGAATTTTCCCATAACTTGTACTTGGCTGGTCACTGTCGCTGTCTCTTGGTTCGGTTTCTCCAGTTATAATATCAGTTCTTCTGTTTCCTGATTTTTCCTTTTGCCTTTCACCAGATTCAGGTTGGTCTGTTTCAGATGCCGAACTGGTGTCCGATATTTCCAGATGTCGACTTACAGGTCGAGCTTCAAGATCTGGAACTCTGATCGTTTCAGTTTCTTCTTCAGTTGTCAAACTGGTACCTGATTCTTCCAGACGTCGACTTACAGGTCGAGCTTCAAGATCTGGAACTCTGTTTGTTTCAGCTTCTGCTTCAGATGCTGAGCTGGTATCTGATATTTCCAGATGTCGACTTACAGGTCGAGCTTCAGGATCTGGAACTCTGATGGTATGACTGGCATGAACCCAATTTTTCACACCTGCACACTTTACAGCAGTTGTTGTCACCAGGATCACTTGACGTGGCTTATCCCAGCGAGGAACCAAGCAGTTCCTTCTTCTGTGGACTTTAATGCGGACCCAGTCTCCTGGACTCAAATCATGAGCTGGTTTTCTTTCAAGAGTGGTCGCATCCGGTCCAACCGGATGAAACACAGAATGCACCACATCAGCCAATCCTTTGCAATAGTCCAATACGAGATCATCAGTTATAGTCAGCAGTTTGTTGACAGGTACATGTGCTTGTCTCATTGCTCGTCCCATGATTATTTCATGAGGACTCAGACCTGTTTTTCTGTCAGGTATGCTTCTGATGCTCATCAGCACCAATGGCAGGGCATCGGGCCATTTGAGTCCTGTGGCTTGACACATTTTCCCTAACCTATTCTTTATTGTTCCATTTACTTGCTCTACCACTCCAGAAGCCTCTGGTCTGTAGGCACAGTGCAATTTTTGTTGAATGTCAAGTGCTTCACATATCAGTTGGATTATTTCATTCTGGAAATGTGTTCCTCTATCTGTTTCGATCGTTACTGGAAAGCCATATCTAGGAATGAATTCTCTCAGTAGGAGCTTAGCCACAGTAACTCCATCATTCCTTCTTGTCGGATAGGCTTCCACCCAACGAGAAAACAAACAAACGACCACAAGGACATATCTCAATCTATTGCTTGAGGGCATTTCAATAAAATCTATTTGCATTCTGGTAAAAGGACCTCCTTCACGTCCTATTGTTCCCAAACTCACTACAGTTTTCCTTCCAGGATTTATTTGTTGGCATGTAAGACATCTTTGACAAAGGCTTTTAGCTATAGCCCTAAATTTCGGGTTGTACCAGGTCTGTCTGAAAAGTCTGATCATGGCATCCCTACCAATGTGTGCCTGTCCATGGTACATCCATGCCATATTAGAGATCATGCTATCAGGCATAACTGGTCTTTCATCTCTATAAACCCAGACTTCATCTTCCTATCTTTGTCTGCAGCCTGCTTTTATCCAACCATCTTTCTCTTCTTCATCTGCCTCTTCCTGCAATTGCCTTACCTCATCCCAGGTTTCAACTGTGTTAGTAAACAGCAAGGGACATGAAACATTCTCTTTTTCTCTTCTCCTATTCAGTGAGACCACATTTCTGGCACAATATTGAGCTATTTCATCTGCGAATTTGTTTCCCACTGCAATATAATCAGTTCCATTTTTGTGTGCAGCGCATTTTACCACTGCAATCTGTTTAGGTAGCTGTATCGCCTCAAGCAATTTCTTCACAAACTCACCATTCCTAATAGGAGTTCCTGCAGAAGTCAGGAAATCCCTCTGGGACCAGATCTGTCTGAAATCGTGGACCACTCCGAAGCCATACTGGCTATCCGTGATCACCGTAATTCGAAAGTTCTTCCCCAGTTTGCATGCTCGAATCAAAGCAACCAGCTCAGCCACTTGGGCTGAACGTATTCCTCTCAAACAGGATGCTTCCATTATGGTTGCCATCGTACACACAGCATACGCAGCACTTAAAACTCCTTCACTTGTTCTCAGGCATGACCCGTCCACATACATCACATAATCTGATTCTTTTAAAGGTTCATCTCTAATATCTGGGCGAGGCTTTGTGCAAAATTCAAGCACATCCAAACACTTCTGATCAACATCATCTTTGACTTCTACGTTTACTTCATCTGGCAATGAAGTTGAGGGATTCACACTCGTGCATCTTACAATGGTTACATTGTCTGCACCCAAAATCACTTTTTCATACCTAGTCAGCCGACTATGTGTCATGAATTGGGTTTTGGTCCGGGTCAGAAGGATTTCAACGGAGTGTGGGACATATACTCTCAGAGGATACCCCATCACAATGCCTTCGCTCTGTTCCAGACTCACACAAGTAGCAGCTACTGCTTTCAGACATCCAGGCAACGCTTTTGCTACCGGGTCTAGGACAGCTGAAAAATAAGCGATTGGTCTTCTCATTGTCCCATGCCTTTGCACTAACACTGAAAGTGCACATCCATCTCTATCACTACAAAACAGCTCAAATTCTTTTTCATAATCAGGCATTCCCAATGCTGGTGCCTCACACAAACTTGTTTTCAGTTCCTTGAAAGCCTTCATTTCCTCCTCATCCAACTCAATTGGATCTTTGACATCCCTCTTTGTCAATCGCTGTAAAGGTTTTGCAATTAATGAAAATCCACTTATCCACTGTCGACAATAACCAACCATTCCAAGAAACATTCTCACCTCTCTCTGTGTCATCAGGGCTCTCGTTCCTTGGATAATCCTTATTCTTTCTGTCGTCACCTTTCGCATCCCTTTCTCAATCTTATGACCTAGATACTGTACCTCCTGTTGACAAAATTGCAGTTTTGACGGAGACACCTTGTGTCCTCCTTCTGCCAAATGATTTAATAAAGCAATTGTGTCCGTAACACATGCTTCTTTGGTCCTTGATGCCACCAATAGGTCATCAATATACTGGACCATCACAGATTTTTCAGGCATTTTTAAATCTTCCAATGATTTCTTTAGGATCTGATTAAAGATTGAGGGGCTTTCAGTATACCCTTGAGGAATTCGGCACCATGCCAAAATACGCTCCCCGTACCGGAACGCAAATAATGGCTGGCTGTCAGGGTGCAATGGAATAGAAAAGAATGCATGGCACAAATCAATAACTGTGTACCATTCTGCATCATGTGGAATCTGATACAGTATTACAGCGGGGTTTGGTACAATTGGGCAACAAGTAATAACAATCTTATTTACCTTTCTCAAGTCTTGCACTATCCTATATGTTCCATTCGGCTTTTTCAATCCCATTATAGGAGAATTACATGGGCTACTCATTATTTCTCTCAAAATTCCTTGTTCAATCATCTTATTAACTACAGGTGTTATTCCTTCAATAATTTCTGGCGTTAATTTGTACTGTGGAGTATTTGGGTAATTTGTTCCTTCCCTTACAGTAATTTTTACAGGGTCAACTCCTCTCATTAGTCCAATGTCTTCGCCTGTGAAATCCCATACATCAGATCTGACTATTCCTTTCAATTCAATCGGGATTTTCTCTGCATCAAACACAGGAAACATATCATTCACTCCTGGTTCTAGTTCTGCCATTGTCATTTTATACAGGACATCCTCATCTGGTGTCTGGAAAGCAATACCATCTGGGGTACAATAGATGGTGCAATTCATTTTACAAAGTAGATCGCGTCCTAACAAATTTACAGGACTGCAATCACATACCACAAAACGATGCATCTCTTTGAATGGTCCAACTTTCACCTCTACTGGTTTGGTAAGAGGCGTTTTAATCTGCCTGTTTGAAACACCTACAACTTGGATATATTCTCCTGAGAAAGGAAGGTTTGGAATTTCCACTGATCTAACAGTAGAACGGGTAGCTCCAGTGTCCACAAGGAATGTAACATTTACACCATTCACTTTTCCATCCACAAATGGACCTGACTGATCTACCTCTAGAGTTGCGCCAAGCACGCACTCTTCTTCCTCTCCTAGGCACCGTCATAAACTTTCATCCGATTCATTTCCATCCTGCCGTATCCAATACTGCGACACTGCAGCTGCGCGCGGCAATTTTGTTACCTGCTCTCCTCCGTAGAATCCTGCCTCTGTACTGTATCTCTGGGGGTTTACACTCTTTGGAAGAGGTGGTTGTGGCACCTGACACTGTTGAGTAACTACCTGCGGCTGTTGCAGCTGCTGGTAACTCACCTCACTCTGCACCTGTGGATTTAATGGTTGATTTTCTGTATTAGCTTTTGGAGGAAATTTACACTCGTTTCTCCAATGTCCTAATTTTCCGCAATTGTGACAGGGCCATTTCTTTTTGGCCTCTTCTATACTCATTTGTCCTTTTCCTTTACCTATATTCGGTTTGAATTTAGTTTGTCCTGCATCACTAGACTGATTATTCATCTGAGCTTCTTGTTTTTCTGCAACCTTTACTCGTGCCCACATCGCCTTTTCTTTTAGTTTACGCTGTCTACTCTCAATATCGTCACTACAATATTTTGCATACCTTAATACTTCGTCTACAGTGCTATTCTGCCAACACAACATATGCTGCTTAATCATTTCACTTATTTCAGGTTTTAAGCCATATACAAATCTATACACGAAATGACTCATGTCCTTTTCACTCAAATTCTCATAACCACTATACTGTTTAAAGACCAAAAGCAGTCTCTCATAGTAGGCATGTACAGATTCCTTACTCTCCTGAGTTGTTCTATCAATCTTTACCCAGTCTGTGGTGGGATTTTATTTTTCAAAAACGTGATGGCTTGTTCATATTTTCTCATTACTTCTGGACCTGGGGCTCCAGTTTTTGCATCTCTAGGATATTCTTCCTTCGGCCAGTCAATTGTAATCTTACATGCTGTCCATAAATCTGCTAGTACTACAATCTCAAACAATCCATCCAAATCTTCCCACAACACCTTTGAAACCTTTACAAACCTTTCTACCTGTCTATACCATTCTACGGGTTTCTCTCTCAATCTTGGAAAGTCATTTGTAAATGACAATATATCTTGTCTGGACCATGGGACATGTACATAGCTTCCTCCTGGAGTTTCCCTCATTGGATATTCCATTACTATTGGTTCTTTCTCCTTTACTGGAAAAGCCAATGAAGCTTTATCGGTCGTTCCCTCCTTTCTTCTTATCCACCTGCTTCTCCATCTGTCCACATCTCCCCATTTTCTCAATAACACAATCAGTTCCTTTATCTGTGTTAATCGTCCTGAAGTGTTCAGATTTTCTATATCCTTTTCACTAAAGTCTACCCTGTACGGTTTCTGCAATCCTCTGATTTTCCAAACTCTACTCCTAGTTCATTCGCTGTTTCTTCCAATTTTTCATGCAAGTTCCTAGCTCTCCAAGTAACACTTTTACACATGAACATGAGCTCATCATCTTGGTAGGACTTCAATCGATCTGTACCAACAGTCCCTAAAATCAACTCTTCCATATCTATTTTTAATCTGATTACATCCAAAGGTTGTGGTTCAGCATCTTTCTTCTGTAAATTCCTCATCCACTCATTTAATTCTTCTGGAGTCGGACCCACAGGGGTATTATTTATCTCTGCCCAATTTGCACTTCTCTCTGGGGTCTCAGTTGCTGACTCGGTTCCCATAGGAATCCTATTTATCTGACTCTTGTAGGTGGACTCGACCTACATGAACCAACTGAATCTCTTGTCTCTCTAGTTTCTGGAATTATCCCTTCTCTCACTCTTTGCATACTCGAGTTCAATGGAATTGTCAGGGAATGCTCATCTATTCTTTGATTTTCAAATACCGGAATTACTGGCCCTATCGTCACTGGCACAGTCACAGCTTCCTTGTTCTTTGTTAGTTCTCTTATCTTTTCAGTCAATTCTCTTGTGGTTCTTGCTAATTCAGCTGTATTACCATTATCAGGCTTCACAATCTGTGGAGTTTCTAATTTTTCAAAGGACCTATTTATTTCATAATTTCGTTCAGGGCTTTAATTTCTTACAGTTTCCATTGGTGGTGCATTTAGGGTCACCACCGCAGAATTCTGTTGATATGGAGGGGGTTTTCTATTTAAAATGTCCTCCAGCAACTCATCCTCTGTGTCGCTAGCTCCATACCCATATGTCTCTGTTACTGCATGCTTCTTTTTCTCCGTACACTTTCTCGCTGTAACTTCTTCAACTGTTCTGACAGGAAACAAACCATCCGTCATATAAGCATACCTCCATCGTCTCATCCTGTCTTCATGATTCACTCCCCATACTCTTCCATGGACTAAACTATAATTCTTTGCACCTCTGTGTCTTTCTCTTTCATACATCTCATCTTCCCATTCACCTAACGCTTCGAACTGTGTTGGTCTAGGTCTCGGTTCAAGTTTCATCATCTTTTCTCTCAAATTTCGAAGTACAGCTGTGCTAAACGAACCATTTTCTGGAAATGCCAATACTCCATCGCTTTGGGTATATTTTGCCCAATTTTCCAACCAAATACAAGTATGATAGCCATATTTCAACATCATATGAGAAGCTGGCGTTTTCGGCGGAGGAAGTACTTCTCCTTCCCTAGTCACAACCTTCTTGTCTTTCTTGAAAAAGTTTTTAATCTTCGCAAACCATGACGGTTTCTCTCTACCATACTCATAATAAGCCATGTTACTCTGTTCTTTTTCTCAAAACAAACACACGAAAATTCTTCACCACTCTGCCCTTTCTACTGCTCAGCTATTTGGACCTATCCCAGTGCGTCTCACACCAACGCACCAATCCAACAGCTTTACGTCACTTTCACACTAACCAATCCCAGCGCGTCTTCACACTAACGCACCAATCAAGAAGCTCTTAACTCCCCCACAACTGGCCAATACCAGCGCGGTCTCTGTTGACGTCAGTTCTACTCCTGTCTTTACTGACCCCTCCTTTACAAAAATTATCGGCAGTTTTTCTTACCTTCCTTTTCAACGAAATTTATTAGTTACGACATAAAACACATTACCATTGTCTGTTTCGCTAAACAAAAGAAATAGTTTGCTCTATCTTGCAAGAATACTGTTTCGCTCGATAAGTGTAGCACTTCTCTCTACCTTACCCTTCTCTCAAGCAAGGGGTAAACCTGTTTCTCTGGGGATAAAACACATGTGGAGACTACACTGTTCCTGAGAATTAAGGCCAGAGTTTCACAAGAAAACCTGTTGCTATTTCACTCATACGCTTTTTCATACAAGAAATGTCCCTAACATAACACAATTCTGTGTTATCACCAATTTGAAAATCAGACAATGCACAATTCCGTGTGACTTCTCTTGCCGCACGTGTTCACTTCCTACTTCCCGGAAGCTTCAAAGTTTCGACTTACACATAACATAATACAATTCAACACAAAGTGTTAGACATGAAAAATCAATAAATCAATAATCAATAATCACCAAACTAATCTATAGTAACCATAACTCTGCTACCAAGAAATCTGATCCAGCGCGGCTAATATAAATTTCTCCTTAGGACACGAATCCAGGTAAAACATTTATGCAACCTATTGTCTATTAAACCTTATGTCGGTGGGGCCCATGACACCGCATATCATACATTCATTCATTCACTGGATTTCACACCAAGGAGAAATGTGCTGCTGGACGAACGGGATACCTTGTTAAATTTGACAGAATAATACCTCAGACATTATATACATTAACCTTTGATCCTGTCAGTTCTAAAACATCAAGGTACTCCGCTCTTTGGTCGATGGACCAACTAGTAGAATAAGTTGATGGTGATTAAGACCAGCTCAATCACAATTAAAACATTTTAACATTTATATCTCATAAATGAACTAAAGAACCACAGACTCATTTTAAGTTAGAATGTAATTTTATCTAAATTCTCAATTGCTTGGGTGAAATTCTTTGTTTATTAATCACATTTAATATATCAATAACATTTTTTAAGAAAAGTTTAACGAAGAATAGAAAATTATGCATTACCCATAGTTTTAGGATGCGGATAGGAATGGTTCACCAAAAAGAAGATAAACCGCAGATCACAGAATAGAACTCCCAAACTGACTGACTGTCCCGCTAACCTCCTCGGACGTACCTCCCAGGCAGAATTCCCGCAACGATCTCGTTCCTTCCCCAGTCAAGTTCAAAAGTCCAAAAATGACAAAGTCTTTTTGCAGTATTGAGGTGGAAAAATGAAAAATAAAGAGGCGGTATGGCAGGAAAACACCAACAGCAGCAGCAGCATCAATAGCAGCCACCACAGCAGCAGCCCACCCCACCTAAGAGTAGACCCTCTTATACACTATTTTCTAGCTTACTACACAAAAAGATGCAATTCTTAGGGGCAAGAATCACGCTAATTGGTCCATTTGAGGGGTGGTGATGGTCACCTCATCGCCCTCCTTGTTCAAACTGGTTTGGGGACAGTAAAACATACAATGAGTCTCATGACTCCGGGGTTAAAAGCAGTCAAACTTGTCCATTCATTTTGTTGCGATCTTGATGGTCACAATTTAGTTAGTCCATTATCACTCAGTACTTTCTCATCCATTCCCACGAATACATGCTGATTCTTTTTTGGCACCCTCTTTATTGTAGGTCAGTTCGACCTTGGCATCTCTCACTCCGGGCACAGGCTGCATCCACGTGACTTGATTTCTTTATTGCTTCTGCGCAGAGGCCATCTTTGGCTTTTCACGTGACCTCATCCGTTTCAGCAGCCATTTTCGCAGCATGGCCTAACAGGCCCGAACGAACTATCATAAGAACAAACACAACCACAATTAAAACAAAGAAAATAAGCCTTTCTGTTTACCACCCGCCATTCTAAAGACCCGTGTTAGGTGTTACCTAGCAGAAGCGACATTTAAAGCCATTTTACTTACCATCTGCATTCTTTGCCACAATACAAATCTACTACGTAGCATAAATCATGCAATTTCACTCTAATTAGTACGCAAATCACAATACTAAGGTTAATTAACTTCACAATTGTAAATAGATTAGATTTTGCACAAATCTGCATGTTACCCATATATAGTGTTTACCAAAAAGGGTGTATTTGTTGGTTAATACATGCTTCTTCAAACAGTTAGTATTATTAATTTATTAAGAGTTCATTACTTTCCAAGGGGGTACAAAATTATTTTCTTTACCCTGCTCCATCAATTCCCCCCTTTGGTGATTTTTAACATCACCACAAAAACCTATCCTACAATTTATCAGATAAATGTTTCTTGTCCACTTGCTTTTTTTTTTTTTAGTTCATACAACTGTGTTTTTCTCATCTTGTCTTTTAGACCGTTTGTACATGTTCTCTTTTAACTCTATCGCTCCCATCTCCCGTTCTTTATTTTTCTCATTTTCTCTTTTTATTCTATTTTGTCTTTTTCTTCTTTTAATACACACATATGCTAATCTCACTAATAACATTACCATTATTATCACTGTGACTGGTATTAGTATTTTCCCAATAAGAGAACTACCTATTTCTGTGAACCATTTCTTCATTGAGGAAAAACTCTTACCAAGTCTCTCCCAACCTTCAACCTCCAGTGGGGAAATTTCTTTGTGGAAATCAGTAATGTTCTTTATATACTTCTGTATATTCTCACTTTTGTCTGGAATGTAAGTGCAACAATGTTGGACTTTCAGCATTCCACAGACTCCACCCTCTTTTGCCAAAAGAATGTCAAGGGCAAGTCGATTTTGCATTACCATAGCTCTCATGGCAACCATTTCGGTATTTACCATCAAGAACCCTCCAGCAGTATTCGTTGATAAACTATCTACTACTGTAGACAATTTCCGAATCTTGTATGCATTCAAAGATATACCCACTGCTGGTATCAATGCTCCAAAAATATCACCTACTATTTCTGAGAAGCTTTCCCTCCTCCTACGTGTTAATGTTTTACCTATCTCGTGAATTCCTTTTGTTCCTCTCTCTACATGAAAAATCTTTGGAAAGACCAGGCCTAGATAACATGTTCCATACCAATGGTCCGACAACCTATAATAAGCTCTATATCCGCAAATATAATAGATCCCTGGAAATCAGGTTTGGTGCAATTCACTCTCACCCAGTTGTTCACAGTCTTTGTCTGGGATTTCGTGACTGCTACCCACTTCTTTAATGTCGGTCAATGCTATGTATAGCCATTCAGGTGACTTATATTTCATGTTAGGTCTCTTCACTCTTTTTGGTCTCTGTAACTGTCTTTCACTTTGTTTTCCTTGTCCTTTCTGACTTGTTATTTCATTTACTTGTTCCGCATTATCTTTGTTCAAATTTATTATCTTATATCTCAGTCTTTTAATTTCGCTGGGCCAATTGTCTCCTTTTCTTGGCCTTTTCAGTTCGTTTTCTTTTTCTTCTCGTTCTGTTCTCCAAGTTCTCTTTCTTGGTCCTATTCTTTGCTTTCTTTCTTCTTCACTTTCTTCTGATTCTGTCTCAGACCTCACTTCACTTCCTCTAACTTTGAACTTTATGATCTCAGTTTCTTTGTCTGAATCCGAATCATCTTGTGACTCTTCTGTTTGGAAACTTGATTCTAACCCTCCTCGTTTGTCTTCCGCATTTTCCAAATCTTTCTGTCTGAATCTAAATTTCCCTGTGTTTCTTCTGTTTGTAGTTCTGACCCTACTACTCCTCGGTTTTCTTCCGCACTTTCCCCTATCTCTCTATCTGAATCTAAGTTTTCTTCAGTTACCTCAACTATCTCTGGAGGAATTTTCCCATAACTTGTACTTGGCTGGTCACTGTCGCTGTCTCTTGGTTCGGTTTCTCCAGTTATAATATCAGTTCTTCTGTTTCCTGATTTTTCCTTTTGCCTTTCACCAGATTCAGGTTGGTCTGTTTCAGATGCCGAACTGGTGTCCGATATTTCCAGATGTCGACTTACAGGTCGAGCTTCAAGATCTGGAACTCTGATCGTTTCAGTTTCTTCTTCAGTTGTCAAACTGGTACCTGATTCTTCCAGACGTCGACTTACAGGTCGAGCTTCAAGATCTGGAACTCTGTTTGTTTCAGCTTCTGCTTCAGATGCTGAGCTGGTATCTGATATTTCCAGATGTCGACTTACAGGTCGAGCTTCAGGATCTGGAACTCTGATGGTATGACTGGCAGGAACCCAATTTTTCACACCTGCACACTTTACAGCAGTTGTTGTCACCAGGATCACTTGACGTGGCTTATCCCAGCGAGGAACCAAGCAGTTCCTTCTTCTGTGGACTTTAATGCGGACCCAGTCTCCTGGACTCAAATCATGAGCTGGTTTTCTTTCAAGAGTGGTCGCATCCGGTCCAACCTGATGAAACACAGAATGCACCACATCAGCCAATCCTTTGCAATAGACCAATACGAGATCATCAGTTATAGTCAGCAGTTTGTTGACAGGTACATGTGCTTGTCTCATTGCTCGTCCCATGATTATTTCATGAGGACTCAGACCTGTTTTTCTGTCAGGTAGGCTTCTGATGCTCATCAGCACCAATGGCAGGGCATCGGGCCATTTGAGTCCTGTGGCTTGACACATTTTCCCTAACCTATTCTTTATTGTTCCATTTACTTGCTCTACCACTCCAGAAGCCTCTGGTCTGTAGGCACAGTGCAATTTTTGTTGAATGTCAAGTGCTTCACATATCAGTTGGATTATTTCATTCTGGAAATGTGTTCCTCTATCTGTTTCGATCGTTACTGGAAAGCCATATCTAGGAATGAATTCTCTCAGTAGGAGCTTAGCCACAGTAACTCCATCATTCCTTCTTGTCGGATAGGCTTCCACCCAACGAGAAAACAAACGACCACAAGGACATATCTCAATCTATTGCTTGGGGGCATTTCAATAAAATCTATTTGCATTCTGGTAAAAGGACCTCCTTCACGTCCTATTGTTCAGAAAACTCACTACAGTTTCCTTCCAGGATTTATTTGTTGGCGTATAAGACATCTTTGACAAAGGCTTTTAGCTATAGCCCTAAATTTCGGGTTGTACCAGGTCTGTCTGAAAAGTCTGATCATGGCATCCCTACCAATGTGTGCCTGTCCATGGTACATCCGTGCCATATTAGAGATCATGCTATCAGGCATAACTGGTCTTTCATCTCTATATACCCAGACTTCATCTTCCTCTCTTTGTCTGCAGCCTGCTTTTATCCAACCATCTTTCTCTTCTTCATCTGCCTCTTCCTGCAATTGCCTTACCTCATCCCAGGTTTCAACTGTGTTAGTAAACAGCAAGGGACATGAAACATTCTCTTTTTCTCTTCTCCTATTCAGTGAGACCACATTTCTGGCACAATATTGAGCTATTTCATCTGCGAATTTGTTTCCCACTGCAATATAATCAGTTCCTTTTTGTGTGCAGCGCATTTTACCACTGCAATCTGTTTAGGTAGCTGTATCGCCTCAAGCAATTTCTTCACAAACTCACCATTCCTAATAGGAGTTCCTGCAGAAGTCAGGAAACCCCTCTGGGACCAGATCTGTCCGAAATCGTGGACCACTCCGAAGCCATACTGGCTATCCGTGATCACCGTAATTCGAAAGTTCTTCCCCAGTTTGCATGCTCGAATCAAAGCAACCAGCTCAGCCACTTGGGCTGAACGTATTCCTCTCAAACAGGATGCTTCCATTATGGTTGCCATCGTACACACAGCATACGCAGCACTTAAAACTCCTTCACTTGTTCTCAGGCATGACCCGTCCACAAACAACACAATCTGATTCTTTTAAAGGTTCATCTCTAATATCTGGGCGAGGCTTTGTGCAAAATTCAAGCACATCCAAACACTTATGATCAACATCATCTTTGACTTCTACGTTTACTTCATCTGGCAATGAAGTTGAGGGATTCACACTCGTGCATCTTACAATGGTTACATTGTCTGCACCCAAAATCACTTTTTCATACCTAGTCAGCCGACTATGTGTCATGAATTGGGTTTTGGTTCGGGTCAGAAGGATTTCAACGGAGTGTGGGACATGTACTCTCAGAGGATACCCCATCACAATGCCTTCGCTCTGTTCCAGACTCACACAAGTAGCAGCTACTGCTTTCAGACATCCAGGCAACGCTTTTGCTACCGGGTCTAGGACAGCTGAAAAATAAGCGATTGGTCTTCTCATTTTCCCATGCCTTTGCACTAACACTGAAAGTGCACATCCATCTCTATCACTACAATACAGCTCAAATTCTTTTTCATAATCCGGCATTCCCAATGCTGGTGCCTCACACAAACTTGTTTTCAGTTCCTTGAAAGCCTTCATTTCCTCCTCATCCAACTCAATCGGATCTTTGACATCCCTCTTTGTCAATCACTGTAAAGGTTTTGCAATTAATGAAAATCCACTTATCCACTGTCGACAATAACCAACCATTCCAAGAAACATTCTCACCTCTCTCTGTGTCATCAGGGCTCTCGTTCCTTGGATAATCCTTATTCTTTCTGTCGTCACCTTTCGCATCCCTTTCTCAATCTTATGACCTAGATACTGTACCTCCTGTTGACAAAATTGCAGTTTTGACGGAGACACCTTGTGTCCTCCTTCTGCCAAATGATTTAATAAAGCAATTGTGTCCGTAACACATGCTTCTTTGGTCCTTGATGCCACCAATAGGTCATCAATATACTGGACCATCACAGATTTTTCAGGCATTTTTAAATCTTCCAATGATTTCTTTAGGATCTGATTAAAGATTGAGGGGCTTTCAGTATACCATTGAGGAATTCGGCACCATGCCAAAATACGCTCTCCGAACCGGAACGCAAATAATGGCTGGCTGTCAGGGTGCAATGGAATAGAAAAGAATGCATGGCACAAATCAATAACTGTGTACCATTCTGCATCATGTGGAATCTGATACAGTATTACAGCGGGGTTTGGTACAATTGGGCAACAAGGAATAACAATCTTATTTACCTTTCTCAAGTCTTGCACTATCCTATATGTTCCATTCGGATTTTTCAATCCCATTATAGGAGAATTACATGGGCTACTCATTATTTCTCTCAAAACTACAGGTGTTATTCCTTCAATAATTTCTGGCGTTAATTTGTACTGTGGAGTATTTGGGTAATTTGTTCCTTCCCTTACAGTAATTTTTACAGGGTCAACTCCTCTCATTAGTCCAATGTCTTCGCCTGTGAAATCCCATACATCAGATCTGACTATTCCTTTCAATTCAATCGGGATTTTCTCTGCATCAAACACAGGAAACATATCATTCACTCCTGGTTCTAGTTCTGCCATTGTCATTTTATACAGGACATCCTCATTTGGTGTCTGGAAAGCAATACCATCTGGGGTACAATAGATGGTGCAATTCATTTTACTAAGTAGATCGCGTCCTAACAAATTTACAGGACTGCAATCACATACCACAAAACGATGCATCTCTTTGAATGGTCCAACTTTCACCTCTACTGGTTTGGTAAGAGGCGTTTTAATCTGCCTGTTTGAAACACCTACAACTTGGATATATTCTCCTGAGAAAGGAAGGTTTGGAATTTCCACTGATCTAACAGTAGAACGGGTAGCTCCAGTGTCCACAAGGAATGTAACATTTACACCATTCACTTTTCCATCCACAAATGGACCTGACTGATCTACCTCTAGAGTTGCGCCAAGCACGTACTCTTCTTCCTCTCCAAGGCACCGTCATAAACTTTCATCCGATTCATTTCCATCCTGCCGTATCCAATACTGAGACACTGCAGCTGCGCGCGGCAATTTTGTTACCTGCTCTCCTCCGTAGAATCCTGCCTCTGTACTGTATCTCTGGGGGTTTACACTCTTTGGAAGAGGTGGTTGCGGCACCTGACACTGTTGAGTAACTACCTGCGGCTGTTGCAGCTGCTGGTAACTCACCTCACTCTGCACCTGTGGATTTAATGGTTGATTTTCTGTATTAGCTTTTGGAGGAAATTTACACTCGTTTCTCCAATGTCCTAATTTTCCGCAATTGTGACAGGGCCATTTCTTTTTGGCCTCTTCTATACTCATTTGACCTTTTCCTTTACCTATATTCGGTTTGAATTTAGTTTGTCCTGCATCACTAGACTGATTATTCATCTGAGCTTCTTGTTTTTCTGCAACCTTTACTTGTGCCCACATCGCCTTTTCTTTTAGTTTACGCTGTCTACTCTCAATATCGTCACTACAATATTTTGCATACCTTAATACTTCGTCTACAGTGCTATTCTGCAAACACAACATATGCTGCTTAATCATTTCACTTATTTCAGGTTTTAAGCCATATACAAATCTATACACGAAATGACTCATGTCCTTTTCACTCAAATTCTCATAACCACTATACTGTTTAAAGACCAAAAGCAGTCTCTCATAGTAGGCATGTACAGATTCCTTACTCTCCTGAGTTGTTCTATCAATCTTTACCCAGTCTGTGGTAGGATTTTATTTTTCAAAAACGTGATGGCTTGTTCATATTTTATCATTACTTCTGGACCTGGGGCTCTAGTTTTTGCATCTCTAGGATATTCTTCCTTCGGCCAGTCAATTGTAATCTTACATGCTGTCCATAAATCTGCTGGTACTACAATCTCAAACAATCCATCCAAATCTTCCCACAACACCTTTGAAACCTTTACAAACCTTTCTACCTGTCTATACCATTCTACGGGTTTCTCTCTCAATCTTGGAAAGTCATTTGTAAATGACAATATATCTTGTCTGGACCATGGGACATATACATAGCTTCCTTCTGGAGTTTCCCTCATTGGATATTCCATTACTATTGGTTCTTTCTCCTTTACCGGAAAAGCCAATGAAACTTTATCGGTCGTTCCCTCCTTTCTTCTTATCCACCTGCTTCTCCATCTGTCCACATCTCCCCATTTTCTCAATAACACAATCAGTTCCTTTATCTGTGTTAATCGTCCTGAAGTGTTCAGATTTTCTATATCCTTTTCACTAAAGTCTACCCTGTACGGTTTCTGCAATCCTCTGATTTTCCAAACTCTACTCCTAGTTCATTCGCTGTTTCTTCCAATTTTTCATGCAAGTTCCTAGCTCTCCAAGTAACACTTTTACACATGAACATGAGCTCATCATCTTGGTAGGACTTCAATCGATCTGTACCAATAGTCCCTAAAATCAACTCTTCCATATCTATTTTTAATCTGATTACATCCAAAGGTTGTGGTTCAGCATCTTTCTTCTGTCAATTCCTCATCCACTCATTTAATTCTTCTGGAGTCGGACCCACAGGGGTATTATTTATCTCTGCCCAATTTGCACTTCTCTCTAGGGTCTCAGTTGCTGACTCGGTTCCCATAGGAATCCTATTTATCTGACTCTCATTAATCGTCAAATTTGTAGGTGGACTCGACCTACATGAACCAACTGAATCTCTTGTCTCTCTAGTTTCTGGAATTATCCCTTCTCTCACTCTTTGCATACTCGAGTTCAATGGAATTGTCAGGGAATGCTCATCTATTCTTTGATTTTCAAATACCGGAATTACTGGCCCTATCGTCTCTGGCACAGTCACAGCTTCCATGTACTTTGTTAGTTCTCTTATCTTTTCAGTCAATTCTCTTGTGGTTCTTGCTAATTCAGCTGTATTACCATTATCGGGCTTCACATTCTGTGGAGTTTCTAATTTTCAAAGGACCTATTTATTTCATAATTTCGTTCAGGGCTTTGATTTCTTACAGTTTCCATTGGTGGTGCATTTGGGGTCACCACCGCAGAATTCTGTTGATATGGAGGGGGTTTTCTATTTAAAATGTCCTCCAGCAACTCATCCTCTGTGTCGCTAGCTCCATACCCATATCTCTCTGTTACTGCATGCTTCTTTTTCTCCGTACACTTTCTCCCTGTAACTTCCTCAACTGTTCTGACAGGAAACAAACCATCCGTCATATTAGCATACCTCCATCGTCTCATCCTGTCTTCATGATTCACTCCCCATACTCTTCCATGGACTAAACTATAATTCTTTGCACCTCTGTGTCTTTCTCTTTCATACATCTCATCTTCCCATTCACCTAACGCTTCGAACTGTGTTGGTCTAGGTCTCGGTTCAAGTTTCATCATCTTTTCTCTCAAATTTCGAAGTACAGCTGTGCTAAACGAACCATTTTCTGGAAATGCCAATCCTCCATCGCTTTGGTTATATTTTGCCCAATTTTCCAACCAAATACAAGTATGATAGCCATATTTCAACATCATATGAGAAGCTGGCGTTTTCGGCGGAGGAAGTACTTCTCCTTCCCTAGTCACAACCTTCTTGTCTTTCTTGAAAAAGTTTTTAATCTTCGCAAACCATGACGGTTTCTCTCTACCATACTCATAATAAGCCATGTTACTCTGTTCTTTTTCTCAAAACAAACACACGAAAATTCTTCACCGCTCTGCCCTTTCTACTGCTCAGCTATTCAGACCTATCCCAGTGCGTCTCACACCAACGCACCAATCCCACAGCTTTACGTCACTTTCACACTAACCAATCCCAGCGCGTCTTCACACTAACGCACCAATCAAGAAGCTCTTCACTCCCCCACAACTGGCCAATACCAGCGCGGTCTCTGTTGACGTCAGTTCTACTCCTGTCTTTACTGACCCCTCCTTTACAAAAATTATCGGCAGTTTTTCTTACCTTCTCTTTTCAACGAAATTTATTAGTTATGATGGAGCAGTAAAAATAAAAAATTTTAACCCCTAACAAATTATATAATTAATTAATTAAAAATGTTCGTTTAAATGTATTAATCAACATTGTATATGTGGGAATGGTAATATGCCAATGTATGTGCTAAATAATCTATTAATGAATGTCCGTGTGTCTAATCATAACGTAAGAATAAAAAGCGTACTAAATAAAATAAATGCATGTTTGTGCTTCATAGAAATAAAATGTGTCGTTGCAAAAACAATAGTGATGGTAAGTAAGGAGCAGCTTAAATGTCGCTTTTTGCTAGGTAACAACTAATTGGGGTACGTAGACGGGAGGGAAACGAAAGGGATATTTTTCTCTATTTTAATTATGTTTTGTTTGCCTCAAATTAGTGCTTCTAAAGTAGAACCGAGTGGCGAGATAAAATGGCCGCCAGTGGGAAGATGTGCGCAGGCGCAAGGGGACACGTGGTACGGGATGAGATTGAAGAAATCTGGAGCCTCGTGATGTCTCTGAGAGGCTAGGATGCAAGAAATGGTCAAGGCTGGTGTGACCTAATTGAACTGATAGTGTGCCGTGAGGATCAGGAGAGAGTCCGTGGGAAAGGAGCCCAAGAGAAAGGACAATGACTGCGGAGTTCTTGAATGTGTCAAAAGAAGATACAAATGGACTGATCGAATCGGATGGAAATGTTTAAGCGTATGGGAAAGGAAATGATCCAAGGACCCTTGAATCCAAGAGAACTTGATTAAAGAATGAATAAGCTGACATGCATGGACCAATGAAAGAAAAGCGTGATATTAATGTTGCAACAGTTAGTTAGCAAAGTTAGAATTGGGGTATAAGAGGGCCTACTCTTAGTGGGAGGGGTCAGTTCCAGGGAAGTTCCAGAGAGTTCCAGTCAGAGTTCCAAGCAGTTCGAGAGTCGTGGTTGCAGTAGAGGAGACGGGTTGCAGGTAGCTGATGCTGACGAGCTGAAGTTGCTGTTGCTGTCTTAACTTTACAGTTGAGTATGAGAATCAGGCTATTTCTAATCCCAAAGTTAGGTTAGAAATCATTAGGCTAAATTAGGAAGCTAGGCAGGTAACTAGGGTTTTTGGCTTCATGACAAAATTTCCTTTTCTGCAATAAATTGGCTATGCTTAATAAAATTGTGAATTTAAAAATGAATAATTGAATAAAGTATTAAATTCTTTCCATGCTTTTAAAATTATATAAAAATTAAGATTCTTTAAACCCAAAATGACTCAGTGGTTATTTTCCTAAATGATTGTGACCTGAGTAATTGGTTGATTGTGATTCAGCTGGTCTTAATCACTATGAACTAATTTCTTAAATGAATGATTCATCGACAAAACAATGAGCAGGAATATCTTAAGAAATAACTAAAAGAAAGTGACAAATTAAGGTAAATAGATATCCTTGCTCTTCCAGCGGTACACAAAATGGTGTTCTCCATTTAGTTCTCATGCTTCTCCTAGGAGTACAGAATTTCATACAGGTGTAAAAGGAAATCCAGGTGTGTGTGTGTGTGTGTGTGTGTGTAGGCGATGTTTATGGGCCCCATCGTCATGAGGATATGAGAAATATAGTTGACCCCTGGATGACCTATAAGAAACCTGGAAGGAGAATAATTTTCATTGTACGCGCTGTATCAGATTTCTTGGTAGCAGAGTTATGGTTTTCTATAGATTAGTTTAGTGATTATTGATTATTGATTATTTGATGACTAACACTATATGTTGAGTCGCGTTATGTTATATGTGAGTTTTCACGCTTCTGGGATGTAGGAAGTGGAACACGTGTGGCAAGAGAAGTCACATGGAATTTGGTACATGGTCTGAATTCATTTTGGTAATAACACAGGTTGTGTTATGTTAGGGATTTTCTGTATGAAAGGTGTGTAACTGAGATAGCAAATCACGTTTACTTGTGAAACTTTGGCCTTAATTCTCAGGAGCCTAGTCTCCACATGTGTCTTATCCCCAGAGAAACGAGTAAATTGTTTGTTTGAAAGAAGGGTAAGGTAGAGGGAAGTGCTACTTTATCGGCGAGAGTAAATAATTCTGTGGTAGGGTAGAGGTAAGCGCTGCCTACTGGAAAAACAGGATTCTTGTGTAAAAGGACAAGGCTGTCACTTTGTTTAGCGAATCAGACTATGGAATTGTTTATTTGTTGTAACTAACGAAGAAAAACAGTAAAAAGAAAAATTGCCGATAAATTTTGTAAAGGAGGGGTAAAGAGTAGAAGTGACGTGGAAAAGTGCCGCGCTAGGATTGGTTAGTGCACTAGTCACGTGAATACAGAGCAAGAGTGACGTAGAAAAGTGCCGCGCTAGGATTGGTTGGTTCGCGGACGGTGGAAATTGTTCTGATTGGTACGTTAGTGTGAATCGCGCTGTAATTGGACGAAGCTCCGTACACAGAAACAGCGTTAGAGTAAAGAGAAAACAAATAGAAAACATGCCGTATTACGAGTATGAAAGGGAGAGAACGTCATGGACAACGAAATTAAAGAATTTCTTTAAGAAAGACAAAAAGGTTGTGACTAGAGAGGGACAAGTAATTCCTCCGCCGAAATCAGCAGCTTCACATATGATGCTGAAATATGGGTATCATACGTGCATATGGTTGGACAATTGGGTAAAATATACAAAGAATGATGGAGCATTGGCTTTTCCTGAAAATGGTTCTTTTAATGTAGCGATTTTACGGAATTTAAAAGAAAAGATGCTTAAATTGGAACCTAGACCTAGACCGACACAGTTTGAGGCTTTAACAGAATGGGAAGATGAGATGTACGAGAAAGAAAGATTCAGAGGTATGAAAGGTTATGAGTTCGTGCCCGGAAGATTGTGGGGAATGAATCATGAGGACAGAATAAAACGATGGAGATGTGCTAACATGACAGGAGGTTTGTTTCCAGCTTTTACAGTTGAGGAAGGGACTAAGAAAAAACGGACTGAGAAAAAGAAACATTTAGAGAGAGAAAAGTATATGCATGAGAGCGAAACGGATGACGAGTTGCTGGAAGATATATTAAATAAAAATCCACCTCCGTATCAGCAGAATTCTACAGTGGTGACACCAAATGCGCCACCAATAGAAACTATGCGAAATAAAAGTCCAGAAAAAAGACAAGAAATAAATAGGTCACAAGAACAAATAAGAACTTCCCAAAATGAGGGAATAGAAAATGATAGTGCAAGAGAATTGGCAAGGACAACAAAAGAATTAACTGAGAAAATTAGAGAATTAACCAAGAATATGGAAGCAGTTACCGTACCTGTAACAATAGGTCCAGTAATACCAGTTTTCGAGAATCAGAAAATTGATGAACGATCTTTGGTGATTCCCTTGAGTTCGCAATTCCAAAGAGAAAAGGAAAGAATGGAAACAAGTCCAGGTACGAGCAATTTGACTAGTGCTTACAGACCAAGTCCACCTGAAAATTTGACAGTGAATGAGTGTAGCGGTAGGAAAATGCCTATGGTAACTGAATCTGCAACAGTGACACCTGAAAAGAGTGGAAATTGGACAGAAATAAATAGTACTCCTATAGGTCCGACTCCTGATGAGTTAAATGAGTGGATAAAAGCTTTTAAAATAAAAGAAACAGAAGAAAAACCATTAGATGTGATCAGATTGAAAATTGACATGGAAGAATTAATTCTAGGAACGATTGGTACAGAAAAGATAAAGAATTATCAGGATGATGAAATAATGTTTCTGTGCAAAAGTATAACATGGAGGGCAAAGAATTTACATGACAAACTAGAAGAAGTGGCCGGTGAGATTGGAATAGATTTTGCAAAAGTAAAAACGTTGCAGAAACCATACAGAGTAGATTTTTGTGAAAAAGATATTGAAAATTTGAATACAGCAGGAAGGCTGACACAGATAAAAGAGTTGATTGTTTTGTTGAGAAAATGGGGTGATGTGGACAGATGGAAGGTTAGATGGACAAAGAAGAATGAGAAAAGCGTAGACAAAGGTTCATTGGCTTTTATGATAACAGAAAAGGAACATGTTGTTAAAGAGTACCCTATGAGAGAAACTCCAGGTGGTAGTTATGTGCATGTTCCCTGGACTAGGCAGGACATCCTGTCATTTACAAATGACTTTCCAAAGTTAAGAGAAAAGCCAGTTGAGTGGTACCGACAGGTAGAAAGGTTTGTAAAGGTCTCGAAAGTGTTGTGGATAGATTTGGATGGATTGTTTGACATAGTAGTACCAACGGATCTGTGGTCAGAATGTAAGATTACAGTTGACTGGCCAACTACAGAATATCCAAGAGATCCTAAGACAGGAGCTCCAGGACCAGATGTGATGAAGAAATACGACAAGGTGATTACCTTTTTGAAAAATAAGATTCCTCCAAAAGAGACAGATTGGGTTAAGATTGATAGAACTACACAGGAAAGTAAGGAGAGTGTACATGCATATTATGAGCGATTGTTGTTGGTTTTCAAACAGTATAGTGGTTATGAGGAATTAAGTGAGAAGGATATGAGTCATTTTGTATACCGATTTGTATTTGGCTTGAAACAAGAAATAAGCGATATGATTAAGCAACATATGATAAACTGGCAGAATGCAAGTGTAGATGAGGTGCTGAGGTATGCTAAGTATTGTAGTGATGAAATAGAGAGTAAACAGCGTAAGTTGAAAGAAAAAGCAATGTGGGCACAAGTGAAAGTGGCAGAAAAACAAGAAGCCCAATTGGATAATAATAATGGAAACGAATCAGGACAGAATAAGATGCGACCAAATATAGGTAAAGGAAAAGGACAAGTGAGTTTAGAAGAGGCAAAGAAGAAATGGCCATGTCATAATTGCGGAAAATTAGGGCATTGGAGAAATGAGTGTAAGTTCCCACCTAAACCTAATCCGGAACATCAATCATTAACTCCACAGGTGCAGAATGAGGTAGTTGTTCAACAAAGTCAGGTGCCACAACCACCACTTCCCAACACTGTTAACCAGCAAAGATACAGTACAGAAACAGGATTCTACGGAGGAGAGCAGGTAACACAGTTGCCGAGAGCAGCTAACATTTCCCAGTATTGGTTGCATCAGAGTGAGGATGACCCGGATGAAAGTTTCTGACGGTGCGCAAGAGAGGGGAAAGAGTGCGTGCTTGGCGCAACTCTAGAGGTAGATCAGTCTGGTCCCTTTGTGGATGGAGAAGTGAATGGAGCAAACGTAACATTCCTTGTCGATACTGGAGCTACCCGTTCTACTGTTAGGTCAGTGGAAATTCCGAACCTTCCTCTCTCAGGTGAATGCATCCAAGTGGTAGGAGTAGCCAATCAGCAGATTAAAACCCCACTTACTGAATTGGTAGAAGTAAAAATTGGTTCTTTTAGAAAAATGCATAAATTTGTAGTGTGCGATTGTAGTCCTGTAAATCTTCTAGGTCGTGACCTTTTGTGTAAAATGAATTGCACGATTTATTGTACACCAGAAGGAATAGGTTTTCAGACTTCGGATGAAGATGTTTTGTATAAAGTAACTTTGATGAATCAAGAACCTGAAACGAATGGTTTATTTCCTGCATTTGATGCAGAAAAACTTCCAGAAGAACTAAAAGGTGCAGTAAAAGAAAGTGTGTGGGATTTTACAGGAGAGGACATTGGATTAATGAGAGAAGTTGATCCCGTAAAAGTGACAGTGAAAGAAGGGATAAGTTATCCAAACACGCCACAGTATAAATTAACTCCAGAAATAATTGAAGGAATAACTCCTGTGATAAATAAGATGATTGAACAGGGAATTCTGAAAGAAATCATGAGCAGTCCATGTAATTCACCTATTATGGGACTGAAAAAGCCAAATGGAACATACAGAATAGTACAGGATTTGAGAAAGATCAACAAAATAGTTGTACCATGCTGTCCAATAGTGCCAAACCCTGCAGTGATTCTATATCAAATTCCGCATGAAGCTGAGTGGTACACTGTGATAGATTTGTGTCATGCATTTTTCTCTATTCCTTTGCATCCAGATAGCCAGCCATTATTTGCATTCCGTTTCGGAGAGCGTATTTTGGCATGGTGCCGAATTCCACAGGGGTATACAGAAAGCCCCTCAATTTTTAATCAGATTCTAAAGAGATCTCTGGAAGATTTAAAAATGCCAGAAAAATCAGTGATGGTGCAGTATATCGATGACCTATTGGTGGCATCGAAAACCAAAGAGGCATGTGTAAGTGACACAATTGCTTTACTGAACCATTTGGAGAAAAGAGGACATAAGGTGTCCCCTTCAAAATTACAGTTTTGTCAGAAAGAAGTCCAGTATTTAGGACATAAAATTGAGAAAGGAGTGCGGAAAATAGCGACAGAAAGAGTAAGAATGATTCAAGGAATGAGAGCACCAATGACTCAAAGAGAGGTAAGAATGTTTTTGGGAATGGTTGGATATTGTCGACAATGGATAAGTGGATTTTCTTTGATTGCAAAACCATTACAAAAATTGACAAAGAAAGATGTAAAAGACCCTTTTGAGTTAAACAAAGAAGAAATGAAATCTTTCAAAGAATTGAAAAAGAAACTGTGTGAGGCCCCTGCATTAGGTATGCCTGATTATGAGAAGGATTTTGAGTTATACTGCAGTGAAAGAGATGGATGTGCATTTTCAGTACTGGTACAAAAACACGGCACCATGAAGAGGCCTATAGCTTACTTCTCAGCTGTTTTAGATCCTATAGCAAAAGCATTGCCTGGGTGTCTGAAAGCAGTTGCTGCTACTTGTGTAAGTCTGGAACAAAGTGAAGGTATAGTGATGGGGTATCCACTGAGAGTATATGTTCCCCATTCAGTAGAAATTCTTTTGACAAGAACAAAAACACAGTACATGACACATAGTCGGCTGACTAAGTACGAAAAAGTCATCTTGAGTGCAGAAAATGTGACCATAGATAGATGCATAAATGTAAATCCTTCGACATCATTGCCAGATGAAGAGAGTATAATTGAACAAGATGAAGTAGATCATGATTGTCTGAATGTGCTGGAATATTGCACAAAACCAAGAGCTGACATAAAAGATGAACCGTTAAAAGAATCCGATTATGTCATGTTTGTAGATGGTTCATGTTTACGCACAAAGGAAGGAGTGTTAAGCGCAGCTTATGCAGTATGCACAGTGGCAACTGTGATGGAAGCGTCTTGTCTGAAAGGAGTTAGGTCAGCCCAAGTTGCGGAACTAATTGCTTTGATTCAAGCATGTAAATTGGGGAAAAATGTACGAATCACGATTGTGACCGATAGCCAATATGGTTTCGGCATCGTACATGATTTTGGCCAGATTTGGTCACAAAGAGGATTTTTGACATCTGCAGGAACACCTATCAGAAATGGAGATTATGTTAAAAAACTGCTTGAGGCGATACAGCTGCCTAAACAAATAGCTGTAGTGAAGTGCAAGGCGCATAAGAAAAACGAAGACTACATAGCGGTCGGCAATAATTATGCTGATGAGATCGCTAGATATTGTGCGGAAAACATGGCGTCCCTGAACAAAAATAGAGAAAGGGAGCATGTCTCTTGTCCTTTGCTTTTCACTAATGCAGTCGAAACATGGGATGAAGTAAGGCAGTTACAAGAAACAGCAAGAGATGAGGAAAAGGATTACTGGATTAAAGCAGGATGTAGAAGACAGGAAGATAATGGAGTGTGGGTATACAGAGATGAAAGACCAGTTATGCCTGATAGCATGATTGCAGACATGGCACGGATGTACCATGGACAAGCTCATATTGGGAGAGATGCAATGATCAGACTTTTTAGACAGACCTGGTATAACCCAAAATTCAGAGCCATTGCTGAAAGTCTTTGTCAAAGATGTCTTATTTGTCAACAGTTTAACCCAGGAAGGAAAACCGTAGTGAGTCTAGGAACAATAGGACGAGAAGGAGGTCCATTCACAAGGATACAGATGGATTTCATTGAGATGCCCCCTAGTAACAGATTAAGATATGTTCTGGTGGTCGTCTGTTTGTTCTCTCGTTGGGTGGAGGCATACCCCACAAGAAGGAATGATGGAACAACAGTGGCAAAACTTATGCTACGAGAGTTCATTCCGAGGTATGGTTTTCCAGTCACAGTTGAGACAGATAGAGGAACACATTTTCAAAATGAGTTGATCCAATTGATTTGTGAAGCACTGAGTATTAAACAAAAATTACATTGTGCTTACAGACCAGAGGCTTCTGGGGTAGTAGAGCAGATAAATGGAACAATTAAAAATAGATTGGGGAAAATGTGTCAAGCTACAGGACTCAAATGGCCAGATGCACTGCCTCTTGTTCTGATGACTATCAGAAGCATCCCTGAAAAGAAAACGGGACTCAGTCCTCATGAAATGATCATGGGACGAGCAATGAGACAAGCCCACGTACCAGTCAACAAGTTATTAACAATAACTGATGATCTAATACTGGATTATTGCAAAGGACTGGCTGATGTGGTGCGTTCTGTGTTTCATCAGGTTGGACCGGATGCGACCACTCTTGAAAGAAAACCAGCCCACGACTTGAATCCAGGAGACTGGGTCCGTATTAAAGTCCACAGGAGAAGAAACTGTCTAGTTCCGCGTTGGGATGAGCCAAGACAGGTAATCCTAGTAACAACGACTGCTGTCAAGTGTGCAGGAGTGAAGAACTGGGTTCATGCCAGCCACACAATCAGAATTCCAGAACCTACAGATCGACATGTGAGTCGGCGTCTGGAAGTGTGGGATAAAAGTTTAACGGCTGGAACAACCAAGATAAAAGAAAGGGTGCCAGAACTTGAAGATCGACCTGAAAGTCGACATCTGGAGACCCCAACGGAAAACACCTCTATAGAAGAAGAAGAACAAGAAGAAGAAGAAGAAAGAAATTCAGAAGTTCCAGAACTTGAAGATCGACCTGTAAGTCGACATCTGGAAATATCTGACACAACTTCAGGATCTGATGATTCAGCTGCAAATTGGGAAGAATTCCGAAAGAGAACTTGGGGTTATAAACCAATTAGAGAAGAAACTGAGCAAGAAATTGAGTTAGATGAACAACCAAGTACAAGTTATGGTGGAAATCCTTCAGAAACAATATTAATAGATGAAGTAGGGAAAGAAGTACACAAAAAGTTAGAAAATCGAGAAGAACCCCGAGGAGCAATAGGGATAGATAGAAAAACAGGAGAACAGGGAAATTCAGAAACAGATAAGGAGGAAAACACCAAATCGGAAGAACCCCGAGGAGGGACAGTGATAGGGGAAAACAAAAAGGAGAAGACAGATCCACCAGTAGGAGATGACGAGATTATAAGTTTCAAAATAAGAGACAATAGTGAGACAGTTGAAACAGAAACAGAAGAAAGTGGAGGAGAGGAAAAAGCAAAGACTGAATCAAGAAAAAGAAATTGGAAATCAGAAAGAGAAGAAAGAGAAGGTGAAGCCAAAAGGCCAAGAAAAGGAGATAATTGGCCCAACAGCTATGTAAGAAAATTGAGATATAGAATAATAAGAGCAGAAGATGAAGATGCTGAACAAGTAAATGAGGTGACAAGTCAAAAGGGACAAGAAAAACCCAGTGGAAAAAGATTACAAAAGTCCAAAAGGACAAAGAAAGTGAATTCAAAATTTAAGTCACCTGAGTGGCTGTATATTGCATTAACTGATTACAAAGAAGAAGAAGAAAACACTCACGGAAACCAGAGACTGAGAAGTCGGATGGGAAAAGGTGAGATGCAACGAAACTGAAGTGAAGACTTATAGTGCTTCTGCCGGACGTGACAAATTTACTGGACGTGACAAATCACCGGATGTGACAACGAAAGAATTCTGGAGAGAATTAAAGAAAGTACCAAGCAAAGACTTTTTTTGAAAGCAGAGTGGCATCTAAGTCATTTCTGAGGTGTAGTGACACAATTTTTCTGAAACTTAATAAATAGAAAAAGAAAAATGGAAAATAATAGGGATAGAAGAGATAAATGTGAATTTATAAAGAGATGGTGCAAAATGTGCTGCTTTTGTACAGGGTTATTAATGACCATATGGATAGTTTTAGCAATCACAATTCCTATTAGTGTAGCTGTGATAGAAGCAAAGAATGATACTAAACAAGAAAAAGAAACTAATATTAAAGAACAAGTTGTTTTAAGAAGTAGTGCAGAGTTGCATAAGGATAGGTCAGTAACAGATTTCTCAAAGAATGTTTTTACAAAGTTGTTGTATGAGTACGTAAAAACAATGGAAGTAAGAGATTGTTATGTTTGTATGCAGTTGCCTGCATCAGTATCGGAAGGTGTGACTTATCATCACTTACCTTTGACTTATGGAATAACATGTAGTGTAATAGCAAGTTTATTTTATAAAACAGGTAGATTAGAATCTTATTATACTGATATAGATAAGATATTTGCAAACATTCCCGTAGTACCAGAACTTAACAAAGTAAAACCAGCAAAAGTTTTAGGAGAATTCTTTTTAGAACATAGAAAATTAACGTTAGAAGAAATAGTTGGTAACAACCTTACCTGTGAGTTAAAGAAAGAAGAAAAAGTATTTTTGGATATGGTTGAAGAAAGAAGAATGAAATTTCAAAAAGAAGCAATAAAGGAGGAAGGAAAACGTTTATGGACGTTTGAGGAAGGAAATCATGAAGGGAAAAGGATAAATGCAGCAATGACTTTAGATTGGCCACAAACAGGAAAGTTGTGCATTAAGAGAAATAAGACAGTCTATGACAATTACTTTGTAGGTTCCAGTATCTGCCATGACAATTATCAAATTCTGGGAGGTTGGGGATTCAAAGGTGGAAAGGACCCAATATTTCCAGGTATCTATTATATTTGTGGGAATAGAGCTTATTACAGGTTACCGGACCATTGGTATGGAACTTGCTATGTAGGCCTGGTCTTTCCAAAGATTTTTCACATGGACAGAGAAGAAAAGGGAACATACAAGATGATTAATAGATTTACACGTAGAAAAAGGGAAAGTTTTTCAGAAATTGTAGGTGATATTTTTGGAGCATTAATACCAGCAGTGGGAATATCTTTGAATGCATTTAAAATTCGGAAGTTATCCACAGTAGTAGATCGTTTGTCTACAGATACTGCGGGAGGGTTCTTAATGGTAAATACCGAAATGGTTGCCATGAGAGCTATGGTGATGCAAAATCGGCTTGCCCTTGATATTCTTTTGGCAAAAGAGGGTGGAGTCTGTGGAATGTTGAAAGTCCAACATTGTTGTACTTACATTCCGGATAACAGTGAAAATATACAGAAGTATATTACAAATATTACAAGTCTGCACAAAGAATTAGTTCCACTGGAGGTTGAAAGTGTTTTGGGAAAACTTGGTAGAGGGTTTTCCTCAGTAGCAAATTGGTTAACTAGGATGAGTAAACTAGTAATAGGGAAAGTTATAATAGTAGCAACTATAGTGATATTGTTAGCCATGACATTGAAAATAGTAATAACATGTATAAAGAGAAAAGTAAGACAGAATAAGATAAGAAGAAATAACAGAATAATGAGAGAAAGAGAGAGAGAAATGGGTGAAATTGAGTTGGAGAAAATGAAAGAAAGCATGTATAAAGAGACTAAAAGGCAAGATGAAGAAGAGACAGAGATATGAATAACAGAAAGTAAAGGATGAAAGACATGCTGCCTGAAAAGAAGTATGACTTGGGTTTTATGTGGTGATTTAAAAATCACCAAAGGGGGATTGATGGAGCAGTAAAAATAAAAATGTTTAACCCCTAACAAATTATATAATTAATTAATTAAAAATGTTCGTTTAAATGTATTAATCAACATTGTATATGTGGGAATGGTAATATGCCAATGTATGTGCTAAATAATCTATTAATGAATGTCCGTGTGTCTAATCATAACGTAAGAATAAAAAGCGTACTAAATAAAATAAATGCATGTTTGTGCTTCATAGAAATAAAATGTGTCGTTGCAAAAACAATAGTGATGGTAAGTAAGGAGCAGCTTAAATGTCGCTTTTTGCTAGGTAACAACTAATTGGGGTACGTAGACGGGAGGGAAACGAAAGGGATATTTTTCTCTATTTTAATTATGTTTTGTTTGCCTCAAATTAGTGCTTCTAAAGTAGAACCGAGTGGCGAGATAAAATGGCCGCCAGTGGGAAGATGTGCGCAGGCGCAAGGGGACACGTGGTACGGGATGAGATTGAAGAAATCTGGAGCCTCGTGATGTCTCTGAGAGGCTAGGATGCAAGAAATGGTCAAGGCTGGTGTGACCTAATTGAACTGATAGTGTGCCGTGAGGATCAGGAGAGAGTCCGTGGGAAAGGAGCCCAAGAGAAAGGACAATGACTGCGGAGTTCTTGAATGTGTCAAAAGAAGATACAAATGGACTGATCGAATCGGATGGAAATGTTTAAGCGTATGGGAAAGGAAATGATCCAAGGACCCTTGAATCCAAGAGAACTTGATTAAAGAATGAATAAGCTGACATGCATGGACCAATGAAAGAAAAGCGTGATATTAATGTTGCAACAGTTAGTTAGCAAAGTTAGAATTGGGGTATAAGAGGGCCTACTCTTAGTGGGAGGGGGTCAGTTCCAGGGAAGTTCCAGAGAGTTCCAGTCAGAGTTCCAAGCAGTTCGAGAGTCGTGGTTGCAGTAGAGGAGACGGGTTGCAGGTAGCTGATGCTGACGAGCTGAAGTTGCTGTTGCTGTCTTAACTTTACAGTTGAGTATGAGAATCAGGCTATTTCTAATCCCAAAGTTAGGTTAGAAATCATTAGGCTAAATTAGGAAGCTAGGCAGGTAACTAGGGTTTTTGGCTTCATGACAAAATTTCCTTTTCTGCAATAAATTGGTTATGCTTAATAAAATTGTGAATTTAAAAATGAATAATTGAATAAAGTATTAAATTCTTTCCATGCTTTTAAAATTATATAAAAATTAAGATTCTTTAAACCCAAAATGACTCAGTGGTTATTTTCCTAAATGATTGTGACCTGAGTAATTGGTTGATTGTGATTCAGCTGGTCTTAATCACTATGAACTAATTTCTTAAATGAATGATTCATCGACAAAACAATGAGCAGGAATATCTTAAGAAATAACTAAAAGAAAGTGACAAATTAAGGTAAATAGATATCCTTGCTCTTCCAGCGGTACACAAAATGGTGTTCTCCATTTAGTTCTCATGCTTCTCCTAGGAGTACAGAATTTCATACAGGTGTAAAAGGAAATCCAGGTGTGTGTGTGTGTGTGTGTTAGGCGATGTTTATGGGCCCCATCGTCATGAGGATATGAGAAATATAGTTTACCCCTGGATGACCTATAAGTAACCTGGGAGGAGAATAATTTTCATTGTACGCGCTGTATCAGTTACGACGTAAAACACATTACCATTGTCTGTTTCGCTAAACAAAAGAAATAGTTTGCTCTATCTTGCAAGAATACTGTTTCGCTCGATAAGTGTAGCACTTCTCTCTACCTTACCCTCCTCTCAAGCAAGGGGTAAACCCGTTTCTCTGGGGATAAAACACATGTGGAGACTACACTGTTCCTGAGAATTAAGGCCAGAGTTTCACAAGAAAACCTGTTGCTATTTCACTCATATGCTTTTTCATACAAGAAATGTCCCTAACATAACACAATCATGTGTTATCACCAATTTGAAAATCAGACAATGCACAATTCCGTGTGACTTCTCTTGCCGCACGTGTTCACTTCCTACTTCCCGGAAGCTTCAAAGTTTCGACTTACACATAACATAATACAATTCAACACAAAGTGTTAGACATGAAAAATCAATAAATCAATAATCAATAATCACCAAACTAATCTATAGTAACCATAACTCTGCTACCAAGAAATCTGATCCAGCGCGGCTAATATAAATTTCTCCTTAGGACACGAATCCAGGTAAAACATTTATGCAACCTATTGTCTATTAAACCTTATGTCGGTGGGGCCCATGACACCGCATATCATACATTCATTCATTCACTGGATTTCACACCAAGGAGAAATGTGCTGCTGGACGAACGGGATACCTTGTTAAATTTGACAGAATAATACCTCAGACATTATATACATTAACCTTTGATCCTGTCAGTTCTAAAACATCAAGGTACTCCGCTCTTTCGTCAATGGACCAACTAGTAGAATACGTTGATGGTGATTAAGACCAGCTCAATCACAATTAAAACCTTTTAACATTTATAACTCATAAATGAACTAAAGAAGCACAGACTCATTTTAAGTTAGAATGTAATTTTATCTAAATTCTCAATTGCTTGGGTGAAATTCTTTGTTTATTAATCACATTTAATATATCAATAACATTTTTTAAGAAAAGTTTAATGAAGAATAGAAAATTATGCATTACCCATAGTTTTAGGATGCGCATAGGAATGGTTCACCAAAAAGAAGATAAACCGCAGATCACAGAATAGAACTCCCAAACTGACTGACTGTCCCGCTAACCTCCTCGGACGTACCTCCCAGGCAGAATTCCCGCAACGATCTCGTTCCTTCCCCAGTCAAGTTCAAAAGTCCAAAAATGACAAAGTCTTTTTGCAGTATTGAGGTGGAAAAATGAAAAATAAAGAGGCGGTATGGCAGGAAAACACCAACAGCAGCAGCAGCATCAATAGCAGCCACCACAGCAGCAGCTCACCCCACCTAAGAGTAGACCCTCTTATACCCTATTTTCTAGCTTACTACACAAAAAGTTGCAATTCTTAGGGGCAAGAATCACGCTAATTGGTCCATTTGAGGGGTGGTGATGGTCACCTCATCGCCCTCCTTGTTCAAACTGGTTTAGAGACAGTAAAACATACAATGAGTCTCATGACTCCGGGGTTAAAAGCAGTCCAACTTGTCCATTCATTTTGTTACGATCTTGATGGTCACAATTTAGTTAGTCCATTGTCGCTCAGTACTTTCTCATCCATTCCCACGAATACATGCTGAATCTTTTTTGGCACCCTCTTTATTGTAGGTCAGTTTGACCTTGACATCTCTCACTCCGGGCACAGGCTGCATCCACGTGACTTGATTTCTTTATTGCTTCTGCGCAGAGGCCATCTTTGGCTTTTCACGTGACCTCATCCGTTTCAGCAGCCATTTTCGCAGCATGGCCTAACAGGCCCGAACGAACTATCATAAGAACAAGCACAGCCAAATTAAAACAAAGAAAATAAGCCTTTCTGTTTACCACCCGCCATTCTAAAGACCCGTGTTAGGTGTTACCTAGCAGAAGCGACATTTAAAGCCTTTTTACTTACCATCTGCATTCTTTGCCTCAATACAAATCTACTACGTAGCATAAATCATGCAATTTCATTCTAATTAGTACGCAAATCACAATACTAAGGTTAATTAACTTCACAATTGTAAATAGATTAGATTTTGCACAAATCTGCATGTTACCCATATATAGTGTTTACCAAAAAGGGTGCATTTGTTGGTTAATACATGCTTCTTCAAACAGTTAGTATTATTAATTTATTAAGAGTTCATTACTTTCCAAGGGGGTACACAATTATTTTATTTACCCTGCTCCATCACTATCAATCACTCTCACTTTTATACAGAAAATAGTCCCTATTTTAACACCGCCAGCCCTACCTAGCTTCTCAGTGTTATTCCAACAGACGAGTAACCTCACTGCAGTGTGGTTTCTATCGCCACCTGCTATTCATTCCCCGGGAATTTTCCAGACGACATAAAAACACAGAACGCTAACTCTTTTGTTAAAACATAAATCAAAAATCAATAATCTATACTTATCACCAAACTAGTCACTAACAACCATAGCTCTGCTACCAGAAAACTGATCCAGCGGCGTACTAGCAACAGATACTCCACTACCATATACTCACCTGGGCCCATATAACTCTCTTGCACTAAACACCAAGTAGACCGCTGGAACTTTCTAGTTTTATAATTTTCATACCTCAAGATCTAGTTATTTCTTCTCTAACTAAACCTTTCACTGATCAAATAGTTCTTTCCTCTGGTCAATGGACCATTAGGTGACTTATTATACATTTCTTGATTAAATAAAATAATCGCAGACTAGGTACGTTTTAAAAATCTTTATCTAAATTAGTTGGTTGTGGACCATCTCAAAACGTTTCAGTACAAACACCCTCATTCACAAGAGTGCCAATTCAATAAAATTTCAATAGTTATAATAATTCAGATCCACACAACAACTATACTCAGAAAGAAGAGGATAGAGAGAGAAGAGCATTTATCAAGACAATGATTTTATAATTACCAAGTATGGTGTGAAGACCAACCCCCTGGCCAAAGGGCTGGTAAGGGTCCCCAGGACAGATCAGGAGACAAAGACTTCAGGACAGGAATCAGGACAGGATACTTCACCTCTCTAGATACCGACGACTGCGTCGCACCCCTCTCTGACACTCTCTTCCTCCTCGTGGTTCTTCCGCGATCTTCTTTCTAACCTACTCAAATTAAGTAGATTGTTCTGCATTCGATTTCTTCATCAGCATTTCAGAGCATCAGCACCGCCAGCATCCCAAGCTCCGAATTGTTTCTGCTGCTTCTGCTCCCAACAAGCTTAGCTAACTAACTAACTAAACTACTTCAATTATACCTTTCTATTACCATGTACCACCCATTAATGTTTCAATTTTACAAAAAACTAACTTCTGATTGGACAGGCGAGGGGGGGATGATCATCACACCATGCTTATATTTCACTAAACCTTTGTTTCAAAACTCCTCCCCTCAAACTTTTATTCCGCACTTCCTTTCCCATACATCTTTAAACTTTATTAATACATATGTAGTGATCTCTTGAATAAAGTTCCTTCATATGAACTCTTCACCCTCATGTTCCCAGGGCACATCTTCGCCGACCTTGGACGCGTGACAAGTCCTTAGTCATCTTTTCGTACTTCCTCGCCAGGGCGCATGCGTCGCGCAACGTCAGTCTGCTCGACTCAGACAAATTTGACAGGCCCAAATACGCACTAATAATAAAGTCAAAAGGCAAAATGTTATTCTCAAAAATAAATGATTTCACTGTATACCACCAACCTCTACTCTAGCCCATACCATTTATTTTTTCCCTTTCTGCATTTGCGTTAATATAGAACTTATTTTCTCATTTCAGCAAGCAGGTGCCATGCATGTGAGTTTTCAAGCGGCCATTTTATAGTTCTTTGCGCAAGCGCCAGAATTTCCCTCCAAGCGTTAGTACGTCATACTACGTAGATGCAGTAGACGCATGCGCAGTAAAGATCCTGTGTTAGAATGCATCTTAGTCCTTCGTTCATGTTATTGCATTTAGTAAACACATAGGCAAGCTTCATTTTCTCCCGCATGTAAAAGAAATGCGTATTATTAAGCACAAAACACGTTGTTAGCAATTCGTTAGTGAGTTAAAACGAGAGGATTGCTTCAGAGCAAGTCTCATGTACGAGTCCTTGCTCCATCAGGGGCACACCAGGTGCCAAGTATGTTGAGGCTTATGGCTCATGCCTTTTAGGGATTGGACCCTACCTGCACACTGTCATTCCTTCTCGAGTCAGGGTTCCTTCAGCTGCTAAGGTGCTGGGAACTGCTCACCCAGCTGTGAACAGTAAGCTCACTTAAAGCTACTTAAGCTACTCGGTTAAATAGCTGTTTTATTTTTGCTTGCAAATATTTGAGCTGTAACTTTGAGACATGCAACTATTTTGAAGTAGTTTACATTTCATTAGATGCTTGTGTTTACACGTCTACTCTTTTCTTGCATGAAATGTATGTTATAGATCATAATTATAGACGAGCTCTGTTACTATCGAAGCCTCCCTCCCCCACCAGGCACTTTTGTTCCCGCCACCCTGTAAACCGCTATCATCCACAATTTCTCACATCAGTTCAGAAACACATGAAAGCAGCGGGCCAACACCCGCTCCCTGAGACACAGGCAGCACCTCAGTTAACACAAGTTTTAAAACAAGTGTACGAGTCAAATTGAACACCCTTAATTTCTACTCAAACCCGTGCAGAATAGATAAAGCACTCTACTATTTAAATGAAAGGCGTGGACACGCAGAGCCATAGTTATGACTCACACACAGGTATTTTCGTTTTAAATATTATATTGCTGCAGTCAATTTTTCTCTGAATGTTTTTTCCCCAGGGAATTAGTGATTTGCTAATCCCTTGCAGACTGTCTGTTCTTCCTGTGCCGTTCAGTACAACGCTTACAGTTGCCTCCGAATCAGACCCTGGTGCATGAGCGTGAAGGTCTATGAATAACATGTTGTGCTACAATGTGTTCTTTAAGAGAAATCGCGCCAGATACCTGTATTGGTCAAGCTTCCTAGGGTCCAGCTGTTGCCAACCTCCCTGGTCTCTACCGCCATAGCTGGGTTTGAACCCTCTGGGGTTCTGCGGTGTTGTTCCCCTAGAGACTGGTGCCATTTGCACGGTCGCAGCCAACGCGGCCTCATCGAGGTTGGCCTTTTACAATTTGTTTTGAGCCAATTCAGCAGCTTCTCTCTGGGCTTGCTCCTGTTTGGGGATCGTCCCAGTGGGTCACTGAGTGGGAAATACGTGTGACTGCCTGCCCGTTCCATACATGGCCTTCTTCACTATGCGGTTGGTGGGCACATTTTCAGGCTATGGGTTTTTGCCCCTCTGTATGTGTAGCACACTTTACTACAGCTACGCGTTCTGGTAAAATAATCGACAGCTGAAAGGGGTGCACTGCATAGCACCAGGCAGCCTCGTCTACGCCACCTCTCCGTGCACGGAGGCACTGTGGTGGTGGCATAGGCTGAGTTCAGCATTTCTAAAGGCGCGTGGGTTCTTGCTGTTATGGCCATTGTCCCTGTGTGCCTTACCCCTGTATCCTGATTTGTCTCAGGTGTCTTAGTGGGCGAGTATGTAGCACAATCTCGACTCTCTTCCTCCTCCAATACTTTACTGGCTATGAAGGCTTTTTTTCTTTTTGTAGCCTCAAGTAGGAGACGGTGTGCATGACGTACCCACTGCCTAACAAATTTACAAAGATACAAGATTTTTTTCATGTTCCCCAAGACTGCCTCAGTGAAGGCAGTCTGGTTGGGTGGTGATGTCTCCGCTTGTCTGCCTGTGATGTGGGGGTGTTTTAATGACCCAGGTCGCAGGGAAGGGGCTCCAAGGGAGGAGTAGTCCATAGTCCCATTGTCGGAAAACTGAATGGTCATTTTTAGTTTAGCCATCAAGTCTCGTCCTAATAGATTGGTTGAGGATGAGGGAAAATGTAATAGCTTTCTTCTCAAGTGACCACCTCTTATATCCAGTTCAAGGGGTTTCGTGAAGGGGATCCTTGTCTCTGTACCTGAAAACCCGTATATAACCGTAGTGTCTTTCGATAAGGGGACTATACCTTCCCTCAGGCATGACCTTGTCGCCCCGTGTCCATTAGGAAACTGTATGGTGTATTGCTCATGAGTACCGCAACTATAGGTTCTTCTTTTGGCCGGCCCGTGGTTGACAGTACAAGGCGTGTGTGGTTATGTGCCTTTTCTTCATCGAGCTTCAATTCCCGATGTTCCCCCTTGGTTAACTGGGCAAATCCTGTAGCCTCACCCTCATCATTGGTTCCCGGGGGAAGCAGCCTCCCTTCCTCACCCCCACTAGAACCGCCACAAATCTACCTGTCACTCGTGTATGTTCGCTCGAACCAGTGGGAGTGCATGCTCTCCATGCTACTGAGGTTCTATGTGTACCTGGTAGACAGGGGGGTCCAGCTTTTGGGGACTTTTTCAAGGCACTTGGGTTGCGATGGAATCGTCTGGCCTTGCTGGCATTTGGTTTCTCATACTTGGGCCTAACTATCCGTCTTCCGGTGGGGGTTTCATCGGCTCCTACTATTGATGGATTGGAATATCCTAATGCAGGGGGAGCTGACGTAAGCACCTCCATTCCTGTATGTGGTGGGGGAGGCGTTGACGCCTTGATTGCTATCAGTAGTGTAGGGTTATCAATCTGGGCCTCTTCGAAGTTGGCCCATAACTCTAGTAATGCCTTTCTCCTGTCTCTCTTTTGACCTCTGTTTTTAGTTTGTATGTGTGTTCTAATATGTTCAATTGCATTAATGTCAAAAGTTCCCTCCTTGGGCCAGGGAAATGTGTGTGCCTTAGTGTGTGCGTGCTATTCTTGGCAAAACTTAATACGTTTCTTTTCCTGTGCGAGAAACCTGGTTTCCATGTGTTTTAATGGGGTATCCATGATAATTTTGGTGGTTTTGTGGACAAAATACGACTTAACTCTTTTTGGGGAGTCTTTGTTTTGATCTGATCGTCGGTACAGATGTGCGTGGTACACTCTTACAGTTTGACATACTATGAGCTCAGCGCTATCTACAGATGCATCAGACATTTCAATATGAACTTTTCAATAGACACAGATGACAATGCATATGAGGGGTTGTGACATAGGTGAAAACGATGTAGTAGAAACAGTATCAACACAATGTCAGCCTTTCGCAAAATACAGTTTGCAATGAATAAAAGCACCCTCATATGAAGTATAAAAACATAGACGAAAAAACATGAAACATCAGGATAGTGTCTGCATGATATCAATTCTTGTACTATATACAGTTTGCAGTAAGTAGTAGCACTATAACATTATGGGGCCGATTCTGATGCGGGTTGGAAAAGCTTCCCGACCGAGGGCCTGATTCTGATGCGGTTAGGAAGGCCTCCTAACGGCATTTGCTCCTTCCAAATCGGATCGGGAACGTGTCTTCCCGACCGAGGGCCCAATTCTGATGCGGTTAGGAACAAATGTTCCCATTGAAGTCAATGGGAGTTCAACCAAATCGTATCTGGAAGCATCCGGATGCATCCTACTCCGCCGGTCGGACTTTCCCGATCCGAGTGGGTCGGACACCATTTCCCAACCGATTCGGTCGGGAAGCTTTTCCAACCCGCATCAGAATCGGCCCCTATATGTACATTACACCAACTCAGCAAAAAGCTGACAGAAAACAAATTATTCTTTGTCAAAAATCTCTTAGCCCGCTCCTAGCGCATGCTATCCTGTGACTAGGGGAGCTCTGTGCGGTACACACTACTGTGAGCCTGACAGTCTGCCAACAAAGGTAATGGTAATAGTTATGGAAAAAGGAATAACTCAAGAACCACAGGCCCCTCTTGGCCACACGCAAGTTATACCTAGTTTCCCAGGTCCAAATCATTTTCCCTAAATGTCCGAATCGCACCCTGTGTCAGACCCAGGGGCCAAGCGTACCAGCAATGTCACGCATGGCGGGCCAAGTGACCAACATTTTTCCCTCCTTTCAGATACCAATGGTTTTACGAAACCCGTAGCACTGAGAAACCCTTTTAGACTAAAGAATATGAGATTGAGGTACCAACTCTGCCAATCAGGATAGCTCTATCACAAAAATCGTGTCCTGTGAGCCTATAAAGGGCTATACAAGAAATATTCACCTTTCCTAGTATGCAAACTATCGGGAAAAAAAGGTGACTGCAGTGGGATCGCCTTGGAAGCCACTTTGCGACTACTCAGCTAGGACGTATAAAATAGTTAATATGCCAAATTCTGTCAGTGGCAGGGTGCTCAGGTTATCTTTTTACGCTTCTCCCTAGTTTGCCATGTGCCAAATGCTTTAGATTAGGTTCTGATGTAGTCTTTTACCCTCTGTGATGGCTGCTTCAGGACAGACCTCTGCCCGCAGATTCAGCAGAACTTTCAATCAATTGCGGTGTCTGCTCACCTTCGTTGAGGCACAAATACGAATCCGTCCGGGCAGGGACTTCTTCCTTTGGCTGCAGTCAGGTTCGAGGTACCAATCAGCTCCTTTCTGGCTTGCCAAAATGTTACTTGAACATGAAATACCTTATTCACCACCAAAGTCCTGGAGTGGACCATCACTCCAATTTACCCATCATCTAGAAAGAAACAAACTACTGGACCCTTCCCAATCGGGCTTCTGAGCCAACCACAGCACCAAGACAGCCCTGATTGCAGCAACAGATGACATCCGAACCCTACTTGACAGAGGAGAATCGGCTGCCCTCATCCTCCTGGACTTTTCTGCACTGTTTGACACCATCTTCCACCCCACACTCATCAACTTCACCAGATCAGAATCACAGACGATGAGCTCAGATGGATGGCATCCTCATGGGATGCACCCAGAGTCCACCATCCCCCCTTCACCTTGCAGCCCAAACACACCATCTGCGGAGGACCCCAAGGCTCATCCTTCAGCCCCACCCTCTTCAACAGCTACATGACAACATTTGCAGATATCATCAGATCACACAATATCAACATCATCTCCTACGCCGACACCCAACTTGTCCTCTCACTCTCAGTGAACCCCAGTCGGACAAGGACCAACTTTTACAACTGCATGAATAACGTCGCAACATGGATGAGAGACAACTGCCTCAAACCCAACACAGACAAAACGGAAGTCCTGATCTTTGGCAGACACACCAGTATTTGGAACAACTGCTGGGGTCCAGCGGAACTCGGACCTACGCTCACACTGAAAGATCATGACCACAACATCGGCATCATACTTGACAGCGAACTCTCCATGAAATGTTAGGTCAATGCCGTCACCTCAGCCTGCTTCCACATGATCCGCATGCTCTGAATTTTTTTCCAGATGGCTCCCTATCAGCACCAGGAAAACGGTGACGCAGGCCATCATCACCAGCTGGCTTGACTACAGCAACGCACTCTATGCCCGCACCACCACCGAACTCATGCAAAGACTCCAGACAATCCAGAACGCAGCAGCTAGGCTGATCCTCAACCTGCCCAAGAGGACACACATCATTCTGCACCTGAAAGACCTCCGCTGGCTCCCTGCCCAGAAGAGATCAAGCTCCTAACTACGCCTACAAAGCCCTACATGAACCACTGTATGGCCTTCCACCACCCTTCCAGAAACTTTTGCTCCGCACACCTTGTCCTCGCTCAAACGCCACAGATCCACTGCTGTCGCACCGGAGAATGCTCATTCTCCCACCTCGCCACCAAAGCCTGGAACACCCTGCCTCTCCACCTCCGCACTGCACCCTCGCTGAACTTCTTCAGGAAGGGACTCAAGACATGGCTCTTCTACTGAGACCTGCAGCACAGCACCTGGGTGATGAGCAGCGCTATACAAATTTTATCTGATTGATTGAATCCTTGATTTTTGAGCCAGCACTATTTAGTGCATCCTTGAACTTTCATTCCTTCTGTATTTACCTTTGTACCAATCCCCACCTTTCTTCCCTTTTACCTTAGTACTAGTTTCTAGTTTGCTACCTTCTTGTTCTGGCTGTCTTAGCTTCCATTTCTCGTGTGTGAGTTGTACTTGCTTTCTGCCAAGTGTTCCTTTTGTTTTCCTTTCTTTCCTGGTAAGCACTCCTGCTTGCTTGCTCCTTGTCCTGGATATTCAGTTCTGTACTATTGCTGTTACCGCCTTGTGTGTTCCTTGTTGATCACCAGGATCCGTGGGCACAGCTGACAACCTAGGTGGTGATTCTTGTCCCCTGTGAGTATTGTCTTTGAGTTACTTTCATAACATCTCCATAGGTATCAGCTCCGCAGACCCTGCCTTTGCATATATATCCTATATGTGGGTGTTTTCAGTCAGTATCTGTAATAGCAATTGTGGGTGAGGAACTTACTGAGTTTCAGTATTACCGTGTGGAACTCCTGAGTGCTTTATACTACATTCCCTTTATTGTTAATGTTGTTATTTATATATCTTCCACGTCTGTCCTGGGTGTTAGTTAGTCTAAATGCCAAATTGCCTCTTGAGTGCCAGTCCTTTCTGAGCCTTAAATCTCTTGTTCCCTTGTGCAGAGCTTCCCCTTGGATCCCCTTTCTCCTCTGACTCTCTGTGTGATCTTGGGCAGCTCTGTACCCAATCTTCTGCCTACTTGGTCTTCCCTTCCACCAGTCCTTACCAGAGTTCCTAACAGTTCCTCTAACTCACTTACTTCTCTAATTGTCTCTAGTCTCTCAGTTTTAGTCAATATTCTCTTTCGCCTAGTTCTACTTTTTGGCCACTCTTCTCTGCGATGCACTTTTCCCATGAAATACTGGTGATTTCTGACTCATGAGTAATTGCTTTGTTCTCAAAACCAGAGTGTTCTTTCTCAATTTCGCTCTCTGATCAAGAGAAGCCTGTCGCGGGCCGACCAGTCTCTATTTTTCAGAAGGTTTGGCTCTCTCTGCTAATCAGCAACTTCAATCTAGAGTCTCTGGTGCTAATTATGTCTGTGGGCTCTGCACCATTGTTTTCCTTTTGTGGCTGCATTGACACTGCTGTAGAAGACTGTGAAGCCTCAGGTTGACCCTCTTCTTCTTCGGATCCCTCAGAAACCTCAAATCGGGGCAGATTCGGGGAATTAGTGGATGTTGGCTCCACTTCTTCCTCGGCTCATCTCACCCTCTTGGTATGAGAAGCATGTATCCAGTTCAGCAGTCTGGTATACTTCACGGCAGTATTGGTGATCAGGATAACGTGATAGGGTCCTTTCCAATGCTCCTACAAGCACCACTTGCAGATGTGCTTTCTCACACAAACCCAGTCACCAGGGCTCAAATCATGACAGAGAGCCACTTTCACGGATAGAGTTGCAACATCGCCCTGGTGGGAGATAGAATGCACCACATCAGCCAATCTTTTGCAATATTCGAGATCCAGGTCATCTTTGATATCACATGAGAGGCTGCTGCAACTAAAGGGATTCACATGGCTCTCCCCATAAATACTTTGTGGGGGTAGAGAAACATTCTCCTGCATGGAGTGCTTCGAGTACTAAGGGAAGTGCATTGGGCCATTTGAGGGATGTCGAGCCACAGCTTTAGCTAATTTGCTTTGATCCTGCCATTCATCCTATCCTCTACACCTGAAGCTTCTGGTCTGTAACTACAGTGAAATGTTTGGTCAATCCCTTGTATACTACACAAAAGCTGCATGACTTCGTTCTTGAAGTGACTTCCTTGATCTGATTCGAGGTGAACTGGTATTCCAAATTGCGAGATCAATTCCCGCAATAGTAGTTTGGCAACTTTCATATCTCCTACACTAACTAAACACACAATAACTAATATGTACCTCATCTGATCAAATCGGGGTATCTCCAAGAAGTCCATCTGATTTCCATATGTGACTCATAGTCACAGCAACCTTCATGCCTACATTTTGCTTCTGGCAAGTGGCGCAATGCTAGACCAAGCTCTCGGCCATGACTCTAATCTCGGGGTTGTACCACTATCCCTTGAAAGTCATCACCATTCCATCCCGAATGACATGGGGTGGCCCACGCATGTGTCTTACCATTGCAGACAATATGGAATTGGGCAAAACAGGTCTTCATTCATTGAATACCCATCGATCATTAGTACCCTTCATATGGCCTGTTTATTCACATCTGACTTTCTCACTTTCAGGGGCTTCACGCTGTAGCTTCCTTAGCTCATTGAATGTTTGCAGTGGGTGTAACAGCATGTTCAAAACTAGCCCTCCTTCTCCACTACATGGCTCATCTAAGTCGAATGTACTGGACACAAGAGTGAAATAGCAGGCGATATTGTCCGCATACCTATTGCCTCTTGTCACAAAATTGTTGCCACTCCTGTGTGCAGCACATTTCACTACTGCAATTTCCTTTGGCAGCTAAAGTGCATTTAACGGGTTCAGGATGTACAAGCTGTTCTTAATTGACGAGCCAGACAAGGTCAAGAATACTCTCTGGGACCACAACTGCCCAAAGTCGTGCACAACACTGATTCCATACTGGCTGTCAGTATTGTTGGTGACTCTAGACCCATTGGATGTACAATAGGCTTGGGTGACGGCAATCAGTTCAGCTACTTGTGACCATGTTACACAGCACAGATAGGATGCTTCCACTACTACACGTAGCGTACAAATGACGTACGCTGCTCCTAAAATGCCACATCTGTCTCTTAGACAAGAACCTTCAACGAACAGGGTTTGGTCAGATTCAACAAGGGGCACATCCAGTATATCTGATCTCTGATTTGTGTACAATTGTGACATCAACGCAACTGTGGTCCAATTTTTACCCTTCATCTTCCTCTGGGGTGGGTAGCAGGGTTGCGGGATTGAGGGCTTTGCATCTTCTTGGTGACACAGTTTCTGGAGACAAAACGATTCACTCATAGCGGGTTAAGCAGCTATTGGCCAAGTGTTTTGTGCTTGTATGAGTCATAAGAATTGCAATGGAGTGGGGCACCATGACAATGAGAGGGTGGCCCATCACATTACCTTTGGTTTGTTGTATACTAGGCTAACTGCTGCAACCGCTTTGAGACAACCAGGTAATGCTACGGCTACTGGATCATGGGTAGCTGATAGGTAGGCAACCACACATTTTCATTTGCCATGGGTATGTGTCAACACAGATAATGCACACACATCTGGCTCGTTGCTGAACAGCACAAACAATTGGGTACAGTCTGGAATTCCAAGAGTGGGCGGGCTGCAGAGTACATTTTTGAGCTCTTGGAAGGCTTTCATGCTCTCGTCATCCTTTGATATTGGATCATTGACATCAGTGTGTGTGAGCCTCTTGTAGGACTTCACCACAAGGGAAAAATTCTGGATCCATTGTTGGCAATAGCCAACCATGCCCAAACATTAGCACTTCACTCTTTGTGGTTGGGTATTTCATTTTGAGTACAGTGTCAATGCGCTCATGGGACATTCTCCTAGCTCCCTTCTCAATCTGATGTCCCACTTACTTGACCTCTTTATGACAGGACTGTATTTTCTGTGGGAAAAACCTTATGCCCGTTCTCTGGAAGGTGGTTGAACAGGGTGATAGTGTATTGCCTACAAGCCTCTTTTGTTATCGATGCCACAAGTAGGTCATTGATGTATTTCACGAGGGTAGAACTGCATGGCAGCTGTAGGGTGTTAGACTTGGCATCTTTTGGCGTGTTTCCCCTGACTTTTTGCTTTCTGACCTCCCGGTTTTGACTCTGTTTTTGCTGGTGTAATGATTCTGCGCACTTTCCTCACTGCGGTCCAGTGGGAAAGTGCAAGTGCTCCTGTATAAAATGCGTTATGGATTGGTGTTTCCATGATTGGCCTATTTGGTTTATGTGTCAGTCCCTTGTAACGTGCACTACGAGTGCCAGGGCCTATAGACCAAATGCTGTTGGTGGGCTGCAGCACTGGATTGTGCCACCCACGCAAACAGCCCGTAAAGTGTAACTCGGGCCTGCCATCGCAGAGCCTGTGCGCAGCCTGGGGCTGCCATGTCGACTTGGCAAGTGCACACACTTGCAAGTCCCTAAACCTTCCCTTGGCTACATGTTAGTCACCCCTAAGGTAGGCCCAAGGTACCCCTGTGGGCAGGGTGCGGTGTATGCGAAAAGTAGGACATGCCCGGGTGTGTGCGGCATGTCCTGATAGTGAATTACAGCCTAGTTCGTTTTTCACTATTGCAAGGCTACCTGTTCCCCTAGGCCAGAACGGGCAGTTTTGATTATTACAGCTTATAATCCTAACTGACCCCGGGAACATGGTAGAAGTTCGAGTTTAGTATGCCTGGACTCAGAATGATAAAATGCATCTTTTAGTGAAGTTGGTTTTAACATTCTGTGTTTGAAAATACCACTTTTAGAAAGTGGGTATTTTCTTGTCTAACCATCCAAGCCTGCCTCTGCGAGGTTGTGTATTCCTTGTCTGGAGTGTGAGTGACAGGGGCTGGGGGATGCCAGGAGACAGGGTGAGTCAGCGCAGGGCTGAATAGCAAGATCTACATGTAGATGGGTGGGAGGGGTCGCACCTGGGCCCTGAATAGGACAGTGCCTTCCCTCCACAATGCTGGCTCCACCTCCTGTGGTGCGTCTGATGTCCCTGGCCTGCTCACTGAAAGAAGGGACGGAGACTTGTCAACAAAGTGCTCCAGAACTGGTTTGGACTAGGCAAAGGCCTCTCTGCCTTCAGAGAACAAAGGAATTTGGGATATAAATATTGGGGCCCTGACCCCATGAATTTAGATCTCGCTGGAATCAAGGAACCTGCCAAGACGAAGAGCTGGAAGAGCTGCCAGGAGGAGTACTGCCCCTTTGCTGTGTTGTTGCTTTGTTGGGTTGGCCTGCAGCTGCTGCTTCTGCCTTGGGCAGTGAAAGGACTGGACTGAACTTTCTACAAACTTGTGCTGAGTCTCTCCAAGGGCCTGAAACCGAGCTGGCCTCCTGTTAAGAAGTCTCAGGGACTACAAAGACTTCACAAGCCTCTGGGTACCACTTCTGGAACGCTGTTTCAGTTGCCACAGAGGAAGGGAACTGCAACCGACTCCGTCAACCGAATCCATCCCTGGCCGGTGACCTGTTTGCACCGCAGACCGCATCGCCCCGCTTCGCATCGCAACCCTGGTCTCACCGTGGGCGACGTCCGACACCGCCAACATCGAGCCGCTGCTTGCACCGTGACCTGTGGGCACCGCAGTTCGCATCGCATCGCTTCACTGTGCCAGCCGGACCAGGCCGACGCTGTCGCTGCAACTGGCTCAAGAGTCGTGACCGCATCGCATTTGGGGCACCGCTCGCACGTCTGCGACGCACCGCTCCGACTCGCACCGCTGTCCGACGCCAGCTCCCGCACTCCGGCTTGGTCGCCTGCATCGCAACCTGTCAGCACCGCATCGAGCATCGTCTCACCCTGCATCGCACGCCTTGGACTCACCGACTCCGTCTACACGACGCTCATCGAGCCGCTGCCTGCACCGCATCGAGGGACACCGCACCTTGCATCGCTCCGTCTTGCACCGCAACCGTGACGAACGCCGACCGGCTCGTACACTCCGTACCAGCCACAACGAGAAAGGTACTGTAACCGAGTCTGTTCACGACTCTGCTGGCCCGTATCGACGCGGTCGGCTGGAACTGTTAGACTCTGTGGTTTTCAGCATCACGGTAGGCTCGGACGGAGCTACCGACTCGTACGAACTTTGCTTTTGTGCTATTCCTGCAAAGAAGAAGTTAACGTATCAAGTATTCATTCGTAAAGTATAGTATTGTGGATTTTTGTCGTAATTGGTCTTGTCTTGAGTATATAAAATATTGGTTATTTTTCTAAACTGGTGTGGTGTCCGTTTGTAGTGCTTACACTGTATTACTGTTGGTTATGTGCAAATGCTTTACACACTGCCTCTGAATTAAGCCTGACTGCTCATGCCAAGCTACCACGAGGGTGAGCAGGGGTTACTTCACGAGTGTAACAACCCTTACCCTGACTAGGAAGAAGGGTCCCTACTTGGACAAAGGTGCAAGCCCTTGCCAACTAGAGATCCCATTTCTAACATTGGTTGTCAGCGGTGAGGATAGGACTTGTGTTTGCACTTGACTTACAGTGATTGGTGTGCACTACTACCATATCGCAGACCATTACGTACCACATACTGGTTCTTTTTCTTTTGGCCTATTTTTGATCTTGCCAGTTTTCAACCCACGACTTTTGTCATGCCTGAATCAATTGCATCATCCGTTGCATCTCTGGAAGTTATCTTTGAGGAGGACAGGTTGGAATCCTACGCCGTAAAGGAGTTACGAGCGATTTGTAAAAATCTGAAAGTCCAAATTAAAGGCCTCACAAGGAAGGAGGAGCTACAGAAGGCGCTGAGGGCCTGGGTAGCAGCCAGACATGCCAATGGGCAGCCTGGTGATCTCAGTGAGGAGGCGGAGGAGCCTATTTCCAGGGTGGATGTGCTTTTGGGTAGGGGGAACCCGCCAGGTCAGGCAGCAGCAGTCTGTCCCCAGAGGAGCTGGAGGACAGGCGGGAGGCAAGGCAGTTCGAGCTGTAGAAGCTCAGACTGGAGAGTGAGCGGGAGGAGAAGAGATTGGCCATAGAGGAGAGGAAGATGCTCTTAGAGCATGAGAGAGAACTGAAGGAGCTAGAACTTAGGAGTAAGTCAGGCTCAGATGGTGGCAGCAATTCGTCCAGAAAGGCAGACAGGATTGTGCACATTCCCAAGAACGTAGGCAAGGAGTTCAAGAAGGGGGATGACATACAAAGGTGGTTTCAGGGTTATGAGGCAGCCATACACATGAATGGGGTCCCTGAGGAGAATTGGGGAGCAGGATTGTGGCCACTTTTCCCTGAAGAAGCAAGGGATGCTCTGATAGCTTTGGGTAAGGGGTATCACATCACCTATGCTGACATGAAGGATGCCCTTCTCACGAAGTATGGTCTTACTCCTGAAAAGTACAGTGATCAGTTCAGGTCCAGTAAGAAGTCTGATGCCAACACTTGGTTGGAATGTGTGGATGTGTTCTGCAGGTCTCTGGATGGTTGGGTGAAGGGCAGTAGTGTAACAGATTTTCAGGGGCTCTACAACTTGATTGCATGGGAGCACTTGTCTAGTCTATGTTTTGCAGATCTGCGCCAGCACCTAGTTGATAGTAAGCTAACTGACCCCAGGAAGCTTGCTATGGAAGCGGACCGCTGGGTGAGTACCAGGGTCCACAAGAAAGCGTTTGGGGGAGACTCAGCCAAAGGTGGGCAGGGTCCCCAGCAGAAAGGTGGGGGGGACAAGGGTAAAGCACAGGAGTTCTCTAAAGGGCCCCAAACTAGTACCCAGGGTAAAGGTTCCCAGCCCCCCGGTGATAAGAAGAAAGGGGTCTCTACAGGGAAGCCTGTTGAGACCGGCCCCCGCAAGTGTTATGCATGTGACCAGGTAGGTCACTTTAAGGGGGACCCCAAGTGCCCGAAGGGGACACAGCCACCCACCGGTGGACAATCCAAAGTGTTGGCTAGTGTAGCGCTTGGGGAGGAGGGGTGCCCACAGGAGGGTGGGGATCCCGCAGAAATGACCCTTGTCTCACTAGGGGACAGTGAGATGGTCCCAGGAAACCAGGTGCCCCCAACACAAAGAAATATAGCACCTGGGTGACCATTAATGGGAACAGGGTAGAGGCTCTCAGAGATACTGGAGCCAGTGTGACCTCAGTCCGGTGTCACCTGGTGTCTGAGAAGCAAGTAGTCCCAGGAGCATTCCACCAAGTAGTTGCTGTCGACAACTCTGAGCGCCAGTGTATGGTGGCGCAGGTTCCCTTTGAATGGGGGGGTCTCAGGTCCCTTGAGGGTGGTTGTGAGCCCTACCATGCCTGTAGATTGTCTGCTAGGAAACGACCTGGAGCAGTCCTCATGGAAGGAGGTTGAGCTCAGGTCTCACTTGGAGATGCTTGGGTTGCCAGAGTGGGCATGCGTGTCTACTCGGTCAATGGCAGCCAGAAAGGGTGATCAAAAGGACTTGGAGCCTGAAACAGTGGCCCAAGTCCCTGCCAAGAGAAAGGGCAGGGGCGCGGGAAACCGGCCCCCGAAGTTCCCACGGACCGGGAGGAGGCGGACCTCGAGGGGGACGCCCCGGTGCCTACAGGGGAGCAGGTAGCCGAACTGGGAGACATCTCTGAGCTGACCCATTGGCAGCAAGAAGGGGGTCCCACCAGGGAGGAGTTCTGCAGGGAGCAGAACGAGTGCCCTACTCTGGAGGGTCTGCGGCGGCAGGCTGCAGACCAGGCAGCTGGTAATCAGTCCGGGTCACATCTGATCTACTGGGAGAGTGGTCTCCTATACAGTGAGCCTAAGGTTGCTGAGCCTGGGTCAGCCCGTGTGCTGGTGGTACCCCAGCGCTTCAGGACCTTCCTACTGGGTCTGGCTCATGACGTGCCTTTGGCAGGACATTTGGGGCAGGACAAGACCTTTGACAGGCTTGTCACCCACTTCTTTTGGCCCCAAATGCGAAGGCAGTCAGATGCACACTGTAGGTCTTGCCAAACTTGCCAGGCAAGTGGTAAGAGTGGGAGGAAGGTCAAAGCTCCTCTCCAACCTTTTCCTGTTGTTGGAACACCCTTCGAAAGGGTAGGGATGGATATTGTGGGGCCACTGGATCCCAAGACAGCCATGGGCAACAGGTACATCCTGGTCTTGGTGGACCATGCCACCCGGTACCCGGAGGCAATCCCTCTCAGGACAACGACGGCGCCAGTGGTGGGCCGGGCGTTAATGGGGATCTTTTCCCGTGTGGGATTCCCCAGAGAGGTGGTTTCCGATAGGGGACCAATTTCATATCGAAGTATATGACATCCCTGTGGAAGGAGTGTGGTGTAACCTACAAGTTCACCACTCCTTACCACCCACAAGGAAACGGTCTGGTGGAGAGATTCAACCAGACCTTGAAAGGCATGATCAAGGGTCTAACAGAACCCATGAGGCGTAAGTGGGACGTCCTCTTGCCATGCCTACTCTTTGCATACAGGGAGGTGCCTCAGAAGTCTCTTGGGTACAGCCCCTTTGAGCTCCTGTATGGCCTCCCTGTCAGAGGACCTCTGAGTTTGGTAAAGGAAGGCTGGGAGGCGGCTCCCAGGAAAACTCCCCAGGATGTATTTAGCTACATGCTGGCCTTTAGAAACCAAACTGCCCGCTTCAGGAAACTCGCTCAGGCGAACCTAGAAGCAAGCCAGGAAGAAATGAAGAGATGGTATGACCAGAATGCCACTCTGGTCGAATTTCAACCTGGACAAAAAGTGTGGGTCATGGCCCCAGTGGCACCTTGTGCCTTGCAGGACAAGTGGACTGGGCCAGATGAGGTAAAGGAGCGCAAAAGTGACGTCACCTACCTGGTGGATTTGCAGGCTCCAAGGAACCCTTTGAGGGTCCTTCACGTGAACCGCCTCAAGCCCCACTTCGAGAGGTCCGAAGTGAGTATGCTCTTGGCGACAGATGATGGGGTGGAAGAGGAGAGCGAGCCTCTCCCTGACCTCCTGTCTACCAAGGAGCATGATGGGTCAGTAGAGGGTGTGATCCTCTCCCCTACTCTGACTCAGGAGCAGCAGGGGGACTGTCGCCAGTTGTTGGGACAGTTCGCCCCACTGTTCTCTCTGACCCCCGGTGTTACTCACTGGTGTACCCATGACGTGGACACTGGTGACAGCCATCCTGTGAAGCACAAGATTTACAGGTTGACTGACCGGGTCAGAGCCAGCATCAAGGAGGAGGTCTCTAAGATGTTGGCGTTAGGGGTGATTGAGCCCTCCCACAGTCCTTGGGCCAGCCCAGTGGTCTTGGTCCCAAAGGCTGCGGCGCCCGGTGCCACTCCAGAACTCCGGTTTTGTGTGGACTACCGTGGGCTCAATGCCGTCACCAGGACTGACGCGCACCCCATCCCCAGAGCTGATGAGCTCATTGATCGGTTGGGAGCTGCCCGGTTCCTCAGCACGTTTGATTTAACGTCTGGGTACTGGCAGATTGCCTTAACCGATGGGGCCAAGGAGAGATCAGCATTCTCAACCCCAGAAGGTCATTACCAATTCCGGGTGATGCCCTTTGGGTTGAAGAATGCCCCTGCCACCTTTCAGAGGTTGGTCAATCAGGTGTTGGCTGGGCTGGAGGATTTCAGTGCCGCCTACCTGGATGACATTGCTGTGTTCAGTTCCAGCTGGGAAGAACATTTACAGCACCTTGAGAAAGTGTTGAGGGCTCTGCAAGGTGCAGGCCTCACGATCAAGGCCAGTAAGTGCCAGATCGGGCAGGGTTCTGTGGTGTACTTGGGACACCAGGTAGGAAGCGGCCAGGTGGCGCCCCTACAACCCAAGATTGACACCATTCTGGCTTGGGAACCCCCAAGACCCAGACAGAGGTGAGAGCCTTCTTAGGTCTCACCGGCTATTATAGGAGATTTGTTAAGGGCTATGGCACCATCGTTGCCCCCCTTAACAGAGCTGACCTCTAAGAGGCAGCCCAGGAAAGTGATCTGGACTGAGTCCTGCCAGAAAGCTTTTGATGCCCTGAAGGCAGCCATGTGCACGGCGCCCGTGCTCAAGGCACCTGACTTCTCCAAAGAATTTGTCGTGCAGACTGACGCTTCAGAGCATGGTGTGGGAGCGGTGCTCTCACAACTGAACGAAGAGGGCCTGGATCAGCCTGTAGTCTTCCTTAGCAGGAGACTACTTCCCAGGGAACAGAGGTGGAGTGCCATAGAAAGGGAAGCTTTTGCTGTGGTCTGGGCACTGAAGAAGTTGAGACCATACCTGTTTGGGACTCACTTCCGGGTTCAGACAGACCACAGGCCCCTCAGATGGTTGATGCAAATGAGGGGTGAGAATCCAAAACTGCTGAGGTGGTCCATCTCCCTACAGGGAATGGACTTTACGGTGGAACACCGTCCTGGTACAGAACACGCCAACGCAGATGGTCTGTCCAGGTTCTTCCGCCTTAGTGAAGAGAACTCCAATGGGGTTGGGTAGTTCTCCCTACTTTCAGCTGGAGGGGACATGTGTTAGACTTGGCATCTTTTGGCGTGTTTCCCCTGACTTTTTGCTTTCTGACCTCCCGGTTTTGACTCTGTTTTTGCTGGTGTAATGATTCTGCGCACTTTCCTCACTGCGGTCCAGTGGGAAAGTGCAAGTGCTCCTGTATAAAATGCGTTATGGATTGGTGTTTCCATGATTGGCCTATTTGGTTTATGTGTCAGTCCCTTGTAACGTGCACTACGAGTGCCAGGGCCTATAGACCAAATGCTGTTGGTGGGCTGCAGCACTGAATTGTGCCACCCACGCAAACAGCCCGTAAAGTGTAACTCGGGCCTGCCATCGCAGAGCCTGTGCGCAGCCTGGGGATGCCATGTCGACTTGGCAAGTGCACACACTTGCAAGTCCCTAAACCTTCCCTTGGCTACATGTTAGTCACCCCTAAGGTAGGCCCAAGGTACCCCTGTGGGCAGGGTGCGGTGTATGCGAAAGGTAGGACATGCCCGGGTGTGTGCGGCATGTCCTGATAGTGAATTACAGCCTAGTTCGTTTTTCACTATTGCAAGGCTACCTGTTCCCCCTAGGCCAGAACGGGCAGTTTTGATTATTACAGCTTATAATCCTAACTGACCCCGGGAACATGGTAGAAGTTCGAGTTTAGTATGCCTGGACTCAGAATGATAAAATGCATCTTTTAGTGAAGTTGGTTTTAACATTCTGTGTTTGAAAATACCACTTTTAGAAAGTGGGTATTTTCTTGTCTAACCATCCAAGCCTGCCTCTGCGAGGTTGTGTATTCCTTGTCTGGAGTGTGAGTGACAGGGGCTGGGGGATGCCAGGAGACAGGGTGAGTCAGCACAGGGCTGAATAGCAAGATCTACATGTAGATGGGTGGGAGGGGTCGCACCTGGGCCCTGAATAGGACAGTGCCTTCCCTCCACAATGCTGGCTCCACCTCCTGTGGTGCGTCTGATGTCCCTGGCCTGCTCACTGAAAGAAGGGACGGAGACTTGTCAACAAAGTGCTCCAGAACTGGTTTGGACTAGGCAAAGGCCTCTCTGCCTTCAGAGAACAAAGGAATTTGGGATATAAATATTGGGGCCCTGACCCCATGAATTTAGATCTCGCTGGAATCAAGGAACCTGCCAAGACGAAGAGCTGGAAGAGCTGCCAGGAGGAGTACTGCCCCTTTGCTGTGTTGTTGCTTTGTTGGGTTGGCCTGCAGCTGCTGCTTCTGCCTTGGGCAGTGAAAGGACTGGACTGAACTTTCTACAAACTTGTGCTGAGTATCTCCAAGGGCCTGAAACCGAGCTGGCCTCCTGTTAAGAAGTCTCAGGGACTACAAAGACTTCACAAGCCTCTGGGTACCGCTTCTGGAACGCTGTTTCAGTTGCCACAGAGGAAGGGAACTGCAACCGACTCCGTCAACCGAATCCATCCCTGGCCGGTGACCTGTTTGCACCGCAGACCGCATCGCCCCGCTTCGCATCGCAACCCTGGTCTCACCGTGGGCGACGTCCGACGCCGCCAACATCGAGCCGCTGCTTGCACCGTGACCTGTGGGCACCGCAGTTCGCATCGCATCGCTTCACTGTGCCAGCCGGACCAGGCCGACGCTGTCGCTGCAACTGGCTCAAGAGTCGTGACCGCAACGCATTTGGGGCACCGCTCGCACGTCTGCGACGCACCGCTCCGACTCGCACCGCTGTCCGACGCCAGCTCCCGCACTCCGGCTTGGTCGCCTGCATCGCAACCTGTCAGCACCGCATCGAGCATCGTCTCACCCTGCATCGCACGCCTTGGACTCACCGACTCCTTCTACACGACGCTCATCGAGCCGCTGCCTGCACCGCATCGAGGGACACCGCACCTTGCATCGCTCCGTCTTGCACCACAACCGCGACGAACGCCGACCGGCTCGTACACTCCGTACCAGCCACAACGAGAAAGGTACTGTAACCGAGTCTGTTCACGACTCTGCTGGCCCGTATCGACGCGGTCGGCTGGAACTGTTAGACTCTGTGGTTTTCAGCATCACGGTAGGCTCGGACGGAGCTACCTAGTCGTACGAACTTTGTTTTTGTGCTATTCCTGCAAAGAAGAAGTTAACGTATCAAGTATTCATTCGTAAAGTATAGTATTGTGGATTTTTGTCGTAATTGGTCTTGTCTTGAGTATATAAAATATTGGTTATTTTTCTAAACTGGTGTGGTGTCCGTTTGTAGTGCTTACACTGTATTACTGTTGGTTATGTGCAAATGCTTTACACACTGCCTCTGAATTAAGCCTGACTGCTCGTGCCAAGCTACCACGAGGGTGAGCAGGGGTTACTTCACGAGTGTAACAACCCTTACCCTGACTAGGAAGAAGGGTCCCTACTTGGACAAAGGTGCAAGCCCTTGCCAACTAGAGATCCCATTTCTAACATAGGGTCTCTAAGTTTTTTTCAGCATCTGATTGAAAAATGAGGGGTTCTCTGTATACCTCTGAGGAGCATGGAACCACACAAGAGTTTCCTCTTGGAAACGGAGCACGAAGAGATACTTGCTCTCTTCATAAAGGGGAATGCAAAAGAATGCCTGACATATGTCAGTGAAGGTAAACCACTGTGCTTCTGGGGGAATTTGGAACAGGATTATTGTTGAGCTTGGTACCACAGGATAGCATGGAACAACTGTTTGTTTTATTTTTCCAAGTCCTGCATGATCCTCCGCCTTTTATTTGCTTTTTTGCGAGTCCATAATCAGAGAGCTGCATGGACTCCCAATGACCTCTTTAAGGATGTCCTGTTCTATCATGCTCTCAATGATGGAATTATTCCTGCTATGGCTTTGGGTGTTAATTTGTAGGGTTGTATTTGAGGAAAAATTGTTGGATCGGGGAGGACTCTTTAATGGCTTAGCACCTTTGATCAGGACAATATCCTTTCCTGTAAAATCCCATACCTCCTCTCTGACTAATTCCTTCAAGTCAAGGTGTAGGTCCTCTTTGGTAAAAACAGGGTACAGCCTTACTACGGACTCTTAGGGCTTAAACTTGAACTCAGCATCAGCTGCCTGGGTTTCTAGTTCAACTCCTTTGCACTTCTCTCTGTGTAGTTGGGAATTTCATATTGAGAACAGTGTCAATGTGCTCGTGGGACATGGACTCCCGTGACCTACTTAAGGATGCCCTGTTCTATCATGCTCGCAATGATAGACGTTATTCCTGGTATAGCTTCGGGGGTTAATTTGTAGGGTCGTATTTGAGAAAAAGCTGTACTGGATTTGACAATAATCTTTAATAGTTTAGCACATTTGATCAGACCATTTTCTTTTCTTGTAAAGTCCAAGCCTCCTCTCTTACTGATTTCTTTAAGTCAAGGTGTAGGTCTTCTTTGGTGGAAACAGGGTACTGCCTTACTATGGACTGTTGGGCCTTAAGCATGAACTCAGCTGCTCGGGTTTCTAGTTAAATTCCTTTTGGCGTGCAATAGATCATATAATTGAGGTTGCAAAGCAGATCTCTTCCTAGCAGGTTCACAGGACTTGAATCACTAATGACAAACTGGTGACGGTCTTTAATAGTCCCTCTTGTTACTGGTACAAGGGATGAAACTTTGCTTGTGTGCTATTGATTTGTTATACCAGTGACTTGGACCACCTGTCCCGAGAGTGGCAGGTCTGGGACCTCAAACATCCTAACAGTTGAAAGAGTGCCTCCGGTGTCTATTAAAAAGGCCACTGGGTGTCCATTGACTTCTCCTTCTACATAAGGTCCTCTGTGATCCACTTCAAGAACTGAGCCAAGCGTCTAATCCTCCTGTCACCTCAGGCAACATCTTTGGGCCTGTTCAATTCCCACTGGCCTTCCAAACATGATCCTAATTGGTGGAACATGATTCATGAATGATTTCTGTTGGGCTCTAGCGCTGGGCTGGAAATTGGGATTTTCACTCAGCATCTGTGTGGCCACTTAGGGGGTTTGGGGTATTCCAGGCCTCAGGGTTTTCAGATTCATCATTGGAGGTTTTCCCCTTGACTTGTGGGCTTAGTCATCTGAGCATTGATTAGTACTCAGTTAGGGTTGAATCAACACTCTCTCTTCAACACTCTCTCTTCCAGTGGCTGACCTTGTTACAAAGGTTACATGGGGTAGCCTTCTTTAAAATGCTAATATTTGTGACATTCACCCTACCCTTTTCTCTCGCAAAAACGTGTGCATTCCCCCGTAAGCCACAGAAACTCCCTGCATATTTGGTCCTATACTAGTATCGAACTGGATCGGACATATTCAAACCTCTCATCCCTCCATTCTGTGCTAGCTTAGTTTGGATGACCATGAACCTTTCCTTCAATCCCTTTTGCATCGTATTTGTTCTTCACTAATAGGGTTGGGGCATTAGTGTTTGCTACTCTTGGAGGTTCCTGAGTTGGCCAATCCACAGCTTGCTTGCATTCTGCTCACAAATCCTTTGGAACCACTACCTCAAAGAGCAGGTCCATATCTTCCCACAATACCTTGGAGATGGTTACAATTTGATCTATTTGTACATACCGCTTGTCAGGGTTTCCCATCAATTTTGGGAGAGTATTCATGAAATGGAAGAGATCTACTCAAGACCACGGAACATGCATGTATGCTGCTCTCTGTTTTTCCCTCAAAGGGTATTATTTTACCACTCCTCCTATGGTCGTCCCATTCTCCTCCCCTGGGGGATTCTGTTTCAGTTTCACCTTCAACCTTTCTTTCTTTCATCACAATTCCCTGAACTCCATTTCGCTCCATTCTGTGATGCATTCGATCAGTTCTCTCATGTGTGTCTTCCACCCCTTCGCCTTTAATATCTTCAAATCCTTGTCACTCATCATCATTTTGACATTCTTCCTCAACTTCTTTCGTTGCATCAAATTAAATCCACATTCATCAGCCAACTTCTCCATCTTCGCATATGCTACTCTTGCTGCCTCTTTGCTCAAGTAAACCAATTTGCTCTCAGTATAGTGTCCTAGAAAGTCTAATCCTACAATACCCTTGCAATCTCTTCAAATTCACTTTTCAACTGGGCAATATTTATTCTTCATGAGACTACTTTGTTCAGCTGTGGGGCTAATCTGAGGGCTGCAGGTTGTACCATTTCTCTGGTACCGGGGATCTAACTAAGCCCTTCGATTTGACTTCTAGGGACTGGCATGCATGATGCATCTCCAGAGGTCAGGGGACTGCTCAAGGGTTGCTGAGCTCAGGGTGTGCTGGTAATCGTGGGCTGGAAGGAATGCTTGTGCTGGTCAGGGCCCTGGAGGTGGTTAAGGTTACTGAAGTCAGTGGGGCAATTTGGGTTAGGGTCTTTGACATGATGCTGGCTAGGTGTGGCACTTCCTTCTGTAGAGGGTGTTGTGGTGTATTCTTTTCCTGCCGGAGTTTGGGTCGGGTTCCCTATCATGGGTGCTGCATTATACAGGGGTGGTCTTGTTCTTGAGATCTCATTTATAAAACCATCCTTCTACTCGCTCTCTTCTTCTGTCTCTCCTTTGGGTTCCTTTGTAGCACTGGGATTCTTCTTCTAAAGTTTCACTATTTATTGAGAGGTATGCCCCCACTGTCTCGATTACATTCTCCTACCATTTCCTTTGTCTCTCCTAATCTTGTGCGCTTATCCAGGAATAGGTCTTATTTCGGAACTTAATCACAAATGTCTTCCTATTCTTCTCATTCGCAGCCTGTTCCCAAAAAATCAGAGTCTCAAATTGGTTGGGTATAGTCTAGGGCTGCATGTCATGCATTCTCCTTCTCAGATTCTCAAGTCTAGTTATGTGAAACATCCCACACAGTAGGAACCACAATTCAAGATTTTTTGCAGTGTATTAATGCCATTGTTTGAGCCACATGCATATGTGAAACCCTTTCTTGGCCACCATTTCCCTATCTGGTGTTTACTCAGGTGGGAATTTCTCTTCCTGATCTAAAGTTTTCTGAATTTTTAAAAAAAGGATTCCCCATTTGTCTGTTTAACTCTATCTATGATTATCACACTGTTGTCACACACAAGCCTTTCTCACTCATAGAGCTTGCGACTTGTCTGCCAATATCAGTGTGACCCTGTCAAAGCTCAACCAATTACAAAGCGGCACTCGACATTTGCCAGCCAATCCCTGCGTGGACAATATGAAATCAGCAACCTGTGTACTGTCGCTCTCCCCTAAGCTCTTCGCCCAACTTCCTTAAAATTTTACATTGTCTCATTCTTCTATATGAGAAAGTTTCTAAAAGATGGAGAACACTATCCACATACACTTGCTGGCACGGTCTTGACCAACGGTAGCTTGCTCTGACCGGCGCACTCACTCCTGTGCAGGAATGAACCACTAGTGAACCTCGTTTACTACAATCGCACAATAGTAATGTTACATCTGTATCCTGCTGTGACTGATAGCACTTCACAGTATGCCCCACCTTAGAAGACAATACATCAACCTATTACATCTCAAACTTCAACTGAGGTACCTTTTTGCAATCTTATATGTTCAATACCTTAAACCAAAAGTGACTTATACAGCACCGTCCTCCAAATAAAAAATAAAAAAACATCAAAGATACAATGATTACCGTCCCTAGAAGTCCAAGAATCAATGCCACATCATAGTTAAATTCAAACTCTGTCCACTGCATCTAATTTTTTCTCTCACCTAGTAGTCCCAACATGTGCCACTTTGCTTCACGCTCATCCAAGTCTCATCGCACAGACACAGTTGTCCCTACTGATACTCACGCCGTTGTCTTCGGAATTACCAGAACATCCACCTCATCACCCCTCGGCCTCTGGGGATCAGAGCTGTGGGCTGGATTATTTTGAATCTTGGGGTAAACCTGCCTGGACCATAAAGGTGCAGACTGTTTGTTCTATGGTTAATTTACCTCAACTTGGCAGGTCCAGTCAATATCTGATGAATCCAGTCAGAACAATCAGCTCAGCTACCAGATCTGTCAACGCACTAACCCACCTCTGGTTGACTTACCTAGCACGCTGGCAGTTTGGCTTGGGAGTCATGTAGTCCCTATCAGACTTTGGTGCTTCCCGCTGGACCTATCTCTCTGATATTTTGGGCTTGAATAATAGAACTAAGAAAGGAAAGTGTTCAGCTGAAGAAAGACAGACAAGGGGCGAAGTTTAAAGATTTACTTAAAATAAAATAATTACAGCAATGTATAAACTGGGCCATCAATTAGGAATATCAAAGCAGATAGGTTCAATAGGGATTAGAAAGTCAAAACTCAGTAAAAGTCTAGCAATGGCAAATCCGGCATAGATTCGCATTCACAGAATGGGAAAAAGGAGTCGTCCTTACATGGAGAAATATTGCTCTTTTATAGGTCTTTAGTCAATGGATTTCATACATTCACTATATTAGTACATGGTTCACAGGCTTTTAACCAATGAGGGACAAACAAACAGAAACATTTAATACAGAATACATTCAGTGATTCTCTCATCATTCTACTACATTGGTTTGGGTGTTTCACAGCTTTTACACATAGAACATGAAATGTTACATTGTATGTTACTCAGTATGGGACAACTTGAAAGGTACATTTCTTTTAACTCGGCTGGGAAAGTCTCCTTGTTATCGGAGAGCCTGAAAATCTTTATTATAGCAGAGAATAAACAGCAGTAACGGTCACGTGGTGTACAGCAATGCCACATCCAAGTTGGATGACAGAAGCTGAGTTGTCCTATGTTAGCTAAAGCTCCTTTTCACGTTCTACACATTAAAATTGTGACACTCTATTTTCACAAAGGTCCTGGTACTACCTTCCATGCCTGCTGTACATGCCATGATGGGAAGATGGCAGAATTCACTGAGCTAGATTAGATTCACAGCCAACTCATGGAATGTTTCTCTAAAAATAACGTCTGGCAAGCCACACTATGGGCCAGATAGATGTACGACGCGCAAAATAGCGCCTCGCAAATTGCGAGTCTTTTGCGACTAGCAATTTGCGAGGCACTATTTTGCATGGACCACAGTGTGTTTAACACTGTTTGCGATTTCCAATGGGGTCGCAAATTGCGAGGCTCATGATTATTAATGAGCCTCTCGCAATTTGCGAGCCCATTGGGAATGACAGGGCCTCCCAGGGATGGTGGCCTGCTGGGCTCAGCAGACCACCATGTCTGGGATTGCTTTTAAATAAAGCAGCTTTTTTTTTTTAAATGCGGCCCGTTTTCCTTAAAGGAAAACAGGATGCAGTAAAAAAAAAAATTAGCAACGTTTTTGTTTAATTTTTTAAGGGCAGGCCGTGGTCCCTGGGACCACGGCCTGCCCCCTTAAAAAAGTATTTTTGGAGCCAGTCACAAAGGGGAAGGGGTTTCCTGGGGACCCCTTCCCATTTGTGTCTTCATTAACACCCTCTTGAAGAGGGCGGTAATTTGCGAGTGTTTTGCAACCGCAATTGCGGTCGCAAAACATTCATACATGGCTCTGCGTCGCTATTAGGAAGGGAACGCCCCTTCCTAATAGCGAGTCGCAAAATAGTGTAAGTACATGGCCCAGACTAAAATTGCATTTGCAAAAAGGTCGCAAACCCGTTTGCGCATGCAATTTTACGTCGTACATCTGGCCCGAACTCCCCTGCATAGTGTGATTTTTGTCCCTAAGGACAAACATTGCGTGGCATTTTGTTTACAGGGTAACTTGAAATTCAATACAAAGTGCATTGATTAAAGACCTTAAAGGTCGTTGCCCAAACAAACCTACCATTTTCGGAATCCTCAAGTTTGGAGTCTGATAACACCCACAGTAAACAAGAATGAATGAATGAATATTAGATTTATAGAGCGCAGACTTAGCCCCAATGCGTTAGAACTGATTTTATTTCAGGTATATCTTTAAGCCGGAGCTTGCTGCTTGCGTGTTGTTTTGGGGCCAGTGATCCATGATGTCAGATGCTTGTTTAGTACTGTATACGGAGAATGGAAAAATGCAAAGCATCTAGGCGCTAACTCTCATTTAAACCTTGAAATGTCCTTTATCATTAACAAACCCTGTCCCATTTAAAGTTTGCGTTCAACTTGGCCCTTGGATGCTGCAGCTGACTTAGGTGAAGCTGTACTTTTGCTAGCTTGTTTGGTTGCTTCCTGTTGTTCATCACATCACATCTTTAGTCCTCGAAAACTCACAGAACACATGAAAAATATTATTTAAATGTACTCGGTCGTAATGAAAAAAATTGCAGCAGAAAATTCCTGGTAGGCGAATAAAGAACAATTTGTAACAATCTCGATTTTCCATCAGCATAAATGTTTCTTCAGGTCATCAGGGGCGAATTTATCCATAGTGCAGCAGGTGCAGTGGCCATGGCCAAGGTTTGGCCCTACTTGTTCTCATCCCAGCTGTACTCAATTGAGTTTAACTCAGCTTCTTGACCAATAACCCCAAGATAAATTAAGGACACCATTATGAGTAGTGCAGAATTCCGGGTGGAGAATCTTCTTGGCAGGAATGACTGTTACCCACAAGAAAGTATGCTTGGAATCCTGCAATTACCGGTTAATCGCCTCAAAATGGGATATAACTTTGCAGACCAGCAATTACCGGTTGGAATTTTTAGTTTTTCCACATGCAAGGGTTTTAACCCACACATTTACCTTCTGCTGTGAGCAGGTAGTATAAATATGCTGATGTGAGGTGGGGGAGGCAGGAGGGTCGGGAGAGTAGGGCACAGAATTGGAAGTAGTGTCACAGTGGGGGGAGCATTGCATTCTCCCCCTTGCCGTAGCCGTGGGACCAGGCCAAGCCTAAAGTGAGTTTACCACCTTTTTTTTTCTAGCCAATAAAATCTGAATTGGTGTCATTTGGCCAGTCACAATTGAGCAGAGCGGAATTCCACGCAGGAATTCTGCTCTGCATGACTCACAATCGTAGCTTGTTCTATATCAACTAACAAATGATTTTCCAAGTGCAGATTCCTGTCGGTGCCTACAGTGTGTTGGATGAAGCTTGTTCACCTCTGTCTTCCTTTCACAGCTTTTGGACTGGGTACCACTGGTAAGCATACTGAATACCAATTGCTCCCATCAGTAGCATCAGGGCACAAGTCCTAAAAAAAGAAGTGGGGGGACTAACCAGGTTAGGCAGTATGCAGGTGAAATCATGATGCGTGCCATCACAGCGCATGATGTCACGACACGCGACATTGCATGTGACATCACAGAAAGTGACCTCACTCGAAGTGACATCACAAGAAGTGACATCAGATATTAAGACCTCACACGTATGTTTATCAGGTATATCATGAGTACATTTAAGAGCATTATGAGATTTAACAAATGAGATTTGGCGTGGGGTTTGTGCCAAAAAAGTGGCACAATCCCGACGCAAAATCTGGGCCTCAACTAATACATTTATTTTTTTTAAACACTGCCACAAAGAAATTGGCAACAAGGAGAAGCATGGCAGTAGATCTGTTATACTTAATTGGTTGCAAAGTCTGCATTTTAAAATATTTGATTGGGTTAAGGCATCTGCTGTGAAGGTGTCCAGTAAATCTCAGTGAATAGTAATAATGATGAGATAACTCTGGAGGTTAATGCATTTGCTGGAGAGATCTGTGTTTTGTGAAGTCCTAGATTTGAATCAAAGTAGTGTAAGGTTAATGTGTCTCCTGCAAAGCCCATCATGTAACATGCAGATGACAGATTTTTATTTTATGTAGATAGTAAAGTGGGTTACTACTTTTAACACATAGATCCTTTTGTTACCTGCAGTTCATACATTTGAATCCTTGTAATATAGCACAGTGAGTTATGAAGGACATGTGAGTCCTACACCTTGTAAGCCTGTATCATGTAACTCATCTTGTACATTGATTTACACATGTACATGATGTATTGTTAATGTATAATGTGTATGTTACATCAAGAGCTCTGACACCCTGCATTGGGTTGCGTAGCACTATAAAAGAAATAAAATAGTGCTATTGAAATTGTTATTTGTGTAAATACTGGCCAGACCAACACACCTGACATTCTTTCAGTGCATGCATCTCTTGTATAAAGGGACTGAACAAAGGCAAAAGCACGCCTCTCTTAAGTACCTGTAAAGAGATAACAAGCTGTGTTCCCCTCCTTGGCATTTACATTTAAGTGTGAGGTTCCACGTCGCCTCCAGTCAGGATATTCAAACAAAAGCAGGCCTGATGGCCCCTTAACTTCGGCCCAGCTGGAGGTGGGGAAAAAAACCCGCCCGCCTGCACATTGCTGCTGGGAATGGAAAGCAGACAATCGGCAGGCGCTGCTGAACATGTCCCGGTGTCTGAAAATTACACCGGGACAAGTTCAGCATATTTCTGTGGGGCCTTCTTGGCAGGGTGGACGGAGTTCACCCTGAGAAAATAGTGGGTGGACGCCGTGTACCTGCGTGTACCCCCGACTTGTGCCCTGAGTAGCATGGTGGTGAGTAGCGTCTTTCCTGCTTTCATGTCCACTTTGTCCTGCTGAGCATGTAGGATGTTGTGTGTATTCACTGGGATCGTTCTCCTGAAGGAACAGGACTGGGGACATCCAGGAGGCAGGCAATGGTGGTGGACAGTGTTTAATCTGTAAAAGAGTAAGGGCCTGATTATGAGTTTGACGTCCTGGAGCAGGCTACTGTAGTGGGGTAGAAGGCTCTCCCAGCCCCGCTTAGGCCCACTTGCAGTAGCGCCTCAATGATGCACACACACACAGTGCTCATGTATTGGCGAAGACCCCGTGCGGTCTCACGCCCATTTAGTTATCCCCTCAGGCCACACCCGGCCTGGGGAGTGACACAAGTGAAGAGTTTTTTGTGTAGAGGCCGGATGGCTCTCTACATCCCTCCTATTCTTTATTGCATTCAAAACAAACAGCCTCTCACTCGGATTGTGCGCAGCATACAAAATCTCCCAGTCTTTGACTGGTGGCAGGATTTGGCCATAGACCATTACGTCTGGCTCCAAGAGTTGTTTCTGGACTCCTGCCTTGGCGGGCCAACGCTCATTTCATCTCCCTCCGGAGACTTGCTTCCTTGCTGGCAGGGGCTTCCGTTTTCATGTTCTCCACAGGGTGATAGGATTGCATTGGTCGTCACCATATTGCATTTACATTTTTACCAATTTCCTATATCTTCAAGCATATTTTTTAGATTTCCTTTAACAACAGTAATCAATAAATGTAGTAGTTTTAATAATTTTGTATTATATCCTTGTTGTTGCAACCAAGGAATACATTGTTGCCTCTTTTAACACCAGGTAAAATAACTTTGATTAAGTGTAAACTACAAACTAATTGCTCTAACGCACTTGCATTGCATAGAAAATTTGTGCTGCTGTTTTTATCCAAAATTGAACATGTTTGAATTTTTATTAGTGTCATTCGCAAGAATTTGACTATGTTTACCCGTATTTGTTGCCCAAACTTTGTAAAGGTGGGTGAAATAACCATAAGCAATAAACAATACCCAAGGGTGATAGGCACTCTCTCCCTCTTTCCAGAGAAGGAAATTCCTCGCTGGCATGCCCTTCTCTGGCCGCCATCTCGACTGCATCATCAACTGTCTGTGGAGTGGCGACTACTTTCTTAAACCAGGAAACATTTCTGGTGGCTGTGCAGGGACCTCACTGTGATGTGATCATCTTGCCATGCACCGAGATAACCCTCCAGACTTCAAGCTCATAGGGGGTTCTGAACTTCCATCCAGGGTATCTGTCCTTGAAGATCACTTCATCACCCACTTGTAGAGTAGGGGTTTGTGCTCTCTGGCGTGCACCACTCGCCTTCTGGTTAGTGACTACCCGCTTGGGTTGAGTGGCTTCCTTGTCAAAGTCCGGCGGGTGCCACTCTGGACAACAGGGATGCTGTCCCGCGTGGGCTTCCGGAACAACAGGTGCGCTGATGTGCAATTATTGGTGAAGTGAAGAGTCTGCTGGTAAGTGTTTAGAAACCTGTGTAGGCAGCATTCTGCTTCCTCGCCTTGCTCCACTCCTATCTGGATTGTGCAGTTGAGAGTCCGCATAAATCTTTTCACTTCCCTGTTTGCTTGCGGCCACTGCGTGGTGCTTTTCCTGTGCTTGATGGCAAGGGATGTGAGGAAGCGCTGAAATTCATGCCCCTGGAAAGGTGGACCGTTGTCCGACTTTAGCTCCTCTCTGAGACCCATCGGAAACCCAATGGACGACACCCGTTCCACAATTGGGTACTTGGAATGCGAGTCTACCACCACCACAGCGCTTCATCCATCGGGGAAACTCCAAATATCGATGCTGACTTTTTTCCAGGGCTCTAGGCTCGGTCCTTGTGTGAGAGCGGGTGCCGGCAGCTGATCTCCACTTGTTATAGCGCATGAGTGGCAATTGTGCACTGCCCCGTCGACGAGGGTGTCCATTCCAGGGAACTATACCTTGCTGTGGAGCCGGGATTTAGTCTTCACCGTGCCTTGGTGCCCTAGGTGAGCCAGAGTGATCACCCTGCTCCACAGACCTTTCGGGACTACAATCATTTGGCCCTGTAGTAGTAATCCATGCTGTCATTCACTGAGTTCAAGCCGGACCCTCCACAGCTTTTATCTTGCGACTGGACCTCTGTGGTTAGTGATCTGGATCCATCAAGGAAATGCTGTCATTTACTCTGGGCCAGTGCTTCTTTGGCCCTTTCCAGAGTCTCGTCTTGGCTTGTCGCTTTCCTAATCTCCTCAAGGGTTAACGCCATTGGGCAGGCATCCTGGATGATCATCCGGACAAACTCCTTGGTCGCTCTTCCTCCTGGGTTGAATGCGGGGTCACTTCCGACAGAGGAAGGTGTGACAAGTAGTTGGCTGGGTTGTTAGCGCCTGGGTGGTAAACAATGCCAAACGTGTAGGCCTGTAGCTGTATCGCCCATAGCTCTATCCTCGGGGTAGCTAGCCAGGTAGTGCCCATGAACAGAGGAATAAGAGGCTTATGATCCGTCACTACTCTAAACTCCTGTCCACAGAGGTAGACGTGGAAATGCTGACAGGCCCACCAGGTTGCCAGGGTTTTCCGCTCGATCTGTGCGTATCACATTTCAATTTCTAACAGGGCTCTACTGGCGTATGCTGTTGGTGTTCACTCTCTGTCAGTGCCTTCGTATGCTATTGGTGTCCACTCTCTGTCAGTGCCTTCATGCATGAGCACTGCCCCAAGGCCAACAGGGCTAGCATCAACAGTTACCTCTGTCTTCTTCTTTGGGTGGAAGTAAGCCATGGTGGTCTTGTCCATGAGGGCATCCTGGACCGCTTTAAAGGCTTTATCCGTCATGTGGTTCCAATGCCAGGACACCCTGGTGCGTGTGAGTGCCCGCAGGGGTACAGACAGGGAGGCAAAGTTGGGGATAAAGTGTCTGCAGTACGTGGCCATTCCAAGGAAGCTGGGGACTTCCGTCGAGTTTCTGGGGGTGGGTGTGATTTGGATGGCCAGGGCTTTCTTCAAATCCACTCGCAGGCCCTCCTAGTAGAATATGTATCTGAAGAACTCAATGGAGTCTTGATAGAGAGAACATTTGTGCTTGTTCAAAGTCAAACCGCTGCCTGATAGATGTCGCAACGTGTCTCTTAGGCAAATGTGATGCCCTTCCAGGCTGTTCAAGAATATGAGGATGTCATCAATTAGGTTGATGAACCCTAGCAGGCCGGACAGGGTCTCCTTGATGGCGTTCTGGAAGACCTCCAGCACGGATGACACAGGTTCCGAGCAGCGCCGGAGAGCTACAGAACTGTGCTGCCCCATTGATGTGATTCATTACCATCAAGTACCTCACTTCAGTCATTTCTGTTAATCCAACCTATGGTGGACCATACCCTGAAGACCTTCCTTTCTTTAATTCGGGCTGTCCCTTGGTTCGCCTTGTCCTGAGGAAGACCCACTGTGCCAAATAATCAATCACTGGGTCGAAACGTCGATGTGCTTATCATAATCCTGACCCTACTCTCTCCACCTCACGAGAAATGGAAATTTAAATCCCAAGTGGCCTGGAGATTTATGTACGTAGGGATGGATGTTCTTTGAATGACCAGTTTTAACCATCTGTACAGCACTGTATATATCTCGTTCACACTTAGCACTTTTTTCACCATATCACTTGCGCCGTTTGAACAATTCGTATGTTCATGAACTGTGACAGCCTTCTAATGTTATCTCAACACCACAAAATGTAAATGATAGGCATGAAACATGTTGACCCCCCTCACTGCACATACACTCTTCTGAGCTCGAGAAGTTGTAATTCCCCCTCTCCAGCTACAACTTCATAGTCCTTGTTTTTATCATAGCATAAGAACCCAGTCAATAAAGGATATCTTGTGGGTTCCTTATAGCCTTTTTTAAGTCACACTTGCACCTATCCATATCTACTCATATCAACCTTTTGCCCCCTCACCCCTCCAACTTCACATCGGCAAAAAGAGAAGACCTCCGGCAAAGAGCCCCCTCGCGGGGCCCGTTGGGCATTGCAATGCCGGCCCAACGAGGAGCTGCCCGATGATGAAGCATGACACCTTCCGGGGTGTGTGAGGGCCCTTGATCCTTATAGGAGCGATCCCCCCTGTTGTCCTCTAAACCTCCTGGCACCTGGGGCACCACTCAATTTTTTCCTCCAGTCAACACCTTCCCCAGGAACAGCATACCTTGTTTTTGCTACTCGAAAACTGGGGCACGTATGCTGGATCTATCAAGCCCCAGTCCTTTCCTTTGTGATTCATTAGCATTCCAAAGAACATGATTTATTAAAGGGAAAGCATCTAGTTAAAGGCCTTTGAATATCAAAGCCTTGTGGTTTCATGTTTTCAGCACCAAATGTCTGCGTGTCATGTTTAAACCCCAAGGCAGATTTGTCTTTCTCATTCGTTATGCAAATCACATTTTATTTTTAAAGTCATTTTTCCACACCTCAATTTCTCTTTCTCCTCATTCACCTTCATTCTGACTTTTACCTCTCCCTGCCTCCACACATCCAGTTTGGCACTGATGGAAAGAAGATCGGGTATGGCACAGGTGATGCAAGTGAGGGGAAAATATGTGTTCACAGGCAGTCACTGCCCTGAGATAATCAGCTAGGACCTGATCTGTGAACACAAATGCCCCCACCCCCCTACTGAGATCATTAGCAGCAACAACCTAGAGGTGGCCGTGAGAGTACCTCGAGGGCCATCAATGTGGTTGTGCCTGGGGCTATATCTGAGCAAAGGAAGGCCCTGCCTACAGGGCTCTCAATCCATGCTTTTACAAGCCGGCACTGAGATCCTCTAGGGACCAGTTTTCTATTCTGCAGAGATTTAGCTGAGCTTCCGCAGTGATATCTAACAATGCTTTTGAAAATCTCTTACTGATCGACCCAATCTGCTATAAGTACCTCACCCAGTTCCTGTAGGAGCTAATATTCCATTCTGTAGGAATACAACCAAGCTCCTGCAGAGATCGCTCACCACGCTTCTGTAAAACTGTCACTGAGCTTTGCTCCTGCAGGAACCAATCTTCTAATCTACAGAGGTTCACTTAAATTTCTGAAGAGATCCAACTGATCTGCTACAAGTACCTCAAGAAGCACATGCAAGAACCAATATTCTGTTCTGCAGAAATTCTGTTGTGCTTCTGCAGGGATATCTAACAATGCTTTTAAAAATCTGTAACTGAGCTTTCGGAGGAATCAAACTTCTATTCTGCAGGGATTCAGCAGAACTCCTACTGGGATCCAACCATCCTTCTACAAGACCCTCACTCTGCACGAATTTACTGAGATCTTGCAGGCATCTCTGACAACGCGTTTGCAAGCCTCTCATTGAACTCATGTGGGAGCCAATCTTCTGTTCTGCAGAGATTCAGCTAAGCTTCTGGAGGAATGCAACCAACCTACTACAAGCACCTCACTGAACTCCTGTAGGAAACAATATTCTTTTGTACAGTGATTTAACTAAGTCCCTGCACGTATTCAACCAATCCATTGCAAACCTCTCACTCAGCTCCTGCAGGAACTAATCTTCTATTCCTAAAACAGGAACCAATCTTCTGTCCTGCACAAATTCAACTGGACACCAGTAGGTATCAAACTGATCAACTGCCATCACCTTACTGAGCTCCTGCTGGAATCAATCTGCTATCCTGCAGGGACTATAGTCAGCCCTTTCAGGAATCCAAATCTGTTACTAAAAATAGCTCTCTGAGCTCATGTAGACAAGCACTGATAAACTGTGTTGACCCAATTGAGCTTTCAAATACCTGATAAAACCCCACCAGGCACTCACATAGGTTCCTACAGCCTGAAACATGCTCTGCATATTCTGACACATGGTCAGCAGATTTGTTTCTCGGGCCCTTTAATCTCCCTTCTGCCTTTCAAGTCTCACACCCTCTTCTTCCATCTGGCAACATCCCACCTTACACACTCTGTTTTCCTTGCCTCTCTGCGCTCTCCCTTTCTCTGTTTTTACTTTTCTCTTCTGCATCTGTCAGTTTTCTGCTGGTATTGATGTTTATCCAGATTATGGCCTTTGCCTACAAAAAGGAGAATAGAATAAAAGAAAACAGAAAGGAAAATTTTAGAAAAGAGGAATTTGAAGCAGTCAAAATATGGGAGATCCCTTGCTTATATCGATTTATTTTTGAGTGCTTTAAGAAATATTTCTTTCATTTGACCGGTCAGTGATGATTACGGTATATTAGGGAATGTCTATGTTTCTGTTGGCTGCTGACATAAAGGGAGGTGTTCCTTGACGATAGATGTAAATCGGAGGGGAGCTTGGAACAAGACCAATAAAGAGAGCAGAGAACCAGGATGGACTAGAACACATAATTTCTTCTGTAGTCTCAAGGGGTTTCTCTGTGCTTGAGGAGATTTCTCTCTTGTCCACATCTGTTGTCGCAAACATCTAAATTAGTGTTGATGAAGGATGGAGCTTTCAGGGACCTTAAAAGTTATTTGGCTACGTTTTTCAAAGCTTTTATTCCATACATTTAAAGGGCACTCTAGAGTACTCCTGACAAATTCACCCGTAACTTATAGAAGAAAGGGACATACAATACATGTGAGAGAGTGTGTGTTTTTAATAGTTAGAAAATAATGCTTAATTCCAATGTGTTTAGGTTAACATAACCTGGCTTTAGTTGGCATTATGAGACAACACCCAGCTTCCATTGTCATTCATTCATATTTGCAGAAAGAAATGTGCTTTTGTTTTACACCAATAAGCGGGTCCACATTCATTTTTCTCTGTGTCCTTTTCCATTTCAGAAAATCATTTATGTGATGTGATGGTATCTACTCATAAGTAAACAATGATGTTTTCATTTGCTTTCCTCAAGAGGAAGCCATGTCCAGGTTGTTTTTGTCTCTGTAATAATTCTTTTGATCAAGGCTCTTATATGGGCCATTCGTCTCTTGAACATGATATTGTATTTATTTCTTATGAAATGCACAGTCATCTCTTGATTTTAACCCTATAAGTGCGATCATCGACCAATGGCCAACACTGGGGAGGTCTGGAAAGGATCCTTTGGTGCTTGCACTGGAGGATATATATATATTTTTTTAAACAAAGGATGCGAGAGAAGTGGAATTGCTTCCACATCAGCCCCCGCCCCCATGCTGTCCATCTGTGACATCACCACGCTGCGAGGTGCGCTGACGTCACAGATTCCCCACCGGAGCGGAGAGCAGAAGAAGGTGAGCGATGTCTCCTGCTTTTGAGGGGAAAAACGCTGAAAAAGGCCTCTCCTCATTTCAGGGAGGGTTCATTGGAAAGGGGAGAGTCTCCCCTTTCCAATGAGACCTCTCTGAAACAGTTTCCTGATCCCTGTTGCACTGCAATCCACAGCTAGGAATCCCATTAGGCCACCAGGGTCTAGACAGTTAGGGGAGCCCTCGGTTTTCACAGGCCGACTCACCTTTGGGGGACACAAACAATTGAGAAAAAATGTTTTTTTCGCCTGGAATCGCGCCCCCCAGGAAAAGATAAAAAATGTTTTTTTCTGAAAGGTAAATGAAATTGTTTAGGGGGTGGTTGGCCCCCATGGTGAATGGATCAGTCCCCCAGGGGGCGGGGGGGGGGGATAAATTATAAAAACAAATGTTTTTCCCTGGGGGGCACAATCGTGCCCCCAGGGGAAGTAAAACCATATACATATATGAAAAAATATGAAATGGTCAGGGGGTTCGACCCCCTGCCGGACCCATATTTGTTTTGGAAATGTCTGTTTTCCCTGGGGGGCTGATTGCGCCTCCCCCCCCCCCTTCCAGGGGAAAGCACACATTTTCAAAAAGAATTTAAATAAATGTTGATGGGGTCGGCCCTGAGGATATGGGTCGATCCCCCTTTGGGGCTCATTTAAAAACAAAAGTGTGTGTTTTCCCCTAATGGGGCGATTGTGCCCTCTCCCCCATGGGAAAATACACATTTATTTTTAAAAAAACACACGGTAGAGACATGGCAAAAATGTGCTGCATTATGATGCATAATTGGCCTTTTCTTGCTGCATAATTTAGTCAACTTTTTCGCATAATTGGGTGCTCTCCCGGTGGTATAATTCCAGTCACCCTGGTTGTACACCATGGGGCAGATTTACAAGCCTCTTGCGCCTCCTTGCACCGCCATTGCGTCACTTTTGTGACGCAATGGTGGCGCAAACAATGCGGCCTACTGACAACGTGACGCATCTAGGGAGATGCGTCAGGTTGTAAAGCCCTGCGTCACATTATACCTGCGTCAGGTATAATGTATGCAGGGTGGGCGTTCCCACGCAGGAAGGCCTCGTAAAAGTGACGCAGTGAAATCTACAAGATTTCAATGCGCCACTTTTAGGACGCCACTGCGTCAAAACCTTACGCCTGCTTGAAGCAGGCGTAAGGAGTGACGCAGCACAGTAAGTATAGGCCTCAAAATACATTGCTGGAGTTGCATCGTGCTTGCCACACAACTCCAGCAATGCGTGACTTTTGGGCCAACCGATGCATCAGAATTTCTGACGCATCTGTTAATCGTTGCGCCATGGAGCACTGTATTGTAAATACAGCGCATCCATGGTGGCGCAAGGACATTTGACGCTGGTGCAAGGAAACTGAGGCATCTATACAGATGCGTCAGTTCCTTGCAAATCTGCCCCTGTGTGTTTTCACCAGGAGCACACCTGCGCACAAAGTGGCAGGGACTATTATGTGAATGTGTGCTTCTTGAGATCAAAGGTAGATTTTTGGCTTTAGTAAATTAGTTTTATACTGGCAAAGGCCCAGCAGCTCCACCAACAGTAAAGTTTTGCATAAGCCATGACTAAAGTATGCTTTGGTATTATGTATGAGGCAAGGTGAAGTAATACTGTGTCCTTTTTGTCTTTGAAGAACCTGCAGATTCAGGAAATCAGATAACTAATTTTGTGTTTATTTACTGTTGCACACATCTCTCACACACACACACACCCACTGACTGTTATAGAAGAATACTTCTGATTTCTATGTAGGACAGTATTTTAAAAGGAAGGTTTTAGGCAGTCAGCAGAGATGGTGTCTTGGTGGATGACTGCAGCCCAGGCCCTAACACTGGTTATGGAGGACACCGCTTAGGCAGGATCAGAGAATGAGAGAGCAGATACTGAGACGGCATCTGAGGGAGAGGAAAATGGAGCAGAATCTGGAAGTGATTTATTAGTCGGCGGAGATCCATCAGTCAACTCTTTGTCCAGCAATTCTGAGGGACATGATGATGGCAGTCGTGCTGTCCCTTCGCAAGCACAGTCTGTACAGTGGAGCAATCCTAGCAGTGCAGACCAACCCAGAGGGCGGACACATGTGGCTGTAAGCACAGACGGAGTGCTCTCTTGGCAGCCCTCCAATTTAGTTCAGCCCCAAATTCCGCTGTTCACTGGCAACGCTGGATGTAAACTCAATATGGTCAATTTTTTGCCAATTGACTATGTCCATCTCTTTTTGGATGTTGACTTCCTTGAGCAAATTGTGCAGTAAGCAAATTTGTGAGCCGAATAATTTCTGAGGGAGCTTGGAGGTAATCTAAGCCCTCATTCTAGGGAACATCAGTGGACTCCCACTTCACTTTAGGTGTTGCAGATATTTGTGGGCCTTACACTCAAAATGGGGTTATTGCACAAACCAAATTGCAATCCTACTGGTCTACTCACAGGGTTTGGGTAAAATCCATCTTGGCACAATACATGAGCAGAGATCAGTTTTTCACACAACTATGTCGTCATTACAGAGTCTGCTCTAAGCAAGGAAAATGGCAGGATAGTCATGTTTACTGTACCCTGTGTCCATCTCAGCCAGCCCTGTGTTTTCCTACTTGCTTTATGCTGTACCATACAAAAGTGCAGTACTGGGAAATTGACGGAGGTGGAGCTGCTGTAACGTAAACCTTTAAATGACTGGGCATGGATACCTATCTTCCATGGGCCAATGTGTCATTAGGCAAGCAGCCATAGAATTTTTATTCTCTTCTTTACCTCTATAGCCTGCTCGACACCTTTTTCCATCGTCAGAACGTGGTAGGTGTTCTGTTCGCTGATTGACAAGTGCCTTATACTCCCTATACTTCACATAATGGTGAACGGTACATAAGCCACGTTGTCACAGAGTACCCTGTGTGGCAAAAACATAAAGTCTTGATTAGTTTTTGAAGTGCTTTTTAGGGAACTTACATATACAACACAAGGGCCACCAAATTGCCCATGAGAACCAGAGTAAGTTTAATAAGTCAATCAAATGTCCCATGGGACTCATTCACCAGCACTTCTACTTTCAAACTCCATTAGTAACTTCACACTTCCAAAGCAAAAGTAGAAGTGTTGGTTAATGAGTGCCAAGGAGCCTTTGTTTGGGTTATTACTTTAGGGAGCTTAGGCAGTATTCCCCAGCATGTTTGGATTCGTTTCAAAGGTAGATATGTCACTCAGTTTGAGGCATGTTGGCTTCGGAAAGCATCCTCGGACAACCCCAACTTGCAACCACAAACTGGAAGGAGTTGGATTTAGAACAGTGAGTGTACTGAAGGAGCATGAAAGGCATGTTTTGTTTAGCTTCAAGTAACTAGCGATAGAAGGAGTTAGTATAGGTTCACTTGGCAAGTATACAGGATAAGTCAGGACTTTGATGAGGAAAGAGACATGAACGGGTAGGAAAACTTTAGGTTAGGTGTACTTTCACAGGGATATTGCATAGGTAGAAGGCAGATAGTCAAGGTAGTACAGATACACATGCCATTACTTCATCTTCACCTATGGACTTAAACCCACTGGTGCTGCACTCACCCTGATACTGAATACTCCCTCACTCAACTAAGCAGATGACTCCAAACCATACAGAGCACAGCAGGCAGCCTCCTCCCCCTACATTCCAACGTGCACACTCCGTGCACTTCAAACAGCTTCACTGACTCCCCATCCACAGCTCTATTCAAACTCCTGACACATACATTCAAAGCATTACACAGCACTGGCCCAGCATACATCAATACTGCCTCAGATTTCAGAAACCTTCCAGACACCTTTGCTCAGCCAGAGTCGTACTCGCATACATTTCATGCATACGCAGCACCAGAACAAGAAGTCACTTCTCTTAATTGGCCCCAAAAGGCACTGCCCCTACACATATGCGTCATTTCTAAAATGTTTGCATTCCAGAAACGCTGAACACTTGGCTCTTTGACTAGATTAATCCATGGAACAGCAATGGCTGATCCTGTGTCAGCGAGAGGATACAGTCCCGGGTAATAGTGCGCTTTACAAAAAAATCATAACATTACAAAGGATCTCTGAACCCAACACTAAACGTATGGGTAAAATGTTTGTCCTGATTGTCATGTTTATCCTCCGTCAGAACTTAGTAGATGTTCAGTTTGCTGTATGACAAGTGCATTACAGTCACAGCACTGCACATAACAGTGGACGGGACATATGCCACATTCTCACTGACTACACTGTGTGTCAAAAAATAACGTTCTTCGTAGTATATTACGTGCTGTTTAGGGAACTCAGGCAGTCTACCCCAGTATTTTTGGCTTACTTTCAAAGGTAGATATGCTCACTCAGTTCGAGCAATGTAGGCCTCAGAAGGCTTTGTTGGACACATCCATCTTGTATCCACAAACTGGAAGTTGGGTTTAGCATAGTGAGTGGGCTGAAGACTCCATGTAAGACATGTCTTCCTGAGCCTCATGTTATTTTAAATTTATATCAGGCGCAACAGCTACCCAAAAGGGTTTCCCGGCGTCATTTCATGTGGCTGTCATTGAGCCATTAGTAAAGGTTCACTAGGCATGTGTTCGATAATGTTCAGAATGGAGGTGGGCATTTGACAGGTGGTAAAAATGTAGTCAAACTGTTTATTCGTTTGGGAAGGTTGTGGATGCATCAACCGTCAATATGGTGAGACATATGTGTTTATAGAGGTTTGTTCGTGGTGTATTTGTGTGCAATTTAGTTGATGATTGGTTCAGAGGTTGTCTTGAATGGGGATCCCTTCCTGTGGCATATGAATGTGATGGGCCCTAGAATAGCAGCTGTATGTTGATATGAGTGCATTGATCTGCTTGATTTGGACCATGGCCGATGGTATGAAAGTCTTGTGTGTTGTGCGTGAATTATGTGTGAATGGATCATAAAGCGGTTGGTGCCTTGCCGTGGCTTTATGGCTCACCTTCAGTAGTCCTGGTTTCAGTATTCAGATGCTGTGATAAGTATCTGTGCTTTGAAGCTAGCATTTCTGCAGGTGCTAAAACCAATCAGTGTAAGTGGTGGATTAACTTTAAAAAATGAGTACCAGATTTATATCTGTGGCGGTAAGGATACTCCATACCAATGGAGACAATGGTCTGCCCACCTGATATATGTGCGGACAGACAATTGGTGTAACCGTGGGGAAAACTACTCCATCTCTGGCATGGTTGTACCCCACCCAACCCCCCATTCAGCGAGGGTCATCTGCGGCTGACCTCTATGTCCCCCCTCCTAATTTAGATGTCCGGACCTACAGGTCAATTTTCAGCACCCATCACCACCTGGAAATCAACGTGGTAAGGGGCAGTGAAAACTGTCTAATGCCCCCCTTGCCATGGGAGATAACTCCCATGGTGAGGGGTCATTTCTTTTTTCAAAAAGAAAATCCAGGTTTGGGATTTTGTTATTGAAAATTTAAAAAAAAGAAATTGATGGATGGCTCCGTCATGTTGGTGGAGCAGTGCGTCTAACGTAAAAAGGCATTGACAGGAATCGCAGTGACAGCAGCTCCTGCAAATGTTTTTTTAATTGATCGGCAGCTCGGTGGTCATTTCTAAATGTGGCGGGCTGAGGAGTTTCAGCATGGCAGACGTTATGTCCTCCGCCAGAGTGACGGAGTCTTCTCTGTAAGCCAAAATGTAAATCTGGCCCTGTTAAGAACTAATTTATTTACTTTTTGTGTTGGAAATATCTATAATCTGTTGAGATCCACAAATTGAGAACCAGTCAGTATTTCCTTGTGTTTCCCTATAAAAACTGAACCCAATTTTTGTGGGTGGCCCTAGCCATCATGATTGGAAAATGCTGGAAATGCAACCTAGACGCATCACATTTATGCAGTGAAAACGCACCTTTTTTTGCAATGCGGGTAGCTTTGGATTTTGGGCCCTAGCTCAGCCAGCACCTAGGCAAACCTGCAAATTTTTTAAAACTAGACAACCACGGGACTCCAAGGGTGCATGACTTGTGTGGCTCTTACAGGGTAAACCCCCTACCACCCTAAGTTCCCACACGTCTCCAAATAAGAACTGCACCCCACCTGTGAGGGTGGGCAAAGAGACAACAACACAAAGGCCCTAAAGGGCTACGTTGAGAGATAAGCAATAGGAGAGCTGCTGTATTTGGGACTATGCTGTGGCACCATCTATGCAAACCTACAAACCACATACATTTTACCCACAATGCCCTGAAAACTTCAAACTCTGCCTGGACCACACATTTTCCTTCCATTTCTGTGATGGAAACTTATGGAATCCGCAGGAATCCAAAATATTCATATCACCCTGCATTTCCCCACTTGAGCCGATAAAAACCCTGCCCCACTTGTGTGGCTGGGCCTAGTGCCCACTTCAGGAACGAATCAAACCAAGGTCAATGGGATCTCTCATTGCAAAAAAGTGTCAGTTTTCAGTGTAAAAATGTGATGTGTGTATGTTGTGTTTTGGGACATTTCCTGTCGCGGGCACTAGGCCTACCCAGACAAGTGAGGTACCATTTTTATTGGGAGACTTGGGGGAATGCTGGGTGGAAGGAAGTTTGTGGCTCCTCACAGATTCCAGACCTTTCTATTACAGATATATGAGGAAAATGTGTTTTTTAATAAAAGTTTGAGGTTTGCAAGGGTTTTTGGTAAGAGCCATGCACGCCATCACACACTGGATTTCCCTAGGTGTCTAGTTTTCAAAACTGTGCACGTTTACTAGGTTTCTGGTTAGAACTAAGATTCCTGGTTGGCTGAGGTCCCAGGCACCAAGGCCAGGCAAGAACCACCATTCTAGCCAGGGTAAGCTGAGTACACACTAAAAGATAGCCTGTGCTCACCCTCTGGTAGCTTGGCACAGAGCAGTCGGGCTTATCTAAAGAGGCAATGAATAAAGCATCTGTGCAACATACACACACAGTAACACAATTAATACATCACAAAAAGACTCTACTCAGGTTTAGAAAAATAGTATATTATATTCTGAACAAAACGACAAAAATGACAACAATCCAATTTCTAGAAGTTGAGGTATGAATTTTAAACGAATAAGTGAAAAATACCACTTAGAAGCAAATAGTGCTTTAGGGGTTACTTGGGGTCTCGCTGGACTGGGGTAAAGTCAAAGTTTGGGCCAACCGCGATGGAGTGCCAGCCGGCTACAGGACCCAGACAGGCCCCGGTGAACAAAGCATCTTTCCTGGTCGCAACTGCGAGATACGTTGGGAGATGCGTCAATGTCGATCCCGCAGGTCGAGAATGCATTAATTCTTCTCCATGCAGTGATGGTGATGCATAGGTTCCGTAGGTGAGATGTCAGGATGAGATCAGTCGGATCCGTAGAGCGATGCGGCAGGTTTCTTCACGCAGTCAAGGGATGTGTCGATCTTTCCGAGCTGCTGCAACAGCAATGCACGGTTCCAATGCATTGAGCTCTTGAGGCGCTGCGTTGGTTCCGAGAGCGAAGTGCCAATTTTACTCCTGCAATTGGGTTGATGCACCGATTCTGCTACACGCAGACAGGAGATGCATAGATGTCCATGTTGCTAGCATCTGGGTCCACTTACAGTGAGCCAGGCACAGGAGCAGGGGTAGAGACTTTGATATCCTTGAGTCTCAAGCAACAGGAGGCAAGCCAACAAGCCCTTGGAGCACACTTGGAGTGAAGGCAGAGTCCAGCTCTCCTTTAGCAAAGTAAACGAGCAGTAGGTAGCAGGGCAACAAAGAGAAACGCAGGCCTTCCAGATCAGCAGTCCAGTTGAGTCCTTTATGCAGCACAGCTGTTCTTCTGGCAGAGCTTCAGTTACAAGTCCAGTAGTGTCTGATTTCAGGGGGTCAGACACCGAGTACTTATACCCAAAAGTGCCTTTGAAGTGGTGGTGACTTCAAAGAGTGACTTTGAAGTGCACAAGTATCCTTTTAATCCAGCCTTGTCTGCCAGGCTTTCTATGGGGGTTAAATCAGCACTTTGTATGGCGACAGGACACTACCTATTAAGTAAAGTGTTAGCCCCTCCCTTCCATCCTGCCCAGGAAGGGCCATCAGAATGCAGATGTATGTAGATGGGTACTCAGGCACACCTAGCCTTCCTGTGTTTGTGGCTGTCTAGACGAATGCACAAAGTGTAGCTGTAGCCCACCCGAGATAGGCTGCAAGGCACACAAAGCAGTAAGAGCAGAGGAATGTCCACTTTCTAAAAGCGGCATTTCTAAAACAGTAATGTTAAATCCAACTTCACCCTTAAGGAGAATTTATCATTACCATTCCAAGGATATAAAACATGAACTGGCTACTCCTCTCTGATCAGGAATTACAGTTTAAAAGTGAATAAAGGAATTCCCATTCTTAACCTATGAGAGGGGTAGGCCTCACAGTAGTGAAAAATGAATTTAGCTGTTGGTCACTACCACGACATTCAAAACATAAAAGTACATGTCCTACATTTTACTTACACAGCACCCTGCTCTTAGGGCTACCTAGGGCCTACCTTACGGGTAAACTGCAAACATAGGCACTGCATTGGCAGGCCTGAGACAGGTTTGAAAGACTACTTCTGTGGGTGGCACAATCAGTGCTGCAAGCCCACTAGTAGCATTTAACTTACAGGCCCTGACCATGTGGTATATCACTTTACAAGGGACTTACAGGTAAATGAAATATGCCTATCATGTATACACCAATTACATGCATGTTTAAGGAAGAAGCACATGTACTTTATCACTGGTCAGCAGTGGGAAAGTGCTCAGAGTCCTAAGGCCAACAAACAGAGTCAGCAAAACGTGGAGGCAAAAAGCTAAATGTTTGGGAGAAGACCACACTAAAGATGACAGGTCTAAAATTTCCATAAGTGATGACTGAGCTAGGGCCTAAATTCCACAGCTACCCACTTTGCAAAAGAAGGGTCAGTTGTTAGTGGGGAAATGTGATGTATCCATGTTGAGTTTTGGATCATTTCATGGCTCAGGCACTATGTGTACCCACATACGTTAGGTACCATTTCTATTGGGAGACCCAGGGAAATGCTGAGTGGAAGGAAGTTTGTGGTTCCCTGAAAATTCCAGAACTTTCCATCACAGAAATGTGAGGAAAATGTGTATTTTTAAGTCAAAGTTTGAGGTATGGAAGGAATTCTGGGTAAAACAAAACTGGGTGAGAGCCACACAAGTCACCACACCCTGGATTCTCCTTGGTGTCTAGTTGTCAAAAAGGTACAGGTTTCCTAGTATTCCCTAGGTTGATCCTCTTACATTCACGTTATTTGATTCTTTACTGATGCTTATTTGAATTTGACTAACTAATTATTTTTCGCCTTCTGTAATGATCTTCATTTTGAATAAACCCATAAGGTTTAACCTGGAATCTTGAGAGTTTATTTTTAACTGATTAGGGCTTATTTTTTTTGACGACACATGGGGATTCAGACAGCACCGACCCCGCATCTCAACCCTTTTAACTTATTAATTGAAAGCGTTGACAGATTTTTGGTAGAGAATGGCAGGCAGTTAAAGGATTGATTTTTGGTGAAGAACGCTTGGCAAGAAAGATTTTCCAAGGAATCCAATTAAAAATTCATATGAATTAATTCACCTAGTTTGTGAAAACTTTTTGACCCCAAAAAATGTTGGAACTTGGAGAATAGTTTGGATTAATTCCAGTGTACATGTAGGTGTTGTCGGGAGCTGAATTACATGAGTAAAAATAGGGCTTCGTGTGATGAGTTTTCTGGCTCGGAGTGTCTTGTCTGCAAAGTGTGAAATCTTTTGGTATGCAGTGAGCGTTATTTCAATGATGTTTTGTTTTGCGCATGCGTCGAAAGTTCAAAGCTGTATTGTATTGCCTTATAATGTGTTGGGCAAACTTTTCCAAAATTTGCACTTTGATGAAGAAATATTGTGATTTTATGTGAATATTGTGCATAGGTTTAAGGATTGCATGCAGAGGTTACAGGTTTATGAAAAATGTAAATATCAAGTTATTATAGGTTTGTCTGCTGAATGGACCTGGTCTGAGACCTGTCGGGTAGTGACTGGGTCAATGTCCTCTGCTATGCTCCATGTACTTCCCATAATGCTTGCTTTAAATTAATCCAGTATTACTACCTGCACAGGGTATACCCGCCCGCTAAACAACTCAGTAGGATGTTTCCAGGGTCCCAGACAGCTTGTCCCATATGTCTACTAGATGATGTAGACTATTATGTTATGATGTGGTACTGCCTGCTTCTCACTCCATATTGGGAAACTGTGATGGCCTTGTCAATACTGCTATGGGCCGCAACCTCGCTAAGTCCCCAGCTCTTTTTTTGTTGAGATTGTTTCCCAGACGCTAAATCACAGACAAGGGAGGTGGAAGATAGGCTCCCGTACGTCCCTCCAAAGTATCGAGCATAACACACAAAGGTAAGGGGGCTCACCAAAATACAAGGAAGCAAAAGGTCACAAGGAACACAACTTCCTAAACTACAGGGAAGTGTTCAGCACTTCCCCCCAACAGACATAACAGGATTTCTGTGAGATAACATTAGTTTACCTTATTATTTGTAATAAGTGATAACCTTTGTGTGGAAGCAGGTCAGAAAGTCATGTTTGGTGGCTGAGGAACTGTAAATTAAAATCATCTTAAATAGTAAAGTCAGATTCTAAGTACCAATTCTGAAAATGCCACTTTTAGAAAGTTGGTATTTTCATGTCCTAATCATTTGGTGGCTGTAGCCTGTTCCTGGGTCACATGACTAGGTGTAGTTGGCCTTTGTGTATTCCTCCAGGCGGCATCACAGTAGAGAGCCTGGGTGTTGATGGGATGGGCCATCTCTGGCAGGATGAGGGGACGGAGCTGTCACTGATTATGCTTGCACTTCAAAGATACTGGGACAGGTCACACACAAAGAACTTCACACTAGCCTATTGTTCCCCCAGACAGACTGGGACTATGGCAGGGAGACAGGAAATTCCAGACACCTGTGTAGGTGGAAAACCTTAGAATCTCCTCCCGCTTCACAGTAGGCACCAGGTATAAAAAGGGAACTCTCAGAACTACTCTTAAGTACACTCCTGTACCTGTGGCTACTACAGAAGAAGGACATCCTACTGCCCTGCTGCTTGAGGCCTGCCCTGCTTGCTGAGAAGGAACATTGGACACTGCACCCTTCATTCCAGGCTGAAATGACTCCAAGAGTCAGCTGACTGACCTTCTGTTCTGAGCTATAGGGACATAACAAGCTCTAGAGGCCTCCTTGCACCTGCCCAACTGATCTTCTGGCTGGACCTACAACTGGAATTGACTGAGCCCTGCAGGTCTCTACTGGAGTGTTTTCCTGATCCCCAAGAGGTGCCCCTCAGGTCCTGGACCCCTGGCGTGCATCAGTTGAACTCCTCCTCCAAGAAAAGAAGAAATCCTGACGTATGGGCTGTTCGTGACTATGAATGGTCCCATTCATGGCAAGATCTTGCTGCCCGAGCCAGGTGCAAATGCGAAGATCTGGTGAACCTAACTCTTAGTGCTACAGCGAATGCCAGCAATGACCCGCAATGTAAGACCTACATTTCGCGCTACAGCATCGACGGCTCGTGGTGACCGCCAAAGCGAATCTCCAGCAACGACCGACCATAATGCCCGGCCTGCTCTTCGCCGTATAGTGACAACCCTTCATGATGCTCTCCCTGCTCCTTGTGGCCTTCTCCACCGCAAAGTGGACTCGTTATGCTAAGCTTTAGAGGGTAACTCTTTAGGCTGGAATAATCTGGTCCCTGTATCCGGCCTGCAGTCCATTGCGGTTGACCTGAACATGTGACTTTCGCCTGGTCTCACACAACCATATTACCACAAGTGACGCTCTGTGTTTACAAGCGCTATACCTACCTTAAATCTTTCAGATCACATATCTCTGGTTCTACTGATTGGAGTTTTGTTATTTTGGTGTCAAATTATTTATTACATTTTACTCAATTTTTCTAAATTGGTGTGGGAGTTATCTTATGTTGTCACTGTATTACTGTTTGAGTGCTGCATAAATACTTTACACATTGCCTCTAAGTTATTAAGACTGGTTGCCTTTTTTGCCACACTACCAGAGGGTTAAACACAGGCTAATTTAGTAGTTAATCCTGACAGGGATTGTGGTTGTTGCCTGAGAAGGGCTCACACCCCCCTCTCAGCCAACAACCCAATTTCTCACAGTGTGAATTAGTAAATTCGGATCAATTCAAGAAAGCAAATTAAGAGTTTCAAAGCACACTGGAAGATGTTGGAAGAGATGTAGAAGAGGGCTGTTTCACATTTCCTAAATGACTCTCCTTCAATCACCATATGGTCATGTACAGATAGGCATATTGTAAAAAACGTATTAGTACATGGTTTTCAACTTCTATTTTACTTACGTTAACTTTCTCATATTCATGTGGCATTTCGGAAATTGGGCTGCTTACTTTATACTCTAAAAATGAAGGGGCATATTTATGAAACTATGGAGGAGTGCAGCAAGTCGTCTTTCTGCGCTGAGCCATAGGAAAAGGGCAGGAATGCTTCATATTTAAGGGAATACAGCACATTCCTGCCTTTTCCCCAGTGCTGGCGCACTTTAGGCAGCCTATCACCAATGCAGGCACCCTTGCACCATGTGGCAAGGGAGCCTGTGTTGTAGGAAGGATTGTTTGGGGCATATTTATGAAACTATGGCACAGCACAGCAAGTCATCTTGCTGCGCTGCACCATAGGAAAAGGGCAGGAATGCACGTATTTAAGGGAATATAGCACATTCCTGCCTTTTCCTCTGCGCTGGCGCACTTTACGCAGCTGAGCACCAATGCAGACCCCCATGGTGCAAGGTTTGCTGTGTTGTAGGCAGGATGTTTTTTGTGCAGCAAGGGACACCTTCCTGCACTAAACAATCCCAGAAGGCATATTCCTCTTTCTATGTGTGCTGTAGAATGCAGCACACATAGAAAGAGGAATTAATTAGGAGAAATAAAGGAATTTCTCCTTGATAAGCCCACCATAGGAAGGCGTACGATTTTGGCATATTCCCAGGTTTACAAGTTCTTGTAAATCTGGGAATGCGTCAAAATCCATTAGAGTCATGTGGTAACACCCACCGCAATGCCCATGGAACGACAACCCAGGGCACAGTAGCACAACACAGTGATCTGCTGCCTTGCGCTACTCCAGATTTATGAAGCCACTCAGAGCCACGCAAAATGGCTTTGCTTGGCTTCATAAATCTGTCTTAGAGGTTTGCGTCACGCATGTACCACATTGCGTGGTATAGACGCGACGCAACCTTCTTATAAATATGCCCCACAACGTTGCCAACTTTCCACAGTTTAAATTTGGGGAAGTTGCCTTTCTCTGTCTCCTAATGACATCATTTCTTTAATATCCCATTGGAGGTAATGGTGGCAGGGTTGGGCTGGATAAAGAGCTGCATGGATGTTTGCTGGAATAGACATGACCATCCTACTACTGAGCGAAAGAGGGGCATGTGGAAGTGCATAAATGGGCTCCATTTTCTGGTCTGTGCTCTACACATTTGAGTTCTGGGCTATGCAATGACTTAAGAGCATTGCAAGATTTCTGCTAAAGAGTGAAATGTATTTAGCTTTTTGAGCACCAAGGTGACAAGAAATCTCAACAGCAGAGAATGCTGGAGTGACAAATGAAAGGATTGCCAGGAGGCAGTGAGCACACTTGAAAGAGGAGGAAAGAAGACAGAAGGGAGAAAGATAGTGAATCGGAAAATAGACACAAATGATACAGGGGAGACACATAGGGAAGGACAATACTAGTATATGACCAAGAAATTTGGACAGGGCTCCAGTATATGAAAGACGGGCAAGAGAGAACGTGAGAAATGGAGAAAGAAGTGACAAATCAATTTAATGTGAAATATTTATTGTGCAATGTAAGTTGATTTTCATGTAGTTAAATGGACTAAATTAGTTTTATTTTATTTTAGGAATTTCTTTTTTTCTTTTATCAAATGTGTTGTCATCTCCTTATGTGCACCTTGAACCTTTTATTGCAGGACGTGTACGTGTTATAAATAAATAATGAGTGGGGAAGAAAAGGGAAAAGTATATAAGGGAAGACTTTGTGTGACATAAGACAGGAAGGGAAATGGAAAGGACTCTTTCTTTTGATAATTTTCCCATATGGGTGTGACGTTTTGGGGATGCAGTGCCTTTTTGTTAGAAGGGAATTAACATACACATAAAATAAAGGTCGATTATGCCACATTATCAGAATAGAGGGGATGTCAGGAGTAAAAACGTTCACCTTAATCAGAATCTAGAGGAACGGCTTCTCCCTTGAGCAAACAAGTTAGATTTATTGAAGTTTTCTAAAATGTTTCATGTTGTCTTTCGGTTTCTTCAGTCTGCTTGACTGAGGAAAATACAATTTATTGATGGGCGGTGATTGGAATCCAACCAGGCAGGGCCAATGGCCACTTCAGGTCGGGCGGTATATTGAGTCTGCAAGATCATCCTTTCTCAACTAGAAGTATCCATGGGTATCGCAGTATATGTTAAGTAAACAGATGGTGCTTGATAATGTTGCAGAAGAACAGAATGACTGAGCCGAACCAGTGAAGACAACATTGCTAAGGGCATATAAAAGATTTTGTGGTGATTTAGCAACTTTCGTTGCTGTGGACAGAGGATGACGAACCTCTGCTTGCCCTGTTAATAAATATGTGTGGTTTTAAGCTGAAGACTCCTGGTTAAAACCAGAGCCTGTTGTCTAGGCCCGGGGAAGTCTTCCGTTTTTCATGGTAACGATTGGAGAAGGTACAATGCCTTTGGGGTTTGCAACAGACATGCCCACAATAGGAGGCGGATTACTTCTATAATTATCTAAGCATATGGCCCAACAAAATTAAGTCAAATGACGAACAGAAATATTTTTTTATTAAAAGGAACATTATGTGCTTTACACAGAGTAAACTATAAAAAACACAATTAAATATACTGTGAAAAGGACAGAGAAAATAGAAGAGTCTGATTGGCCCACAGAGTCATTGGCATTTTACAAGACTCACAGTGAAGGTCAAAGAAATAATGGAAATGACCTCATCAGTCATGTCATAGTGAGTTACCTCTGCCCCTCACTGGGCCTAAACTCAGCTGTATCACCATTTCTGCTCAGAGAGGAACAAATTAGGAGGATTCTCCACTTGCTCTTCTCTATAGATCTGACTCATTGGTATTTGCAGTCTATCTTTCTTGTCGATCTTTTTCTGTAAATCTTAATCCAGATTGTTGTTTTGTGGAGTTCAGAACACACCGTGAGAGAGACAGATAGCTCTTTTTGTGGGTGAGAGCACCTACTGTTGAAGACCTTATCCTGATTGAGAGGGTCATCATATCCTGTTAGGTGGCTGGCTGTCCCACGTGGAAAAAGGTCCACTTTGCGAACATTTGAAAACTTTCTTTGAATTTTAATGACTTACTTTGCTGTCCCAAAGAACATTTACACCTTTTCCACTCGAGTAAGTCGGTGAGTTTTACTTACATAAATATTTATTTAGATAATCAAATGTCCCCAGAAGCATACAAAGGCATGCAAAACAACAAATTTTATGGAGCTAGTTGTCATTATCTGAATGTAATACATTCTAATATCGGAAATTGGGTGGGTTGCTTCATACTCTGAAAACTAAGCGTTCCCAACTTTCCACAGATTTTGCCTTTCTCTGTCCCCTAATGCCATAATTTCTTTAATATCCCATTGGAGTTGATGGTGGCAGGGTTGGGCTGGATAAAGAGCTGCATGGATGTTTGCTGTAATAGACATGTCCATCCTACCGTTGAGCGAAAGAGGGACTTTGGGTAATAGTTCTGCTTGAAGGGGCGCCATTTTCTGTGCTGAACTCTAGACCAGATCAGGGCTATGCCATGACTTTAAGAGCATTGCAACATTTCTACTAAAGAGTGAAATGTATTTAGCTTTTAGAGTACCAGAGTGACAAGAAATCTCAACAGCAGAGAATGCCAGAGTGACAAATGAAAGGAGAGTGGGAAGGCAGTGAACAGACTTGAAAGAGGAGGAAAGACGACAGGAGAAAGAGAAAGGGAGGGGAATAGTGAATGCCAAAATAGACACAAGTGATACAGGGGGAGGCATAGGGACGGACAATACAAGTACATGACCAAAAAATTTGGAGAGGGCTCCAGTAAATGAAAGACGGGCAAGAGAGACAGTGAGAAATGGAGAAAGAAGGGACAAATCAATTTAATTTGAAATATTTATTGTGCAATATAATCTGATTTTCATGTAGTTAAATGGACTAAATTAGTTTCATTTCATTTTAGGATTTGTTTTTTATAAAATGTGTTTTCATCTCCTTATATGCACCTTGAAACTTTTATTGCAGGACGTGTACGTATTATAAGTAAATAAAAAGTGGGGAAGAAAAGGGAAAGGTATATCAATAGAAGACTGTGTGTGACATAGACAGGAAGGGAAATGGAAAGGACTGTTTCTTTTGCGAATTTTCTCATATGGGTGTGACATTTTGGGAATGCAGTGTCTTTTCATTTGAAGGCAATTAACATGCACAGAAGATACAGTGAGATAATGCCACCTTCTCAGAATGGAGGCTGCTTCGAAGAGGGGATATCAGGAGTTCAAACTATCACCTTAATCAGAATCTAGAGAAATGACTTCTAACCTTGAGCAAATAAGTTAGATTTATTGAAGAGTTTTATTAAATGTTTCATGTTTCCTTTCAGTCTCTTCAGACTGCTAGACTGAGGAAAATACTATTTAGTGATGGGAGGTGATTGGAATCAAATCAGGCAGGGTCACTGACCACTTTTCGTCAGGCACTATATTGAGTCTGCAAAATCATCCTTCCTCAACTGAAAGTATCCACGGGTATCACAGTATATGTTAAGTAAACAGATGGTGCCTGATAATGTTACGGAAGAATAGAAGGACTGAGCCAAGCCAGTGAAGACAACATTGTTATAGTCATATAACACATTTGTGAATAAACTGAATAGGGAAGAAAAGGGAAACGTATATCAGTGGAAGTGGAAGACTTGGAGTGAGGTAGACAGGAAAGGAAATATAAAGGACAATGTGAGTCAAAGTGGAGGTAGAAAAATAAGTGAATTAGTAATTTCTGATCGTTCCAACAAAGCAAAGGAACAGTTTCAAATCATACTGGAAGATGTCAGATGATAGTCAGAATAGGGCAGTTTCACATCTCCTTCTATCTGCCTTTCCTTCAACCACCTCTTTATTTACAGATTTGAAAATATGAATTATTATAACATGGTTTTCAATTCCCTTTACTTATGTTAATTGTCTCTCATTGGTGAGACATTTTGGTGATGCAGTGTCCTGGAACTAACATGCACAGAAGATAAAGTGAGATAATGACCCCCTCTCTGATTGGTGGCTGCTTCGAAGAAGGGATATCAGTCCAAATGATTGCCTTAATCAGAATCTGTAGTGACTACCTCTAACCTTGAGCAAACAAGTTAGATTTATTGAGGAGTTTTATTAAATGCTTCAAGTTGCCTGTCCGTTCCTTCAGACTGTTTGACTGAGAACAATACAGTTTACTGATGAGGAGAATGAAGGCCAATCAGACAGGGTCACTGACCACTTCATTTCAAGCCCTATATTGAGTCTGCAAGAGCATCCTGTCCCAACTAAAAGTATTCATAGGTATCACAAGTATTTGGTATGTAAACAGGTGGTGCCTGATAATGTTATGGAGGAGCAGCATGATACGGCCAGGCCATAGAAGACAACATTGCTAAGAGCATATAACACATTTTGTGGTAATGTTGCAACTTTACTTGCTGAGGACAGAGGTTGATGATTTTCACCTTGGTTCATTATCAGTATGTGTGTTTTTAAGCTGGTTAAAAACAGAGCCTGTAGTCTAGTCTCGGAAGTCTTGCTTTCTTCACGGTAGTGGGAGAAGGAACAGTGCCTATGATGTTTGAATACACTTTTACATAATAGGAGGCTGGTTCCTTATGTAATTTTCAAAGCATATGGGCCAACAGAATTCACTGAAATGACGAATAGAGACATTTTGAAAATAAAAGCAACATTCTGTGCCTTACACCGAGTAACCTATAGAAATAAAACACAATTAAAATGGATCTCGAATTTCTTTTTTACAAAATAGGGAGAGACCAATTGGCCCACAGTATCCATTGGAATTATACAAATCTCAATGTATTGTATTATAATTGTATTGTAATTGCATTTATATAGCGCTTACTACCCCTGACGAGGTTTTGAATTGCTTTTTCGGCAAGTAGCATGCTACTCCAGAACCCATAAAGGATTAGTGGTGAATTAGTATAGTGAAATATGAAAGTAATTTGAGTGGTGGATATGTTAATCAGTTATTTGGATTGAGAAGGATAGTGGAGGGATAGAAGAGGAAAAAAGGTTTGCATTTATATAACACTTGCTACCCCTGATGGGGTGTTGTAGCGCCTTTTCAGCAAGTAACACGCTACTCTGGAATCCATAAAGGATTAGTGGTGATTTAATATAGTGAAATATGAAAGCAACTTGAGTGATGGCTATGTTAGTCAAGGAAATGACCTCATCAGCCATGTCATGCGAAGTTACCACCTGCTCCTCAGTGTGCTTGAACTTAGCTGTTACTATTTCTGCTCAGGAGAGGGTGAGTTTGGTTTCTTTGCTGGCTTTTCTCCTTAGGGCAGAAACATCGCTATTTGGAGACCCTCTATTCTTGTAGGTCTTGAGTAAATCCTTATCCACATTGTTTTGCAGGGTTTGGTGTGAAGTATCCACCTTCTTGTGAGAGGCAGAAATCTTTTTGTGGATGACGATAGACAACTTTTGAATACATTATCCTTTTTGAGAGACTCATCCTATCCACAGAGGTGGCGGCCTCGCCCACATGGAGAAAGGTCTACTTTCTGGAATTTTGGATACTATTTTTAATTTGGCGAGCTTGCTTAGTGGTCTGAAACAGGGACATTTGCATCTTTTACCCACGTTTCTGAATTAGCTTTTTTCTTCTAATTTCATAATTACTTTAATATCCAATTAGAGATGAAGGTGACAGGATCGGTGGGGACTAGGATATGGGCAGCATAGATGTTTGCTGCAATAGATCTATCCAGCCTGCTGCTTAGTAAAATGACACAGCAGTGATTGATTCTCTGATGGATGGTTCTCCATCTCCTAGGCTGAACACTAGACTTTTCTTTCAAGTTCATGTCATGACTTAAGAGCTTTTTCTCAATTCCACTGAAGAAGGAAATGTATTCCTCTTTTTGAGGATCTAGAGAAAAGACAATGGAAGAGCTTGCTAGATTGACAAATGAAAAGAGTTTAGCGACACAAATTAAAAGAGTGTAGCAACACTGTGAGTATGCAAAAAGAGGAGGAAAGAAGAGGGGAAAAAGAGGGAAGGAGAGGGAGATGGGACAGCAAAATGGACAAAGACAATAGAGATAGAGAAGGGTAATAGAGGTGCATGAGGAAGAAATTTGGAGAGGGTTAAAGTAAATAGAACAAAGGCAAGAGTTAAAGTGAGAGATGGGGAAAGATGACAGATTAAATTTGTGAAAATATTGTGTCATGTAAACTGATTTCCAGGACATGAAAATAGACTTAATTAGTTTTACTTTCTTTAGCAATTCTATTTTTCTTTTGTCAAATGTGTTGCCATCTCTTATGAGTACTTTGAAGTTCTGTTTGAAGGGCATGTATGTATTATAAATAACAAGTGAAAAGAAAAATGAAATGGTATCCCAATGGAAGACTTTGAGCGCATGAGTGAGGAAAGGAAATGGGAGGACAATGAGTGTAGCATAGGCAGAAAGATGAGTGAATTTGTAATTTCTGGCTAATCTAGCAAAGCAAATGAACAGTTTCAAAGAACACTGGGAGATATCAAAAGAAAGAGGCTTTTGAAAAGAAGATATCAAAAGAAAGAGGCTGGAAAAGGGGTGTTTCACCTCTCCTCATTGCCTCTCCCATCGCCACGATCTTTTCTTTCATAGATAGACTATTGAAAAAAGGAATTGTCAGAATGTGGTTTTCAATTCCTGTTTACTTATGTGATTTTTCTCATGAGTGTGACATTTTGGGGATAGGGTGTCTTTTCATTAGAAAGGGTTTTAACATGCACAATGGATAAGATGAGATAATGCTGGCACTGCTTCCAAAAGGGGCTATCAGGAGTCCAAATTATTGGCTTCATCAAAATCTAAAATAATCTAACTTTGAGCAAACAAGTACAGATCTATTGAGGAGTTTTGTAAAGCACTGCGTTACTTTTTGATTACTTCAGAGTGTTTGAGGAGAATATAGATGAGGAAAGAGTCTAATCAGGAGGATCAATGAACTGTTCCCAACCGGTTGTATGTTGATTGCTAGATCACCAAAGGTAGGGGAAGTCTGCATTGCTGTCCAGGAATTCCGCTGTGAGTTTGCAGTCACCCACAAATGCACATGTTAATGGGTGGTTGTCAAGTCCTCTGCAACCCATCTTGCACTGCAAACAGTTTGAGCTTTTCCCTGTCAATGCCAGGAGTAAATTCCTTTACAGAATGTGAAGAGCACACCCAAAAAATTGGTGGAGGTGCAGGTGAAGGAACTATTTACATTGAAAAAACTATTTTCCCCATGGAGTAAAACCAGAAAAGGGTAAGAAATCCTATTTACATTTCTGATGTTTGTGCACGGGGAACATGCACTTCGACATGTGCGCATTTTAGAAGCATATGGTTGAACAGAATGTATTGAAATGAAGAAAAACACAAAATTAGATCTTGTTAAGGTCAAGGAAAAATACAGATAACCTCATCAGCTATGTCATAGTCACCACCTGCCTCAGTGTGTCTAATCTAAGCTGTGTGACAATTTCTGCTCAGGGTGATGAGTATATTACATAGAAGTCATAGAGGAGAGAGACAAAAGGGGCGAGAATGCTGAAAATGTTAGTGTGATATGTTTGAGGGCAAGCTAGATAGCCTAGTAGCGGGAGGAGCGGATAGTGAGATAGGGAGCAAGTTTAGTAAAGTTGAGAAAAGAAAAAAAACATCTAAATCTATCACCACTTCTGCTACTGTCATGCTGAATATTGAATTCTATTACATGCCACTGAGCATCGGTATCCACTAGTTTTCCTCTGGCCTATTAGCTCTATTCTTGTTAATATCAAATGCGCTGAGAGCTCTACTCTTCATAAAACCCATAGCTCTCTTTTAATAAAACAGATTTACCCCCAACAGTTGATTTAACAATGTTTAGAGTGCCTCAAAGATCCTCCTTGGCTAATACAGGTGTTTATGGATTTGCCCTGAGTCACTAAGAGCAGGGCTGGAGAGTTTGAGCTGTGTGACCGCCTGCTGGCGGAGAGAGGCCAGTGCCAACTGAGCAGCTATTTGTTCATAGTTTTAACACACCCAAATGTGTGCATAGTCTTTGCCAGGCAACACCCTCTCAGAAGAGTGCTTACCAAGGGACGCCATCATTGGACTACCCCCCCTCGACTGGGTTTGTACCTCTGAAAACAAGAGTGGGTCTACAGCCGAGCATCAGGCCTACTGCGCTAGGATGAAGTATTCCCATTCTGTTCATTATCAACCATGGGATCCCACCCCATATCCAACGCTCACCCCACAAAATCAAATGTGAGATGCAATAATTAAATACTAAATTGTTTGACATTTTTTGTAAAATGTATACCTTTTAGACCGTTAATGGTGTTTTTTGTAAAAGTGTGGGTGTATAATACTTTGTGTTTGACTAAGCTTCTTCTCAAATATTTTAAAAGGAGTTCCCTGTATTTACCTAGGCACATTTAAGATTGGAAGTACTAATTTCATTAAATTATAAGTAGGTCATAAAACTTTACTTTGATAACTACTGTATTTGTGGCATCTTTCTAATATCAAATATAAATGTAGCCATTCAGTCAAATGAGAAGAGAAGTGGACTCAAAACGAAAGTTGAGTGTTAGTTAATGGTATGGCTGGAGAAGGCCCCATCCCAGTTTACTCCTTATGTATTAAGCCTTTATTAATTATACTGATACACAAATGTGTTCACCAGCACTATAACCGAATTGTCTGCATTGTCAAAAATTAGCAGTTTAGGAATTTAGGTATTTGTGAAATGCACAAATATATATATATATTTCTTTTCCTTCATGGAAATCTTTGCATGAGGTCTCTCTCCATTCATGATTCTACCACCATGACATACAGTGTTGTACTTCTATGGGAGGAAGTTTTCTTCAAATGAAGTTAAGGTAGCCCAAAAAGAGTAATGTTATCCATTGCTCTTGATCTAAGGCGAGGGGTCTTAAACTATGGGAAGTAAGGCTTCCAATATAATTGATCTGAAGTTAATATGCTGCTACTAAAAGTGTTGCGCGGGCAGTCAAGCTTGCAAAAATAATTTCCCATGGAGCCAGGCTGTTAGTTAAATATTAAAGTTTAAATTCATAGGAGAAGAGGCTCTATGTGCTACTCGCAAACAAATCACACAACTCAAAAATGTAGATATCGCACAGACACACAGACACACACACTTGCTCTCTCTCTCACTCTTTATCTCCCACTCTCTATCTCTTGCTCTCACTAGCGGGTAGTGAGGGAGCTAAGCCTTCCCAATGAGGGATGAAGGCAAAATGTTATGTATCCCATAACTAGTGGTCAGCTGGCACTACCCGTTAGTTGTGCAGTGGTCTGGACATGGGGACAGTATTATTCCCATTGGGATGAGGGCAAACTTTCAGCAGAGTCACTGGATCAGAGCGATAAGTATTTATTGAGCTCTTTCCCTCTGCCTTGCCCCTTCTCCCTTTTCTATCATTCACAGATGGACACAGAGTAAAACATTTTTGAGATGGTTTCTTTTATTTTTTTATTAATGTTAGTTTGGATAGCTGTCTTTACTCTTTAGGGGTGATGGACTGTGTCTTGAGTGGAGGGCGGGGTAGCATGGCCAGAGAGTGGGGTGAAACAGCACCTGACACTTCATAAATCAAAATGAGTTCCTAAATATATCGGCTATTGTTTTTCATTCACACTGTTTTGTTTTCAGTTTTCTGTAGTTCCTGAGTGGTCCATCTGTCTTCTCCGGGCACCCACAGACGAATCCCTTTCATATTATTTCGAGATGCCTTGGGTGAGTCAGTGTCAATTTATTGTTCAGAATATGAGTATTTTATAGTTGGAAAGGGGAGTCAGTGCTTATCTCCTGTTCTTTGGTAGAAACAGCCCACTCTTTGGTAGTATCTATATGGTCCTGATATTCTCCCTGGTTCAGTGGTAATTCTTTGAATTAGGAGATTGATTGGTGATGTTCTTGTTGCTCTGGCAACCACTTCTAGATAGTTTTATTTCCGATATGGGCTCTTTTTTCTAGAAGACCTAGGGGCCTCATTTATGAGGATTTGCCGTAGGGCAGCACAGCAGGCCTCCCTGCTGCATTGCCCTATGCATAAGAAAAGGGCAGGAATGCACCGTATCCATCAGATACTGAGCATTCCTGCCCTTTCCCCCAGCACCGACGCACGATGGGCTGCCGTGCACCAACGCAGGCACCTTTGCACCATGGTGCAAGGGTGCCTGCGTTTCGGGGATGATTATTTTTGTGCAGTAAGGGAAACCTTCCTGCACAAAAACAATCACAAGAGGCTTTTTCCTCTTTCTATGTGTGCTGCTGAATGCAGCACACATAGAAAAAGGGAAAAAGAGGAGAAATAAAGATATTTCTCCTCGTTATGCCTCCCTTACACCTCAAGGAGGAGGGTTAAGTTTTTTGCACTGCCTCAGATTTGCGATTTCTCGTAAATCTGGGGAGGTGTCAAAAAGCCATGATGTTGCTGAGAATGCCCCCAGCAACATCCATTGCATTTAATGCAAAAAAGTGCATTAAAGGGAACAATATTAACGAGGCAGCATTAAGCCAAAAGAAGTGGCTTAGTGCTGCCTCGAAATTATGGAGCAGGCACCTGCGCCACGGATCGTAACAAAAAGTGACGTTCCGGTGGCGCAAGGGGCCTCAAAAATGAGGCCCCAGATTCTTGATGCAGAATCTGTTTTACCTCCTTAAAGGCGCCCATGCACTTTTATCTCACCTTCTCATTGGCAGTAACATGATTCACCTGTGTTAAACATACATGGCTGGTAGAGCAGACCAACTTTCTGTCCCACTTGGATGTTTTATTTTTGGTTACTCATAAACATCTCTCTAGGCCTGGTAGCTTCTCTACGACAGTGAATAGTTTGGGTCCACCTAGGCATGGATGATTGTGCTTGGTAGTTGATGGTTGTATTTTAATAATGTGTCCGATTTGGGGTCTGGCAAGGCATGTTTGATTCTCTGAAATTTGAGGGGCGGTTTTCTGGTTGGCCCTGTAGTTTGTCTCGCTGTGCACTAATCTGCCTGCTTTACCTGGTCACCTACCTGGGGCTAGATTATGTAGGATTGTTCAGTCAATGTATAGGTTCACGCCTTATAAGTTTTAATAGTTGTCTTGAATCGCATCGGGAGCCATTGCCGATTACAGAGTGTGGAAAATATCTTCTCAAAGCATCGAATGAGGTGTAGAAAAATGACTCAATTCGCAGTTTAGATGAGTGAAAGGAGCAGTACTAACACGCTAATACTCTAATACCAGATTGTGAGCTATGTAGTAACACGCTAATGCCAGATTGTGAGCTATGTAGTAACACGCTAATGCCAGATTGTGAGATATGTAGTAACACGCTAATGCCAGATTGTGAGATATATAGTAATACGCTAATGCCAGATTGTGAGCTATGTAGTAACACGCTAATGCCAGATTGTGAGCTATGTAGTAACACGCTAATGCCAGATTGTGAGATATGTAACAGTTAATTAGAAACAACAAAAACTGTTTTTCCCTCACATTTCATTTTCAGAGATTTTGCTGCTGCCGTCGATCCTACAAGCTCCGTGATGGAAGTAAGGGATCATCCTACAAGCTTTTCTGAATTTTGTTGCTATATGAAATGTATTGAGTTTGATTATCCTATGAACAGTTGTGCAAACCTATAATCTGTTTGTGAGGACCAATAACACTGATGCTTTCAGAAATTTAACTTTTAGTCCAAAATTAAGATTCCTGTCCCTGCTTCAGAAACAATATTCAATGGTTGTAGAGGCCAGTGGTCAGCTTAATTGAGACAACTGGTCAGGTTGATACAATAAGCCTCCCTCTCCCTTAGTATACCATTATAGAAACTGCCAATATAAAGTATATTTTTAAAAGAAACTGAGAAGCAATAATCAGAATGACAGCTTGCAACATGGAACCTCCACACATTTTTGGAAGACAAAGAAAGGAATTACCAACATACGTTATTTTATGTTATTGTCCTTCTCCACCCATCAAGGAAAAGGAATCTAATCATAACTGGATAAACCAAGTGAATCAACAATGCTTATATAGAGGAACCTCTCGTAATTTTAACCTGTGCACAAGGATAATTTTCCCTGCCAGGTGGTAGTCAATGGCAATGTCTTGAGAGGGGTTCTTAGGGCCCCATGTGGGGTGTAAGACTGAAAGTCCCCGGTGCAGTAACCATGTGCCATCCTTTTTTTCATTTTGGCTGACCCTGTATGAATTCCTGTGCAGGAGGCTTGTGTCACAAGTTCACTCAGAGGTCCTCTACATGAATTTGGATGTTGCTCACTACCACAGTGCTAAACTCTGTTTTGTGACTGTGGTACAGACAAAGTAGTACTTATTTTCTCATGGGTGATTACTGTTTCTGTGACCTGGCCGTGACACGAATAGCAGTTGGTGATAGCTAATAATCATGTGGTATAGTTCTTTTTAACCGTACGCCAGCGGGGAAAGCGCCTACGAGCTCTCCATATGTAAATCATGAACGGGCCCACTGATTGGGTCCCCTGATTTACGATTGTATGTGGTAAACTTGAGTTGTCCATGGGTACATAAGGGGTAGGGAATCTCTAAATTGGGGTTGGCCTTGGCTGTATGTAGTCCTTAAAGCTGTAGGGTGATCAACAGGGTTTACTGTCGGAGCTGCTGGCTACCTTTTTCTCTCCTTCCCCTCCTTGCTCTCCTCTTTCCGCCGCACCCACTGTCGCAGCAGAAACCATTGTAAATCCAGGTGTATTTGTGTGGCTTCAAACCACATAAACGTCCCTTAAGGAGTAGAGAACATGCTCAATAACTGAGAATAAGACTTTGGGGCATATTTACAAGCCCCTATCGCCACCACAACGTCACTTCTCTTTACGTTGTGGTGACGATAGAGGCAAAGCCTTATTTACAAGGCGGCATTAAGCCACTTAACGTGGCTTAACACCGCCTTGTGAATAAGGCATCCTTTCACGCTATACTTAGTGTGAAAGGGGTGGGCAATGGGTGTTGTGGTGGGCGTTCCACTGCAACACCCATTGATTTTGACGCTGCCCCATATTTACAAGGGTGGCGTAAATATGGGGCAGCGCTAAAATTAAGTCCCGGGAAAACCTGGTCTTACCCTGGCGCAATGAGGAGAAATATTAAATTTCTCCTCATTTTTGCTGTTTCCATGTGTGCTGCGTTGTGCAGCACACATAGAAACAGCAAAACGCCATTGATTGTTTATGTGCAGGAATCTGTACCTTCCTGCACATAAACGTTAATTTAAAAAAATTGATGTTTTGCAACTTCTATGTGTGCTGCATTACGCAGCACACATAGGAGTTTCAAAATGCCATTTAAGATTGTTTATGTGCAGGACCCGCCCGCACCGACAAACTTGCCCACCGGCCGCCCACCAAATTATGAGTTTCCTAGTAGTCTGGTGGGTGATCCATTGGCGTTCCCACAGCGGTGCCTTTCAAAAAGGCACCACAATGGGACCGTCAAAGCCGTTCCTGCACGCCATGGACTGTGAAGTACATGCCTTGCAGGAAAGGGGGGGTGCATGAACACAGAGGGACACATGTGCCCCGCTGCATGCATCCCATGGGCCTGAATCACCAGGGGCCCCGGTAGGGCCCCATTTGTTTCCTCACCGCTACCCTTTCCAATGCGGTCTCACTGCTGTGGTTAGGGTTGCAGTGAGGAAACTTGTAATATGCTTGGCGGTGCCACAAGACCTCAGCACCAGAGCCACTGATCGCGGACCCCTAGCAGCTGCAGCAGTCCTCTCATCGTCCGACCGCCGTACTCGTAATACGGTGGTCAGACCAGTGGTGCGGCAGTCCCCAACTGCCACCGCACCTCCACCACGCACTCGTAATTAGGCCCTATGGTACTTGCTTCAGCACAGCCTAAATTCAGCTGCCGACTGAAATGAGAAACCTTGTTCAACAGAGACTGCCAAAACTGGAGGCCACTGCCCAGCCCAATCAACATCATGATGCTCCGTTCACACTGGGAAGTGAAGAGTGGAGATGTAACTAGGGTGAACCACAAGACGTGAATGTAAAGCTCTCTTGGTGTCTCCCATTGTCCTTGTGTTCTCCATCAGGGTTCCAAGTTTGCATGAGAGCTGTCACCCTCTGCACCACTGTTTCACTGTGGTTGATGCCAATTGCCCCTTCTATGTATAAGTGCCTATGAGCCTCTGCCCTGAATTCATGCCTGTCCCCGGGCCTAGCTTCTCCAGCTCCTAAAGTATTGTGAATTTGAAGACTTTAGAACGAAAAATATTCGCAACCCACCTATCTTTAATGGACATGAGGTAATCAATTCTTTTTATGTAACTAAAGCATCAAGCGGTAGCGCACTGTCATTACAGACAGCACATTTTCCATTCAAATGGCCTCTAAATTTGCAAAGACATACAGTTTTACTAATAAAACTATACTGCACACAACTGAGATTTGTGGAAATCAGGTTTAGTGAATATTGTTTGTGCATCACCAAGTGTCTTGATTTGTATTGATCCTATTAAAATATTTGTTTCCATCACAGTTCAGAATTACAAAAAAAAAAATGTACTTCATTTTTGCTTTTCTTACTGCTGAATGTGTACAGTTCATTTAGAGGTATTCACATTTTGTTGTGTGCTACAAAAAGGAGATCCTACAGGCTTTCCATTTTTAAACTCCATGTACAACAGCAAGATTGTCACATAATTCACTTTACTCTTCTTTCTCTGACTGCAAAGTGAGAGGGGTTAGCAAACACAATTCCCCATGTTGAAAGAAAATAGGCGGGTACATACTCCGACATTCATAAATCCAGACTTTATGCCAGCACTAGACCGTAAAGCATTCCCAGAGTGGTCTAAATGGGACTTCAGGACCCTACAAAACCTATTCAGAGATGACACTATCAAATCGTTCGACCAATGCAAGCTTGAATTCCAAGTTTCGGAACAAGCCAGATTACAATATTGCCAGCTCCGGCAATGTGCCCTATACACATTTAAACTCTCAGCCGCTATGTGGAAACTGACCCCCTTTAAGAACCTGGTCTGTATGTACACAAGCGCAAAGAATCTCATTTCTAGAACTTAAAAAACTCTCCAAGACTCAAGGCCAGTCATGACACATACCTATCAACCCCGATGGGAAACTGACCTTCACCAGACATCGCCATTAAGGACTGGGAATGCCTCTAGCTCGACAGCCCCAAAACCCTCCATAGCGTGCCACAGAGGGAACAGCTTACACAATAATGTTCCAATGGTACCTCACTCCAACCCGCTTACACAAAATGTTTCCCAGGACCTCATCAAAATGGTGGAGATGCAACCAAACAGAAGGGACATTTCTATCATATGATGGTCCCGTGTAGTGTTACAAATCTTTTGGAAGGAGATCTTCGGCCATATCAAGGGTGTGCTGCGATTCTGATACCCAACGTCCCACTTACTATAATCTTGGGCATACAACCTTCTACCTTCAAAACTTGACAGGCTCTGATAGGCTTCTTCTACGGCACATGACGGGGCAGTCAAACAGCTCATAGCGGTTAATTGGAAACAGGAAACTGCACCACACTCAAGTCAATAGTTCCACAAGATGTGGCAGGTTTTGTCTATGGAGCATATCACACACCACCTCAACTATACTGTGCTCAAATTCAAATACATCTGGCAACCCCTGTAGACTGCATGTCTAAAATGGAATTCTCCTATTACACCCCACAACGCTTACAATCCTTACACTTTTTTGACTGAAAGGACCAGAGAAGGTCCTACAGAGAAACGCTAGCCATGCAGACTTCATGCACCTAGCATTGCAAGAGCCCCTTCAGACTCTGAAGGTCAACAGACTCTCTTTTACCCAAGCACACCCGAATGCCACTTAGACTTTCCATAACAAACCACTCTGCTCTCATACTGTCAACTTTAGGCAGCATATCTGTCTTTCAATATCATTTTATGGAAAATCACACCACTCACCTTAGGACCATACATTCAGGGACAGACATCACCACCGAACTCTCCTATCTAACTTCTCAAACCCACTTTCTTCCCCCCTCCACCAACTCCCATGTTTCCCCAATTCATGTTTAGACAACTCTGCTTTTTATCGATATGAATAGTTGGATACCGGCAGTTATAATGCGGCAAAACTATACTGAGTCAAAGTCCATGTCAGCTATTACTCTGTATGTACTTGCATTTTTGAAAACAATAAAAATATTTACCCAAAAAAAAATAAGCAGCAATTTGTCAGAAGACAGAGTCTGACATTTAGCCTCTGTCTTTGAAGCACAGCAGATGTGACAAGATAAATATAGAATTTAAAAGGAACTTTCTCGCGACCCACCAAAAATCGTCTCACAACCCACCAGTGGGTCGCGACCCACAGTTCGGGAAACGCTATTCTAGGAACGTTTATCTAGGTACTGGTGACCTATATCCTCTCCTGCATGATCCATCTTGTAAGATTTCTGTTAGCCAGTCTATCTGTGTTACAGTATCATCATGTCACAACTTCTCAGTAATGTATGTTCTCCTCACTTACCTGGCTGTTTGACTGGATTTCTTCCAGACTCCCCATCCTCTGATTTTAGAATTTGTTGCTTTGCCTTAAGGCCCTTTTCGTTTAGGGTTTAGCCTGTAGTGTCAAATGCCTTGTACATTGCAAATTAATATAGCGCTTATACTACAAGCTGTACATCAAACCTATCTTCCCTTCTCTTCTTAGCAGTTGCAAGTTCTTCAAGCAGCAGTATGGATTTAGTGAAAATCTAAGCAAAATATTCAGAGTCTGTGAGCCATGGCTGGGCAAGGCAGGGGAAATCATGACCTGATGAACAGAAAGGAAAATCCTTGTACATCAGAGCCATGCATTTTTTGTTTTTCTCAAACAAGCTCATGATTCAGAAGTTTGTTTGCGGAAAACAAAAGAATGCTCAGCGGGACTTAAAACCACTTGGTGCCTGATTGACATTCAGTTGTGACTATAGTGCATCAGTGCACTGGCAGATGCACTGTAGAAAGAGATCCCTGGCAATCAATTTGGGGATTCATAAAGATGTTGGGCTATCTCCACTGGGGTAAGAGGCCACGTTGAAAGACTCCACCAACTGGACAACTGGCAGGTTTCCTGTCAAAACTGTACCCTTACTATATCTCAGATTCAACCTTGCATTTGGGGTGATTTGACAGCTTGAGTGTGTTTGATTGTTGACATTCTTAAGAACCCAGAGAGTCTGACTTCAATATTCAGCATGTCCATTTTTTCTGAAATTTGCCACAGTTCCTAAGATAAAGTATCTGAAGGAAATGGACAGACCCACCATCCTGAGAGTTCTAGATTATTGTGCTGCCTGCTATCCGGATAAAACTGCAACTGCATGCTGTGGATATTTGGAGCGTTCTGAGATAGTAAGTCTGCCCATAGGAATGCAGATCTGTCCTTAAAGTCTCACTAAGTTAGAGGGTGAGGGGTGGCAGTGGGGCCACTGAGACATTGGCCTTCTTAACACTTGGAAGCAGAAGTGATGTTTAAAGCCATCTTTCTTTCTTATCTCAGCTCGTATGGGAGCAAAAGGTAGCAGTCATGGAGACTCTTCTCCTCATCCTCCGGCGTGAGACTGTTCTGTTCGAGAGTAGTGTCTGTGTCTTCAAAACAACCATAAAGTTGCTGCAGCAGCCGGTAAGTTGCCTGAAGCAAATTATAAAATGTAAAGATGGTCAAAAGTGCCTAGCAACATTTTATATTTAGCATGTGCTTGAGAGAATGTAGACATATAAATAAATATAAGCATGTTTTTAATATGATACTTGGTTCTTCAACTGTAGTACTTTATTGGGAAATAAATACAGAAATAGAGAAACCCCAAGCAATACTTTCTACCCCACAATCTCATAGTCCACATTACATTTAGATGACCAACAAAATGTTCACAATTTCCAATAATATACTTGGTAGTGTTGGTCTTCACGTTGGTCCATGCTTCATGTAAATGAAAAGTCCCACAGAAAGTGCCAAAATCAACCTTTTATAACCCGTTCTGCTCCCTGGGCTAGATCTCAGGTTCATTTCACATTGAACAGATTGTCAGAATTAAACTTCTGTACTTGATAGTAAGAACATAACCATTGTCAAAGAATTGTAACAACATGCCTAACCAGTAATAATTTGTATTCCTATCTTTAGTGTCCGGCTATAAACAGTTTTAAGGAGCACCAGTGCTTAATTTGTAAGAAAAGAATAAGTGCCAGGGCATCTGCCTATTGTAATGTGGCAGACTGTCATAAGTGCCGGGGTTGACAAATAAGTGCTGGTGCTGAGCACTAGAAGCCACCGACTCAAATTAAGCACTAATATGATCAGTTCAGGGCCACAGCATTTCGTGGATGGTTATACTGTGCCATTGAGTTACAATATGTCTTTGGTAATGTAGCTACGTAGTACCTTACTGCGCATGCTGCCTGTGGAGATCTATCATTAGCAGAAGCAGCTTCTCCAGTGCTGGTAGGAGCTTCACACAGGGGGCATGTAACCCCGGCAGCACTCACACAGCCCGCTGAGGGTGACACTGCCCAGTAACTCTCCACAGAACTGTTTTCACAGCTGAAGTCAGATGTTTTTTTCTTGTGCCACCCAAGCATGTTCACCGTACTCGTCTTTGTCAGGTATCAAGTGCATGATTAGAACCATGACATTTTGATATAGGGAAAGGTCTCTATGCTGCCATAGAGGAATGGCAAGGACAGGGGTCTCCAACAAGTAGCTCTGGAGCTACAGGTAGCTCACTAGCACCCACAAAGTAGCTCTCAGAGGTGAAGCGAAGCCCAGTATCTCATTCAGAGAGAGAGTCTGTGCATATTAAAGACAGCATTGCTCAACTCAAGACCCTTAGAATGACAGCCAGCCAAACCAATGGAAGGCCTTATGAGAACATTCAAACACATACTAAACACATATTGTGTTGTCTATGGGGTAGGCCACACAACCACCTATATCCACTCTCAGTCTCATTTATCTATTTTCGGCAAACCTCCCCCTAAATCTACCTTCTCTTTGAACACTGAGGCGCGACCCTTTTAACACAGAGACAAATCAAAAACCCAGAAGTAACTGCTAGAGCGATTTCTGCCATCCTTCACGTGATAGGATACCTTCCTGCAAATAAATCCCCCCTCCAGTTCTCAGACTCTACATTGGACTCATGGATCACTTGTTTGACCAGCATCCCCTATCAAGATCTACAACATGAGAAGTAGCGATCCTGACCCTAGTCTTAATCGCATGTCCAGGATTTTTCCCTCCTAAAGAAGTCCCCAGAATTAGTAACAAATAAAAAAGCAGATGTTTGCATTGTCTTGTAGTTTACATCGTATTCCTAGATTTACTGCCAGGCAGCTATTTTAGGGTCCCTTACCTTAAAGCACAGTACACTGAAGCTTTGATTTGCCATGGTTGTGTGGGTTTTTCATTGGTAAGCAAATCATTGCAATGTTTTTGTTGCTTTATACGCCACATGAATGCCTGTACAAAGTTAATAAATAGTGCTCATTGCTACAATGCAGTTAATCCATGCACACACATACATACTAACCTCCTAACAATAGCCACCTATTAAGCTTTTCGGCTACAGAGGCTATCTACCTTCTATCTTCTGACACACCCCATTATTCAAGGCTTACTATTGATGAATCTTGAGTTTCACGGTCTACTATTTGCTGCAGTAGGCATCTAGTAAACCACTTGAAACACGTTGATGCTGCTTCCAATTCGCTGTAAAGTACACAGCCTATGCGTTTCTTCTTCTGTTAATACAAATACTTGAACTTTAAAAAAATCGGACTATGTGTTTTGTGAGTAATTAATTTACTGTTCAAATTGTACTTCCTCATTGACTCCCATTGAGACATTGTTGCATGATGTTGTACTCATCCAGGTCTTAACCGGGGTTACGTGTTTCTCCTGTTGTTTGTTAATGCAGTAGGCATCAGGAGCGGGAGTGGTTGGCAGCACAAATGTTCCTAGACAACACCTATTTCCCTGAAATCTGGTTCACATTTTACAGTTCACTGCTGTAAAGCCTATGGTCTTCAGGTATACAACTAGGGATTGTTTTTAGAAAGCATAGTCTGTCTTTATTGATAACTTATTTTGCATCATCATGTTTAGATGAGAGAGATTACAGAACTTCAGATATTCGGCTGCAGAGTGTTAGTTCAGCTTGGCAACACACTGCCCAATCGGGTGCTACGGGACATCATTAAACTTTTCGAGCTGCGGACCATCCCCTATACTGTTTTGGCTTGGTGCTTAAAACAACTTATTCGACGGCAAGGTAAGTCGCCATGCACTTGAGAAACACTTTTACATCAGAAGACTGTGCTAAAGGAGGGGACACATGGAATAGAATAGGTTCCCTTGTGACACTGTTGGTGCAAAGGGGAAACAACCTTAACAATGTGGATTTTACACCGCGATACAATCACAACGCTGTTGTAACAACGACCGGGTTGTTACATCGCAGTGCCATTACTACGCAAGTCGTTACAACAACTTGCACTAGATGGCGCTCTAAACAAAGGAATACCATGATTTACTATTCCAACACCTTCCCTACTGTTGCACACACTGGAGTTGGAATAGTAAATCATACTATTCCTAAGTCCAGCGCTCCATCTAGCGCAAGTCGTTGTAACGACTTGCGTTGTAATGGCACGACGTTGTAACAACGCAGTCGTTGTAACGACCGCGTTGTGATTGTATCGCGCTGTAAAATCTGCGTTGTTAAGTACTATATTCGGTGCAAAGATCACACTATTAAAGGTGCAAGGTATTCAAAGCACAATTGGGTAGTGACACCTCCAGATTTGGGTCTCTGAGATGGGACAACACAGCACTGTTTTGAAAGACTACAAGATCTCAGCCTCTTTAGTTCTGACAGTTAATATTAGAAATTCAAAGCCTTAATTATGAGAGGTGTTGCATCGCTGCTACAAGGCAGTGATGCGACACTTTTCAGTGCGCCCTCCTTGTGACACCATGGATTCACTGTATTTACAATACGGCACATCATGACGCAAGGAGTTACAGATACGTCAGTATTACTGGCGTATCTGTAGGCGCAAAAGTGGCGCATTGCTGGGTGTGTTTGAAAACAGACTCAACTCCAGCACTGTGCCCTTTCACATGGGGCAAGCCGCATGTGAAAGGGCCTGTGTCACCCTACACCTGCCATGAAGCAGTCATAAGGTTTTGACGCATTGGGGTCCGAGAAGGGGCGCAGTGAAATCTAATAGATTTCACTGCACCACTCCTATTACCCTTTCTTGCGGGGGAACGCCCTCCCTGCAAACATTATACCTGACGCAGGTATAATGTAGCGCTGGGGTTTAGAAAGTGACGCATCTGCCTAGATGCGTCACTTCATAAATATGGAGCAACGTGGCACATTATTTACGCCGCCGCAGCGTCACAAAGAGTGACACAACAGTGGTGTAAATGTGTCACAAGGGCTCATAAATAACGCCCAAAGGTTTTAACAGCAGACAGATTGCTGAGTCTATTAGCCTGTCCACAGCCTGCCTCTCTGGAATGTAGAGTCCAATGATGGTCCTCAGCTTTGCATTTAGTGCTTTTCTTTGCCTGTCTCACTCAGACATGTTTAATGAAGTTGCTGTTCTATATAATTTCTACTGGAATTTACCCCTTACATTATGTAGTCTTTCTGCGATATAATGTAGTTATCCCTATGCCCTTCAGTCTTATATTGTGGCCTTTTAATTTGGGGAAATGAAATGAATGCTTGGACTAGAGAATTCATGGGCAACAAAGTGTAGCATCTTGTGCCTGGAAAATCAGTAACCAGATACTGCTGTGAAATCACTGAATCAAAAGAGCCTCCCTTTAGACGTTGACTCTCGGGGGTTCCATGGTCATTTTCCACTATTGCCTACAGGCAAAACCTCCTGGCTTTCAGAAAGGAACATACTCTTCTAAATCTGTGCATGCCACCTGTGTCAGTTTATAGCACACCCCAAGGCTCATGCCTCTATATTGTGCCACCACTGGGCTAAGGTCTGTCTGTGTGCTGCCTGTGTCAGTTCGAAGGACAACACAGGGCTCCCGCTCCGCTGTGCCAGCTGTGTCAGTTCAAAGGCATCACAGGGCTCCCACTTCTGTTGTAACCCATCTGAGTTGTATTCTTTTGTTGTCATCTCATAGAGGCTGTAATGAAGCGTTCAGAGGGTTTCATCCTTCAACACTTTCTACCTGTAATGGAGAAAGCAAGAACTTTCCCTCAGCGCTTGCAATTCAGTAGAGGTAAGTGTAAGCCTGTATGAGGCAGCTCCTCTAATGAGACTGGGTGGAGTGAAAGAAAGGAATGCCCATTACAAGAATTCTGCTCAATTTTATGAAGACACCAGGGGGCATATTTACAAGGGAATGGCAGATCGTGCCGATAAGCACCAAATGGCAACGCCACGCCCGGCCATTCCGAAAATGCAGGGATGCACCGTATTTACAAAGATATGGCGCACCTCTGCGTTTTCCCTAGCGCTGGCGCTAAATTAAGCTGCACCATAGTGCAAGGGTGCCTGTGTTGCGAGAATAATTGTTTATGTGGAGGAAGGCCCTTCCTGCACATAAACAATAGCAAATGGAGATTTGTAACTTCTATGTGTGCTGCATTGTGCAGCACACATAGAAGTTGCAAATCGAATTTTTTTTAATGGTATTCATGGTGGTTTGTAGTTTCTATGTGTGCTGCACAATGCAGCATACATAGAAACAGCAAAAACGAGGAGAAATTTAGCATTTCTCCTCGTTTGGCCATGTTAAGATCATGTTTTCCCTTGTCTCGATTTTGGCGCTGCCTCCTATTTACGCCACCCTTGTATATAGGTGCAGCGTCAAAATCAATGGGTGTTGCAAAAGAACGCCCACCACAACACCTATTACCCACCCCTTTCATGCTAAGTGTAGCATGAAAGGAGGCCTTATTTACAAGGCGTTACAGCAAACAAATGATGGACGGAATGCTGACAATGCAAACATTCTACCCCAGTCAAAAGATCTGGGTTAAATCCATCGTTCTTTTGCCCACTACGCCACCCCAGTTTGGACCCAGACATATGCAAATCAGTCTTGACCCTGTGCCCCATGGGAACAGTCCAGACTGAACTGCCAGGCCAGGTCCTCCCTGGACCGGAAACAAGCATCCTGGGACCGGTTTCAGGGTATGTCAACCTTCTTCAGCCAGGCTAGCTTGAATCCAGTGGCACAGTGAGCAAGGGACCCACGTCTGGGCATACCCATCCCACTTAGGACAAAAAGTGTTACAGCAAACAAATGATGGACGGAATGCTGACAATGCAAACATTCTCCCCCAGTCAAAAGATCTGGGTTAAATCCATCGTTCTTTTGCCCACTACGCCACCCCAGTTTGGACCCAGCCATATGCAAATCAGTCTTGACCCTGTGCCCCATGGGAACAGTCCAGACCAAACTGCCAGGCCAGGTCCTCCCTGCACCGGAAACAAGCATCCTGGGACTGGTTTCAGGGTATGTCACCCTTCTTCAGCCAGGCTAGCTTTAATCCAGTGGCACAGTGAGCAAGGGACCCACGTCTGGGCATACCCATCCCACTTAGGGCGAAAAGTGTTACAGCAAACAAATGATGGACGGAATGCTGACAATGCAAACATTATCCCCCAGTCAAAAGATCTGGGTTAAATCCATCGTTCTTTTGCCCACTACGCCACCCCAGTTTGGACCCAGACATATGCAAATCAGTCTTGACCCTGTGCCCCATGGGAACAGTCCAGACCGAACTGCCAGGCCAGGTCCTCCCTGGACCGGAAACAAGCATCCTGGGACCGGTTTCAGGGTATGTCACCCTTCTTCAGCCAGGCTAGCTTGAATCCAGTGGCACAGTGAGCAAGGGACCCACGTCTGGGCATACCCATCCCACTTAGGGCGAAAAGTGTTACAGCAAACAAATGATGGACGGAATGCTGACAATGCAAACATTCTCCCCCAGTCAAAAGATCTGGGTTAAATCCATCGTTCTTTTGCCCACTACGCCACCCCAGTTTGGACCCAGACATATGCAAATCAGTCTTGACCCTGTGCCCCATGGGAACAGTCCAGACCGAACTGCCAGGCCAGGTCCTCCCTGGACCGGAAACAAACATCCTGGGACCGGTTTCAGGGTATGTCACCCTTCTTCAGCCAGGCTAGCTTGAATCCAGTGGCACAGTGAGCAAGGGACCCACGTCTGGGCATACCCATCCCACTTAGGGCGAAAAGTGTTACAGCAAACAAATGATGGACGGAATGCTGACAATGCAAACATTCTCCCCAGTCAAAAGATCTGGGTTAAATCCATCGTTCTTTTGCCCACTACGCCACCCCAGTTTGTACCCAGCCATATGCAAATCAGTCTTGACCCTGTGCCCCATGGGAACAGTCCAGACCAAACTGCCAGGCCATGTCCTCCCTGGACCGGAAACAAGCATCCTGGGACCGGTTTCAGGGTATGTCACCCTTCTTCAGCCAGGCTAGCTTGAATCCAGTGGCACAGTGAGCAAGAGAACCACGTCTGGGCATACCCATCCCACTTAGAGCGAAAAGTGTTACAGCAAACAAATGATGGACGGAATGCTGACAATGCAAACATTCTCCCCAGTCAAAAGATCTGGGTTAAATCCATCCTTCTTTTGCCCACTACGCCACCCCAGTTTGGACCCAGCCATATGCAAATCAGTCTTGACCCTGTGCTCCATGGGAACAGTCCAGACCGAACTGCCAGGCCAGGTCATCCCTGGACCGGAAACAAGCATCCTGGGACCGGTTTCAGGGTATGTCACCCTTCTTCAGCCAGGCTAGCTTGAATACAGTGGCACAGTGAGCAAGGGACCCACGTCTGGGCATACCCATCCCACTTAGGGCGAAAAGTGTTACAGCAAACAAATGATGGACGGAATGCTGACAATGCAAACATTCTCCCCCAGTCAAAAGATCTGGGTTAAATCCATCATTCTTTTGCCCACTACGCCACCCCAGTTTGTACCCAGCCATATGCAAATCAGTCTTGACCCTGTGCCCCATGGGAACAGTCCAGACCAAACTGCCAGGCCATGCCCTCCCTGGACCGGAAACAAGCATCCTGGGACCGGTTTCAGGGTATGTCACCCTTCTTCAGCCAGGCTAGCTTGAATCCAGTGGCACAGTGAGCAAGGGAACCACGTCTGGGCATACCCATCCCACTTAGAGCGAAAAGTGTTACAGCAAACAAATGATGGACGGAATGCTGACAATGCAAACATTCTCCCCTAGTCTAAAGATCTGGGTTAAATCCATCGTTCTTTTGCCCACTACGCCACCCCAGTTTGGACCCAGCCATATGCAAATCAGTCTTGACCCTGTGCCCCATGGGAACAGTCCAGACCGAACTGCCAGGCCAGGTTCTCCCTGGACCAGAAACAAGCATCCTGGGACCGGTTTCAGGGTATGTCACCCTTCTTCAGCCAAGCTAGCTTGAATCCAGTGGCACATTGAGCAAGGGACCCACATCTGGGCATACCCATCACACTTAGGGCGAAAAGTGTTACAGCAAACAAATGATGGACAGAATGCTGACAATGCAAACATTTTCCCCCAGTCAAAAGATCTGGGTTAAATCCATCGTTCTTTTGCCCACTACGCCACCCCAGTTTGGACCCAGCCATATGCAAATCAGTCTTGACCCTGTGCCCCATAGGAACAGTCCAGACAAAACTGCTAGGCCATGTCCTCCCTGGACCGGAAACAAGCATCCTGGGACCGGTTTCAGGGTATGTCACCCTTCTTCAGCCAGGCTAGCTTGAATCCAGTGGGACAATGAGCAAGGGACCCACGTCTGGGCTTGGCAGTTCGGGCAGTTCGGGCTGGACTGTTCCCATGAGGCACAGGGTCAGACTGATTTGCATATGGCCATGTCTGAACTGGGGTGGCGGAGTGAGCTAAAGAATGATGGATTAAACCCAGATCAGTTGACTGGGGGTGAGTGCTTGCAATGTTCATCACTCCGTCCATCATCCCCTTTGGTTTTGCTATGTTCACCCTAAGTTGGCAGGGTATGCCCAGACGTGGGTCCCTTGCTCACTTCGCCACTGGATTCAAGATAGCCTGGCTGATGACGGCTGTAAGCCAGAAACCGGTCCCAGGATGCTTGTTTCCGGTCCAGGGAAGACATGGCTTGGCAGTTCGGGCTGGACTGTTCCCATGAGGCACGGGGTCAGACTGATTTGCATATGGTCATGTCTGAACTGGGGTGGCGGAGTGAGCTAAAGAATGATGATGGATTAAACCCAGATCAGTTGCCTGGGGGTGAGTGCTTGCAATGTTCAACACTCCGTCCATCATCTCCTTTGGTTTTGCTATGTTCGCCCTAAGTTGGCAGGGTATGCCCAGACGGGGGTCCCTTGCTCACTTTGCCACTGGATTCAAGATAGCCTGGCTGATGACGGCTGTAAGCCAGAAATCAGTCCCAGGATGCTTGTTTCTGGTCCAGGGAAGACATGGCTTGGCAGTTTGGGCGGGACTGTTCCCATGAGGCACAGGGTCAGACTGATTTGCATATGGCCATGTCTGAACTGGGGTGGCGGAGTGAGCTAAAGAATGATGATGGATTAAAGCCAGATCAGTTGACTGGGGGTGAGTGCTTGCAATGTTCAACACTCCATCCATCATCCCCTTTGGTTTTGCTATGTTCGCCCTAAGTTGGCAGGGTATGCCCAGACGTGGGTCCCTTGCTCACTTTGCCACTGGATTCAAGATAGCCTGGCTGATGACGGCTGTAAGCCAGAAACCGGTCCCAGGATGCTTGTTTCCGGTCCAGGGAAGACATGGCTTGGCAGTTCGGGCTGGACTGTTCCCATGAGGCACGGGGTCAGACTGATTTGCATATGGTCATGTCTGAACTGGGGTGGCGGAGTGAGCTAAAGAATGATGATGGATTAAACCCAGATCAGTTGACTCGGGGTGAGTGCTTGCAATGTTCAACACTCCGTCCATCATCTCCTTTGGTTTTGCTATGTTCGCCCTAAGTTGGCAGGGTCTGCCCAGACGTGGGTCCGTTGCTCACTTTGCCACTGGATTCAAGATAGCCTGGCTAATGACAGCTGTAAGCCAGAAACCAGTCCCAGGATGCTTGTTTCTGGTCCAGGGAAGACATGGCTTGGCAGTTCGGGCTGGACTGTTCCCATGAGGCACAGGGTCAGACTGATTTGCATATGGCCATGTCTGAACTGGGGTGGCGGAGTGAGCTAAAGAATGATGATGGATTAAACCCAGATCAGTTGACTGGGGGTGAGTGCTTGCAATGTTCAACACTCCATCCATCATCCCCTTTGGTTTTGCTATGTTCGCCCTAAGTTGGCAGGGTATGCCCAGACGTGGGTCCCTTGCTCACTTTGCCACTGGATTCAAGATAGCCTGGCTGATGACGGCTGTAAGCCAGAAACCGATCCCAGGATGCTTGTTTCCGGTCCAGGGAAGACATGGCTTGGCAGTTCGGGCTGGACTGTTCCCATGAGGCACAGGGTCAGACTGATTTGCATATGGCCATGTCTGAACTTGGGTGGCGGAGTGAGCTAAAGAATGATGATGGATTAAACCCAGATCAGTTGACTGGGGGTGAGTGCTTGCAATGTTCAACACTCTGTCCATCATCCCCTTTGGTTTTGCTATGTTTGCCCTAAGTTGGCAGGGTATGCCCAGACGTGGGTCCCTTGCTCACTTTGCCACTGGATTCAAGATAGCCTGGCTGATGAGGGCTGTAAGCCAGAAACCGGTCCCAGGATGCTTGTTTCCGGTCCAGGGAAGACATGGCTTGGCAGTTCGGGCTGGACTGTTCCCATGAGGCACAGGATCAGACTGATTTGCATATGACCATGTCTGAACTCGGGTGGCGAAGTGAGCTAAAGATCGATGATGGATTAAACCCAGATCAGTTGACTGGGGGTGAGTGCTTGCAATGTTTAACACTCCGTCCATCATCCCCTTTGGTTTTGTTATTTACAAGGCGGCGTTGAGCCACTCTAAATAAGGCAAAGCACCTCTCCCCACGGGAACGTCAGAAAAAGTGACGTTCCTGTGGCGACAGGGGCTTGTAAATATGCCCCCAGGTGTATTGCTACATAATTGTATGCACCATTTTAATGAGCAACTGCGGAGTTTGACCGAGAATGTTTTCAACATCTCCTGGATTTTGAAATCATCTCTTGAGAAATGATTTGTGTGTTTTCTTCATAAAATGAACAGATTCTGAAAATTGTATGTTAAATTGTTGCGCTCTGTGTTATTCTGAGTAACATACAAATCATAACACGTTGATGCATTAGAATTTGTCAAGCCATTAAAAGCATCTCCCGCCCTCCCCTTTAATTTCATGAACCTGGAACATGCTTTGTGGAGAGAAAGTCATTGGGACAGGTTTTAGGCTGTGCATGCCAAGTGAGCGAGTGCTGGAATGAAGGATCCTGGTACATGTTGGAGACTGAAAAAATGGCACAAATGTTAGAATGTGCATGTCATTGTCCTTTTCTGCACTGCAAATGTTATGGACCTTTCGTATCCCTATCTGGTTTGTAAATCCATCATCTCACTCCACTAGCATTGTATTGTATTTATACAGCTCTTACTGTACCCCTTGCAAGGCCTATAGTGTTTTTCCTGATTGATATTATTTATGAAGGGCTCAGAGACGATCATGCCAATTGAAATGCAGAACAAGACAAGGTTATGCACTTGCTAACAGCATATTAAAGGGCCATGGCCGATTGGCTTTCCTGGCAGAGTCGGGGTCTCCTCAGCACTAGCGATAACAGGTCTCCTCAGCAACAGAGATAACATAAATGCACAAATGAACAGAACAGATTTGTATTTTCCCCGCAGCCCTTGAAGCCTTGGCTTCGGCATTCGTCCAGAGCACAGAAGCTGAACACGTGCCCCACTATTTGCATGGATATGTTCTCTGCAAGGCCTATCTTGATGCACCATGCAAGAACACGGAAGAAACGTGCCGGGTAGGTTTATAAATCGGTAAGGTTTTTTGGGGGAAGACAAAAAATGTCTCTTGAGTCACCATTCCCACATACATTAGCATATATGAAAATGTACCAAATACAGTATGGTATTTATCACCATTAATTATTGGAGGGAGGCACGAGTCACTAGAGCTGGAACCTTGAATGGACCATGATGCCAATGCTCTCAACAATGGTAGTACATGGCATACTGCTGCCAGTGGGTGTGCATACATGGAGCTTCACTGAACAAAACAACAGGACTGGGCTGCCCCCTCCAGGGACCAAGATTCATTGGCATGGGGATGGTTACTGTCTTTAGTGTGCCAGTGAGGTATACAAATTGGTCTTGAACTTGAATGCCATCCAGAAAACTACATGTGGCTGAGATTAAGTCAAGCCTTCCATTGATCATTTTTTGGTTTTACCCCAGTGAGATGGCCTAAGTGCCAAGGATGCAGCAAGATGGAGATGCTGTAGCTCACTGCCATGTGTCTCATGCTTGACCTCACTACTGAGTCCCAGTCAGCTTGAAATTGGTCTTGGTTTGCATCCATTCCTGTACTGAAGGGACATAGCAGCTTGAAATGGCTGATTTACTAGAATGCAAGGATTTATATCCCAGCATGAGATAAAATCAAATTACATTAGTTTTATGAGTATGGGACAAGTTAATTTCCATAAAGTGAATGCTACATGGTGTAAGTTAGACAGGGAATGGCGACTTCTCCAGTTAAGTGGGTTATACCACAGTAAATTCGTTCCTTTTACATTGTCACCATGGTAACAACTACCTGCTGCAGACATATGTTTAAAATGTTTCCAATATTGTGACATTTTTTTTATGTCAATACATAAACTTGCGTCACCACCACATGTAATTTTTCACCCAATAAAAGGGTGTCCCCTTATTTCAGGCATACCAGAGGCATGTAATGGAGTCTGTGTTACTTCCTATAGATCCGTGAGCAGGTGCTTCTGACAATGGGCCCAATTGCAACTTTGCTTCCTCCAGACCAGTTGGCCCTGGAAATGCCCTGCATGATCCGAGAAGTAATATACCTGCAAGCAAGCCTGCCGCAAGAGAAAACCTTTCACCTGATGAAGGTATGTCTTTATGTCTGGAGCATAGGTATGCCTCCTAAAAATCTACTGTATATCTGTATGAATCATATTCATAAAATATTGAAGAGAATCCCAATCATAAGGTGATGTGAAGTAGGAGGGTGCTGTATTTTGATTTGCCACTCTGCTTGTCCCTCTGGTTTGCTAGTTAGCCTTTGACCCATTTGACCACCATGGGGCACGGATTCTCCGGGTGTTTCTTTTTCTGTCTCGGATATCATAGTTTGGCCCTCATTGCAAGGGGCCCAACAATTCTGATGATTGTACGAACACTGCAGCTTTGTGGTGTTTCACTCAGAGATGTAATCTTCAGTTGCCAGCTAAAACCCCAGGCATAAAAAAGCATGTACGGTAATTCTAATCCACACATGTAATTCCTCCAAAATGTGTAATCCTCGTTCTTTCCTCATACTGGAATTGCCACAAAATAATATGGATTATTAGGGGCCGCTCGTAATGAGGTCCTTAGTAGTACTTAAGGAATCTAGGAAGTCACTGAAATTATTGGATCTCGTGCAATATTTTTAAGCTGTTTAATAGAACCATCTAAGAAACTGCCTTGCCAAGGGTTGTTTCACAATTGGAAGGAAATGTGTGAATTTAGTAAATTCCTTCTGTCAAAAAGACAACATTTTAAATCAAGTTCATTCAGTTTTTGCTTTTTTCAGGAAGTCTGCCCTCTGCCTCACTAGGAGTTAAAATCAGACTCGTTCACAATATATTCTGTACAACTTATTTTTCCTTTTTGTTTAGATTCCTCATTGAGAGAGAAATAATAACCAACTGGTTTTATTGTTGCTGTTGATCAGTGATTAGTTATAAGAATATATAACCCATAAGAATTCTAATCTTGAACCCCCCCACTAAAAATCAAGACCACTTCTCCCACTTAACTTTCAGTAGCTGCTTTGTTTTTCATGAGAGTATATAAATTGAAATAGGTTTTGCTATTTTTTAATGTTTGTCTTAGTATGTTTTCTTCACAGCTACATTTCAACTGTTCCTCACATGTGCCCCTCAAATGCCCTATACATAAGTTTGAAAGCTTGCAAACCTATCCCTACAGACACTGTAACATCCTGAGTACACTGAACACCTCTCCCCTTTGTGAGCAGTCTTCTCACCACCTGCTCTCGGAACATTCTTTTTAACTTTACCCTCTGACAATCCTGATCCTCTCAACCCTTTAGGGTATTTGCACACTTCTCTTGAGAATCAGTTACACATCGAATTCAATCAAGCTTCTGACCTTTTCACAGAGATGATCCTAATCACATACCCCATGAGGATTCTTTTAACCTGCCCCCTCAGAAGATTCTGAGCGCTTCCTCCTTTCTGATGATCCTGATTCATTCTCTCCCTTAAGGAATCTTATCACCTCTCACCTTCAAAGATCTCAATGAGCTTTCCCTGAGATCATGATAATCTCCACATATAATTCCTCATCAGTACCCCCACCAAGGACTATGTGCATATGTCCCCCTACAAGGAGATTAATAATTCCCACCTGAGAATGTCAATCACCTAATCCTTTGAGAGTATGGATAATCTCTCTACCATAAGGATCTAGAACACCTCAATCCCCTTGACCACTGTGAACTCCCTTCCTGAAGTTGGAGCTTGATCCTTCTGTCTACTTCCTAAAGTAGTGCTTCTCAAGTAGTGGTAAGGGACATGCCTCTAGTGGTGCCAGCAGATGGCTATGTTGGATTTGCATGGTGGGGCAAGATTTGTCATTTGTGAGCCATAAACATGTAGTCATGTTGGAAATGGATGTGGTAAATGAAACTGGTGCCAAATGGATGAAACGTTTTAGAGACCCCATTACTAAAGGCTTCTGCCATCTTAATTCCATGTTCCTTTCCATGCAGCCCCTGGAACAGTTCCTACGAGCTGGTGTCTCGAAAGCCTGCAAGGAGGTTTCTTTCCCGGAAGTGTTGACAGCACTGAACAATGTGGTAAGGGATTTTATTTAGGAGAATCTTCTGCCAGGAAATCACCTTATCTAAATATTATTCCTGGTTTGATAGCAAAGATGAAAAGCTTGGCCTGACCATTCTCTGGCACCTCTTGGTAGAGGACTGCGAAAGCCCCCCCCGTACCCATAGCATGGTGCCAAGCATATCACCCGTTGGCTTTAAACCAATTTGCTTTAAATGTCACCCACTGTCTCCAAAGGGGATGGAGAAATTCACCTATGATTTCCATGGGATGTGAGTGATATCATCACTCATTATCATAGCAAAGAACTCAGAATGTTAGCCACAAGCTCTCCAGCAGGGGACTTAGCATATCATTCATTTGTTCTGCATCCAGAATTGACAATATCATTGATCTCCATTCACTGGGTAAATGTAACCAAATGGCTTTACTGCAAGAGGGCTGACAATGACGCCCACTACCTTTATACCAGTGGGTGCAAGAGTGACCAACAATCTCTAAAAGGGGCGCAGCATGTCACCCATGTCTCCACTGCTAGGTATTTTGAATGCCATTAAAATACTTAATTTTCTTTTTGGCACCAAAAATGTATTCTATATTACCTTTTCTTAAATACAGAACACAACCTTGTCCCAATGTGAGTTACCGTCTCTCCCCTGGAATGGGGGGATAACTGACTGGACCTAGAATTGCTGGGTCTTTTACCAGGTGTTTATTCTTGAATTTGTGTAAAAAAAAAAAAAACACTGAGATTTTCCATCTGCCATATACTCATACCCACAGCTCATTGCACTGCAGCAACAAAGACCGGCCCAATGTCATGGGGACCTGTAAAAATAAAAAGGGCTTTTAGAGTCTGTTTACTTTCGATAGCAACTACTACTACATGCTAACCCAAGCTGGCACCTACTGCTGGCTAGTTTTTGGTTTTGTTAAGGAATATTTAGGTTGATAAGGAGCAATTAGGGCCCCTGAAAGAGATGTGAGTGTGCAAGGAGGGTCTTGACTACAAACAGCTCAGCGTGCTGGGGTTCAGTGATCCTCTTGCTGGGCATCTTATGGCAAGTGGAGCTGTAAATGATCATGACCCCCTTCACTAAACATTGTCTTCTCTTCCTTGGCAGATCTCTGCCCCAGAACCTCTGTCCATCGATGGTAAAGCAGCACAACAGAAAGCAAAGGAGCTCCTCCTCCTGATTGGTGAGTACCAACCAGTACCAAGTCCTCAAACCTTGGGCGGGCATGCACTGTCATTTTCCTGTCTTTTTGACTATCACTGTTTGAATGTTCACCAGAGGCGGCCAAGCCATGTCACACCATCTAAGCAGATGCGTCACTTTGTAAACCCCTGCGCTACATTATACCTGCATCAGGTATAAATGTATGCAGGGTGGGTGTTCCCCCACAAAAAAGGCTTGTAGAAGTGTCGCAGGGAAATCTATGAGATTTCACTGCGACACCTCTAGGACGCCACTGCGTCAAATCCTTACGCCTACTTCACAGCAGGCGTAAGACTGACCACAGGCCCTTTTACATGGGGCTTGCCCCATGTGAAAGGACACATTGCTGGAGTTTCGTCTGTTTTCAGACACACCCCAGCAATGTTGCACTTTAGCTCCTATAGATACGCCAGGAATACTGACATATCTGTAAATCTTTGCGACATGGAGCGCCGTACAGTAAATACGGCGCATCCATGGTGTCACAAGGAGGGCTCACTGAAAAGTGTTGCATCGCTATCTTCATGCAACGATGCAACACTTTTCATAAATGAGGCCCTTTGTTTCTTTCTATTGCCCAGACTGCCCATTCAGTGTTCTTAGAACTGTAGAATTTGCTTTTGGAGTGGGAACAGGCCAAGGTACGGCTATAGACTAGGCAGGAATTCATCTAGATCCCTCTACAAGAAACTAACAGGATGTTTTTCAGTTCACAAACAGTTGGTAAAAAGATTCTTGTTGGCCAAAGTCCATAAATTGTTAAAGTGAGAGGTTTGCTCTAGAATGGACCCTAGGTTCTTGACTTTGTTAACTATCAGTATAATTTTTATGAGAAAAAATGCTGCGTGTGTGTCTGCTCTAGTTGCTGTGAGATTCCATAGAGAATGACCTCTGGTTTACAAATTGATGTCCAATTCAGCCAATGGTATGACTAGCAATAAATGTCCTTGTTTTTCCAGTAACTTTATTGGACCATTATGATCCTCCTCTTCCCTTCTGGAGGATTGCTTATCCTGCTACCAAACTCTAGCTGTAGGTTTGGGTCGGTCATCAATTTAAAAAGCTATGCGTGCTCTTTATAGTATTCGGACAGGATGATTTGCGGCATGATCTCTTACATTAGACAAGGTGGGAGATAGAAGACATTTCTCCAAATGCATCCTCCATTTCTGTGTCAACCTTTTCCTGTTGCACTGCTACAGCACAGACCAGGATTCTGCTACGAATGCCTGCTATATCCTAATAATGAGTGAAAGAAACAAATCACGAAGTAAAAATACCAAAGTCGCATTTCCTTTTAGTGAGAAACATTTCCTTGTAGTGTTCACTCACTGAACAGTCTTCATAAGTTGTTTTACAGTTAACCTTATAATTGGAGATGACCTGAAAATAAAAAAGATAAAACTTCCAACAGATGTCCCATTAGATCAAGGGTCTGTCGTCTGATTAGAAAATTGATGTTTTTCTATTATCTTTTTTCCCCAAACTTCAGAGACACATCAGATCACACCATTGAACGCAGGCGATCAAGTGCCTGACATTGAAGTAAGTACTGTAATAATGTCTCTCCACTGAGCTTTTTCCACAGGTTAACATGTAAGGAAAGAGGTTGCCATTTACAACACACTTGGTATGGCCTGCAATTGGGAATCTATTTTCTTTGTTCAGAGTTCTAATTTCTTAAATGAGCATTTTAGCAGTGCTTAATTTGTAAAATAACAAGTGCCAGGGCTCTCGTCAGAAGGCCACAGCAGCTTGCACAACACATTGCCCCTGTCACGCTGCCAATGATAGTAACAACACAACTACCAACCATCCCACTCGTGCAAGTGTGACAATTCTGACTATTTCAGGCCTCCAAAGCTATAAGAATGGCTTGGGCGGCAGGAAATAGTCATTTTTATGTAGATTAAATTAATAATTGCCTGTTGCTGTGCTCATCTCTAAATTAGCCAGACAGCGCCACCTTGTGGCAGACTGTCACAAGAGCCGGTGCTGACAATTTAATGCCAGTGCCAAGCACCGAAAACAGCTGGCTCATTTTAAGCAGTGGAACCCAACACAGGGGTTCCTGTTGTATGAAGAGGCATTGCCTCCTTGGGGACCATGCTACAGTGGCATAACACGTGGTGATAGAATAATCACTGCCGGCACACTCTGGCAGCCTTTCATATGTCAGCCCCATCCAAATGTGTGATTCCTGTGTTGTAATCACTGACTCAGGGAGACGTTACTCAGTCTTGCATTCATTTTTACGCCTTTTACAAAGATTATCTTGTAATTTCTGAACCTCATACCACTTTTTATACATATTCTTAAGTACATTGGTCTGAATGGCCCTTCTCATAAGGATTGAAATGCACCATTCTCTGAACTGGGTCTGAATGACCCTTTTAACAATAATTACTGAATAAAATGCCAATGGGCATGGTTAGCATTAGGTAACAAATTGGAGCAGCAGCACACTTAGGCGAACAGACAGGAGGAGGGGGAAGGGCCAGAAATGTTATCTCTTTGCCTCGCCAATGCGCAGGCATTTATGAACGGTTCACTGATTCATCCTAGAAAACATAAATGTCACATAATTGTTAAGTAGCAGAAGGGGTGTAATGAGGAGAGCTGCAGAATGGTTAGGTAAGTTTACATACCCGCAACCGAGCCACACGTTTATCCAGTGCTTCATTTGAGCCGGTGGTTTCCGGTGCTCAGCACTGGCACTTAATTTGTTTTGGATGCTTTGCACTTAATTGTCAGCACTGTACTTACGACAGTCGGCCACATGGTGGCGCTGCTCATCTAATTTAGAAATGAGCAGAACAACGGTTGTTTATGAATACAATATAGATTAAAAATTACTAATACCTGCCTCCCCAGCCATTCTTTTAGCTTAGGGGACCTAGAATAATCTGAAATTAAGCACTGCGTTTATCCCATTTCTTATGCATCGTAATGCAAAACTAATCAGCCCTCACCAATTTGGACCGGTTGGGGAATGGGCAAAGCAGACCCCTAGCCTAGTAGCAGTGAATGCCATCATGGTTGGTAGCAGGGTATATTTTATTATGTGGCTGGCAAATAGCACAAGATTGGTGCTAAGCTCTACATTGGAACATTGGTCACAGGCCCAACTCAGTAGGCCTGGTTATAACTGAAAATGACAATCAGACCCTTGGTTTTGGCAATGCTTGTTAAAACTTGTATGTATTGTTCATAGAGCTGTGTGCTGCTTTGCTATATGACATTGCAGTCTTGGTTCCTGATCAGGAGCCAATGTTGGGCGTCGCTCTATTTTGATCCCGGCCCCTACCACCTGGCACAGACTGCTAGAACAGCTTCATCTGTCAGGTCAGCCGTTAGAGGTTACAGAAGCAGCTTAAGACTTGGTAGATCTACAACTGATGAGTTAATTTGATTCCCTGCATGTAGGATTCATTTATGTGGCAGGCACCAGAATTGTGATGTGCTATATCAAATGTTAAGTCATGTTAATAAATGTGTGTAGCGCTGTATTGCCATTATTATTATGGCATAATATAACATAGCACAAACTGGTATTGGTATTTAGGATACATCCATCCAGGGGCGCTTACACTTTCGGGTGCAGTAAAAGACAAAAGACTGGATTCTCTGCATGATCTCCCTTGGACCTCTGGTAAGCACCAATAGAGGGTGCTGATAATTACTACTGCTGCTGCTTGCTTGATGGGGTCATATATTGCCTACCAGTATTATGGAAAATGCCCCGGGGGCCCAACGGGCATGTGCGCCCTCTTTGCGTGCCTACGGGGCACTTTGGTATTACAGAAATTGCTGCAGACGCTTGTGCGGCTCTTTCTGTAATACAGATATGCAGCGCCAGGCTTATACTCAGAGGGTGTTCCATCATTTGCATAGGGGTGTGGCCCCATGCAAATGAGGGAGTCCCTTTGCCCCTGCACTCACGCCATGTTATAGAATTGGGCGCAGAGGCAAAGAAGCTGTCAGTGCGCCCCCTGATAGCTCCTCTCTGGAGGGGGGAAAAGGGGGTCCTATGGACCTCCCCAGACATCACTTTGCATGCAGGTGCAGTCACTCAGTGCACCCGCCTGCAAGGGGATCTCTCACCCCTTTTAAAAGTACATGGGGGTTGCCGCCTGCACAGTGAAACACAGAGTGGCTGCTTCAAAGTCGCTCCGTTTTTCATTTGAATGCTCTGCCCCCAGGGCAGCATGACTTTGCCGCTGCCCTAGGGGCAGCGCATTCAATGTAATAGGGCACACTTTCCCTGTTTGCACCCCGGGGCACCTGTTTTAAGGTGCGCTGTGGCGCAGACAGGGAATGTGCGCCCTATGTGTAATAGGGCCCTGGTGTACCCATTATGCTTCCTTAACTTCCTTCTGAGGGGGTCATCTCCCCCTACACTGCTCCTGTTTCTCTCAAGTTGATATTGTTATGGGTCCTGCCTCCTTCATGGCGCATTGTTACACACCGCTTACATCACAAGGCCATTATTACCTATGCTGCCTAAGTGTTCAGGCCACTGTCACCTTTCCTGCTTTTCTCGTTGTGGATTTATGATGAACAACATGAAGCTCTATTTACTAGCCTTTGGATGCCTAATTGTATCCTTGTGCTGCTCTTTTAAAAATGTTTTCTTCCTGCTCCCTTTACCATCAGTTTGTCAGTCTGATGCTTTCTTCAAAAATGTACCTGGTACGGCTAGCGTTAAAAAATTATGGTGGGGTGCGATGGCACACAACTAACCATAAGGAGTGGGGGCCTGACCGATGCAGCACTTCTCTGCTGGGCATCAGATCCTGGTTGTCCACAAGCAGGAAAGGGAAGGACTTCCCTTCCTGCTCAGTGGAACGCGATCCAACCAATCCTGGATCTACTCTCAACAGCATGAGAGTAGCTCCAGGATTGGTTGGAGCAGGCTAACCCAGCGCTCATTTTAAGGCTTGGGGCCAGAGCCAGCAATATCAAGGCTGTTTCACAGCCTTTGGATTGCTGGCTCTACACTGCGCACGTCGGGCTGGCCGTCGGAAGACGGCCAGCCAATCCGACATGCGCACTGTAGACCAGTGCTGTAATCCTGCATTTGCAGGATTCAACCCCGTCTCCACCCTCGCACTGTACACAGCGGGAGCCGGTGTTGTGGCAAATAAATAAAATGGCATTGACATGCCGTTTAATTGATTTGTGTTGTGACGGGGTACCGCACCTTTGCTCTTCAGGAGAAGGGGCCCAGACTGCACCAGTTTTAATGTATATATACAAGTGATCCTTGACTTACAGGTTTATCTCCCTTGCTTTTTGTCAAACACTATAAATTGCTGCCCAAGTAGCCTTTTTTATTTGGGGCTGGTTTGACACCGTAGCTGTGCAATTACTTTTTAAAATTATTTCTTCAAAATACACTGAGTGGGCTTTAGTTCCGTCCAGAGGAACATTTCTATGTCACCTAATGCTACTGGCTGTTCGTATCATTCTGTCTCCTATGGAGTGTTTGCAGTGGAATGCATACTTTACCTCTCAAAAGCTCACTGAATCATGACACGATTAAAGTATTTATCTCAGAAATGCATTGAAAATATACATGCTTTGAAAAATATTTTAGTCATGAATCAAAATGCAAGTCTGACTTTGTCACTGATAGTTATCTTCACTGACACAACTGCTTTCTTATTGGCTGGAAAAACAAACACTGCTGTTCCTAATTACTACTTCGACAATCCATTGTCTGTAATCAACTTACTGCCTAGGTAGAGTATATTTGGTATTCTATAACAGTTAAGAGAGTATGCTTTGCTGTCTTCAGAAAAGGAGTGTGGGTGTGGATAATTATGGTGGTCCCTGTACTGGGTCTCGGGGCCTTGACTGATGCCCTTTTTTGGTATCCTCACAGAAACCACTGGAACCTGTAAGGGGTGAAATGCAAATGAACAGGTTTCTTGCACCTTACCGTTGCCTAACTGAAGGGGTAAGTGAAAGGAGATGTGAGTGAATGGGGGATGCAAGTAATAAACACATTATCAGTATTGTCTTCTGCCAGTGGTTTCGCTATAAACTCATCATCATCCTTTGTACCTGGCTCTTACTGAGTAATAGAACAGCCTAGTCTACAAAGTAGGTTTCTGTGCACCCTCAACATATCTTCAACATCTATGCATTCTTACTCCATGCTCCTATCCACTGGCTCATGTCCTGCTGATAATACCTCCATCCTTCCTAGCCCTATGGGCCTGCCCAATACTAACATCAAGCCCCTCACTCTTGGTGGGCAATATCCACCTTTCCTTGGTCTTTCCCTTCATATCTGGATCAAAAGTATGGTTCCCCTCTCCCCATCCTCCCCTTTTCTACCCTGCTTGGTCCCTCACTTCCTCTTCTAAACTGAGGTCGAATAGAACACATTCATCAAACTGCAATGATTAATGATGGCCACTCTGCTATTTGTTGCAAGCTAGAGCTGCACGATTTAGAAAGTGTAACTGATTGAAAGTAGAGAGTAATGGACCTACAATCTTATCAAAAATAGAAACTTGACCAATCAGTTTATTAACGCGTTTTTCATTCCCCATGATAGCCATGAGTTCTTGCAGCCAATCACAGTGAGTTAGAACCTCAGCTGAATTCCATCTTCCCAGGATGTATATTTCCTCAAGTGCCAGATATATGGAAAAACCAGAAAACCATTGCCTTCAGTTGTTTGTCATGACTGAAATATGAAAGATCATGCATCATGTCCAGTGCCAGCAATAGGGTGAAATCATACTGTGCACTAGTGTTTTCTAATGGTCGACAAGCTACTTGAAAACTAAAATGATAGCTTGAAATATAACCAGAGCACATGTAAAACGTCACAATCAGGTTCTCAGAGTTGTCAAGCACTTCAAGTTGGGACTTAGGCCTACAGAGCAAAGTCTGGAGAGTGACCAGCCATTGTCGGACTTGTCATTTATCTCATCTGGCATTTCCCCAGGGGGTTGGAACCATTGGAGACAGGGATTAGAAGAACCATACCACGTCTTTCACTCTCTAGCTCCATGGGGTTTATAGCAGCAGGCACAGCGAGGGGCATAAGAAGAGAGAGTACAATCAGGGAAAGAGGAGTTTTCTATGCCGTTAATCGCCCCTAGAATGATGCCAGGTGCCCTGCCCAGGCACCTACAGGAGATGTATAGTGTTCTAAATGCATTTATTATCTCTATCTTCCAAACCTGAAGAAACACAAGGGACAAGTTGTGCTATAATTATTATCCCTCAGCAGAAGGACATGGCTCCTTAAATTACACTGTTCTGACATTTTAAGCTGAATGAAGGTCATAATCATTGTGAGGCAATCGCAAACAAGTGCAAAATTAGTCATAACTAAAATTGATATTTTTTATTGTTTACAAGTAAGACAGACAGACAATAGATTAGAAGCTTATGTGATAAAAACGTGGGCATGGTTTCTTGGGTAAATTGATATCTATCTTGCCTTCTTCCCAAGTTTTAAATTGAAGAGATGCTAGCCCTTCCACTTGTATACAAAGTAGTACCATATACACACAACTCCACATGCAGGTACTTGAAATGCATATATGTTTAATTATACAAGAATGGTAGATATTACGAGTGGTCAATATTTATCTATATAAAATAATCTTATTAAAATTATGGCTGTCAATACTTTTTGCAATATTGTACCAAATAATCAAATACAGAGATCTTTGATTTGGGGGCAGAGAGGAAGAGTGGGTCCATTAGTGGACACTGGACTTGTTCTTGTTTAACATCCTTTTTTGGATTCTTCACAGCTTACCGTATTGCCTTCCAGAAGCAACATGAGACAAAGGAGTTTATCCCTGAATTATAACTCCACACGTCAAATTGCTGGGAGCGGATGGGTAAGTCATAAAGTATTTTAATTGAGCAGAGGAACCTTGTACTGGAGTGTTTCATTTGTCGTCTATACATGTTATTTGAAGTTCTCTATCACAGGATCTTTTATAAATATAATCTCATCGCCCACCCTTGCTTGTAATCTATAATCAAACTGCCCTGTTTCTAAAGAATCTCTTTAATAACATTCCTGACCAACCCATAGCACATCTAAAGTTCAGGCCATCTGCTTAGCATCCTCACTTGTTGCATTGACATTACCTCAAACCCACTAGCACTTTTAAACCACAGTTACTGGCAGTATTTACCCTTTCATCTTCGTTCCTTTTGTGTTTGGATTAGAAGCCAAATTTATTTTCGCTCCCCCAATTCTTTCTCTCTTTATTTGATCCCTTGCATCCTCAGTGTACCAAAGAAGAGTATATAAGTTCAGTAAACGTAAGTTTCACCATTGACGGTTGTGGAGCATGATAAGGGCTTTGATCACAACTTGTGCATCTCTCCTGGCCCAAAGATCCGTGGCTACATCTGTATGAATCCCGTGGACCACAGAGATGAAGCAGGTGTATCAAACTCCTTCCCAAGGGCTACTGCATTAACAGTGTCAGAAGAGAAAAATGTAGTCGTGCCATAGACCTAGCAAGGACTTTGTAGGTGGGCTCTTCACCACCCCAAAGTTAAAAAAAACTCTCTCTCCCTCTCTCCCTCCCTCCCTCTCTCCCTCCCTCCCTCCCTGTAGGTCATAGATGATACATAGGTTATATGAGACATTTGTTGGCTGGCTAGATTTGCCAGATGCATTTTTCCTCATTTATATGCACATGCTCCTCATACTCCTTATGAGATTGCATAGGAGAGATATCCTTGCCATTTAAAAGATCTTTTGTATTGTGTTTGGTGCTGAGAAGCCTTGCTGGGAGTGCATGTTGTAAGGTAATGCATAATTCAAAGGAATAGATGTCTATCTAATATTAGGAGCAGGAGCAGCAACCTAAATGTTTTGTGCACCCTGGAGGAATGTTTCTGTTATCGTATTCCTTAGTATAATCAGTCAACAAGAGTTCTTAGTGAATCACCAAAAATAAATGTTCTTTGCCTATGAATTGTATCAAATACTTAAGAAGTTTACATTCAGTCTTCCTCAACTGCATGGGCAAACTAATGATTATAATAATTAGTATAATCTATAAAATACTGAAACTGTCTCAGCTACTCCAAAGTCATAGAAGTGTCACAATAACTTCTGTCCCTGTCCGAGTGCTAGATTCAGTGAAAATCTTAAGCACAGACAGGAAGCCAACCATTGTATTTGGCTTGTTGGCCTTCCTGTAGGGGTGAGTTTGGTGGTCTAGATGCTAATAGACTGATTCATCTCATGTTCCTCACTGGTAAGAGCTATTTACTGCTCTTTCTTCTCATTATACCCCTCACATAAATGGTGGTCAATTAACGAAGGTGGCTGCCCTAGGAACATGGTATTAACTAGTGTTAACACCCTTATCAAAGAGAAATGGTAGTTAATACCACACAGTCAGTTCTAGATGAACCCTCTGTAAGATATTATTAATTCATTAGTGAACACAAACACTTGGGCAGTTAGGCCAGAGAGTGACAATCACAAAAATGTCTAAAGATGAATGAGTGTGGGACCCATAGATGGCACACCATGCATACCCCAGCCGATAAGTAAGAATACTTGCCTCACTTTGCATGTCAGGCTACCCACCACCTTTCAATACCAAATTATATACAAATCTTGTTTTGAATCATCATATGTATCTAGTATTCACATTTCAGTTAATTAAAGATGAGCCTGTCTACCTGTTTAGATCAACGCAATGTGATTATGTGTCATGGCTATTTGTTCCCTTTTAACTGAATTATTTGGCCACCGGCAAAAACTTCATGTATTTAATCTGTACTCAGAGATTTTGTGTAGGCGAGCAATCCAACCACAAGACTTTAACACTGGGGTATTCAAAACTTGCGGATCTAGAAAATATACAACTTTACAGGTAAGTAACATGGAAACAAAGATTATCTTATCACACACCTCCTTAAACTTGGGTGTTATTGAAAAGTTTAATGAGGATCTTTTGTTGTGGTCATAGAGGGGAGTTGGTATGAACTGTAAGGGGACTTTGGAGAAGGTTTGACCTCATGCCATTTTTTACCTTCACAGCTGCCATGTTGGCCTGCCACAGAGACAATAAGACAGAGCAGAAGCCTCGTGCCTTATTCTGCCCAAAGGGTAAGTAAGACAATATCAAAAGCCACCATGTGTGTGTGAGTATTTCCTTTGCTCCATTACATTTTATCTTGTTACTAGCAATGAATCATCTACATAACCAGTCTCAACTCTTGCCCCTTTCTATAACTAAACTGCATAACTAAATTGTCCTTTGCTGTTCTACATGATTTGCTAGAAACTAGGTAGATGGAAACAAAGAGTATGTGATCACCTCCCTACTTAAACTTGGGTGTTGCTGAAAAGTTTGATGATGTTCTTTTGTTGTGGTTACACACAGGGCCAGACTGGGAATGCAAACCAGCCCCCACAGGGGCAGGGGTTGCGTGTGGAAAACACTACCACTGCTTTTGTTACAGGGGGGTGATAAAACCTGCCCCCGATGACAAAAACGGCCCCAAGGGGTCCAAAACTGGCCCCCACCCTGGTGGCCCACCAGGGTAATGCCCAGTGCCCACGACGGCCAGTCCGGCCCTGGTTACGCATGGGGTGTTGCTATGCATTGTGGAGTTGACTTTTGCCCCATTCCAGTTTTTAACTTACACCAGCTATGCTGGCCCACCATGCAGCTAACGAGAGACAGCAGAGACCTTGTACCTTATTTTTGCGAAAGGGTAAGTGAGACATGATATCAACGGCCACCAGATGTTTGAATATTTCCTTTTCCAATATTCATTTTATCTTGTTGATTCCTAGTAATGGATCATCTACAAAGCCAGTCTCAGCCCTTGTCCTCTGTCCCCCACTTTGAACTGTACAGTCTCCTCTTTCCTCCTTTGTCTTACCTGACTGCCTTATTCTTACACTGTTTTACACAGCAGCAACTACATCAAAGGTCCCTAATGTTTTTCTTTTTCCCCTTCCAGACTCTTTCTTCTCGTCCTTCACAACCCCTTTCTGCACCCATGCCTTTGTCAAACCATAAAAAATGTTTATGATGATTTTGCAACTACTCTACTATTGAAGCAATGATTACATTTCTGCAGAATGCATATTTCTAGATTAAGCGTCCACAACCTTCCCTGACATTTAGACTATTCACAAGTCATTATCAATAAAACGTCCCCCCTTTTGGCCGGCAGGCTGCTAAATAACATTTAAAAACAATTCTGTCAATAGTGATTACACAGTTGACATAACATGGCCACCATGCCCTTCAATTGAATGGGGATGGTAATTCCATTTCGGTACAATTCGTGTTTGACATTTGCAGACCACTCAGCATTCCCCCTGTGATGTCACCAAAGCCCCTAATGGCTATTCTGGCCTTATTACAGGTGGCATGTTATGCATTTTTATATTACCTGATTATCTTGGGTTAGTCGACTTGAAAAGCATATCAAACTGGTAAATATTTACTGGAATTGTAAGTGAAATACTGGATTATGCAGTTTAATTGTCAGCAGTAAACTGAAGAAAACAATACTTAAATATGTAGGTAAGAAAATAGACTTTTGTTGGAATATTTCAATTTGAGTTGAAAAAAAAAAAGATTTCCTTTAAAGGGAGGAATTGTAGCTGTTCTCTTCAAGATGCAGGTAAGAATTTTCACTGGTTGGAATTAGAATGTTTAGGGTTTTTGACCTCCTCTGCTTGACCTATTCCCCTGCATGAAACTGCATGAAATTTGGCATTCAGGATCATAGATGGTAACACTAATTGAGTGCTTAAAGTTGTGCAGGTTGGTTCATGGGCTTCAAAGTGTAAGTGAAATTAAAAAATGGCTTTTTAATGGAAAGGGTGGCTGAACACCAACATAATGACATATAGAGACAGAGAGTGCGTGTCAGGATGTCACCTTATGACATTGGAAGGTAATCAGACCATGAGAACATTGCAAATTGCTAACAGTCTGTGATCTTCTTTCTACTTAGTCAAGATAATGTTATGGACTGTAGACCGTTAATGGAGGAGAGGAGTCGTGGGCTAGTGTTAGGTGCAGTTAACTTCTGGACTCGGTCTTGCTTAATGTACTGTTTTGTTATCTTCACAGGTACCAGAATGGCCTGCCGCATTTAGGTCCAGACCTGGGAGTGCACCAGTGATCACACTCATGTATCACATTGCTGGAAGAGAAATGGTAAGTGAGAGGGGGCTGTTAGTGGACTGAGTTTGAATGTTTACTAGGGATGAAGAAATGCCTTCTGTTGTAGTCATCCAGTAAGGCTTCTAATACATATTTACAATTTATTTTGCCTGATTGGTCAACAGCATATGCAATTTCACACCACCTACACCAGTGCACTAGACGATACTCAGATTTTAATTGGATAGCGAAAGCATCTAAAATTTCTCAGTTTTGTCTTGAAGTCGATGCAGACAGTTTCTAAAAAGTAGGTGTCTCTAGGCTAGTCTGACCAGTTGGCAATCCCCTGACAATTCTTAGATACTTTCTTCCCACTAGGCTCCTCAAAATAGACAATAAAAACATTCTTGAGGCTACGGATATAACTTGCACCTAACAAATTTTCAAAAATAAAATAAAAATATTTAATAATATCCCACTGTACATTTTCAGTCAAACCCCCTGAACCAAAAGTCTAGTTTCACTCTCTGACAGACTCCATATGTCCTGACACACTTCTCAAAATGTCAAGAATGTACAGCATTCTCTCAGGACTATCACCAGGCCAACAATTGGCACCATGATATCACGGATGCCCACCACAATCCAGGATTTAGCACCATTTTGCCGCAACCAGCATTTTACCAGGGGTGGGGCATTATGCCATGGATGACTACAAGCTGCGAAGAAATACAACCATTATGCAAGGCCCAGGATTTTACCATGGGAGTGCAATAGGGTCCTCTCATGGAACCCCACAAACTGCCAAGAATGACCACCATTGTGTCTGTGCCACCACTTTAGTAGGATGGGACTGGGCAACATGCCATGGGTGTCCACAGGTTCCCAAGAGTTACCCTGCATTAAGGTGGGCAGCCTTTTACCACAGATGGGTAGTACCTATCATTAGCACCATGTGTCAGGGCCAGCATTCTACCATGGTGGGCAGTGAGCACAACACTCAGAACTCCTCATGCAAGCATGCAGATTTTCAGATATACATGCATGCACAGACACACAGTCAAGCACTCGTGCACACACAAAAATAAAATCAACTTTTTTTTAAAACATACGTTCTGCTTGGTGCTGCTATCCTTACTCCTGGTGCTAATGCTCTCCCTCTCAAAGCTGGCTCTTGTTCTTAATTAGGTAAATATTATTTTATCCTGGGAGGAGGGTTGGGTGGACAGGAGCTCCCTGGGTGCATGCAGAGGCGGGTGTGTGTATCCAACACGAGTGCCTGAGGGCAGGAGGGAGAAAACAACATTATATCCCGGGGGTGGGGAAGGAAATGGAGCAAGCAGGATTTATTTTGGAGGAGGCAAAGCAGTGCTTAATTTGAGCCTGTGGTTTCTGGTGCTCAGCAACACCAGCACTCAATCATCAACACCTGTGCTTTTGTTGAGCATCAGTTAAGGACACATTCATTTATGGGGAGATTAAGTGATTTGCCCAGAATCACAGGAGGTTGAGCCGACACCGAGACTCAAACTTGGTTCCCCAGCTCCAAAGTCGGCAGCTCTGGCCACTATGCCACATCCTCACACCACTTTCATGCTTCTGTAGTTGGTTCTGTTTTAGGCGGCGCTAACAGGAGAAATGGGCAGGGGCAAGCTGCCCCCTGATGAGAGCCCCAGCACCTATTCTTTTGCAAATTAACCACTGAGGCATAGGTTAGCATGCCTGCAGGAGTATGGGAGCAAGTGGCAGTACCTTGGTGTAGAGGAAAGGTCCGGGCAAGTGGGAAAGATTTACATGGCTCTGTCCTCTCATGATAACAAAGTAGTTGGAGAAGCTCTGGCAAATCTTCCTCCTGGTGGAGGGATTATTTTTCTCCCTTCTGCTAAATACGCTACCTCTAGGAACTCTTATTCCAACCATTTTGCTGTGCAGGTGGGTTTCTTCTATCTACCTAAAAATAATCCTAATAAGAAAAAAGCAGTAGGCTTCAATAAAATAAACACACATGGTTGCACTCTTACATACATGAAACTAAAGCTCACTAAATTAAACAAGGAAAACAAATTGGAGAAAATAGACGGCCTGTGCTTTTGGTAACTAAAAAGCAATTTTTCTTCAGTTTTGTGCATCTGATTAGAAGAATCTGGCACAACTCCAAGGTCACAGAAAGTACCAAGGTCCTTTCAAGGTTCTTGAAGCCTGTTACACCACATTTGAATTGTTCAAATCTCTCTTAGAGATTGAGTTTGTTTAACATGCTGCCATAGAGAGATGCAAGTTTCCCCACCATTCCTTCCCCATTCCAAGAATCTGTCTGAATGTTTAGTGGCACGAACCAAAACACCTGAATTTAGCACAGTGAATTAGTAGGTATCCAGGGTAAAAATGAAGATTCAGACCGCGTGTAACAGATTACTTTCTGCATGTACCGATTGTCATGTTTGAAGTGCCCTTGGCTGCTTCTTCATCTAACAGATACTGACTGATCATGAGGGAAACTCCAGGAGGGCACAAGGTGAAGAGCAATTGTATTGGAGGCTGTGATACATGTGAGCATGTTCAGTGGAGAGGGACCCTCTGGCTGCTGCTGCACTGCAGACATGGCTGGAAGGTGCTCATTTGGTGCCCTCTGCATATGTTTTGCAGTTTGCAGATTAAGGGGGAGATTAACTAAGATCTTAAGCTGTGTTGTACGTCGGCGCAAAATCTTTTTTTTCTGAGTTACTTTCCAGCGCTAAACTTTAGCGCTGGGAATAACATGAAAGTAACGCGAAGCAGCGCATAGCGCTGCTTTGCATTACTTAGCGGCAAGGGTCCTTACCATGGGTGGTGTATGGGCGTTCCCATGCAATCACCCAAGGTTTCTGACGCTAAACCCTATTTACTAAATGAAGCAGAGAGGGCTTAGCATCAGAAAACTGCGCCCTTTTGAATTAGGCGCAAAGAAGGAGAAATGCTTTCATTTCTCCTTCCTTTTCTGACTTTGTATGTGGTCTGCACTTTACAGCACACATACAAAGAGGGAAAAGGGTTAAAGTTAGTCTAAGCATGGTATTTTGTACTGTAAGGCTATCCTTCCAGTACAAAACCTATGCTAGACTCACACAGACACCCTTGCACTATGGTGCAAAGGTGTCTCCGTGGCGCACAGCAGCGGACTTCAGCACCAGCGCTAGGGAAAGGGGAGGAGAGTGCCATATTTCTGTAAATATGGCGCTCTCCTCCTCTCTCCTTTTCACGCAGCGCAGCATTTGTGGATGCTGCATTGCGCTGCGTAAATAAGTGGTAAATCTGGCCCAAAGTGATATAACTTCATTCTTGAAGGGACAGCAATGAGGTGCAAAGGTGAACAATGGTGTTGGATGGTGTGGAGTTCTCATCAAACAGTGGGCATTAGTTAAAGTGAGTGAATCTACCAGTGGCGGCTCTTCCGCTAAAAGCAGAGGAGAGTCGCCCCATTGCTTTTAAGCAGTGTCACTAAAGGAAAAATAAAATGATAATGACTCTAAGTTATTATCATTTTATTTTTTCTTTGTTGCGGCAGCTTTGCGTGCGGGACAGAGCGTGGCTGCTCTGGTGACGTAGCAGGGGAGGTGGGAGTGGTTTGCACTCCCTAAAGTGCCCTCTGGGGCCGGCCAAACATTCATGCGCAACTTGCATGTTTTCCATGCAGGCTGCATTACAGCCTGCATTGAGAAGATGCCCAGCCTCCCAATCTCTGGCTGAGCGCCGATCCACGGCGCTCGGACCAATCACAACACTGCATTGCAGCGTTGTGATTGGTTATCAGGAGGCTGAGAGCCGGGTGCATCCTGCTTCCTGCCCTGGAAGCAGGGAAGAGGACCTAGAGAAGGCAGCGGCGACGGTGGGCAGCAGCGGCAGACAGGTAAGTGTGTATTTTGTTTAATTTCATTCCCTCCTCCTCTCCCCTGCGACCCGACCCCCCACGCCTTCAAATACCAGCTGCCACTGGAATCAACATAGGATATTGATGCTAGAGTCATAGTGTCACAGGTAAATATTATTTCATCTTCTATTCCATATGATGTCATAGATGCTACATTGATTACTTTGTGGCCGTCGTCCTACTTAGACCAAGTTAGTTTGAAATTGTGATCCAGTAATAGAAGAGGGCTCATTTGTGGTTAACTAGAGGGTGTGGCTATAGTTAATGAAAATGGGCCTTGGACTGAGTAATTCCATAAACACATTTTGTGAATTTGCAGATGTCACTCTTGCCATCAGGAGAGAGAATGAGACAGAGCGGCTCACTGATTTTGAGCTTCATACATTGCAATAATGGAAGGGACTGGGTAAGTGAGAGAATGTCAGTAGAGGATGGATTAAGCATTCAATTTCGTGTTTCCTTTTTCCTCCATGCTTGCTTTTTTGCTATATGTGCTTGTTAAATTTACAACTTATATCAGAGGGAACATCATACGAATTTGCTTATGTAAATCAGGATACTGAGCTCTACTGAGATGAAAGAACTTGTAAACAAACAAGTAAACCACATAGTGTATGTCTAAAAGTCCTCCACCAGGATAGCCACCCATGGACAACTTTGCCTATAGAACTAGAAGAGTGCCAAAATGCTTGCTCTTCAAAATTAAAAAACAATCATGAATCAACTTTCATTAGAAAAAAAAAATGTAAACATGTAACGCAGTGGCGTAGCAAGGGGGGATGCTGGGGCGGTCCCAGGTGGCATGAGTTTTGGGGGCGGCGTCTCCCGCTCTTACATGAGTCATTGCTGCACTTCAGTGCGGCTGCGGGGCGGCAAAGGCAGGGACCGCCACAGGCGGCAAAGTGCCTAGCTATTCCACTGATGTAACGTCTTTGAAAAAGATAACCAGTTCAGTTGTACATGAAGAAACTCTGATTAACTATGAGATGTGATTGATCCATTGGATCCAGGGTTGAAGAGAGAGGGAACTTTCCTCATGGGGGGGAGGGATCATGGGTGTTGGTAATGGAAGTGGGAATTGGACTAGGTTTTGCCTGACGGACCTTTCTTGGTACCTTCACAGCACCCACCCCTCACCACTTCAGAGGAAACTTTCATGCAGAGAACCAATCTCAATTCTGATACTACAGAGAGCGAAAGGGTAAGTGAAGGGAGAATCAGTGAGTGGAAGATAAACCATACACTCTAGTGTTTTCTAGTGTTGAATAACATTTCTTGGCCTCCTGCACTGGCTCTTATAAACGGATATCAGTCATTTCAATGTAATTATAAACAATGAAAACCAGTATATAACATAATTTGTCCATCCAAACATTTAAATCAACATTTAATGCAATTTAAAGTAAATAACATTTACATTGCTTACAGATACAATGCCGAATTGTTTTAATATATACAAAGCTATGTTTTTTAAAGTGAATCATGCTTTAGAGAACTTGCCTGACATTGTCTTTAGCTTTGCAAGAGATGTGGCAATATGCATCCTGTAGATATAGCAAAAGAAATAACCTGGTTGCACAGCTGCCTTGAAAAGCTCTGACTATGACTATACCCCATGATGAACCCTACAACCTTATGACCTACTTAGATACATCCATCTATAGGACACATGCAAAACAAGAGATATTTCACTCCTCATACACCAAAGCAGCACTCACATACACAGCTTACTCTTGGGGAACTTAATGGCCCAGATAAGACAGTCTAGACAGGGTTCCAGGGGAAGAGTTGGTTTTCCCATTGTGCTTAGGGTATGAAGGCCTGTACTCCATGACTTATCAGCTGCCAACAAGCATTAGTCATTCCATGTACTGGTCATAGATGTCACTAGTCACCAATGATAAAAGGCACTCAGATGGAATGCACAAATAGAGGGATGAGTACGTGGATGGTTGTAGAGTGAAATGCATGGATGGATGGCTAGATAATAGGAAATGCACATGAATGGATGAAGAGGGAGGGGATGTGTGTGTGGGGATGGTTCTTAGACTGGATCTTGCCTGATGTTCTTTTTTTTCTCTTTATGGTGTCTTCACAGGAGCAATCACGCCAGGACACGCTGGAAACGAGAGAGAACACAAGTCTTGTACCTTATGATTTTGGACGTCAAAGGGTGAGAATGAGGGTTCTGTTGTGGGTCATACCATGCCAGGGATGGTCAGTTATGTGTGCAACAGACTAGTGATGTTGTAGGCAGATGAGATTAAAATGCTGAGAAGGATCAGAATGCTTAAAGGAACTTTGGTTTGCTGAATCTCACTAGCCAACCCAGATATCCACTGGTGCCATTTCTATCCCACATTTATTACAGAACTCAGATTTTTTCTCATAGGAAAATACATTTTTTATTAGGCTTCATGCTAGATGTCTTCAGCTTTTGCTGTCACATGTTGTGCAAGACTTTGGTGCATTAAAGAGTACCCTAACAGAGAAGAAGTCTTAGTTGTTGGTATGATTGCATATGACGTATGAGAGAAAATAATGATCATGAATCTGAATGTTCATTTTAAAAGGTGAAAAATCAGCCAATCAGGTATAAACATATTGAAAAACTGAGAGTGCCTTGGAAGGGCGCTTTCATTGCACTCAAAGGAGAATTCCCATTTACCATTTGATAGTGTGGAGGATTGTTGTCAGTTTCAATGTGATCTTGCAGTTGGGTGGCGACAGCTTGTCCCAGCAATTAATTCCTTCATTTCTTCAGTTGGCAACTACTGTCCTCTCCAGTGAAGCATTCATAGGAATGCATCAATATGTGCTACAAATTCTGCTGGCTGTGGACATGTTTGCTTCACTCCATACAATCTAGAGTGGATTCTGGACTGTACCTCACTTTATGCAGTCTAAAGTGGATCCTGAAACATATCTTACATCATACAATGTAAAGGTTCTAGAATGTATCTCACTTCATACAATCTAAAGGGGATTCTGGAATTGGTCACACTACACACAATCTGAAGTAGATTCTGAAAGCAGTATGACACTGGAGAATCTATAATCCTTTTTCAAACTAGGCAGACCAAACCATGGAGATTACTGACTGGTGAAAATAGAAGGATCTTTTGTGGTGGGCAGAGAGGTGATGTGAGTGTGAAGAGTGGTGCAATACGTCGATTGCATACCCGTAATGCTCGTGTTTGCTTCTTCACAGCTGCCACTGTGGCATGACGCCCCTGAAATGTTTCAGAGCAGCCCTATAATTGTGCTCCAGATTGATCCCTCTTCTGGAAGAGAAATGGTAGGTGAAAGGAAATATCAATGGATAGGCCTGAACCATACCATGAGTATTCATTTGGCCTCTTGCGCAGGCTCAGTTGTCCTTCAGAAATGGTGTCTAAAATCCATCCTCATCTTGCACCACCTACTCCTCCTTCTATGTAACTTCTATGTCCAATTCCTAAACTAAAATGGCTCCATGACAGTCCTTTAACACACCTCTTCTCAAATTGATGTTTGCTCAATCCTTCCAAGCCCTGTCTGGATAGCTCATCTTTACACCATAGTTCTCTCCTTACAGCTCCACTTCTTCCTCTTCTTTCCCATCAAACCACATTATAGCCAGAATTACTGTCTTTGCCAGTGCATGTTGGTACTCGTGTCCAAATTACATATGGATTGTGAAACCATATTTAACATAAGCATTGTTTATACCTCATTTTAAAAGCTTAATAGAACGCTTAACTAATCTAAATCCATTAATGATCTCTTTTGAAAAATAAACGGTTTCTGCACTATTTGTGTTAATTGTGCAATAAATGACAGAACAAAATGACTTTGTCTCAAACATAGTAGATGGATTGTGAAACCATAATTACCTTATGTATTGTTTATACATCTTTTTAATAGTAATAGACAGCTTAACTGATATGAATCCAAAAATGTTTTTTTAAACAAATAAGCTATTTCTGCATTATTTGTGATATTCTTGCAATCATTTACATAACAAAATGGTTTTGTCTCAAGCATAGTAATTTTACATTTGAAAAATAGACAGGATGCATGCTTTTACACAATTAGAAAGCTAGTATGGAATCAGTTTGCCTCCTGTTTTGTCGATGTGCAAATATCATTTGCTCAAAACTGCATAAAAGAAACAAAAATGGTGTGAACTTATTTGACCTAGATTTTCTGGAATTGCCCCAGTGCAAACTTTGTGTTGTATGGCCATGGCTCTTTAGCACTTGGTGAGATTAGAAAGACAAGCTGTTGAAGCCTGACTGTGGGTATCACTGCCCACCCCTCCCAGGCTTTTCCTCCCTTATCACTTTGTCATTTCCTCAAAGCTGTCAAGATTCAGACTTGACCAGCTACTCAAGCCCAGGTTTCTTTTCTTAGGATTCTGTGACTTATAGTCCTTGTTTCGTGTTGCTAAAAAGGACTACAAGCCCCAAAATGCAATGAAAAAACCCAGACTAAAGCAGCTAGTCACATATGTAACTGGGGAGCTTGGCACAGTTGAGAAGTAAATGCCAGCTCCATTTTGCCATGTCTACACTCCTACAGCACAAACTTTGGTCCCAAGGTGAGTATTTTGCAACCGAAAATTATTAGCACTTGTTTTGATTCATACTTTTGAAAGTACTAAAGGCCAAATGAATCATTAACGCATGTACGTATTAACATGCAGATAATGTAATTGTTCAATACAGTTCATGAATCACGTTTGCTGTTTGGTGCATGATTAGTTTGTGTTTTGTGTTCAAGTTACCTAAAAAGGTAAAAGGTTTTTCTGTTTCATTAGCCTTAAAAGAAATGTATATTTATATATGTCTGTCTTTTCCTTTTCCAGGTGGCTGTGCATATCTCCTAAAACCTGCTGGTTGTCTGCACATGTATGCAGTACAATGAGGACTGCTTGTGCTTTTTTAGAAATAATTTTGTTGAGTTACATATTAGAGAATGAAAATGTTGTAGTATACTGTAGAATAAAAATGATGTTTTAGAGATGCGTATGGGAGTCTAATAATTATGTTGATGTTTAGATGTTTTTTTGGAAATTTGTACCTCAGATTGCGCCTGACATTTACTGGATCCTGTAAGTGGAGTTAGGGCTGGGTATAGTTTGTAGTCCCAACTAAGGGCCTCATTACGATGTCGGTCGGAGTTGCCTCCAACCGATACCGTCGCGGTCTCAGGACCGACCGACCTCCGGTCGGCAGTCCCGTCACTGTAATTACAATGCGCCCGCACATGGTGCGGTCGCATACTCCCATTTCTCTATGGGAGTTTGTGCTGCAGCCATAAACCGGCCATAGCACAAGCTCGCATAGAGAAATGGGAGAATCTGTTTATCCCTGCACCGCTTGGCACGCACCTAAGGGTGCCTGCCACACGGTGTAGAGATTAACAGGGGGGCACTATAGGTGCCCCCTCAGCCCCCAACTGGAGGCCGCAGGGTGAAGGGGGTCCTGCTAGGGGCTTCCAATGTCACTTTCTGACAGGTTTTCCATGTCAGAAAGCCCTACATGGAAAGCCTGTCGGAAACCGACATCGTAATCCCAACGGCGGAAACGGCATCCATAAGGATTTGGGGCATTCCTCCAACTGTCCAATGGGCTCCTTGAGCCCATCATAACCGAGCCGGAATGACCGTCCGGTTTCACTTTCGACCACCTACATCGTAATGCAGCGATCAAAACTGAAACCGCGATTAGAGTCAGAAAGCCTCCGACCTGTGGTCGGAGGCTTTCCGACTCTCATTGTAATAAGGCTCTAAGATGTTACACAAAGTGCCACAAACTGTGCTAGCAATGCTCTACCATTTCTGAACGGGTTCCTCATGTATGGTACCACTGTCCACCAGGCATTTTATCCATCCTAGACATGCCAGACGTTTTTGTGGGGCCTGAGTAAACAATCTAAAGTGGAATCCTTAGGACTTCATTTCAAAATTTAAAAGTATGCCCTAGAGGGAAAGAACAAAATGGCACTTTAAGCATCTAGGGTATTAGCTGTTTTTTCTGACTCGTCTCTAATATCAAACATTCACAAACCCAAGAGGTCTCACCTTTACAATTCTTGTTTATAAAGCATTGTTTAAAGTAAAAGAAAAATATTAAAATACTGTAGGAATAGCAAACATTTATCTTACGGTATTTTGAGACTGAACATTGATTTCAATAGTTTCAATCTTTGTAAATAGTTATGTCAGGAGATTTGTAAAGCGCCAGGTTACTCCAATAGTATGGTTTATTTTTTCAAATTTTTCACTGGAAGCTCTGAACAGGATTTAAAAAGCTTATAGCATGTGGTCCTGCTTAAAATTAATATTGAGAACTAACTGCAGGTACTTAAAAGCACATAGTAGTTAAAAATGAAGGAAAATGCTTGCCACCTTCTATCTGACTAAGAACTGCAACAAATGCTCCAGCCATTTTGTCCTGTGCAACAACCTGTGGGACATATTAACCGCCTATGGGAGAACAGACATTATAGTCACTCTTCGGCCTCGAACACAGGTTGAGTAGTTACATCTGCTTGGCCCTGCCTGCAGCATGATAAATTTTGCTTTGTATGCCATGATCTGGGCTTTGATGCAATATGTGGAAGGTGGAAGTAAAACAAATGCATAAAGTATACCCATTAGTAAGCTTGTATGTTCATGTGCTCTTATAGAACAGCTGGGAGGGTGAGAGGCAACACAGGGAATTCAGGGGGACAAGAATGTAAGGGGGACGCAACACATGGCAAGAAATAAAGAAATCACATGTAGCCACTGGAGAACTCAGAAAGAAAAAAAGTAGGTCCCTGAGCCATTGAAAGACGTAAGATATCCAGTCAAAAGAATGGTGAGGCAGCTATGCTCTAGAGGAGTGCCACACACAGAAAAAGGAATGCCATCAAATAAGAAGCAAGCAAACAAGATTGACAAGAAAGCCAACAAATGCAAAGCAATTGATGTTGGGGAAGTTCTCATTTAAGCCAACAAAAGAGCCAAAAGGTAGCAAAATCTTTTTTTTTTCAACAGGAAAAAAGTGTAGTTCAAGAACCTGTTTGTTTCTTTTTAACAAAAAGTGCATCAATAAAATGTTTGCTGCGCTGAAATCATTATCTTTTCAACTTTCAGGAAAAGTTTTATTTACCACTTTTGCATTTTTCTAAGTGGCAGTCCATGAAACCCATAGATGAGCCTGGAAAGTTCCGAAAACTAGACAAAATGTTCAGTTCTGCAACAAGTCATTTGTGCAGATCGCTCATGGTTTTACCAAAGAAACTAACTGTTGCAATAAAAAATCATGGAAAAATGGAAAAAATTGAAATAGCTGATGTTTTTATCTGTAAGTTTTTGTCCTGATGGCTGATTCATAAAAGTAATCTGCCATTTATATCTATAAGATCGTTCTGATGGCAGGTACATATAGTATTTGTTGATTGTCCAAACAACTTTGATACCCAGAGCCAACAACTAATCTGCGGATTACAATAATTTTTCATTGTTTATCGATCATACTGCATTTTATATGGCAAAATCTAATGAATTAAAAATGGGTATGAAGAAACCCTATGCATTTTTTAATGCAATCAAGATCCTGAGTTTAGGAATAGTGATTATTTGTACTACTGCGCATTTGGGGCTGCCTATACTAGCGTGTGATTCAGAGGGCATTTCGCCAATTGTGTTCTTTTTTGCACACGTCTTACATTTAGAAGGTAAAAATGGAAAGAAATTCAATTGATAATAACAAACATCAACTATTCTGTATTCCTAAACGTCCCCGATACAATGGAGTACTCCAATTTAGTGACTGGGGCCCTATTAGTAGTGACAAGAAAGGGACTAAAATGCAATGTGGGGACATCACATTTTCAAGAAAACTGACCTAGGTTGGTAATATGGGGAGCTGTGGAATTTGGGCTCAGGGTTGGCTACCACCCTGGGCAACATCCCAAACCCAGACATTTCTGAAAACAAAGGCACTTGGGGGAGTCAGAGATACTGTGACTTCTGTGTATCTATACACTACAAAATTCAAGTTTTGGCTATAATCATGTATTTTCCTCAAATTTCCATGAGACGTAGGCCTCTTCTGGGGTGAAGGCATAGCCATTGCTTGGGCAGGAAACCTCTACCTGTTTTTTTTTTATTACCATTCCTAGCGCCTAAGGAGCTTCTGCTCTCCGGGGGCTGGGGGGAGGACAGATTGGTGATAATACCCTCTAATCTCCCTCCTTAGACTGGAAGGAAGACTTCCTTTTTTTGTATTCGGGGGCTCTTGCAGAGATCTCTAAGCAGGGCTACAGTAGGGAGATTTATCATAAAAATGGGAGATTCCTCCCTTTCCAACTATACCCCTCCCATGGCAATCAGTGCTCAGGGGCTAAGCTATGTCTCCCAAGTACCAACGGGAGTGAAAGTAAAATGAGTCTTATTACTCATTTTACTTTCCCTTTCTAATGATGCTGATCAATTAAAAAAACTTGGGCTGCTGGGGAAGCTCTTCACAAGCTGCCTGAGCTGAAACATTAAAAAGAACCCCTGTGGTTCTATCACCAGAGGAATTTCCAGGCCTGGATGCTTTGATATGACTTCCTCGTCAATAGTACCTAATGGTTTGTGCTGACAATGGGGAGATCACATCAGTAGCACCCAATGGGTTAAAATCTCTAAATATCACAGCACAGGTGTGGGGCTCTGAAGAATTGGTTCTGACGAAAAATGACCCTTCACCAACATTCCATCCTTCATGTTGTGCCTAAGCTGTCCGTAATTTTATAATGGCATACCCCCCCCCCCCCGCCCCCCCCCCCCAAGGGCAACTTATTTTCGGAAAATGTGTACCAACTATCCTTATTGAGGAGGCTACTAAATGAAGTGAAGAGTGCAGTTCCAACACATACTCCTAGTTCACACAGTGAATTTCTAATTGCCTATGATTCAATTTGTGGTTCAGATATGTGTATTAATAGCAATGCACATAAAAGGTCCCTTAACGTGCAGTAGCTGAAAAAATTGAAATCCAAAATTTCACACGAAGGCTCAAGTCAACGCAGTGTGCACCTCCTGCTTCCACATCCTACACATGCTACAAAAGATCTTCAAATTGCTGCCTCAAAACACCAGAAGGACTGTCTCACAAGCATTCATCACCAGCAGGCTGGACTACAGCAACACTCTCTACGCCGGAATCACCAAACAACTCCCACGCCATACCCACATCACACCACACCTCAAGAAGCTTCACTGGCTCCCTATTCATAAGCGCAGCCAATTCAGACTTCTCACACACATACAAAGCCCTGCACAACACAGGACCAGAATACCTCAACAGCTGTATACACTTTCACCAACCCACCAGACACCTATGCTCTGCCTCACTCTCACTTGCACACATTCTCGCATTCGCAGAAGCAAAACTGGAGGTAAATCATTCTCCTACATCGCACCTAAGACATGGAACAACCTCCCTCAACACATCAGGGCCTCCTCTTCACTTCTTGAGTTCTGCATGAAGCTGAAGACCTGGCTCTTCTTATAAGCACCTTTGGGACCTCAGACCTACACACCTGCCCAAGCCCCTGAATACCCTCTCGGGTGATTAGTACTCTATACAAATCAATATAACAGAGCACAGGGATTTATTAAATATTTGACAGGTCCCTGTGAAATATGGGTTTCTTTATCATAATGAAAAAGCTCAAATCAGAGGTTTACCATTGTTTCGGCCACTAGGATTATGCAGCAATGGAGGAAGTGCAGCAGTGTTATCCATGGTATACAGTATGAAAAGGCAAATTGTGCAGCATGATGTTGCACATTCTCTGGCATGATTCATTATTTTTATAAAGGCCTATTTGATTTTGCCAATTTAACAAAATAAATGTAGTACGTGCAGCAGTTTAATATTGGCATAGGTGACGAAATCGGCATAATATGGCAGAACTACACATTAGCCTATTCCCACTCCCTACCCAACGTCTTCATATTAGGAAAGGTGACCAAATAGTGGACCGTACCAAATCTAAATCTGGTCAAGACATAGCGGTGTTGAGTGTTATTAACACAGGACTCATAGTATTGACAATACTCCCTGGGGGTAATGGACATGCAGAAAGCAACCGTCCGTTTCTTCATCTCTTCGCACATTCTTCGATCATACATGTATTTGAAGAAAATAGCCGTAATATGGCTCTTGGTGAGGGATAAAATTTTATCTGTGTCTTGCCTCACTGACAAGTTAAATAAAGTACTAAAGGGTATATTCGTCCAATCAACAGGTCCAAATTCACACATTGCTCAACCGTCCCCAGGCCATTCCTAAATCGGAACTATGCTTCTGATAGGATAGAATTATCCTGTACCCATTCCTCTAACCGCATTAATAGAACCCTACTCATCAATTTTACTGAGGAGTACAAGAGGGAAATAGGGTGATAACATTTGTGATCTGATTTGTGACCCTTCTTAAAAATGGGTACAATTAGTGAGACAGCCCAGGAGAGAGGACTCATAGGGGGATATGTACAAGGAAGTGGCGGAGAGAGGTATTAGCCGTCATGGCTTAACCCCTCTCTCCGCCACTTCTGAAACGCAAGGCTGCATCATATTTACAAGAATGTGGTGCAGCCTTGCATTTCCCCCTGCGATGGCGCTAAGTTTAGCAACTTAGCGTCAACGCAGGCACCCTTGCACCATAGTGCAAGGGTGTCTGCGTGCAGAGGAGGATTGTTAATGTGTAGGAAGGTGTCCCTTCCTGCACATAAACAATCCTAAAATGCCATTTTGTCACTTTCATGTGTGCTGCTTCATGCAGCACACATGATAGTGGCAAAATGGCATTTTTTCATTTAGATTGTTTATGTACAGGAAGGGGGACCTTCCTGTACATAACCAATCCATGGCATTTTGCTTTTTCCATGTGTGCTGCACAAGGCAGCACACATGCAAAAGCAAAAACGAGGAGAAATAATGCATTTCTCCTCGTTTCACCAACTTAACACCAGGTTTTACCTGGTCTTAATGTTGGCGCTGCCTCCTGTGTACGCCACCCTTGAACATAGGGGGGCAGCGTCAAAAATAGGCCTGGGCGGAAAACTACGCTACACTCGCGGAGTTTGCGGAGTTTGCGCTACTACGCGCTACGCGAATTGCACGTAGCACAGTGCAAAAACGCGTAGCGTAGCGGGCATTTTTTGCTTGCTCGCGGTCCTCAACGTCAAGATGGCGACCGCAAGCGAGCAAAATCAACATCCCGGCGAGACTTTTTCCTCGTTCGCGATCAGCAACATCAAGTTGCCGATCGCGAGCGTGGAAAATAAACCTCCCGGCGAGATTCTCAATGCGGGGAGGTCAGGTTTCTCATTGCGAGTGGTCGCGTATGCTCATGACCGCTCGCGATGAGAAACTACCAGTCCGCGTTGAGAAAGCTGCCGCTCGAGTACAAATCTACTCGAGCGGCAGAAAACGACCGCTTGCACTGTGCAAGATGCCGTTTGCAATGATTGCACAGTGCGGACAAGCATCCGGCACTGTGCAATCAGTGCGAACAGCATTTCCCTACCGCACTACGCAGTTCGCGTAGCTACGCGTAGCGTGCGTAGTGCGAAGTGCACTTCGCGTAGCTACACGTAGCGCCACTACGCGAACTACGCCCAGGGTTAGTCAAAAACAATGGGTGTTGCGGTGGAACGCCCACCGCAACACCCACTGCCCACCCCTTTCACGCTAACCATAGCATGAAAGGGGGCCTTATTTACCAGGCAGCGTTAAGCCATGTTAAGTGGCTTAACGCTGCCTTGTAAATAAGGCACAGCCCCTATCGCCACCACAACGCCGATAAAAGTCACGTTGTGGGGGCGATAGGGGCTTGCACATATGCCCCATTGCTTCTGCAGCCGCATTAAACACCTGTGTCAAAATGGGTCCCCATAGATCCCTGGCTGCTTTAAAGACATCTATTGGTAAACCATCGGGGTCAGGAGCCTTTCTGCCTGCACTATGATGTAAAGCAGGGAGAACCACCTCAAGAGTAAGATTTAGGGGGAGAGAGCTCCAACCAGGATCTCCCTCACAAACACAGTTAGGCAACAGTCCCCCTGGTTCTGCTTGAAAATATCCGAAAAATGGACAACCCATTCTTCACAGGAGACAAAGGAATTAGGCTATGTAATTAGGTCGGTTTTAAAAAAAAAAAAGGGGCCCAGGGCATTAACCGTATCCTAAAATAGCTTATTGTCCTTTGTTTCAGCAGCTTTGGTCAGTTTTATCCATGCTTCTTCCTGTAGCACTTTCTTCGTGACTGCTAATACCTGATTATAATTTTTACGAAGTAACTTAATAGCCATATGGTCCCAGGGAGAACTATGTAGGGTCACTTTCAAGCGCTGAGAGGCCCGAGTACACAGGTGGTCGAACGACCCGCAATTTCTAGTTTGTGTGGGTCTCTGAATTTGTGTCAAAAGAGAATTAATAGAACATGGGATGTGCTTAAAACTAGACAACAGTTTTTCATGATCCACCACCTCCTCCAAGCAGTAGCTGAGCTCTGCTGAGTTCTTATTTCATGTAAAACACTATTAAGCTCTATTCTTGTCCATTGAATCCGTACGCCATTAGGCCTAACTGGGGTAATATTAAGGACTAGAATGGATACCTCACATTTGTTGGCCCAAAAAGAAAAAGGTAACATAATAGGGTTATGGTCACCCATTGCAGTTAGAATGATACTATATGATCACAAGCTCATACTGAGAGATACGGCTGGGCCAGTGGCTGACTTCATGAAAGGGGACTCTCTAAGATGCGGATTGCTCAATGTTAGATCCCTGTGTAAACACTATATGGAGATACAGCTGTTATTAGAGTTACACGAGCTAGATGCCCTGGTGATGACTGAGACTTGGACTCATCCCGGGTCTGATCTAGAGCTGGGTTTGGCCTGTCCTCAGGGCTATAAAGCTTTTCATAAGCCACGCCCAAGTGGTAGAGGTGGAGGGCTTGGGATCATATTTAAGGAGGCATGGAATTTTTCTCCTGTAGATATTGATGAGGTTGAAGGGGCTGAGCTATTGGGCTTTGCGCTAAAGGATCTGGGGAGACAGGTACTGACTGGTATTATCTGTTATAGGCCTCCAGGAACGGCCAGTCTCCTGCAACAAAAAAATCTGATTGATGTTTTTAGTAATATGGCTCTTTCACATGCCAGATTGCTAATACTAGGAGATTTTAACCTTTGGGCCAATGGGAGCATGGACCCCGGGTATAATAATCTCTTACAATCCTGTATGGATTTGCAGCTCCCTCAAAGGGTGGTAGAACCTACACATATAGGAGGACATGTGTTGGACCTTGTTTTTGCGGGGAAAGACTCATTGGAAGTGGTAAATGTTCTGCCGATTGGCTGGTCCGATCATCATTTAGTTCAGTTTGATGTACTTAACATTAAGCAGAACAGCCTGGCAATTGTGAAGGAGACTAGATGTCTCCTTAGTAGGGATTGGAAAGGTCTCCTGAGGAAAGCTGGTACCGCTCCTGTATTCCATCTAGAAGAATCTTTCGACCCCGGGAAACAGGTGGATGAAAATTATACCACCTTTTGTCTTTTGATCAATGATCAACTTGATCAGCTTGTTCCACAAAAGCAAGTAAAAAAGTAGGCAAACCCTCTGCTCCTTGGTATAATGCTGAACTACAAAAGTTAAAACTTGGCTGTAAGCAAGCAGAACGGCGGTGGAGGAGGGGATACTCTGATATAGCTAAAGCTGAGTGGAAGGAGAAAATTCTCTGCTATAAGAAATATATTGCCTCCGCTAAAGCGGAATTTTTGCAAATGCAATTTTGAAGGCACCTAATAGCTCCAAAAGTGTTTTTAAAATAATGAATGACATCGCCACCCCCGATTGTACAAAAATAAGACTCCCCCAACACAGGAACTCTGTGACAGTTTGGCTGTTTTTTTAAAGATAAGATCTGTAAAATTATTAAAGGGATGGAAGGGGATAGTACAGTTGATGGGGCTAGTGGTCTACTACCTGACAGGAAGGAGGACTGGAAGGGAACGAATGAAGTTTCAGATCAGAGGCCTCTTTTAGATCACTTTGAAATTCCCACGCTGGAGGATTTCACTCGGTTAGCCTTAGGAATTTCCTCTGGTTCATCACTGGACCCTCTTCCCCATAGGATTTGGAAGGCATTAGGCTCTGAGCTGTTCCCTATGCTAAAGCAGCTGTGTGATCAGTCCCTGGGTAGTGGAGTGGTCCCCCCCTGCTGGAAGCAAGCAGTTGTAACCCCTTTACTAAAAAAAACGTTGCTTGACCCAGCCTGCCTAAAAAACTACAGGCCTATCTCGCTCCTCCCATATCCGGTTAAGATCATGGAGCGCCTTGTAAGCAGGGCACTCTCCCAGTTTCTGGAGGTAAATAATTTACTGGATGCCGGACAATTCGGCTTCCGCCCAGGACATGGGACTGAGACTGCCTTGCTGACTGTGTTGGATGATCTTCGTCTGCGTGTGGACATGGGTCAATCTACTATACTGATCCTGTTGGATCTGTCCGCCGCATTCGACACAGTCAATCACAAGGTTCTCCTGGAACGATTGGAAGGAGTGGGGGTAGTGGGCCTGGCCCAGAAATGGCTGCATTCATATTTGTCTGACAGATGTCAGGCTGTGGCCCTCCCCCCCTTTCAATCTAAGTTTATTAAGATACATCATGGTGTACCGCAAGGCTCTGCTATCAGCCCTATTCTTTTTAACGCCTATATGCGTCTGTTGGAAAACGAGGCAGTATCTGTGAGGCCTGCACAAATAACATGACTACATTTGTCCTTCACTGGGAACCAAACACCCAATTGTAGCGCCTGACTCTCAGAGGGTAGCGTTGCAGAGCAGTCTGAGGCTTTACTCAAGGGAGGTGGTGTGGGCTAGTAATCGCCATTTGCAGGTGCGCAGAAATAACACTCAATAATTGATTGTCCAGTCTGTACTTTGCTTTATAAAAGTAAGAGTACATTTATTAAACACACACACTACTCAATACTATGCACCAATTTACAAATATACATAAGCTGTTGGAATTACTTTGTGACATTGTGTAACATCTCCACCCCTCCCAAAAGGGGGTGGGGTCTAATACCACCACTCCCATGTATGCACATCATCTTGCCCCCTAATGCAGTGTGTTGAGCATAACCTGGAGCGAGGCCCTGCGCACTGGCACCATCCCAGTGGCGACCCACCCCATTACCTCAACACGCATTAAAAATAGGTTCACCTGCCCTAGTGACACATAACCCTGACTGAGCATCTTATATTGACCATACAGTATGCACCCCTACATATTCAGGGCTAACAGTCTGGGTTGTTCCTCACTTAAGCGCAGCAGCAAAAATACATGTTTACGCACACTTTAGAATGACAGTACTCAGCACATTTGTTGGACATTAAAATGCGTTGCAATTACAGCCCCTAAAGGCATCACAGATGAAATCACAGGATTACGCATATCCAGCCAGACACCCTAGCAGGAGTGTCTGGCAACATAGCCCACTTTGCTTATGACATCAGCTTACACAGGTACCTTCACATTACATATATGACCTTCAGTCCCTCTAAAAAGGAATAACCGTGAGTAAATGCAGTTCTGGTGCAATTACACCTCTTCACCTCCAGGGGATGCCCTTCTCCAGACATCCCCAACTCAGCCCTTCACTCCATGAAGCACTTTGCAATACACCCTCAGCTGTAGAACAAAAGTTCCAGCCCAGAAGGTGTAATGAAACAGGTTGAGCCCTCGAGGGGTTATCCTTTTTAAAACCCTAGGACACTTAGGGTGGGACTTAACTTCGTGCTGGGGGGAGACTGCGCTTCTCCAGCAGCTCCCCCAGCACCCTTTTTCATTCTTGAGGGTGACCCCCTCCTCTTGGGGCCACCAGGCACAAAAACCGGCAGATTTCCAAATGCCTGGCAAGGCATTATGGGGCGCTTTGTGCTCCTCTGCATGAATATCGGATGAGCGGCTCTCCCGCTGTGCCGGCGAGAGCCGCGATCGATCTGGCGCTTCGCGCCCCATCTTCTGGCCTCGGTGGGGGGCCCGGTCCCACCCGGACCCCCAGGTAAGGGATACGGCTCGGGGAGCCCACCCCCGGCCGCTCCTGCCAATTTTCGGGGCCCGGTCCCACCCGGGCCCCTCCTTCTCTCTCTGGGGTCCCAGTCACACCCGGGACCCCGCGCGGTGCTGGTGTTCTGCTTTGGGGGGCCCCGGTCCCACCCGGGACCCCGCATGTCCTCTTGTTGGAGGGCAGCTCGGGGAGCCCACCCCCGGCTGCCCCCGCCGGCCAGCACCTCGCGTGCTGCCGCGGGAGCCGGCAAGGCATTTCTGGCCTGCCCGCTCTGGTGGGCAGACGTGTCGGACCTCGGGGGGAGTGCGGCTGCACTCCCCCGGCCTCCGCCTGCTTTTCGGGGCCCGGGGATGGGGTCCCGGGCCCCCGGACCTCTTCGGGGGGGCGCGACGGCGCTCCCCTCCATCTTGCGGTTTGGCTTCGGTGGGGGCCAGGGTGGGCTCCTGGCCCCTCCCCCTGGGGAAATCTTCACGGGGAGCGCGACGGCGCTCCCGACTTGACTTCGGGGCCCGGGGATGGGGTCCCGGGCCCCCTTGGCCACTCTTCGCGGGGGCGCGACGGTGCTCCCCCGCCTCCTGTCTTCGTGGGGGCGCGGCGGCGCTTCCCCCGTCTTCACTTGCTCGGTGGGGGCCAGGGTGGGCTCCTGGCACCCCGTGTGGGGACATCTTCACGGGGAGCGCGACGGCGCTCCCGGCTTGCTCGGGGCCCGGGGATGGGGTCCCGGGCCCCCTGGGTCACCTTCACGGGGAGCGCGACGGCGCTCCCGGCTTCCTTCCTCCCCAAGGGTCAAAGGTCGCTCACCTTCCGGGGGCCATATCTCAGCCCCTGGGGGTCCGATCTGCCCCATTTTCACGTCCTCTCGCTCCTGGCGGCGGCCCCAGCCACTGGGAGCACTCTCCTTCACCCTCCGGGCCTCCAAGAGGGGGCATTCTGCAGGGAGCGGTCTTCACTGGCTCCCTGCGCCAGACTTTCACCTGGCTCTCCTCCTGGGCCTCTCTTCTCCCTGCGCAGAGGCCCCTGCTTCTGCGCACCGGTCCTGGGCTCTTCTTCTGGCGCTGTTAGGGGCCTGGGGGACAGTCAGGGGGTACCTCCTTCCAACTGCCCATTGCCAGGCTCCAGCACCTTCCGCCTCCGCAGACCACACCCCAGAGAGAGCTTCTCTTCCTTCGCAGACACTTTTAAAAGTTGAGTAGGGGGGCTGGCAGGAAGTCTCTGTTGATCCTATCAAACAGCGACACATCACTTCCCTGCCCCTGCTCCCTCCTTCTTGTCCAGCCTCTGGGTTTGTTCAAAATGGCGTCGTCCAGGGTCTCTGGCCACATGGTCTCTGAAACTAGAGCCCTTCCCTCCTAGGTGCAGCCTGGTGCCTGGCACCCAGTGATAGCTGCTGATGGATGAGCCTGTAGCTCCGCCTATCTTCCCTTCGTGGAAAGGAGGTCTTCGCTCTGGGAGGGAAAGGTCATCAATCCAGCCTGCTGAGGTCAACCCCCAGCCAGGCCCTGGTTATGATCTGACTCAGAGAGATGTAACATTTCTGGATGACCCAAAAGCAGTACAAATATGACTCTGGACTCTGCAGAATACTTCTTTTCACATCCGCTACAGTGGACTTTAGTGCGTGTCTGGAATCTGTAGGCCTTATGGAAGTTAATCTAGCACATGGGCTCCACATCCCCATAGGGGAATAATGAAGTGAAAAACACAGTAAAGCACACTGACTTTCCCTGGCATGTTCCTTCCTAGTGTATAAGGCCTATTCCGTGTCACCACCCAATTCTGCATAAGTCCTGCCACACCATTCACTTTGTAGCTGCTCCTGGACTGCGCACGCCAAGAATCTCCCCTGCGCAGCCCCTACACGTGTGCACACGCATGTACACAGGTGTCTGCATGTAACCAGCCCGGTGCCCCTTACTCCAGCTGCTGCGCAGCGGCTAGTCAAGCTAGGGGACACCAGTAAAATCCACATGCAGTCTCTTTCATCATGAGTTCACTGTGGATGAGTCCCAATTTATGAGGCTCTCCCACAGTAAAACCTCAACACCTAGGTGCTCAAAAAGCGAAAAATCCGGGCGGCCCATAGTGTCAGAACCACCTTCTAACAGCGTCCCTTGGTGGATGTCATTAAATCTTACGGTATAGGTCTTGTAAATTATGCGGATGACACCCAGCTTATTCTCTCTTGGGAGGGAGAACAGTCATTTTCTGTGGAAAACTTTCATGCATGTATGCAGAGTGTGGTACATTGGCTGAGAAATAACTCCCTGCAATTTAATGCAGATAAAACAGAGTTTCTTTATATTGCAGGTGGGAGAGTACCTCATCCTCTCCCAGCCAATATGTGGCCGACTGCTGCTGATGCCCCGCTGGTACCCTCTAAATCTGTTCGTAACTTGGGAATCTGCTTCAATGATGAGTTGACTCTGGAAAATCAAGTCAACAAGACTGTTGGGAGCTGCTACTCCCTTATTAGAGTTCTTAAAAAGTACTCCCCATGCTCCCGGTACATACTCGTGCTCTGGTAGTAAGGAGCGTCATCCTGAGTAGGTTAGATTATTGTAATGCCCTGCTACTGGAGTCCCCTAAATATTTAATGGGGAGACTGCAGAGAATCCAGAATGTAGCGGCTAAGTTGGCCTTGACGAGACCTCGTCAGTCCTCCTCCTCCCAGGCTCTGGTGGACCTTCATTGGCTCCCAATCTTGCAGAGGGTTCATTTTAAATCCCTTTGTGTTGTGTTTAAGGCATTGCACGGTCGTGGGCCATTACCTTTGCAGAGGAAATTTAGTTGGTATGTTCCCACCCGTTGCCTCAGGTCTTCTTCTGCCAACTGGGTGAAAGTGCCTAGGGTCAGAAGAGCTAAACTGGGGGGGCAAGCTTTCAGCGTTGCTGCTGCAAGGCTTTGGAATAGCCTACCCACGGAGCTGCGACAGATGACAGATTTTATGCCGTTTAGAAAGAAATTGAAGACTTGGCTCTTTCCCAGAGTATGATGCCTCCTGCTCTTTGTCACACGCTCTCTTCCGTCTCTCAGCGCCAGGATACCCGGCGGGTTACAGTGCGCTCTATAAATAGCCCTTACATTACATTACATTACATTACATTACAAGCGGAAGCGGATACCAGAACATGGTTAATAACAGTATTAGCATTTATATCGATAAAAGAAGGGATCTGTTCCCCATTAGTACCGCATTTACACTCTAACATAAGAAGATCATATTTAAAAATTACTGAGTTCAGTGCATTCCCATAGTCATTGTGGCAAAAATGCGTAATACCATCCCCATCCGGGTTAGAATAACCACATATCTGGTTCGCAGGGAGAGGGCATGACTGTATGTTAAAATCACCAGCCCATATCAATACAAAGTTAGAATTGATATGGGGCAAAAAGGCTTCCAGCCCCATATCAAGGGCATGGACAACCGTATTATGGGAGGTATACATAGTTATAACAACTGGCCAACACCAGGTCAGAGCCCCCCTTTGTAACTAACCACAGCAGCTCGGAGTGGGGTCCAACAGATGAAAGCCTTTCAGCAGTAACGGATAGCTTATTAGATATGAATATTTGCAGCCCTCCGAAGACCCGCCCTGCTGGGGAAGGTACAGCGCCCAGAAAATATGAGAAAAAACCCTCCACATGAGTTGGGTTTACACACCAGGTTTCCTGTATGCAGATAACATCAAAACCAAAGGTAAAACTCAGCCAGTCTGGAGATCCCAACTTATTCTGTTACCAGCACACATTCCATGTAGCAAATTTATCAACACCTTCATGTTTCTGACTAGTTATAGTCAAAAGGGGCTCAACAGATGGTGGCGCTTTGGAGCTACTGTTATCTTTGTTATTAGTTACAATAGTCCATTAGGTAGTATCTACAATAGAGCCCTCAGTGCCAGGTATAGATGATGAATTGGGGTGTGAAACTACAACAAAATCCAACAGGTTGTCACACTACTCTCCCCACAACAGGGGAAAGAGTAGCCCCTTCTGTCCTTAAGTCAATCATTATCTTGTAACAAACTCAAAACCTGGAACCTGTTGGACAGGTCTATAGGAAAAATATATGGGAGATCACACACATTCCTCTGTCGGTTGTTTGGCTTGACACTGTACCCCAGTTCAATACTGAGTAGATGGCGATATAAAAAGCCCAGTGGAGCCATGTTCCTGGCAAATGGGAAGGTTGGCATTGGCCTTGCTAAGGATTCCCCTGCAAATCTAGGTTGCTTAAAATGATGATACTACAGTCCCCCTTAAAGTTTTTCCTTTCCCACTCATCTCGTCAATAGCATTTGATTGGCTCTATTAGTCGTAAGTATATGATTCACACTGAGCCAATGTATGACTTTATTCTTCTGCATCTCCAGGGTTTCGCTTTAACCAGAGTTCAGAGGGGGGACATTAACCTAACCTCCAACATAAGGGCAGCCGGCCAGTGATAAATTAATAGTCACTGGATCAATGAAGTCTCTATGTCATTACTCCCAGGGCAGTTTAATAGTGTTACAGACGTCTGGTTAGTTAAAAAGAGTCGCTGGTTCTGTTGAATACTAGCCAATAACAGCCCTCAGCATCTATCACCGACACATCAAAGCAGCCAAGATAGCAGCCATCACCACCTACATGACTCCGCAGCTATCGTCACAAAGGAACTCTTCAAAATAGTCAAAGAATTCTCCAACCCAACAGGCACAGAGAACACCATCTACCCCGCGCAAGAACTCAGTGACAACCTCTCAGACTACTTCCACAGAAAGATCACCAACATCTACAACAATTTCAACATCCAACCCACTACCCTCGACCCCAACGACCTCAACCAACCAGTGAACACCAACCAAACCATCACCACCTGGTCACCGCTCACCACCCTGACCACCTTAGCCATCATGTCTTTCCTCCACTCCGGGGCACCCACCGACCCCTGTCCCCACCACCTCTACAACCTCGCAATGAACCCAATCTGCACGCAACTCACCAGCATTTCCTTCTCCACAGCAAGTCTACTGGGCAGATGGAAACACGCATATGTCAGACCCCTCCTAAAAAAGACCTCAGCTGACCCAAACAATCTAAAAAATTAGCATCCAATCTCCCTGATCCCCTACCAGCCCAAAGTTTGAAAGAAAGCCATCTACCAGCAGCTCACCAAATTCCTGGAACAAAACCAACTACTGGAAGCCTCTCAATCAGGATTCTGTGCCAACCACAGCAATGAAACCGCACTGATTTCTACCACAGACGACAATCGGAACACTCCTCGACCGTGGAGAAACCATGGCAAAAATCCTCCTTGCGCTCTTTATGGCGTTCGAAACAGTCTCCCACAGCACCCTCATCAACAGACTGCACAACATAGGCATACAGCAAGATGCCCTCAAGCAAATTGCCTCCTTCCTAACAGGATGTACACAGAGTATCCGACTGCCTCCTTTCACCTCCGCATCCAAACACATCATATGCAGCGTACCACAAGGATCATCCCTCAGCCCCACCCTGTTCAACATCTACATGACCCCCTCGTAGATGTCATCAGATCCCACAGACTCAACATAATCTCCTAAGCAGATAACACTCAACTGATCCTCTCGCTCACCGAGGACTCCTCCAACACCAAAACCAACTTCTTAAACGCCATGACCAAAGTAGCCAAATGGATGAGAGACAACTGCCTCCAACTCAACTCTGACAAAAATGAAGTACTGATCTTCAGGAAGAACACCTCTGCATGGGACCACAGCTGGTGGCCTGACTCATCCTAGACCTCCCCAAACTAACCCATATCACCCCCACCTGAGAGACCTCCACTGGCTCCCCATCCAGGAAAAATGGCAGTTCAAGTTCCTCACGCATTCCTACAAAGCCCTCTATAACCTAGAACCTGCCTACCTCAACCATCGACTGAACTTCCACCAGCCAGCTAGACACCTGCGGTCCTCATCACTTGCCCTCACACACACCCCCTGCATCCATCGCAGCTGCAGCAGTGGCCGTTCCATCTCCTACATCGCTGCCAAGACCTGGAACGACCTTCCCCTCCAGCTCTGTACAGACCCCTCGCTGGCAGACTTCAGAAAGAAACTCAAGACCCGTCTTTTCCGTTTGGTTGGGGGGCCTCTGTCAGGGTCTCTATCATGAGGCAATACTAATAATTGGCTGGTATACTGCCCCTGTTCACGGCTATGTTCAACAGATCTGAGAGGAGCATCTAATGTGGCTTGTTGAGAATCACTGCTAATCACATTGGGAAGTTGTGTCTTTGACTTAGGAGATATTAGAGTATCAGAGGCCAAAACTACTGGGACAGATAGTGGTCTTTCCGTGCTCTCTATTTCTTTATTAAGGACTCCCACTGCTTTCCTAATATAGCCATCTAGCATGGAGTCACCAGCCTTTGCAGGAGGGGTCTTTTACCCATGGCTCAATGTGCCAAAGGTGAACCATCAATCCACAAGCATCAAAAAGGAATAAAACAATAATTATACATTACCTAAATGAGTCCCCCGTAAGATTGGGCCAAGAGGGGTGGCCCAGCCCAGCCTTGTCTGGCCCCGGAAGGGCGCAGACGGGCCTGCTTTTGATCCCAGGCAGTTGGTAGTGTGACGGCACTTTAAGTGCTAGGGATGGTTCCTCCATCCTTGCAGCTGTGGAAACTGTGGACGCGCTGATCCCTGGGACTGCGATTCCCACCAGGGAGATGCCAGTAAACGTATCAGTTCCCACAATGAAGTGTCCTGGGCCACGGATAGAGTGACCTAAACCTTATGTAAAGGGCTTTAGTGGAGGGTGGTTCAATCTGGTCCATAGAGGCCTCAAATACCAAAAAGGGTTTAAACACTTTGAAACGATCACTATAGTACCCTGGGTTTGGCTGCTTAATCTGCTTCATCTCCTCATGTTCCCAATAGAGAGACTTCAACTTTTTAGCGGAGGAGGATGTGATGGCAGAAGTATCTACCCAGAGCTTTTGCATCCCAAATGAATAAAGGGTCTGTTTAATGCAACACAACCATGGTAATAAAGCCCTGCTTTTTTGCCTACCCCGGATGTCGCTCAAACCCGCCCTGTAGTCTGACAGCTCGGGAACAGACTAAAGACGTAACCTAAAAAGTAGGAGTTTCAACCACACCATGGAGAAAATTGGGTGGATACCTAGATCTTGCTTGACGGTCAAGGGAATACTCTGAGGTAGTTTAAGAGCCATCCTCAAAAATGTGTTTTCAGCTGTGCTCAACGCACCTATTTTACGGTGTCCCCAAAGTTCTGTGCCATAGGCAGTGGCTGCTACTGCCTGGGCTCTCCAAACTTCTAAAAGTGGAGAAACAGGATGGAAAGAGGTCTTGCTGGCAATTCTTAAAATAGCAGCAGCCCTATGGTTTAATGTGTGTGAACTCTTAGAGACTTGACTGTCCCAGGAGTTGGAAGTGGAAAGCCGGATTCCAAGATAGTCAAAATTGAGAACTGTCTACAATTTAACCCCCTCTAGAGTTAATGCTTCTCTGTAACCCCTGTGTGGATTCATTACCATGATCTTGGTTTTGGATGCGTTAATGATCAGGCCAAAGGTAATACAGAATAAATGAAACCGTAAAAGGAGAGTCTTGATATCCATTGGGGTTTCCGAAATTAGAAGCGTGTCGTCTGCGAACAATAACACTGGAATTTTGGTACCCCTGAGCACCGGGGAGTCGTTGTCGCAGCCCATAAGGAAGTCGACACGACTGTTGATAAGAAAAAGAAATAAGGTGGGGGCAAGGGCGCAGCCTTGCCTAACTCCCCTACTGACTCCGAGATGGTCAGTAGTTTCCCCATTTAATCCCCAGTGGATTTGAGCGAAGTTGTCACAGTGAAGTCTGGCTATAATGTCGTACAGAGGACCAGGTAACACTAGAACCTTGAGGGTGGACCAAAGTTTAGACCTAGGGACCATGCCGAATACTGCCGTCAGGGTAACAAAGGCAATACATAAACTAGCCTGTATATGTCAACATCCTTCCATCTTATAAGCTGGAGCATAAAAGCTTGATTGCCTGTGCTGGTTCTGGAGCGAAGCCCAGACTGAAACTGAGAAAGAATCTTGCTATTAACAATCCAGGCTTGCAAGCGATCCAGAACCTGCTTACAGAATATTATCTGACTTGAGTCAATAAGGCTAATGGGTCAATAGTTCGCTGGATCAGACTTAAGACCCTTCTTGAAAATGGGAATATTCTCTTCACCTTTTCATGTAGCAGGGATTTCAGCACCTGCCATTATAGCGCTAGCTACACAATTAAGATAGGGTACCCAGACAGCTGGTGCAGAAGTAAATAAGTCAGTCAGGATAGTATCCAATCCTGGGGCCTTGACAGACTTCTGGCAGCAAATAGCAGAATAGGTTTCTTCTAAAGTAAAGAAGCCCAAAGCATTTCATGAAGCTTGGCCTGAGGAGATCAAATACGACATTAATGATAAAAACGTTGTTGGGTTGGCCCTAGCCATGGGAAGAAATGGGAGAGGGCCCCAGGGTCACTGTAAAGGAAATGAAAGTGGTTAACCAAATCTTGCAGGAGAATGTTGATTTCAGGCCTTTATCTGGACGTCTTAGCCCCATGGGATATTATGTGGTCCCTTGTTCTTGAGTGGGTCAAGATGTCAGTCCAAACAGATGTATTCCAATTGTATTGTGCATGCTTTAGGGTAAGTTTGTAGGAACCTCTTCCAGACTAGATGTCTACAGAAGAGCCTGTTTTACGAGTATTAACTAAAAGCCTCTATGGCTCCCTACATTCTTTGTTGAACCAGGTAGGATCTACGGCAGGGGGCTTACTCTTGCCAGAGGGCGGTTTAGTGAAGAACCGCGTTTTTAGTTTCTCAAACCACTTATTTGGGGGTTTCCATAATTTTATCAGGAACTAACTCGGGGAGGGAAAGTAAAATTGGTATAAAATCCTTATAATTGGGCGCGAGCCCTGTCATTTTTCGCCACTTGCTACTGTCATTTTTTGCCACTTGCTCCCACCTAACCTTCCTCCGATTAATACTAATCATTAGGTCGCCACTAGGCTGTGTTTGGTTTTAGACCGTGCTATCAGAGACACTCCAAAGGGAGAGGGCCAGTGGAAAATGATCACTTTTGAAACGAGGCAGAACCTTCATCTCGAGTTTGGTATATCATGAATTAACATCTATAAGAGTATAATCAATGCTGCTTCAATAAATACTCCTTCTAAATGTTGGGCGCCACTCTAGATCCGACTTCGTTCTGCTAATACTGGTTCTCAGGTGACAGCACACACAGAGGTCCAGCATCTGCAGAGTTATCTTAGAAAGGGTTTTTAGGTTGGGCCTTGTGGTTGGGTTATACCCCAAAATGAGTCCTGTCTAGCAACTTCCTTTAATCTCAAACCTTTCCACGTCCCCCGCATTCACAGGCCAGAAGAGGAGGCAGATCTTTTACCTTTCTGAGAACTAAGCTGCAAAACGACCTCCTTCTCAAACTTAGAAGTATCATGTCTGAAGTTGCTTTCAGAAAGTTGTTAAAAACCTTTCTTTTTGAGTTAAGTTAAGGCAGTTGTTAGTCCTTTTCTGCTCCCTTTTTCGGGTGATCTTTACCGCTAGCACCAGGATGCCTCTTCGGAGGTATCTGTGTGCTCTACAAATGCAATTGTATTGTACTGTTTGGTAATAGAGTTGAGGGTTCAAAAGGCACGTTAAAATCCCCGCCCACTATTACAGTGGTCTCCGCTCTGATCTTGATTATGGTGTCTCTTAAGAGATGCAAAACCGGAGATTCAGCTTTCTTGGTCAGATTCCTACTGTAGACATTAAGGAGCAATAAGTGGACCTTATTCCCTTCTAGAACTTCTAGACCTAATACATCAGGGGAATCAAGGAGTAGCTGTCTTACGTTACAATCTTTAGTCTTACAGCAAGCCCCCCGAGGGTCTACCAGCACGGGATTTGCAAGCTAGGATATGAAAGGTCTTAAAACCTTGCCTATGCCAAGGGATAATTTCCCATGCTTCCTAACACAAAAAGATATCACACTGGTCAATAGGTGCTTCCCAGTCTTCCTGCGCAAGCTTGCTCCCAAGCCCAGATATGTTCCATGAAACCAGACTAAGACTATTGGAGGATCTAGGCGTGGGGAAAGCCTGAATTTCCTGCGGGACAATTAGTGATTCACTCAAGGGAGGACTCAGAGTGATTTTGCTTGGGGGTGACTGCACTTCAGAGCTAGTGGACAAGATTAGTGGAGAGTAAGAAACATAAATCTGTGTTGTGAGATTACAGGTGGTGTTTCCACTAACTAAGGGACTCTCAAGGGCATGGGTTCGCTGCCTGCAAGGTTACTTTACGGTGGATACCCTTCTTGCTGGCCTCAACCCCATAGGTGTTGGGGAGTTGGTCTAGGTCTGCATAAGCGCACTTCCCCACTTGGCATCAGTCTACATCCGCCAGATCTGAAAATGGATGGAACTAATTGGAAACAGGGAGAGAGAACCGCACTGACTTGTCTTGCCACTCGCTGGGCTGGTGATTCCCCATATTATCCTTAGAATGGCGTGGGGGCGGGGTTGAGGTGTTCGTAAAAAAAAACAAGTGGGACAATGTCGATGGGTGAACCAACCCCACACCCTGGCTCCTTACCCCGTGATAGATTAAGCGCTGAGCAAAATGAAGTTTTTACAATTTGTATACCTTCAAAGTACACCACTTGGTGTACTCAACACGATGCGCACAACTAATGAACCTGTTGGGTTCCTATGCGATACCTAAATATTTATATATTTAAAACAATTTGCCCGCACATCTGCTCAACGTCTCTACATTTAATGAATAACTTGGTTCTGGTCAATTGCAAATCTTCAATGTTACATTTTCATTGAACTTATGTACATGAACAACCCTCAATGTTACATCATGTGAGAAGTTGGCCTGGTATATGCTGTCCACTAATTAAAGTGGGCACCCTGTACCAGTCCAAACAACCCTTATGCGGATTTAAGAGGTCAAAGATGACCTTAGAAAGCTATCCAAGTGGTAGCTGTGGAGAGCAGCCTTCAGGCTTAGTCTTGAAGGAATGTTAAGCAGCTTGTTTTACCAGAATGCAACCTTATAGTATTGATTAAATGAAAGGAGAACCACACAGTAGTTATAAAAATATGTATTTATCAGTATAACACACTAAAAGTACGACTCAGTATCTTCTACACAAAGATACTCACAAAGCACACAATACTGTAGCACAGAAACAATCGTAAGTAGCACTAATACACAGTGGGCTCCAGGGGGAGACAAAACCATATACTAAAATAGTGGTATAAAAACCACGACTCGAGTCAAGACAATGTCTAGAGGATGTAGAATCGCTGGGACCCCAAGGAACCACCCAAGGTGAGTAAGTAGGGACCCCACGGAGGAAGGGTGCAGTGTGGGAACACGACCGCGTGCGCAGTACAATTCTATGGGAGAGTCGCGGTTGCAGTTTTAAAGTTTAAGGACCCTTCTAAGTGGACTTCGAAGAAACCCAGCAGAACTTAGGAGGTTGGAGAGCCACCCCACCCGTGGATACCATATTACCAGAGTTACCTATCCCAGGGAAGCCGGGCGCATAGCGCTGAAGTGGCGTCGTAAACCGCTGTCGAACTCAATGGAGGACTTCGAAGAAGAGCCACTGCTGGAAGGAAGAAAAGTGTCCGTTGGAATCCAAAGGTGGATTCTTGTTGAATATTACCTGAAAGCAGAGGGGACAGAGTCTGGGTCACTCAGGAGTGACCAGAGGCTCCGTAGACGAATGCCCACTGATGTCGGGTGCTTCAGGTGCATTGAGGGGGTTCTTGACTCTGCATCCACAGGGACCAGGAGACGTCGAGGCCAAACAGGAGCCATATGCGGGCTGTCCCACAAAGGATGTCGAATGCTGAGGGGTCGGTGTCCGGCTGGAGCACCAAAAAGCCTTGGCAACAGAAACCCACGCAGAAGGTCGAAGAAGGTTACGGTTTGGACCAGCAAGGTCCAGGAGACTCACCAACCACAGGGCAGGCCTGGAACAACCAGGGGGGCCCAAGAAAAGCAAAGATGACTCTAAAGAGGACCCACAGGCTGGAGGCACAGGAGTCGCGAAGGGACCTCGAGCAGTTTCACAAAGCAACAGCCCACAGAGCACTCAGTGCGAGGAGGCCAAAGTTCTTTGGTGGAAATGGTGCCTGAGGTTGAGGCTACTCGGAGCCCAGTGCACTTGTTTTGGAAACGCCAACAAGCTTATGCACTTGCAAAAGTGCGCGGTGCACAAGGGTACGGGTATTGCAGCCCCCATTAGAGATTCCGACTTCAAACTTGGTGAAGGCTGCTCGGACCTCAGGGGACTAGGAAACCCACCTCCTGTGTTGCTGGAGCCTTCGGAGTCCGTAGGAGCTCAGGAGCAGCAGACCCGTCAATTGTGATGTGGTGCCTGCGGTTGCAGGGGAGTGACTCCTTCACTCCAAGGGAGATATCTTCAGTTGTCCTTGATGCTCCACAGGTCCTGCACAGAGCCTGTATGGTGCACGGGCACAGACGATGCTTTGGACAGAGTGGGAGACGAAGTCCGGCCCAAACGTTTGGGGTTTTCACCCTTCATCTGTTTTAGCCATAGGAGGGGCTTATGGTCTGTCTGAACAATGAAGTGAGTGCCAAACAAGCATGGCCTCAGCTTCTTCAGGGCCCAGATCACAGCAAAGGCTTCCCTCTCTATGGCTGACCAACGTTTCTCTCTGTGGGTCAACCTTCTGGTGATAAAAGCTACTGGTTGATCCTGACCCTCTGCATTAAGTCGTAACAACACGGCTCCTACCCCCAACTCAGATGCATCTGTTTGGACAATAAATTGCTTGGAGTAGTCAGGACTTTGCAGAATGTGAGCAGTGCACATAGCCAGCTGCCTTCTGACAGCTAACTGTCCACTGAACCATCTTGGGCATTCTTTTTGATGTGAGATCATTCAAGGGAATCACTATAGACCCATATCCTTTAACAAATCTCCTGTAATACCCAGTCAGGCCCAAGAAAGCTCTGACCTGAGTCTGGGTAGTTGGAGCAACCCAGTCCATGATGGTCTGGATTTTGCTCTGAAATGGTTGAACCTGGCCTCCACCCACAAGGTGGCCCCGGTACACAACCTTGCTCTGCCCTATCTGGCAGTAGCCTTGATAGTGATGCCTGCCTTCTGCAGAGCCTCCAAAACATTCTTCAGGTGGACCAGGTGATCCTCCCAGGTGGAACTAAAGACAGCTATATCATCAAGATATGCTGCACTAGAGGCTTCCAGCCCTGTAAGGACTTTATTCACCAGCCTTTGGAATGTGGCAGATGCATTCTTCAAACCAAAGGGCATCACAATAAATTGATAATGCCCACTAGGGGTTGAAAATGCTGTTTTTGGTTTGGCATCCTCAGCTTGTTTGATTTGCCAATAGCCAGCAGTTAGGTCAAATGTGCTCAAGAACTTGACTGAGGCCAAAGTGTCAATAAGCTCATCTGCCCTAGGAATTGGATGAGCATCAATCCTAGTGACTGCTTTGAGTCCCTCTGTAGTCAACACAAAACCTCATCTCTCTTTTACCACCCTGAGTGTGAGGTTTTCTATCTGAGGGCTCAATTACTCCCAACTCTAGCATCTTTTGGACCTCAGTCCTGATGCAGTCTCTGACATGGTCAGGCTGCCTGTAAATCTTATTTTTAACAGATAGACTTTCACCTGTGTCCACTTCATGGGTACACCAGGTGGTCTGACTAGGAATCAGAAAAAACATGTGTCTGTATTGATATAGGACCTTCCTACAATCAATTTGTTGCTGGTCAGTGAGGCTGCCTGCCAAAGCTACACCATCAACTGAACCATCATCAGGGTTCTGTGAGAGGAGGTCAGGGAGTGGGTCACTCTCTTCCTCCTGTCCCTCATCAGTTGCCATGAGCAAGCCGATGTCAACCCTTTCAATGTATGGCTTGAGCCTGTTCACATGGAGCACCCTGTGGGGGCTCCTGGGAGTACCAAGGTCCACCAAGTAGGTGACCTCTCCTTTTTGCTCAAGAATAGTATGGGTCCACTCTATTTATCTTGGAGAGCTGCTGGGGCCACAGGCTCCAACACCCAAACCTTCTGTCCTGGCTGGTAAACAGTCAGTACAGCCGGGGGGCGGGGCGTGGCCAACATCATGGCCGGAAAGCTGCGTTCAGCGCGAGCTCCGCTGGCCCCAGACGAAATCCTGCACTTATCCTGTTCCTCTTTGCCCCAAAAACGCACCATCGGGGATCGGAAAGCGCGGGAACTGACCCTGACGGCGGGGAGGCGGAGGTGCCGGGCGGTCCTCTTCGGCTGGCAGGGAGGGGATAAATGCGGCGCGAGCAGTTACCGGCGGAGCCTGCGGGCTGCAGCGGGGTAGGTGGCTCATCGGAGGAGTGACCAGCTCCCTCTCCCATGTCGGAGTGTGGCCCGGGAGGGCTGGACTTGATGGTGTGACGCAGGTGAGGCCTTGGGCGTCTGGACTCCCCTCTGGCTGATGACCAACGGAGCCTGCACTGCGTAGCTGGCCTGGAGGTGCGCCCTGGTGGTGTGCTCTGCCCCCCTCCCCCCTCCTTGCTCTTCTCTGCTACAGTGCTGTATGCGGGTGCTCCCGCTCCTGGCCCTCCACCAGTACAAGCCATTCACAAGCTACTTTTACTGCGGGGACACTAGAGGGCTGGTGTGCTCCGTTTTATGGCCATGAGGTGTTGGACAGAACAATGTTGGAGGCAACTACATACCCGGTCAGTGGCCTAATGCTTTGGTGCACATAACAGCCTTCTGCGCTGGAAGGAAGGTGGCTGTGTAGAGGGAGACTTGGGGCCAGACAGGAGCAGAGACAGAGACCAACTGGAACCCTCTAGAAACATCATGGCGGCGGGGTAGTGACCCAAGACTGACCCTGTGAGGAGTGGGAGGGGCTGAAGTGTGTGCAAGCATCCTCTTTCCAGACTCGTGGGGTCCATACACGATAGCTAACCGGCATAGTAGGGGAGGTGCCCTTGGAGGAGTGATATACGCACTGTTTCTTTACTGGCTAGTTTGCCACGAACGTTAAGTGTACCTAATTGAGCCTTTTGGTGACCTGGCCGTGGGGATCGTCGTGGTCTGGGGGCCCGGTAGCGGCGGAGAGTGCCTGGTCGAACGTGGTGCTACGATGGTGAAAGATAAAGACCCCAAGGCTTCCAAGCAAGGAAAGCTGGACCGATTCGCCAAGGTGCTGTCTATCCCCGCTGGGGCAGAGGGTGGCAGGCCCCCCGCCCGTACACCAACGCGATATTACAGGCGATCCATGCGTCTCGTGAAAGCCGGGAAAGTAAAATTGCGGAGGTCCGGACAGAGGTTTCCTTTCTGCGCCAAGACCTGGGAAAGGTTTCCGAACAAGTCACTGAGGTGGAGCAGCGCGTATCGGAACTGGAGGACTCCTCGCGTACCACAAGTAAGGATGTAGCGGGACTCATGGCAACTGTAAAGGAGGTGGCATGGCGTGTGGATGATGCCGAAAATAGGGCCCGAAGGAATAACCTGCGCTTTATAGGTTTTCCAGAAAATGCGGAGCACCCTGACCCGGGCCACTTCCTACTGACATTTCTCAAGGATGCCCTCCCAGAGACGCAATTTTCATCCTGCTTTGTCATAGAAAGAGCGCACAGAATGCCGGGAACACGGCCGCAGCCGGGGGCTCCCCCCAGACCGCTGATAGCCCGGTTCTTGAATTTTCAGGACAGGGATCTTATACTCAGGGAGCTACGGAAGAAGGGTGAGATCAAATATGAAAACACTAGAGTGATGGTGTTCCCGGACTAATCACGAGATGTCCAAAAACTGCGACGCACCTTCGATTTGATATAAGTGAAACTTCGCGCCCTTGGCATTCAATACATGCTGCTGTTCCCAGCCAAACTTAAAGTAATCTTTCAAGGGACTACGCAGTTCTTCCAGATCCCGGAGGAGGCATGGTCCTGGGTTGAAGAGCGGCCCCGGCTGCGCCGTGGATCACCGGCCGCGGCGGCCCTGCCTGTGGACAAGCAACCGAGCTCTAGTTGGGAACGTCCTGAGAGGCGGCGGATAAGAGTGCTAAAATGCCAGACCCCTGTTGGGGCTGCGCCGGCGAGGTCCCTGAGGTTGAGGGAGCGGAAAACAACTGTGTCGGAAACAGACGATGATACGGCTCTGGATTGTGTGTCTCGTACGTCTCAGAAATCGATGGACAATGAAGACTCTGACCAGTCGGAGCGACGGGACTCCATGGACGTGGATAGCGAACACCCTCTTTTGGAACATATTCAACGGCTGGAGGCGTCAGCCCCGGATCCCCCGAGGGTGGGCTCCCGATCGCCGCAAACACAGAGTAAGGGTGAAGAGGAATGAAGAAATGGGGCCAGACGCCCGCCTAAGGACGCTGTACGACTCCTGAGGCTTAGCGAACTTTTGGGACTTTGGCCACGATACAGGAAAGTATACAGTGGGTTGTATTTATTGTATTGAGGGTACCTTTGCTGTGAGAGGGGGAAGTTTACAGTAGAGTGTTGTTTTTGTAGTGTTCTATAGTTGAGTGGGTGGGGAAGGGGGGAGGGTTACAGACCTCTGGGTGGTTTACCTGCACCAGCGTTGTCATGTTGACGAGATTGGGGGTGGTGTGGGTACCTGCAGAGTGTGGGGAGGGGGACACGATGGACACTGCTAATTGTTCTGAACTACGTGTTCGGGGTGGGGGGAGGTTAGTTCTGTTTTGAAATTTTGCATGAATACTGACATTGACGTGAACTGGCATCATACGGGTGGTGTTGGGGGGTCTGGATGGAAGCGGGAGTCTCTAGCTTATCTCACACAATGGCTACCGATGGGTACTCAGTGCTGACGTGGAACGTCAATGGACTAGGAAATAAGGTTAAAAGGGGGTTAGTCTCGAGATATATTAAAAGGCTTAAACCGGACATCATACTCTTGCAGAAAACTAATCTCATGGGGTCACACTGCTCTTTCCTGGGTAGGGGGCAATACATTACTTTGGCGCATGCAGGATTTACCAGAGGGTCGTGGGGAGTGGCGATTCTTGTCAAGCGGTCACCCCCCTTCCGGGTTACTCGACGTTGGAAGGACCCAGAGGGCACATACGTAGTGGTCCAGGGTACTTGGAATAACAAATGTTGGCTGATTGCCAGTGTTTATGCACCCCCACACCTCTAGCGGCGTACGCTGGGAAAACTGTCCGACCTCCTGTTACAGTTTGGCCCTGCCACACATCTTATAGGGGGTGACTTCAATGATGTGAGCGACCCCGCCTTGGATCGTACACTGACCAGACCGGGGCAACAGGAGGCCACTGCATTGGCTAGGTTTCAGGCGGACCTCGGGCTCACTGACCTTTGGAGGCGCCATCATCCATCCACACGTGCATACTCCTACTTTTCTGGGGCCCACAGGGTGTTTTCTAGGTTGGATTACCTCTTTGCCCCAGCTGGTGAGATTGACCAGGTTGAGGAGACAGACTACTTAGCCAGGGGAATTTCAGATCATTCACCGCTGTACCTGCGGGTGGGGGGAGGACGGAGAAGTCAGGGCACGACATGGAGGCTGAATGCTTGGGCACTGAGGGATGAAACGGTTGCTAAAGAAATTGGGGTGGATACTGACCTCTACTTTAGAGAAAATGAGGGCTCCGTGCAATCAGCGGTCACTCTCTGGGAGGCATTTAAGACTGTGATACGTGATAGAGCCCAAAATATTATAGCCCACAAAAAAAGACAGGAACTTCAGGAGACACTGGTGCTGGAAACCAGGCTGATAGAACTTGAGAAGGGGAGTGCCCCTCCCTTGAGTGAACATACACTCCTTCAAGTAGATATTACTAAACGGGAATACCAAGCGCTTGTTACTAAAGAGACTCCGGCGCATCAACTCGCAGTCCAACATAGACTGTATGAGACTGGAGACCGGGCAGGTAAATTGTTAGCGTGGTTGGGCAGGAAGGAGCAAGAGTCGAGGTGGGTCTCGTCTATCAAAGAACAGGGCGGTATTTATACCGCGCCTCAAGACATTGTGGAGGTATTTGCTCGATACTACTCAAAGCTTTATGCAGCCCAGACGCAAGCCACCGAGATGCAAATAGCTCAGTACCTTGAGACGGTTGAACTCCCCTGTCTTTCCCCCGATGAGAGAGACAGGCTTGATGAGGACATTACTCTGGCAGAGGTCACAGAGGCCATTGGTCGGCTGAAAGCAGGGAAAACCCCAGGTCCTAATGGCCTTCCAGGAGAATTCTTTAAGGCGTACAGTTCCCTGCTGGCTCCGCACCTACTTAAGATGTTTATGGCCTCTAAAGAGGAAGGGGTACTCCCGGCAGATCTTAGACTAGCGACAGTGGTGGTGATTCCTAAAGAAGGGAAACCCCCAGATGAGTGTGGGTCATATCGGCCCATCTTGCTTTTAAATATAGAAACTAAGATCCTGGCCACTGTTTTGGCGAAATGCCTTGTGTCCGTTATCACCTCCCTGATACATGGGGACCAGACGGGCTTCATGCCGAAACGTGCCACACGTTACAACCTACGACGGGTAGCCAACTGGATGGATGAGGTCAGGGACCGAGAGGAGGCTCATCTGCTACTCTCCCTGGATGCGGAAAAAGCGTTCGACACCATCCAGTGGCCCTTCATGAGACACATTCCAGAGAAATTTGGCTTTGGCCCGGGATTCCAGGAATGAGTGGCATTGTAATACAATGCGCCTAAGGCCAGGGTTAGGGTCAATGGGGCTCTTTCCAAGACCTTGCCGATTGGGCGGGGGACTAGGCAGGGTTGTCCGCTTTCCCCTCTACTGTTTGCACTTATTTTGGAACCCCTGGCTTGTGTGGTTAGGGCCACGCCGGGGCTGGGTGGCTTTGTGGATGATTCCCGACAGATAGCGTTATATGCGGATGATATTTTGCTGTATGTGACGAATCCGACAGAGACTCTTCCTCAAATCCTGCGCATAGTTGAAGATTATGGCTACCATGCAGGGTATAAGATCAACTGGACCAAATCTACCCTATACCCGGTGGGGGGGATGGTGGAGTATCGGACTTTCCCTAGTTGCTTCCACTGGTCCACAGACGGCTTTACCTACCTTGGTCTTTATATTACTGGTCCGCAACATTAGGCGGGTCTTCTCAAACTTTCAAGTGGATGCTAAAAGATGGCAGAAGCTTCCCCTAAACCTTATGGGAAGGGCTGCCATGTTTAAAATGGTCATGCTCCCACAGTTGCTCTACGTATTGCAAAATACTTACATTAAGATTCCGGATCTGATATTCAAAGGCATTGATAGTGAGCTCCGCTTACTCCTCTGGGACGGGGCCCGTCCACGTATTGCACTCTCAACACTACAGCAGAATCCCTATAATGGGGGTTTGGCTCTACCAGACATGAGGTCATATTATAGAGCGGCTCATCTTATTGCCATTAATGAATGGCTCCATGCATCTGGGGATCATCCGACATATAGACTTGAAAGGCTGCAGTTTAGGGAACGTACCCATCTTCACTATCTCTATGGGGGTAAGGGATGCAGTAGACTGCTCCAGGCAACCCAGAGGACATTGGAGGCATGGAAGAGCGCAGAGCGACAAATGAGGTGGGATCAAAAATGCACCAGGGGAACCCCACTGTGGGAGGGGACCAGGCTAAAAGAGATTGGAAAGCTGAGTGGCTTTAGGCACCGGGACCTAATAGGGATCACTAAAATAGGTGATGTCCTGGACCATGGTGTGTTGGCCTCTTTCCACACGCTCCAAGCTAGATATCAATTGTATGACACTCAGACATACGCGTATCTTCGCTTGCAACATGCTTGGGTGGCGGAAGGGTTAGATGGGACGTTGCTGCCGGACTATGCCCCATTGGAAGGTCGTCTTCTCCAGGAGGAAATCCCGGCTAAAGCTGTTTCATTTACTTACAAAACATTACTTAATAACATGCCCGATAGATTGAGTCCTCTTCGTGCAAAATGGGAAAAGGTCACCGGTGGGTTGGAAGATATAGATTGGGAGGCCTCTCTCATGCATCCACGTAAAGTGGCAATTAAATTAAGGTTACGGCTCATCCAGTACAAAATACTACACCGCGCATATTTTGATAGAGCCAAATTGCATACAATAGGAAGAACCAAGAGCCTGGAGTGTCTCCGCTGTCACACTGAACCTGGGACGTTTATACATACCCTTTGGGGGTGCACTGAGATACAGGCCTATTGGGGATTGATTGTGAGGGAGCTCAATCATATACTGGAAGTCCAAAAAGAATTGGAGCCTCGGTTTCTCCTTTTGGGAATTTCGACAGACGTAGACATCCCAAGGCGCAAACTTGTTTTCGCTAATCTGGGGTTGGTAGTAGCCAAACGGGATATAGCTAAGTACTGGTGGCCACCACAAATACCTACCATTAACGAATGACGGGCAAGTCTTGACTTGTACATGGTTGCGGAACGGGTAACATATAGGGCGCGGGGCTGTCCTAAAAAGTTCCGGAAAATATGGACCCCATGGATTAAATATTATGGTCTGGAGGTGGAGGAAGATGAAGAGGGAGGGACTTTGTTGTCCGCAGGACCCGGGGTAGAGCCTTGACCGATGTAATGCTTGTTCCAAGTATGTATAACCATGAGAACTGTGTAACTGACTCTGATTTCTCTTTGCGCCTAGTTCACTCCCACGTATGTCTAGACTCCGCCGAGATAGTCTTTTTGTCATATTCTTACCCTACATGGCCAAAGTGGACTGTTATGCAATGTGTATTGTGTATTCATGCTTTGTTTTATGTTTTGTTTTGTTTGAAAAACGCAATAAAAAAAAATAAAAAATAAAAAAACAGTCAGTACAGCCTTTTGGTCATGCCAAGCTTTTTGCAATTCTTGACTTGCCTCAAGGCTTTTACTTGCCTTCTTCATGTACTCAGCCATCCTGGAGCGGAGACCAAGTACATAGGCCACTAAGTCTTGTTTGGGAGGTTTGAGATGTAACTCCCATCCCTCCTTCACCAAACACAAGGGACCCCTAACTGGATGCCCAAACAAAAGTTCAAAAGGGCTGTAGCCAACCCCCTTTTGTGGGACCTCTCTATAGGCAAGGAAAAGGCAGGGCAACAGGACATCCCATTTTCGCCTAAGCTTTTCTGGGAGGCCCATGATCATGCCCTTGAGGGTTTTGTTGAACCTTTCAACCAACCCATTGCATTGTGGGTGATAGGGTGTGGTGAACTTGTAGTTCACTCCACACTCCTTCCACATTGTAGTAATGTAACTTGACACAAAGTTGGTACCTCAGTCAGTTAAGACCTCCTTAGGGAATCCCACTCTGGAAAAAATTCCCAGGAGAGCCTCTGGATACCCAGTGGTATGGTCCACCACACTAGAATATAACTGTGCCCAGATGCAGTTGGAGGGTTCATGGGACCAATTATATCAATCCCAACCCTCTCAAAGGGAACCCCCACCACAGGTAGCAGTATGAGGGGGGCCTTTGTGGTACCACCTGACTTACCACTGGCTTGACAGGTGGTACAGGAGCAACAAAACTCCTTTGTGTCCTCTGACTTGTGAGGCCAGTGAAAGTGAGGGAAAAGCCTGTCCCAAGTGTAGGAGAGTAGGATCTGCTTCTTATAGTTACCCCCACTTTTTGCTGATGTTTCACTGTTTCCGACTTAGTCTGACTGGGATCCTGCTATTCAGGACCCCAGTCTAGCTGCTTTCTCCTCTAAATTGATTGCATGTACTTTAGGTACACTCCAGATTGGATTCTGGGGTACCCTTATAAGTCCCTAGTATATGGTATACTATGTACCCAGGGCATAGGTACCCCAGAGGCCTCCCAGGGGCTGCAGCATGTATTATGCCACCCCTGAGAGACCATTTAAAATGACACCACAGGTCTGCTACTGCAGCCTGTGTAAGGTGGTGCATGCACCCCTTACTTCAGATATAGGTTCACTATATCTATTCTAATCACTGCACATATAAACCTATCAGTCACCCCTATAGCAGGCCTTATCAATCCTGAAGGCAGGGTGCTGGGTTTTATGTAAGAGGGTGCCCATGCATGAGCAGAGCCCCTCTGCAGCCTTCGGAACCTATTCTCCGGGGTTGTTTGTGATGCAGCCAACCATATATACTTAAGTGCATTATAACATTGCGGTAAATGCTAACTTTAAAATGGCTGTATGGAAACATGTCGTGTTTGGTGTCAAACACCTTGGAATCATACCTCCACACCAGTAACTGGTGTCGGGGTATGATTCCACCCTCCTAGAGGGAGAAATATGACAACACCGGTACACCCGGTACCAGCTTCACAGAACCCTGGCATCACAAAATGGATGCTGCCAGCCACAGACACGAGTCTGCCCTCCTGCTGCTGGATGAAACTCCGGCAGGGGAACGCTTGACAATAGGTTTCCTGTCACAGGGAGGTGTGACCACTTCCCAGACAGGCTTTAGTGTATTGGGGCTGGGTGGGTGCAATCTCAGAGTGCTTTGATGTCTGCACTGGGGGCACATTTGGTGTCCCTGTGCAAAGTCCAGCTCAAACCGGTTGCAGGAGCCATTTGCTCCTGCTCTGGTGCAAAAACTGGACAAAGGACATGGGTGTAGCCACCCCTCTGTCCTGACCCTCCCATAGGTGGGTCCCCAGAGTTTGTCCCACCCCTTCCTTGGGTATAAAGTAGGAACCCCTGACTACACTACTTTAGATATTACCTGGACTAAACTCTGCTACAGAAACCAAGTAACCTTCGACAATCTACGCTTTGCTGGACGACTGAAGAATCTCCCTTGGAGTAAAGGAGTTACTCCCCTGCTGAGCAGGCACCTAAATGCATCTGACCGGTTTGCATCTACGAAGCTCCCGAAGGACTCCGAAGATTTCTGCAACACAGGAGGTGGGTTCCCAAGGTCTCCAAGGTTGATCTGCGTTCTCAGCAATTCTGAGGTCCATATCCATCGTGGGGACCGTGAAACCCGTACCCCTGGGCACCGTGTACATTTACAGCAGCATATGCTTTTCGGCAATCCCTGAAGCTGTGCTTTGGGCTACTTGTAGTCCTGACCCCGAGCAGCAATTCCACTGAAGATTTCCAGCCCACACTCCACGAGTGTTCCGTGGGCTGGTATTTCGTGATTCCTCTTGAGGTCCCTTTGCGATCCCTAGTCCGTTGACCTGTGGGTCCCTGAGAAGGCAACCTTAACTTTCAGTGGGCGTCCCTGGTTGCTCCAGACGTGCCCTGACTCTCCATCACTTGGGGAGTCCCCAGGACCTTGCTGGTCCTCACAGAAGCACCTTTCCTCTGACCATGTGGGTTGCAGTTGCCAAGGCTTGTTGGTGTTCAATCCGGACACTGACCCCCCAGCACTCAACATCCTTTGTGGGACAGCTCGAATACAGACTATGGTCATTGCAGACATCTCCTGGTCCCCGTGGCTGCAGAGTCAAGCTTCACCTCTTCGCACCTGAAGCACCCAACATTGGTGGGCATTCGATTGCTCCGCTCATGGTCACGTGAAGTGACCCAGACTTTGTCCCCTCTGCTTTCAGGTTCTTCACATCTCCGATCCAGGCTTGGATCACACCGGACACTTTTCTTCTCCACGGCAGCAGTACTTTCTCGCATCACGCCATTGAAATCAACGAGGGTTTCCGACACCACTTGACCCCTATGCACCCGGCTCCTCCAGGATAGGTAACACGGGTACCTCAGTACTCTCAAGGGTGCTGGCCTTAGAACCTTCTATGTTTAGCTGGGTTTGCTTGAAGTCCTCTCCTAAGTGTCCTTAATCTTTAAAATTCCAACCGCGACTTTCCCATAGAGTTGTACGGAGCTCGCGTCTGTGTTCCCACACTGCACCCGTCCTCCGTGGGTCCCCTGTGTCACTACCTTGGGTGGTTCCTTGGGGTCCCAGCGATTCTACGTGCTCTAGGCACTGTGTCTAGTCAAGTCGTGGTTCTTATACCACTTTCTTAGTATATGGTTCGGTCTCCCCCTGGAGCCCGCTGTGTAGTGTGCTATTTACTGTCGTTCTAGTGATTTAATATTGTGTGCCTTGATCTCTAATCTCATAAAGAGGTTAGTAGAGAGTGTTTAGTGATAAATACATATATTTTATATATACCTGGTGTGGTTCTCCTTTCATTTGGTCATTCAGGAGGTTATATACTGGTAAAACAAGCTGCTTTACATTCCTTCAAGACTTAGCTTGAAGGCTGCTCTCCACAGCTACCACTAGGATAGCTTTCTATAAAGGTTGTCTTTAACCTAATCATCAATAAGGGTCGTTTGGACTGGTGCAAGGTGCCCACTTTAATTAGTGGACAGCATATACCAGGCCAACTTCTCACACCAAGTCTTACTTTGGCCTAGGTGTCCTGCTAAGGGAATGTCATGTGCCAAGGTGAGTAGGAAGCCCCTAGACTTCAGAGGTATGACCAACCTCCTGGTGGCACCAGGCTTGGGGTCGCTACCCTCTGAGTATAGGAGTCCCTCATCCAAATAGGTCTTGTGAGATCCACTGACACTCCCAGCAGCCTCAGCAGCAGCTTGCTGTCGGAGGGCTTCAAGAAAGGGCAGGTTTGCTACTCCAAACTCAAGTCCACTCTGGAAGGGCCCACCGTCCCTAAGAACTCAACCTGATCAGGTTCAAGTTCATCTGAGACAGTTCCTTCATAGGGACTGGGATCATCTCCCTCAAGAGATTGGTCCTCACACTGAGTCTAGGGGGAAGACACAGCCTTACCCTCCTGCTCCTTCACTTGGAAGGCCATTGGTCCATTGTTCCAGGATCCAAGGCCTGTTCAGTGTTAGCCAGCTTGGCCTGTGACCTGGTCACAGCAAACACATCTGCAGTGATGCTCAGCATTCCTGCATGAGTCCTTAACTCCACCTCAGCCCAGGCTGAAGTTTCCAAATCATTGCCCAACAAACACTCCACTGGAAGGTCTGAGCTAACCACAACTTTCTTATGGCCAGTTACCCCTCCCCAGCTGAAATTAACAACTGCCAAGGAATGATCAGTCCTGACATTGTTAGCATTGGTCACTTGGTACATTTCTCCAAGTATGATTTGGTCAGGGCCCACAAGATTCTCTGTCACCATAGTGACACTTGACACCTGTGTCCCTGTATGCCATGACCTCCTTACCATCGATCAAAGGCTGTTGTCTGTACTTGCCCAGGTTACTGGGACTGACAAATAAGGTGGCAAGATCGATGCCACCATCACAGACTAGTACAGCCTGAGCTGGAGTTCTGACTAGGCCAGAACCCATCTCAGAGCCCAAGGTTAACCCTCCTAATCCCTTGTTCCCTGTACCACCACCTGTACTTGTGCTAGGGGGCGCAGTTGCGTTAGGGGCAGTGGTGGTGGGAGGATTTTCCTTGGCTTTTGGACAATCAACATATTTTGTCCAATGGGTCTTTACCTTACACAAGTAACACCAAGGTTTCTTTTTGCCTTTACCTTTGTTAGATTGTGACTCCCCCTCAGATGCAGGTTTGTGGGGCCCTGATGAAGACTCTTGATCTTTACCCTTGTCCCCACCCTTAGCTGGAGTTTTAGCATCTTGCTTCTTCTGGTCACCACCAATGTTCTGGTTTTCTGCTTCACCCTGGTTCTGTCCCACTTATCTGCCTTCTTTCCCACTTCTTGGGGAGAAGTCAGATCAGAGTCAACTAGGTACTGATGCAGCAACTGATTTAGGCAATTATTAAGGATCTGCTCCCTCATAATCAAATTGTACAATCCCTTGAAATCATTCACTTTGCTGCCAAGTAACCAGCCTTCCAGAGCCTTAGTGGCACTATCCACAAAGTCTACCCAATCTTGATTCTGTCTTCTGGGTGTCTCTGAACTTAATCTTGTACTGTTCAGTGGTTAAGCCAAACCAATCAATGAGAACACTCTTCAAGATTGAATAGTTGTCAGCATCCTCTTCTCTAACAGTGAGGAGCTTATCTCTACCTTTGTCAGCAAAGGAGAGCCACAAGATAGCTGCCCACTGCTCTTGAGGGACCCTCTGAACTTTACTTCCTTTACCACAAGATAGCTGCCCACTGCTCGTGAGGGACCCTCTGAACTTTACAGGCCCTCTCCAAAGCAGTTATTCATTTATGGATGTCATCCCAACATGGTAGGGAGGGACAATCTTTGTCAGGTTCCTATTATCAAAGGAATGTTCCTTAATTCTAGGGACACTGTTGCTGCCACCATGGGACTCTAGTCCCAACTTTTTTCTAGCTCTTTGGACTTCTAGGGACTCTTTATCAAGGGCCAATTGCTCTTGCCTGAGCCTAAGCCTAGCTTTCTCAAGTTCAAGAAATTGGTATTCTCTGTCAAAAGAGTGGTCCCTCTTGCTAGACACAGAGGTCCCTACAGACTGTCCTGAGTGATTTGACTCTGCAGAGGGAGAGCTAGATCTCATTGGTAAACTCTGCACTCTTCCAGGAGGGGTGAAGAGGGGGCCTTCTTGGCCTTCTCCATCATCTCTCTGAAGATCTGAGCTATCCAGGTGGGAACCATCAGGTTCCCCCTGGTCTGAGTTAGAGTCTAGGTCATAAAAGGTGTCACCTCCTGACCTGTGCTCATTCCCTGTCCCACCCACCCTCTCCTATTCATCTCACCCAGGGGTCTTTCTAAGGTCATCAAGAAGTAACACCTCTACTAGGCGTTGAGTGTTGGCACTTCTCCCTGTCTTCAGCTTTCTAGAGGCACACAGGGCTTTCAATTATTAGAGTGAAAGCTCACTGTATCTAGAGGGCAGAGAGCCACTCGCATCTCCTTTAGTAGACATACTAAGTGTGGTGAGGTGTTGTACCTACCTAACCTAGTGGGAACTAAACTCTCTGAAGTTGGAGAAAGGGTGTGCTAGACCCTTGACTCACCCAACCCTAAGTTCAGAAGAACCTACTTATTCTAAGCTAGTATTATATGTTACTAGTATTTAGTGGTTTTCAGTTAATCAATACAAAGATTTATCTGGTAAAACAATGCAGGCTTAAATCCAAACCGCTGCACACCAATGTGAGAAGTTGGTCTGGTATATGCTGTCCACTAATTAAAGTGGGCACCCTGTACCAGTCCAAACAACCCTTATAGTGATTTAAGAGGTCAAAGATGACCTTAGAAAGCTATCCAAGTGGTAGCTGTGGAGAGCAGCCTTCAGGCTTAGTCTTGAAGGAATGTTAAGCAGCTTGTTTTACCAGAATGCAACCTTATAGTATTGATTAAATGAAAGGAGAACCTCACAGTCGTTATAAAAATATGTATAAATTAGTATAACACACTAAAAGTACGACACAGTATCTTCTACACGAAGATACTCACAAAGTACACAATACTGTAGCACAGAAACATTCATAAGTAGCACTAATACACAGTGGGCTCCAGGGGGAGACCAAACCATATACTAAAATAGTGGTATAAGATCCACAACTCGAGTCAAGACAGTGTCTAGAGGATGTAGAATCGCTGGGACCCCAAGGAACCACCCAAGGTAAGTAAGTAGGGACCACACGGAGGACGGGTGCAGTGTGGGAACACGACCGCGTGCGCCGTACAATTATATGGGAGAGTCGCGGTTGCAGTTTTAAAGATTAAGGACCCTTCGGAGTGGACTTCGAAGAAACCCTGTGGAACTTTGGAGGTTGGAGAGCCACCCCACCTCTGGATACCATAGTACCAGAGTTACCTATCCCAGGGAAGCCGGGTGCATAGGGCTGAAGTGGCGTCGGAAACCGCCATCGAACTCAAAGGAGGACTTCGAAGAAGAACCACTGCTGGTAGGAAGAAAAGTGCCAGTTGGAATCCAAAGGTGGATTCTTGTTGAAGAGTACCTGAAAGCAGACGGGACAGAGTCTGGGTCACTCAGGAGTGACCAGGGGCTCGGTAGACGAATGCCCACCAATGTCGGGTGCTTCAGGTGCGTTGAGGGGGTTCTTGACTCTGCAGCCACAGGGACCAGGAGACGTCGAGGACAACTAGGAGCCGGATACAAGCTGTCCCACAAAGGATGTCGAGTGCTGAGGGGTCGGTGTCTGGCTAGAGCAACAACAAGCCTTGGCAACAGCAACCCACGCCGAAGGTCGAAGAAGGTTACGGTTCGGACCAGCAAGGTCCAGGAACTCACCAAACACATGGGTGTCAGGGCAGGTCTGTAACAACCAGGGGGGCCCAAGAAAAGCAAAGATGACTCTAAAGAGGACCCACAGGCTGGAGGCACCGGAGTCGCGAGGGGACCTCGAGCAGATTCACAAAGCAACAGCCCACGGAGCACTCAGTGCGAGGAGGCCAAAGTTCTTTGGTGGAAATGGTGCCAGAGGTTGGGGCTACTCTGGAGCCCAGTGCACTTGTTTTGGAAACGCCAACAAGCATATGCACTTGCAAAAGTACGCGGTGCACAAGGGTACGGTATTGCAGCCCCCATGAGGGATTCCGACCTCAAACCTGATGAGGGCAGCTCAGACCTCAGGGGACTAGGAAACCCACCTCCTGTGTTGCTGGAGCCTTCGGAGTCCATAGGAGCTCAGGAGCAGCAGACCCGTCAATCGTGATATGGCGCCTGCGGTTGCAAGGGAGTGACTCTTTCACTCCAAGGGAGATATCGTCAGTTGTCCTTGATGCTCCACAGGTCCTGCACAGAGCCTGTATGGTGCACAGGCACAGACGATGCTTTGGACAGAGTGGGAGATGAAGTCGGGCCCAAACGAAGTCCAGCAAAGTCCAGAGTGTCCAGACGGTCGAAGTTCAGTGGTTTCTGGTTCAGAATCTTGTCCACGTCAAATGTAGGGTCCTACAGCCAGGTAAGCACTTTTGTACCCACGGGAGAGGGTTGGAAAGATTCAGGGAACCCTCCATGGGTAGGATCTGGACAGTGGGGAGGTTACTCCCAAGTCCTTTGTCCAGTTTCGCGCCAGAGCAGGAACCAAAGGCACCCAGGACTGGTTTGAACTGGACTATGCAGAGGGACACCAAATGCGCCCCTCATGCAGACTTTTGGTCACTGGCAAGCGCACCCATCCAGGCCTAATACACTTAATCCTGTCTGGGAGGTGGTCACAACTGGGCAGCAACAATTTTAGGCTGCCCAGGACGAGAAGCCTGGTACCGGGAACACCAGGGACCTCACAAAGCTCGTTTCTGAGGGGTGGAATCATACCTCCCACACTGGTTACCTTTGTGTTGGGGTATGATGACACAATGTTTGACACCAAACACAATAGGGTTACTTTCAACCGTTTTAGAGTTGGTCATCACGCGGTCGCATAATGCCACTCTATATGTCGTAAATGGCTGTAGCACTAACAACCTGAGATAATAGACTCTATAGGCTGCAGGGGTGTCCTGCTCATGCAGTGGCACCCTCTCACTTAGAACCAAGCACCCTGCCTTCAGGAGGGTCAAGGCCTGCTATAGGGGTGACTTATAGGTTTTAAGTGTAGTGACCCTTAGATATAGTAAACCTATGTCTTAAGTAAGTGGTGCATGCACCAACTTACACAGGCTGCAATGGCAGGCCTGTAGGTTCCATTTTGCATGGCCTCTCATGGGTGGCATAATACATGCTTCAGCCCACGGGAGGCCTCTGGGGTACCTATGCCTTGGGTACATGGGTACCATATACTAGAGACTGACAAGGGTACCCCAGTATCCAATCTGGAGTGTACCAAGTACATGACATAACAGTTTAAGGAGAAAGCAGATAGACTTGGGGTCCTGATTAGCAGGATCCCAGTCAGACTAGTAAAAAACAGTGTAACATGAAGCAAAAAGTGGGGGTAACCATAAGAAGCAGATCCTACTTTCCTACACAACCTCCCTCCCCCAAACCGAAGGAGAGGAGACTAACCTTGCCCAGTTGAGTCTTCATTTTCTAAGTGGAAGTATCTGGAGAGCCCACCTGCATTGGCATGTTACTCCCAGGTCTATGTTCCACTGTATAGTCCATCCCCTGTAGGGAAATGGACCACCTCAAATGTTTGGGGTTTTCACCCTTCATCTGTTTTAGCCATAGGAGGGGCTTATGGTCTGTCTGAACAATGAAGTGAGTGCCAAACAAGTATGGCCTCAGCTTCTTCACGGCCCAGACCACAGCAAAGGCTTCCCCCTCTCTATAGCTGACCAACGTTTCTCTCTGGGGGTCAACCTTCTGCTGATAAAACCTACTGGTTGATCCTGACCCTCTGCATTAAGTTGTGACAACACAGCCCCTACCCCCAACTCAGATGCATCTGTTTGGACAATAAATTGCTTGGAGTAGTCAGGACTTTGCAGAATGTGAACAGTGCACATGGCCTGCTTGAGATCATCAAATGCCTTCTGACAGCTAACTGTCCACTGAACCTTCTTGAGCATTCTTTTTGATGTGAGATCATTCAAGGGAGTCACTATAGACCCATATCCTTTAACAAATCTCCTGTAATGGCCAGTCAGGCCCAAGAAAGCTCTGACCTGAGTCTGGGTAGTTGGAGCAACCCAGTCCATGATGGTCTGGATTTTGCTCTGAAATGGTTGAACCGGGCCTCCACCCACAAGGTGGCCCAGGTACACAACCTTGCTCTGCCCTATCTGGCACTTAGTAGCCTTGATAGTGAGGCCTGCTTTCTGCAGGGCCTCCAAAACATTCTTCAGGTGGACCAGGTGATCCTCCCAGGTGGAACTAAAGACAGCTATATCATCAAGATATGCTGCACTATAGACTTCCAGCCCTGTAAGGACTTTATTCACCAGCCTTTGGAATGTGGCAGGTGCATTCTTCAAACCACAGGGCATCACAATAAATTGATAATGCCCACTAGGGGTTGAAAATGCTGTTTTTGGTTTGGCATCCTCAGCTAGTCTGATTTGCCAATAGCCAGCAGTTAGGTCAAATGTGCTCAAGAGCTTGGCTGAGGCCAAAGTGTCAATAAGCTCATCTGCCCTAGGAATTGGATGAGCATCAATCCTAGTGACTGCATTGAGTCCCCTGTAGTCAACACAAAACCTCATCTCTCTTTTACCACCCTGAGTGTGAGGTTTTCTATCTGAGGGCTCAATTACTCGCAACTCTAGCATCTTTTGGACCTCAGTCCTGATGCAGTCTTTGACATGGTCAGGCTGCCTGTAAATCTTATTTTTAACAGGTAGACTTTCACCTGTGTCCACTTCATGGGTACACCAGGGGGTCTGACTAGGAATCAGAGAGAACATGTGTCTGTATTGATTGAGGACCTTCCTACAATCAATTTGTTGCTGGTCAGTGAGGCTGTCTGCCAAAGCTACACCATCAACTGACCCATCATCATGGTTCTGTGAGAGGAGGTCAGGGAGTGGGTCACTCTCTTCCGCCTGTCCCTCATCAGTTGCCATGAGCAAGCCCATGTCAGCCCTTTCAATGTATGGCTTGAGCCTGTTCACACGGATCACCCTGTGGGGGCTCCTGGGAGTACCAACGTCCACCAAGTATGTGACCTCTCCCTTTTGCTCAAGAATGGTATGGGGTCTGAAGATCTGAAGTTCTGAGTTATCCAGGTGGGAACCATCAGGTTCCCCCTGGTCAGGGTTAGAGTCTACGTCATAAAAGGTGTCACCGCCTGACCTGTGCTCATTCCCTGTCCCACCCACCCTCTCCTATTCATCTCACCCAGGGGTCTTTCTAAGGTCATTAAGAAGTAACACCTCTACTATGCGTTGAGTGTTGGCACTTCTCCCTGTCTTTAGCTTTCTAGAGGCACACAGGGCTTTCGATTCTTGGAATGAAAGCTCACTGTATCTAGAGGGCAGAGAGCCACTCGCATCTCCTTTAGTAGACATACTAAGTGATGTGAGGTGTTGTACCTACCTAACCTAGTGGGAACTAAACTCTCTGAGTTTGGAGAAAGAGTGTGCTAGACCCTTGTCTTACCCAACCCTAAGTTCAGTAGAACTTACTTATTCTAAGCTAGTATTATATGTAACTAGTACTTAGTGGTTTTCAGTTAATCAATACAATGATTTATCTGGTAAAACAATGCAGGCTTGAATCCCAACCGCTGCACACCAATGTGAGAATTTGGCCTGGTATATGCTGTCCACTAATTAAAGTGGGCATCCTGTACCAGTCCAAATAACCCTTATGGTGATTTAAGAGGTCAAAGATGACCTTAGAAAGCTATCCAAGTGGTAGCTGTGGAGAGCAGCCTTCAGGCTTAGTCTTGAAGGAATGTTCAGCAGCTTGTTTTACCAGAATGCAACCTTATAGTATTGATTAAATGAATGGGGAACCACACAGTAGTTATAAAAATATGGATTTATTAGTATAACACACTAAAAGTACAACACAGTATCTTCTACACGAAGATACTCACAAAGCACACAATACTGTAGCACAGAAACAATCGTTAGTAGCACTAATACACAGTGGGCTCCAGGGGGAGACCAAACATATACTAAAATAGTGGTATAAGATCCACAACTTGAGTCAAGACAGTGTCTAGAGGATGTAGAATTGGCGGGACCCCAAGGAACCACCCAAGGTAAGTACGTCGGGACCACACGGAGGACGGGTGCAGTGTGGGAACACGACTGCGTGCGCCGTACAATTCTATGGGAGAGTCGTGGTTGCAGTTTTAAAGTTTAAGGACCCTTCTGAGTGGACTTCGAAGAAACCCCATGGGACTTAGGAGGTTGGAGAGCCACCCCGCCCGATTCTTGTTGAAGAGTACCTGAAAGCAGAGGGGAAAGAGTCTGGGTCACTCAGGAGTGACCAGGGGCTTGGTAGACGAATGCCCACCGATGTCAGGTTTTTCAGGTGTGTTGAGCGGGTTCTTGACTCTTCAGCCACAGGGACCAGGAGACGTCGAGGACAACTAGGAGCTTGATATGAGCTGTCCCACGAAGAATGTTGAGTGCTGAGGGCTCGGTGTCCGGCTGGATCACCAACAAGCCTTGGCAACAGCAACCCACGCAGAAGGTCGAAGAAGGTTACGGTTCAGACCAGCAAGGTCCAGGAGGCTCACCAAACACAGGGGAAACTGACTTGCCATTCTGCCCATCTAAATTAAGTGGGCGGAGTGACAAGTCAACCTTGTTCTGCCACAGCGGAGACAGCATGTCTACGCCGTGGCCAAACTTTAGGTCTGCCCGCATATTATTCTGGCGGGCGGACCACTATGTTGGTGGAAAGGGAACTCCATTGCTGGTGCCTTCCCACCAACATAAAAATTGGGTACTAAATTAAAAAAATGGAAGGCAAAAATCTTAGGCTGGGCGAGGCAGTTGGCTGTAGACGAGGAGGGCTCCCAAAGGTCAGATAGAGATCAGACAAGGTCCCAGTGAAGCTGTTGGTTTTTTGCAGGAAAGCTCGGACTGGGAGTAATCCAAATATAATGCCATGGGAAGGTCCCTGGCTGACAGGATAATTTTGGCACCTGCACCCAGTCAGAATTTCTTTGTTCACATTCAGCCACTTTTTAGGATCAGATCACTCCAGCAGTCCAAAGGCTGCAGTCTCAAGCCGAAGAGAGCTCCACCAGGCTAAATACCATCTCCGTTAGGACCTGCTGCAGAGGATTTGCAGTAAAAAAAAGGTTTGGATGGGGTGAAACCTGAATCTTCAGCCCAGTGACAATGCACCTTGTTTGGATCAGCTTGGCAGTTTTGTCCCGGTTGTCTGTAGGTCTTTGGAGCCAAACAATTTCTAAGTCCCAAGTTTTCAGAGGTAGTAGGAGAAGTCCGGCCAGACACAGCTAAGGGTTCCTTGCCCTCAGGAACAGCACTTGGAGGTAAGGACCCACTACAGTAGAGACTGCCAGCAGGATCCACGGCATGTCAAATTCGAGCCAATCAGTTAGGCAGTTGCAAAAAAGGCCTTGTGTAGCTTATTGTTTCCTTGTAGCCTGAACAGGATTGCAGCCTAATGACCCTTAACCACTTCTTTGTCCTGGGTGCAAGAGAAAGCAGGTCCGGTCCTGCTTGACTCTTCTCAAGTCACTGACAGCAGGTATAATCCTCCTCTGATCTTCCTCAGATCCAGTGGTGTTCTGAGTAGGGTACTGGGGATGCCACATTTATGCCTGCCACCAGTTTGTGAGTGTGAGTGACCCCTGGGTCCTCCCTAATCAATAGGATAAATGTTCCCAGGGATTATCCTACCCACATTTGTAGCATTGCCTGTGTGCCCTACTGCAAACAATCCCACAGTGCCTCTCTCTCTCTCTAACGACAAGATGGTGAAACCCTTCTCCCCTGGTGCAGAGCCTGTGTGCCGGTTGTATGTGATTTTATAGAAAAACCTTTTAATGGAATACCATTACTGAGAAACCATTTCTTCTAGCCTGTTCAATGGAATATTTCAGAACGAATGGCATTTACCTTTTCATAGAAACCGATTCATTGAATGTCTTTTTGGTTGAAATTGGCTTTTGAAAGCACAATTTCTAAGTGTAAATGCAATGGGTGCAGGTCTTACTTTCAGAAACAGTTTTGTCAGAGATATTTATTTCAGTAAATTACTTCAGGGGATATTATTTCATATTTATCTCTTTTACATAGCCGAACAATGACTTTGGATGCTTTTTATTTGCTCACCCATCACCATCACCAACTGTATACACCATCCATCGCTGACCGCTCACAACCCCGAACACCATCAATCCCTGCCTCCTAAACCCCTCACTACATTTAAATACACTCATCCCTAAAGCCTAAAAGCCATTTCTACCCCAAAAATCCACCATCCCTGAACCATAAAATCACTCACTACCCTTAACTCCACCCATTACTGAACCCTAAAAATCAGATTCTATGCCTAACCCTCACCTATCCCATACCTCTTAAAATACCTCAGCACACTCAAACTCCACCTATCTCTGAATCCTAAAAAAACTCTCATCTTTAAACACCAGCCATCAGCCATCTATGACCCATAGGAGCTCCTCATCACCCTAAACTACTCATCCCTGAACCCTAGAAACACCTCTCTGCATCTAAACTCTGCCCATCCCGGAATTAATAAAACCCCTCACCACCCTAAACTCCACCCCATCCTGAACTCTTCACCACCCTTGCTGCTACCCATAATTGAACCTTAAAAACCCTCACCAGCCCTAAACTTCGCCCATCCATGAACCCTAAAACCCCTCAACACCCTTACACTCAATCCATCCCTGAAACCTAAAAACATCTCACACACCTAAACACCACTCATCCGTGAACCCTAAAAATTCCTCTTCACTCCTTCACTCCACCCATCTCTGAGCAATAAATCCCCTTTCTATGCTTGAACTCAAATTATTCCTGATTCCTAAAAACACCTCATCACCCTAAACATTGCCCATCTCTGAACCCAAAAACCCCTCAGTAGTCCGAAACTCCACCCACGTTTATTGTAATTTTGGATTTTTCCTTCAAATTATCTGTTTGTTAAAATGTTTCCTTTAATTTTCAATTTTTTTGTATTTTCTTCAAATTGTCTACCCTTATAATTGGTTTTCTATGATTTGGTTTCCTCCAATGTGGTTTCTCAGTTTTCATTTTCCATTAATTCACACGAATCACTGAGTGCCGAATGCAGAGGTATGGCCAGAGAAATAAGCACCCCTTTTTCTGTGGATCTCTAAGCCAATTCTTGGGTCAGTTCCCCTCCCACTGGGATTAATGCCTGCCTGACTGGGGAACAGAAGAAGGGGCTTTTCCAGATGTCATCTGATATCTACCTGTGACAGTTGAGGCCTTGTAGGAAATTGGGTTACTGGTTGACGATGGTGAAACCCTACTCAAGCAGCAACCACAATTCTTGTCAAGGTAAAACACAAGCAAATCCCAAATTACCCTGTCTTGACCCTCTGGTAGCCTGCCACAAACACAGTCAAGCCTAACTTAAAGGCAATCTGAAAAGTATATATGCAGCACTTCATACAGTAATAAAGTAAAAACGCAATACAAGAAAAATCCCACACCAACTTAGAAACATAGAGTAAACTGTAATAAATTATTTGAGATAAGAACAACAAAAATCCAATCAGTAAAACCAGAGGTATGCAATTTGAAATTGTGAAGGTAAGTATAGCAACTAAAAGCACAAAGTGCCACCCAGGATTATCTGGTTGTTTGAGACTGGGTGCACATCTCAAGTTCAGGTCTTCCGCGATGGAGCAGTGGCTGGATGCAGGGACCAGGTTAGGTGTGATAATCCTTGCATGCCCATACTACAGCTAAACATTCCTTTCCCGCTTGAAAGTATGATCGTTCCACTTCAGAAAGGCTGAGACTTGCTTATGACACTATGGGGCATATTAGCAAGACTGGCGATAAAATTATCTCCGTTTTAGCGGCAGGAAACTGCCGCTAAAACGGCGATAATTGGCTTGCTAATATGCGTTATAGAATTCCAATAGAAGCCCAGGTTAGATGTGCAGGACATCTAACCTGGGCTTCTATTGGAATTCTATAACGCTTATTATCAAGCCAATTATCGTCGCTTTAGCGGCAGTTTCCTGTCGCTAAAACGGCGATAGTTTTATCGCCAGTCTTGCTAATATGCCCCTATGTCCTTTCTTTTTGTGTTGTTGTTGAGCTAGAATTGTTTCTAGGCTCACTTGTCTTGCGCCCACTGTGAGTTCTGTGTGCCATGTCGGGCTGAAATATGCCATGTTGGTGGAACTGCTGACTGCTTTTGATTTTTTGAATTGCCTTCTCACATTTTGTGATCCAGTGAAACTTGTGACTCTTTTTAGTGAGTTCCCTCAGAGCGGTGTTGGTTGTCGTGTAGACCTTGATGTAATGAGCGAAGTAGCTCACCATCCCTAAAAACATCACATCACTTGCATCTTTGGGGGCTGGTGTTTCGTTTAGCACCTTGATCTTGCCTGGCTCAGGCTTCATGCTGTGTCTGGAGAAAATGTGTCTTATGGGATTCACACATGGCCGAATTTAGGCTTCAAATCTTTCTGGAGTGCTCAACATGTTTGTTCTAACGCTTGGTCATGTTATCCCATTGTAGTTCCGAATATTGTCATCACTGTAATTTATTGCATTTACTACTGGGCTGATTACGCGTCTGATGACTTCTTGAAAAAGCTCAGATGCCGAAATACTCCAAAATGTAGTTGTTTATATTGGAATAAGCCTAGATGTGTGGTCAACAATGTGATGCACCTGAAATCTTTGTGCAATTGCAGTTGGTGGTAACCTTTGTTGTGGTCCAGTTTTGCAAATATGCGAGCCACATTTAGGAGTGCAATCATGTCTGAGAGGTGAGGTCCTGGCTGTCACCTCTTGCTGAATCGCAGTGTTAGTTAATCTCATGTTTACACACAGACAAACCTGTCCTTCTGCATTGTGCTTGGGTACAATTATTAGTGTGAACACCCAGGCTGTTGGTCCATGTGTCTGCTCAATGATCTCCACTTTTAGGAGTTTTTGTAATTCGTCTTCGACAGCTTTCGGAAGGTGAAATGGTATTCTCGTGTGGTGTTGAGTCACTGGCCTGACCTGATCCTTATGTAGCCATAAAATGAAGTCTTTCATTTTGCCAAGCCCTGTAAGTAACTTTGGATATCGACTTACTGGCTGGTCCTGATCTGTACATCACATGTATGTCTGCTTCTTAAAACCGATCTTATATGTGAGCATTGTTGTCAATTTTCCAAGGCAGGAAAACAGCTTTTTTGCCATCCAGGTAAGAGTTGTACTTTGGCAGGGAGTAGCTGTGGCTTGGATTTAATTTTCCTGTATTCAGTTGTACAGATGTAATTTAACGATGCTCCATTGTCTAGTGTGAAGTTGGCACTGTGGTCTTTCCTCTGGATTGATTTTGTAGCCAGAATGCTTGTTCTTGTTTTTTAGCTTTCCCTTCTTCTATTCTCTTTGCTTGGGCTTCCCCTTGATCATTTAGCCTTGTTAATTGTTTGATCTTGTCTAGGTTGTAGCTTATACTCAGTAATCTGCATCAGAGTGACTCAGATTGGCACCCTTTGATGATGCACAGATGAATGCATCTTCGACACTGAATTTATCGAACTCACAGTATTTGACTAAATGACAGAGTCTCATTATAAACTCACTCATTAACTCTCCCTTTTCTTGTGGCGCCAGCAGTTTGAACGTTTGGCACGCATAGTCACGACTGTGATTTTGTAGGTGTTAGTATATGAATGATTTTGTGTATTTCTTTGCCGATGAGGTTATTCATCATGGCCAGGATTTTGTAGTCGTCTTTTCCTTCAGATGCTTCATTGAACTCATTGAAATCATCTATCCATTCCTTTTATTTTGGTCCCATGGTGCTTCCTGAAGAGGGGGGTAATTTATCTGGGGGTTGGAGATATGGAGCTGATCCTCTTCCTGGTTTTGTCTCTGACAACATGACGCCTTCAATTGTTGAGCGTTAATGTGTTGGTGAAGTGGTGCTTTCCTCTTGGGGCATTGTTCTGCAACTTTTGTTTGTTTTTGCTATTTATTCTTGGTTTGCAATGTTTGGCAGTGTTATTTGGCTGTTTCCGCTGTATGTTGAATTTTAAAATGCCCGTCTCATCCATTTTAATGAGTGTTCCCTGACTTTAAATTGGCCGCTTCATAGGCTAGAATGGTGTTTCTTCCTGCTGCCTGACTTCAGGATGGCCACTCCATTGAGTTGAAAGGACTTCCACTGGATGCCTGACTTCAAGATGGCCACCCCACTATTTTCACAAATGATTTAACACAACAGTGGCAGCCCAACTGACCCAGAACCAAGGGCAATAAAGTTTGTGTGTGCAACATCCGTACCAGGAAAATAATAACTGTTTCAAAATCAATACAGAAAAATAAAATATAAAGAATATGAGGGGGCCACACAAAGATTCGACGTTCTAAAATATTATTAATGTAAATAAGTTTTATATATAACAAAAACACAACATAAACATTACAGAACATAAATTCTTGCTGCTCTTCATATTACACAAAAAATTACTTTAGACATTAAATAGTGTATTACAAATGAAAAGAAAATGGCATAGAGTCCACAACTTTTTACATTAGTCCATAGATGAAAATGGAAGATTGTGCATTTTAATCCCTTCCCAAATGCCAAAAAGCGTCTACAGCATTTTGACCCCCAAGATTCGAAGTGTCATCATCAGGACAGAGAAAGGTTTTATGAGCAAAGCCAAAGAATCTGAAAAAGTGTACAGAGGGCACCTTTAGTGAAAGATAAAGAAATAGAAAACCAAAGTCTGCAATAATGATCATGTTACTTACGTCAAGACCATCAATAAAACTAGGGACTAAAAGATTAAGTCCAGAATCAATGCTTCCAGAAATAAATCAAAACCAAGTCACTTATATTGGACAAATAATGGAAGCTGTTATGAAACCCGATCATAGGATGAATACCCATGCACCAGGTGAGCCAAACTGAGATAAATGAAATGGTGGACGGCCAAGTAGGCAACACCCGTGTTAAAAGAAAGGTGTATATATGCACATATGCTGCTTTTACCGCGCAGAGTCTGCACAGTGTCTTCAGTGTTTGAGATTCTTTGTTCTGCTTCTGTTAGCCTGGTCGCATGTTGCTCAAGCTTAGTGGTGAAGTGGTCCATGCCCAAATTGAGATGATCTATTTTCCCATCAATCGACTGCAGGCTTTGCTGCATTGCCGTGAGGGCACTTTCAAGCGTTCTGGCACCCTGATTAGAATTGTCTAAGTCTGTCTCCGGCTCCACCTCTGGAGAGTTTCTCATACTCTTCCTGGGTTCAAGTGGAAGCTTGGACTGAGATGTATCTATTTTCCCCATTGGGGCAATTGATTATTGCAGATGTCTCTCAGCACAAAGAGGTCCACTTGGCCAGAGATCCCTCAACCAGTGAAGCAGCCACCTGGGACTCAATGGCGCCGAGCTGTCCAGTTGAGCAATAATTTACAGGTCACAGTGATTGGGCTCGGGTCACTCCTTAGCAATTAAGAGATAGTGACGACCATTGACGATCTCTGCCCAGGTGGTCACAGCACGCCCCTAACTCTCTCCATAACTGCTGTACAACTGCAGCCCCCGCAATTCCTCAATGTAGTATTTCACAGCTCCTGTGCATATGCTATTTGCTTTGTGTTATTGTGTCAGGCACCGCAGCGGGGAACCACCTCAGGGTCACATCAGTCTTGCCAACAAGCTTTAACTATGCCTTGTTTCATAGTCCTGTGGCCCAAAAGCAAAACTCAGTGGCAGAGCGTGTTTCGGGCCCTTCTCTCCCCGTGCTGTTCGGCCAAACCCGGGCTATCAGCTCTGCTCACCAGTCTCCATGCAGTAGTGGTCCTCTCCAGAAACCAAAGCTGCCCTCAGGAGCAGCCAGCTGCTGCGCGCGACACCCAGCAGCCGACCACCCAGGCCACTGGGCTTCCTACGGCGCAGCCCAGCTCCTACCTGCACCCAGGCGGCTCGCCCACCTCCGCTCGTCGACCCCGGCCAGACTCCTCCTGGCGTCCCCGGCTCTTCTCTCATTCAGTGGGGCCCCCGCATGACACTGCAGGCCACCCCCACAAGACTACAGTACTCTGCCATGGACACCCACAGGTGCTGGGAAACTGTTCCTTGGGTGATGCACGGAGTATAGTTGTGGGAGGCAGCAACTTAACTTATTACGCTGGTTTAGGCCGCGCAGTGCGGCCGACCCAGGGCTCTGTGCTTCTGTCTCGGCACCCTATAGCCTCCAGTCTGCACCATGCTCAGTTTCAGGGATGCGGATATTACGGTCCTAACTCCACTCGCCATCTCTTAGTACCCACAACCCGCCGCCGGTGCCCCACAATAGTAGCTGGTCCTCCACTGTTCTCGCAGCGACCCCACCCAGCATTTAGATCCCTCATCACAAACATTAAAAGGCCCGCATTCAGCACTCAGCAGCCGCCATCTTGACAGTTATGGCCCTTCAGTGCGGCATTTTCCTTCATGATCCTGCTCCTTCCCGTGGCAGTTTTTGCCTAATTTCGTTCTCCTCAACTGCCGCTCCCCACCAATAATCGGTCTATTTCAGCTCCATCCTTTAGCGCCGCTGTATTGCAGGATATTTATTGGATTGTTGTCTCTTGGCCAGCAGAGCTGCACTATAGTGCGGCCATCTTGCCTTGGGCTCACTAGCGCCCCCACACCTCTCATCTTTCTTAAGCATATATAGATAGATAGATAGATAGATAGATAGATAGATAGATAGATAGATAGATAGATAGATAGATAGATAGATAGATAGATAGATAGATAGATAGATAGATAGATAGATAGATAATCAGGGGTGTAGCCAAGAGGTGAGAGGGGACCACTGCTCATATGAACGAAAAGTTAGCTTTAATCCGGATTCTCAAATTGCCATCGGTTGGTTAAAAGTGGCATTTCCGAACATTTAGAATTTTCTCCTTTAAAGTGAAAACTTTAAGCAGTGGTTTTCGTCTTTTCGTTTTTTAATATTAAATGGCACCTAGCCAGTGGGTTGTTGGACAGTGCAGCATTTCATGGAATTTATCTGTCTTCCTTTAGGAAACTATGTCCATAGCTTATATGATTCTATAGGAAGAAGCTGATAGTTTGGCCCACCCCCGTGTATTGACAATGGCAGAAACAATGACCTGCTGCTCCAACAGCACCTTCATTGATGGCCAAGTGTATTTCAAGCCCCCTCTCTACTTTCCAATGAAGGGGACACAGCCCTTAGAGTGCCTCAAGTACCATTTCTTATAAATAATTGAATCAGATTCTTAAGCAGAAACCGCAGCATCCAATTTATATTCTCTCCAGGTTGAAGGAATAAAGATAAAATATGACTTATGAAAAGCCCAATATTTTTTTCAATCACAGCAGAAGCGCTTTTTTTATGCTGTCTAAAAAGCTTTACAGCATAGCACAAAATAATTCCATAAATAAAAAAACCTCAGCCCTTCTTTATTCCATAACCTTTTCATTATTTATGATATTTGGAAATTACCAAATCAGCAGAAAGCATTAATGAGCAACGTAAAATAGTAGTAGCGGGCCGAACCCTTTTTATGCAGCTATGTGACCTTCTACCTGCCAAATCAGTTGCAACTTCCAGCTTGCATGCTTAGGTCAGACCTGCATTTGAAGCATTCACACCCTTTGGCAAATGTGCTCCATGGACCTTCATTTCAACAGCAGACACTTTCAAAACTGATTGCACCACCAAGTTAACAAGCACAAAACACCAGATGATTGGTTGGCGATATGCAAGCAAAAGCTATTAAATGTTTTTCACAATCCTGATAAGATGGAGAGGACACAAGATGGAACAATAGAAACACACCACACGCCCCATTTGTAACATACAACACCCTCATTCAGATAGTCCTCTATAAGATACCAAAGAAAATAACAAAGCCCACTTAGTCACATGTGCACACAGACGCAAACCTCTGCCCTCCAACCACTCATCAACCTAAGGAAATTGATCCTTAACTCTACAAATATTGCTGAAATTGATCCACAACCTGCTTTATGTACATGCCCAGCCATTTGGTCCATGACGATGTACACCTCTTATTTGTTTCTGGTGCCCTATATCCTGTGAAGATCTTTTCAAAGTGTTCTGAAAGAACAGATGTGGCCCAACATTTCCTGAAATCATATTTGGGTATTTCGGTAGTGGACCGTGCTACATTTATTTCATTTTCTTCCTGCGTTACATTGCTTGGTGCTTCGAACAGGGGCACAGATTTACTACCACTATGCACAAGAATTGTGTCACAAAAGTGACGCAAAGTGGCATAAAGTTTGTATTTATATTTACTTTCCAGCACTTGTTTTGCACACGAAAGTAGCCCCGGGGCTTTAAGTGGGCCTGGTCTCACCGGTGTTTTTTAAAGGGGGGCTCGAAACGGGTCTCTATCGGGCTCTGTTTTGTGCCTTGGCACAGGCAGTCCGTTTTTTTCCAGACTGCAGTGACAGCAGGCACATCGATGTGCACGTGCTCACACTGCTCACTTCTCACTGGTGGAGAAGTTACGGCATGACGTCATGCCAGGTGAGCGTTGTAGGGGAAGGGAAATCCTTTAAAGAGAGTCATTTTATCTCTGGATTTCCCTTCTCTTTTTGAAACTCAGGAGCAGCAACATTGTTGTGGTGTCACCAGGGCTTTATGTGGAAGCTTTTTCAATATTATATACAAGCCTTAGTTGCTGCTTATTTATCTTATGCAACTAACAATCATTGACAAAGCCAATAGTTCTGACTTGTTGTAGGTATAATGTTACTTGTTGTATCATATATCTGAGTGCAGTGACAGAAACAGCAAAATACAAGTCGCTCGGGACAATATGCTAAGCACAGATTGTTATCTTAAGTGTTTTAAGCCACGTTCCTTAATTACATTGACCACGCTCCTTTGAGAGACCCCCAGTTTTTTCATCCCACTTAAAGCCCTGAGTAGCCCTAATGTAATGTAAAGTAGCACTATGTGCTAATTTGCGCTATGTACATCTTTGCTCTGCTTTGCATCAAGGGGCCATACCATAGATAGTACATGGCCCTTCCCATGCAGCCACCCATTGATTTTGATGGAAAGTCCTACCTACCACAAAGGTAGATAGGGCTTTGTGAAAAACATGTACACCTTCTTGGGGCAGGCATAACATTTGAGAAAAGTTTTCTTTTTTCCAAACTTTTCCAACTTTGCATGTGTGCATAAAAACTTGGTAAATGTTAAACACTGACTGAGGATAAAACTATGCACTTGAACGGTGGCCTTCCAGTATAAAACCTATGCTAGACATCATGCACTCACCCTTGCATTATGGTGCAAGATTGTGTGCATTACACAGGCAGCCTAAAGTGCTACGGGGAGAGAGATACAGCACCATCTCTTTGTGGTCATGTTGCTGTTCTGCTCCCTCACTTAAACGCATCACAGCAACTGTGGTTGCTGAGCTGTGTCACATCTTTCTACACTTCCTTCATGATGTTACATAAAAAGGCTTCAAACCCTTACAGATTGTCTTATAGTGCCCAGGCAGGAGCAGGCATTCTCATGTGATGCTAGAGCCTAATATTTGGCTGTGGTGGGAGATTTATGTTGTTCTCACAAAGGCAAGAAACAAAAAAAAGAATTCATCATGTAGTTATTCTCCATTGCAGTGCCTATTTCTCCAAGTTTCAATTTCATAATAACTACCTCAGGCTTAAACAAGACATGAATTTGCTGTTTAGTTTCTCCCCCAACCAAAGCCAGCTATCTGGAGTCAGTAGCGTCAGTGGTGAAATCCATTAATAAATTGCATTACTCACTGGAAAGAGCTTTGTGAATCTGGCCAGAGATGTGAACCAGAATCATTCATCCCTTTCAGTTGGCTAGGAGATGTGGATAGTCCGCGTTGCAGCATACCACGCCAGTGAGTGATGGTCACGAGGCCTGCCAGCTCTGCCTTTACTAAACCCATGAAGCAGCAGAATGCTTTTTTTCATGACATGAGGTCACAAACACAAATCATCCCGTAATTTCTAATTATGTATGAGATAATTGTTCAGTAACGGCTTATAATTAAAATGGTTACCAATTTGGACGTCGATTGTCTAATATGGGCATGAAATGATCTCGTTATTTCAGAGGTTTGAAATCCATGCTGCTTTTTCAGAAAAAACATGCTTTTTGATTAGCCTAGTTTTGTTGTTCTCGCTGGGTGATGCCCTCCAGTAATATCCTATGGCACGCTGGCCACACCAATATCTTTTCTTCTTTTCCATGAGCATTGATGCTAAAAATAGCAACCTTCGACTCTGCACTTCATTTTTTTTCATTTCCTCATCACCTGCATGAAATATTTTCAAAACAAATCACAAAAACTGATAAGGCAATTCCTTCCAAAGTGAACCAGAGAACTATTTGCTGGGCACTTTTATTAGAAAAAAACAAATCGTTTCTGCTCTAAAGCATACTCATGTCACATCAATGGCTTTCTGTAAATCATTATTCATCCCTGGACATCGTGTCCTGTGTTTATATGCATGAAGACTCAAGTGGCCCTCGACAGTCTCCTTCCAAGTATCACATATTAGGCTGGGTGTGGTTAATAAAGTTTATGACGCAGTGCGTTCAGTTAACGCTTGCACACTGAAGAATAAAAACGTGCACAACAGAGCTTTGTGTGTGGCGTGGTCATTTGCATGCTCCCGGGCTGGGGAGGATTGCTACAACTGGCGACGAGATAGGGGATCTGTAACCCGAAGAAACGAGAGTGCTCTCCCTGAGAGTTTGCCAAGGTTCAGCAAACTGCACGTTCATTCCAGCTGCGCCTCAGTTGAAGTGAAGCAGTTGACGGTTGGCATATGTGGAGTCAAAGCGCCACTCCAGCAAGTACAAGGCTTTCAAAGAAGATGGAGGCCCCACGGAAAGTTCAGTCACAGTCGGCCCGGAACCTGCTGGTAAGGCCGAAAGAAGCGGGACTGCACTGCAACAAACCACAGAGCTACCATACATATAGTACAATAGCAATAAAGGCAACGACAACCAGGTACAGAGAAGCACAGAAGGCCGCAATAGCCAGGTGCACAAGTACGCCAAAAGCAGCAGCATCCAGGCGCCAAGAAACGCTAAAGGCAGTGAAAACCAGGTATGATGCAGAAGGTTGAGAATGGTGACGACCATGTACAGGAGACAAAACCATGACTTACAGCCAAGAAGAAGCTGGCGCCTCACAAACTCTGCGTGGGCAAGATGACCCAGATGTCAGCACATGGCTAGTGCTTGACCAAGGTGCCGGTCCAAGTGGGCAGCCAACATCGCCAAAGCGGGCCCGGCTCTCAACAGCAGGAAGTTCCACAGTTGGTTATGATGCCGCAATGTTCTTGAAACCACCTCTTTCATTCAATACCGCCAAAAATCAGAATATTGGCACCAGATGGACTGCAAAGATTGAAACATTCAATAATTTCATAGAAGCGGTAGAAGAAACAGATGACAAAAAGATCATCAAATACTCAAAGTACCTTGCAGGTGATGGAGTGAAAGAAACAATAAAGAAAATACCACAAGCTGATAAAACATCTTACCGTCAGATTAAGGTGGCATTAGGAATCAATTTCAATGCAAAGCCGAACGTCGACTATGAAAGGTACATTTTCAACCAAGCATGACAGCAACCTGGTGAGAGGATGGATACGTTTTTTGAGAGACTTGATACGCTTAGAAAGCAATGCAAACTCAATGAATTCAATGATGAAGAAGCCATGCGTCACAGAGTTATTGATGGATCCCTCTCCGACTCATTCCGGCGACGCATGCTGAGAGAAACGCTCAGGGGCATATTAGCAAGACCCACGTTAAAATTATCGCCGTTTTAGCGGCAGGAAACTGCCGCTAAAACGGCGATAATGGGCTTGATAATATGCGTTATAGAATTCCAATAGAAGCCCAGGTTAGATGTCCTGCACATCTAACCTGGGCTTCTATTGGAATTCTATAACGCATATTAGCAAGCCCATTATCGCCGTTTTAGCGGCAGTTTCCTGCCGCTAAAACGGCGATAATTTTAACGTGGGTCTTGCTAATATGCCCCTCAGTTTTGAAAAAGTGCTCCTGGTTGCAAGAGCGGAAGAATGTGCCGATCAGCAAACTGCCGACATGGAAGCTGGAACAACCCAAAACGAATCAGCATTGAGCATGAAAAGTAGGCAGAAACACAAGGCAGAGTCCACCAAGTGATGTGTTTGAAGAAAAATAAATTGTTCTTCTGATGCAGATTCTCCTTTCCGCTCGAAGGTAAATGTCTCGCCATTGGACAAACATGCAAAGGCTGTGAGAAAGAAAACCATTTTGTAATGGTTTGCTAAGCGAAAGAGAAACTAAGTGTGTCACAAAGAGAAAAGAAAATGTACAACAGAAAGTTGCAGAAGCATTATATCCACTCCCACAAAGCCAAACGGCAATATCGACTAAGGCAGGTGTAAATGAAACAAAGTCGAAACAAGATAGTTAGCAAATTGATTTTCCAATGGTACATTGACATCATCATCGAGTAACAATGAGGAAAATGGATGTGTGATGGCGATGTCAGTCAGATATCAACGTGCAAATGTAGGACTGTTCGCTTGCAAGAAAAAACACAAGTCTGAAAAGAATTGCCATATGAAGGAATAAAGTTCTTTTGGACATTGTCCTAAAATCACACTCTAGGTGAATGGGTGCCCTACAACTTTCATTTAAGACAGTGGTGCATCAATAAACATCATGCCGACAGAAAAGTACAAAGGACTGTCTCCGATACCACGTCTCACAGCATCAAGAACAAAGATATATACCTGGGCATCTTCCACGCCCTTGCAGAGTAAGGGATCGTTTGTGGTGATCATGTAGCACAAGAAAACGACAGTGCAAGCACAGACTGATGTACTCCCAGGTGCTTCGTCGAGTGCATGCTTATTAAGTTTTGGCACTGCTGCTGACATGGGACTGATTTATCTTAACTACAACATGAATGCCCATTCTTAAATAGTGAGTCAGTTACCAACATTGTATCATGGACTTGGGAAACTCAAGAAAATAAGGTACAGCTTCACATTAATGAAGAAATTCGCCCATTGCACTGCTACACCTTCGCATTGCTTTTCACCTACAGGAAGCCGTTGAGAAAGAGCTTCAAACACTGATACAGCATGACATTATTGAGTGCTCTACTGGTCCGACACTGTGGGTTTTTCCCATTGTGGTGGTGCCAAAAAAGGATAGTGGAGGCTCAGTGCCCATTTGTGTTGATATGCGACGGGTCAACAAAGCAATCAAAAGAGAAAGACATCCAGGTCCACACATTGTAGACATGATCACAAAGCTGAATGGCGCCAAAGACTTCTCCCGCCTTGATCTGAACAAAGGTTACCATCAACTTGAACTAGAAGAAAACTGTAGGTACATTACTACTTTTTCAACAGATATTGGTTTGTTCAGATATAAAAGACTCAGCTTTGTTGTGTCCTCAGCTGCAGAAATCTTTCAAGAGGTCATTGGTCGAGTAATCCAGCCAGCCACACATGCTTTTAACTACAGTGATTATTCACTGGTGTTTGGGGCAACATGAAAGGAAAATTACAAAGCACTCACACAAGTATGCCGTCCGCTTGGGGATGCAGGTATCACACTGAATGCTGAGAAGTGTGAATTTCACAAAAAGAGACAGAAAATATTTGGGCATATTTTCTCTGAAAGAGGGACGACTCCTGACCCTGAAAAGGTACAAGCATTGTCATTTACTTGCCCTCCAGAAGATGTGACAATGCTGCGATACTTCCTGGGCATGGCCAGTGACTGCTCCAGGTATATTTCTGACTGTGCCACTGTGAGTGCCCCTCTAACTGAACTAACAAAGCGAGATGGTCCGTTTGAATGGTCATCTGACTGTGACTAAAGTTTCAAGAAAATAAAAAACAAAATTGAAAATGCAACTGAAATGGCTTACTTTAATCCGAAATTTAATAAACAAATTGTGGTGGATGCAAGCCCTATGGGATTGGGAGCGATCCTTGCCCAACATAATGGACAACCCGATGCACATTGTGGCCTATACTAGCCGGAGTCTATCTGAGACTGAACATGCTTATTCACAACCGGAGGAAAAAAACCTAACTGTAGTATGGGCGCGTGAAAACATCCATGTGTTTCTGTACAGAAAGAATTTCACCCTTGTCACAGATCATCAAGCGTTGCTCACCATTTTTGGAAATACAAAAACCAAGATGCCCCCTCACATTGTAAGGTAGGGTTTGTGTCTGCAAGAGTATGATTACACTATTGTGCACAAACCGGGGAAAGATCAAAACCCTGCAGACTACTTTTCACTAGTGCTGCTACAGCGTCATAGCACAACGACCAAAGCATCTGAGGCCTACATAAATTTCATAGTAAAGTCAAGTGTGCCTACAGCTCTTTCAAATGAACAAATTCTGACAGCTACCAATACTGATAAAGACATGCTTATGCACAAGGAAATCATTATACACAATCGTGGAGGAAGCATACTCGACCTCCTACATATGATGTTGAACATAGAAATTCTAAAATGTTTGTGAAGAACTTTCTGTTACACATGATGGTGTCATACTGCTAGGGGTAAGAATAGTTATCCCTTAAAGCCTGAGACAGCAAGTGACTGAACTGGCACATGACGGACATTGCTGCAACTAAAAGAGCCCGCAGGGATTGAGTGTGGTTCATGCGCCTTGACGAACAACTTGAAAAGGAGCTAAAAGCTTGCCATCTAGGCAAATGCCTGTCTCCCAAAACGACTCAGCACCCATTGAATATGTCTGATCTACCTAAGCAAGCTTGGGAGAGGACTGCTGTTGATTTCTTCAGACCTCTCAACAACGGACATCATCTCATTGTAGTTGTCGATGAGTTCTCATGTTTTCCTCTAGTTTAAGACTTATCATCAACCACACATGACAAAGTCATCAAAAGGCTGGATGACATTTTCACAACATGGGGTGTTCCCTCCATTCTCAAATCTGACAATGGTCCACCCTTCAATAGCAGAGTTCAAAGACTTTCTTAATCATTTGAACAGCCAACATCAGAAAAGTACACCTCTCTGGCTACACGCAAACGGCATTATTGAACGATTTGTGAGTACTTTAAAAAGGATGATTCAACCTGCTGTATTGGAAGGTGTCAAACTCCAGTCTGCTCTGTGCCCAGCCCTTCGTGCCTACTGTTCCACTCCTCGTTGCACAACAGGAGAAAGTCCTGCCACCATGCTGTTTGGGAGAGCTCTTGGAACAAAGATAACTCAATGGACCACCAGGCAGTCAATAGACCCTGATGAGATTCATGTCACTGACACCACTTGCAAGTGCAAAATGAAGGCCTACTCCAGCAAGCGCTGATACGCTCGAGACATGGTTTGAGAAAGGAGGCTGAATTCTTGTTAAGCAAAAGCGGACACTCAAGACGGACACTCCGTTTGATGCTGAACCACTGGGAGTTGTGGCGAGTAAAGGACAGATGGTAACTGCCCAAAGACCTGGAAAGTCCATAACCAGGGACTCATCACACTTTAAGCCTTTGCCTCGATGTTCGTCAGCTCCAGACCTCGTGTGTGAGGCAAGTCCACCTGATTGCCCAGGTCAAGCATAAGACTGTACTCCGGAGATGCCAGATGAGGGTTCCCCTCCTCGATCTCATACAATTAGATCTGGAAGGCTGGTGCAAGCACCTCGAAGACTCATCGAGGAATTGTAATGTGTGTATGTATATATTTGTGGGTCATTTTTATTTAACAAAGGGGGAGATGTGTCCTGTGTTCATGTGTATGAAGACTCTAGTGGCCCTCGACAGACTCCTTTACAAGTATTACGCAATCGGATGCATGTGGCTGGGTGTGGTTTATGAAGTTTATGACGCAGTGCGCTCAGTTAATGGTTGCACTCTGAAGAATAAAGACGTGCACTACAGAGCTCCATGTGTGGCATGGTCATTTGCATGCTTCCAGGCTGGGGAGGACTCTACACTGCCCATTAAACATCAAAGGTATCCCTTTCTACTGATAAGAGGACAGATGTTAGCCTATCTTCAGCACCCTGATGCCCCCAGCATTCCTTAGGAACCCTAAGGTGGCACGCCTTTTTCAATGCCTTGACGCCTACTTAAATTCTGTGTAACGCAGTGATGCCTCTCAGCCTCCCTTAATAGCTTATGCCCCTGCCGCTACAGTACTCTAATGCTCTACCCATTCCTCAGAACTCTGGTGCCCCATAATAATCAGGAGACTGATGCACTATGGCATCCCCTTAGCACCTTAATCACTTTACCCTACTACAATACCATGGCAAAATGTCAGCACCTTCATTTCTTGGCACTCATATTTGGCACCCCATAGCCATACCATCCACGGCCCTCTGATTGCCATATGACCCTGTAAGCACCCTGATACCGGACTTCCCTTCTCCTAATGCTCCCTCCTTTCAGTCCCACAATGTCCCTTCCCTTAAAGCACTTGATACTCTCTACCCCACTTTCCTATCAATATATCACAGCCTCTTCAGAGCTCTCATTTATCCCACAATGTTCCATCATTCTAATGCCATTTCCTTCCAGCGGCCTAATTGCCCACCCATCCTCAGGACTTTATTACCTGACCTCTTCAACACCTGGATGCCCACTACCCACATTATCCATTCTGATACCATCACCTGCCTTCAGCATCCCGGTGCTTTTTCCCCCTCTAGTACCATAATACCACCACCACCAAGCTTCAGCACTCTGTGGGCCCTAAACTATGTACTGATGTCTCCTCGCTGCTTACCCGTTGCTAAATGAGTCATCCTCTCCTGTCCAGCCTGTTGAGAGCATAATCATGACCCAGACCGCCATCATCTGGCTCGTCGGACTCCATGTCTTGCACCCACAACCACTCCTAGTTCATCACTCCCCAATTTGCTTTATAGATGTATGCAGGGCCGGACTGGGATGGCAAACCAAACCTGGCAAGTGCATCCGACCGGCCTCCGGGGGGGGAGGGGGCTGTCATGGGGGCGCTGCTGCGCTTTTGTTACAAGGGGCCAATTTTGCAGCACTGGTGCAAAACTGGCCGCCAGCCACAAAAACAGCCCTCTACCGGTACAAAACCGGCCCCCACCCTCCTGGCCCACCTGGGAAATGCCAGTGCCCGCAACAGCCAGTCCAGCCCTGAGTGCGTGCATTTCTTTTGACATGCAAATAACAGCAAGTCTATGAAAATGTAAAATTGTCACTGTTCTGCACCCTTCTCTACATTTAGCAGCCTGGTGTCCCTTCCACATATATCAGTGGCGGTCTTTGGACAAAATAACGAGTTTTAAAACCTGTGGGACATAAATATCTCTAAAAAAAGTATTGGTACTACCAAAATATTGTGGGACAGAATATAGTTGGCAAGAATATCAGCTTTTTTTGGTATATAATATTGTTTTTAAAAATATTGTTTTTTATATTGTTTTATTTAATATAGTTGTACAAAATATAGGTTTTTAATTAATTTGATCCTATCCACTTCTTCACTGGGCCAGGTCTTTGATCAGAGTGATTGATTCACTACCCCCTTACGCTGTGCTTGTGCCCACCCACATGCATCACACGCTAGGAGTGCACGGAGTGCTCCACAGAGAGCTACTGGCATCCTGGTGGTTTGGCGGCCCTTTCTCCCTCTAAGACCACTTCGTTTTTTGCCACACGCCGCTTGCCTTCACTTTGCCATCTCGAGGCCTGGCACGCTCAGTGTCCCGCATTAGGGGACAACATGAGGCCGACACAGCAACAGTTATAGGCCATCACAGGTGGGACCTCTGCTGGTTTTGCTGTCCTGTCTGTCTTTCCACAGTTACTGTATCTGCCTCACTCATGGAGACGGGCTGGTACAGGTGTACGGCAGGGCGGTAGGATGCCGGGGGCAGCGGTCAGCTCTTTTTGCTGCAAAAATTTCCACAAAAACTTCCATAACTTCAAAATAGTGCTGCAATAATTCCTGCATCTCCTCTGTCACATAGAACTTTAAACTTCAAATTTCAGCTGTGTGGTGGAGGCAGCAGCTCCAGCAAGACCAGGGGGAGGAGGTAAGTGAATCAACACCGCTGCTGTTTGATGCTGTTTTCTGTGTGCGATTGATAAGTGCCATTCTTGCTGTCCCTGCTGCTGTCCCTGTTGTCTGATGGCCCCCCATGTATACCATTGACCCCCACTGACTATCTGCATTTCCTGCATTACTTAAACTGCTGGGTGAAAGGCAGGGCTGGGAAGAGGCATCTTGGCACCCCATAGGTTGCAGGGGGTGCAGGACTGTTGCGGGGCTGTTGGAGGTGACCCTTTTGGGTGGGGTTACACATCCTAGATCTTGTGGGCCCAAGGAGGAGGCCAGCCAGTCAGACATTATTATGCTAGAGAATTAGCATTATTAAGCGTTGCATTGCCCCACGTTGTCCCACTGCTAGTGCAGGGTGGAGGTCGGGCTAGATCACCCTAGACCACCCCCTTGACTTCAGCATAGTCAGATTCAGTACCTGGATTATAGTGCGCCACGTGTAAGCGCAAGGCAACGGGGAAGACTTTGCTTCCATATAGGGCCACAAGCATAGAAACCATGCTTGAGAGAGCCATTGGGGAAGTTTCAATGGAAATTGCTATGACCGAGCGAAGACTGTCCATGGTGGCTGGGAGAGGCGTAGTGGGGCCACAGGAAAGTTGAGGGGAGATACTAGACTGTGGTAGCGTGTTGAGGGGTGTTCTCCCTGTGACAGAGAAAGTTACAGTGGCAGTGATTAACCCCTGCGTTTATTTGGCCACCCAGAGCCCAAACATTCTTAATTCTGCCCCAGAACCCACTGCCAAACGTAAAAGGCCTAACATCAAAGTGTTCCGACCAACCCAACAGCCGAAACCAAGTGCTAGTAAAGGGAAGATCAGGGCGGGGGAAGCTTTGAACCTTGATGGGAATTTTGGGGAATTTACTGAAATCCTGACAGAGCATCTTGCCCCAATTAAGGAAAGCTTAGTTGACATGGAAGCCCAAATGATTAAACTTTTTGGAGGCCTAATGTCTGCATGTGAGCAGAGTGCACCCAACACGCTTGCAGATGCAACCCTTGTGGGCCAGTTGTGGCGAAGTCAGGTATGGTAGCCACCTTGCCGCAAAAGGAAGGGACAACTCCTCTGCCCAGACAGGAAGGAGAAATGAAAAGGTGAGAGGACTGCTGAGGTTGCACAGGGGGGAGCGGCCCCTGCCATAGGAAATCAGGCCTCGTTACTATCTACAAGAGGTACTCAGAGGAAGATGGGCATGGTGGTGGGAGTAAATGGCGGTGAGGATGCAGCTTCCAGCACTACGATATTAAGTCTCCCCCCCCCCCACCCGAGGTGTGCCTGTATGTGCTGGTTATGGCTGGAGTTCCACCATTAAAGCCCACCAATCCAGAGTCTGGGGAACAGGCCCATAACAAGCCTTTTCTAACACTGGATCATGGGTGCAACAGGTTTCAAATACTCAGTTGAAATTAAGTCAAATATATGAGGGAGTATTTAGGTTCTCCCATAAAATCGGTAGCCGACCAATTAAGGCGATGGTCGAAATATATAAAGCGAGAGGTGTATCAACTGCTACCTATGGGGGAGGACTATGGGATCATACAACCAGTAAATCCTTTCAGACAGAAGAGACTTGTTTCCTCAAATTTTTGTTGTGTGTACATAGATCTGCATAATCTTTTATACCTCATAAGGAAACTGGCCTGTACTATTTAAAGGACATTTTAGTTTTAAAACCCTTACTATTATGGCAATCTATCTGGGCAAAATCTGAAACCAGGTTTACAAAGTCTGTCATCCCAGACTGACTCACTTTAGATTATGCTCTTAAGATTCCTTGGTTGTCTTATTTAAATGATTCTTTTTTATTGTTTGATCTAACTGTTCTGAGTGACCCCAAACGTAGCCTTTCTAATGAGAAGAGTGTAATCAAGGTCTCCTTTATGAATTACAGACTGGAGCGAAGGATGCTGGAAGAATCCAGGAAGCAAACAGTTATGACATATTTATCAAGCGTACAACACCCAAAAATGGTCACTTGAAGGTACTGGAGTCAAACTGAATCTATTCTATTTTTTTACTTATTCTAGTGGTAGGTCATCAAAAGTTTTTTGAGAGGTCGCCTTACCCTGAACTTATCGAGGCATCCTTCATCATTTGATGACCGGGCTGAATTTATTTAAAAATTGTTGCTTTAATTAAAAGCAATCCCTGTGTCTTTAGTGATTCCTACAGGTTGCAAATTGTGACCTACCTCATTAATATTCATAAGGTAGGTCGATTTGCGACCCACTAGAAATCGCTAAATGAAACTCTATGAGTTTCATACATTAGGAATAGCGATTACCTAATTGCGATTCACAGAAAATTACAATTAGGTAGTTGCTATTCCCAGTATTGAAACATTTGCCCCTATATGCTTAGTAAAACCTTTGCTTGTCACTTCTACCCATCACTTCATCCTTGCCACTTCCTTTGGCCTTGCTCTTTCCTGATAACTGCACCACATTCACATCCTCCACAACACTCTTCCAATTGATCTTACACACGCCATCCTTCGTAGTCAACTGAAGCGTGATATGGTTTCTTTCCAATGCTTTAATTGCCTCCTCATACTCATCCTCAGATTCGTCTTTCTTATCTGCTGCACCTTCATTGCCTCCTCTCTGTTTAGTACATGTATGCAGAGTTTTTAATATCCTCCTACCCTCTGCTTTCAAACTATGCTTTTTATAGCCAGCTTCCTTTTTCTCAACAAACACATCCCTGAGCACTGCTTCTACATAGGTCTCAAAAGCTTCTTGCCAGTCCTTCCATAGCATTGTCGGTTCTCCCAGGCATGCTATAATTTGCTTAGCTCTGCCACAGATTGCATGTTGATAAGACAAATCACACCCAGTTCCAACGCCACTTGTTTGCCTTGACATAATATAAAGGTCACTATGAATTTTGCAAAAACAAATAAGTAAATAAAAGTAGTCACTGTCTATTTCTTGTGCTAAAACAAATATAAATGATCATAAGTAATGTAGTCTCTGTCATCTTATTGATGGTATTTCTTGTGCACCTCATTGTATTCACTTCCTTGACTCTTCATACCAAGTATTCTTTCTATTACCATTTTGACCATCACACAACATGCTGCATTATCATTTTTCTTACTTTCCTCCTTGTGTACACTATCAAATTAACACATGAAGTCCTCTTTCTATGGCTGCCTATAGACCAATCAGGAAATCTGTTAAAAAAACTCATTCTCAGTTTCTCCAGCTTTGAGTCGCATTGATGTTTATAAGTTTGGTTGGGAGCATGCCTCAAAATGTAGCACACACTGAGCCGGCTAGAGGTTTGGAATTGGAACTCGCAAAAACTTGTGGTATGCTCAATGCCATAACCCACACCGATCGACATGCAATGGGTACTTATGCAGCTAAAGCACTGCAACTGAACTCATGCCACACAGCACAGATGTCACTTGGGGCCATATTAGCAACAAAATGCGATAAATATCGCAGAGCGCGCTTAGCGCGAAATATTTTATCGCCAGCTATCGCTGGAATATATCGCCACGCTAACGCTGTATTAGCAACAATTAGCGCTATGGCGATGATTATTCCAGCGATAGCGGCAAAATGCGAGAATATCGCTGGAAAACCAGCGATATTCTCGCATTAACGCTAAGGTGGATTCAGCATTAGAATCCACCTCCTATACTTCAAACAGGTAAGTCATCCTCACTAGCAAGTGTTAAAATCTAGCGATAAACGCGCTTAGCACAAATTATTTTATCGCTTCGCCTGCCTTGCTAATAGGGGGTAGTGGTGTTAGCGACTGTATTCAGTCGCTTTTAGTAGGGAACGCCTTCCTTGCATGTCATTAGCGATAATTATCGCTGACATGCAAGGCGATGGAAACGCGGCCTCTAACGCCTGAAAGCTGTCGCTAACGCCTGTTAGCGACAGCTTGCTAATAGGGCGATAAAATTATCGCCGCTTTGGCGGCAAAAAGTGCCGCTAAAGCGGCGATAAAGCCCTTGATAATATGCCCCTGGATTCCTTGTTAAATCTGCCCAAAAGTACAATACCCTCACATGCTGGCCCTAGTTTCAGTCAAATGAATGTGTGCAATTAAACACTTATTGCCAGAGAATCTGACGTAAAGCCCCTAAGGTCTGGTTCAATCTTATGTAGGCCCCAACTCCATCTTGACTAATGGAGGTCGACATCTTCCCACTCTCAAACAGGGGAAGTCACCATCTTTCCCGATTTATGCAGAATCATTGTCATGCCTGCCATTAGATGCAGATATCGCCTGACCATATCTTTCTGAGAACTGTGAAAGCGTCAAGTCATTGAATTGATGACAGAGATACAACACTTGATGCGACATTCTTCTGTGTCAAATGTCTATTTATCTCCATGTCAAGGTTAAATAAGAACGCATACAGACATATAGCCAAAAAACACGTAGTCGGAATTGACGTCTTTTTACCTAATATGCTCATAAGGAAACGTCTGAGACATACACCTTGATACACCTAATCTATGTCAGACATTCTCAAACTAATGTCAGAAATTCCAATTTCTGATAAGATTTAGCTTATAAGGACTACACCTTGACAGGAAAGGTCCTTCGCCCAGCTTATTGCCCGAGATTCTGCCCGATACAGTTTCACCTGCTGCTAGCACACTTCACACCTCACAGATGCTACATCTTGCCTGAAGCTGATAAAAGCTGATTCCCGGAGGAAGACTACAGCGTGTGTTTGCCCTTCACAGGTAACTCTGTCTCCATGACTCAGTTGATAAAGACAATCTTTGCTGTCAACAAGGTATGCAGTGTGTCTCTTCTTCCTAAGAAACTCTAGACTACAAGTTGCTCTGCCTTCCATGCTCTCTTAGTATAGCGCATAGAAGTAGATGTTAGGGTGTTAGGTTTTAGAAGACATTTTAAATGACATTTGAACGATAGTAGAAATTTTCATTTTATTCTCCTTATTTATAACGTGCCTCCTTGCTGGTTTTAGAATATTCTGTGCAGTTGTTTTAGACAAACTGAGAAACATATTTTTGCTGTAGTGATAAATATTTTTTACTTAAAAGTGTTCATTCTACTTGGTATAATATGTGTGATACTGCGAATAATGAAAAAAGGTTTTTTGCTGTTACTATGATGCCCTGATATCTTTAAGCAATACATCTATGTCAGTAAACATTGAATAGTGTTTTGGGGGGCTACAATAATCTGTCTTTCACGTTCATTGCTGGGGCATAGAACCAAGTTCACCCATGTCACCCGTGGGTGGGAAAGGACACCTTGTAGAGTTACACCAAAGTCATAACTTACTCAATAGGTCAGTCACTGCAGCTCATTTAATGCTGCAGGACTGCTACTCATAGTTTTGATCGTGGCCTGGGTAACTCTTCTGCGTTTGTTGCTGGTGGGTTGTAGAGGTTACAGATCACTCAGCACCAGTGTCACAATGAAGGGTGCACAGAACAGTAAAAAGTCAATCCAATTTATTGAGATCCTTAATGTTCAACAAACCTGGGCAGTAGAGTGCATGCCATAACACAGGACAAAATGATAACAGGATATAACAATTATCACTTTAATTTATCATGCAATGGCATACAGGATAGGTCTAAAGGTGGGACCTTATCATTGATGGTCTTCTTCACGGACTTGGGTTCCATTCTGGGCAACAGAGATTCATGGAGGGAAAAGGACCATGACCTTAGCAGTCACACATTTTTTCCATGCCCATATTTCTTATTCCAGGATATCTAGTTAAATAGTGTGCATTGGTTTGTGATAGACCCCTTGTGCTTTATGAGCATCCCCTGATCTCAGTATTTTTTAATGTGAGATTGACACCAAGGAAAATGAGAAAGTCGATGCTTCACACAGCATTACTATGCAAGTCTCTCTTTAGGGGCAGATAGAGACACAAATATGTGAATATTTTTAAAATGACAAAGGCAGGGAAGTCTTTCAAATCATAATTTAGAATGCATTTAAGTTGGTGATTTTAGGCACATTTCTGACTCTGATGTGTAACTTACCTTGTACCTGTCTCCTTAAGACCCAAAAAGTATTGATAAAACGGGAATTGGAGTATAGACAAACAGTATCACTGAGACCATTAAGAACAACTACTTGAAATTGATGTCAGTTGTGGATGACTGCCACTAACAAGGGGAAACTTACTTCTTAGGCTGAAATGGAACATGTATGGCCTGGGAAATAAGATGGGAACACATTAGCATGCCTGCTAAAGGTGAAGCATGAGACAGATTATGCTTCTTAGACAGTTTCCTCAGTGTGTCATCAGTTCCCCTAGAGAAGTAGACAAGGTAAAGGATTTTGGTACACAAGTCTTTATACACTGAAATGCCGACCTCCTTAACTCTGAAATCTGCCTGCTTATTCGGGGACATCTTACTAGATTTTTCAGCCAAGAGGTCTTTGGCTTCATGTCCCAGTAACTGCTTCTGAGATTTGTGCTGTGGTTCACCGGTTACAGATTGTGAGAAAGTTGTTTGTTAGCTGGGGTGGATTGGTGTTCACCACAAATAATAAAGTCACTATCTTTTTAGGTCCAATCACATTGCATTTTATGTGTCTGGAAACGTTAAAGATCTCTCCATATGTGTACGGTGGAGTGAAGCTTATTGAATTGAAATACTGTATTACACAACATTGATTAATCTAAGAAACTAATTAAAAATATTTTAAATTAAATCTTGTTAGGTCCAATCAAAGGTTTTAATAATTTAAACCTGAGCACAACCCATAGTAGCTATGGCTCAGGGCAGACAGGTTTAAAGGAATGAAAATATGTAAACCATTTAGAAGTACCAAAACAGTTAAAAAGTTGAAAACACAACACAATAAAGATCCCACACAAATTTATAAAAAATATAGAAATAAATGCAATAAGCAAAATTACAATAATCCAGTAATGGGACCAGAGATATGAATTTTTAAAAATTATAAGTAGGGAAAGAGCCAAGAAGTGCAAAACGCCAATAGTAGTCAATGGTTGCGGTAATTTAGGGCCTAGGCACGATTTGAGGCCAACCACAATGGAGTAGGGGACAGATACTCCAAGTAGATTGGCCCCGCTAGGGCCTGGAAGTAGGAAAGTTCAAAAAGGTTTCTAAGTGAAGAGTGACTTTTTCATTTTTCTGAGGAAGAGCGCTTCAGCATGCAGGGCAGACCTGAAATTAAATTCGACACAGTGGAACTGCCAGTCGGATACATTTCATGGCCGGTCCCCTGAAAGCTCTGGAGCTGTCAAGCAAACGTTTTTAAAAAGTTCCCAAATTTCTGTTGGTGCACAAACAACCACATGAGTACACTTCCAAGGCCCCCAGTGCATCAGAGGGAGCTCTTAGAGACTCTCAGGGTGTCAGACAGAGGGCAACAGCAGAGTTTAGTACAGGTCCTGTTGCCACCTGTTAGCTGGGGTTCTTCACAGGCATGTCCAGTTTTTGTATATTTCTGGAGCCACCCAGGGGAACAATCTTATGATCCTTGGAAGTCCTTCTCACAAGTCACAGATGCCAGGTTCAGCCCATCTTATATCCTTTCACAACCCCTGCACTGTTTGGAATAAGGTTGGGGGAGGGTTCAGCTTTGTAAGGTTCACCAGCCTGTGGGTTGGAGATACCCTTTCACACTCCTAGTTGCTCTGACCAATGGAGCAAAGGTTCCAGGCCCTGCAGTAGTTCCTCTTGGTGTTAATGCAGATAGGCCCAAAATACAATGTGTCAGGGCAAATCTAAGATGGAGAAGGTCTTTGGCCACACTAAACTTGGGCTCTGAGGCTGGGGTCGTTAGCGAGAAGTGTACTATGATAATCCTAGTGTCCTTCCACAGAGGTCTGGTAGACAAAAGCAGGGTCCTTCGGCAACCAGGTGAGGGATGCACAAGGATAGTCGTGGCATCATGTTTGCTTTCTTTGAAGAGCACCAAAGAGTTACATGTGGCTCAAACAGACATGTCAGGTAGCATTTGATACTGTGGTGGCAAACGTGATGCCCACAGCCCCCACCTTGAAGATTCTGCAGACTCATTCCTGCCAATTCAGGTGAACCCGTTGTGTAGCTTTTGGGAAAAAATGCCTTGTTCATACCTTGTTGGGCACAGGCTAGGAGTTGGCAGATACTAATGCTATTTAGTCTTCTGAGAATTTAAGCAGATAAAAGGTCATTTTTTTAAATGTTGCAAAGTCATCCTGTGTGCCCTGTGCGCCTCCTTTTTTTGCTTACTAGTACTGGTGGTAACTGACTCTGACTGTCCCTGGGCTCTGTCTAACCAGGCCCAGGGCCAATGTTATATTGAAAACACAAGTCAAAACACACACATGCATCAGGGTACACTATATATTAGGGTACACTTACAATTAGCACGACCTACTCTATAAGTCCCTAGTAGATAATAGGGCAGGGCAGTTAAAACTACCTATAGGTCCCTAGTATATGATAGGGAAGGGCAGTTTAGAGGCCAGCAGCCCTTTCTGTACTTGCATGTGTGCACTGCTGAGGCCTGAGTTCATTTTACAAGCAGCCCTGTGTTGCAGCACTGCTTTTAAAAGTAAATTCACTGCAAACTCGACTTTGGTGGTAGGGGTACTTACAAACTGATAATCTACAATATTTTGGCATATTAGGTACTCCCAGGGTCTCTCCTAGGTGTCCCAGGGGTGGGGGGTGTAATTATAAGGATGACCACTATAAAGGATGTTTTATATGCCCTGTGGTTAGAGAAATTGCACATTTCACTTTCCCCATTGTAGTAGGGGCCTCCCAAAGTCGACTTTGGTGCTATGAGTACTGTGGAGTGAGGATCTACACTAGTTTTGCATATCCAGGACCCACAAGGTCTCCTCTAGGTGTCCCAGTGGTGGGAGTCATGTAAATATGAGCAGGGCCCTTATAAAATATGTTTTGTATGCCCTGATGATGGAGACATTGCACATTGCAGTTTCCCCATTGTAGATGTGGTATTGATAAATCCAACAATATGCCATTGTTGAATTTATCCTAAAATATACAGAAAATAAGTTATAAGACTTTCTTGTCTCTAAGCCAAAATGCAGCCTTCCTGTAGTCTTCCCTGATTGGTCAGAGTTACCAGGATTAGCCAGGCTGCTTTGATGAAATGATAAGTGACTCACAATCAATCAATCACAGAATTTGTAGAGCGCACTACTTACCCGCGAGGGTCTCAAGGCGCTGGGGAGAGGGAAGGGGGGTGGGGGGTGGATGCTGCTACTGGTCGAACAGCCAGGTCTTGAGTAGCCTCCTGAAGGTCAGCAGGTCTTGGGTCTGTTGTAGGCTTAGTGGAAGGGTGTTCCAGGTCTTGGCGGCGAGGTGTGAGAAGGATCTGCCGCCGGTGGTTGTTCTTCGAATGCGAGGGACGGTGGCGAGGGAGAGGTCGGCGGAGCGGAGCTGGCGGTTGGGGACGTAGAAGAAGAGTCGTCTGTTGAGGTAGGCTGGGCCAGTTTTGTGGAGTGCCTTGTGTGCGTGGATGAGGAGTTTGAAGGTGATCCTCCTGTCGACGGGGAGCCAGTGCAGGTTCCTCAAGTGGGGGGTGATGTGGCTGTGGCGTGGTACGTCGAGGATCAGGCGTGCAGAGGCGTTTTGTATGCGTTGCAGTCGCTTGATGAGCTTGGCCGGGGCTCCCGCGTAGAGGGCGTTCCCATAGTCCAGTCTGCTACTGACGAGGGCCTGGGTGACTGTTCTTCTTGTGTCTGTCGGGATCCACCTGTAGATCTAGCGAAGCATGCGGAGGGTGTTGAAGCAGGAGGAGGAGACTTCGTTGACTTGCTTGGCCATGGAGAGCGTTGAGTCGAGGATGACTCCCAGGTTGCGTGCGTGGTCGGTGGGTGTCGGGGCTGCTCGCAGCGTCGTTGGCCACCAGGAGTCGTCCCAGGCTGAGGGGTTGGAGCCGAGGATGAGGACCTCCGTTTTGTCCGTGTTCAGCTTTAGTCGGCTGATCTTCATCCAATCGGCGACGGCCTTCATTCCTTCATGGAGATTGGCTTTGGCGGCGAGGGGGTCCTTGGTGAGGGAGAGGATCAGTTGAGTGTCGTCGGCGTAGGAGATAATGTTGAGGTCGTGTTGTCTGGCGATGCGTGCGAGCGGGCCATGTAGATGTTGAACAGTGTTGGGCTGAGGGACGATCCCTGGGGTACGCCGCAGATGATCTCGGAGGCTTCGGATCGGAAAGGTGGGAGGCGGACTCTCTGGGTTCTGCCGCCGAGGAAGGAGGTGGTCCATTCCAGGGCCTTGTCTCGGATCCCTGCGTCGTGGAGGCGTGCGCGTAGAGTGCGGTGGCAGACAGTGTCGAAGGCGGCGGAGAGGTCCAGCAGGATGAGGGCTGCGGTCTCACCATTGTCCAGCAGGATCCTGATGTCGTCGGTGGCGGCGATGAGGGCAGTCTCAGTGCTGTGGTTGCTGCGGAACCCTGATTGGGATGGGTCCAGGATGCTGTTTTCTTCGAGGTATCGGGTTAGCTGTTTGTTGACGATCTTCTCGATGACCTTGGCTGGGAACGGAAGCAGAGAGATGGGCCGGAAGTTCTTGAGGTCTCTCGGGTCCGCCTTGGGTTTTTTGAGTAGGGCATTGATCTCTGTGTGTTTCCAGCTCTCTGGGAAGGTCGCAGTCTCGAAGGAGAGATTGATGATGTTGCACAGGTGGGGTGCGATGGAGCTGCTGGCTTTGTTGAAGATGTGGTGCGGGAAAGGGTCTGACGGGGAGCCGGAGTGTATTGTGCTCATGGTCTTGATGGTGTCCTCGATGTTCACGCTGGCCCAGGCTGGCAGGGGGTCGTGGTCGATGGTGTGTGGCGGGTCTGGTGCATCGATCTTAGTTGGGGCTGTCTGGGTGTTGAAGCTGTCGTGGATGTCGGCGATCTTGCGGTGAAAGAAGGTGGCGAGGAATCGCACAGGGGTTGCGACGGCGGGATGTCGTTGGTGTTGGAGCTGGGATTGGAGAGTTCCTTCACGATGTTGAAAAGCTCCTTGCTGTTGTGTGCGTTGTTGTCGAGGCGGTCTTTGAAGGAGATTCTCTTGGCGGACCTGATGAGGTGGTGGTGGTTACGGATGGCGTCTTTGTGGGCTGTGTGGCTGTCCGGTGTCTTATCACTGTGCCATTTCTTCTCTAGTTTCCGGCAGGTACGCTTGGAAGCTAGGAGTTCCGAGGTGAACCAGCTGGCTCTTTTGGTGGTGTCGCTGTAGGTGAGCTTTTTCAGCGGGCGAGGGTGTTGGCACAGTCGTCCATCCATCGTCTGAGGTTGCAGGCAGCGTCGTCGGTGTTGGATGGGTCGGAGGGAGGGCTGAGAGCGAGGGTTGCCCGGAGTTGGTCTTCGGTGACTTTGCTCCAGCAGCGGCGTGGGATCTGTTGGGTGCGGTGGTGTGTGGTGGGTTTCTGGAAGGTGAAATGGATGCAGCGGTGGTCGGTCCAGAGGAGTTCCGTGGTGTGGCTGAAGGAGACGTGGGAGCTTGAGGAGAAGATGGGGTCAAGCGTGTGGCCGGCGGAGTGGGTCGGTGTTGTGACGAGCTGGCTCAGGCCGAGGTTGGCGAGGCTGTCGATCAGGGTGGTGGAGTTGCTGTCGTTGTTGTTCTCCAGGTGAAAGTTCAGGTCTCCGAGGAGGATGTAGTCGGTAGAGGTCAGGGCGTGCGTGCTGATGAAGTCGGCGATGGAGTCGCTGAACTGGGGTCGGGGCCCAGGGGTCTGTAGACAAGGGTGCCTCTAAGGGTGGTGTTGGGGTCCGTGTGGATCTGGAAGTGCATGTGTTCGGCGGTGCTGAGAGTGTCGTCGGTGCTGGTCGAGACCCTGATGGTGTTCTTGTGGACGATGGCGATTCCTCCTCCTACTGCGTTGATGCGGTCTCTGCGGGTGATCTTATAGCCGTCTGGGATGGAGGAGTCGTTCATCCAGGTCTCAGTCAGGAAGGCGACATCTGGTGATGATGTGTCGAGCAGGTCCCAGAGCTCGACGGCGTGTTTGCGTGCGGAGCGGGTGTTCAGTAGGATGCACCGGAGGTGGTTGAGGTCCTTCTTGGCGGGCGCCTCGGTGGCTCTGAGGCTGATGTAGCTGCAGTTCCGGCAGGTGAAGGGACCATGGGTGCGTTTCGGGGCGGCCTTGAAGCAGTTGTGCATCCGTCCGGGGTTGAGAGCGTGGAGTGTGGTGGCATCGTATCGGCGACGGTCCTCTGGGCTGGAGCGGGGGGCGCGCGGCCCAGGGGTTCTGGTGCTGGGCGCGGTCCAGTCGCGGACGGGCGCAGACGGGCTTGCCTTAGGCGCGCCTTCGGCACCAGCGGCGCGGCCGCACAGCGGCCGCCATATATGGGGAGGTGGGAGGGAGGAGCAGCTGGGAGGCAGGGGCAGCGAATGGGCAGTCAGGGGGGCGGGGCCGCAGGGGACGCAGCGGCGGGAATGGAGAGAGGCAGCGAGGGGCACAGAAGGCAGAATGGACGGAGAAAAAAACAGAGAATACGGGCACAGTACAATGGGGCAGCGGGGGCACAGAAGGCAAAATGGACGGAGAAAAAACATAGAAATACGGGCACAGTACAATGGGGCAGCGGGGGCACAGAAGGCAAAATGGACGGAGAAAAACAGAGAAATACGGGCACAGTACAATGGGGCAGCGGGGGCACAGAAGGCAAAATGGACGGAGAAAAAACAAAGAAATACGGGCACAGTACAATGGGGCAGCGGGGGCACAGAAGGCAAAATGGACGGAGAAAAACAAAGAAATACGGGCACAGTACAATGGGGCAGCGGGGGCACAGAAGGCAAAATGGACGGAGAAAAAACAGAGAAATACGGGCACAGTACAATGGGGCAGCGGGGGCACAGAAGGCAAAATGGACGGAGAAAAAACAAAGAAATACGGGCACAGTACAATGGGGCAGCGGGGGCACAGAAGGCAAAATGGACAGAAAAAACAAGAAATACGGGCACCGAGGCCACAAGCGGAGGGGCGAGCTTACCAGCAGCAGCAGCGGGCGGACAGCACAGGCGGAGCTGTGTGGTGGGGAGCGACCTACCTGGCAAGGTCAAGGGTCGCTCTCTCACCGCGCAGCGGCCGCCATATATGGGGAGGTGGGAGGGAGGAGCAGCTGGGAGGCAGGGGCAGCGAATGGGCAGTCAGGGGGCGGGGCCGCAGGGACGCAGCGGCGGGAATGGAGAGAGGCAGCGAGGGGCACAGAAGGCAAAATGGACGGAGAAAAAAACAGAGAAATACGGGCACAGTACAATGGGGCAGCGGGGGCACAGAAGGCAAAATGGACGGAGAAAAAACAGAGAAATACGGGCACAGTACAATGGGGCAGCGGGGGCACAGAAGGCAAAATGGACGGAGAAAAAACAGAGAAATACGGGCACAGTACAATGGGGCAGCGGGGGCACAGAAGGCAAAATGGACGGAGAAAAAACAAAGAAATACGGGCACAGTACAATGGGGCAGCGGGGGCACAGAAGGCAAAATGGACGGAGAAAAAACAAAGCAATACGGGCACAGTACAATGGGGCAGCGGGGGCACAGAAGGCAAAATGGACGGAGAAAAAACAGAGAAATACGGGCACAGTACAATGGGGCAGCGGGGGCACAGAAGGCAAAATGGACGGAGAAAAAACAAAGAAATACGGGCACAGTACAATGGGGCAGCGGGGGCACAGAAGGCAAAATGGACAGAAAAAACAAGAAAACCACCCAGAGAAAGGCTATCTTGCGGAGAGGGCTCTGCTACACAGGAATGCCAGAGCAGGGGGGAGGGGTCGTAAAGCATATGGCTTCAAAGGATGACTAGGACAGGCAGGTAATGCCAGGTCCATCTACCCCCATCCCCTCTGACCCAGCCAGATGGGAGGCTCAAGGAAGGAATCTGCTGATGTAAGGGAGTGGAGAGCTATGGAAATGAGCCATCCTAAGAGTTGGTTTAGTTAGCTCTTCGTGCTCTGCTGAGATTTCAGCCATGCTGAATTTGGAGGAGTAGTGCTTTCTGGGAGAAGATTATGCCACACTTTGGAGGAAGTGGTCATGCTCTGGGGTGTTGCCTTGCACCTCATTGTACAGGAGCGCTCTCCTGCATGACCCCAGAGAACACTGAATAAATATGTGAGAGATGCAAAGCCTCTCAGATCTGCTGCTTGAAACTAAGAGAAGAAGAAGGATTGCCATGCTGAAAACTTGATTTGCACCATCAGGTCCTGCATTCTAACTGACTGTGCCTGCTGCATTATCTGGAACTACAGCCCAGTGGATGTACCTTGCTTCTAAAGGATTAAAGAGTGGACTCCCTGCAGGCTACAGGTTAACAGAGCTCACCTGCATCATCACCACCAAGAGTCCATTGCTTGGATGCCGTCTAGGGGACTTTTAAGGGTTTTGTCCAGGTACCTCGTGGGAATTGTGGTCCCAAACTTTCAAGGACCATCTTGGAGCATCCAGATCCTTGGATTGTGTGATAACGCTGATCCTTATCTTATCTTTTCTAAGGATCTCCAGGTCGCCAGGATCTTTTTACCTGCTGAATAGCGTGAAGGGAAGAATATCTTTTTCTGTTATGCAATTATTTTAGAATCCAGTTTACCTTAAAAGACCACTAACTCCGAATTCAATTTTGTGGGTTTATTACAGCCAAGAATAACTGCACATGCAAACACCTCAACACGAGGTTAAAGAAATAGATGGGCACTAATACAAATAGCATCCTACGCAGGAGTCTCATCCGACTCAGGATAAGAAGAATCGTTAGTTCCAGAAGTATTAGACAAGCGATAACTGCTCCAATCTCTATGTTATTCTTCATTTACCTAGATAAGCATAAAACCCATTAGCTGTCCCTACTCTATCACTCAGGTGACATACCTACTTAACGAACTACCAGGCAAGAGTAAAGAAAAGGTGTCAGCTGTGAAGACTTCCTAAGAAGTGCACTCACATAGCATTTTGAGCTCGTTCTAAGATGCTCCTTCCTAGAATCCCTCTCTGTCTTCTCCTCTGGTCTCCTCTATCTCTTCTCTACCCTCCACCCTCGGGGCACTATCCCTAATACAAAACCCAAATACAATTGAACACGCCCTTGTCACGCCTCTTCGGCCAGGTCTTCCTTCTCGTACTTTTCCATCGAAACTCTTCTTCATCCAGGACGGTTACGGTGACCTTGAGTCCCAGGCACCTTCTCCGCTGAAAGTATCATCCTTACATTCCATTATACTCCCATCTCCATGCCTCCCACCACCCTAACTCGTAAAACAAAGAGCCAGTCTTTCGCTAACGAGGCATGTGTCCTTGCACCTGAACCAGAAGATACGTTTCAACAGACTTTTTCCCTCTACATGAATTTACCAACTGTACCCAGAGAGCCTTTCCAAGAGAAACTTTTTCTACCTACAAAATAAGCTAACATAAGAACGAATCAGGCCTTTCCTTTACGTATATGCAGTCAGGCCTTTACACAATTTAAACACACAATTATGATCACTTCTATAAACATTAGTTCATTACATTTCATATGCGAAAGGTGAACTACATGTGCAACTTAATATAGCACACGTTTAAATGCTGCGTCTCGATTATACATGGCCTACTCCATTAATGCCTCATTGCGAACACGTTTCAGTTAAGCATTACATTTGCAAAATCATAATAGCACAACTACTCTTCTATTCACTCTAATAATGCAATTGACGACTACATTAACTAACCATTCATAGATATATATCGTGATATATGCGGGTACAGACTAATGATGATTATAATGCACCCCTAAAATTTTTCGAAAGCACAGCGCTCTATCAGTGTTTTGGACCCCTTGGACCCTCAAGTGGAACTTCAGGAAGAAGTTCCAGAAGTTTGGAGAAGTTTGGAGTAACTTTGGAAAAAAAGCTCCATAGGGTGACATACTCAACCGCGGGAGTCAAGCCGGCCAGCTTCAACCATGACCTGGCCCGGATTCTAGGTTCATCCCGCTGAAGAGCTCCGGAAGGTCCAACTTTCAGAGTTTGACCAGGAGCTCCCTGAAAGTCAAGCCGGTGAACCCTCACCGAATCTGGATGGGTGAAGAGCATCGAGGGACCCCGGTGGAAAAAGCTCCAGAAAAGTTTGTAAGTCCAAGGGTAAAATTTTGACCGGGGCCTCCCGCTTGGTGTATCCGCACAGGGCTCCATCGGGGTCAGACTGAAAGTTTGACTTTGTCCCAGTCAAGCGCGGCCAGATGTCCCAAAGTGGCGCTATAGGTTTCCAAGTGCTAGAAAGTGTTTATTTTTTTTAAATGTCATATCTCCGATTCCCTGTTTCAGATTTTTGTCGTTTTGGTGTCATTTTAAAGATACAAATATTTCCTATTTTTATAAATTGGTGTTGGATTTTTATTGTGTGTTGTGTCTTAATTATTTACTGAATTGGTGTTTTTAAATGCTTTACATACCTGTCTCCTAAGTTAAGCCTGCCTACTTGCAGCCAAGCTACCCAGGGTTAAGCATGGGAATAATTTACTGATACCTGTACTAAGTCCTAGACTGTGTTAGTGGCCTTATTGCCAGTGGTAGATGCATATTTACCCACTTTCCAAAATCTAATAATTAATAATTTTCCTTAATATTTATTATAAATCAGACATCACCATTGAATTGGATTTTTAATAACTATTAAACAGTAGTTTCATTATTTTTCAAGCTTGTCCTATTCTTAAATACAGTATTAGTATATTAAGCTGTACTCTGGTTTTCTACAAAGGGCAGCTAGGCCTGTCACAGTGAAACTACCTTTAAGGGCCTTGTCACTGTAGGGACATAGCAACATTGATTTTCTACACGTCTCTCTTTTACTATATACCATGCTCCCTACCTTCTGGGCTATAAGGCTTGCATAGGAGTGACTCACTAATATTTAAAGGGGAAAAGGGGAAGTTTTACCTGCTAAAAATGGTTATTTTAACAGATCACACTGCATGGTTTTCCCTGCAGCAGTCAGGCTACAATGGGTGGCCTGAGTCCATGTTTTCCTTTATCACACTAGCGAATGGCACAATAAGTGCTACAGTCCACAGGTGACATTTAACTTCCCATGGGTGCAGTTTCTACACCATGTATTATTGATTATTGTAGAGTTAAATAAGTCACTCATGGATTAGCCAATTTCTATGTTTTAGGGGCCAGATCACAGCAGAGCCCCTGTGTGCAAAGTCTAAAAGCCAGAAAATAAAATCCAGTAAAATATTGGGGGCATTTTCTTTGAGTGATCAACATGATCCTGGGTCCCGATGGGTTCATTAAAGGTTTCTACAGAATCTTTGCCCTATTACCGGTGCCTAAACGTATTTCATCCACAATCAAAGTGTGAGTCCAACATATTAGTCATTGTTAACCCAGTAAGGACCAGCGCTTTTGCACATCCTAAGGGGTGATGGGAAATATCAATACTGAAACAAAATTGTTTACAAAAATCCTGGCCTCGAGGCTTATTCCTTTAGTACCCCGGTTACTCCTTCAATCAATACAGATTTTCCTGGGAGAGCCAATAATGTCAGGAGAGTGATCCATCTCACTGGAAGGGTATGGAAAAAGAGAATCCCATCATTCATGGTGTCCTTGGATGCAAAGGAGATGACCTGGTCTTCGTGGCATAAGTCATGCGCTCTGTGGTGATTCTGCCCATTTTATGACTTGGCGTTTAGCTAACCACAAATTCCCTCACACTAGAAGCAGCCTCTGAGGTCAAGCATCAGGCCCCTGGTTCTTTGGAGAGGCACGAGACAGGGTTGAACTTGTCGCCTCTTTTATTTGCCCTAAATTTCAAGCCCCTAGCATGCAGTATTTGAAATGATGAGGCGATGTGTCGAATATTGTTCATTGCAGATAACATAAGCTAACTCTTTTCACGGACCTCGGAGCGTGGCTTTAAAATTATTATAAAAGAGACAGAAATGTAAAATCCTACGCTTGCACCAGAGATAGTATCCTACCTGTGTATGGAGATCCCTTTCCATTGGGCCCCAAAGGCTAATACATACCTGGGATTCAAGTCACATATCTCTACAAAGCAAAACTATCCTCCTAGGCTCACGGTTATACAAAGAGCCAGCACAATGGTTTACATTGTTCATTTGCAGGTGGGGAAGAGAAACACGGTTAAGTTGCCACTTGTTCTGAGTCTTTTTCAGGTTCTGTCTGGCACAACTGACCAGAATTTCTTTGATGGATTGCAACAAGGCCATATCCAAATTCACATGGAGGGGTGCACATCCTGGACTGCCGCTATGATTCTTTCATCAGCCCATGCCACTTGAAGGTCTCTTCCTCCTGATTGTATGTTGCAATACCTACCAGCGAAGTTACAGGTGCTAATGGAATAGTCCAAGATTATTTTGGGTATCTACAGGCTGGGCCAGGCTGGATGACTGTCAAGGTGATGGCTGCTGTGAGATGTGACTTGGCTTCACAAAACCCCCAAATGCCTTTTGTAGCACTCAGATGAAAACAATACTGACAACATTCCATAAAATGGTTTCTAGATGTACTATGGCCGCCTTCCCCTCCCTGTACAATACAATCAATCAATCAAGGTTGGTAGAGCGCAGCTACTCACCCAGAAGGGTCTCAAGGCGCTGGGGGAGGTGGGGTGCTTGCAGCTCCTCGGCATTCACGGAGTATCGTCGGAGGCCAGGGGGTCAGAGGACTTTCCTGGCCTTTCGGGATACGTGCGGGGCCGGACGCTCATGGTGATTAGTCGAAGAGCCAGGTCTTAAGGTCCTTCAGGAACTTGGAGAGAGTTGGTGTCTGGTGGAGGTGGAGAGGGAGGGAGTTCCATGCTTTAGCCACGAGGAAGGAGAAGGAACGACCTCCTGTTCTGGTCTTCTTGATGCGTGGTACTGTTACGAGAGAGAGCTGGGCTGAGCGGAGGGATCTTTGGGGTGGGTGGAATGAGTGGCGGTAGTTCATGTATGCGGGCCGGTGTTGTGGAGGGCTTTGCGGGCATGTGTGAGCAGCTTGAAGGTGATCCTCTTCTTGACGGGGAGCCAGTGTAGTGCCCGCAGGTGTTGGGTGATGTGGCAATGGCGCGGTAGGATTATGTAAAAACTAGGACAGGTGTTGTACTCTCAATGTAAATGTTATTTCACACGATTGTCTAAGTTTGTTTCACCTGTCATTTTTGTCTTTTACTTGTTTTGTTTTTAAGTGGAATATAACACTGTGTATAAATGTGTTTTTGTAAGTGTGGTGTTCTGTAAATGGAAGGTTTCTTTTCTGAGACATGAAAAAATATGTATTTGCTTTGCTATTCTAAATAATTTAAAATAAGCTAAATAAAGCAATAAGAACCCTAGAATTGATGGTCTAGGGCATTCTTTTTAAAGTATGCAAACTAGTCCTTCTGGACATACTCTTTTCTCTTGTATTTTCAGTGGTCCAGTCCAGGAGGTTTTAGGACCCGAGCCTTCTTTGTTCTCAATTTGATCTATTGTCAGGATTGGTGGCCTATAATAAGGCTACAGTTGTTGATCCAAGTGTCATAAAATTGGTGACCAAATCCTCTAACTCAGTGTTAATTCCAGAAATCAAGAACGTTTCTTTATATCCAGAAATCCTTCAGAATTACAACCCAACAGCTTGTCCCCCTGGGTGAAAGTATTTTTGAAGAGGATCGCTTCCTCCTAGACCATCACCAACAGTCGGATAGACACCAGGTGGTTTTCAAATCACAACATAAGACATAAACTTCCTTCCTTCATTACTCGATGCTGTTTTGGCTGCTGCCAATGAAGTTGAATTGCTACTTTTAATTTTCCTGAATCTGTCCACCAAATTGAGGCAGAACTTCAATTGGCTCAGGGTGGAGGCCACTCTGGCATTCAGCTTTAAGGTCATCAGAGGTCGATCCTTGAGTGCTAGACTTTGCTCTTTCCAATCTTCTGCAGTAATGAGAGCATGAGGTACCCAAAGGGGATTTTTCTTCATTTATGTATTTAACAGTTTTAAAAAGAGAAGCTGCACCATGTAGTATTGCCATGCTTTATATCTCATCAACATATTACAATGAAGGTATAAAACATGAATTATTCAACTCAAGGTGGAAAAGTGGACGAAGCTGTTTGAGGAGGGTATTATATATGCAGTGTAGAACAACCATATATTATACAGAGATAAAATATATCTGAAAAACAAACTGGATGAAGGTGTGGCTCTTCTTGCAGTGGCGTAACAAAGGCCCCCATGGGGCAGAGGGGCCCGAGCTCCACGGGGCCCCCTCAGCACAGTACTCTGACCTGAGAACTCCTGAGTGAGTCTGGAGGGGGTACTCGTGTACTTTGCGGGGGTCTCCTCAAGTTTTGTTACGTAACTGGCTTCTTGGGGCGGCTGGAAGAGGAATGGGCAGTCGGAGCCTTTACATCAGTTTGAGTGATGAGTATCTACAAACGCGGGATACAGTAATTGCAAATTAGCTCCCCTACAGTTTACATAAATGAGTTTTCAGTCTTTTCCTGAAGGTTAGCAGAGAATGTTTGACCTGCAGCTGTGTGGGTAGCGAGTAGGTAATAGCAGCTGCACCCAGGGCCGGACTGGGAACAGCAACCAGACCTGGCAGATTGCTGCTCGACCAGCCCGGGGAGCGGGCTGCTAGCAAAAAGCACCGCTCCCGCTTTTGTTACAGGGGGCCGATATTGCAGCACTACTGCAAAACCGTCCCCCAGTGACAAAATCAGCCCCCACGGGCACAAAGCCAGCCCCCACCCCTCCGGCCCACCGGGGAAATGGCCGGTGCCCGCTACGGCCAGTCCAGCCCTGACCGCACCCAAAAAGGACTTTTCCAAAGCTTGGAAGGCTGTGAGTTTGGGCACATTGAGCTAAAGCGTGTCTTTACTTCTAAAGCACCGTATGCCTCCATCCAGACATTGGTCAGATGCCAGGGTTTAGTTAGCAGGATAAATTTATAGATGAGGCAGTCGATATGGAATTAGACCCTGTTTGCTGGGGTAACCAATGGAAATCTTGTAGGAGCGGCAAGAGATAGTCACATTTTTCTTTCCTGATATACATTTTTTCACCATGATGTAAGATCGCCTTGATTGGAAAGAGGGAAGAACTTGGCATTCCTGTAAGGATGGAAACTCTCCACCTTGAAGTCTCCTACATTATGTCATTAAACTGCACAAATACAACGTTTCTGTGATTTTCAGCATTTATGATACAATGTGTGTCTGCCCACTATGTTATTCAATATACTATAGCAACACGATTGAACCTCTAACTTTTACATAAGTTTTTCATAGCAATTGATTTATTCAACCTTATTGGCTTCACTGCTTCTTTCAATGTAGGGTTGTGTTGCCTTGTATTGTTTACATTTTAGTCACAGGTTACCAGTGTCTAAGTCTAAGGAGTATGAATTATAATCATAATCCATGTGCAGCAAACATTGATTATGGCCATTAAGTTGTGATATGTCTCACTATTAGAAATGATATGAATTTACATGACGCACTTTAAATGAGGAAAGGCAGCCTGCGTAGCTGAAGAAATGCACTGTGTTAGTTGAAAATGTTCAGCAATTCTGAGAAAAGACTTACCTTGAAGTGAAGTTAAGTGAATGGCATAAACCCTAGAAGTCCCAAGACTAGTTACAGCAGCTACATGACACTTACTCCTGAGTGCATTGCTCATGCCCTCACACATGACCCCCCTGTTAGTAGCGTGCTACTCGCCGAAAAGTGCTTCGAAGCCTCGTCAGCGGTAGTAAGCGCTATATAAATACAATTGCAATCATTGCCAGCAACGATGATATCTCCAGTCTGTGAATGTTTTTGATAGATTTCTGTATGTGTGAGTGCATGCATGTGTGTGTAAATGTGTCTCTAGCTTGTGTCTGTTCACTTGTCAGCCTAATGAAGCTTCCTATAGTGATTTATTTACTGATTTAGGTGTTCCCTTTTGTTCACGGGTGTCCCTTTATTATCACCTCACTGGCCCTTATGTCGAGTTGAACAGTAAATCAGGTGCAGTTTTTCCAGATTGTCCTCGGATCAGGAAAATAAAAATCACTGGATTTGTAGTATTTTCTTGGTCCTAAGTAAACGATTTTACCACATCTGATTTTTCTGTCCAGTAAAACCAATCAGTAAAAGCGCATGCATAGAAAGAACATATCAGCAGTGTTATCACCAAACAGGAAAATTGGCATAACAAAGTGCCAAAACGACATTTTGGAGCACTCCTTTTGGGTACGTTTGTTCACAGCAGCTTGCTCCATAGGCTACTTTTGAGCTACATTTGGAAAACAAAAGAGTTAGTGGCATTGATTCTGTGTCATTTCTATCCACTTTAATCTGGGAGAACAACTTGCCATCCATCTCTCTTATTTTCCCCACAAGACCATGGCTTTTGAATGTATGAGAAAATATAAATTCAGTGAGTCTGAGTTGCAAGTTTTAGGAGATCTGGTGGTCCAAGAAGAGGCCCGGCTGATGGGATATTTAATGCACAAAATTAGTGCTAAGGCTTATGGGAAAATCTGGAGGAAGATAACAGCCAATGTTAATGCAGTCTCCACACATCCACAAACTGTGGAAGGCTGCAAGAAACACTTCTAGTGTTTGAAGGATCATCTTCGTGAGTTGCTCACAAAACATTGTCAAGAGAGCCTGGAAGCTTAAAGAGGACCATCGCCAGAACTCAAGCTCACACTGTAGAAGGAGCAAGTGTGTTTCTCCATGAACGTGACACGCATTGAGGGCGCTGATGGTGGAGCAGAAGTTGGAGGAGTCGAGGAGCCTGGTAGGTTTAATAATCATATACCCTGCAATTAAATACAAATTATAAAAAAGAATACCTAGGCAGAAAACTAGAATGTGGCATTAAAAGAGTACCGACTATTCAGTAATTGTTATAAATAAAATATTTTCCCTTGATTAATGCCACATATTTATCTGATAAGACATAATTCAAAAAATATTTAAAGAGAAGGAATAGTTACAAATAATAATTACATACCCCATTAACTTTGCAGGAGGGCAGCAATGGTGGGAGAGGAGGCAGAGGAGCAGCATTCTACCAGCTATGCTCCACCACCACTAGAAACAAGCGCAAAGCACCATCCTCCATAAATGCCACTACTGGTTTCCAAATCCCACACACTGCTAAAAATGCAGTCAGTACTACAGCTGTTGTGCCCACACCAACAATACTGAGGACAACATCTGTCCTCAACTACTCTACCTCCAACTACCCAGTCTGTCTGTGTTTCAGTGACTATTGCTACTACAAACATTGTCACTGTAGTGAATGTCAGCAGGAGTGAGGCACAACCACAAGAGTACATGTTTCAGAGGTGCCAACTAGAACCCCTACTACAAGGACCCTCTCATTGGCAACACTTCCAGTTTCTGCAATGGTGCCACATAGTATTGAAATAGCTGAAGAGGGCAGATACTGTATATTTTCAAAAACATAGGCTGATGTGGAATGGAGTTCCCTATCAAAGTATCAACAGCATCCAGTGACATCACAGCATTCCGTCCGTTCCAACCATCAACAGTACTGTTAGTCAGACAAGAAAATACTTCTAAAATAGTTACAGTGCTGGAATCAAGCCATGCAACACTGCAGGCACAGTCAATACACTGTATAACTGTATAAATGCAGTTCAAAACCTGGGGTCACACCTGCAGCAAGTCGGAGAATCCATAGGGGAGCTGCTGATGGTTCAGCAGAAAGAGCAATGAACTTTTGTTTGACATTTCATATTGATGCGAAGGGCAGTGGTTAATTTGAGCTGGTGGTTTCCGGTGCTCCACATTGGCACTTAATTGTCAACACCTGCCCTTATTACTGTCAGCCACATGGTGGCCCTGTTTGAAGTGCACAACAACAGTTCTTTATTAAATTAATATACATTAAAAATGACTAATACCTGCCGCCCAAGCCATTATTATAGCTTTGGGGACCTGGAATAGTCTGAATTTTCACACTTGTAGGAATGTGATGCTTGGTAGTTGTATTGGTATTGTCATTGGCAGCCCTGGCAGGGGCATTGGGTGCCGACGAGGGCCCTGGCACTTCTTTTTTTTTTTTACATATCAAGCACTGGCGAAAGGATTTGTTGTTTGCACGATGGCGACGTCAGATCGATCTGCAGGAACAGAGGGCGAATAGTAGGCACATCGATGGCTCTCATTGCCCCTCCTACTAGTTCTACTTAACCCCAGAACCTTTCTCCAGTACATGCAAGGAAGGGGTCTGCATGTACCGCTCGATTTGGCGACATTCCCCCCCACCCTTCCTTAGCTAAACAAGTGCACCTTAATGGACTTTCTTTATAAATATTTTCCATTCACAAAATTTATAATTTTTAAATACTTTTGATTAAAAATGTTGTGTAGTTGTTTATTATTGCGAAAATCGCTTTGTATTGTAAGAAACATATATTAATAATTCATATAAAGCATTTTCACTTTGTTTTGTTATAATTTGCAAAAACCTATTTTTTTAACTGAATAATCAATATAGTTTTAATGAACTCAATGATTGTGCCCATCTTTATTATTTTGAATTCTTAATTCATTTGACATACACTGATATCCGGCTAATGTTGTTGTTTGTGTGACACCAAAATTCGATGCGTTGTTTCACAGGTAGATCAGAAATATATTAATGTTACTGCGGCATGAACACGCCAAAAAATGTAAATGATGTGTTGCATTGGTGATATTTATTGTCGGGGTTAGAATGTTTAAAATAATGTTGAATAGCACAATGCAATTCACATATCGCTAGCCTTTGAGATATGTAATCTATATATAAAACATTATAAAATAAAGTAACATTATAAAATAAAGTTACATTATTAAAATAACTTTTTCTTGGAACAAAAAAATGATAATTTAACGTTTTAAAACGTTTGTTATAGTTTACAAACAATGAAATAAACCTACGCTTCATTTAAAAATGTACCATCTCACCTGCTCGGTAAAATCGCCTGCGGGTGCAAAGCTTGTGTGTGTGGACGGAGCGAAATGAACGCATGAAAAAGTATGGTCATTTTTTGCCCCGCAGCAGAGAGGCAGGTCCAGGTGCTGTGGTACTAACTGACGCAGGTGATGTCAAACTCCCATGTTATGAAATTCTATTGGGCCCGAATTGTCACCGACTCTCGTTGTGCTTTAATATTTCTATATATCAGACTTGACTTATCAGAATACGAGCATTTTAAAAGGACAGATTTCAAGAAATGGAACACTGTGAACAAAACAATTCTAACTTGCAACGCTAGAGGTCAGCATTGTTTTAAACTTCGACATTCTGATGTTCATATATTTACAGATTCATTTATGTGTGTATTTTATTTTGTACAACAGCAATCTTATCTCATTGAACCCACTTTTTAAACCGACGGACATTTTACATTTTGCTTGACATGTTTTACTTGAGGGGTTTTATTTGTATAATTCACAATGATCAGGTGATCTGTACCATAGACTTGGAGGGAATGGTCACGCTATAGGGTGACTCAAGATGCCTGAGTGTTGGATGGTCGCAAGCAGGGCTTTAAGTGGGATGAAAAAACTGGGGGGTCTCTCAAAGGGGCGTGGCCAATGTAGTTAAGGGCGTGGCTTAAAACACATAAGCTTGCATTTGGCTGTTTCTGTCATTGCATCCAGATATATGATACAACAAGTAATATCATACCTACAACATGTCAGGACTATTGGCTTTGTCAATGGTTGTTAGTTGCATAAGATAAATAAGCAGCAACTATGACTTGTATATAATATTGAAAAGGCTTCCACTTAAAGCCCTTGTGACACCAGGACAATGTTGCTGCTCCTGAGTTTCAAAAAGAGAAGAGAAATCAAGAGAGAAATGTCGGGGCATATCTACAAGGGCTGGCGATAATTATCGCTCAGCGCTCTTAGCGTGAGGATAATTATCGCCGGCCAACTCTGAATTTTATCGCGGAGATAGCGTGCTATCAGCAACGCTTATCTCCAAAGCGATAAAATTCAGGGGCATATTAACAATGCGGCGATAAAAAATTATCGCTGCTTTTGCGGCCGTTTTCGGCCAAAAAGCGGCGATAATTATATCGCCTTATCAGCAAAGACACGCTATCGCATGTTTTGCTGATTTTGCTCCCGTTTCAGCACGCCTAACTTCGCATGGCTAATGAGATGCAAAGTAGGCGTGTCTGTGGAAACAACATGGGTAAATATCGCGAAGGCAGCTTCGCGATATTTACAATGCGGGAAGCGATTATTTTAATCACGTTAAGTATGCCTTAACGCAGGAATTTAACGTCTGTTAAATTCCTGACTAAGGCATACTTAACATGGGAGGTGGATTCATGTGATACGACCACAGGGTCGTATCATCAAGTATATCGTCGCTTTACATGGAACATCGCTGGAAAACCAGCGATGTTCCATGGAAAAGGGCGCTATCGCTGGAATATACATCGCCATGGCGCTAAGCGTTGTTAATACAACGCTAGCCTGGCGAAATATTCCAGCGATAGAAAAAAATGCGGTATACAAGGTCAGCGATAATTATCGCTGCCTGTTGCAAATATGCCCCTTAGAGCGCAAGCTGCCAACTGTGCGATTATCGCTGGAAATCCAGCGATAATCGCACTACTTCTGGCGATAGCTTGCTGATAGGGCCACACATACTTAGCCATGATATCCACCTTCCATAGGATATCATGGCTAAGTCAGTGTCAAAGCACGCGTAAGAAAAGTAGCGATAACAGAGGTTATCGCTACTTTGCTTATCGCTATGCTTCTTTGCGTGGGGCTTGATAATAGGAGAAATGTCGCTTAGCGACATTTCTCCCGTTATTCTGGGAGGAACGCCCACTTTGCATCTCATTAGAGATGCAAAGCTGGGCGATAGGAAAAGGGCGAAGAAGCATGGATTCACGCGTTAGCGTGTCCTTGCTAATAGGGCGTTAAAATTATCACCGCTTTTCGTCCGAAAACGGACGCTAAAGCGGCGGTAATTTTAACTCCGGCCCTTGTAGATATGCCCCGTACTCTCTTTAAAGGATTTCCCTTCGGCCTACAACGCTAACCTGGCATGACGTCATGCTGCAACTATTGAGAAGTGAGCAGTGTGAGCACCACACGTCGATGTGCCTGCTGTCACTGCAGTCCGAAAAAAACGGACCGGCTGTGTGTGCCAGGGCACAAAACAGAGCCCAATAGAGACCCGTTTCGAGGCCTCCTTTAAAAAACTGCCGGTGCTCAGCACCGGTGAGACCCGGCCCCCTTAAAGCCCTGGTCCCAGGAATGCCTACTCATGTACAACAGCCTGCCGTGTATTATACACCGAACTCCACCAACTGCCGTCTTTATGTTTTCTAAAACTGAAAAATTATTATTATTATTTTTTTTTTAAAGTTGGTTCTGATTTGAGTTCCTTTACTCTTTCATCTCTTTACCGTTCATGGTGATGTTCCATGCCTCTCTTTTTGCTCATCACGAGGACCTGATCATTTTAATAGCTTTCATTATGTAATCAATGACTGCCTCTTGCAGCGAGAGTACATTTCCATACATTTTAATATAGCCACCTTGACCTGCGGTTCTGAGGAAGTTGTTTGCAGGGGAGTCGCCTTGGCGTGTTGAAAGAGCCCTCACTGTTTTTATCTGCACGGCCTGTGGTTGCATCTATTTGACTGTCAATGTGGATATTTGTATGATGCCCACCTGAATGTATAGCTGGGGTTCTGGTTTGACGATACCCTGGTTTAGAGTGTGCTACCTTGTGCTTGGTTACATCCAGTGCTTTAAATCGGAAAACATAAGTGCAGGTACTCATCAAATTAAGCTAGAAAGCGGGGCAGGGGAGAAGAGCTGGGGGCAGGGCATGATCGTATAAATACACTACTGTCATCTGTCAAGTATTCATTTTGCAAAAAGAACAATTGATGGACAGAATGCTGATCAATGTCAAACATTCACCCCAGTAAAGAGATCTGGGCCTAAATCCATCGTTTTTTTTGCTCCCCGTGCCATTCCAGGTTAAACCAAGCCATATGCAAATCAGTCTTGACCATGTTCCCCATGGGAACAGTCAAGCCCGAATTGTCTGGCCAGGTCCTCCCTGGACTGGAAACAAGCATCCCGGGTCCCTCATTTGTTCCTTTGGCATTTGTCACCCTGAGTGAAAAGATTATGCCCAGACGTGGGTCCCGAGCTCACTGCACCACCGGATTCAAGCAAGCCTGCCTGATGAAGGGTAATGCCCCGAAACCGGTCCCAGGATGCTTGTTTCTGGTCCAGTGAGGACCTGGCTTTGCAGTTCAGGCTGGGCTGTTCCTATGAAGAACAGGGTCAAGACTGATTTGCATATGGCTCGGTCCAAACTGGGGTGGTGTGGTGAGCAAAAGAACAATGGATTAAACCTAGACCTTTGTGACTGGGGGTGAATGTTTGCATTGTTCAGCATTTCGTCCAACATTTGTTCCTTTTGTATTTGTCACCCTAAGTGGGAAAGGTATGGCCAGATGTGGGTCCCGTGCTCACTGCACCACTTGATTCAAGCTAGCCTGGCTGATGAGGGTTGATGCCCCCAAACCTGTCCCAGGATGCTTGTTTCAGGTCCAGGGAGGACCTGGCTTTGCAGTTCGGGCTGGGCTGTTCCTATGAAGAACAGGGTCAAGACTGATTTGCATATGGCTCGGTCCAAACTGGGGTGGCGTGGTGAGGTGAGCAAAAGAACAATGGATTAAACCTAGACCTTTGTGACTGGGGGTGAATGTTTGCATTGTTCAGCATTCCGTCCAACATTTGTTCCTTTTGTATTTGTCACCCTAAGTGGGAAAGGTATGGCCAGATGTGGGTCCCGTGCTCACTGCACCACTTGATTCAAGCTAGCCTGGCTGATGAGGGTTGATGCCCCCAAACCTGTCCCAGGATGCTTGTTTCTGGTCCAGGGAGGACCTGGCTTTGCTGTTCAGGCTGGGCTGTTCCTATGAGGAATGGGGTCAAGACTGATTTGCATATGGCTTGGTCCAAACTGGGGTGGCGTGGTGAGCAAAAGAACAATGGATTAAACCCAGATCTTTGTGACTGGGGATGAATGTTTACATTGTTCAGCATTCCGTCCATCATTTGTTCCTTTTGCATTTGTCGCCCTAAGTGGGAAGGGTATGCCCAGATGTGGGTCCCATGCTCACTGCGCCACTGGATTCAAGCTAGCCTGCCTGATGAGGGTTGATGCCCCGAAACCAGTCTCAAGATGCTTGTTTCTGGTCCAGGGTGGACCTGGCTTGGCTGTTCAGGCTGGACTGTTCCCATGAGGAACAGGGTCAAGACTGATTTGCATTTGGTTGGGTCCAAACGGGGGTGACATGGTGAGCAAAAGAACAATGGATTAAACTCAGATCTTCGTGACTGGGGGCGAATGATTGCACTGTTCAGCATTCCGTCCATCATTTGTTCCTTTTGCATTTGTCGCCCTAAGTGGGAAGGGTATGCCCAGACGCGGGTCCCGTGCTCACTGCGCCACTGGATTCAAGCTAGCCTGGCTGATGAGGGGTGATGACCCGAAACCGATCCCAGGATGCTAGTTTCCGGTCCAAGGAGGACCTGGCTTGGTAGTTCGGGGTGGACTGTTCCCATGAGGAACAGGGTCAAGACTGATTTGCATATGGTTGGGTCCAAACTGGGTTGGCGTGGTGAGCAAAAGAACGATGGATTAAACCCAGATCTTTGTGACTGGGGGGTGAATGTTTGCATTGTTCAACATTCCGTCCATCATTTGATCCTTTTGCAAGTATTCATTTTGCCCTTGCATTATAATTGTTAATAGTCTCAAATTTCCTGTATGTGCAAATTCCTGTGCACATGTGGGCAAGGCATATATAGACAATTAATAACCTCTCTCCTAATATGATGCTCTCAAATGTGTAAGCCACCCATTGCGTTTAAAGGGACATGTTATGTTGGATTAAACTTTCTATGCCACAAGATTTGTGATATTAGGACTACAGTGACCTTGGCCAAGTCCTGTTGTTATAGGGATTCTGCACACACAGAGCTATGCACAGGATGATAGGACCTCTGGATATAGTGGTGAGCCTACCATAAGCCATAGCACCTAAAACCCCAACCCAACTAGCCTTAGCGTCCCATTAGCAACAATGTACCAATGATTAGACAACCCAGAACACGGTATCTCTCTCTCAGGACTCGCAGTAGCAAGAACACCCTTTCGTCACTCACTCATACCTGTCCACAACGGGCGTAAGAAGAGACACAGTATAGGTTAAAATGTTTATTTCAACTTACGTGCGCTAAGATACAGTACACGTGTCAGTACTATCAGCATAATGCATATGAATAATATAATCAGCATAGTTACAACTCCATAGAATACAAACGGGGAAAGCATTTCATAAAGCAGTGGCTATAGGGCTAAATGACCTTACCACCCTCCCCGTGCTAGAAGCTAGTTTATTATACACATAGAAGACCTCTGGGCTTTGACTAGCGAACCCCCATACCTCAGTCTCTAGATGCAAAGACTACATCAGCAGACAATCACAGCTCTTCTCCCTGGAAAGGTTTTCTCCAAGTCCCTCCAGAGCGGGGGCACCGCAATATTAAAAGCACACAAATTCCCCATGGCAGCTTTACACAGTGTTATGTCTAGGTGCGAGGACTGGCCAGATCAGCAGGAACAAGGGACGTTGTTTTTCGACCTCGTGCATGTCATGCAGACGTAGCCCAAATGGAACAGGAGAAAAGGTGAAAAACAGAAACACAGACAGTTCTAAAATAACTTGGCAGGAGCAGAGGTCGGTAGAACAACGGCTCAGAGTAACGTGTGCAAAGAAAAGCATCATGGCAGCCAGGCCTAAGGCAACTTAGCAAGGCAGGCCAGGAGGCCACAAACCACAAGACACCCTCCCCTGGACAGTCCATCGGCCAAGACAAAGTTCAAACGGACCGAGCAGAACAGAAACGGCTATAGTGGAGGTAGTCCTCATGAAGGACAACGAATGGGAGAGAGGGAAAAAAAAAAAAAACATGCGATGAAAAAAGAGAGCCAGCGAGGCAGTTCACAGGAAACTAAGGCCATGTCAATCCAACAGCGTGTACGTGCAGAAAAACGCTATAGCTTCCAAGAGGACATCATTTGAATCATCAGAAAACATAGATGCCATCCACTCCAATAGATCAAAGCAGCAGGAATGCTCCTCGCAGGGGCGAGCATCCAAAAGCAATGCGGGACAACTTGCGTGATAGTCAATAGAACTTTGTTGTAGAAGATCCTGAGCAGCCGCCCAGATATCCCATTGTGCCAAAATCCCCAGTGCAGCCGCACGCGTCATGTAACCTGCAGCGGAACAGTCCCGTTCATGGACCTCTAAGGGACCCACCAACCGAACAAAATCCGGAACAGACAACGACGAATTGGAGAGGCAATAATCCATGGTCCAGGTGAAAGGACAGCGGATGCAAGACATCACAGGTTGCACGCAAGTGAAATACGCAAAGCGAAAAGAAAGGGTATAAGACACACTCAGTGTCGCCAATGGCAGTACGCCGAAACCAGCGAGGAGGCGCTCACGGAGCAGGTGGAGGCGACCTCGGTCGAGAAGGGCCCATTGGGGAGCAGCCATTGCGGAGAAAACAGATCAACAGCAGTACACCAGCCGCCAAGGCGAGGATTAATGGGAAGCCACCAAAGACGCTGGAAAAAATGGAATGAATAAATGCCGGTATCACACCAAAAATAGTTTGGAAAGTGGACACAAGGCCGGATCCCACAACTTTAAAAAAGTGTACCAGACCTTTAGTGCGAGAAGCGTTAAAAATACGGTGAATTAATTCACCGAAATGTTGTGGGAGGTCAGTGTTCAAAAGGGCCTGTATTTCACTGTGGGTACTTGCCACCTGGAGAATGAATGTCTCCCGGGCGGATGTGAGCATAACCTCCTCGTTCAATAATAGTGCCTTTATTCTGCTCAGTTTATTGAAATCCGCCTCCATAGTAGGAATGGAAGGCCAAATAGAATTATCTATGATGTCGTGAGGGGAGGAAAAAGCACATTCTTGCAGCAGACAACCCTGTGCGAGACCGTAACAATATAGGGTATGCCGGCTAGCATGCCACAGCAGTGTTCGTTATTCAAAAGCAAATAGCTGCCATTAGTAAGCAAAGTAAAAGTAGGAGAAATAGCAGGAGCAGGAATGCCCCTTAACACACAAGCAAGATTTGGAGCAGAAATGTTACAAGCTCCGTGTAATTTAATATGTTTACAAACAAGGGAATGACCCACAGTTGAGTCGCATGACTCCCCCGTGAGAAAAACTTCCTTGCCGTCTCTAAGGCATTTATACATGAAAGGGAGGGACCAAAGTTCATGCAGGAAGGCACCACCCAAAGGCTGGAAACGGCCCACAGGATAATGTTTCATGCATGAACTAAATTCAAACAAGGAAAAAGGCAAAGCGATAACCCCATGAACTAGCCACACAGCAGAATCCAATTCCGCCACAGAGAATGGTAAGGGCTCCACTTTCTCGATATGTAACAGAGTGTAAGCTGCATATTTCATGGACATGAACTGCTGTTTGTCAGTTAAATTAAAAGGCAGAAATAGGGCAGTGGTGTTCAAAACATGCCAAGGAACTTTACCCAACTTCAGTGTTTGCAAAGTCCACGCAAACTGCATAACTGATCGTAACTGATTTTGACCATGGTACAACACAGAAACATCATCTTGTACAATATCAACAACAGAGGACACAATATTCTCTAATGTGTAAATGCGGGAAGACAGGGTATTAATACTATTGTCAACAACAGCAAGCACCTTTTCCATATTTGCTTGGTCTATCTCCCGTAGACGGGAAGCAGCTTCCATTTGCGACAGCTTCCAGAGTTCATTATAAGCTTCATAAATGAATCTCTTCGGTCGTGGACCACGAGGTCCCGATATAAAGTCGGACAGATTAATGTTGCCTGATAGGAGGGATAAATGTTGTTTAACAGATTCTAGGGAAGAATGCTGCAACCACTGTTTACATAATTTACCTACAGAATATGTGGTGACAGTACGGGAGTCTGAAAACCGAGGATCTGGCCTATCCTGTGTGTAGCCATGGACTGAGTCGTGAAAACGCAGTTGGCACGCATTAGATGATATGGGCCAGGCCAACCAGGGTGACTGAACAAGCGTAGAAACATTAAACGAATTGTTCTGCAACAAAGCCTGCAAAGTCGCAAGGGACATATTAAGGTGCACGCTAGTGTTTGTAGGGGAAAACAGGGATGGAATGGAAGGTGCGTTTAATTGTTTGGTGGTAGCCAAGCCCCAACATGTAGTCTGATAGATGGAAGAATTCAGAAACACAATTTGGGTCGGGATAAGGCAAGCACGATGCAAAGCCTCGGTGCCTTGCACTTGCCATGGTTTTGAGCCCCAGATTGATTTCAAATCTACAGTGTCCTTCCAGTACTCATAACCACCCACAGCTAAGGCACTCAAAAAGGAACCCGAATATAGCAATTTGGTGTGTGTCAACATGATTTTCTGAATGGATGGGGCGTTTAATTTAAAAAAATAAGAACCAGGGTTCGATCTATTAAAATCAGTGAAATATGTAAATTTATTTCTAAGAGTCTGGGAGCTACCCGGTAAAGGGTTTGGACAATGTTCCCATTGGGTGTAGGCGAAAGAACCACGTAGTGCACTTGGTTTATGGACAAAATGGTTGCCCCAATGCTGGTAGCAATACAAATCGGCATAATTCGCTGAATTCATATACAAATCCTCAGAATTAAAGGAAGCATAATATTTTAAATCAGCAAACAATGCTTCAACGGCATGCACATCCCAATCGTCAGAATGAATATTACTTTTTACTATATCACTCATCGAAACTCGAAGGACATTGGGTACATTAATAATTCCTGTTGGTCCATGAATTTGAAAGTTTACTGCATCCCATACGATGCCATCAGCAACTGGAAAAGCTGAAATGTTCACAAATGTGTGGTCACGCTTCATGATGTGAGATGAGGAATGTGGAGCAAAAGTTCCAGCAACACTGTTCACAGCAGAGCGTTCCGGTAGATAGTGACCATTGATGAGTAGAAAAAACACTGTGACAAAGCCAATGGACATGAACAAAAAAATGAGGAACAGCACCAACCAGATGTATGTCCAGGGGGGAATCAAAAAATTGTCTCTGAACCAGGATACAAAAATACTGAACTTGGACGGGACAATTGATGAGGAGGAATCCGAGTCAAAGGAATAATGTGTTGGGCTCAATGGCGTTGTTGGTAAGTGTGCCATCGATTCGGTATCGGGATAGGTATACTCGTTCTCGTCGATGCAGGGGGAGACAGGGGGTTCGAGTATACTTTCAGGCAAATCAACCATCTCAATTGTAACATCAGTGACCGTTCGGGCAGGAGGGCCACGAACACAAGTCCGGTAAATGGCAGGACAAGAGACCGCTGATGTAACACTATTCAGGATCGGCCAGATGTTGTAGCTTGACATTTTCCACTGAGATGTATCTGTTCTCCTTGCGACCAGGAAGCGGTGGTAAGATGACTGTACGTGTTCCCTTCAAGCCCAGGACTGGAACCGGTGCACGATAAGAGGGGCCGAATTCTTTCTTGTTCTCCACCTTCTCTCGAACCAGATCTCCAATCTTCGGAAGCCAGCCGGCAACCGGAATCTGCAGAGCAGGGTCTGTGGCTGAAGGTAAATGTGCGATTGCAAGTTTGTCTCGGGCTTCTTGTAAGTCCTGTAACATAGTAGAATGGTTATCTACATCAAACTTGGCGGTTTGCGCCGCCATGTCTAGACCATCAAGGTCAGGCACAAACATTCGTATGCCAAAGAGCATTTCGTATGGGGTCCGCCCACCCAGAGGTCTTCTAGGGAGATTATTAAGTGCACATTGTACAGTATACAAGTGGGCCAGCCAGTTCCTGCCAGTACCTAAGACTCTAGCTGTCAAGGATTGCTTTAAGTCACGGTTCATTCGTTCAACGATCGAGTTGCCCTCAGGCCGATACGGAGACGAATATTTCACCCGCACCCCCAGTGAACCCATTGCGTCCTTGTAAGCCGTAGAGGCAAACGCTGGACCTTGGTCAGAATGGAAGGTGCCACAAGCGAAAATTCCCACAAAGACACGCAAATCCCTGATGACATTTCGAGCGTCAGCACTCCGTTGTGGCCAGACCCAGATGAAACGTGTGCACGAGTCCACTGCCACTAAGATATATTTATAGGCAGTGTCTGAAGAGAATGGACCGCAGTGATCCAGGTAAACACACCCAAAGGGTCTGTTAGAAATGCAGAGCGGGGTCTGTTGTGGTCGTGTAACCGTGGAAGGCTTAATCTGTTGACAAACGTCACAAGAAAGCACATAAGTACGGGTGTCTTTGTATAAACCATGCTACCAATAACGCTGCTGCAAGATGGAAACGGTCGCAGACACTCCAGCATGAGCCGAAGCCATGCCTTCGTGTGCTGCCGTTATCAAGGAAAGTCTACGGTCCGCGTTGGGGATCAGCCGATCACCAACGTCGGGTATTGTTACATAGGGAGCCTGTTCGGGACCTAACTGATAAGAATATTTAGAAGGAAAACCCCTAGGGTATTTACCTTCCTTTGTTGCAGCAATAGCTGCCAAATTATCAGTATCAATTTTAGACATGGATCTAGTAACTGCTGCTACTGAACACGTGACTACTGCTGATCTGGCAGCTTCGTCTGCCAGACCGTTACCAACAGCGTGTGCGCCCACCCGCTGATGGCCCAGGGTGTGTACCACCTGTGTGAGTGGCAGATGTTGTCTCAATTCTGCCACCCGAACCCAAAGCATTTTATGCTTGATTGTGCTACCTTTTGCGTCTCTATAGTCGTTTTGCGACCAAAAGAACAGATTGTCATTGTAAGATTGAACACAGTAATAAGAATCGCATACAATAAGAGTGGTCACATCCGGATTAACGAAATCAAGCGCAAGCACCAATGCGCGCAGCTCGGCCAATTGTGCAGTACTGTCCCCGAGTGCCTGAGTGTGCACTACAGTGGATTTGAACTTTCCGTTCACGAAGGTACCTGCAACAATAGCACATGCGGCAGAATAAGCATGCTTGGACCCCGTGGCCGGTTGTGCCGAGCCATCGGTGTAGATCACACATTCGTAATCCTCAAGCGGCAGCAGAGACAGAGGAGGTGGATGAACGAATTCATACTGTAAAAACTCCTGAGTCTGTAGAGAAGAATCGAAAATAAAAGTGACCTCCGGAGACGTCAAAGAGGTTGCCCATTGAATCCAACGGGGGTGCAAAGCTTTAGAGTTCGGTACACTTGCCTTTGTCACTGCCTCTAGGGCAGGATATGGTGTTACCACCAGAATGCGTTTTCCCTGTGCCAGTGCGCGTTCCTTTAGAATCGCCATCTGCACTGCAGTTAGAACTTTCTCCACGGATGAAAAGCGCATTTCTGCGGAAGTGTAAAGATGTGACTTGTACGCGATTGGAACTGTGTCACCTTCGTTAAAGGTTAAGTACGTGAAATCCACTGCCCCCGGAATTATTCTAATCACCAGGTTTGTGTGGTTACAGGTATTTAGACTCAAGAAGGTCTGTCTGCAAAGACTGCAGAATGGAGGAATGCTCCGGAAGCCAACAAGACTTCGAAAAGTTAGGTTGTATCAAGGCATACAATGGCTTGATACGCTGGGCATATTCGGGAATATAAGTACGCCCAAAGTTCAGGAAACCCAGCAAAGACTGAAGTTTTTTCAGAGTACTAGGAGGGCACAAAAGTGCACATTTTTCTAAGAAGTGGGGGGCTAAGCCCTTACCTTCATTGTTGAGCTCGTAGCCCAAAAACAAAACTGTTAATTCAGCAATGTGTGATTTGGCAAAGTTAAACTTGTAACCTAAAACCGCAAACTCGAGAATAATGCGGTCCACTCTGGAAAGATGCGGGTATAACTCGTCGTCTGTCAGGTAAATATCATCGACCTACAAACATGCATCTGGGTCTATGCCGTCTAACAAAGAGACAACACGGGCAGCGAACACACCTGGACTGTTTTTGTAGCCCATAGGGAGTCGCCGTAATTTGAATTGTTTACCACCGGAGGTGAAAGCGCTCCATTGGCTACACTCAGTGGCTAAGTTGTGCGTGTAAAATCCATTGGATAGGTCAAGTGTCGTTTTATATTTTTACGAACAAGACTGTCTACAAGCGCAGAACTGTGGGTATTTTGCACCGCAAAGGTCCGACAATGAGAGTTCAAATGCCGGTAATCCAATACTAGGCGGTACGATCCATCGGGTTTAGAAACCGCGAAAAGGGATTATTCATGGGTGATACGCATGTTTCTATTACTCCCTGATATTCTAACTGAGTCAGAATTTCAGAAACGGGGCCTTTGGCGTCATGTTTAATGGGATATTGGGGTTGTGGCTGCGGTAGGGACCGTAAAGGTATCTCATGGGGGGGAGAGTCTTCATCCCAACCCACGTGGTTGCGGTATAATGCAGGAGCCAGGGACACAGCCCACTCAGCTGCAAGAGCCTCCGCTTTGTCCTTTGGGACATATCGAGAAAAGCTCGGAAGGATTACCTCCTCCCCTTTACGTGCAGCAAGAACGAATGGGGGTGGCCAATCAACCTCCGCTAACAAAATGTCATACGAAGAGGTCAGATTTGCCCAAAAAATACCTTTAATTACCCGCTGTATATCACCTTCAATTTGGAGAACAATATTATGTAGTCTGTCAGGGGGTGCCATTCTGGTGTCTGCTGTTTCAAAAGTAACGAACGTTTCAGTTGCTGTCGCCTCCATATGAGGACGTAGCGCCTCCCGCACTATGGTAACTTCCGCTGCGCTGTCTAGGAGGGTTACTGCCCACGTCCAGTTCAGGAGTCTCGTTCTCACCGTCTGTGGCATATTTCGCTGTTACAGCGGCAACTTTCTTCTTCTGAAATTGTGGGCGAGAACGTTGAAAGTTTTCTGCTTTCCCTGTGACTTGTTGTCGAGGTTGGTCTCGTCCCTGGGGAGCCTCTCGACCCCTTCCTCTATCCTGGCGATCTCCTCCACTGGCTTGTGAAGTTGTCTGTGCCTGTGAAGAACGAGGAGAACGCGTATCAGGGATCTGAAACTTATCCGGAGATTTAATTCTCGCCCTATCGCGTAAATCATAAGTGCGTTCAGAAGAGACTGAAACCGGGGATGCGCCTCTCGACCCCGGCTTCTTCTGTTGCTTACCCTGTTTTTTCAGCCTCCAGCTCTTTTTAGTGAAGACTGGTCTCTCATCTTTCTCAGATTGAGGTTTGGATTGTTGTTGTTGTTGTTGCGATTGTGTTTGCTGTTTTGCAAAGGCTTATTACCCAGGCTATTCCTGCCAATAGTTTTGTAAGCCTGGGTAATAATTTTCGGTAATTCACGAGGCTTGTCCAATTCTGGGACCAAAGCCAAAGCATTAGCTACTTGAAAGTTCACTGCATCGCCCTTGACATTCGCAAGGATCAACTCAGCTACTACTTCAAACACTCCCACTAGTCTCATCCCTAATTCCACAGCCGCCTCAGGGCCATGTTCATCCTGTACTTTTTAATGACAGAGGGAGAACCGTCATGGAAGGGAGTGCCGAAACACTTCGAATAAACTGCTGCGAATACCCTACCCCAGTTGTCACATGCTGTCAACTCGGGAATTAAGTCTTTTGGCAAACTAATCGTAAGAATCCACCGGTGTTGTGTTTGGAAAAACTGCCTCCAGCTGGTCAAATTTCTCTGCAAGCCAATAGGGAAAATCATCCTTATTTTGTGGACGTTTGCCCATCACTGAGTTCACCATGACGGGACTTATGGTCACTCCGCCTGCGCCAGCTGGATGGCCCGCAACTCCAGGTGGGGCTCCCTGGATGTTGCCTGTAACATATTGCACTAAAGCGCGATGCACTCGCACCAAAGCCGAATACATGTTGCGCAGGTCAGCGACTGGTATCTGCATATATCGCGGATGTGGGGTGTACCCGGCCAAAACAGGCCACGTGGCCCCATCAATAGACAAGGGGCCTAAACGAACCGTGGTAACCGGTTGTGGGAGGGCGCCATCAAACCAAACACGGTGCTGCCAAGCCGTGAGCGGTACTTCAAGATTAGTATAAGGTCGATAGGCAGCAGGAACAACGTTGGGTTCATATTCATGGAACACATTATCGTTCGCATCCACCGCTGGAAAGGTGACCCAAGAGTAGAATACTTCAAAGTGGAAAGCCGGATCGGCTTGGACCACAAAGATCAGTTCGACTCCCGTGTCTGGCACTCCATACACCCTTAAGTGATCCCGGAGCTCTGTGCGGCTATGTGCCGCTATGTTTACACCCGCCATTACGATCAGGGATGTTCGTCAACCTAACAGGGGCAGCACAATAGAGGGTTCGATTAAGAAACCTTTTAACAACTTCAAGCTTGAAAGAACCTACAAAAACGTCAATATAGGAGGTATCACCGTCACACACGCTTCCGGAAGCCTATGTGAGGGGTTTGTGGACAAGCACAAGCACTACTCAAGCGTCTCGCAGCTCAGCCCCACGTTGGTCGCGCCATGTTATAGGGATTCTGCACACACAGAGCTATGCACAGGATGATAGGACCTCGGGATATAGTGGTGAGCCTACCATAAGCCGTAGCACCTAAAACCCCAACCCAACTAGCCTTAGCGTCCCATTAGCAACAATGTACCAATGATTAGACAACCCAGAACACGGTATCTCTCTCTCAGGACTCGCAGTAGCAAGAACACCCTTTCGTCACTCACTCATACCTGTCCACAACGGGCGTAAGAAGAGACACAGTATAGGTTAAAATGTTTATTTCAACTTACGTGCTCTAAGATACAGTACACGTGTCAGTACTATCAGCATAATGCATAAGAATAATATAATCAGCATAGTTACAACTCCATAGAATACAAACGGGGAAAGCATTTCATAAAGCAGTGGCTATAGGGCTAAATGACCTTACCACCCTCCCCGTGCTAGAAGCTAGTTTATTATACACATAGAAGACCTCTGGGCTTTGACTAGCGAACCCCCATACCTCAGTCTCTAGATGCAAAGACTACATCAGCAGACAATCACAGCTCTTCTCCCTGGAAAGGTTTTTCTCCAAGTCCCTCCAGAGCGGGGGCACCGCAATATTAAAAGCACACAAATTCCCCATGGCAGCTTTACACAGTGTTATGTCTAGGTGCGAGGGACTGGCCAGATCAGCAGGAACAAGGGACGTTGTTTTTCGACCTTGTACATGTCGTGCAGACGTAGCCCAAAGGGAACAGGAGAAAAGGTGAAATACAGAAATGCAGACAGTTCTAAAATAACTTGGCAGGAGCAGAGGTCGGTAGAACAACGGCTCAGAGTAACGTGTGCAAAGAAAAGCATCATGGCAGCCAGGCCTAAGGCAACGTAGCAAGGCAGGCCAGGAGGCCACAAACCACAAGACACTGTTTGATCCTGGGCCCTTGCTGTTTGATCATGGACCAGCAGTGTTTGATTCTGTGCCAGCGTTGTGCGTTGTTAAGCCAGAGATGTATGATCCTGCACTTGTGTTGAGTAAGATTGGGCCAGCAACAGGCAAGACAGATCCAGCACTATGTTGGCTTGACTTTGCTTTGAGACCTTGGCCTAGTCCTGCATGATTTTGACCACCAGTTTGTGATCTTGGCTAAGCTCTGTGTGATGTTGATCCAGCATTACCTGATCTTAGCCATCAACTAGATGATTTTGGTCAAGCAGTGTCTGATATTGGTTCAGTACTGCATGGACTTGACTCACAGTGTGTGATCTTTGGCCAGTAAGGTGTGCTCTTGGCTCAGCACTGTGTTATCTTAAGCCATCCTGGCCTGTTCTTAAGCCATTGCTGTCATATAGGTAAGCCTGGGCGTAGTTCGCGAAGTAGCGCTACGCGAAGCTACGCAAAGTGCAGTTCGCACTACGCGAGCTACGCGTAGCACTACGCGAACTGCGTAGTGCACTGTTCGCAATGATTGCACAGTGCCGGATGCTTGTCCGCACTGTGCAATCATTGAAAACGGCATCTTGCACAGTGCGAGCTATCTTTTACTGCCGCTCGAGTAGATTTTTACTCGAGCGGCAGCTTTCTCAACGCGAACTGGTAGTTTCTCATCGCGAGCGGTCGCGAGCATACGCGACCACTCGCAATGAGAAACCTGACCTCCCGCGTTGAGAATTTCGCCGGGAGGTTTATTTTCACGCTCGCGATCAGCAACTTGATGTTGCTGATCGCGAACGAGAAAAGTCTCGCCGGGATGTAATTTTGCTTGCTTGCGGTCGCCAACTTGACGTTGAGGACCGCAAGCAAGCAAAAAATGACCGCTGCACTACGCTACGCTACGCGTGTTTGCACTGTGCTACGTGCAATTCGCGTTGCGCGAAGTAGCGCAAACTTCGCAAACTACGCGAGCGTAGCGTAGCGTAGTGCAGCGGTCATTTTTTGCTTGCTCGCGGTCCTCAACGTCAAGTTGGCGACCGCGAGCAAGCAAAATGACATCCCGACGAGACTTATATGATATAGGCCAATATTGGATGACATCTGGTTTCAGTCCGGTGGGGCGTTGGCTCAGCCCTGTCTGATCTTGGCTCAGTCATTTCAGATCTTTGCCCAGTGCTTTGTTCCCCATAGAGGCTATTACAAAAAAGAAAATACCAATGACACCATAAATGAAATTTTTCTTATGCCACAGCAGTCTTTTTAATTGACCCTGGGTTATATTTATTTGCAATATCAAAACTTCATACTTTGTTTATCCGAAAGTTAGTTCCTACCACGTGACACATTAAAACATACTCCTCTCATTTTTTTATACAACAACAATTTTTTCACAAAGAGTGACAAAAAATTAGATGGGGGCCAACGCGTTTCGACCTTCGATATATAGGACCAAAAAGGATTGTTCTTTAGAAGGTCTTCATCAGGGCGGGGATATATTCGAGTAGGACAAGAAGTGCCTTGTGGGGCTTGGATAGTGAATAGAGATGTAGCTTCTCCTTTCCTCTATTCTCGCAATTTCTGTAGCTTGGACAATGTTCTCCGTAAATGCCGCTGCGTTTGCTTCTTTTCAGGCGGTCTCCTTTCCCGGTGCAGTTCGTCGAAACGCGTTGGCCCCCATCTGAGAGGCTTAGAGTACCCCAAATAACATTGTTTGCACCCAAATTGAGGTGCACTTGAGCAGTATGTTTTAAGCTCAAGATTGGAGTTTTGTTAAATAACTCTCTAACCTCCCTTGGACCTGTTGAAAATCAGTATACTGAGGACAGAAGAATATGTAGTCCCTGTATCATACGCAAATTAGTAGGACTGTTCCAAGTCAAAAAGTTTCATTATTCTGACGTTTATGCTTTTGAAGTGTTTAATTTTGGTCACGAATCACATATATGTATGTATGTCATGTAAATACTTTTTATGTCACTAGTTTTTTGTCACTCTTTGTGAAAAAATTGTTGTTGTATAAAAAAATGAGAGGAGTATGTTTTAATGTGTCACGTGGTAGGAACTAACTTTCGGATAAACAAAGTATGAAGTTTTGATATTGCAAATAAATATAACCCAGGGTCAATTAAAAAGACTGCTGTGGCATAAGAACAATTTCATTTATGGTGTCAGAGGTATTTTCTTTTTGTAATAGCCTTACTGATTCCAGCCTCTGTACCTCCTTAACTGAATCACTCCCCCCCATTGTTTATTGTTCCCCATAGAGGCACAGCCTATGAAAAGACAAGGGCGAGCTTACGGAGAGCAACACTCAGTTCCTAATGGCAAAACTCATGATGTAGGTGTGAGATTGGTAGATTAAAATTATATTTTAACATTCTCATAATTTTCCCTTCTTTCTGATGAAAGCTAACTGGAAAATAAAATTATTGAAATTTATGTTGTCTTTAAAATTATTCCTAAGTATTCCCAATATATTGCCATGTATACAGTGGGCTCTGGATTGTGAGGTGTCGTGGTCCTTCCACCTATCGTTACTACCATGGAAGGGGATTGCAGGGGCAGTTCCTACAGAACAGCTTCAACGCACACACCGACACATCACTGCTTTGCCAAATTTTTAATTTTCACTAGGTAATATCTGTATAGTACTGGGCACCACCCCATCTGCACCACAGTTTTCAAGTGATCCTCATTTGAAGGGCTCCATCCGCATTATCTCTTATACACGCTGGGTATTCATGCGGTTCTCTGTGTGTATGGGGACGGACCACACCAGGCCATGACAAATGATCCTCAAAATCAATTTGATAGATTAAGAACTGTGCATGTTGGTTATCACTGTGGGTGATGTTGGGCCTGCACAATGTTGTGAGCCAACATATGTGACCCCGTAACTTTAGGATATTGGGCTTTGGTGAGATGGTTTGTGAGGTTGCGCCACTGATATATTTTGAACGAGTGCTGTTTCATAATGGGGTTGTGCTTTGTAATACCAGGCCTGCGCCATGTGATACTGCCACAACGCTGTGTGACGTTGGCATAACTCTGTGTATTTAGATGGACAGGGCCAACATGGTGTATTGAGATTGGTGCTTTTAATACATCAACATTATGTACAGGGAATTGTTCTTACACCTCATTAAACGCTGAGAAATGCCACTTTGATTATGTGTCCAACTCTGGTCTCTTTGAAGAGAACCTTTGTTCTTTCATGGTTAATTCCAAATGGAGAGTTATCATGATTACTGTTTGTGCAGATTTCCTATCCAGTGACTTTCTATAGACAATATATGTGACCATGGAGTATTTTAGGCCGTTATTGTATACCAAACATAGACATGTATCCTCATGACAGAAAAGTGTTTGTTAGCCAGATGCTCTGATTGTATCAGTGAATGTTATGAACTTACAACATAATTGGCATTAAAATGAGTTGGTTGATTAAACGTTGACTAAAAATGCATCTCTGGTTGTTAAATTTGAAAACACCCTGCAGGGGTTGACCAAACTGTTCCATGAGGATGTAGCTACACACCGTGAATAAAGTATGGAAGAATGCCTTTCAGGGCCCAACCCATCTTTACACAGTGACATGGAGAATGGTTTATTTCTAGATATGCTAAAGAGGGGCGTGAAGACCTGCTGGGAAGAAGCCCCAACCTAGTAGAGAAGGAACCTCTTAACCTTCAGTGCAGCCACGCCCTCCCAGCAATAACACTATTGAGTTAATGGTCAGCCACCCCTGGCATCCAGTGAAAGACTTCAGAATAGCAAAAACTATGAATTATATCAGTTTCAGCACATACAAAAACACATGATAAATGAATAAACATAAACTGGTTAACTCCTTACAAAAAATTAACTGAAGGCCAAACAATATGTTATGCTTTAGTTTCTGTGTTTTGCGATATTTGCAGCTTCAGTTCTTATTTGTATTAAGCACAACATTCATACATCATCTTGTCCATGAGTGCGAGCACACACAGGCACAAGAACAAGCAGGCATGGACACACAAAGCATTACTCACATTTTCTTTAAAATACCTTCAGAGAATTCCCGATGCTCTCTCTATCGTTTCTGCCCTCTCACACACAAACGCAGACATCCACTCACACAAAAGGCTCACAGCAGGATTTAAAGCATTGTTTTAATTCTTACCTCCCACGGCTTTCTTCTTTCTGACTCTCAGCCGACTGCCTGGACTTTCAGTGCGTGGACAACTTCACACCTGTGATTTACAGTGCAGAGCCTGATTGGACTCTGTTAGACCTGGCATCCTTGGCGTGGGTCTCCCTTCCATTTTTTTATGATGCCTCCTATGTTACCGATCCGTTTTGCTGGCGTTAGATGCTTTGGGCACTGTGCCACTGCTATTCAGTGCCACAGTGCAAGTGCTCCCTATGATAAATTGTGTTATGTATTAGTGGCTCCATGATTGGATGATTGGTTTACTTGTCAGTCCCTAGTACAGTGCACTGAGTGTGCCCAGGGCTTGTAAATCCAATGCTGCTGGTGGGCTTGCAGCACTGGTTGTGCCACCCACAGAAGCGGCTTGTAAAATGTGTCTCAGGCCTGCCATCGCAGAACCTGTGTGCAGCCTAGGGCTGCCATGTCGACTTGGTGAGTACACCCACTTACCAGTCCCTAAACCTTCCCTTTACTACATGTTGGTCACCCCTAAAGTAGGCCCTAGGGCAGGGTGCATTGTAAGTATAAGGTAGGACATGCCCTGGTGTGTGTGGCATGTCCTAATAGTGAATTACAGCCATTTTCGTTTTTCACTATTGCAAGGCTACCTGCTCCCCATAGGCCAGAATGGGCAGACTGACTATTACACCTTATAGTCAGAACTGACCCAGGGAACATGGTAGAAAAACGAATTTAGTATGCCTGAACTCAGAATGATAAAATACATCTTTTAGTAAAGTTGGTTTTAACATTCTGTGTTTGAAAATACCACTTTTAGAAAGTGGGTATTTTCTTGCCTAAACTTCCAAGCCTGCCTCTGCTAGGTTGTGTATTCCTTGTCTGGAGATTGAGTGACAGGGGCTGGGGGTGGCTACAGGAGACAGGGTGAGTCAGCACAGGGCTGAATAGAAAGATCTGCATCCAGAGTGGAGGGAGGAGTTGCACCTGGGTCTGAATAGGGCTGTGCCTGCCTTCCACAATGCTGGCTCCACCTCCTGCCGGGCGGCTGAGCACCCTGCCCCACATTCTGAAAGGAAAGAAGGAGTCAGAAAAACAAAGTGCTCCAGGACTGACCAGAACTGGTTTTGACTAGGCAGAGGCCTCTCTGCCTTCAGAGAACAAAGGAAAACTGTGTATAAAAAGGGGACCCAGACCCCTAGGAAATTAGATCACTTTGGGAAAACAAGAAGAAACCTTTGCTGAGGAGAGGAACCAGAAGAAACTGAGGAGAGGACTATCCCTAAGCTAGAGGGATCTGCCTGCAGTGGTTGCCTGACTGCCAAAGGAAGGAGAAAGGACTTTGTGTGCACTTTTATTCAACTTGTAAAGTATCTCCAAGGGCTTGAGAAAAGAGCTTGCCTCCTGCTGAAGTCTCAGGGACAACAGACTTCAACCACCAGCTCCCCAAGAATCCTTTGGAAGTGCCTGCTGCTGTTTTGGGCCTTCTGAAGGGACTGCGTGTCGCAAGGAGCTGGAAGCGCGACTCAAGAGGAAGAAGCGTGTCGCCGTCGCTGCTGCTGCCGTCGCAACTCCGAAGGAGGGTGTCGCCGCTGTAGCTGTCGCATTGCACCGCATCAAGAGAAGAGTCTCGCATCGAGGAAGAAGCGTGTCGCCGTCGCAGCCGCTGCCGTCTCAACTCCGAAGGAGGGTGTCGCCGCTGTAGCTGTCGCATTGCACCGCATCAAGAGAAGCGCCTCGCATCCACGGAGAAGCGTGCCGCCGTCGGAGCTGCTGCCGTCGCATCACGAAACAAGGGTGTCGCCGCTGCAGTTGTCGCATCGAGCGGAAGCGTCTCGCAACGTTGGAGAAGAGTGTCGCAGCCGAAGCTGTTGCCGTCGCATCGCTGAACAAGGGTGTCGCCGCTGCAGTTGACGCATCGAGTCGAGACTTCTCGCAAGCGCGGAGAAGCGTGGCGCATCAGGAAGAACTTGACGTCTTTATTTCTTTGCACCAGAACTTTGTCACATTTCCATCGCTGCAACATTGCTTGTTGTGGAAGCGTCCCGCATCGTAAGGTACATTGACTTAAAGTGTCGCATCTTAAGAACTGAACTGAACTAAGCTAAAACTACCATTTTAAGTACAGTATTGTGGATTTTTGTCGTTTATGGTCTTGTGTTAAAACTATATAAAGAATACTTATTTTTGATATAAACCTTGTGTGGTGTCCATCTGTAGTGTGTCACTAGATTACTGTATGTGTTCACAAATGCTTTACACACTGCCTCTGAGATAAGCCTGTCTGCTCGTGCCAAGCTACCAAGGGGGTGAGCAGGGGTTATTTTAGGAGTGTACCCCTTTACCCTGACTAGAGGCGAGGGTCCCTATTTGTCACAAGTACCTACCTGTGCCAACTAGAGACCCCCAATTCTAACATTGGTGGTCAGCGGTGGGGATTCTGGACTTGCATTTGTGACTCATGTACAGTGATTGGTGAACACTACTAGTGAGTGCAGACCAAAACGCGACCACATACTGTTGGTAGATTTGTTTTTCTAGGACGTTCCATTTTTGCCAAGTTCAGCCATCATGAAACCAGCATCCATAGCATCTGTTGATTTTGATTGGGAAGAGGAGAAACTAGAATGCTACAATGCGAAGCAGCTGAAGCACTTCTGCAAAAGATTTAATGTTGCAATTACCGGGCTCACCAAGAGGGATGAGTTCTACAAGGCGCTGAGGGCCTGGGTAGAAGCAAGGAAAACCCCTGAGATTGAGGAAGGGGATAATAATGCAGATGTGCAGCTGGAAGGGCCAGTGGGCCCAGGGGAAAGGAAAGCACCTTCCCTAATAGGTAGCAGTGTTTCTGCCAAAGGCCTGTCCCCAGAAGAGCTGGAGGACAGGGAGAGAAATAGGATGCATGAGTTAGAGCTGGCCAAAATGAGTGGGCAATTGGAAATTAGGAAACTGGCCCTAGAAGAAAAGAAAATACAGCTTGAGCATGATAGAAGTTTGAGGGAGTTGGATTTGAAAGCTAGGAGCTTAGAAATTACTCCCTCTGGTGGCAGCACACCGTCAATGCCTGTGGAATCTAGAGTATATATTCCTAAAGATGTGGTCAAAGAGTTTTTAAAAATGATGACATTGGGCAGTGGTTCAAGGCCTATGAGGTAGCCATGTCTTCCCACTGGGTCCCTGAGAAGGATTGGGGAGCGGGGTTGTGGGGACGGTTCCTTAGTGAGGGGCGGGACACACTGCTAGATTTGCCTTCTGATGTCCATAATTCATATCGCCACATGAAGGATGCTTTAATGTCTAGGTATGGTTTAACTCCTGAATTGTATAGGCAGAGGTTCAGGGGTTGCACGAAGATAGAGAACAGTACCTGGGTTGAATATGTCACTTTTTTCTGCAGAGCATTGGATGGTTGGGTGAAGGGTAGCAAAGTTGATGATTTTCAGGGGCTCCTTGATTTGATTGCATGGGAGCACTTGTCAAGTAACTGTTTTCCAGAGCTACGCCAGCACCTGATAGATAGCAAGCTGACTATCCCTAGGAAGCTTGCTGAGGAGGCGGACCGCTGGGTCAGTACCAGGGTCCACAAGGGTCACGTGGGAGACTCAGCCAAGGGTGGGCAGGGTCCCCAGCAGAAGAGTGGGGGGACAAGGGTAAACAGAGGGAGTTCCAAAGAAGGCCCCAAAGTAGTCCCCAAGGGAACCAAGGGAAAGGTTCCCAGCCTCCCCCGAAACCCGCAGGGGCCCCGACAGGTCCACCTGTTCAAAGGGGACCCCTGAGATGCTACAAATGTGGGGACCTGGGTCATATAGCGAGTGATCCCAGGTGCCGCCAGTTTGGAAAGACCGCACCCCCTGGTGCAGCCCCCGGCAGATGGCTAGTGTAGCCCTGGGGGAGGAGATGGATGCCCCAGAGGGGTGGGGTCCCGCACAGATGTCCCTTGTCTCATTAGGAGACTGTGAGATGGTCCCCAAGACCCAGCTGCCTGATAACACTAAGAAATACAGGCAGTGGGTGACCATCAATGGCCATAGGGTGGAGGCTCTTAGAGATACAGGAGCCAGTGTGACAGCTGTCAAGTGTCACCTGGTGTCTCAAGAGCAGGTTGTCCCCCATGCATTCTATCCAGTTGTTGCCGCTGACAACACAGAGAGTCACTGCAAAGTGGCTCAGGTTCCCTTTGAGTGGGGGGGTCTCTGGTACTCTTCAGGTAGCTGTGAGGCCCGCCATGCCTGTTGACTGTTTGTTAGGGAACGACTTGGAGAGCTCACCTTGGGCGAAGGTGGAGCGAAGTGCTCATTTGGAGATGTTGGGCTTGCCTGACTGGGCGTGTGTGACCACCCGGTCCATGGCAGCAAGTAAAGGTGCTCAAGAGGACCTGGAGCCTGAGAGGGAGGCCCAGGTACCTGCCGTCACGAGAAGAGGCAGGGGGCGCGGGAAACCGGCCCCCGAAGTTCCCACGGTCCAGGAGGAGGCAGACCTTGAGGGGGATGCCCTGGAGCCTACAGGGGAACAGGTAGCTGAACTGGGGGACCTGCCTGAGCTGACCCATTGGCAGCAAGAAGGAGGACCCTCCAGGGAAGAATTCTGCAAGGAGCAGAAAGAATGCCCTTCTCTGGTGGGTCTGCGGCAACAGGCTGCAGACCAGGCAACAGGTGATCAGTCTGGGTCACATTGGGTCTATTGGGAGAATGATCTCCTGTATACGGAGCCTAAGGTTGCTGAGCCTGGGTCAGCCCGTGTGCTGGTGGTACCCCAGTGCCTCAGAGCCTTCCTACTGGGGCTGGCTCATGATGTTCCATTGGCAGGACATTTGGGGCAGGACAAGACCTTTGAGAGGCTTGTCACCCACTTTTATTGGCCCCAAATGCGCAGGAGTTCAGACACTCACTGCAGGACATGTCAGACTTGCCAGGCAAGTGGAAAGAGTGGGAGGAAGCGCAAGGCTCCTCTCCAGCCATTCCCTGTAGTCAGCACCCCCTTTGAACGGGTGGGTATTGACATTGTGGGGCCACTGGACCCCAAGACAGCCATGGGCAACAGGTTCATCCTGGTCTTGGTGGACCATGCCACCCGGTACCCGGAAGCCATACCTCTGAGGACAGTGACGGCCCCCGTGGTGGGACGAGCACTGATGGGAATTTTCTCCCGAGTGGGATTCCCTAGCGAGGTAGTGTCTGACCGGGGGACCAACTTCATTTCCAAGTATATGAAGTCCCTGTGGCAGGAGTGTGGGGTAACCTACAAGTTTACCACTCCTTACCACCCCCAAGGAAATGGATTGGTTGAAAGGTTCAACCGAACCCTCAAAGGCATGATTATGGGTCTTGAGGAACCTATGAGGCGTAAGTGGGACGTCCTCTTACCATGCCTGCTCTTTGCTTACCGTGAGGTGCCACAGAAATCTCTAGGGTTCAGTCCCTTTGAGCTTCTCTATGGACACCCAGTAAGAGGACCTCTAAGTTTGGTCAAAGAAGGCTGGGAGCAATCTCCCAGGAAACCTCCCCAGGATGTATACAGTTACATGCTGGCCTTTAGGAACCAAACTAGGCGTTTCAGGCAACTCGCTGAGGCGAATCTGGAAGCCAGCCAGGAGGAGATGAAGCGGTGGTACGACCAGAATGCCACTCTGGTAGAGCTTCAGCCTGGTCAGAAAGTGTGGGTCATGGCCCCAGTGGAGCCCTGCGCGCTCCAGGATAAGTGGACCGGACCCTTTGAGGTTGTAGAGCGCAAAAGTCCGGTTACCTACTTGGTGGACTTGCGGTCTCCCAGGAACCCTTTGAGGGTCCTGCATGTCAACCGCCTGAAGCCCCACTTGGAGAGGTCCCAAGTGGGCATGCTCTTAGCGACAGATGCTGGGATGGAGGAGGAGACTGAGCCTCTTCCTGACCTCCTGTCAGCAACAGAGCAAGATGGGTCAGTGGATGGTGTCAGCCTCTCTTCCACCCTGACCCCTGAGCAACAGAATGACTGCCGCCAGTTGCTGGGACAGTTTTCTGATCTGTTCTCCCTGGTTCCCGGTGTCACAGATTGGTGCATCCATGATGTGGACACTGGGGACAGTACGCCTGTGAAGCACAAATCTTACAGGGTGACTGACAGGGTGAGAGCTTGCATCAAGGAGGAGGTCTCCAAAATGCTTGCGTTAGGGGTGATTGAGTCCTCTAACAGTCCTTGGGCCAGCCCAGTGGTCTTGGTCCCAAAGGCTGCCGCACCGGGTGCCACACCAGAACTCCGGTTCTGTGTGGACTACCGAGGACTCAATTCAGTCACCAGGACTGACGCGCACCCCATCCCCAGAGCTGATGAGCTCATAGATCGGCTAGGGGCTGCACGGTACCTCAGCACGTTTGACTTAACGTCTGGGTACTGGCAGATCGCCTTGACTGATGGGGCAAGAGAGAGGTCAGCATTCTCCACCCCAGATGGGCACTACCAGTTCCGGGTGATGCCCTTTGGGATGAAGAATGCCCCTGCCACCTTCCAGAGGTTGGTCAACCAGGTGTTGGCTGGACTGGACTCGTTCAGTGCCGCCTACCTGGATGACATCGCGGTGTTCAGCGCCAGTTGGGAAGAACATCTGCGCCACCTCTGGGAAGTGTTGATGGCGCTGCGGAGGGCAGGCCTCACGATCAAGGCAAGTAAGTGCCAGATCGGGCAGGGTTCCGTGGTGTACTTGGGACACCAAGTGGGGAGCGGCCAGGTGGCGCCCCTACAACCCAAAATTGAAACCATCCTGAATTGGGAACCCCCAAAACCCAGACAGAGGTGAGGGCCTTCTTAGGACTCACGGGTTACTACAGGAGGTTTGTCAAGGGGTATGGCAGCATTGTTGCGCCCCTGACAGAGCTGACTTCCAAGAAGCAGCCCAGGAAAGTGATTTGGACTGACACCTGTCAGAAAGCTTTTGAGGCCCTGAAAACTGCCATGTGCACGGCGCCCGTGCTCCTGGCACCCAACTTCTCCAAAGAGTTCGTAGTACAAACAGACGCTTCAGAGCATGGTGTGGGGGCTGTTCTGTCACAGATGAATGAGGAGGGCCTAGATCAACCCGTAGCCTTCATCAGTAGGAGGTTACTACCACGGGAACAGAGGTGGAGTGCTATTGAGCGTGAGGCATTTGCTGTGGTCTGGGCACTGAAGAAGCTGAGACCATACCTGTTTGGGACTCACTTCCGGGTTCAGACAGACCACAGGCCCCTCAGATGGTTGATGCAGATGAGGGGTGAGAATCCAAAGCTGTTGAGGTGGTCCATTTCCCTACAGGGGATGGATTTCACGGTGGAACACCGCCCTGGTACAGAACACGCCAATGCTGATGGTCTGTCCAGATTTTTCCGCCTTAGTGAAGAGAACTCCCCTGAGGTAGGGTAGTTCTCCCCACATTTCAGCTGGAGGGGACACGTGTTAGACCTGGCATCCTTGGCGTGGGTCTCCCTTCCGTTTTTTTATGATGCCTCCTATGTTACCGATCCGTTTTGCTGGCGTTAGATGCTTTGGGCACTGTGCCACTGCTATTCAGTGCCACAGTGCAAGTGCTCCCTATGATAAATTGTGCTATGTATTAGTGGCTCCATGATTGGATGATTGGTTTACTTGTCAGTCCCTAGTACAGTGCACTGAGTGTGCCCAGGGCTTGTAAATCCAATGCCGCTGGTGGGCTTGCAGCACTGGTTGTGCCACCCACAGAAGCGGCTTGTAAAATGTGTCTCAGGCCTGCCATCGCAGAACCTGTGTGCAGCCTAGGGCTGCCATGTCGACTTGGTGAGTACACCCACTTACCAGTCCCTAAACCTTCCCTTTACTACATGTTGGTCACCCCTAAAGTAGGCCCTAGGGCAGGGTGCATTGTAAGTATAAGGTAGGACATGCCCTGGTGTGTGTGGCATGTCCTAATAGTGAATTACAGCCATTTTCGTTTTTCACTATTGCAAGGCTACCTGCTCCCCATAGGCCAGAATGGGCAGACTGACTATTACACCTTATAGTCAGAACTGACCCAGGAACATGGTAGAAAAACGAATTTAGTATGCCTGAACTCAGAATGATAAAATACATCTTTTAGTAAAGTTGGTTTTAACATTCTGTGTTTGAAAATACCACTTTTAGAAAGTGGGTATTTTCTTGCCTAAACTTCCAAGCCTGCCTCTGCTAGGTTGTGTATTCCTTGTCTGGAGATTGAGTGACAGGGGCTGGGGGTGGCTACAGGAGACAGGGTGAGTCAGCACAGGGCTGAATAGAAAGATCTGCATCCAGAGTGGAGGGAGGAGTTGCACCTGGGTCTGAATAGGGCTGTGCCTGCCTTCCACAATGCTGGCTCCACCTCCTGCCAGGCGGCTGAGCACCCTGCCCCACATTCTGAAAGGAAAGAAGGAGTCAGAAAAACAAAGTGCTCCAGGACTGACCAGAACTGGTTTTGACTAGGCAGAGGCCTCTCTGCCTTCAGAGAACAAAGGAAAACTGTGTATAAAAAGGGGACCCAGACCCCTAGGAAATTAGATCACTTTGGGAAAACAAGAAGAAACCTTTGCTGAGGAGAGGAACCAGAAGAAACTGAGGAGAGGACTATCCCTAAGCTAGAGGGATCTGCCTGCAGTGGTTGCCTGACTGCCAAAGGAAGGAGAAAGGACTTTGTGTGCACTTTTATTCAACTTGTAAAGTATCTCCAAGGGCTTGAGAAAAGAGCTTGCCTCCTGCTGAAGTCTCAGGGACAACAGACTTCAACCACCAGCTCCCCAAGAATCCTTTGGAAGTGCCTGCTGCTGTTTTGGGCCTTCTGAAGGGACTGCGTGTCGCAAGGAGCTGGAAGCGCGACTCAAGAGGAAGAAGCGTGTCGCCGTCGCTGCTGCTGCCGTCGCAACTCCGAAGGAGGGTGTCGCCGCTGTAGCTGTCGCATTGCACCGCATCAAGAGAAGAGTCTCGCATCGAGGAAGAAGCGTGTCGCCGTCGCAGCCGCTGCCGTCGCAACTCCGAAGGAGGGTGTCGCCGCTGTAGCTGTCGCATTGCACCGCATCAAGAGAAGCGCCTCGCATCCACGGAGAAGCGTGCCGCCGTCGGAGCTGCTGCCGTCGCATCACGAAACAAGGGTGTCGCCGCTGCAGTTGTCGCATCGAGCGGAAGCGTCTCGCAACGTTGGAGAAGAGTGTCGCAGCCGAAGCTGTTGCCGTCGCATCGCTGAACAAGGGTGTCGCCGCTGCAGTTGACGCATCGAGTCGAGACTTCTCGCAACCTCGGAGAAGCGTGCCGCATCAGGAAGAACTTGACGTCTTTATTTCTTTGCACCAGAACTTTGTCGCATTTCCATCGCTGCAACATTGCTTGTTGTGGAAGCGTCCCGCATCGTAAGGTACATTGACTTAAAGTGTCGCATCTTAAGAACTGAACTGAACTAAGCTAAAACTACCATTTTAAGTACAGTATTGTGGATTTTTGTCGTTTATGGTCTTGTGTTAAAACTATATAAAGAATACTTATTTTTGATATAAACCTTGTGTGGTGTCCATCTGTAGTGTGTCACTAGATTACTGTATGTGTTCACAAATGCTTTACACACTGCCTCTGAGATAAGCCTGTCTGCTCGTGCCAAGCTACCAAGGGGGTGAGCAGGGGTTATTTTAGGAGTGTACCCCTTTACCCTGACTAGAGGCGAGGGTCCCTATTTGTCACAAGTACCTACCTGTGCCAACTAGAGACCCCCAATTCTAACAGACTCTGTTCTGTCACTCACAGCATGATACTGAGCGTGCCAGCACCTGGACATGCTGATATAAAGTAATAAGGCGCTGCTGAATAATTCCGCAGCGGCTCGGCACAGGGCTACAGTGGCACTTTGGCTGTCAGAATGGTGTTCAGACATATCCCACCCTCACAGCCTCAACCTCAGCAGCACCAGTACCACTGAACCTACCTACCATGAGTATCGCTACTCTCCTTGGCAGTGACAAGGGGCCGGTACTCAGGAGGCTAAAAATAAAAAGTGCCGATACTCAGTACCTGTGAGTACCGGCCTATTTAAAGCACCGAGTACATCTTCTATTGTGACTGGCGCGTGAAGTTTTCAGTGTGCTTATAGTGTTTTTTTATAACCACAATAGTGAAACGTGTTTTTACAAAGCACACTGAACACCAGCAGACATCTCAGTACTGGATTCTAAATTAACTGAGGACAAAGAAAAAGGCAAAGCTTTCAACTAAATATATGTTTTAAGAGCCCTGATAAACGCTAAATAGTTGGAGATGATGTGCAATATAATGGAAAGGGTGTTCCAAAGTGAAGGGCCTAAAACCAATTGTGAGTCTGGGAACAGGTAGTTGTAGTTGAAAAGTGAAATATAGGCCTACATTTACTATAGTTCATGTAGTCTCTTGTGTGAGGCAACACAACACAAAAGATAGACCCAGATTTTGTATCCTTTGACGCAAAGCAATGCTGCACCACAGTTGATGCGGTGCCTTGCGTTAAAGGGAGAGAGAAAGTATGACCCACATCTCTAACATCTGACGCAGCTATGCACCAATGCACAAACCCTTGCAACATAGTGAAAGGATGTGTGCATTCTCTGAATCATCATAGGTTTTGTACTGGAAGGACGTCACTTCCAGTACAAAGACAATGCTTTAAGTCTTTTCCCACTTTGTATTTGTGCTGTATAATGCAGCAGACATGCAAAGTTGGAAAAACGAGTAGCAATTAAAGCATTTCTATTTGTTATGTCAAAAGAGGCACTTTCCTACAGGGATGGAGCAGGGGATCCTCTCGGAAGAAGGAGGCACCCCTTCAAACACACGTTGATCAAAGTAGCACCCAGGCAATTAGGGCACCACGGAACACAAATCCGCTCCTGCCTGGAAATGAGTCACGTCTGGTGCACACTGATACGAGTCGCACCAGACAGTTCTGGTCACACACAACAAGCAGTCACAAACTAAGTACCTCCCTGGAAAGGAGGCAGAATGTCTGGTGCACCTTGATACGCGTCGCACCAGACAATTCCGGTCACACACAATGACGAGTTGCAAATTCTGTACCTCCCTGGAAATGAGGCACCACGTCTGGTCGCATTGATATGGGTCGCACACACAGGAGCAAGTTCAGCAGTGCCGCATGAGGTAGAATGAGGCACTACTACAGGTACACCCTCAGCTCCAAGAGTCGCAACCTGTGAATTGAACACCGCACGCAATGAGCATGAAGTCGGTGTGTCACACGAGAGAGATACGGTTCAATCGGCGACGCGGGCCACGTGGAGTTCCGCAACCGGTGAATCCGCTAACTATCAACAAGACGCTTATGCGTGTTAAGGCCTAACAATGCAGGGGACAAACTTCTTAGATGCGGGCAGTACTTTTGGGGATCCGCACAAGGCAATCGGGTCTCCAGGCACAATACTTTGCTCCATGCTCATACTGCGCTACCATCTGGGATCCAGCAACCAACGTGGGCACTTAAGAGTGCACTGCTCTCAAGGTGTCACAATTAGATGGTGTGGGTCCCTTGCAGGAGGTCTCTGATGTCCCTGAGACTGCCACAAGAGAACCAGGGGCAAGCCAAAAAGCCCTTGGAGAGCACACTTCAGGGTGCCACACAGCAGCAGATGTAAAGGTCCAGGCCAGCCACTATTAAGGAAGGGTGCACGGTCCCTTCAAATGACAGTAATCCTCCTTGTACACAACAGATTTCTCTGGCAGTGTGCACCACGCAGTTCCAGGATCTCTGGTCCCACGTCCCCCACAAGTGTATCTCTACCTTGTCGAAGTATGGCACCAGTAATTATATTTTAGTGTGCCTTTGAAGTTGGGGGTGGTTCAGAAGGTATCCCTTTGAACCACAGATGTCTTCCCTAAATTTCAGTCCTGTCTGCCAAGTGGCAGGCAATGCAGATCTTAATCTTTAGTGGGGCCATGATCTGGCTCCCAGAGGCCAAATGTCAAAACCTTTTCCTCCAATCTATCCAGCCAGGCCCTAAAATGGCAGAGGTCTGACGTTCCAGTTGCATGTCCAATGTTCATAGCTGTCTCTGGGAAATGCACAGATGTTCTCCCCCAGCCCCCAGTGTGAACTGGAGTCAAACTTAAAGGCATGCAAAGAGTTTTAAAGCAGAGAAATGCCCACTTTCTGGAAGTGGCATTTCTAAGCTAATAATGACAAGTCCCTCTTTAATACAGGAGAGGGTTTGTCATGGTGAATCCAATGATAGGAAACATTATGAGGCTGCTCCGCTGTAAGCCATTATTGCAGCTTGAAATAACTTCAACCATTCCCCCATGTTAACCTATGTGAAGAGCAAACCTCATAGGTAGTGACAACACAAGTGGGTATTCTTCACTACCTGGACAGGGAGCACACATGTGTACCTGCCCTGCCTTTCACCTACCACTTTCTTCACTCCCTTAAGACTTTTCCCAGGGGTGCCCTAGTGGTAGTGAGAGGTCCCCTCAGGATTGGCCAGTCGCTTCGAACGGCCAACCTGAGCATAAGTGCAATTGCGCACACACAGCCCTGCAAAGACAGGCTTGACACATGTTTAAAAACCTCATAGGTACAAGTGTGCACCCACAGACCTGAAATGACAGACTTGAGGCATGTTTAAAATCATCAGGTAAGCACCACTTCCTAGCGCGTGTAGGAAGGGCACATGCACTTTCATACTGCATTTACAGTGGAAAAGTGTCCAGAGCCCTAAGGCCACTAAAAGAGAATCAGCAAAACCCCATTGTTGTCCCATGGAAAGAGCAGACCTTCTAGGTAGGAAAAACCCAAATAGAGGTTCTTCGCTACCTGGGCAGGGAACACCCATGTGTACCTGCCCTGCCTTTCACCTATTAATTGCTCCACCCCTCAGGGCTTATCCTAGGAATGCTCTGGTGGTAGTGGAAAGCCCACTCAGGTTTGGCTAATGAGTTGAAAATTCCAACCTGAGCATAGGCGCAACTGCGCACCCACAGGCCTCCAATGGCAGGCTTGATACATGTTTGAAAGTCTATTCTGGTGGTTGGAACAATCACTGCTACGTCCCACTATTAGCCAGTGCAGTACCTGCCCTGGGTATGTGGGGTACCTTTTTACAGGGCACTCACAGGTCCAACACCTAACCCAATCAAGTAAGCACCACTTCCTAGCATGGGTAGGAAGTGTCAATCAATCAATCAATCAGGTGCTTATATAGTCTGGCTACTCACCCGTGAGGGTCTCAAGGCACTGAGGGTGGGGCTGCTGATCCGTCTGGGCGAAGGGGTTTAATTGAAGAGCCAGGTCTTGATATCCTTCCTGAATTAGCGCAGCGACGGGCCTTGCCTGAGTTGGAGAGGTAGGGTGTTCCAGGTCTTGGTGCAAGGTGGGAGAAGGATCTTCCTCCGGTTTTGGTCTTGTGGATCCATGGGACGGTGGCCAGGGCCAGTTGGGCGGAGCAAAGGTGTTTGGCAAGTACGTGGAAAGAGAGGCAGTGGTTCAGATATGCTGCTCCTGTGTCGTGGAGAGCTTTGTAGGCATGTGTGAGGAGCTTGAAGGTAATTCTTTTTTTGACTGGGAGCCAGTGGAGTTCTCAAAGGTGTTCAGTGACGTGGCTGCAGCGGGGTATGTTGAGGACCAATCTGGCTGTGGCATTTTGAATGCTCTGTAGTTTCCTAAGAAGTTTCTGGGTGATGCTGGCATAGAGTGCATTGCTGTAGTCGAGTCTGCTGGTGATGAGTGCGTGGGTGACCATCTTTCTGGATTCTTTGGTGATCCATCTGAATGTCTTTTGATGCAGGAGGAGCGTGTGGAAGCAAGATGAGGAAACAGTGTTGATCTGCCAGGTTCATTGTGAGCGAGGAGTCCAGTATGATGCAGAGGTTACGTGCGTGGTCTGTGGGGGTGGGGGAGGGGTTCCCAGTGCGGCGGGCCACCAGGAGTTATCCCAGGCTGAGAGGGAGGGTCCCAGGATGAGTACTTTGGTCTTGTCCGGGTTGAGCTTGAGGCAGCTGTCTTTCATCCAGGTGGCAACGGCCTTCATCCCGCTGTGGAAGTTGATTCTGGCTGCTGTGGGTTCATTGGTGAGGGAGAGGATCAGCTGGGTGTCGTCTGCGTAGGAGACGGTGTTGAGTCCTTGGTTCCTGATGATGGCAGCAGAGGGGGGCCAAGTAGATGTTGAAGAGGGTGGGGCTCAGGGAGGAGCTCTGGAGCACTCTACAGCTGATCTCTGTAGGTTCTGAGAGGAACAAAGGTAGTCTGACTAGCTGTGTTCGGCTGTTAAGGAAGGAGTGGATCCAGTCCAGGGCCTTGTCACAGATGCCGGCGCCGTGGATTCTTGTTATTAGGGTGCGTTGGGAGACGGTATCGAAGGCGGCCGAGAGGTCCAGTAGGATGAGGGCTGTGGTCTTGCCTAGGTCAAGGAGGGAGCGGCTGTCGTTGGTGGCGGTGAGGAGTGCGGTCTCGGTGCTGTGGATGCTTCGGAAGCCAGATTGGGAGATGTCCAGGATGTGGTTCCTTCCGATGAACTCGGAGAGTTGGGCGTTGATGGCCTTTTTGATGACCTTGGATGGGAAGGGGATCAGGGAGATGGGTCTGAAGTTCTTGAGGTCTGTCGGGATGGTGGATGGCTTCTTTAGCAGGGGATTGATCTTGGCGTGTTTCCAGTCATCGGGGAAGGTGGCGGTCTCGATGGAGCAGTTGATGGTGCGGCGAAGCTCAGGGGCAATGGAGGTGGCTGCTCTATGGAAGATGTGATATGGGCAAGGGTTCGAGGGGGCTCTGGCGTGGATGCTCTTCATGGTCTTGAGTGTGTCATCTGTGTTGAGCGGAGTCTAGTTAATCACGATCTGTTGGGGTGCGGCGTGGTTGCATGTGGTGGCGTCGGGCGTGGTGGGAGGCTCTTGGGTGTCGAAGCTGTTGTAGATCTGCCTGATCTTGTGGTTGTAGAAGTTGCCGAGTTTGGTGCAGGATCACGCGCTTTCACATTGCATTACAGTTGGAAAGCACCCAGACTCCTAAGGCCATGAAAAGAGAATCAGCAAGTACCAGAAGGAGAAAAAGTAAAATGCTTTAGGAAAATTCGCTAAGAAGGGCCATGTCAAACAAGTGCTATATGTTAAGACTGGTAAGATCTTCGCCATATATGCCTTTCAATGCACCAAGATCTAAAGACCACCATACTTTATCATAAAACATATAAGGTCTCCATTTAGGACAGTATTGGCCTGTTTCTTGGAGTCCAACAATGGTTCCTAGGTCAGCTTGTTATCAGTGAATGATCTCAGTTGTGACTCTTAATTACCTCCAGCTTGTTTCTGCCAAGGAACCGGCCAAAACTCATAATCTTGGTTTCCCCCGCATCAGCAGTGCAATTATTATGTGAGGCTTATTTCTCTAAATTGGTTTTAATGCACTGAAGCACATTCAGAGACATGTCCAGAATTATCATACCATCTGCAAAAAAAAGGTCAGGCATTTAGTCACCACCCAATTTAGGCAGATATCAGTCATCAACACCGACCTTATCCACAAGATCACTGATGTGCATGAGTCATGCAACAAAATGTCTCCTCACAAAAACACATCACACAACTGTAATCAATAATAACCTGCACTTCACAACAGTTGACTGTAGATGTAGATTGACGTCATGGCTGATGGTGCCTCACAACAGCATTGCCACCAAAGGCGATGCATTGATTTGCATTTGCACCTCACTTTCGGCAGACTATTATATTACGCTCTAATATATGAAAATATTTAATACTTAATGGACCAATCTCTTTGTGAACTCATTGCTCCCATGAATGAGTCTCCAGAAGGAATCCCTTGTGAGCCCACTTTAAGCATTCAAACCATCATTGTTTCTACTGTTTCTCTGCACTTTTGTATTTGTCCTGCATTTTTATTTAAGCTGATGATAATGCAGAAACATGATTTTGTATTAGAGGACTGAAACATCAAAGATTTTGCTGTTAATCCAATGTAAATCAAAAACATGTTATGTACTTTAGATATAATGGAATGGAATAACCTCATTTGCTCCAAAAAGCTGTTACTGTAAGTATTAGATTGTATTTTTCTTTACAAAACTTTTTTTCACTCACAGGTGTTAAGGTCACCACTACCCTTTTGGTACCCGCTGCCTGAAAAACACACCAGTCCCAGAGTATGTACCAGAGGACATAGTGTGGCTCTCCACTAGGCACCAACATCTGTCTTTGCAATGTAAGCTACACCCATGTTACTTGGGTACGTTCTCGGTATTTAGAAAAGTGTGAATGGCACCTGGTGTTCCATGTTTCCTTAGTGAAGATGATTCTTCCTACACCCTGCTTGGGGGCACCACCACTCACTGCAGATGGGGAGTCAGAACCTGAATAGGTTCATGGTGTGCTGGACTCATGACAAGTAACAAGTATGGGGCTTTCCATTGCAGGACCTTCTGGAGAGGAATGGGTGTGGACCAGAGGAACTTCCCAGGAAACCTGCAATGCGCATATCTGCATCCTGGTTACGCCATCGCTTCTATGAAGCTCATTCTAACAACCCTGGCCCTGACACAGGACCTTGTGTCAGATGGGCAAGAAGGCATTCCGGGGCTCCTGAGGCCAATATTGTTATCCTTAATGAGCTGTTCTCTCAAACAGCATGGGATTGAAATGTTGACGTGTCAAAAACTTAGTGACACTTTGAGGCCTTTAGCTCTTGAAACTCAAGGCACCAGGAACCTAGTGCAGCCATTCTACCAACCACTAATACCCCTGGGGGACATGAACCAGACGCCAATCACAATGAAGTAACTTGCGAGGGTTAACTTCTCTTTCTAAACTCAATTCTCCACCCAGAGGAGTAAGTATGAACAGACAGTTGGAGGGAAAGATACACTCATAACGGAGGTTAACTTGTCTTGGAATTGTTCTTTTAATTCTGGGTTTATGTTATATAGTCACGTACAACACCAGGCTTAGTGAGCCCATGTTTCTTTCGGCATATTGATACCTCATTTATGAGTTAATGTGTTCCAATTTGAAATGTGGTGTCGGTCATGAGTGTCTTCTCAGTTAACGGTATGAGTTAACAGAGCAGCTTCTGTCAAACCCTTGCTGCTGCACGGGGCTTCCTGGTGTTGCCTATTAAACATGATTTGTTTCTAAACCCTGTACTTACCAAGCGTCATTCAAGAAGAACTCAATGGTTTTGGGGACAAGCTGACTTTACAACAGTAGCCTGACTGGCAGTGCGGTCCATTTTCTATTGAAGTGCAGGCAGGGTATGGGAGCTCAACAAAGGAGTTTGGCCCTGCCTTATTCATCAACAAGGAGGTCACGTCTGCATAGCAGCAAATTCATTCATCAATCCTGTTCAGAAATTTGGCAAGCCATGGGAGCTGTTAACTTTGTCATCCTTTGGGACAGGCAAGGTCAGGCTAGACGTTGCCTCAACATGGGTGACACGTTCTTCTTTGCAGCGTCACAGGTAAGGCAAAACAGGCCTGCCTGGAGTCCTTACGCCTGTGACCCATCATGCAGTTGGCCATCTTGCATCTAGGTCGTGGATTACATCTCCTACACCATCTATACAAAATCGATTATTTTTGTAATTGACTCCAGAAGTTTTCTTTTGCCTTTAAGGAATTATTTTAATTAACAGTGGATGTTGATAGGTGACTTTGGTTTCCAATGCTACCTTTATGTTTGTTTTCCGACAAGCTTTTGGTTCTTTAAAGGGGTCTGTCTTATTCTGTCACCTCTCCTAAGCTGTGCATTTTATACGTGTTTGTTCTAATTGTTTTGGTCTATGCAGACATATCATTTCAGATTTAGTTCTGAGAAGTATTCTTGAGGTGTGTTAACTCTCATTATTAAGCACTGGCATATTTTGCATTGTAACATGTCTGCATAGCAGAGAGCCAGCCAGCTTGGTACCTTTTCTTTTGCAAAATCCTGGCAGACTACCCAGGAAATGGAAAATGTGTTTGATAAACTTTAATAACTAATTAATTGCTGTTGACGCCAAAAGATTTGATTCAGAGTCACCTTCCTGACATGGAAGCCCCTCAGAAGTCACTTGGGTTATGGGATGAGTAAATGGAAGTCGTTGGTAAATTATTGACGAGTCCATTGCAAATCTACATATGCAATTTTGAGACTAATATAAGCATAGATTTAAGGGGTCAAGTAGTCTTTGGCTGTTTTTCAAAGAAAATAAGAGAACAATTGCTATGCTCCTGTTAGCCAATGTTGTCTAAATTGATTGGTATCAACAAGGGAATAGAAAGGTCAATGCTTTCATCTAAAGTTCTGAGGGAATTACCTAAAGGAATGTGAGTGTTATGCAATGGTTGAGAAGAAGGATAATACGGATGAAAAGTGCATGGTCAAACATAAAATTTGGCAAGTTACCACTGTGGTTCAAGAACGCATGGTGGATATTATGTGGTTGTCCAGCTATTGACAAAAGTTGCAATAAATGCAAAAAAATTGATATTTTGCGAAAGTGTCAACATGTAATGTAAACAGTATCACTTGTAAATTTGTGGAAGTTTCTAAGGATAGTGTTGGATATGTTAATGGTTTTGCGCACACAATTTTATTGAAGAAAAATGTGGCTCCTGTCGCTCACAAAGTGAGGAGTGTTCCCTTGAGTGAGTGTTAGGATATGAAAGTGCTATAGGATAAAATGTGCATAAACGGTATCATCACTCCGGTGGATGCATCTGATTGGATTTTAAGTGATATGTTTCTTAGATCACTGTCAAAAAATCAGGTGAGATAAGACTGTGTGTTTCGAAAGGATGTCTCTTAAGAAGACTATTGTAGCCTCCTGTCATCTGCTGCCCAGAATCCAACAAATGTTAGCACAGTAGGGCAAAACAAAGCTCTTCAGTACCATAGATCTCAAAGCTGCTTACAATCAGGTGCCTTTCACAGAACACTCAGGGGCATATTTACAAGCCCCTTGCGCCACTTTTGCGCCGCCGTTGCGTCACGCAAGTGACGCAGCGGCGACGCAAACCTTGCGCCGCGTTGCGCTATATTTACAACGTGACGCATCTAGGGAGATGCATCACGTAGTAAACCCCTGCGACACATGAAACCTGCGTCAGGTTTCATGTGGGCGTACCGGCGCAGGGGGGGGGCGTTCCGGCGCAGGTACGCCTTGGAAAAGTGATGTAGTGAAATCTACAAGATTTCCCGCAGTCACTTTTCCGATGTTGGTGCGCCGAATCCTTACTATTGTAGCCTCCTGTCATCTGCTGCCCAGAATCCAACAAATGTTAGCACAGTAGGGCAAAACAAAGCTCTTCAGTACCATAGATCTCAAAGCTGCTTACAATCAGGTGCCTTTCACAGAACACTCAGGGGCATATTTACAAGCCCCTTGCGCCACTTTTGCGCCGCCATTGCGTCACGCAAGTGACGCAGCGGCGACGCAAACCATGCGCCGCGTTGCGCTATATTTACAACGTGACGCATCTAGGGAGATGCGTCACGTAGTAAACCCCTGCGCCACATGAAACCTGCGTCAGGTTTCATGTGGGCGTACCGGCGCAGGGGGCGTTCCGGCGCAGGGGGCGTTCGGCACAGGTACGCCTCGGAAAAGTGATGTAGTGAAATCTACAAGATTTCACGCAGTCACTTTTCCGGCGCTGAGTGCGCCAAATCCTTACGCCTGCTTCAAGCAGGCGTAAGGATTGACGCACCATGTTAGGGATAGGGAAGGTTGGGACAGTGCTGGAGTTGCGTCGCGCTTGCGACACGACTTCAGCACTGCGCCAACCTTCCGCCGGCTGATGCGTCACGCATCTGCTTATCTCTACGCCACGATGCGCCGCATTGTAAATGCGGCGCATCGGACGTGACGCAAGGGTAAACTTGCGTGACGCATTTTCCCTGGCGCATCCCTGCTGATATGCAGGGATGCGCCAGGGAACGTAAATATGCCCCTCAACTTTTAACTATGTTTATTACTCCTTTTGGGGCAATCAAGTATTTGAGGTTACCTCTCGGGCAAGTCTCAGCTGCAAGCATCTTTCAGAAACTCATAAAAATCATGTTCAAGGATGTTGACATCAGATGCTGTTCAGGAGGTCAAGGGGCAGCCAAAGGCTGCTAGGCCACAACCGTGGATGTTGAGGCCTTTTGCACCTGCTGACCTGGGGCTGTTCTTACTATCCCTTTGCAAACTCAGCCTAGTACAACCCTTTCTGCACTTGACTCATCCCGTTCAAAAGAGCAATGCTGGGCCACATTTGTCCCTCCCATGACAGCAAGATATAATCAGTCGCAGGGAGCTTCCAGATGGCACAGGGCAGTCTTCTAGAGATCTGGTGTGGCAATTGGCCATACAGCATGTGGTTCAGAGGGTCACAGCAGGAACTAAGGTTTATGTTGGTGGCAATCTTCTGGGGGTTGCAGTTCACTCCAACACTCTGGTGGGTACTTTACTCACAGCTCACTGCAACACTCCAGTGGGTACTTGACTCAAGGCGCAGCTCACTCTGACACCCTGGTTAGTACTTGGTACTGTTTCTTGAGTGCGCCGGCCACATGCCACAGAGGTTCATCCTTCAGTGTGACGGATGCCAAGGGTTATTTTTGGCATGCACTCTCTTGCTCGCATTTGAACACAACACATGCTGGCGTACACACCAGCACTGTACTTACGGGAACCATGGGAGTATCATGGCCCTATAGAAACCATCCAGAAACATATTTTATTCTTCAGCAGCTTCCTAACCTTCCAGTACTGCACGGTGAAGACTTACAGGCCAGCTTTAGCTCATTACACAGGGATTCCGCTATTGTTGATTCATTCAATATCAGGGTTGAAATCTATCCCTCGGGCATTCATGGTTTGATTGGACTTCTACAGATAGCTACATTATTCAGCCTTGAAAAAGTCATCTAAAACAAAACATGTTTCAGCTGTCTTCTTATGTACGAAAATTGTTACCACTACTGGACTTTTGATTTCTTAGCAATAAAATTGGATCTGTTTCAACAGCAGACCAACAAAGAACTTTTGTAGTGCTCTGGGTCATTTAATGTACAGATAGCTACCATTGACTTAAAAAACCAGTCTTCGGGAGTTAATATCAATATTGGGCAAGGTTCAGTTCAGCACCAACAGTACACCACCAGCAGCACAGGGGTGGCCGAGTGCAGGGTGCAGATACAGTGTTGGGCGTCCAATACAAATCAATGAAGAATGGGGCAATCGGACAGAGGCTGCTTACAGGTAAATAGCAGCGGCTTAGGGGGCTAGTCTCCGGGGTTGAAGCAAGCACTGGGCAGGGTCCAAAGCAGCACCAACACTACACTACTAGCAGCACAGGGGCAGCCGGGTGCAGGGTGCCAACATAGTGTTGGGTGCCCAATGTAAAGCAATGGAGAAAGGCAAAAATCAGAAAAGGGCTGCAGGCTCAGGCCAGAAGGCCGGTCGAAGAAAACCAACAGCTGGTGAGGTAAGTTGCGATGCTCGGGGATGTAGGGACACCTTTGGTCAGCTTCACCAAGGCCCAGGGCTGACGGCTGCAGGGATGTATTTTGATGTTGGAAATGGCTTATCTGAGCAAGTCGTGGTTGAGGGGGTCTCTGTGCAGAGGCTGCCGGGGACATCGAGGAGTCCGGGAGGGGTCAACCCATGCTGGACTTGGGCTCTGGAGCACTGGGGAACCTTACTAGGACCGGTGGGCCACTTGGACTCGGTCCGGAGGCATTGGATGCAGACTTGGAGCATGGAGTTCCAGTTCTTCAGGTCACAGAGGCCTTACTTGAAGTTTGTTTCTGGTGAACAGATTCACTGTTCTCAAGAGATATTGATCTTTGCGAAGGCAGGCAGTCCTCTCAAAGTTTTGGAGGTCGCTGGGCTGCAGGACGAGTCATCCTTTGGTGCAGGATTGTTGTGAGCGGCAGACAGGCCAGTAGGGCTGGGGCCAAGTCAGTAGTTCTCTGCAGTCTTTTCTGCTGTGCCACTCTGTGTTGTCCGGCTCTTCTTAGATTGTCAGGAACTGATGTTTTGGGTCTGGGGATGCCACCTAAATACTAATTCTAGGGGTGTTATAATGGAGTGACAGGTAGTGGCCACTGGGCCCCTTACCTGGGGTGTCTACACCCTCTATTATGCCCACCTCCTGTGGGAGGGGGACATGGTCCTAGCCCTTATTAGATAAGTCACACCATTCTCAAGATGGTGGACACTGAAAAGTGTGCTTTACCTCGCCTCCAGCACCTGAGGGGTGGAGTTGGCAAAGGGGGGCACACCTCCTACTCTTGCTGAGTTTTCCAGCCTTTTCTCCCGCCAAAAGGGGGTGAGGACAGGAAGGGGGGGCCTGCTCCTTCTAAAGGGAGAGGCTGGGGGTCATGTTACAAAGGTGGCAAGGTATTTGAAGCTCCCTGCCACAGATGGCTCTTCCTGATCAGGGGGAGGTGTGAACACCTCCACCCAGGAAAAGCATTGTTCTCAAACTCTGAGCGTGCAGGTACTCACCGCATGAGGTCAGAACATTGTCTGGTGGTAGCAGGCTGGCTTAGGCCAGTCGGTGACCGCACTGAGGGTTGGTAAGTTTCAGGGGACCCCTCTAAGAGGTCCACTGTTTGCAATTTTTATAACTCTGACACTGGAATCTGTGCAGGTTTATTATGACGAGATGTTTGGTACCAAACATCCCATACTTTAGTGAAGTCATCATGGAGCTGGGGAACTCGTAATTAGGAGTGTCCAGCCCATGTACTTACTATGGCTTCCCTGGTCACTTACAATATCCAGGAATCTACAATGATATTGCAGGGGCATACCTGCTCATGCAGATGTGCCCTCACAGGAGATATAGTGCACCCTGCCTTAGTGCTAAGGCCTACTAGAGGAGTGTCTTACCTATATCCCATGCAGTGTCTGTGAGTCACTGCATGGGATATAGGTAAAGGATGTGTGCCATGTTGACCTTTCAGTTTTGTCTGCACCAAGACACACAGGCTGCAATGGCAGTGTGCATGTGCTTGGTGAGGGGTCCCTTAGGGTGGCACAATTCGTACTGCAGCCCTTAGGGACCCTCTTTAGCCATAAGGCCCGTGGTACCAGGGGCACCTTTTACTAGAGACTTATATGTGAGCGATAGCGGTGCCAATTGTGGAAACGATAGGTACAGTTTAGGGAAGGAGCTCTGGCACAGGGGACCTGGTTGGCAGGGACCCTGTGCACTTGTAGTTGAAATCACATGATTTTCCAGGCAAAAAGTGGGGGCTAATCATGTCCAAAAGAGGCACTTTCCGGCAATTCTACTCAATGATTAAAATACAAGAATCCCCGCATCGGCATATCCTTCCACCTCCACTCAAGTGGTTCCAGTGAACTGCATGATGGACTAGTTTAGAACTAAAGTAGTCCTCTCTGTCCGCTCCTGTTAGGTTTAATGTACTTAAATGGCATGTGTTAGCACATTAAACACAGACATGTTGGCTTTGCCAAAGCTTGTTCATGTTCTTGATGAAGTTTGTCTCATCTGATCCAATCTTCACCCTATTTACTAACAACAGATCAAGAGTTTTGCAGGTGAATTTGAGTTTGATGTTTTCATTATACAACACAGGCTTGTTTCAAATTACATTTTAAGTGGCATTTTTGCATTCAATGTGCTGCACCAATCAAATGACCTGCTGCCGTTAGAACATGTGTGAAATGATCCATCTTCCACTGCGCATAAGTAGTAAATAGAAAGAAAAGTATTTTCTGAAGAGACAAATGTATGCTCTGGTTTCTCATTCCCAACTTACTCTTCTGGACCTTTTAAAAAATGGAACCTTAACAACTCTCTATATGGCAGGAAAATGCTAGAAGGTGCTTGACAAGTAGAGTACTGTATGTACAATATACAACACATTATGACAATGTATATAAGAACACAGTGTCCTTGTTGTATCAGTAGATGTATTCCTCTCAACCAGACTAAACGAAATATTTAACAGTTTTTAGTTCAACATTAATAGGTAAAGCAACAAACAGCTGCCATCAGCGGTGCAACTAGAGCCAAATTTCCGGGGCTAAGAAAAATTTCGGGGGGGGGGGGTAATTCTTCCAGCAATAGGCAGAGTGGAGATGCAGGGGTGAAAAAAAACCACAAAGCCTCATTAACAAGCAAATGCTCTTTTAAAGACCTGTGAAGTACTCGGGTGCGGCTGTGTGTGTGCCCGGGAAGCTGTCTCAGCCCGGGCTGACACACACGACGGGGGGGCTGAAGCCCTTTGAGCTCAATGGGCGTTACGCTCCTGGCTGCCATTATTATTATTTACTTTCTAATGTATTTATTTATGTATGTACAAAGTGCAGCAATCACTGAGGGCCTCATGGCGCTAGGAAGCAAGCACCTGAAGAATACTCTTCAGCTTCTCGCTGAATAGAGTATATTTGGTGGTTTATCGCAGGTCCTGTGGAAGTTCCTTCCTGAGTTTAGGAGTGCGGAAACTTCAGGAACAAATACTTCGTCACATTTTTATGTTTAAATCATGATTTTGTGTGATCCAATTAAAAAATATATGCAATGAGTGTTATACTTTATTGATGGATGTGCCATAAGGTACCTCCTACCCCAGGCTCCTAGATGTTGTAGGTCACTTCACTTTAGGTGCCACTCAATAAACAAATCATCCTCCACAGAGGTACTCATATAGAAATGGGTGCTCAACTCCAGATTAATATCATGAGGTCATAGTTGTATTACCACATTTTTTAGGTGCTGTGATATCCCCAGATTGAGAATCATAGGGCCCCATTATGAGTTTGTTCAAACTGTATCTGACGGGGGATACTGCTCCACCCAACTACAGGGCTTATTTATAAGCCCCTTGTGCCACCGGTGCATCACTTTTTGTGACGTTCCATGGTGCAGGTGCCTGCTCAATATTTATCAGGCAGCACTAAGCCACTTTTTTTGGCTTAATGCTGCCTTGTAAATATTGTTCCCTTTAACGCAGTTTTCTGCATTAAAGGGGCATGCAATGGGTGTTGCTGGGGGCGTTCCCAGCAACATCCATGGCTTTTTGACACTGCCCGAGATTAATGAGGAATCGAAACTCTGAGGCAGCGCCAAAAACTTACGCCTCCCCGGGGAGGCACAACGAGGAGAAATATCTTTATTTCTCCTCGTTTTGCCTATTTCTATCTGTGCTTCATTCTGCAGCACACATAGAAAGAGGAAAAAGCCTCTAGTGATTGTTTTTGTGCAGGAAGGTTCCCTTCCTGCACAAAAACAATCATCCCACAATGCAGGCGCGGGCCCATTGTGCACCAGCGCTGGGGAAAAAGGACAGAAATGTGACGTATCAGATAGGTAGGGCGCATTCCTGCCCTTTTCTTTTGCCATACAGCAGAGCTGCTGGAAGGCCTGCGGCGCTGCGCTACAGCAAAAGCTCATAAAGGAGGCCCTACGTCTTCCCCGCTCTAACAAGGCCCAGAATTATCGGGTCTGCAAACTCGGGACATGATCATTCCGGGCCTGGAGATATCTGTCCCTGACTTCACTCTGCGCTGCAGGGGCTGCGGGTAGCTGTTGGGCTCAGCCCATCCTGTCCGCATCCTTCAGCTGTATGGAGTAGAAGAGGCTCTCCTCCGCTGTAGTAAAAAGGTACCTGCCCTCCTCTGGCCCTGCCCACTTCCATTCCTCTCACGGGCAAAAGGAAAAGCCTCCCAGACATGTACCACGTGCTCCAAACAGGTGGTAAATGTTTGCAGGTTTGGACCTGTTTTTTCCCCTAGAAAAAGGAACATGCAGAATTGGACCCTGTATTCCAGATTCTGCATTTTGATGCCTATTCCATGTAATTAACTTGTAATCTCTGTTACCTCAGGGGAATATAACGCCAGTATCAATTATCCCGACCCCAGTATCTCCCTACACAGATAACGGGGAAATTGTAGTGTAGCCTAAAGGGATTTTGTAAAAAGTATGGAATAGCTGATGCAAATATCGCACCTTTTGTGTGGCACATTTTAGTGCCTCGTTTACATGAAACGTTTGCTGGTGTTAAATTGTTCGATGTAAAGAGCTCTACTGGGAAAAGTAGAAGAGTCTGTTTTCCACTTTGCTCCAATGCCTAGTGGCAGGAAAGAACTGCTTATATTGAAGTGCTTTTATGCATGCATCAAATATGCATTGCTTACCCAAAATATGCTTCTTTTGTATTGCCTACCGTTTTCAATCTGTGCAGCAGAGGCACGTCCAGTAAAGGGGTATGGGTCAGGATGAAACAGGGTGTTAAAAAGTAGCCAGGGTGGCAAGGTCTATTTCAGTACACTTACACTGAAGAGCCCTTGCAAGAAAGCATCCATAGATGTAAGGTGACCAGACGACCCGCATTTCCCCGGACAGTCCCGGTTTTCAGAGGACTTACCCGGTGTTACGACACTTTTGTTAATTTTAAATACATGTCCTGGTTTTTGGGGAAAAGGCCAAGTCTTCCTGCTCAGCAGAATTTATAGGTATGCACTTCTTTCAGGCGCCTGTGAAGTCTGACATAATTTATTTGTTTCTACCAGGCATCATCACAGGAGTAGGTCGCTGCCTGCTCCGAGCAAAGACACAGAGTGGGGAGGAGGGGAGCGCAAGGTGAAAGTCTTGCTTCATTGCGAGTTTGTGTGTGTGTGTGTGTTTACACCCATTTACGAGATTTACAGGTCTAGCATATATATATATATATACATATATATTTATATATATATATATATATATATATATATATATATATATATATATATATATACACATTTTTTAAAGGCTATGCAAAAAGACATGACAGCCCAGATAAAGAAATAAGACTGAAGGCTTTAGTCCTACTTTTATGTCTGACCTGTCCTAGTTTTGCTTCTGAAATTCTGGTCAACCTACCATATATGAGACGAGCATCCTTCGAAGTACAAATGTCTGCTGCTATTACCAAAGCCATGTCCGTGAAGGCACTTCGGTTGTCAGGATAGCAATAGCGCGGGAGGGAGGATCCGGTGGCGACCGTGACCAAACGTAAAGGTCATTGATATTCACTGTCCCCTCAAGGCAACGTAATCAATCATGGAAAACACCTTTGCAAAAAGTGATCCCTCGCTTTAATCAGCGCCTCTGCGAAGTAATCAGATTGCAAGTGAGCTAGTCATGGCCGCTCATTGCATAAGCGACCGTGAATAATGTGAAATTAAGAAGCGGCTCGGCGTGCAGAATGCACATGGCCCTGCTGTCACCGCAGCCCCGGCTCTCCTGGGACTGGAGCGGCTCTGAAGTTTGGACACATAGACTTCAGAAGGAGGAATTGCTTTGTGAGGAGATGGCGTTCCGGTCCTTATCATGGCGGACGCGTGCAGGCTTCCGACTCGCTGCCTAGAATTAATTTGTTGTAAAAGTGCTGTTGTTCCAATATTCCTAGAGCAGCCAAACTGCTGATTTGTAATGTTACACACAGGAGAATTCAGTGGTCAGTGGCAAATGTCAGACAGAGGGCTCTAAATTTCAGCAGGAAGAGGGGCACGGCAGAGTCTAGCAGATGGACAAGGAATCAACTGAGTATGTATGGGCTTGTAGTCAGCGTTTAATATGTTGTGATAAAAATAATGATAATAACTATAAAAATAATTATAACAACAACAATAAAAATAAAACTATTAATGCTAATAATTGAATGATCCACAGCTTTTCTTAGAAGTCCACCGCCAATGCACATGATGAATTCCATGGATTGGTGAATAACAAAAACCAAGTCTGTCTACTTTTGATTCCTCATCCTGCCTCTTACTTCCACCTCTCTACACTTCCTATCCCTTTAGTTTCAGTCTTGCAGGCTCTTTTTCAATGCTGTTTTTCCCTTGGTCACTGTTTTCCTATCTCTCTCTTCTGCCTTCTTTTTCTGTCTTTCTCTCACTTGTTCTTGGTTAAAGTCTGATGATGAAATATACATCCTGGTCCCAAGAGAGAGTGCTGGTGTCCACCCTCAACTGCTGGCACAAATCAAGCACTGCTTGTAATCAGTGCCATCTTTAGCGTTGGTGGCGCCCATACCCTGATTGGCTGTAGCGGGCATCAGGCAGTTTTCCGGGAGGCTGGAAGGGTGGGGGCAGGTTTTGCAGCTGTGGGGGCAGACTTTGTTATTGGGGACTGGTTTTGCAGCGGTGGTGCATCATTGGCCCCCAGTAACACAAGCAGCTGTGTCTCATACTTGCACCCCACTCCAGGGGGGTGTGCGGGTGGTGGGGTCGTGTGGGGGGCTGGTCTGACAAAATTGCCAGGGCTGCTTTGAGTACCCAGTCCAGCCCTGGTGGCGCCTGGTGCAACAATCTTCGTAGGCTGCCCCCTCCCACCCCTGCAATGACCTTCTTCACGAATTTCCTAGCTACCATCCTCCAATTATGGCCCCATCTCTCGTTAGACCCTTTCCTGCATTTATTTATTTTACAGCGCTACTTATCCCAATGTGGAGTGTGACAGCGCTTTGCATTTAAAATACTTTGTACGGTGTGGACAATGATTCATACAAGTGTGTAAAGCAATGTATAGGAAATGTTACTTATGACTAAAAAGGACTCCAAGGTGTAGGTCTTAGATCATCCTAGTAGGCATTATATGTTAAGAGTGCTTGGTTTGGAGAAACAAAGGGGAATATTTACTAATTTTGCATGCAGTGTAGTAACCAAAGTTGATGCACTGTGTTGCATGAAAAGGAGAGAGCGCAGCAGCACCATATCTACTAAGATATGGTGCTTTTGCTCTCTCCTCTTGTGCTTGTGTACGTTAAGCTGCCTTGCACCAATGCACACACCCTTGCACCAAAGTGCAAGGGTATTTGTGTCATGTCAAGCATAGTATTTATACTGGAAGGGTACATTTCTCGCACAATATTCTATGCTTTGATGAAGATTAACACTTTAACACTTTGTATGTGTGCCTTACAGTGCACCAAACAAGCAAAGTTGGAAAGGTTTGGAGGAAATAAAAAAATGTCTCCAGCTTTATGCCTGCCTCGAGAAGGCGTAATTTTTTAATACTAATCCCTTTTGACCAAGGTTAGAAGATAGCGATTGGCGATAAAATCCATAGGTGGGTGTATAGGAACATCCATTTACCCCCCATGGTATTCCTCCTTGATGTAAAATATTACATATGGATATTGTGTTACTTTAGAGCTACTTTTGAACACAATTCAGCATTTGTGCTCGAAATTAAACCCCAAAACAACACTTTGCACCAGGTTGGAGTCAAACCAGGTGAAAAGTGTTAGGAAACCCCCTCTATAAACTCAGGATTTGAAACCTAACGTAATGATTGGAAGTCTCAAACTAATAAAATTGTATTACTACCAAAAGGAACCCTTTTCAGTAGTCTTAGAGTAACAAAAGATTGAGGAAAAAACAATAAGGTTGTGGCGTAACAACTAGAGCTGCCGACTTTGGAACTGGGCACGAGTCTCAACGTCTGCTTAACAGCTTAAGTGATTCTGGGCAAATTACTTAATCTCCCCGTGCCTATAAAAAATGAATTTGTCCTTCAGTAATGTAACTGGTGCTCATGTGAAGTGCTCCAATACCTCCGGGTCGAGTTTGCGCTATATAAAACTGCAACCGTTTTTTTTTTTTTTTAAATCGATCCTTTCTAATTTGCATTCAGCACTTTCATGCCAGTTCGTAGCTAAATGTGCTATATTAGAAAAATTATAACATGAACTTCAAGTAACAAAAGGATTTTTGGGACAAAAACAGTCACCTGCTGAGCTATCTACATAAAATACAAATCTGTGATCTCACATTGTGCTTTGCAGCAGGTACACTAACCATCAATGCTACTTTATGAGGAGCCAAAACGGTGACTATACAAATCACCAATCTTTCTATCAAGTGCATTAACCACCAGAGTTATCGTGACATTGTGATTACCCCCTGAAAAATGAAAGGCACAAAAAGATCGCTGCAGGTTATCCTTATCTCGTCTCACCATTTTATGCAAAAGGTGCCCCTTCGAATTTGGCGCCATGTACAACAGCACCAGTTGCGCTGCCCTAAAGCCGGCACTGCTGTAGTAACCTAATGGTTGCTTGTGGGAGTCACAGTTCCTATGAAAGGAGTGTAGGGAATAGTCGTTCTCTTAAAATAGTGTCTGGGGACAATGTGTCCTTCTCTTGGTGCCCTCACACACCCCGAAGGATGTCATGCTTCATCATGGGGCGGTGCTCCTCGTCAGGCCGGCGCTGCAATGCCCTACGGGTTCCCCGAAGCGTCACTTTATGGGAGTTCTTTTGAATAATGCCATAAAGGTGTCTGCGAGTAAGAGTGGGGGTGATATCCTAGTGTGAATTAAAATAATTGCTGGAGGGGGAGCTAGTAAATTTAATAGGTAATGACCCCTCTGTCATCAATAAAAAACAGAAGGTTGTGCTTCTTAAGGGGCGTTAATGGCCCCCGGTAGGTGGGGTGCCATGGGCGGGTGCTGACAAGAAATGTTGCTCCCGTCCCACTGGAGCACAGATGAGTTTTGGCAGCTCTGGCATGGCAAGAGAGGAGGTGCCTGCTCCACCCCACAGCCACCAACAACCCCTACTAGTTATAGTTGTTCTGGGTTTGACTAAGACATCCAGGACAAATAGAAAAGAAAAAGGATTGCAGCTTTGCGGCTACCTACCTTAGGCAAATGGGAAGCAACTCATTAAACATTCACTGCTCCAGGCCATAATCCCCTGCGAGGGGGTTAAATAGGCATATCCTTCTTTTGTGGTGCCCCAAGGAGGGGCAGAGGCACTACCAATGTTCTGCACATGTATTGTGGTGGAGGGGCTGCAGAAGTTGCAGCAGCCCACTAGTGTTTTAAAAATACCAATGAATCCCTGATACTCTGAGAGGTTTGCTTACCTTTTCAGGCACTCCTGGATCTAGATCTTTTACTCATGTGACCCCTTGTGAATGGTTCTATTACTTCACTGGCAGTTGAATTGAAGTAAAGAAAGACTCTGACACGTTTGAATTCTGATGCTTTATTTAAAATATTGATGTTGACACCGCAATGTTTACCATTATAATGAATGCATGTTGATTCTGTTTCCACTGGTTTTACCAATGATTTAGTGTTGAATCATTACATATGGTTACTTTTGTTAATGGGTTGACACCCTGACAAAGAAAGAAGGCTTCCCTTATTTATAACGACACCCCTTTGTATTGTGACTTTGCAACTAGTTTGGTTGGGTGTATAGTGATTATGGGGTCCAGGACCCTTTGGGGTGTGATGTGATATGGGATGTCACCATAGGCATTTCCATCTACCCGAGGGACATATGTGGAGTTTAATGCATAGTATTTAATAAGGTGAGTGTAATAAAAGTACTTTTCCTTTTTTATAAAAATAAAACGCTGACCGGACACTCATTTATAAAATCTTGTTATCGCGTACCAGCAGAGCTGGGGTTTACTAGCTCACCTCACCTCCACAGAGTAGGCCTTGGACTGCTCTGCTTCGTTGAGAGAGTCAAGTGCTACAACTGGGTACTTGGTTCCCAGTATAAAGACAATTGCGGACTTATTACTTGCGAAGGACTCACATCCTTTGCAACTAATAACCCAAATTCTCATGAGAGTCATCGCCCAACTCAGAACCAGTACATTCAGTCTCTCTCATCTCAACTGTGAGAAAGTGGTTCATTAGTTAGGCTGGATTGGTGTCCACCACAAGTAGTAAAGCCACTATCGTCTTAGGATCAGTAAAAGGTTTCAAAAATGTTAACTTGAGCTCAACCCCTCGTAGCTGTGGCACAGAGCAGACAGGTTTAACTTAGAGAAAATGTGCCAAAACCGTTAAAAAGTTAAAAACACAACAGAAGAAAAATCTCAATTCAATTAATAAAACTGGAGTACAATTTCATGAACAAAATGACACCAGAATAACAAAAATCCAATAAGTGGGAACTGGAGATATGAATTCTTAAAGATTTAAGTGAAACTAGAGCTGAAAAGCGCAAAGCGGACATGGTCGTGGTAGATTGGGACCTAGGTATGGTTTGAGTCTGATCGCGATGGAGTGGGGGATGGATATAACAAGTTAATTAAACCAGCTAGTTCCTGGAAGTGAGGAAGTTCGTAAAAGTTCTTGAGTCCAACTCAAAAAACTCTTCTCCATGCAGGACAAACTGAAATTCAGTTTGACACTGTAGAACAGCTGGTCAAATACTTTTTGCAATCAGTCCACTTGAAGCTCTGGAGTAAAAGTTTTGAAAAGGGTTCCCAAACTACCTTTTGTGCCCAAACAACCACAAGAGTACACTTCTAAGGCCCCCAGAACCTCAAGAGAGCACTTAGAGGCAGTCAGAGGGCAACAGCAAGATCCAGCCTGGTCAGTTGGGATTCTTCACAGAATGTTCTCTTCAGCTTTTTATGTTTCTGGACCCACCCAGGGGATATACAAGAATTGTCTTAGCATCCTGCTCTCTCCCTTGCAAGTGCACCCTAAGTGTAACATAAGGCTCAACAGAGCGGTAAAGTAAGATCTGACAGTGTGGTGTCTACACAATGCCTGAATATTCTGTGGAGTTCAGAGGATTCATCTCTGCCCATTCAGGTCAGTCTATTGTTGGGAGCTGGCAGAGGCATATTGTGAGAAGTTGACCTGGTACATGATGTCCACTAATTAAAGTGGGCACCTTGCACCAGTCCAAACAACCCTAATGGTGATTTAAGAGGTCAAAGATAACCTTAGAAAGCTATCCAAGTGGTAGGTTTGGAGAGCAGCCTTCAGACTTAGTCTTGAAGGAATGTTAAGCAGCTTGTTTTACCAGAATGCAACCTTATTGTATTGGTAAAATGAAAGGAGAACCACACAGTGTAGGAAGCTGGCTCTGTATATACTATACCAAAGTGAGGTATAGTGTGCACAGAGTCCAGTGGAACCCCAAAGGTAGACAGAGGTAAAGTTAGATAGCACCTCACTCTCTATTTGTGGTAGTGTGGTCGAGCAGTATGGCAGTATCAGAGGACAGTGTTAAGCATTTGTTGTACACACTCAGTCAGCAAATGAATTCACACACTCAAAAACTGAACTTCAGGCCAATTGTTTTTGTATGAAAATATTCTTTTAGTTATTTTATTTTCTAGAACCAAGCAAGCCTGGCACAGGTAAGCAATAAATACTTTACAGTAGTAATGCAGTTTGTAAACAGTTTGAATTGTAATTGTATATGCACTTTGTTTTGACTTACAGTATGGTTGCAGAGAAATGAAATACTTTGTAAATACAGTACATAGACTTGAATGGGCTTTTCAGTAAAATACCAGGTAAGTTACTTTTTACAAAGTATTTCATTTCTCTGCAACCATACTGTAAGTCAAAACAAAGTGCATATACAATTACAATTCAAACTGTTTACAAACTGCATTACTACTGTAAAGTATTTATTGCTTACCTGTGCCAGGCTTGCTTGGTTCTAGAAAATAAAATAACTAAAAGAATATTTTCAGTAAAATACCAGGTAAGTTACTTTTTAGATTACTTTTCTTACTCAGAGTAGTGTACCTGGATACTACTCTGGGACATTTCCTGTAAACAGGTAAGTAAAATCGTTTTGGTTAAATAGTACAATTTTAAAGAATTTCTATAGGTTTTCAAACTCTACACTTGAAAAGTTTTCCAAGAAAAACAGTCAATGTTATCCTATGGAGGAAAATAGTGTTATTGTTTTTGAGGTAAGTATTTGGTAGTGGGAGTTGAGGTTCTGGGGGTAGACTCAGGGGTCCCCCAGGGTCAAGGATGCACTCTCATTACACCCTCAGCGGCACTAGGGCGGCCGGGTGCATAGTGCTGAGGCCCAATGTTATCCAATGAGGGTTAGGGGGCCTTCGGTTGGTGGCTGCTGGCGAGCAGGCCACAAGGTTGTGGGAGCCAAGCACCTGGTGTTAGGCTCAGGGCAAAAGGGGATCCTGTTTAGCACAAAAAGTGCACCCGCAGCGGCGCAGGGGCGGCTGGGTGCAGGGTGCTGGTTTGGCGTCGGATGCCCTGTTGTTTTCAATAGGGATTTTCGGTTTTGGTTTTCCGCTGCAGGCTCGGTCCAGGAAGACTTCCAGGAGGAACCAACAGCTGGGCTGGTAAGTTGGAGGGCTCGGGACGTAGGTGCACCTCGGGTTCTGTTATCCAGGGCACAGGGCGGCTGGATGCAGGGGTGTCTTTTGAGGTCAGATTTTGTCTTACGGGGCCACTCACGGTTGTGGGAGGTCTCCGTACAGAGGCTGCAGGCGACGTCGTGGAGTCCTGGAGGGGTCAACCCATGGTGGACTCAGACTCCGGAGTGCTTGGGACCTCGCTGGGACCGGTGGGCCAACCGAACTCGGGCCGTAGGCGATGGGTGCAGTGATGGTTCCAGGCATCAGGTTTCTTTTTCCTCAGCAGGCTCGGAGTCTTTCTTTGGGGTTTCTTCTGAACAGAACTGCTGTTTACAGGAGATCTGGTCTTTGTTGAAGGCAATCAGTCCTCCCAGGGGTTCTGGAGGTCCCTGGCTGTAGGACAAAATGATTTTTGGCGCAGGATCTCTGGAAACTGCAGACGGCCGGTAGGGCTGGGGCCAAGTCAGTTGTTCTCTGCAGTCTCCTATGCTGGGCGTTTTCTTTCGTCCTTTTTCTTCTTAGGTTGTGTGAATCTGCCTTCTTGGTTTAGGGCTGCCCCCTAAATACTGTATTTAGGGGGAGTTTTGGGGGTCTCGAGGTCAGTAGCCAAAGGGCTACTGACCTTAGGGTGACTACACCCTTGGTGTGCTCACCCCACGTGGGGGAGTGAGCACAATCCCTAATCCTGATTGGGGAGTGCCTGCCATCTGCAAGATGGTGAGCACTGAAGAGTGGGCTTCACCTCGCCTCCCCCACCTGAGGGGTGGAGTTGGCTGAGGTGGGCACACCTTCTGGGCTGGCTAGTTTTTCCCGCCTGTCTTCCCGCCGAAAAGGAGGGGACACAGGAAGGGGGCCTGCTCCTGATAGCAGGAGAGGCTGGGGGTCGCATTACAAAGGCTGCCAGGCCTTTGAAGCTCCCCTGCCACAGATGGCTCTTCCTGGCCTGGGGGAGGTGTGAACACCTCCACCCAGGAAAGGTGTTGTTTCTGGGCTCAGGGAGCGAAGGATCCCACCTTAGGGGTCCAGAAACATGTCTCGTGGTGGCAGGCTGGTGTGTACCAGTCAGGAAATCCACCAGAGGCTGGTCATTTTTCAGGGGGCATCTCTAAGATGCCCTCTGTGTGCATTTTTCATTAAATCCCACACTGGCATCAGTGTGGGTTTAATGTGCTGAGAAGTTTGATACCAAACTTCTCCGTTTTCAGTGTAGCCATTATGGTGCTGTGGAGTTACAAATGACAAGCTCCCAGCACCATTGACTCTTAATGACAGCACTGCACTTACAATGTCTAAGAATGGACTTAGACACTGTAGGGGTACAGGGCTTATGCACCTGTACCCTCACCACTGGCATAGGGCACCCAGCTAGAGGGGTGACTGATTTATGCCAGGGCAGTGGGTTGTAGGCATGGCACACAGGAATGTGTGCCATGTCGACTCTTCGCTTTGTTTTGCACCAAAACACGCAGCCTGCAAAGACAGTGTGTGTGTGTGTGTGTGTAAAGGTACAGGGCCTCTAAGGGTGGCACAATAAGTGCTGCAGCCCTTAGAGGTCCTCCCTGGTCACAGTGCCCCGGGTACTTGTGGTACCATTTACCAGGGGCTGACCGGTGGCCAGAGATGCCAATTGGGTTAGTTTTGGGGAACGAACACAGGCCCTGGGAACCTGATTGGCAGGGACCCAGGGCACATCAAGTGAAAGTGCATCAGTAGTCTGGCAAAAAGTGGGTGGGTTACTGCACCAGAAACCCACTTTCCTACACAAGCCCCCCCCCCAGCCCAAAGGCCAGGAGACTCAGCCAAAGCTGGGAGAGTCTTCCTAGTCTTTCAGGCGAGGAAGAGTAGAGGAAGTGGTTTGAAAGTTGCAGGGCCTACTCTGTCCAGGTCAGTCCCTAGCTCTTTAGTGTCGTCACCCCATCTTTTTAGTTTGGGTTCAGAGGTGCCTACCTCTGCAAATTCTAACTTAGCTAGGGCAAAGCCCAGCTTACCCACAGAGGTTACCCACAGCTTGAGCAACCCCACCATGACCAATAGAGTCAGGGGGCCTAAATTTCTTTTAGGCAGGGGGCTAGGCCATCGTGCCAAGGACAGTGCTGCCATGAAGGCTATCACCCAGCAGAGGCTACTGACAGCTGTCTGTGTCCAGAACCACACCTTTAGCCCTTCACTGGTAGGTGAAGTAGCTAACTTACAGGCTTCTTTGGGTGCTGGTGGCCTGTCTGCTATTTTAGGGTAGGGGGTCACTACACTTGGTAGTGAACACCCTTCTTCCACCCTCTGTTCTGCCAGCTGAGGAGCCACCAACTCAGGCTGGACAGTTGCCTGACTAGTCAGGTCTTTTTGTTGGCTAGGGGGGACTTCCCCAGTGCCAATTTTGGAGTTCTCCCTTACTGGGATAGAATCTCCCTGGCCCACTGGCACTGTGGCTAACAGTTGTCCACCTTTCCTATACTGTCTCTTGTTTTTCTTTTGGGGCTTAGCTGCACCAACTGCAGGTTGAGCCCCCCCAGGTTTCTTGGATGAGGTCTGGCACTGGACCAGTACCTCACTTTGGTTCAGACCAACCTCTGGGTGGTCATTTCCAAGGAGACAATCAAGGGGGAGGTCTTTACTGACTACCACTTTTCTCCATCTAAGGGACCCAGCTATTTCTAGGAGCACTACAGCCAGAGGCCTAACAGCGACACCCTCTGGGACAGTCTTTACTCTTTTTGTTTCCCCTGGGACATACTGGTTTGAGAAAACCAACCTGTCATGCACCACAGTGTGACTGGCACAGGTATCTCTCAGGGCAAGGGCTAGGATTCCCTTCACCAGTAGGTGGTGGAAGTGTCTACTCCCTCTGGAATCTCCAACTCACCTTTTGGGCCCATTTTCCAGTTGAAGGCTATGAGGGCTTCCTCATCTGAGGAATCACCCTCCAAAGCTACACTGGCAACCCCTGGAGCTACACTAGGGGCTGTATTTTTTTTAGGACAGCTAGGGTCCTTGGTGTGGTGCCCTGCCTTTTGGCAGTTGTGACACCATACCCTGTTGGGATCCCAATTCTTACCTTGGTACCCAGTTTTAGTTTGTGAGGTGTCTTTGGGCCCTCCCTCCTGGTAAGGTTTTTGGGGGGCTACCTGGGACTCCTTACTTTTATCTTTTAGAGACTCACTGTCTTTCCTCTGGCGAGCTTTCGTAACCCCTTTCTTTTGGTCACCCCCAGTGGACGTCCTAGTTACCCTTGTCTTGACCCAATGGTCCGCCTTCTTTCCCAATTCTTGGGGAGAAATTGAACCTAGGTCTACCAGATACTGATGCAACTTTTCATCAATGCAATTACTTAATATGTGCTCTTTCATAAACAAATTATAAAGACCATCATAATCTTGCACTTTACCTCCAGTCAACCAGCCACCTAGTGTTTTAACTGAGTAGTCAACAAAGTCAATCCAGGATTGGTTTTGGGTTTTGTGAGCCCCCTGAATCTAATTCTGTATACCTCAGTTGTGAGTACAAATCCCTCAATCAGAGTTCTCTTCATGAGGTCATAAGACCCAGCATCTGCCCCTGTAAGGGTCAGGAGTCTGTCTCTGCACTTACCAGAGAACAGTTCCCAAAGGAGTGCCCCCCCAGTGAGTTTTCTTCACCCTTCTGGCTTCCCAAGCCCTCTCAAAGGCTGTGAACCACTTGGTGATATCATCACCATCCTAAAACTTAGGGACAATCCCTTTGGGGATTTTGGGATCATAGGAGCCTTCTCTTTCTATGTTTTTTAAATTGCTGCCACCATTGATGGGTCATAGGCCCATCTCTGCTCTTTCTTTTTCTAGAGCCAGGAGTCTGGTCTCTAGGTCTAATCTTTTGGCCAACCTGGCTAGCAGGATGCCCTCCTCATTGAGGCTGTCCTCAATGTCCTCAGTGGTACCTGACCCACCTGTGTGGGATCTAGGTACTGAGAGGTTGATTTGTGGAGTCAGGGGTACTTGGACCCTTTTCTCCCTAGGAAGTGGAGGGGGTTGATCTACCTGGTCATCCCCTTCCCCTCCTTCCTCATCTGATTGGTCTTCACCATTTTCAGGTGGCTGGTCCTTAGCATACCAGTCCAATAGCTCCTGGAGCTTTCGTTTGGTGGGATGGGACCCCATGGCTATGTTTTTAATTTTACATAGGGACCTTACCTCCTTGAAAGACAACTGAAGGTAAGGGGTGAGGTTGAGCTCCTCAACCAGGTCCTCTATGGCATTGTGGTTATATTCACTAACAGATGGATTCTTGTTTTGAGACATTGTTAAAAAAGATTTCTAACCCCTCTAACCCTAGCTAAAGTGACTTTTAGTTTTCTAAAATTCTAAAGTAACTTAACAAAGGCCCTAACAAGACTTTTAGTAATTTTGCAAAAAATGCCAATTTGAAAAATCAGAATTCTAAAGACAATTTAAGAGTTCTGTCGGGTGATCAGGTGGTAAACAAGTAGTCCAACAAATGCAAAGTTGTATATCCCACCGCTGATCCACCAATGTGGGAAGCTGTCTCTGTATATACTATACCAAAGTGAGGTATAGTGTGCTCAGAGTCCAGTGGAACCCCAAAGTTAGGCAGAGGTAAAGTTAGATAGCACCTCACTCTCTATTTGTGGTAGTGTGGTTGAGCAGTAAGGCAGTATCAGAGGACAGTGTTAAGCATTTGTTGTACACACTCAGTCAGCAAATGAATTCACACACTCAAAGACTGAACTTCAGACCAATTGTTTTTGTATGAAAATATTCTTTTAGGAATGTGTGCCATGTCGACTCTTCACTTTGTTCAGCACCAAAACACGCAGCCTGCAAAGGCAATGTGTGTGTGTACAGGTACAGGGCCTCTAAGGGTGGCACAATAAGTGCTGCAGCCCTTAGAGGTCTTCCCTGGTCACAGTGCCCTGGGTACCTGTGGTACCATTTACCAGGGGCTGACCGGTGGCAAGAGATACCAATTGGGTTAGTTGTGGGGAAAGAAGCAGGCCCTGGGAACCTGATTGGCAGGGACCAAGGGCACATCAAGTGAAAGTGCATCAGTAGTCTGGCAAAAAGTGGAGGGGTTACTTCAACAGAAACCCACTTTACTACACACAGTAGTTATAAGAATATATATTTATCATTATAACACACCTTAAATACCTCACAGTATCTGCTACACGCAGATAAACACAAAGCACACAATAATGTAGCACAGAAACAATCGTAAGTAGCACTAATACACAGTGGGCTCCAGGGGGAGACCAAACCATATACTAAAATAGTGGTATAAGAACCACAACTCGAGTCAAGACAGTGTCTACAGAGTGTAGAATCGCTGGGACCCCAAGGAACCACCCAAGGTGAGTAAGTAGGGACCCCATGGAAGACGGGTGCAGTGTGAGAACAAGAACGCATGCTACGGACAATTCAATGAGAGAGTCGCGGTTGCAGTTTTACAGTTTAAGGACCCTTCCCAGTAGATTACGAGGAAACCCTTTGGAACATAGAAAGTTGGAGTGCCACCCTACCCGTGGATACCGAAGTACCAGAGTTACCTATCCCAGGGAAGCCCGGTGCATAGGGCTGAAGTGGCATCGGAAACCGCTGTCGTTCTCAATGGGAGTCTTCAAAGAAATAGCACTGTGGAAAGAAGAAAAGAGTCCGGTGGAATCCACAGGTGGATTCTTGATGGAAGCGACCTGAAAGCAGAGGGGACAGTCTGGGTGACTCAGGAGTGACCAGGGGCTCGGTAGACGAATGCCCACCGATGTCGGGTGCTTCAGGTGTGAAGAAGGAGACCTTGACTCTACAGCTGCAGGGACCAGGAGATGTCGAGGACAACCAGGAGCCAGATACGAGCTGTCCCACAAAGGATGTTGAGTGCTGAGGGGTCGGTGTCCGGCGGGGGCACCAACAAGCCTTGGCAGCGGCAACCCACGAAGAAGGTCAAGGAACGTTACGGTCTGGCCCAGCAAGGACCAGAGGACTCACCAAAGCAAAGGGAGTCAGGGCAGGCCTGGAGCAACCAGGGAGCCCAAGAAAAGCAGTGTTGTCCCTCAAATGGACCCACAGACCGAAGGCACAGGAGTTGCGAGGGGACCTCTAGCAGTTTCACAAAGACACAGCTTGCAGGGCACAGAGTGGAAGGAGGCCAGAGTCCTTTGTACAAAATGTGCGCAGAGGTTGGGGCTATCAATAGCCCATTGCACTTAGTTGGAGAACGGCAACAAGCATATGCACTTGCAAAAGTACACGGTGCACAGGGGTTCGTGTTTTGCGGTCCCCACAAGGGATACTGGCCTCAAACTCAGTGAGAGGGCAGCCTGACCTCAAGAAACGTAGGAAGCCACCTCCTGTGTTGCTGGAGCCTTTGGAGTCCACAGGAGCTCAGGATCAGCTAACTGGTCAGTTGTGTTACGGTGCCTGCAAATGCAGGGGAGTGACTCCTTCATCCCAAGGGAGATACTTCAGTTGTCCTTGATGCTCCACAGGTCCTGCATGGAGCCTGTATGGTGCATGGGCACAGAAGATGCTTTGGACAGAGAGGGGGACGAAGTCGGGCCCAGTCGAAGTCCAGCAAAGTCCAGAGTGTCCAGACGGTCGACGGTCAGTGGTTTCTTGATCAGAATCTTGTCCACGTCAAATCTAGGGTCCTAAAGCCAGGTAAGCCCTTTTGTACCCACGGGAGAGGGTTGGACAGATTCAGGGGACCCTCCCTGGGGAGGGTCAGGACAGTGGGGAGGTTACTCCCATGTCCATTGTCCAGTTTCTCTCTGGGGGTCAGCCTTCTGCTTATAAAAGCTGTGACAACACAGCCTCTACCCCCAACTCAGATGCATCTGTTTAGACAATAAATTGCTTGGAGTAGTCAGGACTTTGCAGAATGTGAGCAGTGCACATGGCCTGCTTGAGATCATCAAATGCTTTCTGACAGCTAACTGTCCACTGAACTTTCTTGGGCATTCTTTTTGATGTAAGATCATTCAAGGGAGTCACTATAGACCCATATCCTTTTACAAATCTTCTGTAGTACCCAGTCAGGCCCAAGAAAGCTATGACCTGAGTCTGGGTAGTGGGAGCAACCCAGTCCATGATGATCTGGATTTTGCTCTGCAATAGTTGAACCTGGCTCCCCCCACAAGGTGGCCCAGGTACACAACCTTACTCTGCCCTATCTGGCACTTGGTGGATTTGATAGTGAGACCTGCTTTCTGCAGAGCCTCCAAAACATTCTTCAGGTGGATCAGGTGATCCTCCCCGGTGGAGCTAAAGACAGCTATATCATCAAGATATGCTGCACTATAGGCTTCCAGGCCTGTAAGGACTTTGTTCACCAACCTTTGGAATGTGGCAGGTTCATTCTTCAACGTAAAACACAAAAGTTCCCTTTTCCTCTGTTAATTGTGAGGTTTAGATCCAACTAGTATTAAATCCAATTGACAGGCACTACTATTCACTCCGTGATGTATAACAAAGCAATCAAAAAGAAAGATTTCAAGGTCGCTAAATCACAAATTCTTATACACACAAAATAAAAACATTTATATTCAAATAACAAATTCTTATAGGAATGTATATTAAAAACAAATTTATTTTTAATGTATCATACATAAAAATATCATGAATGTCATGTATTTGGCTAATTCACAGAATAAAAACATTTTATAAATTCATAAACATATTGTTAAAAATTATGTAAAACACAAAACAAAAAGAGAGAACAAACTGTCGACGCAGCGTTTCGGTGTACAGGTGTTTCGATCACCTTCTTCAGGACAATAGTTCATTGATTTAAGAAATAATCTAAACAAACAATATAAACACTGAAGTTAAAATACAATAAAATACATTCCCTTATTTTTATACAAGTGCCTATTTTTAGCGTCATGGAAAAGGATTGCTTTAGAATAAAAACCTAATTCACGGAGTTTATCACAGTGTCTGGTAATTGAAACATATGTAGATAAGCAGTAGGTTGCTTACTACATATTATCAAATCATGTTCAAGGAACTATTCGGGGGTAGCTGATTATTGTCCCAAATTTTAATATTGTGAACGAACATCAACTTATATACCCTTTTACCCTAACACCAAATGATATATCGGGCTTATGACCATTATATATTCCTGATAAGTACCTTGAAACATGAAGTTTTTTGAAACATAAAGTTTTTCTTCCTTGTTGTGGTATGAACTCTTGCGGATTATAAAACCCACCTTAAGCAGTCTGTATATCTTAAAGTATATGGCAATTGTTTCTTAATGCTGCGGTCAACCTGCTGCAAATCTATCTAAGAAATATAAAAGATGGTATTATAATTTACATCTTCATATGCTCTAAACCCTTGTATGTTCTAATAATTGCAACTTTTATTGCCCATCTTATTTAAAATCAATCAGTTTGAACAGAGTGGGTAATAAACCCACCTGCAATTTTCTTTGCGCCTCTTTACAGACGTTGCGTTTTTAATGCAAGAATTTTTGGGGTGCACTGAAAAATAAGAATTTTAATTTCAATAGAGCGTTTATATTAGCTAAAATATTACCATGACTTGCCGTGAAACTAATTGTTAATACCTCACCTGCAGTTATGGACATTAGGACATCATAGTCAAATTCTGTTGTTTTGCTAATTTGTCAATCTATAGAAGATATAAATATAATACTTTATTTACTAAAATGCTCAAAGGATTTTAAAACATTTCAAAACCCAAATCTAATTTTCCATTATAAGTAAAAAAATATATACCGTGATCTGGGAATTTTATCAATTCTCCCTTCTTTATTGGGATATCGTCCCCGTCAAACCACGCACTTTAAATCTGTATTGGGGTAAAGTAAATAAACTAAACTATTCAATATGTACCAATCGATAATAAAATTACTATAAAGGACTATTTTCTCGTATTGTCTAATAGTATATTAGTTAAACCAGATTTTTAGAAAGGTCTTCGAGAATTTCAGGAGAATGACCTCATTGCGTAATTGATCTATATATATGTATATATCTCCTACTGCTGCTTTTTGTAAAAGTTTATAGAATCAAAAAGTTTAAGTAAAAGTTTAAAAGTTTAAATAAAACCACTACAACTGGACATTAGGACATCATAGTCATGCGACAACCACAAGCATATTTAAAAAGCCGCCCGCATCAGTGTTTCTTGGCAAGCTCTAACAGCGGTCAGGCGATACGGACGGTCGTTACATCCTTTTAACCTTTGAGGTAAGCCCGGATTGAAAGATGTAATGGTGGGGTCTCTTGTAGTGGTTTTATTTAAACTTTTAAACTTTTACTTAAACTTTTTGATTCTATAAACTTTTACAAAAAGCAGCAGTAGGAGATATATATATATATATAGATCAATTACGCAATGAGGTCATTCTCCTGAAATTCTCGAAGACCTTTCTTAAAAAATCTGGTTTAACCAATATACTATTAGACAATACGAGAAAATAGTCCTTTATAGTAATTTTATTATCGATTGGTACATATTGAATAGTTTAGTTTATTTACTTTACCCCAATACAGATTTAAAGTGCGTGGTTTGGCGGGGACGATTATCCCAATAAAGATGGGAGAATTGATAAAATTCCCAGATCAAGGTATATATTTTTTTACTTATAATGGAAAATTAGATTTGGGTTTTTGAAATGTTTTAAAATCCTTTGAGCATTTTAGTAAATAAAGTATTATATTTATATCTTCTATATATTGACAAATTAGCAAAACTACAGAATTTGACTATGATGTCCTAATGTCCATAACTGCAGGTGAGGTATTAGCAATTAGTTTCACGGCAAGTCACGGTAATATTTTAGCTAATATAAACGCTCTATTGAAATTAAAATTCTTATTTTTCAGTGCACCCCCAAAAATACTTGCATTAAAAACGCAACGTCCGTAAAGAGGCGCAAAAGAAAAATTGCAGGTGGGTTTATTACCTCTGTTCAAACTAATTGATTTTAAATAAGATGGGCAGTAAAAGTTGTAATTATTAGAACATACAAGGGTTTAGTGCATATGAAGATGTAAATTATAATACCATCTTTTTATATTTCTTAGATCGATTTGCAGCAGGTTGACCGCAGCATTAAGAAACAATTGCCATATACTTTAAGATATACAGACTGCTTAAGGTGGGTTTTTATAATCCGCAACATGGTGATATATACTCCATTCACAATTAAATGACAATAGGAGGTAAATATGTTTATCAAATTTGTTCTGTTTACTCCACCTAGACAAAACCATACTGTCCTCGAATTTGATGAAGTGGACCTATGAGCCTAGCTATCCTTGAGAGTTCATACCACAACAAGGAAGAAAAACTTTATGTTTCAAAAAACTTCATGTTTCAAGGTACTTATCAGGAATATATAATGGTCATAAGCCCGATATATCATTTGGTGTTAGGGTAAAAGGGGATATAAGGTGATGTTCGTTCACAATATTAAAATTTGGAACAATAATCAGCTACCCCTGAATAGTTCCTTGAACATGATTTGATAATATGTAGTAAGCAACCTACTGCTTATCTACATATGTTTCAATTACCAGACACTGTGATAAACTCCGTGAACTAGGTTTTTTATTCTAAAGCAATCCTTTTCCATGACGCTAAAAATAGGCACTTGTATAAAAATAAGGGAATGTATTTTATTGTATTTTAACTTCAGTGTTTATATTGTTTATTTAGATTATTTCTTAAATCAATGAACTATTGTCCTGAAGAAGGTGACGAAACACCTGTACACCGAAACGCCGCGTCGACAGTTTGTTCTCTCTTTTTGTTTTGTGTTTTACATAATTTTTAACAATATGTTTATGAATTTATAAAATGTTTTTATTCTGTGAATTAGCCAAATACATGACATTCATGATATTTTTATGTATGATACATTAAAAATAAATTTGCTTTTAATATACATTCTCTATAAGAATTTGTTATTTGAATATAAATGTTTTTATTTTGTGTGTATAACAATTTGTGATTTAGCGACCTGGAAATCTTTCTTTTTGATAGCTTTGTTATACATCACGGAGTGAATAGTAGTGCCTGTCAATTGGATTTAATACTAGTTGGATCTAAACCTCACAATTAACAGAGGAAAAGGGAACTTGAAATGAAATGAAATGAAATGAAAGAGATTTTTATAAAGCGCATGGCTACCCGGAAGCATCCCAGCGCTGCGGAAGTGGCCAGAGGACAGATGGGTTTACGGGAACAGCCAGGTCTTCAAATGTTTGCGAAATATCAAGTGGTTTGTTTCCTTACGAATAGTGAGAGGAAGGGAATTCCAAAGTTTGGAGGCATTATAGGAGAAGAGGCGGCCACCCGTCCGTGTCCTCTTGATTCTTGGGGTGTCGGCTAGGGAGAGATCATCTGAACGTAGATTTCTATTGGCTTTGTATGGTTTAATCAGGTTTTTTAAAATAGAAGGACCCTTGCCCTGAAAGATTTTGTGCGTAATGCAAAGGGCTTTAAAATGGATTCTTTCCTGTACCGGGAGCCAGTGAAGTGATCTCAAGGCAGGTTTGGCAGAGCATCGGATTTTTGTGCCCGTGAGAAGTCTTGCTGCCGAATTCTGAACCACCTGTAGCTTAGTGATAACTGATTTGGGAGCTCCTAAATAGAGGGCATTACCGTAATCTAATCTGGATAGAATAAGTGCCTGAATTAGGAGCTTTCTAGAGGGGCCAGGTAAAAGAGGCAGTATTTTTCTCGAGGTTCGGAGCAGACCATAGCAAACAGCGGCGGTTTTCCTAGCTTGTGTTCTAAAAGTAAGGTCCTGGTCCAGCCAGATGCCCAGGCTCTTTATCTCTTTTTTGGCAAAGGTGCTGGTCCCATGCAGGTCGGCCACATAGAATTGGGGTGGTATATTGATTGATCGCCCAGCAATAAGAGCTCTGTTTTTTCGCCATTAAGTTTGAGGTGTGCTCTGTTCATCCAATGAGTCACTTCTTTGAGACAGGAGCATAAGTCTACCGAGGACTGTTCCACCTGATTCAATGTTACGATTAATTGGGTGTCATCTGCGTAGGTGACCATTTTAATTCCAAATGGAGTTACAATTTCTGCCAATGGGGACATGTACACATTAAAGTGTAGGGCTCAAGGATGAGCCCTGGGGAACCCCACAGCGGAGTGGTACTGGTTGGGACCGGATGTTGTCTTCAAATACTTGAAAGGTTCTATTTTCCAGAAATGATTTCAGCCAGGCTAAAGCCGATCCTGTCACTCCTACTCTTTAAGGCGGCGTACCAGAGTGCAATGGTTTACCGTATCGAAGGCTGCACTTAGGTCCAGAAGGATAATGGCCGCGGATCCCCCGAGTCAAGAATCCTTCTAGCCTCCTCTACCACCGCAATCATTGCAGTCTCCGTACCCTGGCCAGGGCGGAAACCCGTCTGGGAGGCGTGGAGGAGTCCAGCGGACTCAAGGTGAGCAGAGAGTTGACGGTTTACATATTTCTCTGCCACCTTGCTAATTCCCGGTAGTAGGGAGATGGGACGATAGTTGCTCATCTCTGTCGGATCCAGATGGGGTTTCTTCAGAAGTGCCCTTACCATGGCCTTTTTCCAATCCAGAGGAACTATGCCCAATGTTAAAGAGGCATTAATTAAATTAGTGATGGAAGAGTTAATGATAGGTGTTGCTGACTTTAGTATGTTAAATGGGGCGGGGTCAAGCGGAGACCCACTCTTGACCGAGTCTAGGATAGGGAAAGAAGTTCCTCTGTCAGAGGGACATAGGAATTTAGACAGTGGGCACTACTCTGTGGTTCTGAGTTATGAGGCTCAGAACAGTGTTCCTTGGTATTAAGTGGGAAGTTTTTTAAAATATTTTGAGTTTTGATGGAGAAGAATTCTGCTAATTCGTCACATCGGTGGCCAAAAGGGTCAGGGGCTGAAGGTGGATCCGGGACTTTCAGGAGCTTTTTAACAATACGAAATGTTTCTCTAGAGGAATTGGAAGAGGATCGAATTTTTTCTTCGTAGTAGGCAGCCTGTGTTGTTTTTAATGCCACTTTATAGGTTGTAATAGATGATCTATATTCGGTTTTTTTCTCACTGGCAAAGTCTTTCCTCCATGCTCTTTCTAGTTTCTTACATTGTTGTTTTAATTTGCGAAGTTCCAAGGTAAACCAAGGGGATTTATTGGGTCCACCTTTTTTAATAGGGTTTTTTTGGGTAATACTGTGTCTAATGCATTCTCGATCCATACAGAGAACTTTCTGTTTGCTACTGATGGATCGGAATCATATATGGGTTTGGTAGATTCAAGTACACGAGTCCAGTCCTCTGTAACCAGTTTGGACCATTGCCGGGCTTGGGTACGTAAAGCTGGTATGTGAGGGTCAGAGGTAGGTGGGTACCACAAAAACGGGACTAAGAAATGATCTGACCAGGGGACGGGAATAGGTTCCCTCCCTTTTAGTTCTGTTATATTTGAAAAAATAGGGTCCAAAAGATGACCTTTCATGTGTGTAGCTTGGTGATTCTTTAGGTGGAGTTGGTAGGCTGCGAGATCCAGAGCTAATTCGTCAGCCACTTTATCCAATGGATTATCAAAATGAAGATTTAAATCTCCAAGGAGGTTAAAATTGGATGAGACACTAGCCAGAGAGAGGACAGTTTCTAATAGCGAACTGCAGAATTGTCCCTGTACTCCTGGGGGACGGTATAGGAGGATACCAACAAAAGAATTTGCGGGGAAAATTCAATTGAAAAATGAGCGTTTTCACAATCTAGGAGGGGGCTATCCAAGATGCGGCAAATTAGGTGGTCTTTATATATAATTGCTATCCCCCCACCTTTGCCACTTGTTCTATCCAGACGCTGGATCAGGTAGCCAGGGGGAGGGCCTGCACCACGTCAGAATCTGAACTTGGGGATAGCCATGTCTCCGTAAGGAACAGAACATCAAGATCTGTGTCCTGTAGAAGCATGGAAATTTCCAGTGAGTGTTTTGGTAAGGATCTGCAATTCAGCAGAGCCATATTAAACACCTTCCCTGCCACCTGTTGGATTGTCTTTAATGGAAATTCATATAGGCAGTGAGTGCACTTATCTTGTAGTTTCTCAGTGGAGATAGGGTGGGAGCATAGTTGCTTTGATGTTTGCCTTATGAGAAATAGTTTTCCTCTGGAGTATTGGAGGGGGGCTGAGAGCGAAGATGCAGGGGGACTGGGCCCTGTGCCCGATCTTGCGCGGACGAGCGCAGACGGGCTTGCCTTTGGCGCGCCTTCGGCGCGCCAGCGGCGCGCCCGCTGCGCGCGTCCGCTGCGCGTCGAGGCGGGCATCGGTTTTATATGGTAGCGGTTGTGTCAGCTAGACCGCTAACCGCCCCAATCACCGTTGCAGCACTTCCGGTTTGTGTCAGCCTTCCCTCCACTCAATCGGAACACTCCGTGGTGGACCGGGAAGACACAAACCTGGTGCAAGTGCAATGGTTGAGTAGGTGAGTGTGGGCCACTATACAATAGAATTTCTTTTGTTTTTAAAAATGAGGACGAGTTAAAAATAGAAACGAGGTTAAAAGCAATTAAAAATTGACAGTGCAGTGCAGTCCGTATACGGTAAGTCGGGAGCCCTTATCCAGGCGCTCCTTCCCTTGTTCTAAATCCCGGTCAATATCCTCTAGCGCGTCCGCTGCGCGTCGAGGCGGGCATCGGTTTTATATGGTAGCGGTTGTGTCAGCTAGACCGCTAACCGCCCCAATCACCGTTGCAGCACTTCCGGTTTGTGTCAGCCTTCCCTCCACTCAATCGGAACACTCCGTGGTGGACCGGGGAAGACACAAACCTGGTGCAAGTGCAATGGTTGAGTAGGTGAGTGTGGGCCACTATACAATAGAATTTCTTTTGTGTTTTACGTTCAGATACCCATCCCTTTTCCAAGTATTAGGGTACCTCCTTTATATTTTGACAGTGTGTCAGTACAGCTTGTAAGCTGGGGAGTCCGTCTCTCTCTTTTGAGGGATTGTTTCCATAATTCATAAATCTGAGATTAGGAATTTAAACCCTTAGTCCTAAATAATAATGGATAATTTAAAGACTTTTGGTTTCTCTGAAGATCATTTCAATAAGATAATTAATGGTTCAACCAAAAACATTAATACTATAACTATGACTGAAAGTGATGAGGAGCAATGGAAAAGTCTCTGGAATTTAAAAAAGAAAGCTATAAGAACAGAGCTACATGCGGATTTTCTTATAGAATATTGCAAAAAGGGAATTATCCCTAAGGGATTACAAGTTAAAAACAAACCTGGTTTATTCCCGAAAAATGAAAAATTTATTGAGAATTGGACTTTTATAGCCAATAGATGCAGCCAGGACTGGATGTTGCTGATAATTGAGACTGCACACGAAGTCCTAATAATAGAAAAACGTGAAATAGACGAATTAGAGGCCAAACTTAAAGACAATACAACACTTGAGGATGCTAAAAGAAAATTAGAAGAGATACAAGGAGATTTGAAAGGATATAAAGAATATCTGGTTAACAAAAAAAGTAACAAGTTTAGAAAAGATGTGAGTAAATATAAAATCGAGGCTGTGTATCCATATCTGCAAAAGGATTATTATGATAATCAAAGAGAAGATTATCCCATAAGGAATAATTGGCAGTCAAACAAAAGAAATACGATAAGAAAGGGAGTGACATTTTCAGATACTTCATATACCAGTTCGGATTCTGAAAATGATATAGCTCAGGAAAGACAAATAGGAAAAGAAAGAGAAATGATGCCAGGTGCCAGTAGGGAAAGTTTCTCTTTTTTAGAGCGGCGCCAGACGAACTACAACCAGAACACTCGAGGCAGGGGACGAGGGAGAGGATTCTATCCCCCGAATCAAGCGCAGAGACGTACTTACATGAAAACAAGGAGTCAGAAAAACTGGTAGTAGACCAAAAAGCACCGATTATCAATCTGTCAACTAGAATCCTCTCTAATGAGGAAACCACTATTTTAGAGAAAGGTTTAGGATTTGCCATTGCAAACCATGTTGATAAATTTAACCTACAAAAGGACTTAAGGAGTTTTTTCCGTAAAATTAGACTTAATAGGTTTTTTGAGGGCAAAGATAGGATAATAACTGAAAACAAGTCAGGCCTCAAACCTAAGTCAAATTGGACCCCATCGGGTCAAATGATAGATAAGGATATAGAAACCTTTGAGAGAGTGATAGAGAGAGGAATAGATAACATTTTAGATAAAAAGATATGGACTAAATATAATCTGACAAAGGCACAACATGATGCTCTACGCAGTTTAGAACAGGATAAAGACATAACCATCAAACCAGGTGACAAAGGGAGCAGTATTGTCATCATGGATACCTTAGATTATAACAACAGAATAGAGATCCTTTTGAAAAATGAACTCCACTATAGGAAATCTGATAGGAAGGAATGGAATGAATTAGGAAAACAAGTGGGGAATCTTTTAAAATTAGCAAGAGATGACGAAATCATCTGTCAAGATGAGTACAACTATTTGCACAATGCTAATCCAACAATACCAGCAATTTATGGTTTACCCAAAGTGCATAAAAATATGCAGGATCCCCCAATGCGGCCCATAGTTTCCTGCATAGATTCCTTAACGGAGCCATTAAGTAAATATGTTGATACATTTTTGCAGCCGCTAGTTATTAAACAAAAAGCATATATTAAGGATACAACCGATATGATCCATAAAGTAGAAAACATTTCGTTTGATGCAGAGACACAGTGGTTGGTGACGCTTGACATAGAGGCCCTCTATACGAATATCCCTCAGGATGATACTATTGGTATGGTGAGGGGCCTTCTGAGCAATGAAGGGGATTTGTCACCCCATTCAACCTTTATGGTTGAATGTATAGAGATCATATTGAAAAACAATATATTTCTATTTAACCCCTTCGACACGGCGCCGATTTTCGCGCTGTGCGGGGGGTTAACGTTAATCTACGGGACCGTGACGGAACGGTTCCGTCATCCGCACAGCCCAACCGACGCGCATGACGGAACCGCTCCGTCATGCGCGTCGAAGGGGTTATAGAGGATTTTTATAAACAAACCAAAGGGACCAGTATGGGAGCCACATGCGCTCCCAGTCTAGCATGTTTGTATGTTTCCTCTTTTGAGGATAAACACATATTTAATGAAATGGCCCCCTTTTACGAAAATATAAGCCACTGGTCCAGATTTATAGATGACGTCTTTTTTATATGGCAGGGTACTAAGGATGACCTGGACTCTTTTATACAGTGGTTAAACTTAGGAGACAACAATCTGAGGTTCACCTCGACATACAGTAATAAAACATGCGCATTTTTAGATATTACCATTAAGGACACGAATGGCATAATAGCAGTGGAACTTTACACCAAACCCACAGACCGCAACACTATGTTGCATTTCGAAAGCAACCATCCTCTAAGCCAAAGAAGTAACATCCCCTTTGGTCAATATCTTAGAATCAGAAGAAACTGTACAAGTATAAAAGATTTTGAATTCCATGCTAAAACACTAACCAGGAAACTGACAGACAGAGGGTATCCGAAACAACTAGTTAAAAAGGCTTACAAACGAGCTAAGTATTACAATAGGGATAGTCTATTTGAACCAAGTTTGAAGAGTAATGAAAAACTTCAACAAATTGTATGTGTAACTAACTTTATGAGTATTAGCAATAAGATTAAAAATCTCATTAACAGTGATTGGCATTTATTGAATAATGCCAATTCAAGACAACTGCCGAAACCCCTCTTTTCCTTTAGAAGGAATAAGACTATAAGAAACTGTTTAGTACATACATACCCAAACTCTACAAATAGGAAATCCTTAAGAACTATTGATGGTTCCAACCCTGCAGGTAATTTTCCCTGCGGCAGTTGCAACAATTGTGATAATATGATGAAGGGAAACTTAGTAACATGTAACAAGATCACACATGTTCAGAAAAGCTTAGTTAATTGTTGCACTAAAAATGTGATTTATCTTGTTAAGTGCCCTTGTGATAAGGGCTATATTGGTGAAACCTCCAGAGAAATACGGTTAAGACTTAATGAACACAAATCTGCCATTTGTACTAAGCGCAAGAATGCACCCTTAGTTGAACATTGGTTTGATAAAGAACATAAATTAGAAGACATGAAGTGGTGCATTATTGAAGCAATACAAGTAGATATAAGAGGTGGCGATGTAGCAGTAAAGAGGAAAAAGAGGGAACAATTCTATATGTGCAAATTCAATACGTACAAATGTGGGTTAAACAGCAAAGAGGAATGGGAGAAATTAATCTAAGCAGGTTTCGCCCAATCGTGGAGATGTATCCTTAAATAATTATTCATTGGGGTGACTCATATCCCCCACCTCAGGCTGCGACATTTGTACGTGTCTACCAAATATAAGCGGTTTGGTGGCACCATCAAATGCCAGCAGTCACAGATAATATCTTGAACTGGGGCTCTATGTAGAGGCCGTCAATGATGAATGATAATGTTAACCCTTTTGCAACACTATAGTGTTCATGTAAATAGCAATACATTTTTAAATAAATTTGATAATGATTTAAATAAATTTGATAATGATATAATACAATTGCAGCGAATCTGGAGTAGATTTGGATGCATTGTGAACGATAACTATCGCCACACTCCCAGACCCATTATAAGATGGCCGCTGTGCTTACATGCACTGAAGTAATACAGTTTACCAATAATCTCGGAATATTAAACTGTGATATTATGTGAAAGTAAAATTAAAAGTTTTGGGAATATCTTGTTTTGATTACTAGGTATCCTAACATGATTTAACAAATAGATTGTGATAGTATTTTTATGCAAACTTCTTGAAAATTATTTTGCTTGAAAAAGTTTTTTAAATCTTCATTCTTATTTTTTATAATAGTACTTCAACATGATTCAATGGAGATATAACCAAAATCTTAGAGAGTGTGTAGCAGAACGAGATAGATTATCATTAACCATCACCAATATACTCTCGGTGATAACTCATTACAAGATGGCCGCTGTGTTTCCATACACTGTAGCCATTTCCTACCAGCAACTGAAATAACCCAGGTGCATTCAATTAGACTGTGACATCATTCTCATGCGACAACCACAAGCATATTTAAAAAGCTGCCCGCATCAGTGTTTCTTGGCAAGCTCTAACAGCGGTCAGGCGATACGGACGGTCGATACATCCTTTTAACCTTTGAGGTAAGCCCGGATTGAAAGATGTAATGGTGGGGGTCTCTTGTAGTGGTTTTATTTAAACTTTTAAACTTTTACTTAAACTTTTTGATTCTATAAACTTTTACAAAAAGCAGCAGTAGGAGATATATATATATATATATAGATCAATTACGCAATGAGGTCATTCTCCTGAAATTCTCGAAGACCTTTCTTAAAAAATCTGGTTTAACCAATATACTATTAGACAATATGAGAAAATAGTCCTTTATAGTAATTTTATTATCGATTGGTACATATTGAATAGTTTAGTTTATTTACTTTACCCCAATACAGATTTAAAGTGCGTGGTTTGGCGGGGACGATTATCCCAATAAAGAAGGGAGAATTGATAAAATTCCCAGATCAAGGTATATATTTTTTACTTATAATGGAAAATTTGATTTGGGTTTTTGAAATGTTTTAAAATCCTTTGAGCATTTTAGTAAATAAAGTATTATATTTATATCTTCTATAGATTGACAAATTAGCAAAACAACAGAATTTGACTATGATGTCCTAATGTCCATAACTGCAGGTGAGGTATTAGCAATTAGTTTCACGGCAAGTCATGGTAATATTTTAGCTAATATAAACGCTCTATTGAAATTAAAATTCTTATTTTTCAGTGCACCCCCAAAAAATTCTTGCTTTAAAAACGCAACGTCCGTAAAGAGGCGCAAAAGAAAAATTGCAGGTGGGTTTATTACCCCCTCTGTTCAAACTAATTGATTTTAAATAAGATGGGCAGTAAAAGTTGTAATTATTAGAACATACAAGGGTTTAGGGCATATGAAGATGTAAATTATAATACCATCTTTTTATATTTCTTAGATAGATTTGCAGCAGGTTGACCGCAGCATTAAGAAACAATTGCCATATACTTTAAGATATACAGACTGTTTAAGGTGGGTTTTTATAATCTGCAACATGGTGATATATACTCCATTCACAATTAAATGACAATAGGAGGTAAATATGTTTATCAAATTTGTTCTGTTTACTCCACCTAGACAAAACCATACTGTCCTCGAATTTGATGAAGTGGACCTATGGGCCTAGCTATCCTTGAGAGTTCATACCACAACAAGGAAGAAAAACTTTATGTTTAAAAAAACTTCATGTTTCAAGGTACTTATCAGGAATATATAATGGTCATAAGCCCGATATATCATTTGGTGTTAGGGTAAAAGGGGATATAAGGTGATGTTCGTTCACAATATTAAAATTTGGAACAATAATCAGCTACCCCCGAATAGTTCCTTGAATATGATTTGATAATATGTAGTAAGTAACCTACTGCTTATCTACATATGTTTCAATTACCAGACACTGTGATAAACTCCGTGAATTAGGTTTTTTATTCTAAAGCAATCCTTTTCCATGACGCTAAAAATAGGCACTTGTATAAAAATAAGGGAATGTATTTTATTGTATTTTAACTTCAGTGTTTATATTGTTTGTTTAGATTATTTCTTAAATCAATGAACTATTGTCCTGAAGAAGGTGATGAGACACCTGTACAACGGGACGCCGCGTCGACAGTTTGTTCTCTCTTTTTGTTTTGTGTTTTACATAATTTTTAACAATATGTTTATGAATTTATAAAATGTTTTTATTCTGTGAATTAGCCAAGTACATGACATTCATGATATTTTTATGTATGATACATTAAAAATAAATTTGTTTTTAATATACATTCCCTATAAGAATTTGTTACTTGAATATAAATGTTTTTATTTTGTGTGTATAAGAATTTGTGATTTAGCGACCTGGAAATCTTTCTTTTTGATAGCTTTGTTATACATCACGGAGTGAATAGTAGTGCCTGTCAATTGGATTTAATACTAGTTGGATCTAAACCTCACAATTAACAGAGGAAAAGGGAACTTTTGTGTTTTACGTTCAGATACCCATCCCTTTTCCAAGTATTAGGGTACCTCCTTTATATTTTGACAGCAGGTTCATTCTTCAAACCAAAGGGCGTCACAATAAATTGATAATGCCCACTAGGGGTTGAGAATGCTGTTTTTAGATTGGCATCATCAGCTAGTCTGATTTGCCAATATCCAGCAGTGAGGTCAAATGTGCTCAAGAACTTGGCTGGGTCCAAAGTGTCAATGAGCTCATCTGCCCTAGGAATAGGGTGAGCATCAGTCCTAGTGACTGCATTGTGCCCCCTGTAGTGCACACAAAACCTCATTACTTCTTACCATCCTGGGTATGGGTTTGGGTTCCAGGACCACTGGACTAGCCCAAGGGCCATCTGAGGGTACAATTACTCCCAATTCCAGCAACTTTTGGAACTCAGTCCTGATGCAATCTCTGACATGGTCAGGCTGCCTGTAAATCTTATTTTTAACAGGTAGACTCTCACCTGTGCCCACATCATGGGTACACCAAGTGGTCTGACTAGGAGTCAAAGAAAACATGTGTCTGTATTGATTGAGGACCTTCCTGCAATCAATCTGCTGTTGCTCAGAGAGGCTGCCTAGTAAGGCTACACCATCAACTGAGCCATCATCATGGTTCCATGAGAGGAGATCAGGGAGTGGGTCACTCTCTTCCTCCTGTCCCTCATCAGTAGCAATGAGCAAGCCCATGTCTGCCCTGTCCACATAGGGTTTGAGCCTGTTTACATGGAGCACCCTATGGGGGCTCCTGGGAGTTCCAAGGTCCACCAAGTAGGTGACCTCTCCCTTCTGCTCAACAATAGTATAGGGTACACTCCACTTGTCTTAGAGAGCTGCTGGGGCCACAGGCTCCAACACCCATACTTTCTGTCCTGGCTGATACATAGTCAGTAAAGCCTTTTGGTCATGCCAAGCTTTTTACAATTCTTGACTTGCCTTAAGGTTTTTGCTAGCCTTCTTCATGTACTCAGCCATCCTGGAGCGGAGACCAAGTACACACTCCACGATGTCTTGCTTGTGAGGTTTGAGAGGTAACTCCCATCCCTCCTTCACCAAACACAAGGGACCCCTAACTGGATGCCCAAACAAAAGTTCAAAAGGGCTGTAGCCAACCCCCTTTTGTGGGATCTCTCTGCAGGCAAAGAGAAGACAGGGCAACAGGACATCCCATTTTCGCCTAAGCTTTTCTGGGAGGCCCATGATCATGCCCTTTAGGGATTTGTTGAACCTTTCAACCAACCCATTGCATTGTGGATGATAGGGTGTGGTGAAATTATAGTTCACTCCACATTCCTTCCACATTGCAGTGATATAAATAGACATGAAGTTTGTACCTCTGTCAGTTAAGACCTCCTTAGGGAAACCCACTTTGGAAAAAAAATCCCAAGGAACCACCCAAGGTGAGTAAGTAGGGACCCCACGGAGGACGGGTGCAGTGTGAGAACACGACCGCGTGCTACATACAATTCAATGAGAGAGTCGCGGTTGCAGTTTTACAGTTTAAGAACCCTTACCAGTAGATTACAAGGAAACCCTTTGGAAAATAGAAGGTTAGAGAGCCACCCCACCTGTGGATACCAAAGTACCAGAATTGCCTATTCCAGGGAAGCCAGGTGCATAGGGCTGAAGTGGTGTCGGAAACCGCCGTCATTCTCAATGGGAGTCTTCAAAGAAATGCCACTGCTGGAAAGAAGAAAAGTGTCCGTTGGAATCCACAGGTGGATTCCTGATGGAAGGAATCTGAAAACAGAGGGGACAGAGTCTGGGTCACTCAAGAGTGACCAGGGGCTCGGTAGACAAATGCCCACCAATGTCGGGTGCTTCAGGTGTAAAGAAGACCTTGACTCTACAGCTGCAGGGACCAGGAGATGTCGAGGACGACCAGGAGCCGGATACAAGCTGTCCCCACGAAGGATGTCGAGTGCTGAGGGGTCAGTGTCCAGCGTGAGCACCAACAAGCTTTGGCAGTGGCAACCCACGAAGAAGGTCAAAGAAGGTTACGGTCTGGCCCATCAAGGACCAGAGGACTGACCACACCAAGGGGAGTCAGGGCATGCCTGGAGCAACCAGGGGAGCCCAAGAAAAGCAGTGTTGTCCCTCAAATGGACCCACAGGCCGAAGGCACAGGAGTCGCGAGGGGACCTCTAGGATTTTCACAAAGACACAGCTTGCAGGGCACAGAGTGCAAGGAGGCCGGAGTCCTTTGTACGAAATGTGCGCAAAGGTCGGGGCTATCGGTAGACCAATACATTTAGGGGCCAATTCACAGAACTAATCTGAGATAAAATCCTAAGCTTACTACTTTTGGTATTCACAGAATGCATTTAGTAGTAGTAAAGTTAGGACTCCTAACTTTACTACTACTAAACTGGGATAAAATCCTACACTTACTACATTTGGTATTCACAGAAGGCATTTAGTAGTAGTAAAGTTAGGAGTCCTAACTTTACTACTACTAAACTGGGATAAAATCCTAAACTTACTACTTTTGGTATTCACAGAAGGCATTTAGTAGTAGTGAAGTTAGGGCTCCTAACTTTACTACTACTAAACTGGGATAAAATCCTAAACTTACTACTTTTGGTATTCACAGAAGACATTTAGTAGTAGTAAAGTTAGGAGTCCTAACTTTACTACTACTAAATGCCTTCTGTGAATACCAAAAGTAGTAAGTTTAGGATTTATCGGCCCATTAGTTGGGGAACGCCAACAAGCATATGCACTTGCAAAAGTACGCAGTGCACAGGGGTTCGGGATATGCGGTCCGCACGAGGGATACTGGTCTCAAACTCGGTGAGAGGGCAGCTCAACCTCAAGGAACATAGGAACCCACCTCCTGTGTTGCTGTAGCCTTCGGAGTCCACAAGAGCTTAGGATCAGCCAACCGGTCAGTTGCGTTACGGTGCCTGCAAATGCAGGGGAGTGACTCCTTCACCCCAAGGGAGATACTTCAGTTATCCTTGATGCTCCACAGGTCCTGCACAGAGCCTGTATGGTGAACGGGCACAGACGATGTATGGACGGAGAGGGGGACGAAGTCGGGCCCAGTCAAAGTCCAGCAAAGTCCAGAGTGTCCAGACGGTCAAAGGTCAGTGGTTGCTTGATCAGAATCTTGTCCACGTCGAATCTAGGGTCCTACAGACAGGTAAGCCCTTTTGTACCCAGGGGAGGGGGTTTGACAGATTCAGTGGACCCTACAAGGGGAGTGTAGGAACAGTGAGGAGGTTACTCCCATGTCCTTTATCCAGTTTCGCGCCAGAGCAGGAGCCAATGGCTCCCAGAACTGGTTTGAACTGGACTATGCACAGGGACGCCAAATGTGCCCCTCGTGCAGACTTTCAGGCACTTTGGAAGTGCACTCACCCAGCTCCAATACACTAAATCCTGTCTGGGAGGTGGTTGCACCTCCCTGTGACAGGATGCCTATTGTGCTGCCTTACCCTGCTCGAGCTTGGCTCAGCAGCTGGAGGGCAGAAATGTGTCTCTGGTCAGCAGCAACAATTTTGTGCTGTCCGGGTCGAGAAGGCTGGTACCGGGAAGACCAGGGACCCCACGAACCTTGCTTCTGAGGGGTGGAATAATACCTCTCACACCGGTTACCGGTGTGGAGGTATGATTCCAAGCTGTTTGATACCAAACACGACATGGGTTGTTTCACCCGTTTTTGAGATAGCATTTTACACGAGCATATAATGCATCTCTACCTATATGTCTGGCTGCGTCACCGACAACCCGGGAGAATGGTCTCTGAAGGCTGCAGGGGTGCTCTGCTCATGCAGGGGCACCCTCTCACGTAAAACCCAGCACCCTGCCTTCAGGATTCGTCAAGGCCTGCTATAGGGGTGAGTTATAGGTTTTAAGTGTAGTGACATATAGATACAGTAAACCTATATCTAAAGTAAGTGGTGCATGCACCATCTTACACAGGCTGCAATGGCAGGCCTAAATGTCCATTTTGCATGGCCTCTCATGGGTGGCATAATACATGCTTCAGCCCATGGGAGGCCTCTGGGGTACCTATGCCCTGGGTACATGTGTACCATATACAAGGGACTTATGAGGGTACCCCAGTATCCAATCTGGAGTGTACCTAAGTACATGACATAACATTTTAGGGAGAAAGCAGATAGACTGTGGTCCTGATTAGCAGGATCCCAGTCAGACTAGTCAAAAACTGTCTAACATCAAGCAAAAAGTGGAGGTAACCATAAGAAGCAGATCCTACTTTCCGACACTTATACTGAGTAGCCTTCTCACAGCCGAGGGGGTACATTTTTAAAAGTTACTTTTTCTTAATATTCATTAAAATTCCGACTTCACTATCAAGTTGGATTTTTAATAATTATTAAAAATTGTACTTTCATTTTTTCAAACTTGTCTTTTTCCAAAATAACAGTATTAGAGTTTTCATCTGTACTCTGGTTTTCTAAGTAGGACAGCTAGGCCTTGCAGAGTGAAAATGGTTTTTTAGGGCCTTGTCACTGTAGGGACATGGTAACATTATTTTTCTACATGCCCCACTTGTAAACACCATGCACACTACAAGCCTTACATAGAGCTGACTTACTAATATTTAAAAGGGAGGTTTTGACCTGACAGGTCACAATACAGGTTCTACACTTCAGCAGTCAGGCTACAACAGCAGGCCTGAAGCAATGCTTTCTTTGTCACTCTCTAGGATGGCCCAATAAGTGCTGCAGCCCACAGGTGACATTTAACTTTTCATGACAAGGGTGTATTTCCTCACAATATAGTATGGATTTCTAGAAAAGTTAAATACGCTAATCAGGGATTAGCCAAGTTCTACATGTTTTGGGGGCAGAACATATACACTGGGTAATGGACAGAAGTCTAAAAACTAGCAATAAAATTTAACAAAAAATGGGGATGCTCATGCAAAAAGAGGCATTTTCCCACACCAACCCACTTACCCCACCAGACATCTTGGATCTCGATACTCAGGATTGGGGGTTCAGCTAGTTAGAGATATTGTGGTGGGATTTATATAATTTCCTGAAGGGTCAAGGAATGAAGATTAGGGCATTTGCACATTCTGACAGTACTCTGCTCATTGTAGGATGAAATAAATATTTAAAAAAAAGAAAAAACTGAAACAAATAAGCTGAAAAATTGCAGGCTGAGTCAAAGTATCCTGTGACATAAGAGTTTCCTTAAGTTTAACCCAAGAACTTTGAATTAATTTTTGCATCTGCATTCTCTGGTTGAGCATCAGTGGTAGATAGTCCTCTGCACAAGCATATTCTTTTCCTATGTTCCACCAGGGTCTTAGCTAGGTGTTATCTTTTATCAGAGGTTTTTGCTTTTTGTAGTTTTATTTATACACTTCTTAGGGAAAAAGCAAAAGGACAGGGCCCGAAGGACACAATCCAGTTGAGGGAATTGACCTGCTTTTGCCCCCGTCTCCAGATATATCACTATGGTCCTCATTATGAGTTCCCTGTATTTAGTTGCAGGGATACCGGGGGAGAATGGGAAGAATCCCTCATTCCAGCTGATATGCCCAAGACTGGGGATTTTTAGTTATTTTCCTCAGAATGGGGAATCAAGTTATATTCCTCAGAATAGGAAATATTATGTGAAATGTTGCTTTTAATGATTAGAAAATAATAGGAACAGGGGTGGGAGCACACCGCTTCACCCCCCAGCAAGGTTCGCCCCTGGCATTCTGGTAAATGCAGTCTCTTGTTGCTTGCTTTGCTCTAGTATTCAGAGTGTTTCGCCAGAGTTGGCGCAGATAGTGCTGATCTCTAGACACGTGTTTCTGGTTCTTTAACCATCATCAGTAGAGATTACAGGCTTCAAATTTGGGGTTTGCTGAGTAGGCTGCCAAACATTGCATCAGGTCAAGTACCTCTCACTGGCAGGCGGGTGCTTCTTCCACGAGCTCGTCAGCTCAATGACTCACGGGAGTACTTTTAAACAGGAACAGGGGTGGGAGCACACCGCTTCACCCCCAGCAAGGTTCGCCCCTGGCATTCTGGTAAATGCAGTCTCTTGTTGCTTGCTTTGCTCTAGTATTCAGAGTGTTCCGCCAGAGTTGGCGCAGATAGTGCTGATCTCTAGACACGTGTTTCTGGTTCTTTAACCGTCATCAGTAGAGATTACAGGCTTCAAATTTTGGGTTTGCTGAGTAGGCTGCCAAACATTGCATCAGGTCAAGTACCTCTCACTGGCACGCGGGTGCATTGTTTTACTTTTTGCAAAAATGTTGCGTTGTTATTGTTTTCATCTCCTATGTTTAATTATGCATGAAAGTAGGTGTTCCAAAATGTTTCTTTTTTCATGTATATACAAATGATTTGTTGTCAGTCCTATGATATCTCTTCACACCATGTTGAAAGCATGCCTTTCACTGTCTGAAAATCTATAAAATGTGCCCTTTTTGGGATGTGTGCCAAACATTTTCTTGCCTTACGAACTGAGTAGCCTCTTAGTTATTCTGCTACCGATTTAGACTTTGTTTGCCTTTTGAACTGAGCAGATTTGTGCTGGTCCTTTGCTGATCAATATTTGAGTTCTGGCTACTTACTTGCTTTGCACGGCAACTTTATGTTATGACCTCTCCCAATTGGCTTAATTTGATGCATAATGAATGCTGATAATGAATCTAACTAGTTCTACCTTCTATAATAGCTCTTATATTTGAGTAAAACTTTATGGTTTTGAATTTTATTTTGTCCTGTGAAGGTTTTCTTTATTGTCATAGGGCCGCTGCCCTGTGGGACTCACATGGTCCTGATCCTGCATGACAAACCTTTTAACATTTTAGCTAAATTATTGACAGACTTGTGGTGGAGAACGCTTGAGTAGAACAATACAAATTACAATAGAATTTTGATGAAGAACACTTGGGCAGTTTGACAATCAATTTGCATAAATTGCCTAATTAATTCACTGACATAATCAGTGAAAATGTTGACTCAAAAACATTGTCAGGATTTAGGGAATCCTGCAATAAGCTAGATTAATGTTAGTGTACCTGTTAATGGTGTCGGGAATTGCATTAGGTGATTATCAATAGGTCCAGATGGTTTGCTTGTTTTGCAAGGCTTTGTATCACTTTTTAAAGATTAGTATGGCACATTGACATTCTGCATGACATGACAGAGAGTGCGCCATGAGATTTTGCATTCTTACATTACTGTATAGTAAATATGATTGTAAAGGAAATAGTGGCGTGGACAACAGGGCAGTAGGATGTTTGTTTGTAAAGAACATTTTATTGAGCATTTAACCAGGTAGACAGCAAATTATAGGTTAGCCATTTGAGAGAGAACCTATCTGTTTAGTATGCTAATATTTCAAAGCAACATACAATAAATAAATTCTAAAAATTCCTCGGCATACCCTTGTAAACTTCCCCATCCCCTCCCAATCTGACAAGGCAGCTTTATTTTTCATATCTGGCCGAGGCGTCCACCATCATAGAAATTCCTCTTCCTTGCCTCAGTCCACCTCTGAGGGTCCATGCACCTCCTCCACTGTCATTCAAGAAAATAAGCACAGCGCCTACCATTGTGGTAGCAATTGACTCATGGGAGTGCCTTCTAATAGTTGACTAAGTAAAGGACCGAATTGGGCTTCATACTGAAGGTGAGTACCCTCCAGGATGCATATGCGTTTCTCCATAGCAAGAGTGTTCTATAGTTGTTGATACCATTGCCCGATAGTGGCGGGATCCACGTTTTTTTCCAATGCATTGCAATGGCCAGCTTAACCACCGCTAAACAATATAATGCAGTGTGTTATTCTACTTTAACATTTGTGTCTAAATACCTGGCCTAATGCCTAACAGTAGTGTCTTAAGGTCAAATGGAAGCGGGAAACCCAGAATATTCTTCGGGGTATCCGCCAATGCTCCCCACAAAGGTGCAAACATAGGGCACTCCCACCACGTATGGGGAGTAGTTCCCACCATTCCATAAACTCGTCAGCGGGGTATATCCTATCAGGCACATGCATCAACCATTTTTGCGAGCGCAAACGGTGCGATTCGCAAAAATCGGCTGTTTGCGCCGGCAAAAAGGGCATTTGCGATGCATCAAGGTTCAAGGCACTCGCAATTTGAGAATTCGCAATTAATTGCGATTTCTCAAATTGCGATTGCATTTAAGGAATCGCAATTTGCGAATCCTTAAATGCAATGCAGGAACCACTTTAGACTAGCGATGTCGCTACTAGGGGGCGCAAATTACCATCAAGTTGAACTTGATGGTCATTTGTAAAATCTTTGAAAAATGCACTAAAGTGCATTTTTCAAAGTTAGTAGGTTAGACACACACATGCCCTTGGGGCATGTGTGTCGCAACATGTGTGCACAGAGCAATTTCAGGGTGCAACAGGGTGTCCTTTGACACCCTTGCACTCTTGAATTGCATGCGCAGTTTGCGAGTACCCATTGGTACTCGCAAATTGCGCATGTAATCTCCCATTCATTCCTATGGGCCTGCAGGCCCATAGGAATGAATGGGAAGGCATTCCTAATTGCGACTCGCAATTTGCGAGTCGCAATTAAGGAATGTTTGGGAATCGCTAATTTTATAGCGATTCCTACATGCATAGGCTTTTGCAATTCCTTAATTGCGATTCCTTAATAATCGCAATTAAGGAATCGCAAAAGCCTACATTGATGCATGTACCAGTAAGTGTCTTCACCGGGATATAGTAGCAGTCTTATCTCAAATTATAGTGGTTTGCTTTATTTTGCAGACGGATGGATTTCATGTGTATATCCCATCGGAGGATCTCTCACTCTCTCTGTCTGATTTGAGTATTTAGGGCTTGATGTGCAAACATTAGGAAGACCGATTTCCTAATTGCAAATCTCTCCAAATCACGGTTAGGAAATCGATATTCTTAATGTATGAAGCTCATTGAGTTTAATTTATGGATTCTTAGTGGACCACAAATCGATCTACCTCATGAATATTAGTGAGGTAGGTTGCAGTTTGTGACCCATTAGAAATCACAGCCATCACAGGAAAGGTAAGTATACAAAACAGTGATGGATGGAATGCTTTATTTAATCTCAGCCACTGGTGATCATTTGAGGCCGCATCCCAATCCATCGTTATTTTGCGCACCGTGCCATCTCAGTTTGGACCTAGCTTTATGCAAATCAGTCTTGACTACTCCAGTAGGAACAGTCCAGCCCAAACTGCCAAACCAGGTTCTCCTGAACAAGAAGATAAGCAACCCAGGACGAATTTTGCCCTGATTATGGGCTCATCAGCCGGTTGGAGCTTGGTTCCAGTGACACAATGTACACGGGACCGGCTTCTGGGCATACCCATCCCACGGTTCTGAGACTCTGGCAGGTTTCGCTACAGGGCCTTGGGCGCAAAGGAAAACTTACGGGGGAAACTTTGTTGTGGCATTGTACCCGCTTACCTCAGAACTCCACCCTGGAGAGATTCAATGGGTGGGACTCCCTTAGCATTTCTGCCCTGGGCCACATAGTGTGCTCCACAAGAATTAAATCCTTTCAAGACCTTCAGAAGGAGTTTAGACTAGAACTTGGATCCTAACTTCCAGACACAACTGACCTTCCCCACAACAACCCACTAGAGGCCAAGCTAACAATGTCTCGTCTGCCTAGCTGGAACCAGGACTTCTCTATAAATAAGACACTGATCACTAACACTCCAGACTCCTTTGTGGACCTAAAGCGCAGGTGTGAGCATGACTTAGGCATACTTGATGACTTAGAATGGACATTGGCAAGCATGGCCCCTTGAGAAGCATCTATCTCAACATGCTTTAAATTGATCCAATTTAAATATTTACACCGTATCTACTTGAACCTACATTGACTATGGCACATGAATAGAAGTGCTACACCCAATTGCCTCCACTGTATGGTAGCTGAAGGTGATCTTCTCCATGTTACATGCAGTTGCAGTGTAATCCGCCCCTTCTGGGACTCCATACAACAAGAGCTTAGCTCCGCACTGGTCAGACCTCTCCAACTTACTCCTAATAGGCTCCATTGAACATAATGGATGATGAGCGGTTTACGCATGCAGAAAAAACACTAATTAGACTGGGCCTTGTATTCGGAAGGAGAGGCATTGCTTAACAGTAGTTACAACTGGATCTGGAAGGAGAGAATGTATGGATCTAGGCTGTTCTCGAGAAACAATTTACAAAGATCGGGGATGCCTGCGGAAGCACTTCAGAGTATGGGATGGCTGGATGGGATATAGAGGAAGCTTGTGGGGCAATATGGACTCTGTTGCTTTTAGCATGTATGTGCCTTTCAATGATTTTTTGCATACACTATTCTTGGGATGAACAAATAAGACATCAATAGTAAGACGGTCTTTATTATATCTGTAGTGGCTATTCTATTTTGGCCCTCTGGTGGGCAAATGTCATTGTTATGCGATATATGTTCATATGCTTCACTCTTTCAAAATCAAATAATCAGAATTATAAAACAAAACCCATCCACCCCTTAACCAGCATCATGAAGGACCAGTACACCTGGTCAAAGGCTTTTTAGCATCAAGAGACACCAAGACAGCTGGTATATTTTTTTCTGCCTCTTTTAAACCAGGCGGACCAATCTGCAGATGTAATCATGTGCCTGGCTGAAAGGTATCAATCCAGACTGTTCCGCATAGATCAGGGCTGTAAGAATGTGTTCCATTTTGCCTGCTAAAATCTTGGAGTAGATCTTGAGCTCGACATTTATCAGGACTATTGGCCTAAAGGAGGCAAACAGCTGTGGGTTCTTCCCTGATTTGTGTATAATGGATACCCTCCCATGTCATTCGGGATACCCCTTGTTGCACTGTATGGTTATATACTTTCTCAAGTTTGGGGACCAGCAAGGACTCAAAGGTTTCATAGAAGGGGGTGCAAACCAATCTGGGCCAGAGACCCTGCTGCCCTTCAGGCTTTTTATTGTCTTCCATATCTCTTTTCAGGAAATTACTGTATGTAGGGCCTGTCTTTTGCCCTCCATCAACAGTGGCAATGAGACTTCAACAAACTATTGCACCTGGTTATTTGTCAGGAGCTTACTGGCATAGTATTTACAGAAAGCCTCAAGTTTGTCCCTGTCCATTTGTAGGAGCTCTCCTGCCTCCTACAATATTTCTTTGACATCCACTATTTCTTTCTTCTCTCAAAGCTGCATGCAAGATGAGGTCTCACTTTTTTCCATATACGAGGGGAATTTTAAATGCAGCAGAGAGAGTTCAGTCATGGTGGTATATAAGGCTCTAAGATGGCCTCTCAAGTTCATGAGCAGTCTCAGAAGTGCTATTGAAGGATTTTCTTGCTATAGCTTCTCTTTATCTTTTATACCCTTCTCTGATTTCTCAGCTTCCTTTTTTCCAGAGCTTATGGATGTGGGGCATCAGAGAAATACACATCCCCCATACTACTGCTTTCAACACTCTCCACAGTCCTGTTGGGCTGACCTCCTCGGTGTCAATAGTTTCAAAGAATTCTTTAATCTGTTCTGTCGTAGCCCCTCTCAATAGAGTTCCCCACGTTGCCTCAGGGCTAACCTTCCATCTGACCTCCCAGGTCTAGGTCAGACAGCACAAGTTGCATGATCCCAGATGCCCAGTGTAGCGATTGTGTGGTCTCTTGTAAGGGCTATTAAGGAATTACTAACTAATATTAGATTGATGCAGAAGTATGTGAGGTGTACGTGTTAGAAAAGGAAATATTCTGTATATAGGGGGTGAGTTTCAAACCATGAATCCCTGAGTCCCAGCTCCCTCCGGCTCGTCTTCAATGTCATTGAGAAGGCACCAACCGGGGCTCCTTCTCTTCTCCATCTAAGTCTTGTGGGGTGCTGAATAAAGTAAAAATCCCCAGTGAGGATAACAACCCCAACAGCTCCTTTTCCCAGTACTGAAATTAAGTTTATTAGATATTGCTTTTGTGCCCTAGTAGGGGAGTACAGCGAGGCTATGGTGAGCAAATGTTCTTCCAGTGTGCCCAACAGAATGATAAAGTTGTTGTGTTCGCGACTGTGGGAACATGATGCAAGGCCTCAGGCAAGGGCAATTCGCTGCAATAAAACCCGTACACTATAGTTGTATTGCGGCAGTGGCCACGAGCAACCACTAGCCCATTTATTTATAACCTTTGGGCCGAACCCAGCCCTCAGGGTGCATGCAGTAACAATGTACTGTAAAGGCTGGGAAGCACTCTACATCCCTTCAAACTTTTACTAGGATGACCCTAGCCTATCGGCCATCCTACTTGGCATACAATGGGGCCGATTCCGATCTCGGTCGGAGGCGCACCCAATACCATTCGGTCGGGAAAAAAGCCATGCGAATGCCTGTTTCCCGACCGATACGTACATCATACCGAACGAGTAAGTACGATGCGCACAACAGCACAGAATCCGGCCGAGTCGTACTCACCCAATCCAGGTCCTGTTCTCCGACCGAGGCGAATCCGGAAACGCAGAATCGAGTCGCACGGAAGGGAAAATGCAGCCCCGTCCGGCCGAACAAGTACGATGCGCTTTCCGTACGCGCCGAACCCGTCGCTACGCACGGCACGTCAAAGCATCCGGGAGAGGCGCACATAAGCTCCGATTCGCGCCACAACACGATCCACGGCTACGAGGCGAACACGCCAGCGACGAGGACGACGCGAAGCGACGAGGACGATGCGAAGCAACGAGAAAGATGAACGACACGAACCAACCGAGAATCCCTTCGTCCCGATCGTAACAATATTCTACATTTACTACCGGAACAGGCACGGACGCGTACGGCACAGAAGGTAAGTCAGACACCAATCACAAAACACATACAACACGTACACGACACTTCACACACACACAGAGGGATGCAGAATTTACTTGCAACAGCAGCACCATAGGGGCGGGATGCCCATCACCAATGCCACATATGCACACAGGGGCCTGAATGCGCACCACCACCACCACCCCTACCCAGGGGGGGCCGGATGCCAACCACTACTACCACCCTTAGCCAGGGGGGTGCAAGATGCCCACCACCACTACCACCCTTACCCAGGGGGGGCTGGATGCCTACCACTACTACCACCCTTAGCCAGGGGGGTGCCAGATGCCTACCACTACTACCACCCTTAGCCAGGGGGGCTGGATGCCTACCACTACTACCACCCTTAGCCAGGGGGGTGCCAGATGCCTACCACTACTACCACCCTTAGCCACTACTACCACCCTTAGCCAGGGGGGTGCCAGATGCCCACCACCACCACCACCCTCACCCAGGGGGCTGGATGCCTACCACTACTACCACCCTTAGCCATGGGGGTGCCAGATGCCTACCACTACTACCACCCTTAGCCAGGGGGCTGGATGCCTACCACTACTACCACCCTTAGCCATGGGGGTGCCAGATGCCTACCACTACTACCACCCTTAGCCAGGGGGCTGGATGCCTACCACTACTACCACCCTTAGCCAGGGGGTGCCAGATGCATACCACTACTACCACCCTTAGCCAGGGGGTGCCAGATGCCCACCACCACTACCACCCTTACCCAGGGGGCTGGATGCCTACCACTACTACCACCCTTAGCCATGGGGGTGCCAGATGCCTACCACTACTACCACCCTAAGCCAGGGGGCTGGATGCCTACCACTACTACCACCCTTAGCCATGGGGGTGCCAGATGCCTACCACTACTACCACCCTTACCCAGGGGGCTGGATGCCTACCACTACTACCACCCTTAGCCATGAGGGTGCCAGATGCCTACCACTACTACCACCCTAAGCCAGGGGGCTGGATGCCTACCACTACTACCACCCTTAGCCATGGGGGTGCCAGATGCCTACCACTACTACCACCCATACCCAGGGGGCTGGATGCCTACCACTACTACCACCCTTAGCCATGGGGGTGCCAGATGCCTACCACTACTACCACCCTAAGCCAGGGGGCTGGATGCCTACCACTACTACCACCCTTAGCCATGGGGGTGCCAGATGCCTACCACTACTACCACCCATACCCAGGGGGCTGGATGCCTACCACTACTACCACCCTTAGCCAGGGGGTGCCAGATGCCCACCACCACTACCACCCTTACCCAGGGGGCTGGATGCCTACCACTACTACCACCCTTAGCCATGGGGGTGCCAGATGCCTACCACTACTACCACCCTTAGCCAGGGGGCTGGATGCCTACCACTACTATCACCCTTAGCCAGGGGTGCCAGATGCCTACCACTACTACCACCCTAAGCCAGGGGGCTGGATGCCTACCACTACTACCACCCTTAGCCATGGGGGTGCCAGATGCCTACCACTACTACCACCCTTACCCAGGGGGCTGGATGCCTACCACTACTACCACCCTTAGCCAGGGGGCTGGATGCCTACCACTACTACCACCCTTAGCCAGGGGGTGCCAGATGCCCACCACCACTACCACGCTTACCCAGGGGGGCTGGATGCCTACCACTACTACCACCCTTAGCCATGGGGGTGCCAGATGCCTACCACTACTACCACCCTTAGCCAGGGGTTCTGGATGCCTACCACTACTACCACCCTTAGCCAGGGGGGTGCCAGATGCCTACCACTACTACCACCCTATGCCAGGGGGCCTGGATGCCTACCACTACTACCACCCTTAGCCATGGGGGTGCCAGATGCCCACCACTACTACCACCCTTAGCCAGGGGGGCTGGATGCCTACCACAACTACCACCCTTACCCAGGGGGGGCTGGATGCCTGTCACTACTACCACCTCTACCCATGGGGGGCTGGATGCCTACCACCAACACCACCCCCACTCATAGGATGGACAATGCATGACACAACCAGCACACCACAACCTAGGGAATGCAAGAAAAAGACATCCCCCAACACCATGACAAGCGTGTGTAGACTGTGTCAAATGCCTACAACACTGAACATGACTTTGAACATACAATGTGACCCCCTATCACATGTGCCACACATATATGTGTGTGGCCCCCACAATGCAAGCAGGCCATGACCATTGTGGCAATGGGGTCCAAACCCCCATCATCACAGTGACCAAAATGTAAGTGTGGGGTCCATAGCTGAAGCACATTTTGAACAGTGTGGCAATGGGGTCCAAACCCCCATCATCACAGTGACCAAAATGTAAGTGTGGGGTCCATAGCTGAAGCACATTTTGAACATTGTGGCAATGGGGTCCAAACCCCCATCATCACAGTGACCAAAATGTAAGGGTGGGGTCCATAGCTGAAGCACATTTTGAACAGTGTGGCAATGGGGTCCAAACCCCCATCATCACAGTGACCAAAAGGTAAGTGTGGGGTCCATAGCTGAAGCACATTTTGAACAGTGTGGCAATGGGGTCCAAACCCCCATCATCACAGTGACCAAAAGGTAAGTGTGGGGTCCATAGCTGAAGCACATTTTTAACAGTGTGGCAATGGGGTCCAAACCCCCATCATCACAGTGACCAAAAGGTAAGTGTGGGGTCCATATCTGAAGCACATTTTGAACATTGTGGCAATGGGGTCCAAACCCCCATCATCACAGTGACCAAAATGTAAGTGTTGACAAAGAAAAAGCTGCAACTGCCAAACTGCATGGATGATTCCTGGTCACAGAACATAAAACACATCAGTGGCAAAGTAGTGCATGTGTCCCATTGCAACATAGATTGGGGGAGGCAAATACTGCAGTGCAAATAAGACATACCTTTGGCCATGTGCAGACAAACAACACCCATGGGGGCTGACACTGTCAACATTCATCAATGACACAATGACAGAAGTGACCATCAGAATGCAGACCCACATATTTGCACCAATGGGCACACAAATGCAGATACCCTGTGGAGACTGTAGATGTGAGGTGAACAGATACCATACCATGGCAGCAATGGGACACACAAACCATGATCATTGTGCTGACCGATGACCTAGGAGTCCCAGGGACAGCAGGGGAAACCCACCAAACTACATACAGCCAATGGCACACCCAAGATATGCCAATGCAGTGGTGCAGATGCACAAACACAAACAGGCAGACCCACACTGCACATCATACACAACAGGTGAGGGGGGGTGTGCCAGTGTCCCCAGGCAACCATACAACACATGAGGAGGCCTGAATACCAATCATACAGATGTGCATACAGTGCCACACAAAGGTAACTCATGGATCCAAATCCCCTATGTGGGCAAGCAGGCATTGTCAGATGAGAGGAAGCACAAATCACACATGTCACACAGGCACGTAGGAACAGCAACTGACACAGCAAGACACAGACACACCACAGCACTACCCCCAGGGCCCCCACAATGTGGTGACCCTGGGCTGCATTACAATCCCACTGTGATGACAAAGCTAAATGTTGTTCACACTGTGAACCACAGTCATGTGTCCTGAGCAACAAACTACCATCACACCTACACAAGCACAAATCAATCAGCACGGCCAGTAAGCCAAGGCCAACATGGAGGCAGGGGTCTAGCCGGGCAACAACTCTCATCTGCACACACTCAACACCACACACCTCGACCTCCAACAATGTGCAGCAGTGAGGCACACATGCACTGGTGACATTGCACATGCACCCATGACTATTCCAGGGTGGTGGGTGGGAACCAAGGTGCAGAAACACATCACACATGGCCACTCAACAAGACTCCTGAATGTCTGACACACTGCACACTACGCTGTACATGGACATGACGGCAATACCACACCAACCAATGGGATCCCAGCCACAGTCACACACCCATGAAGAAGCCAAGGTCACCCACAAAGAACACACATAGACAACAACCAACATTGCAGCCCGGACCCTGAGGAGTGCCAGCAGTCACACACACAACGTGTCACAATCACTGAAAGATAACACAAACTGGAAATCACATGACGGGGGCAAACAACAAGTGCCAAGGGGAAACCTGACTGTGACCCATCTGCGTCTGCACACAAACTCAGCCCTGACAGCAAACACACCTATGGGTGACACCCTGATGACCAGTAATGTGCCATGCACCCACATCACAGAGAACCCAGGGAGAAGACTTTGGGGAACAAAGGTCAACTCAGCAAGCATCACAAACAGGTACAACACTAGGGATCACAGCATGCACAGCTAAACGGAAGTGAACACACAGACATGCTCATACAACACACACCTTGGGCGCAGGCAATGTCACAGGAGTACACACTGCCATGAGGGGACTCCACTCCTGTGTGAGGAAAGCTGTGCCATATGTTGCCTCAGTAGGGCCCCATCATGTCAGCTGAGCACTTGGTCACACAATCAACAATTAGCACCAAATGAAGGCTCCTGTCACATCAGCCTGGTCATGGAAGTGCCAACGAAATCATCAGCACAGATCCAACACACTTGTATAGCAATGTTGCACTGACAACACAGATGAGTCCTTCCCCATTGATGCCCAAACCTGCATGTCCAGTGGAGATGGCCACACGGTCAGGGAAGTAGACGAATTGAACAATGGCAGGCACAACAGATGTGCAGGGGTGGAAGCCACAGATGTGAAATTGCTAATGTAAGTAGGAAATCCCATTGCCAAATACTGAACACATGACACCCTCAGATGCTGCTAGGGTTTACATGGATACACCACAGGATAGGACACATTCCCCCTGGACCACATGGGTTCCTGCACAGTAACACTTCATTATCATGAGACCAAATATCACCATCACTGCAGCAAGGGCATGGTGAGCATCATCAACAACATGTACATCAGAAGCATAAGCACTAGAGAACAGAAAGTTGCTTTATTCAGCATATGTGTGTATTGAAAAGTGAAAGTCCAGAAAAACACAAAGGCCAATGGCCAGTCCATTGTAAAAGTCCAAACAGGGTGACAGTGGCAGATGTCACCCTACGCATGCCTGCACTGCACAAAACCAGGGACAATCCACTAGGAGGGGCAACCGGGGGGCAGGCCAGGCACCGCAGGGACAGGATCAGGGCTCACCAGGAGGAGGCAGGGAAGGGGTGGTGGGTGCTGGAGAGCCACTGACAACTGCAGTGGAGGTGTCTGACATGGTGTGTGCCGGCACAACTGGGGGCATGACTCAGATGTTGTGGGTGCCGGCACGACTGCAGTGGACCCTGCAGATGGAGTGGACAGGTCCGCCACTGCAGTGCCCAAGTCAGACAGGGTGGTAGTGGACTCCACTGCAGTGCCTACCACCAGGGGAGGAGAATGGGGAACAGGCAAGGTGGGCTGGACAGAGGGGAGGACACCCTCACCACATCAGTGGCACAGACAAGCGCAGCGGGGGGTGTGGTGCCGGGAGAGCAAGTGGCAGGGGGAGAAGGCCGGATCCTCTTGGGGATGGTATATCTGTGGGTGGGGGAACCTGGGGCAGGGTGTGGTGGGGGCACCTGTCGAGTGGGGGCCTGAGGGATGGAGGAAGGAGACCTGGTGCCTGAGCTGCAGGGCGGCGGCGGGGTCTTGCTCTTACGACTCCGGGGGACTTGCGGGTGGGGGCCTCAGTCTGTCTGCACCTGGGGGAGGGTGTCCGGGGGCGAGGGGCACTCTGCTCCGTGTGGGTGGGCTTCCTCTTCCCCCTGAATGCTGTATCAGCTGGATCGGAGGGGAAGAGGCCGAGGTCACTGAGGAAGAGCCGCTGGGTCTTTGGAGTTGCAGGTGAGGCAAGGGAGGGTGCTTTGGAGGGAGAGGCAACTGAGGACTGCGCAGTGCTCGTGGATGCGTGTGTGTGTTCCAGGGCCCCATCCCCTGTGAGTCTGGTTTCAGTCCCCTGACTGTGCGTGCGTGTGCGTTTTGTTTGTGGCGTGTGTGTCTGTGTGCTGGACGTGTGTGTGCTGGTGTGTGCCTGTGCCGGTGTGTGTGTGCTTGGGACGGGTAAGGTGCTGGGGAGTGTGGATGGAGCAGAGGCAGGAGGGGTGAGGGACTGTCTGAGGAGGGACACTGCTGCCGTCAGGGAGGAGTCCATGGACCTATTGCCCCTCTGTAGGTCAGACATGCCCGATGAGATGCCCTCCATGAACGACACCAGCTGAGTCAACAGAGCGGTGTGCGCATGGAGGACACTCAGCATGGCTGTCTGCCCTACATGGAGCTGGCGAAGGAGGTACACAGACTCCTCACTCAGGGCAGCAGGGGACACAGGGGCAGGGGGTGCGGTGCCTGGCCCAAAGGAGACACGCTCCCGAACATGGGAGCCTCCACGGACCTGGGGAATGGGAGCCGATGGGAGGGCGGTGGTGGTGCTGGTGGTGGCGGGGACAGCAACACTAGCTGGGGTGTGGTGGCTGCTGACACCCGCCTCCATAAGGGAGTCATCCTCCGAGCTGCTGTGGTCCTCAGCTGAGGTGGATGGTGCTGAGGACTCCTCGGTGTGGCTCCCCTCGCCCTCCGTGCCACTGGGTCCCTCCGACCACTCCTCGGCTGCTGACCCAGTCTGGCTCTCCAGCTCCTCCTGGTCCGTGGAGCTGTCCCCTTCCGTGGCCGTGGATGTATCTGCAAACAATGGGGAAACAGACAGACATCAGTCACCTGCACCAAACTCACACACCACTGTGAGCACAGCACATTACAGAGCAAGCCCTGGCATCATTAGTTGAACATTGCTAAAACTGCCCTAACTGAACAGGAGAAGCCAATTGTCAGTCTGATGCCAACCATGGCACTCACATCCCACATGGCCTTGCACCCATCTGTCTGGTGTCTGTTGGATAGCAACACCCCAGTGTGGACACATGCACCACCTACACAGTAGTTGGACAGTGCAGAGGACACGGTGTAGCATGTGGACATGCACACATCACAACTCTTGCCACTGAGTCAGTACAGGTTTCCGGATGAAAGGGATGCCCAGAGTCAAATAGGAAATGCATGTGATGCATACCAGCGACAGACACCATGATGCACCCATGTCCTGATAGCCATCGCCACAATGGTGTGCATGTAGCACATGTCACTCCCCTGCAGGATCACCAATAAGTAGACACATGCCATGGTGGAGGCATGACTGCTAAGTCATACATCACTGTCTCAGTGATGTATGACTTGGCAGCCAGACAACAACACTCTGCACTGTGTCACAATAGTAGGTCATGGGGAATGCAAGTCCTGGAGCTGCACAAGTGCACATGTACATCCCCCACACAACACATCATCTTAACCCTCATCTGTCCAGGTCATACCGATTGGACATATGGGAGACCTGTGACACTACCCTCTGAACCTGAGCCCCTCACAATCTGCTGTGAATGGGAAACAGCTGCCTGAACTTCACATTCGCATACCCCAGTCTGCACGGGCAGCTGATCAAACACCTATGTGACACACAAGTATCGTCTCCTATGGTCACATCTCCAGTGGCATGCTGAGCCCCTACCGAGAAACACCCCAGCAGTCCTGGCAACAAATCCACAGCACACTGACACAGAGGCAGACACATGAGGGGTCAAATCACTGCGCACAATGTGTCAGCTGATACACGGGAGTGGGAGTACAGAGTGCATTGCATGGCCTGGAGTAGGCATGACTGTCCTGCCCCACATGAATGAGGGATGAGCCCTGGACAGTGGATAGCTGGCTATGTATGTGTGACACATGTAATCTGCACACTCCTGGGGCCCAAACATTGTTCCCACCCGCTGCATGGGTGTGTGCCAGATACCCCAGGCACATGTGGTGGCTCAGCTCAGCAAGTGGACCGCATATCAAAGCAACACGCAGATTACATGTCCGAACACAGGAGTTGTGTGAACAATGGACCCACCCATGATGCCCACAACAGAGTTAGGGAAACAGATGCTGTCCCCCACCTTGAGTGAAGCAAACTGCAAGGACACAGTCCCAAGTGACACAATTCTCTGAATGTAAGGGCCACACCTGGGTATCAGATGAGGAGTGGGCAGTGCACAATAGAGGGAGATGGCTCCTGGACAACATGACTGCTGTACTGTGGCAGTTTAACCAGGCCAGAGGAGGGCACATAGCATGTAATACAGAGTTCACAGTGCAGTCTTTGACTCACCCCCTCCTTGCTGCTGTCTGGCCTTCAGCTGCCCATCCAGGTCTGGAAACACCACCGCCAGGATCTGGAGCATGTGGGGGTCAGGGTCCGTGTTCCGCCCCTCCTGCGAGGAGGCGACAGCTTCAGCTGGACCCGTGCAATCCTCCGGGTCCAGCCCCGAAGGTCCTGCCACCTCTTCTGGCAGTTGCGGATCTGGCGCTTGTAGACCCCACGGACCGGAGAGCCCGGACGATGTCCTTCCAGATCTCCTGCTTCCGATGGGCATTAACCTGTGAGGATGACAAAGTGAAAAGGCCATTACTACACATGCAACATATCCGTGCATGACACAGTTGTACATACATGTCTCAATCACAGGGGCACATGATGTACACAGGCAGTGCAACACTGCCCATGGACAGTTTGCCAGAAGTCACTACATGGTATCATTGCATGGGAAGTAAAACCTTGTTCAAATGCACTGTCACTGCACCATACCTGTCCAGTGCATGTCACTACACACTATGGGGGTGACAACTACTCAGTGAGCCTGCTAGCCAGTGGCGTGCAGACTTTCAGCCTTGCTAGTCAGACAAAATGCACATTCAGAAAGGCAGTGCACAGAACACTCACCTGCTCCCCTGGTGTCCCATACAGCTTGCTGTACTGTGGAAGTAGGCTGTCCAGCAGGGCCTGGTTCTCCTCAAGGCTGAAGGCTGGGGCTCTCTCCACAGTACGTGCCATTGCAGGGTCCAGAGGGGGCAGAGACAGCAGCAGTGCAGTGGCAGATGTCGTCCTGGAGCATGTAGTGCAGGCAAGTGAGCTCTCAGGGGAACAGCCAGCAATATATATGTGCTGGAGAGGCAGATACTGTCCCATGTGTCCAAAGTGATAGGTCCAAGTCGTTTGCATCTTCTGAATCTGGCCAATCCATGGAATAGCAGCACCAATACACGCCCACAGCATCCTTCAAATCTTCAACTTCATGACATACATGATTTTGCAACATTGTTGTGGGTGACCAACTGAATTTCCAGCAACCGACTCGTTCGAATTTCGAAAACGCGTACGTTGCCAGGCTAGGCCATTGTCAATGGGTGCGCACCGATCGGTCCATTGCTGTTCAAC